>CM050521.1:63368559-64826684 GCA_027563665.1 Antrozous pallidus
CTCCTCCTCCTCCTCCTCCTCCTCTTCCTCCTCCTCCTCCTCCTCCTCTTCCTCCTCCACTTCCTCCCCCTCCTCCTCCTCCTCCTCCTCCTCCTCCTCTTCCTCCTCCTGCAAAGTAGGGCAGGGAAAGAGAGCACATCTGTAATAGTGTCAACAATAAAAAAAGAGACATTCTTCTTTAACAGATGATTTGATCAGCTCTATTTGGAGGGAGAAGATAAGGGAAGAAGATAAGAATTGGACACTTAAAACACAGAGGCATGGAACAGACTGATGTGGGGTTAGGGGGACAAGAAGAGATAAACCAAAGAATTTATATACTTACAAGTGACCCAGTGCATGAAATCTGTGCACATTAAAAGGGAATTAAGTAGAGGAAATAATTTAATATTGGTATTTACCCTTTCTCTATAATAGAAGTGTCAGAAATGAAAGAAAATCTTCCTCCTGTCAGAGTCTGGGGCTCACCATGGAACCTAGAGTCAAGTCCCCTCCCAACCACATGCACATCAAAATCACATGAGACCCAGACCTAGCCGCCACCCCCTCCTCTGCATTGGGCTGGATCCAGACCTGGCCAGTCCCACCCTTGTCAAGCCGTGCAGGGCAGGTGGCATAGCCTCAGGTCCCCTGGCCAGACAACAGGACAGGGGGCATGACCTGAGGTTCCCCCAGCACAGACTGGGTTAGAGGGTGTGCCTTGAGGTCCCCTGTCAAGCCCCACCAGGTGACGGGGGGTGGGGGTGTAGCCTCAGAACCCCTGGCCCAACACTGGGAGGGGGGTGCGACCTCAGGTTCCCTGGCCTGGTGTTTGGGTCAGGGGTGGGGCCTGAGTTCCCCTGTCAAGCTCTGCAGGAAGGAGTGTGGTCTGAGGTCCCCTGGCCTAGTGCTGGGACAGGGAGAGCAGCCTGACATCTCCTAGCCCAGCACCAGGGTGGGAATCACATCTTGAGGAACCCTGTCAAGCCCTGTTGGGTGGTGGGGGGGGGGGAGGACGTGATCTGAGATCCCCTGTCAAGCCCCATGAGGGCAGGGGAGGGCATAGCCTCAGGTCCTTGCTGATTGCTTGCTAAGGCTCTTCATGGCAACTTGGCCTCAGCTGTGGGTGCAGCCAGCTTTGTAATGAAGTGATGGTCAATTAGCATATTTGCTCTTTATTAAATACGATATATGTGGACATGGGCAATAGGGTAGTGAAGACCTGGGGCTGGGTAGGAGATAGGAGGAGAGTGGGAGATATCTGTAATACTATCAATAATAAAAATATATTTTAAAAATAAAAATCAACATATAAATCTTTAAAGAAAGAATTGGATACTTAGGCAGTGAGTAAATAGAACAGACAACAACTTTAAGACCTGTATAAATACCAATGCTTTTTCGAATTATAAACCATTACTTCAGACACTCAGACAACTAACTAGTAGTTTCATTACTTCACACTGTCTTTCAACTGTTTCTTGGCTAGTGAGGACAAAGTAAAATTTGGACACACAAATGGGCTTTCTTCCATCATGACAATCTCCACAACTTACTCGAGGGATATCTTAATATCTAAAACTAGAAGAGGGGAAAGAGGCTGGAGGGACTTCTTTATAACAGATATTGAGAATATAGAGATGATCAAGGCATGGCTCTTACCTTTAAAGATTCCATGACTAGATGGGAAGCCAAATATGTAGGCAAATAATTGTAAACACATTATACTGGGCACAAAAGAGCTTTTTAGAAAATAAAGACATGTGGGATAGGGAAGGAGAAGGATGGAAGGGTTTAAGGAAGGCATAGGGAGAACCCTAGAAGAGGTGCCTAAGGACCACCAGGAGTTCACGAGCAGGGAGGGAGAGGAGGCATTCTGAAAGGCAAGTTTGTGTGTAGACCTGGAGCTGTTTAACAGATCAGAGCCACACACAGAGCACTAAGTAAGATACTGAGAATGATTGGTGGGAGGGAAGGAGAAAAGGGTGACTGAAGGTGACAGGCTTAGGATTCAGATGTTGTCCTAAAGGTCGGGGGGACACATGTAAGGGTTCTGAATAGCAGCATAAAGTAATTCCATTTGCTCTTTAGAATGACATTCTCTCTATCCCGTTGAAAGCTGATTGGAGGAAGGAAGACCAGAGGAAAGTAGGTTGATTGGGGGGTCATTGCCAGAAACAAGGATTTGAACCAGGACTGAGTTGTGGTACAGAAAGATAACTACCATATTTCAGACTGGAGTTGGTGGTTTAGTTCACTAGAATAAGAAATACAGGGTTAGGAAGGCAGGTAATTGGCTGAGGTTTGGGCTTGCTGGGTTTGTGATTTGTGGTGTTAACTCAATTGATAAATGATAGTGTAGCCCTGGCCAGCTGGCTCAGTTGGCTGGAGCATCCTTGCATTCACCAAAAGATTGTGGGTTAGATTCTCGGTCAGGGCACATACCTGGTTTTTGGGAGGTGGCTGATTTATGTTCCTCTCTCACAACAGTGCTTATTTCTTTTTCCTCTTCTCTTTTTCTAAAAATCAATTAAAAAATGCCATACCTTTGGGTGAGGATTAAAAAAAAAAGATAGTGTAGAAGACAGGTAGAAGGAGGGAGTCATGATCTTAAAGACAAAGGATATTCATGGAGATCAGCTAGCAAAGTACCTTTGTGGAAGATTTTCATCTCCTGTGGCTGAAGTTTAAAAGAATGAGCATCTTCCCCCATTCCCACTCTGGCCAGTGCCAACTGCCTCTACTAGTATTCAATGGATGTAGATTTTAAAAGAACACTACACCTTCCAAGTTTAATGGACTGCCAGTCATGCTCAATCTAATATTGAGTAGAGCAATTAATAACTAGCTGATCTGATCTTAGACTTGAAGAGAATTGGAGGAAATAGTGTAGGCATGAGGGGAAAACCACTTACTACATGGTGGCAGCTGGGGTTTATGACACTCTCCAAATTAAGAGGTAAGAGTGAAAAAAAATGCCCACTTCCAGGAGAAACAAGTCCAGATAGCAAGGTGGGAGAGCACAATTATAACACGTTGGAATATTTTCCCTGGAGGGTCCTGTTTTCTCTACTGCTAACAATCTTCAACAATTGGAATACATGGGAAGAAGCCTAACATTTTTGTCTGAAATGCTTTTAATTTAAAGTAGGTACAACCATATTTGGAAGAAGTCCATTTTACAGATGAAAACCTTGAGGCTTGTAGAACTGAATAACTTGCCAACTGGTTGAGCCTAAAACTCCGTAATACTCTTTCTACTTTATCATATTGGATCCTAAGAGGAGAGGAAAGAAAATTAATAGGATGATCATGGATGTTAAAGGGAAAGAATATGTAACATCCTTTAAATATGTTTGGTGAATAGTTTCTCCGAAAAGATGTTCCTATGCCTTCTTGTTGCAGTGCTTGCATTCAAACCTCTTCTCAAATCTTCCAATCTCTTTTCACTGCCATGAGGATTGCATTTAAAATGAGCCAACTTCAAAACTAATTATTTTACTTTCTTAAGATAACAATTAATCACTGGTTGTAAGCTTTCTACCCAGTGGCTTTGCTCCCCAAATAACATAACATGGTGGGAATGTATTGACAGCACTGTTTTGAGAATATGTAGACTAGAGGTTTATATGTGCTTAAATTTCATAAATTCATTTAGTCCTCACATCAGCCCTTCAACGTGACAATGTTTTTCCAATTTCAGAGTTGAAGAAATGGAAGATCAGAGAGGTGGAGTGAGTTACTCGGACCTGCACAGCTAGTAAGAGCTGGTGTCAGTACTAGAAAAGCAAATCATTGATTTGAGCAATATCCTTTCTACAATACCACGCACACATAGATGTGGATATGTGTGTAAATTTAGAGAGAGAGAGGGGAGAAAGAGGGAAATGACATATAGAAAAAAGGATTATAAAGCAAAATTCTATAAAAATTCAGGCAACAGGGAATTGACAATTTTTTTTAACTTTAAATAAATCATTTGTCTTTTAGGCATTCATTCTTAGTTTTGTCCATCTTTTTTTTTTTCTCACAGATTCTTAGGCTTTCAAAATTTTAGTGAAGTGCCACTAGATGTATCCACACAGGTTGTCATCAAAGGGTCTTGGAGGCGGTGAGGTAATGGGACCCAGAATTCTACTGCACTGTGGTCAAGCACAGCAGCAGTTACAATTTCCTTGTTGGTAATGAGCTGATTTTGCTTAATAGTCTAAACCTGACCCACGATACAATATTGCTCAATGCAAATGACAGCAACCATGAATGGCATAAATGTGGGGCTGACTCTAAGCACAGTGAGAACCACTGTGAGGTTGAGAGGTTTCAGGAATTGGGCAGAACTCTTAGCAACCCTTGGATTACAGTTCCTTCCACCATCAGGTTTAGTGGGTGCTAGACGAAGTGTTTGAATTTTCTAAATGCAAGGCTGAATTTTTACTAAGTGGTGCAGACATCAGACCATTTCAGTCAGGTGTGGAGAGAGCCCTCGGGGAACAAAGTTCCCCGCGAGGGCAGACCTTGCAAGGCCCATCTGCTCAAAAGGTTAGTTATGGTTTCTGCCCCCCAGGAGAATGGTTACCTTCAATTGTAATTTAGCAAACAATACTGCCCTCCAGCACATAACATTGTAAATAACCAAACAGGTCTATGGGAAAATGGGAAAAGATTTAGGTGGCATCTTGGATGGACATATAGCCTAAGGAAGTTAGTTAAGATAAGGGGTTTAATGGGGAAACATGTTTACAATAGAATGTAGCTTTGTTGTTCAGGGAACAAGGAATTGTGTAATATGTAACTAGAACTGTTTAAAAGGAGTGAAATAAACTCTGGGCTATAGTCCTAAAGAGGGCTTTGCGGACCTCCTGATCCCATATCTTTTGTTTCTTCTTTATTTCTATCCATCTTTCTATCTCTATCTTTCCATAAGCCTCACCCCCCTTTCAGGGACTGCTCGGCTGGCCCCGGCAGTCAGGGCTCTCCCACAGCACTTCTGTGCTTTTCAGAAAATATTTATTTCTGCTGATTAACCATTGTTGACCAAGCATTAGGTAGTTATTGTCCTGTCTTTGGAGAGGAGCAAAGATGGCAGCCAGGCATACCTACTAAGCTCAATGACTCCTTTCCCCTGGAGTCTTGCCTACTATGACTGCTAGAGGTAGGCTAGTTAGTTAATACCTTCCAGACATCTCCATCTGGATCTCTACTAGCCAAATCAAAATATCTTCATAGTACAGCATTAAAGGTGCAGATAACACTGATCCTAATGTCTTTTTCCTTTGGATGTTATGATTTATTTTTTAAAAAATCTGTTTCAGTCAAGTATAGAAAATAATTTTTTTTAAAGTGTGTCAAAGTATTAAATGCATAAGTAATACTAAAGAGTTAAAGCTCTGCACTTGCAGCAGACTCAGGGTCATTACTTTTGATGAATGTTTTCCTTTTAAAGAGGCATAGCTAATATAAATAGGGCCAAGAGGATATTTAAAATACATTCATATATTGCCTTTTGTTAAGATCTTTAACCCTGGAAAATCATGTCCATAATCGTAGCTCATTATCTTAATTAGATCTGTCCTACATTATCTGACAATTTATTCTCATTACTTCATAGGTGATCAGCCTTTCAAAGAGAATGTGAGCAGAATTTTCTGATTTGTATTGTGATAGTGTCTGTCGTCTCTCTCAAATTCCGTTTAGATCTTTGGGGTGTTATAATGGTGGTGCTATATTTAATTAAAAGCTACATTAGAAAGATATTAATATCCATTCCGATGAATGAGCACAGGATTAACTCAAGAATTAAAAATCTCTATAGTAGCTAATGAGGTGAACTATGCTGGGATACCCATAAAAACACAGATGAATCACAAAAATGACTAAGAATCTGAGGCTTTTCTTCCTGGTTTCATGCTCTGTGTATAGGCAGAAGGCCTCCTTAGTAACAAGTCACTTCACCATATGCTTTCTTTCCTCCAAGAGTGGTGGTGCCTGATGATCTTGACCCACCAACCTACCCTCAAGACCCAACCCCTTAAAAGAGATCAAGATTATGTTGCCAGAAAGCTATCCACTGAGTGGCCAGATTATTATGATCTCTGAACGCATAATAATCTGGCCACTCAGTGTATGTGTGCACTTACTGGAGGCCCAGTGCACAAAATTTGCGCATTGGGGGTGGGGGATCCCCTCAGCCCAGCCTGCACCCTCTCCAATCTGGGACCCCTCCAGGGGAATCTGACTGCCTATTTACTGGCAGTCAGATATCCTTCTCACAATCCAGGACTGCTGGCTCCCAACCACCCGCTTGCCTGACTTCCTGATTGCCCCTAACTGCTTCTGCCTGCCAGCCTGATCACCCCCTAACCACCCACCTGCTAGCCTGATTGATGCTTAACTGCTCCCCTGCCAGCCTGTTTGTCCCTAACTGCCCTCTCTTGCAGGTCTGGTCCCCCCCAACTGCTCTCCCTTGCAGACCTGGTTCCCCCACAACTACCCTTCTCTTCAGGCCCAGTTGCCCCCAACTTCCCTCTTCTGCCGGCCTGATCACCCCTAACTATCCTCCCCTGCAGGCTTTATCACCCCCAACTGCCCTCCCTTGCAGGCCTCATCCCGCCCAACTGCCCTCCCCTATTGGCCTGATTGCCTACAACTGCCCTCCCTTGTAGACCTGGTCCTTCCCAATGGCCCTCCCCTGCTGGCCATCTTGTGGTGGCCATCTTGTGTCCAAATGAGGGCAGTCATCTTTGACCAGGTGGGAGCAGCCATCTTGTGTGTTGGAGTGATGGTCAATTTGCATATTATTCTTTTATTAGTTATGATTAGATAGGATAGAGGCTTGGTGCATGGATGAGGGCTGCCTGGTTTGCCCTGAAGGGTGTCCCGGATCAGGGTGGGGTTTCCTTGGGGAATGGGGTGGCCTTGGCAACAGGGTTTGTGGTGGTTTGCAGGTTGGCCATGCCCCCTGGGCACCCAAGTACAGGCCCTGAGATCTGGGATTTATTTATCTCCTATAATTGAAACTTTGTAGCCTTCAGTGGAACCAAGCCTCCTGCTCACTCTGTGACTGCAGCCATCCTGGCTGGGATAATTTGCATGATTGTTCCTGATTGGCTAATGGGAATGGCTTGTGGGTGTAGTGGATGTATGGTCAATTTGCATATTGCCCTTTATTTGATAGGAGATATATATATATATATATATATATATATATATATATAGAGAGAGAGAGAGAGAGAGAGAGAGAGAGAGAGAGAGAGAGAGAGGCCCAGTGCATGAGTTCATGCATGGGTGGGGTCTGGCCAGCCTGGTCCGGGGAAGGGGACATGGACAGTTGGCTAGCCTGCCTGCGGGTCAAACTCCTGGTTCAGGGGACAATTTGCATATTAGCTTTTTATTATATAGGATATACACTGAGTGGCCAGATTATTATGAGTTTAGGCGTCTCAGTGAATACAGTGTTAAAACTGCCAGCATTCACTTTAGACATTCTTTCCCAAAATTAGTGGGCTAAGAAGCACATGGTCACCTCCCAAATTACCATAGAAGATAATTTTATCAACTGCTTTCCCATTGCATACAATGGATCACCATTTTCTGGGCCTCCGAATTGCATTCCTCACTGTCCTCTGTCTAATTGCTAAGCCTTTGCTGTACATTTGAATTTCTTTGTTATTGCCTGTTATCAGTGACACAATTTTTGAATCTGTTAGGATAGGCTAGAATAGGATGTGGAAAGAAGTTTTCCCATCCAAACCTAGTTGTTGAACACAATGAAATATTATTTCTTTTTCATGCAAAATCTCCTTTATTATTCCATAATAGGCCATGGTTATAAGCTACCATTAGATCAGAGGGATATCAATTGTGAGGAAATTGTAAAATGAAGTTCAGGGTGACATTTTGCTTAGAAAACTGGGATTACATGTCAGTATTATTGTTTGGCCATATTTATTTATATGTTGATTCAATGTGATTAAGAATATTTATAGTGCTTGGCATCATTGGTTTCCCTCCATTGAGAAGAACAATTGGTAAGAATAGGAAGAGGAAAGTATTTTATGAGATTTACAAAAATGAAAATTAGCAGAAAGTTTGTGCTAGTGGACATATAAAATAAAATCTCCCCTAAGTTTAATTTTTTGCATGGGAAACTAAATGACTGTTGCACTTTACTTTGGTGGCTTATTGCTAGAAAACAAACACAGATGTTTTTATTTGTTTTATGGTTTATAGCAGTGCTTTCAACAATCTTGAGAGGTAGGCATAGCTGGTATAATTGTTCTCCTCATTTAATGATATGGAAACAGAGGCACCTGCCACAATTCTTGGTACATAGGGTATTTTAAATAAATGTCATGGAGTGAAAGCAAGAGTGAATAAAAGATTGAATGAGTAGACTAGCCAAGTGACTCAGTTGGTTGGAACATCCTCCCATACACCAAAAGGTTACAGGTTCCATTCCTGATCAGGGCACCTACCTAGGTTGCAGGGTCAATCCCTGATCGGAGCCTATCTGGTAGACAACCAATCTCTCTCTCCCCCTCTCTCCCTCTCCCTCTCTCTCCTTCTCTCCCTCCCTCTCTCTCTCTCCCTTCCTCCCTCTCTCTCCCTCTCTGTCCCTTTCCCTCTCTCTCCCTTTCCCTCTCTCCCCCTCTCTCCCTCTTTCTCTTTCTCCCTCCCTCTCTCTCCCTCTCTCTCTCCCTCCCTCACCTACCTAGGTTGCAGGGTCAATCCCTGATCGGAGCCTATCTGGTAGACAACCAATCTCTCTCTCCCCCTCTCTCCCTCCCCCTCTCTCCCTCTCTCTCTCTCTCTCTCCCTCCCTCTCTTTCCCTCTCTCTCCCTCTCTCTCCCCTCTCTCTCCCTCTTTCTCTCTCCCTTTGTTTCTCCTCTCTCTCTCTTTTCCCTCTCTCTCTCCCTCCCTCTTCTCTTCTCTTCTCTTCTCTTCTCTTCTCTTCTCTTCTCTTCTCTTCTCTTCTCTTCTCTTCTCTTCTCTTCTCTTCTCTTCTCTTCTCTCTCTCTCTCTCTCTCTCTCTCTCTCTCTCTCTCTCTCTCTCTCTCTCTCCCTCTCTCTCTCTCTTTCTCTCTCTCCTTCTCTCTCTCCCCCTCTCTCTCTCCCCTCTCTAAAATCAATAAACATATCCTTGGGCAAAGATTAGCAAAAGCAAAAAGCTTGAATGAGTAAAGGAGGAATGTTAAATCATTAGTTCTACATTGGTTAGTAGGTGACAAAATCTTACAAAGTTTTCTAACATTCTGTTAACCCTGCCTCAAAGCAATTACAGCAAGCAGGCTTACACTTCTGCTATAAATATTTTATTTAGAGTTTTGCAGATGAATTGAAGTTTCATAACAAAAAGAAAGCAGATGGCTTTTGGAAGGGGCTTACTCTTGCTCTTTGAACTGTGTTTCTGTCTGGCTTGTTTATGCAGAGTGTGCATGAAGGTTGCCAGAGCCTTAATTTCAAATTGCATCATTTAATAAAACACAATAAGGAGAATTAAGAAAAAAGGCTGCAGGGAAACATCCTGCTTATTATTTCTGTAATGAGAGGACTATTTTTTCTCTCATCAGTGCCAATGATGGGTTTTTTTGTTTCCTTTCGTCAGGGCACAATTGTGACATTCAACGAGAGGAGTCGAAGTGCCACTTTAAAGCCAAAAATTCAGTTCCTCCTAATTCACAAGGGAGAGAAGGATCAAGTTGTGCAGCTGGGAGGTGATGCTTCTTCCTAGCAGCTGTCATTGAAGAGACACGTGCAAACCATAGAAGTCATTTGTCACAAGAACCCATCCAGAATTTGCTATGCGCGTCTCTCTTGCTAACGTGACATGAAATAGTAAAGCTTTCAAAATCAAGTACAGAGACTTTGTTGCGTTGACATGGGCAAAATGAAATGGAGAGCTGAGGCAATTAGGTGGATAAGTCAGGCTGAAAATATCCAACCATTGAGAGAAAAAAATTCTTTATCTCGAATTATTCAGAGTGACTGTCCTTGTTCGTCAATTTATCAGGATAATGAATTTTATCCTATACTTTACTTTGTCACTACAGATATATCTTTAGTCTATGAATTTGAATGACTTTGTGATATTTTATTTCACAGGAAATTATAATAGGAGTTGAATGAGCAAGCACTATGTTAAAAGATTGCTACTGGAGCAATGGAACTAGTCCAAGAGAATTTAAACTTCATTACTCAATAGTTAGCAGATACAGCTATTAGAATGGGAGTAGAGAGGGAGGTGTAAAATCTATGGAGAATCAAATGCTTGTAACGAATCTGTCTCTCCCATTTAGCATCCTATCATCCTAAAATACCTTGGTCTGTAGCTCCCATTTGCTTTCCTGGTCATTTGACAACTGGTTAAATGAGGCTGAAAATTTCATCAGGATCAGGTTTCATATAAATAATAATATATTATTATATTATACATACAAATGTATTCCTTTGTGTCTTTTTAATATCCCTTATGTATATATACAAAGAGATAAATGTTTCAAATACAGGAAGAACAAGCAAGGTCAGTTCTTATGTCTGCCCATTCATTGGCACTGAGCTTCCTACTTGAGGTCCTCAATATGCTCCACTTTGGCTATACTCCTTGTTTCTTTATGCTTCCAGAACCACCAAAATCCTGGTCAGAATGCCCAGGGTCTCCCAGGGGACAGAGTGGGAACTTCACAAGCACCTGGCTACTACCTTGAGTGGTCTTGTCTTGCTGGAGTCTCCCATATAACAGGGCCAACTTGCCACTCAGACGTTATAAATCATGAACACATTCATTGAAGCAACAGAACACTATATAACAAATAACTGCTTAATATTGACAAATATTTTATCTTTATCATAAAATCATAACACAAGGAGAGGCCCAGAAGAATGACTCTACAGCTTCCCATCACAATATTGTAAAATTTTGTGTGTGCTTTCTGACTGAAAAAGAAGTACATTGTATAAAATTACCAGGAAAATATAAAGGAGAAAATGAAAATCAATGTAATTCAATTATCCAAAGATAACCTTTTTTTCTGGTCTAAATGTTTAGACCCCCCCGCCCCGCTCCCCCCCCCCAAATTTCATAGGTTGAAGGCCTAACCCCAATGTGATGTTGAAGATGGGGCCTTTGGGAACAAAGGTAATACCAGGTTTACTGGTTAATAATGCGGATTTTGTAATGAAATAAAACATGGTAATTTCAAGAGAAACATCAAAAGTGCTTTATTCAAAGTAATGTCCATTGCTTACTACCCATTTCCCCCATCTTTCCAATAATTTGTGGATACTGTCTCAAGAGAACTTTCCTTGTTTTGATGCAAACCATTCAGAGAACCAATTTTCCACTTATTCATAAGTTTTGAAGTGCTCTTCAGAAAGTGTGTGTGCCATTGATGGAATACAAGTGGTAATCTGAAGGAGCAAGGTCTGATGAATACGGCAGATGGATTAATGCTTCCAATGCAGATCTTTCAACATGTCTTTAGCTGGTTTTGAAGTGGGTGATGGTGCATCATCATGAAGCAAAATTACTTTGCCATATCTCCCGGCCCATTCTGGTCATTTTACAATCAAAATGTGGTTCAAATTGACCTGGATGTTCTTTGTCTTTCATATCAAAATCATCACCTTTAAAGCATTTAAACCAGTGTTCACGCGTATCTTGAGATGGAGCATGTTCATCATAAACTTCCTGAAGTATACGATAACTTTCAACAGCACTTTTCTTCAAAATATAGTAATGAATTAAAACTTCCCGCAGGTGCTCTTTTTTTGTCATAAAATTTGACATTTTTAAGTGTAAAAATATCTATGATGTTAACACCCTCAAAAAATTTGACCTATGAACTTTTGAAGCTTGTTATCAATACAACAAAATAGCATACATATCAAATCGCACACATATCAAATCGCATATATATCAATATATGTGTAACTCCATCTATTGAAAAAAATCTCTATTATTAACCAGTACACCTGGTAAAACCCCAATCGAATAGGGCTGGTGCTCTTATAAACAAATGAAGAAACTCTCTCTTCTGACTTTCTCCCATGTGAGAACCCAGCAAGAAGGCCATTCCCCAGCCAGGAAGAAAGCTCACTAGAAACTATGTTGACACCTTCATCTTGGATGTCTAGCCTCCAGATATGTGAGGAAATAAATTTCTGTTATTTAAACCACATATTCTATGGTATTGCCAAGGCAGCTCAAATATATTAATATAGACTAATATTTTATATACTTTTGTACTAGACTAAAAAATACATGCACATACATAAATATACGTGGCACTAAAGCCAATGGTTTAGTTGAATACTAGCCAACAGAAATACATTGGAAATCATATACATAATTTAAAAGTTTTTATTAGCCATGTTGAAAATTTTTTAAAAGGTGAAAATTAATATTTTTGTTAATTCAATATATAGAGAATATTGTCATTTCACCATGTAATCAATTTAAAAATTACTCTTGAGATACCTAACATACTATTTACATTTGAAGTCTGTAATATAGTAAATATCTTATGCTTACATGGCTCAGTTCACTTTCTACTGGCAGCATTGCAAATGCTGTGGCCACCATATTGGACAGAGCAGGTTTTGAGTTGGAACTGGGTTTGAGTTGGGGCACTGTGCCTTATTTCCCAAATGGCTTTAGGCAATTTAATTAACCTTTTAAGTCTTGGGTTCCTTGTGTTTAAAATGGAATTTATCAAAGTATCTATATTAAAGGGTTGTCATGATGCCTAATTGATACAGTATGTAGAACATATACACTGCATGATAAATAACACTAAGCAAATTTGACACAAATTATTTTTGTAGTCAGAATATGAGTTTTTAGTTTATAATAAGTTCTAATTTGTGTATTTGAAACCATTTTTTAAAATTTATTTATTGATTAAGGTATTACATGTGTCCTCATCACCCATTACCCCTTCCAATCCCCTCCTCCCCCGTCCCCACTTATGCACTCAACCCCATGGTGTCCATTTCCACTTATTAGGTTTATATGCACGCATAAAAGTCCTTTGGTTGATCTCTTTCCCCTTACTCCCTCCCTCCCCTACCATCCCTCTGAGGTTTGACATTCAATGCTTTTCTGTCTCTGGATCCGTTTTTGTTCATCAGTTTATATTGTTCATTGTATTCCATAAATGAATGAGTTCATGTGATACTTATCTTTCTTTGACTGGTTTATTTCACTTAGCATAATGTTCTCCAGTTCCATCCATGCTCTAGTTTGAAGCAGACACCTTTTTCTTCTTAAAGAATACCTTTCAGCATTTTATATAATACTGGTTTGGTGTTGATTAACTCTTTTAGCTTCTTCTTATCTGTGAAGCTCTTTATCTGACCTTCAATTCTGAATGATAGCTTTGCTGGGAAGAGTAATCTTGGTTGTAGGTTCTGGCTATTCATCACTTTGAAAATTTCTTGCCACTCCGGTCTAGCCTGAGAAGTCAGCTGACAAGCGTATGGGTGCTCCCTTGTAGGTAATTAAGGGTTTTTCTCTTGATGCTTTTAATATTCTTTGTCCTTGCTCTTGGCATTTTAATTATGATGTGTCTTGGTGTGGTCTTCTTTGGATTCCTTTTGCTTGGGGTTCTGTGTGCTTCCTGGACTTGTAAGTCTATTTCTTTCACCAGGTAGGGGAAATTTTCAGTCATTATTTTTTCAAACGGGTTTTCAATATCTTGCTCTCTCTCTTCTTCTGGCATCCCCATAATTCTGATGTTGGTATGTTTGAAGTTGTCCCAGAGACTTCTTACATTATCCTCACATTTTTGGATTCTTTTTTCTTTTTCGGTTGAGTGTTTTTGGCCTCTTGGTATTTCAAATCTTTGACTTGATTCTTGTGTTCTTCTAGTCTGCTGTTGGGTTTCTGTAAAATATTTTTTATTTCAGTCAGTGTATGTTTAGTTTCTAGTTGGTCCTTTTTCATATCCTCGAGGTTCTCACTGAGCTTATCGGCTTTTCCTAGGAGCCTCTTGAAATACCTTATCACTGTGGTTTTGAACTCTATATCCAGTCGTTTGTTTTCCTCCATTTCTTTTGTTTGCGATCTTTTTCTTTCTCTCCCCATTTTCACTGCTTCCCTGAGTTGGTTGGGTAGCTTTTTGTGCTAGGTGTCTTGGCCTCCCCTGTTACCTGAGGAGTACACTCTTGGTGCACCCCTTTGTGGACTGTGTATACAGCCTTGTTGCAGATAAGTCTTGTTTGTTGTTGGTATCACTGGGAGGAGTTGACTTCCAGGCCAACTGACTGTGAGGATCAGCTGTGTCTACTCTAGGAGACAGCCTTCTGCGCCTGGACTTGCAAACTTGCCAAAGTCTCTGTGCTCAGTTTGGATGGGGCAGAGTTTCAGGGTGGAGCCAACAGCCTTGGCTTCCAGTCAGCCCTGGCCCATGGGGTCGCCGGGTCCTAGCGTCTGCAGGCAATCGCCGCAGGCACCTCTGTGAGAAAGGTGCCCTCGCGTTTTGCCTGCTACCAGAACATCCAGTCCCCAATGGATCCGGAATCTCAGATTTTCGCCTGGCACCTGGGTTCAGTGCAATTGGATCTCCTTTTCCCTTCCGCCAGACGCCAGCCATATAGTCAACAGAATGCCCTCACCATAAGCACTCGTGCACGCCCCCAGAGTTCCGCCTCTAGCTGGAGCACCTTTCTCCTAACAGACACAGCCAGCAACCCTTTTGTCCCCTCTGCACACACATTCATGCGCACGCCTATGGAGGTCTGCCTCTGGCTCTTCCCCTAGGATTCTGCCCGCAATCTAGGTTCTCCCCGTAAGGGCCTGGTTTCCCCGGGTCTTGAGTGCAAACCAAACTGGGTTCAGCACAGTCTGGAGTTTTTTGTCTCCTTTCTGCCAGAGCACCCTTGCCAGGTTCAGACACCCTGTCCTCTTGCACGCGAGAGTCTCCACCTTACTTGGGCTTTGCAGAGGCTCTGATTATCTGTGTGCACTTCTATGACCCTCCAATTTCAGATCTTCCAGTCAGCCATGGTAGTTCTGGAGAGTGTCCATTCTGTCCTTCAGTTCTATTCTCGTAATTGTTGTGTGGGGCAAAAACCTAGGTGTTTACCTATGCTGCCATCTTGGTTTTTCTCTGAAACCATTTTTTCAACTAATAATACCTTCCCATAAAGTTAAATGTACAGATATGTGCCAGAATGTGAAATGTGTTACCATCAAAGATCATGTCATCTCATTGCAATGCGCAAGTCCACGTGTGTGTGTGTGTGTGTGTGTGTGTGTGTGTGTGTGTGTTTCTACCCACAGTTTGGGAAAAGTATAAAGGTAAGAACACCCTATCACAAAACCCCATGGGGTGAGATGTACCTTTTCTGAACAAAATTCCAATGTATAATGGATTGTCTTATTTTGGGAGCTCAGGTAATATTTGTAATAGTGGTGAATGATGAAGCACCTTTTAATGTCTTAGTTGACTGGCATCATATTACCCTGACCACTGCCGAATTAAATGGCCATTTTTATTTATTGACAATCTCAGCAAAAAGGCTAGAAAGATCAATTCTGAACATGAGTTACAGCATTTCTTTGAATATCAACCATTTCTGTGTTTCTAAAATCTGCAACATGGTATCCTTACTCTCTTGAGCGGTAGTTATTAATGAATCCTGGTTGCACCTTTTTCTGTGCTTGTTATAATTTTTGTCAGAAAGATAATATCAGTTTCTGGCAGAATAACCTTTCTAACACTCTGTAAGTTGATTTGCTGACAATTCCTATCCTCTGTTCTTGTAACTAGAGAAGAAGAGGTGAAGTAGAAGGGTCGATCAAGAGACGGAGATTATCAAGAAAGTTTAAATAACTAAATCATTAAAATGCTCCTATCTTTCCACATGACAAATATATTAACAAGATGAGGAAATTGTGTAATATGAAAGCATTTTTCAGGAAATGAATATGATGGGAATGGAGAGAGGAAATTATACCAACCTACTTGCATTCATTATAGTCTGAATATTGGCCTTTCTTACTCATCTTCATGTGTCTAGTTCTTGCTCTCATTCTCTGTCAACTATAGCAAATCAATATGGAATTTTTGTGAGGACCTGAACTGGCCTTAAAACTATGTTCTTTCAAAAATAAAACTGTTACACTCATCATTTTTTAAGGTACCTAGTGGAAGCTGATACCAAAGTGATTTGATGCCCATGACCGTCCATTTAAAATTACTAGAACAGACTCTTCTTTAAAAAGAAAAACAAAATTAAAAAAGAAGCTTAAGAATAATTTTACATTGCTCTATTTTCTCACTTCCCCCACAGAATTTTATCCCAATGAAAAAAATATATTTTTCATGGATCATCCTATCATATTTCTCTTTTACCAAAATATGTTTATAAATTGGAATTATTTTCCTAATTTTATAAGCCTCGTGAATTAAAATATTTTCTTCCATGGAGTTGTAACATTTTTATTAATTACTAATTTATAAAGCCAAAGTAAACATTAGATTTTAGGTATGTTATTATTATAAGCCATTAAAATTTATTAAAAACTCACTTCTTAATAGAAGAATTGTTTCTGTGTGTCTGATGGGAAGGGGAACTTAAAGTGTCTCAATGAGAGAATGCTTCTTGGAGAGCAATATCTCAAATTATCTCCTGATACAATACACCATAAAGAGGTAGGGTCTGGGGGGAGGTATACTTTTCTTTTGTAAAATGTATAAAGAATAACGGAAAGGGGAGTAGAGTGGGGAAAGGAAAACCCAATAGATATAACTTCAGGTGAATTCTGCAGAACAGTTTTAGGAAAGAATATATTGTATGTGAAAGCTGAGTATTAGATGAGGAAATTGAGTTTCTTAAAATTTCCATGTCCATATTTTCCTTCAGAATAATCTTGAATCCACAAGGGTCACCCATCTCTTTTGGAAGTCCTGGATTATGACTTTCCTATAATTCTTAGTAGAACATTGGTGAATGGAAAGGGTTTGAAAAAAAGGAAACTACTTTCAAGCTCTCCATCATATTCTAAGTGCAGTGGCAGTGTTTGGCAAAGAGCAAGCTCCATCAGAGTGGTGTCGTGGAAAGACCCGGGGACTGGCTGACATTTTGGTTTTGTTGCTCACTAACAATCAAACTGCCAGTTTTGTCATTAATGAAGTGGGATCATCTATAAATAGATGTTATAGAGTTGCTGTAAAGATTCAATGAGCCCTAGCTGGTTTGGCTCAGTGGATAGAGTATTGGCCTGAAGACTGAAGTGTCCTGGGTTTGATTCCAGTCAAGGGCACATGCCTGAGTTGCAGGCTCCTTCTGGCTGGGGCTCTGGTCAGGGTACGTGCAGGAGGCAACCAATCGATGTGTTTTTGAAACCCATCAATACTTCTCTCTGTCTTTTCCTCTCTCTCCCACTCTCTCTAAAAATCAATGAAAAATATCCTTGGGTGAAGATTAAAGAAGAAAAAGATTCTCTAAATAACATAGTCAAAACACCGAGATCATAAAACATATTGTAGTTGCTCAATAATCAAGTTTCACCCAGGTATTTACATGTTTACTCAAGAATAGTCTCACTTGTGATTTTTCCAGAAAAGAAGAAGCAACCACCCACCACTCTCCTGAACTGTGCTTGGGAAATTGTTGGGATTTCCTCAGCTATCTGCAAGCACAAGATGACAAATGCAAAAGCCTCTAAGAGACAAGGCCTCTTATTCTAGACACTTATCAGCTGAACACAATGTCCAACAAACAGCAAGAAGGTTTCATTTCACCAGAGAAGAGCTCTTGCTTTGAAATGTTTTCAAAGTTTCCATGACAAAATATTCTTTCACAGTCTCTGCATCAGTGAGCTGCTTTGTGTTTTCTAGTGCAGCTAAGCAATTAAAAGAAGATGAATAGATGCATTCGGGCATGTGTGATAACAAATGGCATACTTAAGGTGACAAGGTTTTTTGTGTTAACTGGCTTTGCAGTCACTTGCAAGTTTGTGAAAAATATTGCCTTTTATTGGAAGCTTTCCCTGCTCAATCTCAACTTAAAGGCTATTTTTTTTTCTCAAAACACATTGGAGTAGGACTTTTCAGGTCATCTTTGATGGGACAAAATATATGTATATATCCTCTCTGTGCAAAGGACGTGCTGCTTTTTTTTTTATGACAGCTCAAAATTGACTAACGTTTTATGCACAAGCTGTTCGACATTACAAAAGATGCTCATCTTGCCTAAAAAAGGATGAAAGTTTTGCAGGAATTTGAGGTGGTCCATTTAAATGGCTTCCCCATGGCTCATGATTTTTTGTAAGTTCACTGCAAACTAGGGAGGCTCTTCAAGGATCTTGGGCTCAAGATATGTTTAGAGCTCTGCTAGACCATTCACAGGAGCAAAGAATAGTAGGAATTTAAATACCATTTTGGTTGCAAATTGATGGGAAGCAAGGGCATTAAAGCTCTTTTAATGTAATTTTCAGCCTCAAGTCTGTTTTATTTTCTAATGTTCTTTTGAGAAACTTTCTTACCCTACACTTCAGTTAGGATGTCTAGTTATTTGAGTTTATGTCTATTAAATGGGATCATTAGACCGGGAATACTAACCTTCTGCTTAGTTATGTGCGTTTCGAAGCTTCAGAAAATGGGCAGTGTGGTGTAAGGTAGCATACATCGACTTGGAGGAAAAAGAACCTGGGTTCAGGTCCTGACTGTGATACCTTTGGCTCTGTGACATGAGAAAGTTACTTGACCTTGTTTAGGTGTCAGTTACAAACGTAAAATGAAGCCCTGGGATGGATCACATTTCCTAAGAATGGTAATGTTGCCTCGTGGTTAAGAACCTGTCTTTGGCCCTAACTGGTTTGGCTCAGTGGATAGAGCATCAGCCTTCGGACTGAAGGGACCCAGGTTCAATTCCAGTCAAGGGCATGTACCTTGGTTGTGAGCACATCCCTGTAGGGAGGGCAGGAGGCAGCTGATTGATGTTTCTCCTTCATCGATGTTTCTAACTCTGTCCCTCTCTCTTCCTCTCTGTATAAAATCAATAAAATATATTTTTTAAAAAGAACCTGTCTTTGCCATCAGATAGCCCTGGATTTGACAGATCTTTTTCACCTCATCACTGTGAAAACTTGAGAATTTTATTTAATCCTCATAAACTTGCTTATTTCCTTGTTAAAAGTAATTTAAATGTTAAAATAATAATTACCTTGGGTTGCTGTGAGGATTAAAATGCTAATACTTGTGCTTGATGAAGAGTAGATCATATTAGTTGAGAATTCTAATTCTAAAAAACTTCTGTATCCTCCTCCTTCTTCCCCTCCTCAATAATTCTGCATCATTGTAATGTCATTAATAAAGCTGAAATCACAGAACATTGGAATGAGACCCATATGAGTCATGTAAGTTTCTGATTTTATAGATGGGAAAAAAAAACACAAAAACCCAAGTGGTGGTAAAGTGCCATGCTCCAAATTCCACACCAATATCCCAAACCAGAATCCAGTTATTTACCACTAAATGCATGTGGTACATCAATCAACTATATATGCTGTTCACTTCAAGACATTCTAAATGTCTTACCCCCAATCAGTGAACTCACTAAAAGAGATCCTATGATCACTGTACCCTCTTTTCTACCTAAAACAGCACATTTTCAAGGAAATGGACAGATAAGATAGAGGGTTCAACCTTCAGCAATAGAGTTAAGATATTTATCAAGACAGAGTCCTTTGTCCAGTGAGAATCCATCTGTGTCTTTCAGTAAATGAAAAAATACCTGCAGACCTCTCCTTAAAATTGTGATGAAATTTTACAGTGAATGTTCAAACCTTTATTCCAGTTCTTATTCCTTCCATAGAAGATATTCCAACCCTTTCAATCCATAATTCGTTCAAGGATTATTGTTATTGTACTTTCACAGAAACATTTGTCCTTTAGTTCCGTTTTAGACACTTCACTTCATTGAGCTGAAACTAACTAGGGTTCCCCATGGAGGGATGAGGGGAAATGAGAAAATGTAACCATAAAACAAATACGTGTTTTATGACCTGCATTTTGTGAAGTTACCTTGCCGGCTGTGTGTTCTGGCTAAATGCTGCCTTTAGATATAATGAATCTTACTGTCTGATAGACTGAAGGGGCTAGAGCACTTTCCAGCTATTTAAAACTCTAAAGTAGGAACATTAAGTGACAGAATGCCTTTCAGGGTTGTTACAGCTCGCATAGTAAACACATCTTGCCATTTCACAGTTCCATGCGTGGTGTCTTTTAAAGATATCCCTTTCACTGCCGGCCTCACTCCCCACTCATTTCTCCTGCACTGGAGAACAAATACTGTACAGGATTGATCTGCAAACCTTGTTGAGGCTGGAGCTGTAATGTTTACCCCTATTCTCCATTCTCCATCTGAATAAATAAAATGGTGTCATGGGATAGGCTGCTCTCCCGATAACGAGTTTTAAACTCATTCATCCTGAGAAATTTCAGCTGATATAGTTTGCCTATCAAATGGATTTAAAATTGTATTGTCAGTGCCCTGCTTTCCATGGTGATTGCTTCTGCTCTGTGGCTCCATGCCTCAATAGACAGTTTGATTGTATATATCTGTTGCTTTGTTCATATGATTGTGTTTGTAATAGTCTGTAATGTACAACCTGCTATCTAGCAATAAAGCTGAACATAAACCCTTCCATGATTTTAACTAAGGGGTTGATTTGTTTCTAGTGCTCTTTTCTGATGACTCTTTTTCCCTTGTTCTCCCCCCTCCCAAGTCCACCCCCATTCTCTTTCTCTCCTTTTACCTTCCCCACTCCCTCTCACCCTGTTTCCTTTCCTTCTTCCTTTGATGTACTTTTCTTTCACAGCTTAGGTGTGATGAATATTTCTGCTGAACTTTTGTGAAGAGAAGATAAGTTACCAATGCATATATCCTAGGTAATGGCTTCAGTAGCCTATCATTTATTATCTGGGCACCTTGCATAGGCAGTGGAGTAAAAGAGGCAGGCTTCCCCTTGGTGATCTGCCCCCCCCCCCCCCCACTGTCCCATAGAAGTTTTGGATCTTTGAAATAAAGGACTGTCATTTGCCTGATACTTTGCTGGTTCTAGGAAGGAAGCCAGGATATTTTTCCCCTGGAAAGAGAATCGGTTATATTTCCTTCAGATGCCTAGATTTCACTCTCAGGCTCAATTATCTATGAAAAGAGCTTTTATAGCAAAGAGATTTTACCACAGAGAAGTGATAAGTCAAATGGAATATAAAGAAAACCATATTCCAAACTCTCTCTGATAAGTAATTGGATATTAACTGAAATCTGCTGTTGCAGAATATATATATGAAATTAAAAAATAACAACTGCTTTCTCAAGAGAAGGGCTACTAAGCTGTTTTGCTGAAGTTGACTGTGTTCTTTCCACAAAATCACCCTTTAAACCACTCTCTCTCACTGAAATTCTTAAAACATCAATATAGGTATTACAATTTTATTAAATTCGCTGCTGATTCAAAATGACTAGATGTAGGACATGACTGAATTTAAAACTGACCTTGACATGTGGAAGCTATAAACAGGCTGAACTGGTCTAGTCTAGATACAAGGGGAAGAAGAGAGACTGTACGTATAGAAACCAGAGGGATCGAATCACAGGTGCACAGAGCAGGCGGCAGGTCAGGAGCATATGAGCCACACCATTTCAGATTCCTAAATATTATCTTTTCAGAGAGACTTCTTTGATCAATTAAATATAGAACCCAATTAAGTGTAGCTCTTTATCCATCTTTTACTTTATTTTCCATTATATGTGTTACTAGAGGCCCTGTGCACAAAATTTGTGCACAGGGGTGGGAAGTGGGGGGTGTCCCTCAGCCCAATCTGCACCCTCTCCAATCTGGGACCCCTTTAGAGATATCCAACTGCCCATTTAGGCCCGATTCCACCCTAAATAGGCAGTCAGACATCCCTCTCAAAATCCAGGACTACTGGCTTCCAACTGCTCACCTGCTTCTGCCTGTTTGCCCCTAATGGCTTCTGCCTGCCAGCCTGATTATGCCCTAACCACTCCTCTGCCAGGCTGATCGATGCCTAACTGCTCTCTGGCCAGCCCGATTGCCCCTAACTGCCTTCCCCTTCAAGCATGGTCACCCTTAATAGCCCTCCCCTGTAGGCCTGGGTCCTCCCCCCAACTGTCCTCTACTGCAGGCCTGGTCCTCCCAAACTGCCCTCCACTGCAGGCCTGGTCCCCCCAACTGCTCTCTATTGCAGGCCTGGTCGCCCCAACTGCCCTCCCCTGCAGACCTGGTCCTCCCCAAACTGTCCTCCACTGCATGTCTGCTTCCCCCCCCCAATTGCCCTCCCTTGCAGGCCTGGTCACCCTCAACTGCTCTCCCTTGTAGGTCTTCCCCCCTCAACTGCCCTCCCCTGCAGTCCTATTCCCCCTAACTGCCCTCCCCTACTCACCTAGTCCCCCACAACTGCCTTTCCCTGCAGGCCTGGTCTCCCCCAACTGCCCTCTTCTGCCAACCTGCCCACATCTGCCCCTGCCACCTTGTGGTGTCCATCTTGTATCCACATGGGGACAGCCATCTTTGACCACATGGAGGCAGCCATCTTGTATGTTGGAGTGATAGTCAATTTGCATATTATTCTTTTATTAGATAGGATTATATTTTTAATGTATATTATAAATGAATATATTTAAAGTGTGATTTTATATGACTTTTGACTCATATAAGCTCAATAGAGGAAATAACTTTGGTTTGCTGCTATAGACTCAGAACCTAGAATAATACCTGGCACTAAATAAATATTTGTTAAAATAAAAAAGAAAATATAAATTGGCTACATAACATTGTAGCTGGAAGGTTTAATTAGGAGCATTGATCACTAGTAATTCAGTCATTCAACATGTTTTAGGCTTTAAATACAATGGTATAATATTAGAAACTTGTCACAGATCTTGAAAAAACAGATAGAAAATACGCATAATTCAGCCTTGGCAAGATTTTCCAATGGGATCTATTACATTTGGAGAAGTCAAAGTGGATTATCTCAGGGAGGAAAATATAATTGACTATATGTAGAAATATCTAATATTTAGTGAACAATCACAGCTAACATTTCTAGAATGCCAGGCAATATTTTAAGCACTTTACATTTACGAGCTCTTTTAATTGTTAAAAACAACCCTTTGAGGTAGGTTTTGTCATTAGGCCCAGTTGTATAATGAAGACTGCTGGCCTTTCTTCCTGGTACTTGGGAAGGAGCTTCTAAATCCTTGGAATTTCCTCAGCTATAGGAATAATGTTTTTGTTACTTATGGTGGGCCTTGATTGTTCATGCTAACGAGGCAGGATCCTAGATAGTTTTAGAATAGGAACTGACTATGCCAGAAAGTGATTAGAGGGTTGAGTGTTTGAGCCTTGCAATATCAGCTCAATCTCCTGGGATGGGAGTAGGACTGGAGATTGAGTTCAATCAGAAGGCCAATGATTCAGCCAATCATGCCTACATGATGAAATCCTATTGAAAACTCTGAACATTGAAGCTTGGGTGAGTTGGTGATGTGTCCTGACTCCACAGGTTGCTATAATATAACTGTAATAAAATAGCTCTTTCTTAAGCTCTGTTAGTTGTGTTAGAAATTTGTGAAACTTGGTAATGGGAACTCCAAATATGTAGCTAATTGGTCAGACGTGCAAATGGCATGGGAATCCCTGAGCTTATAGCAGCCTTGTGGAGGTCTGAGCCCTTATCCTGTGAAATTTTACTATAAGTCATTAATGTCAGAATTATATTGTAGGCCCACTTTACAGATAGAGAAATGGAGGCATACAGTGGTCAAATAATTTGTCCCAAATCTGACAGCAAATAATTGGCAGCAGCATCAGGACTTAAATCTAGTTATTTACCTTTAAAAATGCTCTTAATTATGACACTATTGCCTCTGTTAGTCAAAGAGCTCTTTTCATTTTTCAATAGACATGGGATTGGAATGGATTTTAGAATCCATTAGAATTTATTACCCTTTCCACACTTTGATTTTAAACTTCTGTCATTTGTAATGGTGAGAGAATAAATTTCATAAGCCATCCAATTTGTTACAACAGGAGTGGGAAACTAATATAGTATCTCAAACTTAATATGACCAATATAGTTTATCCTCATCTGAAACCTGTACCCCCTTAGTTTTGCTTTCTTGGCAAACAGCAACCTTATTCATTCAGGTGCTAAAATAAAAAATTGAGAAGTTATACTTGATTCTTCTTTTCCTGGCTTCATACCTCTAACCCTTTAGCCAACCTACCTGTTGCCTTTATCTTCAAAACAGATGCACCTTTCCACCTCCATTCCTCTCCAGCTCCATTGTTACTACCCTGGACAGAACCACCATCATCTCTCACCTGACGACTATAATACCTTCTTCACTGGGTTCTCTCCTTATCTTCTTGCCTTATCACATGTAGAATAAAATCCATACTTCTTACCCTGGCTCACAAAACTGCCTACCCATGTGAATTCGTCTCATCTCACTTTCATTCACTGTGCTTCCACCATATAGAAATTCTTTATGTTGCCCTAGCCAGTTTGGCTCAGTGGATAGAGCGTCGGCCTGTGGACCATAAGGTCCTAGGTTTGATTCTAGTCAAGGGCACATACCTGGGTTGTGGGCTCGATCCCCAGTAGGGGCCGTCCAGGAGGCAGCAGATCAGTGATTCTCTTTCTTCATTGATGTTTCCATCTCTCTTTCCCTCTTCCTTCTCTGAAATCAATATAGAATTTTTTTTTTAAAGAAAAAAATTATGTTTTGTTTTTTTTTTCAAATATGTAGACTAACTCATTCTTTCTGCAGGCCTTTGCACTAGCTGTTTCCTCTTCCTGGAATGTACTTCTCCTTGCTCTTTGCTCTTGATGCAACAATTTTCCTCTTATAAATTAAATCTCTACCTCTGTATTACCTTCGCTAAGAGGCCCTTTTTCTGATCACTTTTTTAACTAGCTTCTAGTATTTATTATCTGTCACATTAGCCTATTAAAATTTTTTGCATTGTTCTCATCATTATTTAAATTTTTTTTCTTTGTCTGTCTTCCCTCACTAGACTGTAAGTTCTCTGAGAATAGGGAACTTGCTTGACTGGTTGACCAGAGCAGTCTTTGGCATATTAAAGAAATTCAGTAAATATTTGTCAAGTGAATAACTCCCATGCTCCTTGCCCCTTTCAATTAATATTGACACAGGTTTTCAGACTGAGAGCCTTAAAAGCTTGAGCAGAGTAGTAAGAGAAAATGATCATCCAACATACTCCTTTTTCCATTATAGGAGTTCTTTATGCACTTTAATTTCCTTTCTGACTTTGTAGAGTTCTCGTTGCTGTTGACACATACTGAACACCTAATTGGGATGATTACATGTCACGAGAAAATACATCTTTATTTCTCTAAAAAAAAATGTATAGAAACCGTTAAGTTAGTATTGGGGGGAGGGATATCATTGTATAAAATGAATGAGTAAATATGATGTTATATGGTATCTGTAAGCCATTAAAACAATAATTTAATCACTTATAATAACTTATACATAGTGAAATTAATTTTACAGTTTACTTGTACTTTTAGAAGTTTTTATTGTCATTAAAAACAGTGAAAAAATCAGCAAATTTC
Organism: Antrozous pallidus; assembly: GCA_027563665.1. NCBI lineage: Eukaryota > Metazoa > Chordata > Mammalia > Chiroptera > Vespertilionidae > Antrozous > Antrozous pallidus. The sequence goes on from CM050521.1 coordinate 63,394,159, forward strand.
TGAATAAGGATTGACTTTTAAAGAATCACTTATGATTGTCTTCATTCTTTCATTTTAAAATATTAATTTCAATTCAATATCTATTTTAAGTCATGCTTTCAGAAGTTAAATTTTAGATTGATGTAAAAATGCTTGATAAACTGATAAACTCAGGTAATATCTTGTACAAGTAATATCCTAACAAAGTAACATCCTGACACAAAAATGCATGTTTTTATATGATCTTACCTTACAGAAACATTTTTAAGTGCTTGAAACAAAAAAAAAGAAAGAATATTTGAGACACATAAAATTCAGGTTTCAGTGTCTATAAAACACAACCATGCTTATTCATTTTTGTACTATGTATGGCTGCTTTATCATTACAATGACAGTGTTATGGCCTGCACAGCCTAGCTATTTATTATCTGACCTTTTACCAAAAAAAGTTTGCTGGACTCTGTCCTATAAAAATATTTGAACAATATTTCTATCACTTGACTAAGCTTAACCATATAATGAGATAACAATGCAGTATGCACTAAAATCAAATCAGAATTTTCTTGTATTTAGGAACTATTGCCATTCCGTATAAACTTTAGTAAAGATGTTTTTCCCTAGACTGTATGGGAGCAGGGGACTGTCTTTGTTAAAGCATCTGTTTATATTCAGGTACACCATTCAGTCAGACATGTGGTTAAAGTCCTTGGTGCTGTGACACTAAGATGAATGAGGAAATCCCTCCTCTATTTGTAAAAGTGTTCCAAAACTAAGAGTTCCCGATCAAGCAGGGAGCTCCCATTTTCACTCCCCACTCAACCCAATGAGATATTATTTCTATTAGAGCTGAGGCAGCAGAAATGCAGACAATAGGCAATTTGTCTAAGACATCCCAAAACATTGGAAATTGTTGTGTTTTTCTGGAGTCAGGCTCACATAGTAGTGAAAGATATAGATAACACTTTCACAAATAGTGTAGTACTGAACAAGCGCGTAGGACAAAGGGAGAACATAAAGATGGCTCAGATGCAGCAGGGGAACTGCCAGAATGAATTCCCTGCCCATGTTGTTTCTTTCAACACCTAAGAGATTCCTATATATGTTCCAGGTTTAACATGCTTGAGGATCAAGTGTAGGGGGTATTGGGAATGGGAAGACATTGAGTTGGAGTGTCTCCTTTGGCAAATATATTTCAATGGACCACAGATACCATACCAGCATCCCAATTTGAAAAACAAACCTCAAAATAGACTTGGTGAAGCTCTGTAGAGTGTAGTAATATAAGGAAGAGCAGCATGGCTGCTGAGAGAAGCTCTGAAGTCTGACCTTTCTCGGGTATGATATGATGACCCAATTCTATTCCAGGTAGAGAATAAACTCAGATAAAGATACATGCTGCTGGTGTAAGGAGCCCATACATGGCCTTACAAATGAGCGTGCTGCCAGAGTCAGAGCAACCAGGTTTATGTATATGTACTGATAGTCACTTCTCTGGCTCCAACTGGAAAGGCAACTCAGTGGAAGAAAGACATAGAACAGTGGTTCCCAACATGGGGCACACACCTCACAGGAGGCAATTTAACTTTTAAGGGGGTCAATTTGAGAATGAGTTATTAACATTGAATTGTTTGCATTTTTTATGATTCTAGAGACCTCATATATGTATGTAAATATATATTGTGACATTTATACATTTCAGTTCTGCATTATGTGTTTTATTTGCTATTTTTATATCACTTCATATTATTATTATTATTATTATTATTATTATTATTAACAATTTTGTAGTGATTTCTCCCTAGTACTTCAATTGTCCTTTTGTTTTTTTTATTTTTCTCTTTCATGAATGTTATGTCTCTGGAAGCTTGTTTAGACCAAGTTAATGGCCTTTTTAGGCTTCCTCCACATAAGTAGGAGTTCACTTTTTGAATAATAAGAATTATATGTCACTGGAAGGACATTAGGACTTTAGAGATGCTTAGGTGGGGCATGGCCAAAAAAAAAGGTTGGGAACCACTGGTCTGATTGTAGGCTTTGCCAGTGTTAGAAGGAAATGCCTCTTTCCTTTGGTCTCAGCTATATATATGAAATTACATATATGTTTTTACAAACAACACTTTCCATGTTCAATATGAGAGTTAGTTGCAGGCTTGCAAGATTCGTGACACTTGCCTGTGTCTTCTAAGAAATGGACATTGTTTGACATAATCAAACATTGTTTGACATAATCAAGACATCTAACATTAAAATAACGCTACTAGAGGCCTGGTGCACAAAATTCATGCATGGGTGGGGTTTTGAGGGGGGTAGGGGAGTCCAGGATGTGATCGGCTCTCCAGCAGGCAGTGGGATGCCCTTGCTGGCCTGGAATCTGGACCGGTCCCACTGATGTTTGCGCCAGTGGCCGGTAGCCACCATTTTTATATCCTTTCTTCCTTGCAGAGCATCTAGAGAGGGGAAGAGGCTGCAGTGCTCAAGGTCATCTTCCAGGAGGCCAGCAGCACTGTCGAGATCATGTCAGTGGCACTGGTCTATCGGTATCTGGCTCATTCTCCAGAGATTAGACCTGCAGGATGACTGAGGAAGTGGCTGCCTCCTGGTGGTGGGCCACTGGGAGGGTCTGTCAGCTAAGCAGCATTCCTGCTGTGGGAGTGCAGTGACCACCAGGGCGCAGCTCCTGAATTGAGCATCTGCTTCCTAGTGGTTAGTGCACATCATAGAAACTGGTCATTCCTTTTGGTTGCTTAGGCTTTTATATATATAGATGGTCTAATACACTGTGCATATTCAAAATTTCACAATTGTTATAATAATGTCTTTTATAGGATTAAGAAGTGGGTTTTTTCCCTCAAAATTTAAAATTCCAGGATTTACGCAAGGATCAAACATTGCATTTAATTACCAGGCTTCTCTAGAATCTTCTTAGGACAGTTTCTCAGACCATTTGCAACTTGTTCTTTAACTGGGAGTTGTTTGTTTTTCTTATGATTCAGGTTAAACCTTTTTTTTTTTCTTTGCAAGAACACAATGAGGTAATATGCCCTTCTCAAAACATCTAATTAAAAGACATATTAGGTCATTATGTCTATAATTGGTGAGATTAGTTTGGTCATTTAATTAAGGTGAAGTTCATTAGATTTCCTCACTCTCAAAAATACCTTTTCCTTTTTGAAATTAATAAGTAATTAGTAGAGTGATACCTTCAGACTGTTCGAAGATTCTATTCTTCAACAATCTTTCACCCATATTTTAGCATCTATTCTCCATTCTTACCTAAGTCAGTTATTACTATAGTGGTTTTCTAATTCTATTAACTCTCCTACATTTATTAATTAGAATTCTTCTGTAAAGAAGTGCTTTCTTTCTCCACCCCACCTAAAAATATTATTTACTTATAATGTACATTCATATGCATAAGCAAATACATATAAGAAATATTTTATATCTGTTTGGACTGATGGATTTTTAAAAGTTCGTTGAGTTATAATTTGTTTCTGCCGTTCTTCGTCAAGATGCTCAAATTAGAATCAGTTCAATTTAGATCCACACTTAGTCCTGCTGCTGAGATCTGTGTAATTGTGCATCCAACCTGGACCAGAACTCTACTGGGAAATGTAAGACCATGGCTCTTTGGAGTTGGAAGAGATCTCAAGCATTACCTTCTCATGGACAGTAGGCACTGCCTGTATAATGTATTGTTTCCATGTGTGGAAAGTGTCCATACTCTGCATTTGTTTTCTCTAGAATGCCTATCTTCCCAATCATAATGCCCTTATGCAACAGATTCATCACACATCTTCTGCCACCTGGTGGTAGGTGACTGAGTCAACAAGAAGAGATCAGGCAAAAAACACAGCCCTTAGGTATTTGGAGACTAAAGCAGGACCTGTGCTAAATTAAACCTCAAGGAGCTCTGGGAGGTAGACACTATTATCCTAATTTTACAGATTAGGAAAAAGAGAGTTAAATATCCTGTCAAGGCCATGCAGTTTGTAATGGTGGAGCCAAATCCAAATCACATTTAACTAACTTTGAAGCCTGTGTTAGTGTGTTTATCTCTCTGTGTGTATGTGTATGTGTGTGTGCGTGTGTGTGTGTGTGTGTGTGTGTGTGAGAGAGAGAGAGAGAGAGAGAGAGAGAGAGAGAGAGAGAACTATTTACAATGTAATAAAATTAGTATTTAAATTACATTTAATGGGAAATGATGAAACTGAAGTTAAAGTAACTTGGAATAACTTGTATATGGTATAATTGCAATTTAAGTTAAATATTTTTATGATATTCTTTTCTTTCCTATATTGGCTTGAAAACCATATCTCATTTTTAAAAGACACTGATTTGGGAAAAACATGCATTCATAACTTATCATTGTTTACTTAAAATCAATCCTACATAATAAAAAGCTAACATGCAAATTGACCCTACAGCAGAACGACCGGTGCTATGATGCACACTAACCACCAGGAGGCAGACGCTCAATGCAGGAGCTGCCCCCTGGTGGTCAGTGTGCTCCCATCTGGGGAAGCACCGCTCAGCCAGAAGCTGGGCTGATGGCTGGTGAATGCAGTGGCAGTGGCATGGTGGCAGCACTAAGGATGTTGGACTGACAGCTTAGGTGGGGAGTGGGCCTAAACCAGAAGTCGAATATCCCCTGAGGCCTCCCAGACTGCAAAAGGGCACAGGCCGGTTGAGATATAGGCCTCCCCCTGCCGAGTGCAGGAATGTCATGCACTAGGCCTCTAGTATTATATAATCCCCCAAATAACGGAATAATTAGCATTGGAACTATATTTGTCATATATTTTATTATACACATGTTATCAACCCCATGGTATATTGTCAATAGTTTTGTTTAAATAATAAATTTTATTTTCAAATGATCTAAAACATAAGATTAAAATCTTATATCTTTATCTATGTAGCTACCTTTTCTAGGACTCTACATTCCTTTGTATATCCATATTTCCATTTCATCATTTTGTTCTGCCTCAGGGATTGCTTTGAATATATCTTTGTAGTGCATATTTCCCATCGGTAAATTCTTCCAGCTTTTGCATGTCTCATGGGTTTCCAAAAACCTTCCCATTATTTTGCCTTGGCTGGGTGGCTCAGGTGGTTGGAGTGTCATCCCATTTGATGCTTCTCTCTCACAGCGATATTTCTCTCTCCCTTCCTCTCTCTCTAAAAATCAATGAAAACACCTTTGGGTGAGAATTTAAAAAACACATTATTTTGCCTTTGGTGTTTGCAAAATACTTTTTCTAGATATAGAATTGTAGGTGAATAGATTGGTTGTTTTCCTTTTAGTATTTTAAAGATGTTGCTTCTTTGTTTTGGTTGCTAATTTCCCCTCATTTTTACTTGTTTATTTTAATGTAATTGTTCTCCCCAATTGCACCCACCTTCCTCTGGCTGCTCTTAAGATTTTCTCTTCATCACTGGTTTTGACCAATTTACTCAGACACTCTTGGCACCAGTGGCACCTTTCCATCTCCATGGCTCTACTTTCCATCTCTGGCTTTGTCTCCAGTCTCTCCCTCGTGCACGTGCTCAGATCCAACCAGCCTGGCGCCCTTTGTGTTCCCGTGTTCTGTGCTTTTACAAATGAAGTTCCCTGTGCCTGGATACCTTTTCATTCTCATCTCTACTCTACAAAGTCCTACCCAGGTTTTAGGGCCCAAGTAAAAATGTGAAGTCGGCACACATGTTTCTGGTTAAATAAACCCCCCTCTCGCTTGTGTTTGTGCAACACTTTATATAGTCACTGTCTACTTTGTGTCCCATCTCCCTGCTAAGTCCCAAGCTCCTGGGGAGTCGGTGTCTAGTGAGCCTTCCTATCTATCTCCCACAGTGCCCAGCATCACAGCCTGTTCCAGGAAGAGGCTTAGAGATGCTGATTGGGCAAAGTGAAAAGCAGGATGTGATGTCAACCAAAAATAATATTCCCCTTTCTATCCCACATATGCGTGAAGTCATACGGTTCTTGACTTTTTCCCTCTGACTTATTTTGCTTAGTGTGATATTCTCTCAAGATCCATCCATGTTGTTGCAAATGTCAGTATTTCACCTTTTTTATGTCTGAGTAGTATTCCATTGTATATATGCCCAATATCTCCTTTATCCAACATCTACCAGAAGAACACTAAATTGAAAGCAACAAAATAAAAACAAACAAAAAACACACACACAGATAACAGTATGTAGTATGGTAATTACCAAAGGGAAGAGAGAGTAGCGGGGGTTGGTAAAGGGTAAAGGGAATCAAATATACTAGTGCGGTAATGGAAGGAGATTTGACTTTGTGTGGTGGGTACACAATGTAGTATACAGATGATGTATCATAGAACTGTACCCTCAAAACCTGTATAATTTTATTAATCAGTGTCACTCCAATAAATTTAATTTTTTTAATATCTTTATTGTTCAGTTTATTAATTACATTGTTTCCCCTTTTTATCCCCCTATAGCTTCCCTCCACCCTGTACCTATCCCACCCTCCACCCTCACCTCCCCCTCCCCACTGTCCTCTCCCATTGTTGCTAGATTTTTGTCCAGTTTCTTGCTGCCCTTCCCACAACCCTTTTCTCCCCAAGAATTGTCAGTCCATTCCCTCTCTATGTCCATGTCTCTGTTATATTCACCAGTCTATCCTGTTCAACAGCCTATCAATTCACTTGATTTTTATGTTCATTTGTTGATAGATGTGTATTTGTTGTTCATAATTTTCATCTTTACCTTTTTCTTCTTCCTCTTCTTAAAGAATATCTTTCAGCATTTCATATAATGTTGGTTTGGTGGTGATGAACTCCTTTAGCTTTTTCTTATCTGCGAAGCACTTCATCTGACCTTCAATTCTGAATGATAGCTTTGCTGGATAGAGTAATCTTGGTTGTAGATTCTTGCTGTTCATCACTTTGAATATTTCTTGCCACTCCCGTCTGGCCTGCATGGTTTCTGTTGAGAAATCCGCTGACAGTCGTATGGGTGCTCCCTTATAGGTAACCAACTGTTTCTCTCTTGCTGCTTTTAATATTCTCTCTTTGTCTTTTGCTCTTGGCATTTTAATTATGATGTGCCTCGGTGTGGTCCTCTTAGGGTTCCTATATATTGGGGTTCGGTGCACTTCTTGGACTCCTAAGTCTATTTCTTTCACCAGGTGGGGGAAGTTTTCAGTCACTATTTCTTCAAATAGGTTTTCATTGTCTTGGCCTCTCGCTCTTTCTGGCACCCCTATAATTCGGATGTTGGTATGCTTGAGGTTGTCTCAGAGGCCCCTTACAAAATTTAATTTTTTAAAGGCTAAAGTGAATAGATAACAGTAAAAAAAATAATTTTACCATGAATGAATTTGGAATAATAGACTATTCTCAAAATGATTTAATAATATGACTGAGATAATCCATAACCTAGATGTTTAAGTGGCTTTTTAAAAAAAAAGATATAATTCCTTCAAACAGTTAATTTTTAAATATATCTATAATATCTTTTGACAGTCTGCATTTTCTTAGAGATAATATTAAAGGCACCAATTAGTCAGGAAGGAAGGTTGGAATTATCTTCATAAAGTGTATTCTAGTTTCCAGCTCCCCAAAAGGCATCTTAAATGACAGGTATTGAGTGAGCCCGGAATGTGTCACTGCAGGTGGCCTCTTTCACAGGGTCCTAGACTGGCTTTGCCCGAGAAGCACAACCTTTGTGAGAAAGCACAAGGGCTGGAGTGGCCGGGCGGTGTGCGAGGGCTGCTGCTACAGGAGAGCCTTCCAAGAGAATGTGCATCTTCATCAAAATTCTAAATGCGTTCCAACTGTCATTCAAAGAGTTAACATCTGTGAAGAATAAAAAATGCAACGGAGAGGTTTCAGGCAAAGCATGGGGAGCCTGATAAAATTATCAGCGAATTAAATTCAGACAGATGGCTTTGGAAAGGAATGAAGTACACAAACCTTACGCAGAGTATAATGACTCTCAACTCACACTGACAGGGGCTTTGTCAACAGGGTAAGCTTTTTTTTTTTTTTTTAAAGGATTTTAAAGCAGTTGGGAATCAAATTCTTCTTTTCTGAAGGCGTTGTTTAGTACTTAAAGCAACAAACTCGGCCATAGCATCTAAAGCCACCAGACAGCCTACGACTCTGAAGTACCCAGGTTAGGTGCCCAGGTTGGTAGAAGGCACGTGGTAGACATGGAGCCTGCTGCTCCTTCTCGCTGTCCCCCGATTCACGGCCCACATCAATCGCTCCTCAGCAGTGGAAATATTTCTACAGAACACAGGCCAGTCATTAGCTCTGCTCATAACAGCAGGATGACAAGGGAAGCTTTCAGCCATTGAACAGTCACACACATGGGCACACACGGACACAGAATAAAGGCACAAACAGACTGATTCCTGCTTTTTAAATTTCCATGTTTATCGGTGTCGGTTGCATTAAAAAATAGAGCTCAACCTTTTATTTTTTTCTGAATATAGAAACAGTATCCTCATTAATAGTATCCTTTTGCAAGTAGACAAAAATGATGAGAACGTAAGATGCTGTTACTCTTTCGGGGTCTCTTTTTTTCTTATGGTTCCTATGTTATCACCACTTATTTGGCTTCAGGGACCCCCTGTTTCAGGTGACAGGCCCCTGCGTATTCACGCTTGGATGCGGATGGCCAGGCTGCTGCTTTGCGATGGATTTTGCCTTTGTTCCAGACCAGATGTTCTGTTTCTCCCTGGAAACAGTCTGTATTGTGGTACCTTATTATACGCGCTTTCTGGAACTGGTGCCAGAGTAGCCTCCAAATCGGCCAAGAGCAGCGCTGAATCAATGAGACAGCTGGCGACCTCCCTGGGGAGGGGACGTTTTCTACCTTTTTGATTCATGCAGTCCCCGCTAGTTCAGATCCAGGATGCCATGAATGATTTTTCTTAGCGACAGGTGAGAACAAAAAAGCTTTGTAAACCTAATTCAATAGGAGCTGAAGACTCAGTGTGCTATTGATTAAAAGGAGATGATGACTAAGAGGGAGTGTACACACAGTCCAGTTGCATTTTCCCCATAATCGACTTTTGTGCTTCTGCCTGTGTTGGAGTTGTCAGGTTTGCCAGAAGGGAAAGCTTGGAAATCAAGAGTATTGTGTTATTGACCTCGGATTGGGATTTTCATCATGTTTCTGAGATTGCATGTTATCTACAAAAACAAGAAGGTTACTCCTTTTTTATTTTTATGTTTTTAGCTTTTCAATTCACTGATCTATGGCTAACCTTGCCAAAAATTCAAGGTCATTTTAATGGGTTTATTCATCTCATCCACGCTTCAATGTTTGAGATGTGTCTATTTATTAGGGCTGGGCATTTGGTTAAAGATCATCCAAAGGACTCAAGCAAAGGACTGCAACTTAGTTTAAGTCCTTGCCCTAGGTCTGTGGTCGGCAAACTGCGGCTCGTGAGCCAGATGCAGCTCTTTGGCTCCTTGAGTGTGGCTCGTCCACAAAAAAAAAAAAAAAAAAAAAAAAAAAAAAAAAAAAAAACCACGGCCTGGGCGAGTCTATTTTGAAGAAGTGGTATTAGAAGAAATTTAAGTTTCAAAAAATTTGGCTCTCAAAAGAAATTCTAACCGTTGTATTGTTGATATTTGGCTCTGTTGACTAATGAGTTTGCCAACCACTGCCCTAGGTCATACATGTGTCAGCGCACTCTGATTCAGCAAGGATGCTGGACTAGAGAGCTCCCTGTCTCCCACTGTTCTGTGAACACCAGCCAATTCTTGAACCACTGTAGTTAGAGGACCATTATGAGGTGAGATGGCACAGTACCTGGGAGCTCCAGTCCTGGGGTGGCTGAGAGGCAAAAATGTGACAGTAACAGAAGTCAGGGACCCTGCAGTGCATCATCCCCATCAATCATGGCAGACGTATTGGCAACATGATGGATGATACCCAACCACTGACCTTGGTGGGTAAGCCTTTGTCACATAAGCAACAGAAGACATCAAAGCAGTGGGTCTACCTATGATCATATGAGAGGGAAAAGCTGTGACAGCAGCCTAGGGAAAGTGAACACTAGTGTCAAATGTTATTTATATTTCTGAGCCAGGAAGAATAGATATCTTACTGTTCAACCTTTGAATGAGATGGGGTTTTTCAGGAAAGGGAAAGAAGAAATGCCATCATTGCATGACTGTAGCAGTATGAGTGTTTCTCTTTTAACTAAGGTATAACTTAGGGAGCAGTAAGTCTGAGGAGTAGACATTCTCATAGAATTAAAAGATATAGCATAGATTTTTTAAAAACCTATAAAAATTAGCTGAAACTGGTTTGGCTCAGTGGATAGAACGCTGGCCTGTGGGCTGAAGGGTCTCGGGTTTGATTCCAGTCAAGGGCATGTATCTTGGTTGTGGGCACATCCCCAGTGGGGGGTATGCAGGGGGCAGCTAGTCATTGTTTCTCGCTCATCAATGTTTCTAGCTTTCTATACCTCTCCCTTCCTCTCTGTAAAAAGTCAATAAAAGATATTTTTTTAAAAACTGTAAAAAATTAGTCTAACCACTGAGCAAATCCCATATAAACTAAGATTTTAATTCCATTTGCAAGGCATGGGCTCACATACACATAGTTTAACATTTAGATGGTGACAGATGGCTTGGTTTGGGAACAGAAATAATTTAGTCTGGGATTCCTGGTGATTTCTCCTATTTTGGTCTAAGAACTTGTCTCTCAAGCTATCTCCCAAAGCTTCACAGATACAAATGATTTATCCTAAGTCCCTTTTCTGAGTTTAAATATTAATCAATTGGTCATAACAAATAAGGAGAAATTCTCAGTAAAATATCTTGATAACTTTCAGTGGGATATATTGAGGGCTGGATGACCACAGAGGATCAGGGAAACAGAGAAAAGATAATGATCAACTTGCTTTTCATAAGAAAATGAAGTTAGAATAGACTGAAGCAAGATCTGCTCATTTGTTGCCCAGATGGCTTTATGCCCAAATGATAAGGCATATGGTCAGCTTTATCAATGAAGAGGGTTAGTAGCCCTAACCATACCCTTAAGCCAGTGGGATCACTGAAAATGCTGTCTCATCTCTTTTGGAATCCATATTTAAGAAGCAAGAGACCCCTTCCAGGCCAAAATATTCACATTGGAATCTTATGACATCCAGTCAAGGTGAGCCAATCAGGTGCATTTACATTGAGGGATCAACCCTGCATTTTTCCAATCCAGCCAATTCGAGTTGGTAGGTACTTTTCTCCCAAATATCTTCTATGTGCTTACCACTGTGCCAGCCATGTATGAAGAGCTTGTTTTTAGGCCGTGGTCAGCAAACTAGCTTGCGAGCCACATGCAGCTGTTTGGTCCTTGAGTGTGGTTCTTCCACACAATACCATGGCCTGGGTGAGTCTATTTTGAAGAAGTAGTGTTAGAAGAAGTTTAAGTTTAAAAAATTTGGCTCTCAAAAGAAATTTCAATCGTTGTACTGTTGATACTTGGCTCTGTTGACTAATGAGCTTGCCGACCACTGTTTTAAGGTAAATGAAGGAGACATTGTTTATCATAGTAGTCTTCATAAACTTTAAGAATTTCAAGAGATAAATTTAAACAGAAAATGCTTATAGGGTCAGGAAGAATATGGGGGGAAAGGAGTGATATTCCATACATACCAGCTTTATTACAGAAAGATCAGAGGTGTTCCAAAGGCAACCTTCCCTCTTGATGTCAGGGAGGATGAACATGTCTTCCCAGGATGACATAAGCCACTTTCCTGATCCAGCAAAACCTTCTTTGTGTTCCCTAGTTCTTGTGATGGGAGTAGACACTGAGCGGCCAACACATCTGGATGTGCTGCGTTTGGCTGTGGGGACTGGTGTTGAGAGAGAGAAGATACAGTGTAAGCTCAGCTGGTATTCTGGAGGCATTTCTTTTCCTTTCTGGATGGCTGCCTAAGATGCTCGACTGAAAACCGAATTAGTTCTCTTGGCAAATCGCTCCCATTCCTCTCCGCTCTGAGATGTGTAAGACATTCCTCCTTGGGTCCAGGTATCATTTCGAGATCTCATCGTGATAACTATGCGTGTGTGCCGGGAGGGCAAAGTTGCAAAGCAATTACTCAGCAGGCCTGGGAAAGATGCAATTACCAGAACACGTTTTAGCCCCACTTGTCAGAGTGAGTTTCCCTGGGGCCGAGGGAAGCATTAAATTGGGCAGTGTCCCTTTTTGGAGACTTAATCTAGTTTTTTTCCCTTCCCTTTAATTATGTGAGTCCAATATTTTAGCTATAATAAAGGTTCTTTAAACAGCTCTTTATTATGAAGTAGGGCATCATGAATAAACAGAAAGCTGCATAATTTATAGGAAAACTGCATGATGGACTTTTTATTCACAAAGAGCATTAGGGTTGCATTGGCACAAGCCAAATACCTTTTAAATGAATAGTCACTAATCAGCAGCAGCTACAGTAAGTGCTCACATTCCCCCCCCCCCTTTTCTGTGCCATGAGTGCATAAATTAAGCATCTGATTCTGATTGCTGTCATGAATGCATGTGCCTATTGCTACCCACCCCCCACTGCTCAGAGCTCCTGCATCAGCTCAAGATCAGTTTAGAGCATTATGAAAAATGGAAGGGAAGTCTCTTTAATACATTCAATTTCCACCCACTTTACATGCATGCTAGAAAATACTGACAATATATTTCACTTTTGTTTTTGGATCTAGAGCACAGTTTAAGTTTGAAGACAGCAGTTTTACACTCTAGAATGTAACAAAAAGAGTTTAGACCAAGCCATTAAAATAAACTATATTGCCAAGGTATTTTTTTAACAGAGCTTTATAAAAATTGTAGGCTTTCAATTTGCACATTCCCCTAAGATTTTGCACATAGTATTTTCATCACTTGGAATGTATTCCTTTTTATCCCCTATTCTCTGCTTCTTAATATTTGAAATTCTAACAAAAACCCAAACGAAATACTTCAGGAAATTATTCTTTTCTAATCCCATCCATAGCCAGATCCTGCTCACTCCCCTACTCAGTGGTTTCTTTGCCTCTGTGAAGTTAATGTGAAGAGATAGTTATTAATTTATTTATAACAAATATGCTTTCTAAAAGTTTATGAGTGTTTTTAAAAATCCAGACATATTTTCTAATTGGAACAATGTCACATATGATAGTTATGGCTCCAGGCCAAGCCACAAATTTATTTAACTCAAAAAGTGTGGGTTAAGTACAAATATTTAAGTTTTAAAAGTAGCATCAGAAAATAATATTGCAATATTGACAATAGTATAAAATATTAGAGCTTTATGTATGCCAGCACTGATTTAAATCTTTGACAAGTAGTAGTTAATTGACTGTGTATGGTATTTCTGTAAAGTATGTACTATGGTTCTACTGATTTTATAGAGGAGGAAATTAAGGCACAAGGCAGTTCAGGTAATTTTTCAAGTTTGCTTAGCTAATCTGTGGTAGAGCTGAAATTACAGTCCAAGGAGTTAAAGATCAACAACAAAAACAATCCTGTAATTTCATCTGCAATGCTAATTTTATTTAAGTTTTGTGTGTGTTTTGTTGTTGTGTGTGTGTTTTGTTTTTTTACTTTGGTAATTGAGGTATAGAAGAAAGGAAGCTTAGAAGACAACTTTAGGAAATATATTCAGAAGATAGCTTTGGTACATTGTTAGGTGCTTTAGACATTGGCAAAATGATTCCATTGGTCTAGTCCGTTGCTATGTTCTTACCAAGTTTTTTGACTTACAAAAGCAACAGAGAGAAAAAAGAAAAGGCTGTAAAGAACGCAGGAGAAAACAAGTGAAAATTTTCTATATGCATTTTGTAAGAATTCAAAAAAAGATGGAGGGAATTAAATAGGAAGAGAATTAAAGAGAATTTATAAGAAACAGATTTTAAGAATGTTTTATTTATTTCAGAGAGAGGGAGGGAGAAGGGGTGAGAGCTAGAAACATCAATGATGAGAGAGAAAATCCTGAAAGCCCCCTCCTGGGGATTGAGCCTGCAACCAGGGCATGTACCCTGACCTGGAATTGAAGATGGACCTTCTGATTCATGGGTCAACACTCAACCACATCGGCTGGGTGAGAAACAGATTTTTAAAACCTAAACAATGAGGATCTAAGTGGGGAAAACATGGAATTGGAGCATATGGCCAAGTTCCCTTATAACTGATACAAGAAAGAAGGGGCGGGGGAGGAGAGAACTTTATAAATGTGGGATCTGATTGTTTCCTCAAAGGCCCACAAGGTGGCAGTGTTGTCTGAGACAGCTTTGTAACTGCAGCTGCTTAACCAGCACCTAGGGTTGTTAGAAGTGAAAGGATAAAATGTATGGGATGTTTACTCATCAACTGTTACAACTTGGAGAAGGCCTTATTAATGAGGGTTACTTGTTGTTATGGTTAAACTTTTTTAGTTCCTTCATGTTTTCTTTTAACTCAATAATTTATGGTATTTTAGGGACTGAGAATATTATATCTTTCCACAGCTCCCACAGCAGCTTTTCTCATAATTGGAGAAACGGATGAGGTCATTCCTACAGAGTGCAAAAGTTAAACCTGGCCATGGGAGAAGCACCTTCCTGATCAAGGCATTTCTTCATCCAGGTAAGTTACTTATCTGGTTGTGATCTGAACATTATATCCACCCAATTAATATTGTGGCATAAATGCCACCTAGCCCTCAGAATCTTGATTTTTCACATAAGATATTTTGTAGTTAAAGGACCCATTGTATCATCCCATCTGCTGAAAACAGTGACTTTGGCTGCTTTCCTTTGTTCTTGACTGTCATTTTCCCGAGGAGAGAGCAACATGGGATGGAGGAAACCCAAGCAGTGATTTGAGTAGACTGTAAACACTGGAGAAATGAAATGTTTAGCTTTGCATTAGGTAAGCAGATTTTCAGCAAGTCGGGATCAGCAGATCTGTGTGATGTTCTGGGAAGCCACTTCCCTTCTGCAGCCCACTCATTAATTTTCGGAAGCCTGACAGAATGGCTAAAAGGATGATCAATTTCAAGTGTCACTCCTGGCGCGTTTTTAGCCTTATGTAAAAGGAGTTCCTGACAAGGACTCTTCGTGCCCTCAAAATGTCTCCTAGCGTTAAACATTGGGAAGAAGTTGAAATAATGAAATGGCCCTTTTTCTGTCACCAGAGTGGGATTAGGAGATGTTGTGATTAGGGTCTATTACTGACGTTTAGGGATTGGGGTGGCGGATGGGGGTGGGCGAAAGCACTCAAGCCAGCAAAACCTTCAGAGAAATAAACACAGTCCTGGGGAACTGCTTTTCCTTAGTGGAACTGTGTGGAACAAATGAGATACTGTTACTCATTTCCAAGTGATTCCATGACGTTTTTGCCTAATAGGTACAATCCTAACTCTCTCCTCCTACTCTCTGTCCATTTTTATTCTAATGGGTTGCTTGAATCCTGGGTAGATGCCTGGTGTCCCTGAGCTGCTGCTGAGAGGGCTGTGGGTGGCACTAGTGTGGCTCTCTACCAGAAGGACAGAGTGTCTCTCCCTCCTCATGTCTCCTCTTTCTCCTCCTCACTAACTCATTTCCCCTGTCTTCCCTGGATGCCACCTTCCCCCCGCCCCCTTTTACTTTCATAACATCTTCTACCCCTAAATCTTGATGCCAATCATAGGCAATACTTAGCTATCTTGATATCTGTTGGTACCAGAACATTTGCTGATGTTGGTCTTAATTTATTTTATATCCAAATATTTGGTGAACTTGGTCTCAGTTCCCCTTATATCCTAACTAGAGGCCTGGTGCACAAAATTCATGCACAGGGGTATGTCCCTCAGCCCAGCCTGAACCCTCTCCAATCTGGGATCCCTCTCACAATCCAGGACTGCTGGCTCCCAACTGCTTGCCTGCTTGCCTTCCTGATTGTCCCTAATTGCTTCTGCCTGCTAGCCTGATCACCCCCTAATCATTCCCCTGCCAGCCTCATTGATGCCTAACTGCTTCCCTATAGGCCTGGTACCCCCAACTTCTCTCCCCTGCAGGCCTGGGTCCTCCCCAACTGCCCTTCCCTGCATGCCCAGTCATCCCTAACTTCCCTCCTCTGCCAGCCTGGTCACCCCTAAATGCCCTCCCCTGGAGGCTTTATTGCTCCCAAATGCCCTCCCTTGCAGGCCTAGTCCCTCCCAACTGCCCTCCCCTGCTGGCCATCTTGTGGTGGCCATCTTGTGTCCAAATGGGAACAGCCATCTTTGACCACATGGGGGCAGCCATCTTGTGTGTTTGAGTCATGGTCAATTTGCACATTACTCTTTTATTAGATAAGATAAAGGCCTGGTGCATGGGTGGGGGCTAGCTGGTTTGCCCTGAAGAGTGTCTAGGATCAGGGTGGGGGTTCCCTTGGGGTGTGGGTTGGCCTGGGCGAAGGACCTGTGGTGATTTGCAGGGCGGCCATGCCCCCCAGTGACCCAAGCGGAGGCCTTGGTGTCTGGGATTTATTTATCGTCTATAATTGAAACTTTGTAGCCTTGAGTGGAGGCCTGGGCTCGGTAGGGTGTGCAGAAAGCTTGGCTTCCTCCATTGCCAGGGAAAACCCAAGCCTTCTGCTTGCTCTGTGGCTGCATCCATCTTGGTTGGATTAATTTGCATACTCACTCCTGATTGGCTAGTGGCCATGGCTTGTGGGTGTAGCAGAGTGATGGTTGATCTGCATATTGCTCTTTTATTAGATTTGATATTTGATGAACTGATCATATTCCCAGTGCACTTGGTGAGAAAAGCGGGCAAGATCATTGCAGAACCCAATTATAGAATATCTACTACAGGATGTGGAAAAGATATAGTTTGAAGGTCAGACAAACACTGTATGGCATTGTAGAAGATACATACATAGTGGCAGGTGTGTATGTCTGCTTACCAGGACCAGGCAGGTAAAGGAAGTAAATGGCTCAGATCTTGTACAGATAGAGAAGAATGGGAGAACTGCTAGTCCATCCAAAGGGGCAGTCCTTCTGCCCTTCTGAATGTGAGATCCATGTGAATTCACTTGGTTTGATACTAACTAGTCAAAAAAGTATACATTGTCCTGGCAAAGGAAGAAAGAAAAGGAAAGAAGGGAGGGAGAAAGGGAGGGAGGGAGGCAGAGAGAGGGAGAGAGAGAGAGAGAGAGAGAGAGAGAGAGAGAGAGAGAGAGAGAGAAAGAGAGAATATGAAAGAAAATGAAGCGAAGGGAAAGAAAAATAAAAGTAAATGAGAGATAAGAAGAGAAGAGAAAAACAGAAACCAACTCTCTGCAGGCCTGGTGTACTCCCGGCTGGTGTGCTCCCCTGCTGCTTATCTGAGTCCTTCCAGAAACACTATAAATCCTGGAGTCAGAGAATTGTAATTTTGTTACACCTGGGAATCTGAATGTTACCCCAGTGTTCTGAGGGAAGTTTGAGTGCACACACTTTCTGGCTGAATGTTTATCCACTCCTTTAAAACTCTAACTCCTCACAATGCGAAATTCTGAACTAAGATGGGAGGCAATAAACTAATTAAACATCACCTACTGCTAAAACACAATGAGCTATTAAGTTATAAGCTAATTGGATTGGATCTAACACAACTCGAACCAGAGTCACATTCTAATTGCTCTTTTACTTTAGAAAATATCAGGGATCACGCGATGGTATTTTTTTGGTGACAGTTCTTAACTAGCCATGCAGGTCTTCAGAAGAAGCCTTCATGAGAGCAGTGGCATTTGAAAGAATTAAGGCCAGGTTCATGTAATTGACTCAGGGTAGGATAAAAAGAGAATCTGTAAAGGACTTTTAAAAACACAGCCTTCATTTCACACACACTAATCCTCATAATCTCATAATATGTTTTAAAAATAATTTTTTCCCTGGAATGATCTTTGAAAATGTGTGTTTTACTGGCGGAGTTATTTTTCAGCCTCTGCCGCACTGAGGAATTGTTTCCTGTGTCAGGCTGTGGGTAATCGTGTTGGCTTTCGTGTCTATCAAGAGTAGACACACAAAGGGCAGGTTGGGAGGTGCGTGTGATAGGACACTCCCCCACGGATGAAAGGGAGAGACTTAACCGCGTGGGAGAGCGTGCACAGCGCTGGACCTCGGTGTGGAGGGCGCACAATCTTCTGTTCTGATGTCTGAGCGCTGCGTTGGGCGCACGTCCATTTCGCCTGAATTTGCTTCTCAGATATTCGCCTTCCAGGAGGGCCTCAGATCTCAGGTGCCCTCCCTTTCATAATCTAAATTAAACCCCTAGCCTCAAATTGGCCAGCCAGCAAGTCATTTGTTTTCCTCATCAGTGAGTGCCCTCTAGCTGCTACCCTGGGCCTTGAAAATGTGGGGTCCGGTGCGCTTTTCTGGGATTGGGGAGCACACCCAGGCCCCTCAGCTCTTCACAGTCCTGTCAGGACGCTAAACCCCACCCAGTGGGCTCTCAGGAAGGTTAAGTAACAGGACTCTGGGGCCCAAGTATCAGGCTGATGTCTGGGAGGACTGGCCCCTGGGGGCTGACTGGCGGTCTGAGCCCTGCCTCTGCGGGAGCTCTTTGAGGGATGGGAGCTGTGCAGGGCACCTCCACTTTCCCAACTCTCTGCCGCTGCTGGCCAGAATCAATATACACTTTCAGGGGGCAGCTTTTACCTACGTAGACCCTGTCAGTCATGCATTCAGCTCTGGGAGCTCTCCTTCATGTGTCTTTGCTGGGTGCTCATTTGCAGGTGTCAACAGTGTCAGGTCCCTTGCTCTGTCTTTTGCTGGCCTGGTGTCAAAAGACACCTCCTGCTCATCATCGCCCACACTCATCTCCACTCTGTCTGGCATCGGACGGAGGCTCAGTGCCTGGCTCAGGGTGCCATGGCGATGCACAGGGGAAGACAGGGTGTGCAGTAGCTCTGGACTCGGTCCCCTGTCAAAGATGATGTCTCTATGAGGCAGTTTCTAGGCTCCTGCATCTTTCCCACCCTACTTTCATCACTTCTCCACATGCCTCCAAGTGAGATAACTATGAAGGGGGTTTTTAAACAACTTTAGGACTTGAAAGATGAAGGTCAGAGACATCACCAATGCAATGAATGGGAACTAAGAGAGACGGCAATTCCATTGTCACCAGTCCACCTCTGATAAAGAAACAACGGGCTCAGAAGAAACACCCATAGATTCCTTTAAGGTTCTGCACCAGAAACAATCTATTTTGTTTCCAGTATAGGCGTGTTGCCTCTGAAGCCAAATGGCCCTGTCATAGGACTACACTTCTCTTCACCTATTTCATCTCTCTCTTTCTTATTAGCTGTAGAAACATACTTCCTACCTTAATGGCACTAAATTCACTCAAGCTGAATTTCTTCAACAGTAAAAACACCACACAACCCCAATATGTGTGACATACATATATATTTTAGCCCTGGACTTGTCTGTCTGTGAGCAGTGGGTCTGAACACACATCCACACTACTCCATCATAATCTCTGTCATGCCTTTGCCTGGGCAGGTAATGTCTTATAGACATAAAGTCTGTAATTAATGTTATGACCATGGCAGCCTTCCACAGTTCTTTTTCTATTGTGTACAGAGCTAGCAAAATATTAACAATTTCTAACAACTGTTGTTCCTTAGCCTGCTAACCTCTTTCCAGCCTGTGGCGCTTTGCAAATCTTTCCCTTTTCTTTTGACATCATTCCTTTCCTTTAAGCTGGAAAATTGTATAATTAGATGGTTGATAACATAGGTCAAATAAAAAAGAATTTCTCAAGATTTAACCTGTGAATGCTATCTTTAGACAGCAACTTGCAAGGTGCCGGAGAATGCATGGCTGTGCACTTATGTTTGGTCTGCACTTTTTCCCCCCTCAATAATTGAAGTAATAGGTCATGTGTGGACACATTCTATAGAGTTCTGTAATAGTTCCAGTTTGTTCACATTTTTATCCACGTTGCCAGCCTCTGCGTTACTTTTTGACCACATTTGTAAGGATTTTCTAGGAGCTCTATGAAAATGTAACCTTCTCTCTCTAGAGGACAAGGCAGGACTAGCAGAGAAGGCTCTCCAGGGGTCTTTTGGTGTCTTCCCATTTTTTCCCATTTTACCAAAGTTTTAAGAGTCACAGAGAAAAGACACAGTGTTACTCATTGTACCCCTGTCCGGTATGTAAGCCAACAGGCATGTACTTCACCCACGGAGAGGTCTCCTCTTTGCTGATTGCAAATAGCTACCTTTGAAAAGTTCATGATAGTAAGATTTTTATTATATTTTAGTCTGGAAACACAAACATTCCTTTGGGTTCTCCTTTTTTTGTATGCGTGGAGCCAAAGACAGCCTGCGGGAGTCAGCAGGCGTGTCTGCCTTGCTCTGTTATGGGTAAGTTGTAGCGGTTTCTTGTTACAGATGGTGCACTTGGCATCATCTTTACAAGCCGTGACAGACCTTTCCACTTAGTTGCAGGATGCATTTCTGAAGACAAATTAAATCTTTTCCATTGAGAGCAGAATGTGTTTTTCTCAGCCAGAGAAGATCTAGTTAGCTTATGTTATGAACAGAACCCCCCCATATTATCACATAACTTTCTCCCTGCCCATCTCTTGAAATGCTGCTCACATGATTGGGGACTGGCTGTAATCAGGAAGCTGGTGTTTGATTAAATAGCCTTATTCTGTGTTGGGACAGCCTAGGGCCAGAATCTTCAGAAAATGTGTATAAAATGCCTCATGTATCTGTTTTTTTAATTAAACAGTTCAACATGCACATTTTCCAGAATTTGGTACCCCACCCACCCCCATGATGTCCCCTAATTGTTCTGTTATAAATTCATTAAATTTTCATAATTGATCAGAAATTCTAAATATGCATACACTGAGCGCTAGAAAAAAAGTTTTGTTAAAATATCCAGACACATGTAACTGCTCCATTAAGCAGTGGTGAGACTGTACATGGAAGACCAGGCTCTGGCTCTGAAAAAAAATGAACTCGTTAGGTTTGGATCCCAGCCCTCAGGGTTCATCATATTTGCATAGAGAGGGGTGGCCCACCAGGATCAGGGCAGCCTGGGGTGTGGGCGAGGACAGAACCAGGCTGTAAACTAGGCTGTACTGGCTCCCAGTCCGTCCTCACACCATGTTATGGGAGAAGGGGTGCAAGGTGTAACTCAAGCAGCTTAACCCATGAAAGTCTCAAGTTCACTCCTGACATCTAAGTTTCTGGGTGTATTAACTGAAAAGTAAAAGTAAAACAGAAGAAAAATAGATACCTTAAAAGGTCCGTAATGGCCATGTCAAACAGAAGGAAAAGGTAGCAAGATGGTCACTGGGAAAGGGCTGATGGTTTAGCATTTGTCAGGAGCAAAGCAGAGAATTCGCTTCAGTTTAGGGCATCCAGGCTGAGGGTTCAGATTTCTCCTCATCCGTGTCCTTTCTCAAAAGCTCCTGCAATGTGGCATGCAACCTGAGCCTATAGGGCCCCACTGGGCCTTAGGGTTGAAGGTGGCAGCCTCCTCCTCCAGCTCCTGGCGCTTTTCCTCCACCTCTTTTTTTCTTTTTAAAATATATTTTATTGATTTTTTACAGAGAGAAAAGGGGAGGAATAGAGAGTTGATGAGAGAGAAACATCGATCAGCTGCCTCCTGCACACCTACTACTGGGGATATGCCCGCAACCCAGGTATATGCCCTTGACTGGAATCGAACCTGGGACCCTTCAGTCTGCAGGCTGATGCTCTATCCACTGAGCCAAACGGGTTAGGGCATTTCCCTCCACCTCTTGCATCTCCTCCTGGTGGACTGGCCAGAGGTTTGCAGACTCTTCATGGATCTCCCTTTCCTCCTCCATCAGCTCCAGCTCTGTCTCCTTCTCTTTGTTGAGGAACATCTGCCTCATCTCTTCCTCCTTCCTCAGCAACTTCCTCAGAAACCTGGTTCTCCTGGCCTCCTATGTCTCCTACAGGCTGAATGGCTGGATATTGGTATCCCATGGCGGTCCTGGAAGCCCACCTCCTCCAACTTGCAGCGCCGGTAGCGCGTAGGGCTGACTATCGGTCAGCATCTACCAGAGCTTCTTTCCTCCAGCATCTTCATCTCCCAGATCCGCCCACCACAGCCCAGCTCCTCAGTGTTTCCAAGAAAGTGTATCAAAGTCCCTATTATTATTTGATTATATTCTTGCTGACGACTACCCCTTTTTTTCTCGGAAAAAAATTAAACACGTGTCCCATTGTGGGGGGTCCTCCTACATTTCATTGCCGACCTACCAAGCTTGTTTGTTTCTGCAGTGTCTCTGGGGAGTGCCTGTTTTCCCTTATCTGTCTCCTGACACAGACGCAGAGATCCCTGTGTGTGATCACAGAGCTGACTGGCCCCTGGACGTCAGGACAACATGCTCCCTGATGAAAACTCTTGATGATACTTGTATGTCCTTAGGATATCGTTTGCTGTCTGCAATTCAATAAATGCACAGAAGCCTTTCCATGAGCATGACCCATTGATCACCTGTATCAACAGTCCTATGCGTGCCTGTGAAGGGCACATCCATTTAGCTCTTGTCAAACCTGCGACCGAGTCAGAATCATGGGAGTCACGAAGAAATATTTGCAAGTCTGAGTGGTCTTCATTTTTCTCACATTTTTGATGGAAAGTTTTTTTTTTCAATGTTATCACTGAAAACTGAAAATGTTTATTCAGAAATGGAAGAACATGTTTGATGGCGTCAGCCTCCCTTCTGTCCTTTCAGTGGATGGTGGTGAGATTCCTAAGGCTACTAGAAGTTTGCAGCAGGAATCAGGCAAGTGTTTATAGTTGGCAAATAAATATGCATGAATCCTTAGTGATATAAACAAATGATTGAATGAATAAATAAATGGAGGACAAGTTTCCTCTCTACAGTAACTGGGCTATGAGCGAAGCCAAGAAGCCACAGTAATAACTGTTGCAGATAAAATCCACTGGCTAATGCTAAAATTGGTGGACAAAACTCTGGGGTACAAGCAGATGTGAGATCAGATAGAACATGTGCCTGGACCACAGAGAGTCAGAGAGAGGAGAAGACTGGGTTCCTTATCTTGTCTGTGTTATTGTTGTTTTAAAAAATATTTTTTATTGATTCCAGAGAGGAAGGGAGAGGGAGAGAGAGATAGAAATATCAATGATGAAAGAGAACTATTGATCAGCTGCCTTCCTGCATGCCCCACATTGGGGATTGAGCCCACAACCCGGACATGTGCCTTGACCAGGAATTGAACCGTGACCTCCTGGTTCATAGTTGGATGCTCAACCAATGGCAGCTGGGCTCTATTCTGGTTTTTAACTTGTCTTGGGTCTTGAATCCTTTGGGATAATTTGATTAATGTTATGAACTTCCACACAAAGAATAATGCACATAATTGCACAATTTGATGACCCAGTTAGAAAGCCTTGGTATAAAGGAATTGATAAAAATGTCAATCAGTATATGTGAGCCTTTCAAAACTTCCCTGCACCCATTGAAAAGCTCAGCTAAGTGGTAAAACAGTACTGATATGATATGAGTGAAGCCATACTCATAATGAGATATGTCAATTCAGCATTTCATTAGTACACTGGCCACCCTGCTCCTCCCCTCGCTCTTTAATCACTTCCAACCATCATCCATCTCAGCCTCCCTTCTTCCCCCTGCCACGCCTACCCCCTGTCCAAGGACTGAAAAACACTTTTGGATTTTCTGTGTTAACCAAATGTTAGCCAAATCAATCTGTTAACCTGCTTTTGGAATAAAAGACAATGTTAGTCTATAAAGTGGCTGTATACATTTTTAAAAAACTCCCTCTCAGGGCATTTGAATTAGAAAAGCCCCTCTAGGAATACACAAAGTCTCAAAGAGGGTTTTGGAAATTTCTTTCAGCTTTGGCCTATTTACTCTTTCAGGTTGTCCTTTTGGCATGCTCCTGTCTTCCCTCCCTCCCTCCTCCCCTTCTTCTTTCCTTCCCTCTTCTCCTCCCTCCTCTCCCTCCTCCCATTTTCACTTCCTTATTTTCTGCCATTATAAATTATTCAAGACTCATCTCATCTGGTATTTTCTCTCTCCTATCCCTAAAAGAATTATTTTCTTAAAGAAGCCTTGGTTCTTCTTATTGGAGAATACTCTTTAAAAACCAAAATCTGGGTGCTAGCTAAGTGAATAAGTTTTAAGAAAGTGTATATGTGGCCCTGGGTGGCGTTGGTCAGTGGTTAGAGAATCAGCCTGAGCACCCAAAGGTCATGGGTTTGATTTCCAGTCAAGGGCACATACTTGGGTTGTGATTCACTTTCTGAATCTGGTCAGGGATCAGGGTGTATGCAGGAAGTAGCCAGTAGAGGTGTCTCTCTCACATCAATGTTTCTCTCATCTATCTATCTATCTATCTATCTATCTATCTATCTATCTATCATCTATCATCTCCCTCCATCCCTTTCATTCTCTCTGGAAAAAAATAAAAGACTGTATGAGGAAATTGAGGATCTGGAAATGGATTCCATTAAAACTACTTATACCATATACTGTCTGGTTATTCGTATGTGTTGAACATTAGATATGTAGAAGGCTTAATGATATGTGTGAAGTACAGCCTAAATATCTGAGAAATCTATACTAATAAAAGGGTAATATGCCAATTAGACCATATAGACCAGACATATTCTGGTCGTCTGGTCTTCCTTCCTGATAAAGCCACAGTGGCAGGGGCCAAGGCAGAAGTTAGGGGTGATCAAGCTGCAGGGGAGAGCAGTTAGTGGTGATCAGGCTGGCAGGGGAGAGCAGTTAGGGGTGATCAAGCCTGCAGGGGAGAGCAGTTAGTGGTGATCACGCTGGCAGGGGAGAGCAGTTAGGGGCGATCAGCCTGGCAGGGGTTAGGTGCAATCAGGCAGGCATGTAGAGGGGTTAGAGGCAATCAGGCAGGGAGGCAGGTGAACAGTTATGACTAGCAGTCCTGATTGCGAGAGGGATATCTTAAGGGTCCCGGATTGGAGAGGATGCGAGCCTGGCTGAGGAAAGCCCCTCCCCCATGCACGAATTTCGTGCATCTGGCCTCTAGTAAGTTCTATAAAATGTTATCAGTGAATATTTGTCTACAACCTATGTTATATGTAATAGCTAACATAGTTTAACAGAAATAAAAGCAAGGCAGATCAAAGCTGGAGAGGAAAAATAAAACCCACTATCTAAATGCCATGGATTAACCCCATTTCTTTGTTCATAAGATTCCTTAAAGCTAATCAAGCTCAAATCTATAATTAATTGAGTGGCATTTCACATCTTGAATGCTCACTCTGAACCCATTAGTCACTGCTCCAGGGCTTTAGGTAGGTATTAAAATTTCTGAATCTTTGCCTGGTATCTTCACATTTTCTCTCTTTGCATTAGCAATTTCCTGCTTCACTGCTCCTCCCTATAAAATAAGCTGTAAGGTTTCGTAGTATTACAGCAGACTTGAGTAACAGTACTCTCATTTCTCTTTATAGAAATCAGCCTTCTCTTTCTTGCCTGGTGTCTGCCTTAGCACAGTCACTCAGGCTTTGAGGATATGTAAACAGCAGCAGAGGAATCCAAGAAAATCACTCGTTAGCTGATGTTAGCTCAGCTTCCCTGTACTTCCTCTGGACCCTGCACTGATTACACATGCCCCAGATCTATACTGTGGCCCAGACTGGATATACACACACAGCAACGGTGGGAGCAGCTGGGCTATACTGCATTTACGCCGAATTCCATGGGCTTACAGTAAAATTGGGCCCTGAAGGTGAGTGCTATTGTCATTTTTAAAAAATTCTTTTTAGATTGTTACAGTATTCCTCTTTGAAAAAAGACAGTGCTTGAATTTCCCGGAAAAGGGTAAGATCATTAAAATTTTTACCCAATGAAGAACACAAGCTAAACAAGGGATCATTTGAATGACATAAGCTTTAATGTGTTCAGTAGCTGCTTACCTTGCCTACTGCCACGAGATTTACAGGTGACCTCTGACACCTATTGAAGTAGTTTCTAACAGTTTTGAAGCTGAAGAAACATTTTAATGCCCCCCCCCATGTCTAAGAATCCCCAAAATAGCAGTTGTATTTTTAGGATCCTCTGAGTAAATATTGATGACAAAAGCTATTATGAATTCAACAACATGTTGAAATAAAGATGTATTTTTTTTACAACAGCATGTATATACACTACATTGGAAAAATAGGATACATACTATTTATTTAATCTGTTACTAACTCTTGGTCACATATTCATTCCGGGACTCCTCACAATAAGCTTGGGGCCAGGATCAGAGCATGATTGCCCAGCCATTATGAACAGTAGTCAATTTATTTAACTGATATTACCAAGAGTTCTTACTTAATAAAGGGGTAGTAAGCAAACCAAGATTAAACCTTAGGGGCAGAGTCATATCCCCCCAGAAGACTTATTAATAAGAATAATACATTATAATATCAAGTGACACACACACACACACACACACACATTTCCACTGTTTAATCAGAATCCTAAACAGAGAGCTTAACACTTTTTGAAATCACTTAATACTTTGAAGTAGAGGTTGAGTAAATTAAATTGTAGTTATTATGCTAAAAACAAGACTCCCTTCTAGTTGTCCTTTGTAGAAGAGAGATTGCTCTTGAACAGTAGTAATATTAAAACATGGCAATGGAATAACCATTCTGATAATATTGGAGAGCATTAAATTAGTACATTTCCCTATGATAGCAATTTGGCAAAATGCTTTGAAAACCTTAAACACCTTGGTCCAGTAATCCTATCTCCTGGAGATATAAATAAATTTCAGCATTTAAAAAAATATTGGTAAAGAATGTAAAACTATATTTTGAACAATGCATACATGGTTAAACTGATTATACCCTACTGACTAGATGGAACATTAATCAGTCATTTAAAATTATATTTACAAAGTATGCATTAGATATAGAAATGCACAGGCATTTTTTAAAGAAAAGCAACCATGTACCAAAAACTATGTATCATATAGTATAAAATGACTGCATAAATAAATTTTCCCAGATCTTTATAATAAACTTGATGAGCTTTTTTAATGGAAACTCAATACATTTATTTATTTTAAAACTGTTTATTACAAATAGATTTTCCTTTTTTATGTCATATTGGGAAGCAATATACAAAATAGGACGATCATTGGAAGCAGGCAGACTTGGAATAGTCACTCCCCTTTGTTTACATGGTGTCAGTGACTTTTTCCCTTATGACAAAGAGTTGAAAAGTTGTAGGGAGTGGCTCTAGAGGTAAGCCTTGGATTGACCTGTGGCAGAGCCACAAACAAGTCCAGTTTAGAGGGCAGAGCCCTCTTAGCTTAATTAAGCTTAACCTTATAGCCCTCCCTAGTTCCTTCCTAGGTAGCTAATGGGCTGTGGGAGATGCAGCAAGAGCTACCAAAACAAGTGAAACTCACAAGAATATTGTAACTACATTGACCACTACCTTTATTTTTTTTCCCCTCTGACTATAAAATAAAGCCTCAGCTTGCTGGCTGGATCTTTCTCTGTGCCCTTATCCAGGCACAAGAGATCCACTGAACCCTGTCTTTTCTTTAATCCTTCACTGCCCCTCCTCAGGTTCACCGAACCCTTAGGTGTGCTGGCATGGCACAAAAAATTAAGTTCACAAAGTTGAAAATATTTATTATCTGGTTCTTCACACCTCATTCCTCTGCCCCTGTCTCCTCACAACTTCCCAGCTGGAAGCCAGAGAAGTAAAACACCCCGCAGGCAGGCAGGCAGGCAGGCAGGCCCTGCTCCACTTCTGTTAGCCCTCTCCTCTCTGACCTCACCTCCTGCCATTCTCCTCTTCACTCAGGCTCTTTTCTCAGCGCTGTTTCTCCAACCTAAGAACTCTCTCTGCCTGAGCCTCAGGATCTCTCCAGTGCTGCTGACTGGCATTTGCTTCTCCTAAATACCCTTGCAGTCTTCTCCCTCAGTGACTTCAAGCCTCTACCCACAAGTTACGGTCTCCCAGAAGGAGGAGGCCTCCCTAACCCTAATTACATCCCACACCCCCACTGACCTGCTGCTGCACTCAGTCCCTTCACCTGCTTCATTGATCACCATCTGACATAGTAACTCCTTAGCTCATTTTAACCTCCCTCCATGCCTAACCACCCCTCTCTCACCCTCTAAAACATGTGTGAACAAACTTTCCCGGATAGTAAATATTTTCAGCTTTGTGGACATAACTTTTCAACTGAGACCACAGTGTAAAGATTGCTCTGGCTGCTGCTCCAAAAACAGACTGAGGAAGGGCAAGAGCAGAAGTAATCAGTGGCCTATGGCAGGGATGCAGACAGTGGGTAATGATGGCTGAGACCACATCACAGGCAGGATGAGGGATAAAGCAGCCTCACCCCAGAGCTCATGCTATTGACGGATACTTCAGGCCTGGGTCATGCAAGACAGCACTTACCTGCAAAAGATCTAACCTTTTTGTGTGTCCTGTCAGGGGAATTGGCAACTCTGATAGATAAATCCATAATAATCAGATAATTGCAGGGGGCTTGTTAAATCCCGTGGGCAGTGCTCATTAGCTCTTTTGAGTTGGAGCAGGGACACTCTTGAACATCTAATTAAAGCTGTGAAACACCCTTTCCAGAGGGGAACAAAAGAAGTTACATATATTCAAACTCATAATATTTTGCATGCATTTTTTAGGGTGTTTACAACTTCTACCTCTGGTATTTAACACCGAGAACCCATTCCCTTGGGCTCCTCTAAATCAGAGCCCTGACTTGAAATTGAGGTGTGAGGCTCAGCAGAAGGGAAGATGGCATTTCCCTGAGTGAGTGGGGAGATGCTGAGGCACAGGTGAACTTTATAGCCTCCTTTAACAGCACCTCACCTGTAGGGAAGAACCATTTTAGCTTGGGTGTATGGCCTATTGTATTGAAATAGAATGGTACGTTTACTCATCATTTCTCAAAACATAAATTTGTTAATGTTATAAAATATTATAAATTTCCTTGGGTACAAAAGTCAAAAATTCCTTTGGAAATATTTATTTGGAAATTGTGCACAAGGTGATTTCATAACTTCCCTTGAGCATCAAATGGATGGCTCTTATTACCTTTCGGCTCCCATTCATGTTTGTAAATGAAGCAATTGAAGCAGTTTTACAAGGATCCTGGATTCTTCCCCCTTTGACTTGGCTGGAAGTGGGGGGAAAGGCCATTTGGGCCTATGTGATGAGCTTTCTCTTTCTTTCTTTGTTATCTGATTGGTGTTGCACAGCAAAGTTGGCTTTTTCATGAACAGACAAGGCTAGTTTATCACCCTCCTGTGTATCTGGGTGTGAAAGGTTCAGACTGAAATTCTATTTCTTTACGTGATGCTTTTATCTGACCCAGTCCTAGCCTATGAATTACTTGATAAAGAGACTCGAGAAAGAGACAACCGGGACAATAATAATAGGATATTTTCCCAAGAGGCACATATAGAGACCCTCGCATTCCCATGTGTGTTCAAGAAGAACAATGGAATTTGTTTTTCTTAGTGGTGTTATGCTGTGACATAGCTAACATACTTGACACTTGGAGAGGATCATGTTTTAATACCACCTTTCCTCTACCTGACAAAATTATTTTCAGGAATTATCATAAAAATGGAGATATGTAGCTTTTATATATAAGAATAGTGCCTAAAGCTTTACCTTTAAGTGGTCCTCTGTCCAGCCAATGGTTGAGGATTATTTCTGGTTGCCTGGTGCTGATAATAATATAACAATATGACTCAAGTGGATCTTTCATACAAGATAGTTTTTTTTAGCACTGAAAAGAGCTGAGAGTTTGTTTAAACGTACAGAGTGTATGTATAGTTGTGTATTTGCTTGCTATTGAATCCTTATTAATACCTGTATGGGTGGCATCATTTGATCTGAGGCATGCTTTCATTATAACTCTTGGTAATGAGTATGTGGATGAGTAGTTGTCACCTGCTTTAACATTCTTTGGTGACCGCTTTTTCTAATAATGAAAACCTGAGCGTGTCTTCAACCAATTTTAAGTCAGTTCTCAAAAATTGGGTCATCAGTTGGTCATCCTTTGTTTCCAAGCTGTTTCTATCAACTTAGCACTTACATGTGTAGATCTTCCACTCCGAAATGCTCAGATGAATCAATTATAAAGTGACTTACCTTCTAGCAAAGCCAGCACCAACCTTATAATTGCAACAGTTTGCCAGGAAGCAGTGATAATTAGGTACTTACTAATGGGAATGAACCCCCAAAAAGTAAAATACTTTTAGTTCAACACAAGTGACAAGAGTCATTTGGCAATTTAAAACTATTGATAGCTTGACCGTCAGATTTCAAAATCAAGCTATGAAGTCTTCTTGTTTCCTTTTACTTAGGATGAATACATTTGTAAGAGATTGTTAGTTTGGTTTAAGAGGATGTGGGCTACAGCAGTATGTGGAGCACTAGATGGCGCTGGAGGATTGTAATAATTGCCCACAATTAGAGCCCTTTACAAATCTCACCAGTCTCAGAATCAAGAAGAGCATGAAATTTTACATTAAAAATGATTCAAATGATCAGAATTCTTTCTCTGATTTCACTCACTAAAAACCCAAGTAGAGTTTTGTCATGAGTGAAATAAGAGTTTCTGCAATGCTTACTAGGCAATAACTTAACAAAACAAGTTATATTGGAGAAACAACATCGCTTTGTTTGCATGTTTTCCCACTTCCAAATTCTGTTGATCCTCAACATCACAGTCGTAGTTTGATTTAAGAGTGAACAACTCATTGTAAGCCATCGCCATTGACATGAAAATATGCTCAATAGTTACCTCTCCAGTAACTGACAGCTTTCCTTCCTTCCTTTCTTTCTTCCTTCCTTCCTTCTTCCTTCCTTCCTTCCTTCCTTCCTTCCTTCCTTCCTTCCTTCCTTCCTTCCTTCCTTCCTTCCTTTTTCTTTTCATCTCTCTCTCTCTCTCTCAATGTAAAGGGTCACTGTAAATCTTGGAGCATACATAGCAGAGAATATGAGAAAAGATGAAGGCTGTTCCTTCATTCTCCATCTGCTCATGTTGTAAAAACAGTTGTAAAAATTGTCTACTGCATAAGCTGATTTTTTTTAATGTTTCATCTTTACTCTTCAACTGAAAAATCCATTTCATAATCAATCATTTCATTGAGGTATTTAAAATTTATTTTTGGTTCATTTTAATGGAACGTTTTCCCTTTTTGCAGTCAAAGGAGAGAATAGTACACAAAGATTATCATTGCATTTCTATTCTCTTTTTGAAAATGGTAAAAGAAAGCATATACCTAGTTTTTCGATCAGCTAATTGGGCAGATTTCTCTGTAATATATAGCAAAGCTCCATTGTCACTAATTCTGAAACCTTAGATATAAGTAGAAGCTAAAATTCAAAATCTCTACTTTCAGATTCACAATTTACTATGAAAACAACCAAAAAGTATTTAGTATTACATGAAACAAGAAAAATAATTACTAATATACAGTTAAATTTATGACATTTTTAGTACTTTATTGTATTTCTCGAAGATATTTTTAAAAATTAAAAATAGCACTTTGGTTTTATATATAACTCCTCTGAAGATCTCAATGTAACCTCAAGTTTTGGAACAGGTGAGTTAGGGTATAAGCTGCAGTCTGAAGGCACTTTGGGTGGGAGTTGGGGATCCTGAGTGAACTCCGTAGCTGTCTAAAATAGAGATTATATTTCCTTTATAGCATCATATGTTGCCATATATATCTTTCATTTCTTAGAATCTATGACCAGAAGTAAAGCAAATAAGATTGCCAGAATTTTGTTGTTAACCTTAAAGGATTCAATCATATTGGAATACATGTTAGTAAACTATTCGCTCTGATCTCTAATTGTGCCCCAATGATCTAAGAAGATTAAAAAAGCTTTCACCGAGTTCACAAGCATTCCTATACGGAGGAAGTAAATGGAACATCTTTTAAAAATATATCTGAGGTGTGGAGTTCATAGGCTCAATAAACAATGTTTTGTTCTCTCAAGATCAGAAATCTGAGAGGAATGTCTTGTGGCAGAGAGAAATCTACTCTAAAGAGGAAATTTATTCCCAGAGAACATTTTTGTCTGATTTTCAGAAACTCAAACTTGTAAACCATTATTGTTTGAGTCAGTGGTAGTTTGAAAGGCTTTTTAGCCACAAAGGATCAAAAGCAAAGAGAGTTATTAAGGAAACTTACACTTTGTTTTGTTGACATTTTAGGTTAAATGATCAAATCAATTGTAAAGCTAATAGTTTATATGTTATTAAAGAGAAAAAAGATAGAAGAACTATACTTTCATTGAAAAACAAATGTAGCAAAACCAAGTGACAAGACTTGGAAATAGCTTTGAATTAGATTTTGAGTGTTCTTATATTTTTACGCAGGAAACAACTAAAGTGGAAAGAGGAAAGGACTGGATTCTAGAGTCAGAAATTTAGGTTCCAGTGTCTTGAATAACCTTGGGCAGGACAACCTCTCTAAGTTTATTTTCATTATACTCATGTGGAATGCTTACTGCCCACATCCTATGGATCTTGAGAGCATTAAAGAAGATAATGTATGAAGTATAAAATAACTATGCAATAGTAAGCCCTTTTGATTTATATCTTATCTATATCCATCCATCCACGTATGAATCCATCCATTCATTTTATCATGTATTTATCCTCCATTAAATATCATGTGTGGTAATATTTGTTTCTCATTTTTTTTATTGATCCTGAAAGTGTTATTTGATGGATAGAATAAATAGAAAACTAAAATAGTTAAGCTTGGTCTAAGGTAATTTTAAAGTCGGAGGTATATAAAAGTCATTTTTGAATCATATAGATAGTATAAGAAAGACCATGATGTTGTGGTACTGGTGATAAGCCTAAGATCTAGAGAACTACATGTTATAGCAAATATGAGATTAGGATTTTTTCTTGGTTAGTTTCTGAAAGGAGAAAAATCCTTGAGTTAGCAAAGAAATTTACAGACAGAGATAATATAATAAAATAAGCAGCATCTTTTTAGGAAAGGGTCAATAAACTATCCTAACTAAAGCAGATGGCAGCATAAGAAAATACAAAAAGATACATTTTGGATAGGACCATTTTAAGAAGGACCTTAAAGGTCAAACTGAGGAGCAGAAATGTGACCTCCAATCTACTTAAAATTATAATTAGGCAGAAGAGCTAGAAAAGGGAGAAGAGACTGTTATTAGAGAAATGTGTATTTAGTTCATCACATATTTTTGAATACTCATTATAGGCACAGAATTGTGCAAAGCACTGAGGGGGTGTTGCAGTGTAAAATTAGATATTAATCCTCTCCACTAAGAGCATCCAAATTAGTTTTAAAGAAGATATAAACATAATGATGAGTTAAGTATCATTGATAGTAAAATGTGATAAAATATGGAAATGAGCAGACTGGTACTAGGTGGTACAGAGACTCAAGGAGAAGGAAATGAAGTGGATGACAGAATATCTTGATTGGATGACAGAATATCTTGAAAGAGATATTCTATACTTGCTGTGCAATTCATTTTCTCTCTCTCTCTCTCTCTCTCTCTCTCTCTCTCTCTCTCTCTCTCTCTCTCTCTCATAGTTCTTGATTCCATTCCATTAAGCTTCCCTCTCATTCATCCATTGAATCTGCCCTTGTCAATGTCACCAAAGACTTCTGTATTTCTAAACTGAGTGGTCATTTTTAATCTGACTTGACTTACAAAGCATATTTGACTTTGTTGCCTACTCTCTTTCTTGGCTTTCTCCTGTATCAGTGAGTGCCTCTTCTCAGTCTCTTTTACTGGGTACACCCTACTCCTGACCTCTTAACAATAAAGTGTTCAAGACTGATTCCCTTGATGATCTCATATCGTTTTTTTTAGTTTTTCTTTTTAAAAAAATAAATCTTTATTGTTCAGATTCTTACGATTATTCCCCTTCCCCCCCCCCCTCCGCCATAGCTCCCTTCGACCAGGTTCCCACCCCACCTTTTACCCTTACCTCCCCCCTCCACTGTCCTCATCCATAGGTGTACAATTTTTATCCAGTCTCTTCCCACAGCCCCCAAATCTCTTTCTCCTTGAGAATTGTCAATGCACTCCCTTTCCATGCCCCTGATTCTATTATATTCACTAGTTTATTCTGTTCATCAGATTTTTATTCACTTATTGATAGATATGTATTTGTTGTTCATAATTTTTATCTTTACCTTTTCTTCTTCTTCCTCTTCTTAAAGAATACCTTTCAGCATTTCACATAATACTGTTACGGTGGTGATGAACTGCTTTGGCTTTTTCTTATCTGTGAAGCTCTTTATCTGACCTTCAATTCTGAATGATAGCTTGCTGGGTAAAATAATCTTGGTTGTAGGTTCTTGGTATTCATCACTTTGAATGTTTCTTGCTACCCCCATGTGGCCTGCATAGTTTCTGTTGAGAAATTAGCTGACAGTCATTTGGGTGCTTTCTTGTAGGTAACTAACTGTTTTTTTCTTGCTACTTTTAATATTCTCTTTGTCTTTTGCTCGTGGCATTTTAATTATGATGTGTCTTGGTGTGGTCTTCTTTGGATTCCTTTTGTTTGGGGTTCTCTGCGCTTCCTGGACTTGTAAGTCTATTTCTTTCACCATGTGGGGGAAGTTTTTGGTCATTATTTCTTCAAATAGGTTTTCAGTATCTTGCTCTCTGTCTTCTTCTGGCATCCCCATAATTCAGATGTTGGTATCCTTGAAGTTGTCCCAGAGGCTCCTTATACTATCTTCATATTTTTGGATTCTTTTTTCTTTTCTAGTTGTTTTTTGCTTCTTTGTATTTCAGATCTTTGGCTTGATTCTTCCTATCCTCAAGTCTTCTGTTGAATCTCTGTATATTATTTTTTATTTCAGTCAGTGTATGCTTAATTTCTAGTTAGTCCTTTTTTCATATCCTTGAGGGTCTCACTAAATTTATCTGCATTTTCTAGAAAATTCTTGAAAAACCTTTTAACTGTGGTTTTGAACTCTATATCCAGTCATTTTCCTCCATTTCTTTCCTCCATTTCTTTCCTCCATTTCTTTCATTTGTGACCTGTTTCTTTGTCTCTGCATTTTGGCTGCTTCCATGTTGTTAGAGTGGCTTTGTGTGCCAGGTGTCCTATAGGGCCCAGTGGATCAGCCTCCCCAGTTATCTGAAGTGGACACTCTTGGTGCACCCCTTTGTGGGCAGTGTGCTCAGTCTTATTGTAGTTAAGCCTTGATTGTTGTTGGTATCACTGGGAGGAATTGACCTCTAGGCCAATTGGCTGTGAGGATCAGCTGTGTCTATAATGGGAGAACTTCTGTACTGGAGACGCCCTTGTGAGACAAGAGTGGATCTGAGGAGTTGTAATTTGGATGGTCCCATTCTGACCCCTGGGTACATTGGCTTTTGGATCTCTAAGGGGGTGCTAATTTAGCCTCTGCCTGAGGCCACCCAGCAGGAGCTATGGAGAGATCTGCAGATTCCTCTTCTTTGTTTGGGTTTTGGAGGTGCTTAGATGAGGCCCAGTTGTGAAGCAGTGTAAGCTGTTTTGGGGTCTTGGGCCTTCTTTTGGGTATTCTAGGTCTCACTGACTCAGCTGCAGTTTGTTACATAATATTAGAATTCAAAGGACCAGGCTATTCATATGCAAAAGCCTCTGCACTCAGCTTGGATGGGGCAGAATCTCAGGGCAGAGCAAACAGCAATGACTTTAAGGGGCAGGATCTCAGGGCTGAGAACACAACAATGGCTTCCCATCAGCCCTGCCATAAGAGGGCTCTGGTTGTAAGAGTCCTGCAGTAACCACTGCAAGCACTTCTGAGAGAAAGCTGCCCTCGAGTTTCGCCTGCTGCCAGACAGTCCAGTTTCCCCCCATATGAGTCTAGGTCCCCAGAGTCTCACCCGTAACTGGAGTTCAGAGCACTCTGGAGCTTTTGTCTCCCTCCCAATTAAAAAAGCCAGCTGCGTACTCAATTGCCAGCCCTCTCTGAGCACACATGCCTTCCTTTCCATGCATGTGCCTCTGTACCTCTCCCTTTTGTACCTCCTGTGAATCTCAGTATACTTTTCTCTTTCCTTCTAATTGTAGAATTTCCACTCAGCCAGCCTTCCTGTAGTTCTGGATGATGTCCGTTTTGTCTTTTAGTTGTAGTTTTGAAATCATTGTGTGAGACAGCAGTTTAGGTGTTTATCTATGCCGCCATCTTGGTTTCTTCTAATCTCATATCTTTATACACCATCTATATATTGACATAGCTATCTAAGTTTACATTTTCAGCCCAAACATTTCCCCTGAATTTTTTGACTTGTGATACTCAACATACTTATTACCCATGGGGATGTCTAATATATACCTCAAACTTAACATGTTACTAAATCTCAAACTCACCTGATTTTTTCTCCCTCTTCCTACTTTCTTTTCTCACAGTCTTCCTCATATTAATCAGGGTACTCAGAGAAAAACCTTGGAGATACAACGTTTCTCAAATTCCTTCATTCAATTTATCAGCAACCTATGTCATCTTCCTTCAAAATATATCCAGAATTGAGAGGTGTTAGCGATTTTATTTTTGATGTGTAATTTTATATTTTGATGTGTATGTATGTGTGTTGAGGGGGAGAGAAGGCATAAATAAATCTGACATGTAGGGTTTCCAGTATGGTAGAGGTGTCACTAACTCACCAGCTTTGGTTGTGATAATGCTGCAAAGCAAATAACTCATATATATATATATATATATATATATATATATATATATATATAATTTCCTTACTTGAGGATATATTTTTATTGATTTTTAGAGAGAGAAATTTATGTGAGAAAGAAACATCAATTGGTTGCTACCAGTACATGACCTCACTGGGGATTGAACCTGCAACCTGGGCATGTACCTTGACCAGGAATCAAACCCACAACCTTTGGTGTATGGGATAGCAGCTCTAACCAACTAAGCCACTTGGCTAGGGCAGTAACTCCCAAATCTGGGCGGTTAAACAATGACCATTTATTTCTCACTTCTGGATCTGCAGAACTGCAAGTCAGTGTTGGTGACTGTGCTTCAAATCACAGGACAGGTTCTGGATGCTTCATGTGTTTCTTCATTTCAGATCCACACTTAGGATTCAACTTCCTCCTGGTGGCTAGAGGAACAAGTGGAAACATGCTATACCTCTTGAAGGGCATGGGCTTAATCCTGTTACAAGTAGAGAACTCCAGAATCTATCACACCAACCAACAGAATATGTGTGTAATGTAAAAATATAATGTGTTCTGTTTTAGGCATATAGAGTCTAGGTATCTCTAGGACAGCTAAGTGGATATACAGATAATTGAATAGTTGAGCCAAGAGAAATATCAGAGCTGGACTTAAGAACTTGTTGGTCATTGGGTATAAATAATAGGTAAAACCATGGAAATAGATAGGATTTGCTAGTCAAAATGAAAAGAGAAAAAGAGTTTCTGACAGAGTTCTGAGAAGCACCAATATTTATTGTGTGAAGATGAGTCCATGGATAATCTGAGAAGGAACCTTTAGAGGGTTAGTTGAAAAACTTGGAGAAAGAATGGTGGTAGTGAAAATAAAATAGGGATTAGAGTTAGGAGAAGGAAGTGGAAATGAATGACCCAGTGGCTAGCAGATTTAAATTGGTTTTGATGGAGAACTAGTGTAAAGGTGATTTTATCTAATCTGAGAGATTTCCTCTCAGAAAAAGAATGCAGATTGCTACTCATGAATCACTAGGAAGACAATGAGATTATGCAAATAAAATCCAGGCTCCAGTTCATGACCTGGGCTTGGCAGTCAGTAAATGGTAATCATTATTATCCTATTGAAAACTGTAGAACCTTGAGAAATTTACTACCAATTAAATATAAACTGTGATGTTATACCATTTTTGCTTTGAAATTTATCGAAAGCATTTTATTATGAGAGAGCTAGAATAGGCAGTAAAATGTAATATTTAGTGACTTTATGGCAAACTGACCTCACAGTGGGGATGTATACCTCCCCATATGTACAAAATTATTTAATTTATTTCTGTTTTTCTTACTTCTTAGGAAATACTTCAAGAGGTATAGCATGTTTTCACTTGTGCCTCTAGCCACCAAGAGGAAGCTGAATTCTAAGTGTGGATCTGAAATGAAGAAACACATGAAGCATCCAGAACCTGTCCTGTGATTTGAAGCACAGTCACCTTGAACTTAATTATGGTAAAATTCGGTGTAGTTGTTTTCATTAGGTTGAAGTTAAAAAGGGAAATTGAGAGGGTTGTTGCATCCATGTGACATCTCTTATTTAGAAGATGTCTAATCCCAGACATTCTTGTCAGTCTGATATTTGGGTTGAAGAGGTCATTTGTCTCTAGTCGGCATAAGTCATCTTGTTTTAAAGTTCTGTTTTCATATTTCCAAATCAGGATAAGAGCTGTAAAAGCATGTATGTTTCAAAATATCTAGATTATAGAGATGAGATATGCTTTTTCAGACTTGTTTTCAGTTCTCAGACTTGTTAGCCTTTGTCCTCAATCATTTTTTCCATCCCTACATGGTTCAGAGTCCCAGTGTTCTTTCTGCCTGAAAGCAAATACTCTATTTCACTTTGCTAACAGAACCGTGGTTATCAAGTTCTTTGTCTTTAATGATTCTGCTTTAGGGAATTGTCAATTAATAATCCCCGGAGAGACCACCATGAATAATGTCTGTAATTAGATTATAATGCAAAGGTTTGCTTATTCACAATATTTAAAATTTTTTAAATTATGATTTCTGAGCAATGACCCTGATCTTCCCATCCTTTACAGTCAACCACCTTTTTAATGCTGACTTACTTCAATTTTTCTTATTGTGTTCATTCTTTTTTTAAAGTTTGTGAGTATAATTGAAACTAACCTACCTTTGAAAACCCTCTGTCTCACCTAGCAGAATAAATGAAATGTGGATACAAAGACTGAGCATATAAATTACCTCTAAAAAAATGCCTTCTACATAAAGCTTTTGATTCACTTTCCTTCTTCTTTTTTTTTTTTTTTATTCCCAAGCTTGACGGCTATTTTTTCTCTCTAGTCCAGTGATCTTGTTATTAAAGCATTCTTGTAAAGGTAATTTAGACACATGCCTCATAGTTATTAAGAAAGTTCTACTACATTCAAATACCAAATCACTTTGCAAATGATATTTCCTTCTTTCCACAAGCAAAATAGCTTGGGATGTGGGGGTTCTTAGTTGTCCTGGGTGACATTTAAGAATTCTTCAAAAGTAATTAAAATGGCTTTGAATCTTTAAAAACAAGTATCCATAATATAAGGATGCCACTCTGAGTGCAGATTCTCATAAATCAATGACATTAAAAAACATTTACAGTACTATTTATATGAAAAAAAATGATATAATTAACACAATTGAGTCAACCCTTGACCTAGAAGAAAGGTTATAAGGGTGGAGAAGAGAAGAAGTGCACAAACAAGACCTTGGTGCAAAGCCACAAACACAGATGACTTAAAATCTTTGAAACACACCAAACAAAATATCTTCTTTTAATTTTAATGTCTTTGAAAATTATAATGCAGTATTCAGTTATTTGTGAAGATTTTGAAACCAGAGATGACTTCACATTTCATTCTACAAAAAATAAAATAAAGGAATTTTATTATTATTTTTTAAATATATTTCATAGAGAGGAGGGAGGGGGGATAGAGAGTTAGACACATCAATCAGCTGCCTCCTGCATACCCCCTACTGGGGATTGAGCCCACAACCAAGGTACAGAATCGAATTGAGGACCCTTTAGTCTTTGGGCTGACACTCTGTCCACTGAGCCAAATGGGTTAGGGCAGAATAAAGGAATTTTAGAATTGGAAGATACTTTACACATCATCTAACTCTACTTTCTCATTATATATATGAGAGTTCTGAGGCCAGGGGGATCTTCAGGCACTTCTTCAAATTCAGAAAACATGCAAATACCAGGTTATACTAAGGTCAGGGTGTAATGATAATACATGCTTTGTAAGCTTTTTATCACTGTAAGGGAATAAAATAGGTAAAATGTGGTGCTCTCTATAAAGTGATTTTATGGCCTGGCGATTAAGCAAGTCAATTGCTGGGTGCTTCATAACATCAGTTTTCCATTTTACTTGAATTTTGGGTAAAAGATTATGATATTCATGCATTTTAAGACAGTTTTGTTTTAAGACAGAGTTTTGTAGAACTCTAAGTTCTTTCTTTTTCTCTTCTCCTCAATCCCAAGATAATTCATACTTTTAACTCCTGCCCTCCCTCTCCCCTTTGGAAAAGAGAATTAAATGAGCTGAACCAAGTAAACCAAAACAGGTAATTCAGTTAACAGAAGTATTAATATATTTCAGATGAATTTTAATTTTATTTTTTTCTTATGTTCAAAACAATTATTTAATATCAATGTTTTCTGCCCTGGCCCGGTGGCTCAGTTGGTTGGAATGTCATCCTGTACCCCAAAAGGTTTCATGTTCGATTCCCATTCAGCATACATACCTGGGTTGTGAGTTTAATACCCAGTCGGGGCACATATGGGAGGCAACCAAGTGATTCTCTCTCTCTCTCTCTCTCTCTCTCTCTCTCTCTCTCTCTCTCTCTCTCTCTCGTAACCAATCACTAAAAACATATCTTCAGATCTTCAGGTGAGGATTTTAAAAAATCAATGTTTTCTTTTCAGGTCAGTTCCTTTAGATTCTTAAAAAATATATATTTCCTGGAGAGAAATATATATTACTAGAGGCCTGGTGCAAGAAATTCGTTCTGGGGGGGGGGGGCGGGGGGGGGGCTGTCCCTCAGCCCAGCCTATATGCTCTCCATTCTGGGACCCCTTGAGGGATGTCCAACTGCCTGCCAGCCTGATCATCCCTGAACCACTCCCCTGCAGGCCTGGTACCCCTCAACTGTCCTCCCCTGCAGGCCTGG
Source organism: Antrozous pallidus (assembly GCA_027563665.1). Lineage (NCBI taxonomy): Eukaryota > Metazoa > Chordata > Mammalia > Chiroptera > Vespertilionidae > Antrozous > Antrozous pallidus. The sequence continues at coordinate 63,435,031 of CM050521.1, forward strand.
TCATACCCAACTTCCCTCCCCTGCTGGCCCAGTCACCCCTAACTGCCCTCCCCTGCAGGCCTGATCACCCCCAACTGCCCTCCCTTTCAGGCCTGTTCCCTCCCAACTGCCCTTCTCTGCTGACTTGATTACCCACAACTGCCCTCCCCTGCTGGCCATCTTGTGGTGACCATCTTGTGTCCACATGAGGCAGCCATCTTTCACCACATGGAAGTGGCCATGGAGTGATAATCAATTTGCATATTACCTATTTATTATATTGGATTGGTTTATTCTGTTAATTTTAGAGCAAATCAGGTAGACTTGGGGAAAAGCAGAGGACGGAGGACTATGTTTTACTGTGGTGATCATTTATGCTAAATGTGTATGTATTGTAAGTTGCATCACACACAAAATTTAGAAAGACAGCAATTTCTGAAAGGATTCATGAGTAAAGTCTAAAAACATTGATATGAATGCTCTTCTCCTTAAGCATAATTGCACTTTTGTTCTATCCCGGGAAGGCTGATTGCAGATGTGTTCTAAGAGTGCATTTTCTTGCCAGTAGGGGTATACTTGAAACAGAAGCATGTATAGGAATCATGCCTTAGTGGTTCTGGTTCTTTTTAAAGCAAGTGCTAGGAATGGACGAGGCAAGTGAGCGATTCTTGTCTCCCCGCATCTCCCAACTTTATGTCATTATAATTAGAGGTTTAGCAAATGATGATTAAGTTTTTTTTTAGTGTTGCATGCCGTAGTGTCCTTTTCTGATAGACTACTTCATTTTACAGAAATGAGGACTCTTGCAAAAATACAAAAAAGAAAAAAAACCAGAATGACATTCCACTGCTGTTTTATATCCTAGACCAAGTGTTTCATAGGATCCCTAAGAGTTGAATGTCTGGGCAGAAAATCTCAGGTCATTACCTGAAAAAGCTCTTTGGCAGACCAGTTCCCATTACTAGGTGCCTGTGGTGCTTTTCTTAGATAATCAGTCCCATTCAGTCAGGTATTTTAAGGTCCTTGATCATCTTTCTATTTCACAAGCAGTCATTTTTTAAGGCTCAATGGCACTAGAGGCAGGATGTTTTTTACGTCAGGTTTAGAAAAGAAACTGGTATATCCCAAAGCTGTCCTGATTCTTTCTCATTTTCCCCAAAGGTCAGATGAAAGTTCAGTTCTGAGAGCATTATACTTGGGCATCTGGGGTGGAGGCAGCCCCACACTCCAGCCTGGGAGGCCTTGGCAGCTGGTACAATGGCAATGGATTTAGGATGGTCTCTTAAATCCTAGAGTGTGAACCCAGATAAAGCTTGTCTTGCCTTACTTTGACCCTTTAGCCTCAGCTATGAACCATGAACTAAAGTTTTCTCTAAACTTTTGTTGTTGTTAATCCTCACCCAAGACAGTTTTCTATTGCTTTTTTTTTTTTTTAGAGGGAATGGGAGGGAGAGGGAGAGACAGAGAGAAACATCAATGTGCGAGAGACACGTGGATTGGTTGCCTCCTGTAAGCAAGCCCACCAGGGCCGGAGGAACCTGCAACCAAGATAAGGTGTTCTTGACCAGAATCGAACCCAGGACCCCTTCGGTCCTTGGGCCCACATTCTATCCACTGAGCCAAACTGGCTAGGGTTCTTCTCCTTTAAGAGTGTGAAAAAAATGGTAAGTGAAGATAGCCAACACAGCATTGCAGGTATGCTCTATATAAGTGAGTATTTTTTAAAAAGTGCCTTTTCCAGAGTTCCAATTAGAAAGTGTGTTTCACTGCCTTACTCTGCATACGCCTCAATGAATCCCAAGAGGTCATGGCGGCAGCAGCGCACAACTTTGAGATTAGAAGAGCTTGCTCTTTAAAGACCTATTTTTAGCTGGAAGGGAAAGAGTAGGCCTCAAAGTGCCTGGCAGGTATGTCCTACAAGGGACTCTAAATTGGAGGTGTGATTCCAGGGGAAGGTCTCAGTGGGGCTTCTCTGTTTGCTGTAGAAAAGGGTAGTTCAGCTGCTTTTACTGCTGTGTTGGGGGTGGGAGAACTCAACCTGTGGTCCCCAGGACCTTTTGTGTAGGGCATCCACTGTGTCTGGGCACTCTCACTCCCCACCTCCCACTCCCCAATGATGAAACCACAGAGCCTGAGGCGTCCGACAACCACGTCAGAGGAAAGGACTCTCTAAACTCATTACAAAGCACAATTCTATTTTGATGCCACAAACTTGGGCTCCTGAGATAAATTTCAACCCAACTCTCACAGATGCATAGCAAATTGTCACCCTGCAACGTGCCCCATTCCTCTGGAGAAGAGCGGGCTTAGAGAAGTCACGGGCAAGGTAGAGGAGAGAGAAATGCCCTCAGCCCAGCTGGGACTTGTGGAGAGGGAGAGTCCCAGCTCTCTCTACAGCACCAAGCAGCAGGCCCTGGTCCCAGATCTCACCAGACCGGGGCGAAGTTGCTCGCTGGAGAGGGCAAATGGGAGAAGGAAGAGACAAGGTTTGAACGGAATGGCAGGGGCGAGAATGAGACCCTTACACGGAGATGGAGAGAGTTAGTAATCCTGAGAGGGGCACACACCGGTAGGAAGACGCTGTGGACAGTCTCAGAGCCCAAGAAAGACAGAGAAAACTGATGGAAAATATACTGAGCAATAGAAACCGCCAGGGGAGAGATTGAGAAAGACACACACAGAGTCAGAGCAAAGAGACCAAGACTGGGAGACGCTGGATGAACAGGAGGTGTGGGGAGAGAGGGAGGTGGCCAAATATTCCCCGGCGCCTCCCAACAACACCCTGGTCCTCCTTTCTTCCCCCCTCCACTCCCCACCCCCACTCCCCACTCCTCCTCTCGCTCGGCCCAGCCCGCAGAGAGGAGTCAGCGCACAAGGTCGCCCAGTCCTCAGGCTGCCGCGCTGAATGGCTGGCGGTCCGCAGCGCCTCCGCTTGGGGCCCCGCAGCCACAGGTCCGCGGCGCCCAGCTTCCGTGCCGGAGGCCAGCAGGGGAGCCCGGCACTGTCCGGCGCCGGTTCCGGCCTGACGCGCCCCCGGGATAGGCACCCCGCCACTCCCCCGGCGGTCTCGGTGCTACTCACGCCGCTGTCCCCCGGGGAGGGGGCGCTGTGGCCGCCAGAGACAACGCCGGAGCCCGTTCTCCCTGCCGGCCAGCCTGCGGAGAGCCCAAGAGCGGGATCTGTTCACAGGAGGTGCCCATTAGCCTCCGAGGCATCGTTTGCCCACTTGCCAATGTAACTGCCCCGAACGGGGACGGGGAGTAGGCGCGTGCGACCCGGACCTACGAAGAGCGATCCACAGGATCTGGACCCTGAACCCCAACGCGCTCCAGAGCGTCTGTCCCTCGGTGCTTGGGCAGGACCGCGGAGAGCGCCTGCGACTCCGATCCTCAGCGGACAGGCTCCCCAGCTGCCGGGGTCGCGCACAGGCACTGCTGCTCCGCCAGGAGCCTCTGGGCGCTCGCCACCCTCTGTCAGGCATTCGGACTCAGCTTGCAGCTGCCCTGTGGCTTTTCAGTTCCGAAAGGCCGGTATCTTATCTCTCAAGTTCAAGTTCGGAGGACTTGCCCGGTTTCCTCCTCTTAGGACATTTTGACCATCCTTTGCAGCCTGGGGAAGCTGGGAGCTTGGACTGCTGGTCCCAGAGCCAGCGCGGGCGGTCCCACTCCGTCCAGCGCGCAGTATCCCGGCGCATCCACCTCTCTCCCTTCCTCTGCTTCCCTCCCTTCCTCTACTTCCCCCTCTTGCCTCTTAAGTTTCCTGCACTGTGAATCCAACTGTGCCAAGCCCAGGCTCCCGCGGAACCAATCCTGAGCTCCACCCGGACCCCGGGACGCCATCTCCGCGGAGGCTGGACGCGGCAGCGGACCGGTCCGCGCCCGGGCATGGAGACCAAGCGCCAGGGAGGGCATGTCCGGGGCGCCGGAGACGCCAGGCCCGAGTAGCTCCTCCATGGAGCCTGCCCAGAGTGGCCCCTGTGCACCCGATTCGCCCCCAGTCCTGTGCGGTAGGTACCTTAGGGTTGGGGTGGGATGGAGCACTGGGAAGGGGCGGCGGGGAGGGTCACTGGTCTGGGGACAGAGTGCGCTAGGTGGGTGACCCTAACAGACCCCACAGATGTGCGCTCTGGAAGTTAGCACTGACAGTGCCTCTTGGCTGGAATAAAAGTAGTGCTGGAGGTGTGTGTGTGTGTGTGTGTGTGTGTGTGTGTGTGCAGGGAGCTCGAATGGGTAAACTGAGCTTGGCTTTCCTGTTTGCAAATTTGACACCCCCTTTCCCCCACCCCCACGCCATCGAATGCGTGGAGATACCCAGCACCTAATCTTGGTAGGCTCTACCTACCCCTTCCTTTTCCCGCGCCCCTCTCCTTCAGTCTCTCCCTGGCTCTCCCTCTTTCTTTCTCTCCATCTCTCTCCGCTGGTGTGTACGTGTGTGAGCTCTGCCAGGGCTGGCAAAGAACCAGCCGCAGCATTTAGTCCCAGCCGCCCCACCATCAAATACCAGGGCATATCTTGCTGCCAGAGTTGCTAGGGCTCCGAACCAGCCTGCGCGCGGCTGTGCGCCCTGCCACCTTGCGTCTCCACAGCCTGGAACGCGCACCCAAAGAGCTCAGGGCTCCAGCAGCCCCTCGGCTTCCCCAACTCCTGCCCGCCTGCCTGCAGACCTAGCGCTCGCTGCTTTCAGGCTCCCAATTGACTGGCTTTTCAATTTTTTTTTCTGCCCCCGCCCCCGGGGTTTTTGGTTCACCCCTCCCCGCCACAACCCCCTTTCCCCGCTTGGTCGCCAAGCTTAACCTTGCCCGAGTGGTCATGGGATGTCTAATTTCATTTGTATCTAGGCTGCTGAGAGCGCTCCTTGCTCTGTAAAGTGGATGTCAGGTGGATCTATGTTTTTGAAGGAACAAAGACTCAGCGAAGGCAACGTGGAGGAAGTTTGAGACGCGGGAGGATGCAGGCTGCGTGCTGGTACGTGCTTCTCCTCCTGCAGCCCACCGTCTGCTTGGTAAGTCCTTGCTGATCCTGCGCCCCCGCAACCCCACCCCGGCCTCGAGGCCTGGCAACTGGAGGACTAGGGTGAGACCGCCAGGTCAGCGAGAGCAGCATTCTTGGTGACTGTGTTGGAACAACTTTGGCAAGCTGGTCTCCGTGTCCCTGCAGGATTTTCCGGGAATCCCATCCCCATATCCTGCTCCAGTCTCCGCTCTCCTGCATGGGATTCTGAACTGCGTCTAGGGCACACTAGACCCCCTGAAACCGAAGAGGTAGTGAGATGGGATGCTTTGTGACAGGAGAAGGCAAAGAGCAGGGATGGAAGACAGGAACTCTCATGGAGTCAGCCACAGAGTTTAAAGGAAAGGAAATAAAGTGGAGAGTGCGGAGCACGCATCTCCTCTGTGACTTTGAAAGTGACTCTGCCCTCTTAGCCGCCCCCCTCTAGTTTGGAGATGTGCACATGCAGAAGTGCAGGGAACTTTGTTGGACTTGCAGGGTTGAGACAGGGCAAGTTGATCAGTTAGGAACATCACAAATGATCAGATAGTTAGGTCAGAGATGCTCTGGCAAACATGTGGCAACTCCCTTTTCTTGTTTTTCCAGTCTCTCCTTTTCACCAAATAACCAAACCAGAATCACACGTCTAGTGCCCAAACCCTTATTAGGGAAGTCAGGGAAAGAATTCTAGCAAAGCCGCTGTCCCAGTCTTCCCAGAGCCATTTTGGGGGCTCTGGACTTTGCACACGTTGTACCTGGGGGAGTGGCAAGAAGCGCTTTATTGTGGTGGCAGTGGGTTGGTATCTGTGGGCACTGCGCGAGCAGAGACGCAGAGTGCAATGTCTCAGAGGGCCAGGCGCACTCACACCTTGCTGGTGAAGTTGTACTCGGTATGCCAACCCTCCTTTCCTCATCAGTGTACCTCCAGAGTTTACTGATGGCTCAATGTGTTCTAATTAGGGGTAAGGATCGGTGGGACGGTCTGAGATCTTTAATGGGCTGGATAAATGGGGTGGGGAATGCTCTTCCTTAATCCCAAGAGTCTCAAATCTGGGAGCCAAAGAGTTGCCATCCCTGCTATTGAGAAGGTTTCCCAGCCGTTCCCCTGATGCATGTGACAGTAGGGCTTCTCGTTGTGTGAACTCCGTGTAAATGAGTCTGTAAGTTTACGTGTGTGAGAGCATTTATGTGAGGGTGTGTGTATTTCACCGGCAATCAGCTTCAATCCAAGAACCCCTCAATGTTGCCTGTCTTTGCACTTTTATTTTGTGGTGGTGGCAGCCGCGGACGCCAGAGGGCGCTGCGCGTCAGTGTCCTCGCCTACAGGACACCTTGGGGTAAACAGGTGAAAGCTTGGGCAGCCAATCCAAAAGAACAGCCTTTCTGACTGTCGACAAAGCCCGTGCCTTCCCTGGCTGCAACACAAAAAGTGTCCTTCCCATTTCCCATTTCCAATCTTTCTTGCCCCCACTTGTGTCCAGTAAACCCGCTGACATTGAGAGCCCAGGGAGGGGGGGCAGAAAGTTTGGTCAGAGGAAACACAGAAACTATTTATTGACAGAAAGGGAAGGGACTGCCAAGTGAAAGCTACAGAGGAGAAATATTAAGCATTTCCTGGATTTACGGACCCCCTCCTGCCCCTCTCCTCTGCATTACTCTACGTATGACCTGAACCTCAGGACTGTCCCTTAACATCCTTTGGGCTGTGTTTTTATACACACACGGCAAAGGCTGGAGGCTATGGCTCAGTTTATTGCTCAGAGCAAGTATTTCGATATTCTGGAAAATAATCTATCAAAAGCAGAAGTGAAATCAATACGTTGTGTTAAATTTTAAATGTGTTTGTTGGCAGTTAAACCGTTTCCCACTCATTACAGCAACAGTGCTGGATTTATTCTAATGCTCCGCGTTCTCAAAAACAAGCGCATTAATTCTCCTTTAATTGTAAACTGGGAGCGTTTGAAAACCGTTCAGTGTGCAAATTATGCTGATTCAATTACCGTTTAGTTACAGACTTCATTACCTGAATGCCTTTTGGCAATACAGAGAAAGGAGACAATTTTTCCAGTTTCACTCAAAACAATACCAAATGTGAACAATAAAACAGAGAAGGCGATTTACAAGCCCATTCTTTTCTCTCCGATCTAAAGTTGTTTTGTGTGCTGGGGATTGGAATCCACAAAAACAAAAGGCTAGTGGTTGTGATCCAAGGTAGTGTTCCCAGGGATTGCCATTCCAGGGTTATTTGCCAGCAGAATCCTGGGCTGTTCTCTTGGAGGAGCAGGAAGCTGACTTTTACCATGGAAATGAATTTTAAAGGATGAACTGGGCAGTCAGGATAGTTTGGTTTTAGGCAATTAAGGAAGTGAAGAACCTTAATTAAAGCTCTAGGGCAGTGTGACAGACAAAAAAATTGGCCAAAGCTTCTTTCCCCACCTATTTTACTAAACACCAGAAATAGGAACTGAATTGAGCTTTTATGGGTGGCTGTATTCCGGAACATCCAGACCTTTGCAAACAACTGTAATAGATGCAAGCAGGTTGTCAGGAGCTAATTCAAGTTCCAAGAAGGTATTTATTTTATTTTGTCCCTTCTCTCCCCCCCCCCCCCCCCCTTGAATTGACATAAGCCAGGGAGGAGTTTAGGGAGTAAATTTTTGTCTTTACAAGCTCACATTACAACTTTGGTGACAGGAACACTATGCATTGCCCCCTGCCTGGTACTACAGTACACCTTTTGCTTTAAGCTCTTGGAATCCCACTTATGTTTCCCAGGGAGTAATCACCACATTATGTCCAGGGAGCAAGATTTGTTTAGATATTCCCTATATAAAATATTTAGTCTTCTGTTTATGGAGAAATACAGAAAATACTCCCAAATTTGGGAGGAACTTATTATAAAAAACAACTCTGTATCCAGCAGATCAGTGCTCCATATTTAAGGCACAAATGTTTGCCTGTGTTTGGGTGAATGTTCTCAAGGTGTGTTTCTTGGCCCAGGGTTCTTTGAGTACCTGTTCTAAGTTGAGCATTTTATGTCGTTTTGTGCTTATTGAGAGATAGGTCAGCCCTATATCAAATTAGAAACTTATTTTAGTACCACAGTGGGGAGATAATTAGAAATGTGTCTGCAAAAGTTAACCACTAAAGCATATTAGAATTTTTAAAAAAATCACCACAATGCTAACTCCAGTAATAAATGCAGGGAAGTTTTAAAAAATAAAGTGAAGGAAATCTGTTTACTGAATGCTGTGTTTTGCAGATTTAAAAGTCTGAGTTCAGCAGGAGAGACACCTAAAAATAAAAATACTTCTTAAAAATAAAAAACATCCTGCAGTTTTTATTCTTCTGTCAGTCCTGGACTAATTCCAGAATATTTCAGTATGACTTAATGGGGTGGCAGGACTGGAGCATTTTAACTGAATTGAAGCACAGACTGGGTGAACTAGGGAAATGTGGTTTCTGGCTCTGAGGACATGAGTGTCCTAAATTGAGTTATTCCCAGTGGGTCCAGCAGCAGGATAGGTCAGGGCACATAGGGAGATCATCTCCCAACAGAAAGCTCTGTTTGAGGGCTCACTTGTGGCCATTTTCAGGGTCAAGAATTGATTCTAATGAGTGCTCCCTGGGCATGTCAACAAAAAAGTTACTCAGAAATTGAGTCCAGAGATTCTGAACAGGGGTTGAATGACTTGACTCTGATCAGTCACATCCACAGTACTATTCTAATGAGAAGAGATGCTCCCCCTCCAACTTAGGTCCCACTAGCCAGTTTTGTTATGAATTAAAATTGATAATCATCTGGTTGTTGTTTATAACCAGTGTGGACAAGAATGGATACTTCTTTCTAGCCCTTGGGCTTAAAAAAAAAACATCTTGAATCATCTACTCCCACAAATTTAGGAATTTAGGGTGTCCTTAAAATGTTAATTACACACCAATTGTTTAATAGAGATTAAAGAGTGATTGGTATTTTTATGGAATGGTACATCTGTATTGTTTGAAGTCAGACCCTTCCGGGTGAATTCACTCCTTATGAAGGTGGCTATTAAGAAATGTGGAAGCTGGGGGTAAGGCGAAAGCAGCAGGAGAGAGGCCACTAATGTCTTTCCTCTGATTAGGTATTTGTATTTCCCATCCTTTGAAAATTAAGCCAACTGCCCACTGAAAACTTGCATCAATTTGAGCTTATACCTGATAACACCTTAATTCACTGAGGCTGTTCAATGTTCTCTATTAAGGCCAGTTGTTGGAAGTCCTACTTGGAGGTCACCCCACATCAGCCTTGTGATTACAGGATTAAACCTAGATTTTAGAAGGAGCCTATCTCCAGCAGCACGACATGACAATTCCTCAGTCCAGGGTTCTGTGAGAGAAGTCGCGTTTTCCTGAACTGCTCAACTCTCCATTGGCCAGGAAAGCAGCTCTCTGGGTGTGTGGGAAGCCCTGGGGTGGGTCATCCTTTCGCCTCACTTCCAGGAGGATTATCATGGTCGGGGCCTTCTAGTGATAGTTTCAGGGAAAATGCCTTCATTCAGTATTAGAAGGAATTGCTCCAACTTTCTCAGCTCATGTTTTCCCAGAAAGCCATTAAGTTCCTGGCTCCTCTTTGTGCAAAGCTGATTTCTATTTGGGTCTGAATTGTCGACGGCCATTTCTTCCTTAATGAAAGTGTTGTCTAGGTGAAAAATATATTGGGTGGCAGGGAAATTGGTTTGTTATTTTGAGGTAGGTGCCCAATGTCCTACTTTTCTAGCTGCAGGAAGATTTTCTGCAGACTATAGAAATTGACAGCATTGTCCAGGTAATAACCATCGTCGACAATATTTTCAAAAGACCGTTTGAGTGATGAAAGCATTTGGATATTGCTCTTTCGAATAAGCAATTCTCTGTCTTGGGGGTTCTCTGATTTTATAGGGGGTAGGGAGAAGAGGCCCACACAGTGGCAAGGAGATGGCTTCCCCAGTTTGCCCAGACCAAAAATAAGGAGGTGTTGTCAGCTTTGCTTGGAGACCTGAGGTCTGAAGAGCCCTCTGTGAGGTTGGCTGTCGCAGCTTTGACGTGAAGGGTCAAGAGGGAATCCAGACTATAAGAAATAACATGATTCTTGCAGTCCTCTGCCCATAAAGAAAACCAATGTAAGCCTGAAAATTTGCCTGCTTTCAAATGGCAAGTTAGGAAGTGTGCATTCTTTCTGACACACACACACACACACACACACACACACACACGTATTAAAGAAAGTGTCCACGTTTGGTTTCAGTCAGGTAAAGTTACCTTAAAGCAACCCCATCTTTTAGGGAGTTTCAGGTCTCATTTGAAGACCCTAACTGTCCTCGCGGGTTTAATTAATAGAAGGAGGCAAGCAGGTCCTCGGGGCTAAGCGAATCTGCTGTCGGGGTCAGCGGCTTTCCGGAGCAGCGGGTGGCTAAGCGAGACTGCTCTCTCGCCTCTCCCTGCATTTTCCTAGCCACCATCCGTCTGGTCCCGCCGCACGCTGGCAGGAATTTGCCGTCTTGATTTATCTGCCACTTAAGCTGGCGACCAGCTCTTTCTCTGTGTGTCAGCACTAACTCCTCCAGGAGCCTGGTAAACACGCGCGCGCATTTCTCTGCCGCCGACTGGCATGTTGACGACTCCGCTTGAAGGAATGTGACAATAAAGTGGGAAACCAAAGCTTGGCAAGCACTTAATCAAGGATAAAAAGGTTCTGCTGTAAGGATGTCACTCAATTTATTGTGAAAGTCGAATGAATTACGTTTAATGAAAGAGCTCCCCAGATGAATATTACCGGCAATTTCCTGAGTCGGCTCTGTCAGCTCGAGATGAGGAAATGCCAACCCAGATCAGAAAAGCGCGCCCATCTCAATTACTATGCAAGCTTTCCAAGAGCGGTTTTTTTTTAAATTTTATTTTATTGAGATGATATATATTGGCGGCTTCTTTAGGCCCCTCCACGTGCGCCCAGGAGTGCGTTGGCCCATTTTCCAAGTTTGACGTCTGCCTTCCAGGGTCACTGGCTGTTGTTCCTACTTCCAAAGTGCGCGCTGAAACCCTAATTATCTCCTCTGTAAACAGCTTTCTCTAGTATTTTGTTTACTATGGAGGTGGAGACTGGTAAGGGGGTGGATAGGGAAGGGGGGATGGACAGAATTCCCCTGCTCCGGTTCCCTTTGTCATAGAAAGTTCCTTACGCGTCTCGTGAGGGGTCCCCGAGTGTGGAGAGTGGGTGGCGGCTGGAGCTGAGCATCGGATGATGCACATGGTGGGGTCCCAACAACTAGGCGAGTGCAGCAGGAGCACTAAGGCAGCGGCCACAGAAAAGCCTTCTCCCGCTCCCACTTCCTTTGAATAATGAGGGTATTTTATTTGTCCAAGTGGGAAACACAGTGGGGAGAGGGGTACGTAGGCTTCAGTCCAAAAGCATTGCCTCATCTGCATGAGAATGGAGAACCTAGGGGCTTTTCTTGTAAGGTTTCTTTCTCCCACAATAAGACAAATTGCTTATTGAACTAGGCATCCCCGCTGAACCTGACTTTGGCTGGGCCTAACCCATCACCCCGCCACCCTAATGGGAAGTCTCCGAGGCAGCGGAGGCAAAGGGTGCAAAGGGAGGTTAGGCATCCTCGCCCCACCAGAGGGAGGGGGCGTCCTTCTGGCACAGCTGGCCCTGTGTCTCAGACCTCCCTCCTCACCCATTGATTTTAAGGCTATTGCAAGTCCTCTTCTGCAGTGGACGAGGAACTTTCTTCGACATGGGCTTCCTAAACTCGGCTCGGAAGCTCAGTCGTCCGGCCAGAGCTGCGGAGTGTTCAGGCCCAGGGAAGTTTCCCAGCAGGAGTCGCTGCCGCCACAGCTGCGCGCTCTATTGTCTGCTTTAAGCCTCCAGCGACTCCCAGCAGCTCCAACCGACTTTGGAAAACGTAGGGGCAGCCCTCTGATTTCTGGACTCCAAGCCCTGACACCAAAGCGTTGCTTCTGGGGAATTTTTGGCCGACGCCGCCAAGCTTCGGTGCTCCGGCGGCAGCAGGCAAAACTGCAGCAGCTTTCCAGAGGGAGGCCGCGGGCACCGACATTCAGTGGGGCCATGGCGGGCAGCGGACCGCAGAGCGGAGGTCAGGACCACGGACAGCGCCACAGGCTCCGCCCCGTCTGGTGCCTGCAGCGCAGCTTCAGTCTCGCTCCCTCTCGGTTCCTCTGAAAGTAGAGTCTGAGCTTCCTGTAGACTGCACCCCACCAAGCAGTGGTGGTTGCAAAACCCAGCTTCCCCACTCCGTCATTTGGGGACAAAAGCTCAGACTGCCAGGTCCCCAGTGTTTGTGACGATTAGAGCCTCTCGCTCGCATCCGTTCTCCCACCCCCTCGTGGTTGCGGTATCACGTGATTCCCACTGCTTCACCCCGAGTGGGAGTGAATTCTTTTCCTCTTGCTCCTCCCCTGCCCCCATGCCCTTGCACGGTAACCAGACGGAAGCATGAATCATGTAGTGGAGAGCTGTAAGCGTCCTTGACAGAGTAAATCTTCGTTTGGCAAATAAGGAAACTGAGGAACGGAGCAGGGAGTCAACTTTCACGCACGAGTAAAACCAGCCTGGGAGAAGGGATTCCTACTCCATCTCCCACCTTCGGGGAACAGGCCTGGGACCACCAAGACACCCACCAGGATTAGGCACCTTTAAAAAGCGTAAAAGCGGCACGTGTGTGTGTGTGTGTGTGTGTGTGTGTGTGTGTGTGTAGGGGGCAGGGAGCAGTGAGGAATTCTAATTATTATAAATTTCGAAAGAAGCAGCAATTATTTATGGGCAGCAGGACAAATCACGGCCCAGGAAAGGGAATCGATATATTTGCTATCGAAAGTGCCTGGCTCACCTTTAATGCAGATGAATAAGGATGGGACCTCATTATTTTTCGTGGTTAGGCTGCCCGGCGTGGGGTCAGATGCAGCGTGGAATCTATCATCATTAGACCCGAGACGGGGAGGGGAAAGTTTCTATTTACTTACTTAGCAAAACGAACAAACCCCTCTCCCCAAACTCCTAAGTATCTCCCCCCCCCCCAAAAAAGAAAAAACCCTCCTGCCCACCATTGCCCCGCCTCCCCAGCTCCACTCCACTCCCTCCGGTGCCCCTGGCTCCCTGCACACTCTCCCCGGCTTCTAAGCGCTCCAGAACGGACACTGCGGTCACTTAAGAGGGTGCGCAGTTCCTCCTCGGCTGCGGTGACTCCTTTGCTTTGGAAATAAGCGGGGAGTACCGAGTGCTGGCGCTAGGGGTTCTCTGTGTCAAAGGCGAAGAGCAGCTGGGAAGTCTTGTCCCTTTCTCTCGCCTTAGTTTGAGAATCTGTCCTTTCAGGACACCGGGCTCTCTGCACATCCTCGCAGTATTAAAGGAGCAGAGGTCTGGCAGGGAGTGCTCCATTCACCCCACGTGGGGTGCCACTCAGAGAAAGGCAAGCCCGTGAGAAGAGAAGGAATCTGGAGGTGAAGCGGGGTGGGGAATTGAACTAGAAGGGAAGGAAAGGTTCTGGTTCCCCAGGCTTGGTATCTTCAGTCCTGTCCACCACTGTTTCCCAGGGCTGTGAATGCTCCCCGCCTCTACCCACTAAAGACGCTGAACTGCTTAGGGTCTGTCTATTACACAGCATCCCAGCCTCCCTCCCCCCTCCCCCAATTTCTCCATCCTTCAGAAGCTGGCACTCCCTGGCACAGCCTTTCTCACTCTTGGAAGGTGTCTGACACCCCTGGTGGGCAGCTGTTGGGTGAAATTTATATTCTTGGTGGTGTCTTCACTGCTCCCCTCTTGTCACAGTTCTCATGGCCAACTGGAGTGTATTTCAGTGAGTGTGTGTGTGTGTGTGTGTGTGTGTGTGTGTGTAGTTTTGAGTGCCGGACTTCATCTGGCAAGTTTCTCCCTTATTACAGCAGATCCTTGCCATAGAGCAGATAGGGTGTGATACTTAAAAAACACATGAACTCCTAAATTGCAGTAAAATTAATCACAATTATAATAACATTAATGAGAGCAAAATTTAAAATGGTGAACTTCCAGGCACTCAAGTAGTAATAATGTACTTCTTTCCCTTGCATGTTCTTTTCTTCAGAGCCCAGCCTTTCATGGTGTATTGTGATCACCTGAGTGTCTTTGTTCCCTTGTCTTCTGAGCCAGTCAGCCAACACAACACCCAGACTGTATGATCTACTAGAATCCTTTCCTCGACCATATTCATTTTTTAGAGGCTTTATAATTAAACTCTGAGAGATATGTAGAATATATCCAGTGGAGAGTCTTTTATTTTTATTTATGTAGCATGCTGAGAATGGAAAATCAAGGAAGCGCTTACATTAAAATAATAAGCCTGCTTTGACATTAACAGAAATGTCCTTTTAATTTACTTATTTTCTTTTTAAGTCTTACAGGTCCTTTCTGTAAGACCATACCCCAGAATCATGACTTTTATTTTATTTTTTTGTCATGCCTTTTATAAGAGAGAGCCCAATCAACATATTAACCTGTATTAACTTAGTGGAACAAAAGGCCAGGCTAGCCACTCATTTGATATGCACACTAAGCTTAGCATGGCAAGGATGCAGTGTGATGCAGGAAGCTGAGCAGAAAGAGTGAGGGGGCAATGGCTGCAAGGCCCTCCATTGTTCCACCTCTCCCTGTTCCTAACCAAATCACAATGCACACATTTACACGCACTGTAACAGGGTCTTCCAAAGCCAACATAAAGGCATGAGGCTGCAAACCAGAAGGGATTTTCATAAAATCGAAATTCACAGATTAAAGCCAAGGAGGCACAGATTTCTCTTTAAGATTGGTTATTGCCAGAAAAACTTGGAAAACAATTTTTGGCTTAGAAGAACCTTCCCCCACCCCCCCATTTACAGGTTAAGTACACACACAGCAGACCAAGACTGGGTGTTAATAATGTACATTTGTACATCTACTTTTTGAAGGATTCTATGAAAATGTATAACAGGAAAATATTTTGTTTTCATAAATTGTTGGCTTTGAAATTCCAACTTGGGTTTGACAGTACCATTTCCTTGATAGGAATCTGGTACCTGACACTGGACTGTTGTCCTATTTATGTTATCACTTTCAGTTATAGAATGAATTCAGTTTTGGTAAAAAGGAGCTACTGGCAAGGTAGCTAGAATTTTAGTCATATATAAAGTCATATATTTAGTTATATATATATGATTATATATATGATTTTATATATATATATATATATATATATATATATATATATATATCTTACACACACACACACACATATTCCAACCTCTTCAACTGCATTTCAGAAGATGATTTTTTTCTCCTTGTAGCTAAATGCTATTAGAGGCCCACAGGTATATAAAATAACTTATATAAAATTAATGGACTGCTTTACTTTCACCATCTCCTATTTGTGAAGCCCTTGTAAAATACTGAATGTATTTAAAATAGGAAGAATATAAAAGTCAGGTTTTGTGTGCAATCAATAGTTGTAAATGGTTCGGTGAAATATTTGTTTTGAATGAGTTTGAAAATGTAATGAAATTTTATTGTCTGTCTTTGTGCACTGATGTACTAATTATAAGGCTGCCCCTTCTTCTGTATACTTGGCCAATTTTGAAACTGAGTATAAAATTCTAAGGCAACATCTAAGGAAGTCGTCAACATTTTGGGAAAGAGGCATTTATTGACTTACCTGTTTACAAAGAGATCCATGGGTCACTATGAAGTCATGATTGATAAAGAAATTAAAAAATATTCCAACATTGCTTTATTATTTTTAAAAATTAATAATAAATTTATTGGCATTGAATAGTGTGAATATTTTATATTCATTTTTGAAAAAGAAAGTGAATGAAGGTTTTAACTTAGCATCAAACTTCATAAAATACGATTTAAAAACATTGAAACTATTAACATAAATCTCTTCTTGTTTTGCAAAAGTGTAGGCAAATTTGGAAAAATTGGAGGCTTTTAATTTTTTCTTCCTCAAAAGATATATTAAAGACAACATTTGTATTTTTCTGTATTCTGTTATTTGGCTTATGGATCTCTAAGACATGCATGCCATGAGCCCTACTATGAATTTCTTTTTCCTTTCTGTGCATTTTCATTGGAGAATGAATCATTTTTTCCCTCTTGCCTTCTTGGACTGAGAATTATATGTGGCCCCAAAGCATAGTGACATTTTCTTTCTTTTTAAAAAATTCTCGCCTAGGAATATATTTTTATTTATCTTAGAGAGAGAGGAAGGGAGAACACACAAAAAAGGGAGAGAATCATCAATGAGAGAGAGAACACCAATAGGTTGCCACCTGTCTGTGCCCTGACCAGGAATGGAACCCATAATGTAGGTATGTGCCCTGGCCAGGAATGGAATCCGCAACCTTTTGGTGTATGGTATGATGCTCCCAACAGTTGAGCCACCTGGCCAGGGCAGCATAGTGACATTTTCAAAACCTTCGTCCCACTTTCCCTTACTTCACGTGAAGGTTACCTAGTATAAACATGCTATTTCCCACCCCTCTCCTTGTAAAAATGGCCACTGGATTATCACAGTAACACGTACTCTAAATAAGAAATAATGTCATAACTTACCAACCAGCTACATATATTGTTCCTGTTGCTCAATACTCGATGGAAATCTCTTAAAATATGGACGGGATTACACTGAGATTCATTATACTTTCTGTCTGAGAAGTTTTCAATGAAAATGCCATAATTAATCCCAGGTTTGATTTGAAGACCTATTTGGAGAATGATGACTTGTGATTTGTTGTTGGAGCAGCTGTGGTGATGGTAATGGGGCTGACTACCTGATCTCTGAAATTGAAAATATAAAATACCTTTATTCATGTATCTTTTCCATTATTTGTGAATAGTTTCTTACACTAGGGCATCATCATTTATTGTTTTCCAGAATTAAATGCAGAGAAAGATGCAAACCACGGCATATGAAAGGAAGTTATTCATATATGAAAGGAAGTTATTCATGCGTAGTCAGTGTAGTATTTCTCTGGTCTTGATGTGAAACTTAATTGCTATTGATGTGGAAATTTTGCAGAACATGGCAGAGTTTTTGCCTCTTTCACAAGAAATATGTAATTGAATGATGAATCCCTCATGTTAGATTTTCAACCTTATTTCTTTTGGTTTAACAAGGCAGAGTTATGAACAGCTGCACCCAGAGGCAGCCACTATCAAGCTAATGCAGATCTGGCGTTAGCACCTAGGAGCTGAGCTACCACTTTTGGACCTGCAGCTCTGCTCTCAGGCTGCAATGTTCGGGAGTGTGGAGGCATGAAAAGGGGGTGATTTGGCTCAAGATATTTAATCTTGCCTTACATTCTTGACTGAAATCTTTCACAATTAGAATGGCTCTAATTAATGTTTGGCTAGACGCATTTGCACATGTCTAAGTTTGATGGGTCCCCTACCACTCCCCTTGGACAAGCGGTGAAAAAGAGAAAGGCTTTAGATGCAAATCCACATACCAAAAGGTGGTTGATATCCTACCAAAGGCTAATCAATGAGTTATGAAAAGGTGGGTAACTTTTTGGCTCCAAAGAGGACCTGACCACCCACAGGCCCCTTTTCAGTCATCCCCCCAAATTCCTCCCCCACCTCTCTCTCTCTCTCTCTCTCTCTCTCTCTCTCTCTCTCTCTCTTTCTCTCTCATCACTCTCTCACTTCAATTCCTAAGGGAAGCAGCATTGAAAAGACATTAGGAGAAAAGAAGGAAAGAGAATGACAAAATATTTTCTTAATTTTGTGACCTTAGGCAAACTTTTAAACTTCTTAGACCTCAATTGTCTTATCCTTCAAAATGCTGCTGCTAACCAACATTTGCCTCTCAGGGTTAAGGATTAACTGCTCTTATCTATATACTAGAGGCCCTGTACACAAAATTGGTGCACGGCGGGGGGGGGGGGGGGGACGGCGGCGGGGGATGCCCCTTAGCCAGCCTGTACCCTCTCCAACCTGGGACCCCTCGAGGTATGTCCAACTGCCCATCTAGGCCTGATCCTGGTAGGATCAGGCTTAAACAGGCAATTGGACATCCTTCTCACAATCCAGGACTACTGGCTCCAAACTGCTCACCTGCCTGCCTCCCTGATTGCCCCTAACCACTTCTTCCTGCCAGCCTGATCACCTGCTAACCACTACCCTACCAGCCTAATTGATTTCTAACTGTTCCCCTGCCAGCCTGTTTGCCCCTAACTTCCCTCCTCTGCTGGCCTGGTCACCCCTAATTGCCCTCCCTTGCAGGCCTGGTCCCTCCCAACTGCCCTCCCCTGATGGCCTGATCGCCCACAACTGCCCTGCCTTGCAGGGCCTGGAACCTCTAATGGCCCTCCCCTCTGGCCATCTTGTGGTGGCCATCTTGTGTCCACATGGGGGCAGGATCTTTGACCACACAAGGGCAGCCCTCTTGTGTGTTGGAGTGATGGTCAATCTGCAAATTACTCTTTTATTAGATAGGATAGAGGCCTGGTGCATGGGTGGGGTCCAGCTGGTTTGCCCTGAAGAGTGTCCCAGATCAAGGTCAGGGTTCCCTTGGGGTGAGGGCCAGGCTGGGTGAGGAGCCTGTGGAGGTTTGCAGGCTGGCCACATGCCCCAGCGACCCAAGCGGAGGCCCTGGAATCTGAGATTAATCTATGTCTACAATTAAAACTGTAGCCTGGAGCAGAGCCATGCCTTCTGCTCGCTCCTGGGTGGCAGTCATTTTTGTTTGAAACATTATAGCCTAGAGTGGAGGCCTAGGCCAGCAACGGCAGGCTGAAAGCTTGGCTTCCTTCATTGCCAGGGAAACCCAAGCCTCTGTTCTCTCCGGCTCAGTGGCTACAGCCATTTCTGTATCTTTTATAATTGAAACTTTGTAATATTGAGTGGAGGCCTAGACCTACAACGGCAGGCGGAAAGCTTGGCTTCCTCTGTTGCCGAGGAAACCCAAGCTTTCCTCTTGCTCTCCGTGGCGACAGCCATCTTGGTTAGGGTTTATTTGCATAATTTGGTCCTGATTGACTGGTGGGCGTGGCTGTGGGTGTGGCAATGTTACAGTCAAATTTTCATATTATTCTTTTATTAGATAGGATATAAAAGGCAAGCAACAGGAATGCTGGAATGACCACAACAACTGGAATGACTGGTTGCTATGATGTGCACTGTGGCAGTCAACCAGCCCAATTGGGCCCTGATTGGCACCTCCCAACCTCCTGTGGGCCCCTTTCCTTGGCAGAGTTGACCCCTATCCACATTAGGGGCAGGGCTGGCCAACCTCCTGTATCCCCTCCTCCCTGTGGCCCAGCCTGATTGGCCCCCATCTGAGTGGGCTGGCTGGACCCTACCCATGCATGAATTCATGCACTGGACTTCTAGTGTGTAATAAGAGCATAAAAAGGTCCCTGGCACTTAGCAGTGGTGAACGTAGCACCACTAAGTCTTGCTACACTTTAGAGAGAAAGGTTCTGACCAAGTTTCCATGCTCCCAGCACAATCCTTGTAGAGATGAAATGCAAGGCCTAACTCTACCCTCCGACCCTCTTGTCTTTTGTTTCCCCTTGAAGCTGGTTGATTTCTGTATAGTTGCCCAATCCTGCCTAGAAAGCCATATGTATTTAATGTGAATAGTAGTCACTGTGACTCATACCAGAAGAAAATGGCCATTTCTACAGCAACTACTTAAATGTTTATATAAATAACAAGACAAGTCATCAGCAGGCTCAATGAACACATTGCCTAGTTGATAGGAGAATTCTTGTGATGTTTTAATTTCTTGTGGCAAACACTATGTACATATATTAAGATCTGATTTAAAACATTGATTTATTTGTGAGGGGTATTTGCTTTTAATTACTTTTCTTTTAACACTTGGAATTCACTTAAAATTTGCATGTAAGGTAAGCAACACATAGCCTACTGTGTTTTAAAGTTGAGAAACCTTTGGCCAGATGATACAGGCTACATTATTCCATTGAAGTTGATTACAGCTGAAGGTCTGGATATAACAGCACCTTAGCTCCCCAGAGTAGTAGATGAAATACTTTGATGGGATGACAGCCTTAGCAGTCCTCTCATATTCTGCTCAAAATATCTCCTATATGCCACCATATACCTCCTTCAAAGGTATTATTACCCTGTATACCCCCAAAAAGTTTCTATACAGAAACACTATTTTGTGTCTTGAATTTGACATGAGAATGGGGGTGGTGTGGGGCTGATGTCAAGGATAAAATGTTCCCTTTCCTATTTATACCCTAAGCCCATGGTCAGTAAACTGTGGCTTGCAAGCCACATGTGGCTCTTTGGCCCCTTGAGTGTGGCTCTTCCACAAAATACCACAGCTTGGGCGAGTCTATTTTGAAGCAGTGGCATTAGAAGAAGTTTAAATTTTAAAAATTAGGCTCTCAAAAGAAATTTCAATCATTGTACTGTTGATATTTGGCTCTGTTGACTAATGAGTTTGCCGACCACTGACTGCCCTAAGCCATGCAATGTGTCAGGACTTTTGCATGATTTATTTTTACATTTAGTTCTCTTAATAACCCTCTGAGATAATAGGTGCTACTGATATCAATAAGGTCTTGTTGATATTACTAATATTAATATATTAATACACCCATCCTAGTCATATTGTTAGTAACATTCCATTTTACAGATGAGAAAATTGAGGCATTGAAAGTATAAGTGTCTGATGTAAGGTGGCAAGATTCTATCCCAGGCAGTCGAATTCTTGAGCCAGTGCTTTTAAATACTATACTATATTGTGTGTGTGTGTGTGTATGTGTGTGTGTGAGTGTGTGTGTGTATATGTGCGTGTGTATGGGGGTGCACACTTACACATGCACGCATGAATGTATGCATGGGTGCATATAATGGTAGTGGGGAATGAAAATGGGTCCATTTAAAAATAATTTTGAAAGAAATAACTACATTGCTTTCTACTTTAATGAATAGTTCTTTCCCACTCTTCTGGGTAGAACTTATCAGGTAACTGTAGTGTGCTGCTGGTGCTACTGTAATTTAGTAATTTTATTAGATGTAGTTCTTATTCTTGAGAGACTTCCCATAAGTGGGGGAGGCAAGGTAATAAATGTAGGTTTGATACTGATGGTTGTGACTCTAGCCTGTGCTGATGGCGTGTGGGACACAATCTCTTTAAGAAGTCTGCATCTATTGACCTGACTGCTATGAAAAATGATCCTGGGCCTTGGGGTAAGGTAATAAGTGAGACCAGGTCATAAAGCACAGCCCTCACAGTCATCTGTGATGGAGTTTAAAATGATTCGTAACATCTGTATCTCTCTTAACAAATCACACAGCTGCTTTGTGAATTATTTACCAAGTCTGGGCAAGAGGAGGTGGGGAGAGGAGAGGTGAGTTTATTTATAAGGACATAACTATGTGTAGTAGACATAAACTCTAGTTTCTTTCATGGCGTTTATTCTTATGAACCTAGTGTTTTTGACAGCTTACCAGATATAAAAGAGATATGCAAATCCACATTCCTTTAAGAGTAAAATCTTTGCACAAGATACAAACTAAGAAACATTAAAAAATATGTTTAACTTACTACCTTCTAGTCAAAATAGTCCCAAATATTCAACTATCTTAGCATAGGCATTTTCTCTGTAGTATGGATATGTAATTTAAAAATAAAATAGAAAAATGCTCACAAAATAGTTTATGGAATTACCCAGTCTATATAAGACTTATAAGTTTTTAAATTCATTTATGAGAAATAAAAGTAAACCCAAGATACTCCTGCCCAAAGTGGAAGCTCTTTGGCAGGAGATGAGGGGGAGAGTCTGGCTCCATTTCAGTCATGTACTACATTTGACCTTGGAGGAGCTTAGTTATGCCTTGGGGCAAAAAATTAAATGTTCCATTTTGCAGCACTATCATCTTTCACCTTTATGTGGATTTAAAAATGTAAATAAAATTGCTTTCTGTAAATGGTATACATGAAGGTCATATTCATAGTCTCTGGAAGAATTCAAAATGCCATTTGACCCATCATTGGCTCAATAGATAATGTTTTCTATTAGTTTCTAGTAATCTACTTTTTAAGCATTTTATGACTCAATATTTTTATGCCTAGCTCCTAGCTTGTGAAATAGGAAATCAGAAATAAACCTTTAAACACTTCATTGTAGATTTATTTATAGAATATGTGCCTTCAACTTTGAACTTTTAAAAATGTCAAATCTTTCCAGAAAGCATTTCCTTTGTAATAAAATTGATTTGGCTGAATATATGCAATGAGAGAAGAATGTGCTTTTGAAACATTTTGAGGGCTCAAGCTTATTTCAATTATCATCTGTTTTCATTTTGCTTATTATTTTCCTTGTAGATCAGTCAGGAAACAGGATTTGGGGACCCTCATAGCCGAGTGCAAGCAAAGTAATGAGAGAGAGAGAGAGAGAGATTGAAATTTAGATAATAAAACCCTTATAGATTCTTGTGTTTAATATGATTTTGTGGTTAATGACTTTCGATTGTTCTTCTGGAGGCACCTGTCAGCCATTTCCGAAGCACAGATGGCTTTACCAGCCCAGTAGGAGTTTCTTTTCCTTACTAACCTTGAGCTGACATTGGTAGATGAGCAGACCAATGTCATTCCAAGTTTTTTTGTCTTTGGGAGATTATTTGTTTTGTTGAATAATGAGTTGAGATCATTGGTTTCAAAAGTTTTGAGTTCTGTTTTTATTGTAAAGAGTATTGGTCCTCTTTCTGAGTAGATATGTAATGAATATTCAGTGACCAAGGCCATAGACTAAGGTGATAATACACTCTCCTTCACTTGGACATCCTTTTTTTATGCCTATAGTCTATATCAAACTTGCCTTCTTCTATTTTCAAATAAATAGTATACTCATCCTATATATGACTTGGTGTTCAACTGGCTGATGAGAAAGGTTGATTATAAGCCTTTATGAAAGGCTTATGATTATGAATGATTGTGAAATAGGCAAGAAGAACATTCTCATCTCTATTTTATGCTTTCTTTCTCATGAGGCATTCAGGGTACTCATACATTTGGATAACCAACTTCTCTCCTCTGCCGGGCTGGTCACCCCTAACTACCCTCCCCTGCAGCCTTGATTGCCCCAACTGCCCTCCCTTGCAGGCCTGGACCCTCCCAACTGCCCTCCCCTACTGGCCTGATCGCCCACAACTGTCCTCCTTCGCAGGCCTGAAACCTCCCAATGGCCTTCTCCTGCTGGACATCTTGTGGTGGCCATCTTATGTCCACATGGAGGCAGGGTCTTGGACCACATGCGGGCAGCCCTCTTGGGTGTTGGAGTGATGGTCAATCTGCAAATTACTTTTTAATAGATAGAATAGAGGCCTGGTGCATGGGTTGGGGCTAGCTGGTTTGCCCTGAAGAGTGTCCCAGATCAGGGTAGGGGTTCCCTTGGGGCATGGGACGGCCTAGGCTTAGGGCCTGTGGTGGTTTGCAGGCCAGCCACACCCTCAGCAACCCAAGCAGAGGCCCTGGGATCTGGGATTAATTTATACTTTACAACTGAAACTTTGCAGCCTGGAACAGAGCCAAGCCTTCTGCTCGCTCTGTGGCTGCCATCATATCTTTTGGGATATTTACCTTCTATAATTGAAACTTTGTAGCCTAGAGTGGAGGCCTAGGCTGACCAGAGCTGCAGAAGCTTGGCTTCCTCCATCACCGCGGCAACCCCAGCCTCTGCTCTCTCTAGCTCTGTGACTGCCGCCATTTCTGTTGGGATATATCTTCTATAATTGAAACTTTGTAGCATTGAGGGGAAGCCTAGGCCAGCAAGGGCAGGCAGGAAGCTTGAGTTCCTCCATTGCCGGGGAAACCCAAGCCTCCCTTCCTGCTCTCAGTGGTTGCAGCCATCTTGGTTGGGGTTTATTTGCAAAATTTGCTCTTGATTGACTAATGGCCATGGCTGTGGGTGTGGCTTTATTGGAAATATGGTTAATTTGCATATTACTCTTTTATCAGATAGGATTTATTGATTTCAGAGAGAAGGGAGAGAGAGATAGAAACATCAATGATGAGAGAGAATCATTGATTGGCTGTCTCCTGCATGCCCTACACTGGGGATCGAGCCTGCAACCAAGCATATGTCCTTGACTAGAATCACACTTGGGACTCTTCAGTCTGCAGGCCGATGCTTTATCCATTGAACCAAACCCACCAGGACTATGTCTATGAAATGTGACTGCTCTAGATAACTCATATATGTGGAATCGTGGAATCATGTAGTATATGTCCTTTTGTAACTGGCTTATTTATCTTGGAACAATATCCTCAAGGTTCATCCATGTTATATCATGTCAGAATTTCTATTTATTGAATTGAAGTTTTTTAAAAAATAATAGCTATTCAAACATGTAAGGTGTGATGATTAGTGATAGCTAGCACCTTTTCATGTACCAGTTAGCCATTTGTACATCTTCTTTGGGAAAATGTCTAAGTCCTCTGCTAATTTAAAAATCAGATTATTATTTTTTTGCTATTGAGTTGTATGAATTCCTTGTATATTTTGAATATTCACCCCTTATCATGATCAGCGGTAAGCTTGCTATGTAAATATATTCTTCTATTTCATAGATTGTCTTTCATTTTTGGATATTTCTTTTGCTGTACAGAAACTTTTCAATTTAGTGTAGTCCCATTTATTGATTTTTGTTTTTAGTGCCTTGTGCTTTGGTATCATATACAAAACATCATTGCAAGGCCAGTGCTAAGAAGAAAGAAAAAAGTTATTATACTATGCTAGGAATTTTACTCCAGCCTGCAATCTTAAATGGACTAAAAGATATTTTTTCTTTCTATAGTATTAGGGAGGGATATATATATATATATATATATATATATAGAGAGAGAGAGAGAGAGAGAGAGAGAGAGAGAGAGAGAGAGGAGAGAGAAAGGAGGATGAGGAGGAGGAGGGAGAGAGAAAAACACTTAGTATTTTCATCTATTCTGTATTTAGAAAATATCATAATAAAATATTACCTTTCCAATTGAGCTGAACGGTGACATGAGCTCCTGCCTTTTAATCACTCAACATCTGAAAGTAATTCTAAATATTTTAATCATCAGGAAAGAGACCAAAGGGGAAAAAACCCAAAGAACAAAAATAAACCATGTGCAAACATCAAATATTTATGTAAATGTCTCATTGGTTTTGAAGATGGCTGTATGTCCCAAACAGGGCATTCTGCAGTGAGGTTGATTTTCTAAGTATATAAATGGGCAAATATGCTCTTTTTATTTTTTTTAATTTCTTTTTATTGTTTAAAGTATTACAACCCTCACCTGCTCTCCCCACTCCCCAGTGTCTTGTGTCCTATGGTTATGCTTTTATGCATGCATACAAGTCCTTCCATTGATCTCTTGTAGCACCCTCCCCTACAACCTCCCTTGCCTTCCCGCTGTAGTTCAACAGTCAGTTCCATGCTCCTTTGCCTCTGTATCTATTTTTGTTTTCCCCATTTCTTTTCTTTAAAAAATCTTGCCTCTGCAGACTAGAAATGAACATATGAGCACAAGGGATGTTTGGGACCTAATTTCAATTGGGCAAATATACTCTTAATCATGAGCCATAAAGAACCATTTGCTTTAAGAAAGGTCAATGTTTTATTGATTAAACTTTTTTAAACAAGAAATTGAGGAATTTCTGAATTGTGTATGTTATAATTGTTCTGAAGACTATCTTGATATTAATAATAATGAGTTCTAAAAGGGAATGACTTTTCTAACATACGCCTTATACATATTTTTGAAAGAAAAAGTCAGAGGACTGCCTTTGGAACCTGGCAGATTACCAGTGAACAATGAGATCTGACTGAAATTGTAGGTGATTTTCTATGTCTTAGGTGTTTAGAGTTTAGAGAGGATGATCCATTTTAACCACTATGAGCTCTGGGACAAAGCATTTCCTCTGCATTGTGCATCACATTTCCTTCACAACACAATTCTTCATCTCTGCGCAGCTTTTAGTTCTTTTCCACAGTTGGCTTCTAATGACTGGGGAAGTGGTAGAATTAGGAGCAGTCATGGAGGAGAATGGAGAAGATCCTCTGACATGTGTTTTGGTCACAAGTTCCTTTTTCTGACCCCTACTCTTTTTCTCCTCACTCTATCTAAGATATACTCAAAATTAAGAATAAATGCAAATAATTTGCATTTATAAAGGAAAATGTGGTTGTAGAGAAACATTGCCAGTTCATGGTAAGGGAAGAAAGGAGGAGCCAATTTTCCTAGCAATCATCGTTCATTGGAATTCCAATCCAATATTCAAATCAGAGTTCACATTGCTAATGAGCAATATAATAATTTTTGTCAATCATGAATTTTTCTGTTCTTGGGGATTATTACAGCTAGACAGTCATCTTTTCTAAGAGTCACTGCATTTTATTTATGTGCTCATGGTAGGTTGTGTTTCAAAAACAGAAAATGGAGATATGAAGAGAGTGTATAGAAGTCTCCCTCCCCCACCTTTGGTAAATGCAAAAGACAGGACATTTAAAAAATGGAAATCTCACTTATGCTACTAATTTTATCATTTGAGTTGCCATGCACTATGGAGGGAGTGAATCATAGACCACAAGGGCTGGGCGTTTGTGTCTCACATGATCAGCGGTAAGCTTGCAATGGTATGTGCCATGCCATTACTTTCCATAAAAACTCCACATGAATCAATGAATTAATCCCATGAACTATATTGTTTGTTCCCCTATATGTAAATTTAACAAAAGGGGATAAAATTGAGTTTGCAGAACTGTAGTATAAGGCTGAAAAGAACATGAATTGGCTTAAATTAAAGATCAACTTGTGGCCACTTTCAAAGACTAATCCAGAGACTTCAATCAGCTGGCGTAATATCCCATGCATGAAGAAAATTGATGTACTGTATATTGTGTCTTGGTGAGTAATCTCTGGTCCTATTTTTCTTTGTGGTGCCATTGAAAAAGGAAATGAGTGGATCTTTTAATGGAAATCAGGGCTTTTAAGCTTTAGCAGAAGGGTGAAAGGTAAAGCTTTATTACCAGGCCAGGCCATTTGTGCTCACAATGAGAACAGACTTCCCTTTTTCTGTACACCATCTGCACAGCCTCGTGGCCTGGGTTGCCATTTACTGTCTGGAGAGAATGGCACTTCCCAGAAAGGATCAGAATTTGAGCAATGTTCCAGCCTGAGATTTTAACATTCACAAGCCATTTGTCAGCACACATTGGGAGGAAATTGCCTGATGCTTATCAGCATCTACTTTTTGTCACTTCTCCCAAAAGTATTTGGGCCAATATTCAATATCAGATGGTGTTGGAAGCCATTAACCTATAAAATATTAAGTGGTTTGTTACAATGCATATTGGTGTGCCTTTTATTTATTCAAACCAAATATGAGATGCAGATGTTTTTTCTTTTTTCCATTTCTCCCAAGAACTATTTTTTTGCTAGTTGTTTTTTTTGCTGACTCCTACAAAACAGGACGATTCTTTGAAATGGTACCCACCACTCTTGTGAAGTCATCAGGCACTTTTCTAGATGGAACTTCAGCTCTGAAATGGGAAGGGAGGGAAGCTGGATGTTGGTTATTTATTGAATAAGTGTGAAGCTGAGGCACAGGGTAGTTAAATATCTTACCTGGGTTATACATGTTGGAGTTAAAATGCTACTGATTTTTATTTTGCCATGAAGGGAAATTAAGAGCACTTGATTTCATACTATTTTCTGCCACTTTCCGTAAACATAGGAGTGAAAGTCTAACATATTTACTTAGGAAGATTTTACCTAAACCTATGTTTCCAAGGGAGATAAAGAAGGATAAAGTTCATCTTGTTGGTAGTTGATTAACTCATTGATCTCTGACTTGGGAATAATAAATAATAAGTAATTGTTCATCATTATTTCTTAATGCCAAGGTCACTGTAGCTTGAGCAGTTTCATGAAATTATCTGCCCATCTCTTTAGAATTCACAGAGGCTATAGGACCTTGAGTCTGGTCCAAGTGGCTGTGTGTGCTCAGCATGTGACAAAAATGATAAATGGAGAAGAAGGTTCAAGGAAACAAAGGTCTTATTGGAATGGCATCTGCTTCTCTTCCAGGCCAGACATGGCATTCCAGGGGTCAGTGAATCATGATGGAAGAGGAATTTGACAGGCTTGAAAGCATAACTTTTGTTCTGGTCTATTTGATTTTGAGCAGAAAACCCAACAAAAATAAAAGTAGTTGATTTTTCTATACAAATTAACAGGCTATATTAAATTAGCTTCAAAAGGAAACCAATTTTTGTCTTTATGAGACCTAATATAAGTCATGGTTGTCCTTTTATGTCTATTTACTCATTAAGGTTCAACTTGGTGAAAGCAATCTTTTTCTTCTTATTTGTGTCCTCAATTTATTTAACTGCCAATGATCTCTAACTCTTAGTTCATACCATTCTCCCTATTACTGTCTAAAAAAAGCTTTCTAACTCTCAAACCACATTAAATTATCAAAATGGTGGCACATTATCCTATGTATACTTCTAAACACTGCTGCTGGATCAGACAAAGGAACTAGAAAAAGATATGGGAAAATAATTTTGGTAAGAATTTGTGGGGAAAAGAGGGTCCTAAATAAAGTGCCAGGAGAAGATCTGACTTTGGGTGGTGGGCACACAGTGTGATATATAGATCTTATAACATAGAAACCCACATCTAAAACCTATATGCCCGTGTTGACCAATGTCACCTCAATCAATTTAATAATAATAAAAAAAAGAATTTGGAGTTAAGCAATTGGAAGACAGGAGTTGGGGGGACATTATAAAGCTCCTATTAAGTGTATCATTTTAATGCAAAACTAAAGCTAATCATTTCTGAAAACTGTACTGGGATTACTAAACTACACCTATTAGTATTATTTAGAATCTATGAAGAATATGATTAGCAAAGAAAAACTAAAAAGATAGAGGTTAAGTATTTGATAGTCATGCCACTAAATTTTTCAAGTTTTAATTGTGACATAATCTATATTATATATATAAAAGCCTAAGCAACCAAATGACTGAATGATGAAACAACTGGTCGATCACTTGCCATGACATGCACTGACTACCAGGGGACAGACACTCAACACACAGGATTCGGGCTCCCTCCTGTCTGGATCAGGCCTGTGGGGATGGGGTAGAAATCAGCTATCCAACATCCCCTGAGTGGTCCCAGATTATGAAGGCTGAGGGACCCACCAGTGCATGAATCCGTGCACAGGGACTCTAGTAAATACATAATTTACTTTGCATTTGCTGTTTAGACTAGAATATAAATGTCATGAATAATTATTATATTCTTTAACTCTCAAACCATATTAAATTATCAAAATGATAGCACACAAGGAAATTACATTAATGTGAAATTATAAATATTTAAATAGAAAAGTAAAGCAACATTTTAATGAACATTTTCCCTTACTCTGATTTTTTTAAAAAATTAAATTTATTGGGGTGACATTGATCAATATGATCATATGGGTTTCACTTGTGGGCTTCTATGTTACAAGATCTGTATATTGCAGTGTGTGCCCACCATCCAAAGTCAAATCTTCTCCTGGCACCATATTTTAGAGCCCCCCCCCCTTTTCCCTATCCCCTTCCTTCTGGCAACCACCACACTGCTGTTTGTGTTCACGAGTTTCAATTTTATATCTGACATATGAGTGAAATGATATGATTCTTAGCTGCTTCTGACTTACTTCACTTAGGATAATGTTCTCAAGTTAATATCTTACATTATTACATAATATTATAGAATATTCATCTATATATACTTAAAATTTTTTCCAGCCTAGTCTTTTATTATCTCTTCATATAACCACATATTTGAAACATCATTTTTCTGTGGGGTCAATATAAAGATAATTTGGTCTTTCTCTAGTTAATTAATTAAATCTTACTTTTTATACTTGAGAATTTAGAATGATTTTATTTGCTTATAAACATCAGAGGTTTTAAGCTTCCCAATGATGTAATAAAATAGTTTGACATAAAAAATCACTTTGTGAGAGCTATGGGTTTCTTACATCTAAAATGGTATTTTCAAACTCTTTAGTTATGGAAGAGAATTACTTCTTGGCATTACTACTTAATTTCTAGTGGGAATAAAGAAATGCTATTTACTGTGCAACCATTGTACAACAGTTGGCAACTGATGCAAATGAAACAAATATCTATTTCTCTGGTCTAAGTTTAATTTTCTTAGGAGTTCTAGAGTCTTTTCTAAAATGGGGGAAAAAACAACCCACAGGTGCAATCTGTGACTGGTATATGCTGAATCAGAATTGGTACGCCAATGGAGAGAACATTTGTCAAGCCAGGCAGTTTAGTCAGGGAGCCTATGACACCTTGGCATAGAGGCCCACATTCTTAGCATAGTGGAGAAATGGAGGGTCTAGTTACACACCATATTTTGTATTGGTAGGGTGCTTTTTATTGCCTTAATTCTCACCAAGGTTTTCTTTAAAAACAACAACAACAACAGAGTTGAAAGGAGCCTCAGAAGGCAGGCAAACAATTTCATTGGTCCATTAGGTCTCATAGCTGCTGGCACTCTCCCCCATTGCTCATACTTGAGATTTCCTCAGCATTTCTTCGGATTGAGCTCTCAGTGAGAGGCCATATGAAGTACTCCCACATCTATCCCTTGCTTCTCAGCCTTCTGGCAAACACAAGATGCAGGCTATTTCCAACACCCCCCACTGTGTGTGTGTGTGTGTGTGTGTGTGTTGAATACTAAGATAGGGATTTCTATCATCTTTCTTGCCATTGATTAGAATTTTAGAGCTATAAATTATTCAGACCAATTCCAGTTCACTCACTTGCTTAAATTCAGACAGCTAGTCCAAGACCTGAGCCAGGTTCCAGAGCAATTCTTAGAGATGTTATACTAAAAGTTTTTATTTAATTATTTGAGACCTATTTTAATATATATATATATATATATATATATATATATATATATATATATATATATATATACTGGCCCACAAAAATAATACAGAGGTCCTAATGAATTGATGTCTAATGAGATTGCTCCTTTCCCTTCATGGTCTGTGGGATTGTGCTGATGTGAAAAGATGAAGGTGTTCCAGAGAGCATGCAGAATCTTTTATTTTTAGGTTTATTGAGCAGGGGAGAGAGGATCAGATGAGTAATTGAAAACCTTATTCTGATTCTCTTGGTCTTGGACAAGCCTTAGAATTTAGAGCTTGAAATGCACTAATTTACACTAGCCTCTCATTTTAATGCTCAGGAAAATGAGCTGAAGAATAAAGTGACTAGTTCAGGAGGAATAAGGAATAGAATCCTGAAGTCCTAACTTCAAATCCTCAGTATTTTTTCCACACTAAACTGTTCTCAAAGTTACTCAGCTTCTCCAAGTCTCTGTGAAATTATGGTATTTAACAGGGCTGGTGAAAAGAATAAGATGTAATGGGAGAGAGAGAGAGAGAGTTGTTGTTATAATTATGAGTGAAACATTGCAAATTTAGCAGGTTGAAGTAATCTTGATGAAAGAGACCAGTTTACATCCCTTTTGAAAAGACACTTTCTGACCTGGAAATGGAATTTTGGGACCAAGGTTGAGAAGGAGCAAATGACTCCCATTTTTTAAAAATTAAATTTATAAATTGATTTATCTTTGGGAGATTCTTATCCATAAACTGATAATTACATAAAACAGCCTCTTTATCATATACTAGATTTTTGATGCTGATTTTCCCCCTCAACAGAAGGATTTAACTTAATGAACATCTTGGGTTGTCTCTGTGGTCTGGTAATTTAATGCTTATCTAAGAATTTTAGTATTTTTTGGGCAAAGTGGTTAATGAGGACATAAAATTACTTATTTTTACCTGAATTCTAGATTAAATGATATGAGGGAAGGATGATTAATTTCATCATGTGGAGACTTCACTGGATTTTACAAATTAAAACCAAATACCCTTCACAAATTGGTGATGTGACAAACCGATTTATATTCCATTAATTTAACTATATTTAGGCAGAATCATGGACTGTTGTTATAAAACACAAAATTAATCAAATTGCCCAATAGTGTAATTACAGTTTCAGCAACAGTGAAAACAACTTTGAGTGCCAGAATTTTCAAATGTTAAATTGTATTTTTAGGAAAATGTCCAATTGTGTACTACCCTGCCATCTTCTTCCTTCTAGAAATATTAATGCGAATGTGGGCAGTACTTCCCCCTACTAATGCCTTCAGTTTTGATTCCAGTTTTTAAACCTGTCCATTGTAGGTTCTAATGGCTGGAGGAAACTGTGAGATTATGGAGTTAATAACATCCATATAGAGTGGAAAAGGTAAGGGAAATTTAAAGGGAAAGAATAAGGATGGGTAATAGATACAAATCCCATTATGAAGTGTGTCTGTGAAGAGAGTGACGGACAGCAATATAGAGCAGTACATATTTGTTGCATGAATGAATTCATTAATGAATGATATAGTGCTGAAGATCCCTTGAAAAATGAAAGCAACCAGGAGGTATATAAAGTATGGAAGCCTAGCCAGACTGAGCTATGCCATATGATCCACAGAGTTTAATAAAATGAATGGCTTTCCTTAGCTTTACAGTTAAGTGTATAAGTTGTTAGGTCCTCCGTTAGTTTTGTTCAGATCAGCAGATCAAGAGTTTATTTGCCTATAAGAGGAACTTAACAAATATCTTATTTACAAATATAAGAATGATATATCATTTTTTTTACCCAGCCTGAATTTTTGAAGTTAAAATTTAATTAATTTCATTTGTCATTTGTCCTTTTGCTTCTCTGTTCTTTTTTATTCACTCTTCCTAATGGCCTCAGACTTCCCATTCCAAAGGAAAATGAAGGTAAAGAGAAACTCTATACCTTTTCTTGTCCGTCCAGTTGTTGTTTTGATCTAGTTCTATTAAGGATCAATATTTAAAACGTCAAGCAGTAGTGTGCAAATCTAGGTGTTTTGAGCCTTAATAGCAAAATTAATTCATGTTTGCATGACACTTTGCCTAGGAGCTTCCTGAAGAGATCTGTTTCATTAGTAATAAAAGGGGATCAGTGGTGTTCAGTGGGAAGGTGTTCAGTGGGAAGACTCACTTTCAAACCTCGCATTCACCACTGGACATGCCTAGCACTGATCTTTCCAGATGAAAGATTTGAATGGATTTTACTTCTGGTACTTAAGGCTGTTTTGTTTTTAATTTGTTTGTTTTGACTTGTGGCATAATGGGAAATGGAAAGCAAAACAGCATGAGTCTTGAACCAGATATTCTCAAATTTGTGTCTCAGCATTTTTTTTTCTCTCTTTGTGTCTGGAACATTTCAATATTAGGTATTAAAAATGACTGGCTTATACTGTGGACAGAGTACTGAAATTAGTAAAAAATGTTGCTATTGTCTATTTAGAGGCCTGGGAAAAACAGAAAAATCTGAGAGCCGCTTGGAGATAAGCTCAGCACTAGGTTGCTGAAGACAACATTTGGGGAGTGTTCCCCAGCATTTACTGTCTAAATGCTCAGTTTTCAGTCCTTCATCCTTCCTCTCTCACATGACATGATCAGGAAGTTGGCACAAATCCCTTTCTCACTCTCCAATTCTCTCTCTCTCTCTCTCTCTCTCTCTCTCTCTCTCTCTCTCTCTCTCTCTCTCATGCTTTCATGTGCAAATATAACAATACTGCAAATTCTTAGATGTGGATTGGCCAAATGGCATGTAAATTTAAAATTATCATAGATATTTCCAAAATTGTCCTCCAAAATTTTTGTTCCAGATTACATTTCCACAAACAAAATATGAGAGCTATTTCTCACATAGTAACTTTTTTATTATTTGCATTTATTTAATTTTGACTTAGTCTGACTACCTTTCATGTGCTGAGAGCCAGCTTAATTTCATATCAGCACCTTTTTTCTCTGCAATTTGGACCTTTTCTGGAGTCCCATATTCATATTTTGAGCCATCGCTTTTGATAACAACAATATTGCCAGAAACTTATCTCTTCTTTCTTTTCTACTTTAGTGAGTCTTTATGCTCTTACATAATCAGGTTTGGCAATTCTCAGAGCTCTTCATTCCTCCATTTTTTCCTCCTCCAAAACTAATCAGGTACCATATCTTATCAATTCCATTAAAATCAATTTAACCTCATTTCTTAGTCCTCAATAGACATTTTCTTTATATCTTTTGGAAGAACTTTTCCTAAGTGCCTTAACTGTGACCTCTTGCCTCTCCCATGCATCCATCTCACTATTCAGGTAATTTTTCTTTTTATAA
The DNA here is from genome assembly GCA_027563665.1 of Antrozous pallidus. Classification (NCBI taxonomy): domain Eukaryota; kingdom Metazoa; phylum Chordata; class Mammalia; order Chiroptera; family Vespertilionidae; genus Antrozous; species Antrozous pallidus. The sequence goes on from CM050521.1 coordinate 63,469,296, forward strand.
AACAAATGAGTTATTGTGCATCTTTTAAAAATTATTTGATAACTGCCTGTTGCCCACAGTGAAAGTTGGGACTTCTCAGCCAGGCTTTTAAAGCCCTTCACAATTTCTGTCTTTTAGTCTTTTTTAACCCACTATCCTTGTCCTCTCCATGAACCCAAAGCAATTTACTGATATTTAACCATACTAATAGCTCTATTCTCCGATCCCTAAATATGCTCAAACTGTTTCCCTCCACACCTCCCACTTACCTGTTGATGACAATTCAAATGCCAGTCCTTTATGTGGTCTTACATATTTGTGGCCAGAGCTAATTCTCCTTATACAACAACTGTACTTTGTGCCCACGAGGACTTTGGAAATAATGTGACTTGTTTTATGATAGGCATCAATTTTACTTCTTGTACTTAAGGTAAAGAGAAACTCTATACCTTAAGTGCTAGATTTTAGTCCCAGTTCTAGTTCAGATGACCTGGGAAAGTTACTGCAACAGGATTTTCTGATTTATTAAAATCTAGAATAAAAAATGAAATGATGATTGTCCAAGAGTTTAGTGGAATAAAAGGCATGTAGTGGATATGTAGAGCATGCGGTTTCCCTATCCTTGAAAACTATCCTTGATAGCTCATGTGGAAGTCTTCTGAGAATTCGTGTAGTGAGTGATCTGCTTGCTCATTAGGCTGGTACCGCTCAGTGCCAAGGATTCATATGCACATATTCTGGAGGGCCCTAAAGTTAGTCCAAGCAGTTTAGACTTCGGACTGTTGATGTTTTTTGAGTTTAAGAGGGATATGATCAAAGTGTACTTTGGGAAATTATTCTGGCAGTGTGATATAGGCCAGATGGGAGAGAAGGAGACTTGGAGACCAATTAAGAGTGGATGTAGATGCTGGAAGGAGGGGTGGGGCTGGGGGCCAGAGAAGAAGCTCTCATTAGGAATGCTGGCACTTATAACAGGAAAAGATACAGCACAGGAGGTTTTCCCAAGATCTAAAAGTTTTCAATTGCACAGGGAGCTTTTTGTTTGATGGGAAAGCATCAGTGAAATCCAGTGAACACATCCAGAAGATTATTAAGGAATCCTTACAGAAATACTTACAGGTTTTTCGTTAGACTTTCTTATATAGCCCCATTTCATTGTTATCTCTATAAGGAATTTTAGAATGGTGGAATTTCCTACTTACTCCTATATGCTCAGGTGACATTGGGATTGTGTCTCCTGGAGGATTAATTACCATAAAAGGCCTCTCACCCCTGAAAGGCTTCCTTTTAGGTCATGGTCCAGCTTTGCCCAGGGCGAGCTGGGCAGGCTTGTATGTGAGATGCCTGCAGTGGCCCTGACAAGTAGATGGATGAGCCCTCATTTCCCGTATTGTGCTATTAGACTCGGGAGCCAGTGCAGTGCAGGCTACCAGGAAAGTGTGGCAAAGCAGGGGGTATTGTCACAGTTCCTTTCCAGCTGTTGGCTGTTAGCAACAACATCCATTCTGCTGCTGACACCCTGCTCTCCCCAGCGGCACTTATGCTCAGGAATTATTTAAACTACTTAAAGACAGTAGAATATTTAAAAGTCAAAATGCTTGCTTTCTAATTATTCCCTAGACCTCACTTAGCAATAGCTAGCTTCATGTCACACGCTGAGACTCCCATGGGGATTTCAGCAGCCCCCCGGAGCAGACGTGATGGTGTTGGCATGTTAGTAACAAAACTGGAGACTGATCGCTCTCAGCCTTAAAGAGGAAGGTGATGATTCCCTCACTGTCCCCCATCCACTGCACAGTTTCCTATGGAGTGGACAGGGCGATCTCAATGGGTGGTTCTTAAGTGTTTAGATGAATCTTGAGGCTATTCCTTGACTTGCTTCTGTTCACTCAGGTCATTCCTAATGAAATGATCTATGAAAAATGGGCAACAGTGAAAGAGGACTTAGTACTATTGGCCTCTCTTGACCTTCCCTAACTTTCAGGAGTATCTTGAAAAGTAGTAAGAAAATATTAAAAAAATGACTTAAAGGAAGTCAAGACCAGGACCATCACAGTGTCCTGGAGTTAGTTAATCTTTTTTTTTTTTTAATTTTGCTTTGTTAACTGTTGAAAAAGGCATTAAGCTGCTCCTAAGGTTGATGTATGAAATACAACCCTCTTCTATGTACAAAAATGAACACCAGCTAATTAGTAATTTGGTTCATCAATTGATATGGGAAAGATGAGCTCTTTTTATTAGGTCAGCAGAACCAGTGATGTATGGAAGCACTAAACTGAGGGAGCAGATTAGGCTGCTCTTTGCAATTTTAATTATGAATTTTTATGAATAGAAAAATAAAATGTGGACTAGAAGAATAAAGGTGTCTGCAGCATTTGCTGGAGTTCTGATCCCTTTATGTTTCATTTTTCTTTAGCCTCACATCTAGATAAAGATTTGAGGGGACATTATGAATTCACATATTCTTAGTTTTTAATATATTATTAAGGAAGATGAGGTGTGAAAATCCTTTTATCTGATTTCCTGTGATATTATTCCTATTACCCATTAAAAAAGTTTTTAGAACTAGAAAAAACTTTGGAGATACTGAGACTTGGTCCTTTGTTTGCTAGCCCATTTGTTCCCCTGTTATGTGTGAGGAAGGTGGTGCAGAGTAATGGTAATGAGCCCAGGATTTGGAGTCATTAGGGTTGATTCAAAGATGGCCTTTCCCACAAGGTATACTGGGACCTTTCCCTTAATCTTTCTAAACTATAGTAGTTTCCATGTTTGTAAAATGGAGATAATAGCTCCCTCGGGGCTGTTTTTAGGATGAAAAATGTAAATGAGAGAAATACAAAACACTAAGCACACTGCCTGACACTTAGCATTGAGTGAATGTTTTTTATTATTTGGGTATAAGTCCTGCAAAATCCTATTGGAAAGTACCTTCACTTTCTATGGAAGTCTGTGACTACTTTGGGCCTCCTGTAGTATGGCCAAGTTTAACTCACATCTGGTTTAAGAGGTCAATGTATTTTATAGGTCTGTGAAAGGGTATTAGCAGCTAAGTGAGGACCTATAGAAACATCAGTTGGTGAGGCCTCTTTCAGAATCTCCCGGAGGCCATATCAAGCACATTCTCATGTAATTGGCGTATGATTTACAGACGCTTCCTATCTGTTCTGAGATATTTTCAACTTAGGCTTTTATTATAGCTCCCCTTAGGACACTAATTTCCTGAGTTTCCCTAATCTTCTTGCAGACTTTCTTATATCGTCTTCTCTTTATGTCGTTAATTTTCTAAAAGCATGAGTGTAAGACAGCAGATATATAAGCTACGTGAGGGGGAGAGTAGGCAGCTGGAATTAACCTTTGCTAGGGCATTTAGCCCATGTATTAAGAGGCTGAATTTTCAGTCTAGCATCTTTAGTCTTGCTAGAGCATCTTGGAAGTTCACCGATGTCAGGTTGTAAATAGGACCAGTTCTTTAGTATGGTGACCAGTAACAAAATAGCAACCATTCCCAATTTAAAACTTTTAGATTTAAAGTGATTAATCATGAATAGAGACCTTCTTAGAAGAAAGGAGTCACTGGGTAATCTGCTTATTTTCTTCTAGAAATTTATGACCAAGCACTGCAATTTATTTTGAGGCCAATTCCAAGTTTCTCGGGCATCTCATGCTATCAGTGTTACTGATTGCACTCTTTAGGAATGTCTGTAATTTGTATGCAGTTAATTAATAAAGTTTATTGGGCATTTAGTTGTGAAATAAATTACACAAAAATAAAAGAGAGAAAAGAAATTGCGATTTGTCCGTACCCTATTTAAATGAAGCAAAAAAGAAGGAATGTGTTTTGTACCATGTTTTAGTATTGTTTTCACTAAAATTTTTAATTAACAAACATAGAGATTGTCAGATAAATGATAAACATGAACCCTTCCAGCATATAATATATAGAATGCTGTATAAAATCCAATCTTGAAGTTGGCCAGGACGTTACAAATAAAGTCAATCAAGAGTCTTAGCAAATGGCCAAGAAAGAATAATATTAACTTAAGAGTTTCTTCTAAAGTGGTTATGCAGATGAATTTAGAGAAGTTGAAGAGGATTTAAAATCAGTTCAAAAATTTAAATCTCATTTGATTTAAATTTGAAAGTCTCTTCTCTGAAAATGCTGACCATTAGCTAAGAGCTGTGCTTGCCACAATCTGCATTTATTTTCATGTGTCTCATTCTCTCTGTGAGATTTTAGTCCATGAATAGAAAATCTGTCATTTAGTTTTTTATTTTGAACTGGTGTTATGTAACTTATGATAAGTACCAGGTCCTGCTATTCATTGTTAGTCACCATTGATCAGGGCTCTATGGCCTGGGATTCTTCTCTACACCTCAGGTCTGGCCCTGGAAGCCTCAGAGATTACACTGGCCTTAGTTAGAAGGATCAAGGTTTTGGGTTAAGTTTCCTTGTTTGCAGTTGACCTATTGATAATTTTCTTTCTTTCTCTGTTATAATTTTCCCTAGCAGTTATGCCATCAGGATAATTTTAATTCTTAGATTTGAGCTATAATTTTAGCTGTGTTAGTGTAAAAATTACCTCAGATAAAATTCTAGAAAGATGTTAAGAATTTATATCATTTCCTTCTATTTCTGGAAAAATGGATAAGGCAAGCAATCATTTTTAAAGGCTGTTACATTTTATCTTTGGTTTTAACACTATTTTTCTTCATGACATTGATCTAATAGTCTTGTTTTTAACTAAATACTTATGTTGAAATGCTTATTTTTTAAAATTCAAACTTCACCTAAAAGTAAATGTGTATGTCTCAAGTATCTTTAAGATATAGAAAAAATAAGTATTAAAATGTAGAAAGATTATGTTATTTTTTTTAGAGTTCCATATTATACAAAGAAAAAAGAGAACACCTTAAACTTTTTTTTTTTTTAATTTGGCTGGTATGGCCCAGTGGATGAATATTGATCCAGGAAACAAGAGGTCACTGATTTGATTCCTGGTCAGAGCACATCCCATGTTACAGCCTGGATTTCCCAGTAGGAAGCATGCAGGAGGCAGCTGATTAATGATTTTCTCTTATCATGGATGTTTCTATCTCTTTCCCTCTCCCTTTCTGAAATCAACAAAACTAAAAAAATATATATTTTAAAGCAATAGTATACATTTTTATATCAGCAATCTCTGAAATTTTAAGACTTGGGCCTTTCTAGATTTACAAATGACTTATCTTACAGTGACCTATATACTCACTATGGTAATGGTCACATGAGCATAAATATAATCTCCATTTGCCAACACATTTTTATCGAATACTTGTCAGGTGCCACACACTGTGGTGGGGGACTTATCTCTACTCCGGGAGCTCTGGATTTTGTGAGAACAATCATCTAGGACATGATGATACAGAGGGGCAAATATGTTTTTGTGTTCTCAGCTATTTATTTTCTGAGTCCTATTTCCTTCTGTTTCTCTCCACTTACCCTTTCATAAAACTACTGGTCCTTATTCTTCCCCTTTTCAAAGTATGGTCTCAGGAAACAATCAGTCAGGTAATTAGATAATTACATCTAATCTTGAATAAGTTAACTCTGAATAAGTAAAATAAGTGCACAGTGAAGGCTCCCAGAGATCTTTACACTTTACTTCTATCTAATTGTGGATCGAAATGCACACTATGTTGAGGGTAAAATCTATACCATCATCATTATTGCTAGCTATAGAAGTCTACTATATATGTATGGCTTCTACTATAGGCTAGACATCACAGTGAGCATTTTATATACATTATCTCTAATCTATGCAAACATTTTGTGAAATATAATGATCATTACTCTAATTTTATATGAAGAATCTGAACTTCAGTGATATTGGGCTTGCTCAAGTCCATGTGGCCTATGATGAAAGAACTCTAGTTCCATCCAAGTTCGGAACTGCTTCCAAAGCTTATGCCCCTCTCACTCTACTACTCTGAATATATCTTAATGTTGAAAATATTACACAATGTGGATTGTATACCTTGTCTTATAGTCACAGTGCACGTGTTCTAGAAATCCAGCTAAGGAGCAGTCTCATTGATTGAAATACTTTGGGGCTGAGTTTAGTGTAAAAATCTAGAGGTAGCCATGGCTCAATATGCCAGATTTATAAGACTCTGTTCACCAGTTATGCTGTACTTGAATTGCCAGATGGATGATGCAGAGATCTGCATTGACCACTGAAATGGTTAAATGTGGATTTCCATTGTTTGTTCCATGTATAAGTGGTATTAATATATAACATCTAAGAGAGGGATTTAGAGAGTTGAAGTTTTTGTTATGTGGTCAAGAGTTATAGGCTAACATTCCCAACAAATCCTGAACCTGGAAATAATTTTCCCACAAGGGGAAACATTCACTTTATTCAAGGGGCATTGTTTTAAAAATTCTCAGACAATTTATACTTTCTTTAAAGCTGAGCCACATTTGAATTTTAGATTATGTAAGACCAACTTCAGCTTTGTAAGGGAAAATGCAGAGTAAAAACAGAGAAAAATCTCAGGGAGGGAGACCTTGTACTGGTTGGTTAGTGGGGACTGGGCCAACTTATACTGAAAGTTGGTGAGCAGGTGCATGCATATAAAACAAGCACTAACTTTTAAGATCCTTGTTTATGCATTTCACTGTCTTCTTTTCATATAGGTTTTTTATAATGGCTCTTTATCAACTTCTTTAAAATATCCTTTAAATTTTTTTTTATTATCTTTATTGTTGAATCTTTAATAACCTTGTTGAAAAGTGCTGCTTTTGTACAATGCTTTCAGGGCCAATGATTGTGAATTCTGCTTCTCTTCGACAGTTTGGGCTGGGATGACAAAAATTATATATATATATATATATATATATATATATATATATATGCCTAAGTGACTATTAAAACCAGACAACCAGATGAGCAGTCCATAGCTCTGACGTTCACTGTCCATCAGGGGGAAGACACTCAATGCAGGAGCCCTCTGTTGGTCAGTGAGATCCCACAGCCAACCTCTCACAGCCAGCCAACCTCTGCAGCTGGCCAACCTTCTGTGGTCCCCCTGCCCCCGGCCAATTGGGTGGTCAGTGTACTCCCACAGTCAAATTCCTGCGGTCCCTCCCCCCAGGCCGGCTGGCCCCAATCAGCCCTGATCACCGACCAGACTGAAGGACCCCACCTGTGCACAAATTGGTGCACCAAGCCTCTAGTATTTTTAATAAAACAGAAGGAACTAGCAAGATGGGTGATCATGGAGATGGGATCTTAGAAAATTCTGTGATTCAAAAAGATAACTGGAGGTTAGGGCAAGGGCAGGTAAGGGAGTAACTACTTGAACTTTTTTTTTTTTTTTTGCAATTAGTCAGAGGGAATTTAGGTTTCCAGCGGGTTTATATTTGAAAATCAGAGCAACTTCAGCAGGACTGGTTTTATCCAAATTGAATCTGAATGACCTACGTGCACCTGTCAACTTTAACATTTCAGAATTATAGAGATCAGACAATGAGACATGATCAACTTTGAATTTCACTCTTTAAGGTGAATTTTAGTCCTCTGGTCCAGCACTCTATAATAAAGGTTGCATTTAAGGGACTTTTAAGTAGAATGAGCCCTCACTCTGAAAGGAAGGATATGTGAGGAGTAAAAATTCTTGGTCACAGGAATATCATTAACATAAAAGATATATTCTCATAAAGCTGACCTTTGGTTCAAAAGAGGGATGGAAAAACAGAGGGTTGAGACAGGTGAATATTGAAAGTCACAATATCTCAGTTTTGCAACTCAGTAGGAGCTGCTGCATCAAGCGACTGCTTTTGAAATAGATTGTAAGTACACAGAAGCCACTTCTCTCAGGAACTCATATTGTTGTTTACTACCCAACAGATCTTGACTTAGCATGAAACATTAGCATGATGGACTTTTCCATGGCCTTTAACTAACTGGAGAAACTACTTTTAGGTATTATTTTTCCCTAGAGATTTTTTAAGTTGACCTGTAGAGAGAGAGGAAGGGAGAGGGAGAGAGAGAAACATTTATGTGAGAGTGAAACATTAATCAGCTGTCTCCTGCATTACCCCTAATGGGGATCAAGCCCGCAATTTGGGCATGTGCCCTGATCGGGAGTCAAATGGGCAACTTTTTGGTACACGGGACATCAACAACCAACCGAGTCACAGCAACCGGCACACCACTTCAAAATTTGTGTTCTTGAGCTATCTATATGTATTCTTTTGTTCCCCTGAAGAATAGATCAAGACTTTTATGAAGGTTTCTTTTTCTTATAAAACCAAGCACCTTATTACTATTTCATATTTCACATTAACACGTTTCATGGATATTATTTTGTTGGGAGATATAAAATAGACTTTTAATTTTTCTCATTCAAAATAGCAAATTACAAAACAGGTTGTAGACTATAATCTTATGGTAAATGATGTTTATCATAATGTTAACACTGATATTTTTCTTGAGAGGGATTATGGGTAAGTCTTACTCATTTATTTATTTTTTTGTTATCCTACACAGTGGCCATAAAAACTGAAAATGTAAAATATTATTTTATCATCTTTACAGTGTAATAGTAATAAGCCATTTACTATGTATTCAAAATGTGGTGGCCTCTTTGGTTATTTCCTTTTATTTCTGTAGGTATGTTTGTTTTCCTTTTGTGCTAAGAAGTAAGAAAAATAAGTTATTAATATATTTTCAGTCACATTGGAATTGTACTAATTTTTAATAATTGTGCTTTAACTTGTGCCGGGGCCAGCCGGCATTAGTCGAGCAGTCCCTGAAAGGGGGGTGAGGCTTATGAAAAGACAGAGATAGAAAGATGGATAGAAATAAAGAAGAAGCAAAAGATATGGGATCAGGAGGTCTGCAAAGCCCTCTTTAGGACTGCAGCCTGAGTTTATTTCACTCCACTCTTTTAAACAGTTCTGGTTACATATTACACAATTTCTTGTTCCCCAAACAACAAAGCTACATTCTATTGTAAACATGTTTCCCCATTAAATCCCTTATCTCAACTAATTTCCCTAGGCTATATGTCCATCTAAGACGCCACCTAAATCTTTTCCTATTTTCCCATAGACCAGTTTGGCTATTTACAATGTTATGTGCTGGAGGGCAGTATTGTTTGCTAAACTACAATTGAAGGTAACCATTCTCTGGGGGGCAGAAACCATAACTGATCTTTAGAGCAGACAGGCCTTGCAAGGCCCGCCCTCTTGGAGAATCTTTGTTCCCCGAGGGCGCTCTCCACAAACTTGTATAGCAGCTCTGCTTTCGTTTGTCTTTGCTCAAATCATTTAATTGCTTGGGGACGGTTTCCTTATCTGTATAATAAGGGTTTGCGCTAAATTATCTCTAAGCTGCTTCTAGAATTCTGTAATTTATGAGTGACCATTTTTCACAGTACTTTCATATTCTTGATTTCATTTGATTCCCTGATCTTCCATTGAGGGAGATAAGATCATGGTAAGAGCATTGCTATTTTTCAGATGAGGGACTGATCCACTGAGAGGTTGGATGATATGTCCAGAGTCACCCTGAATCAATATCAGGGTCTTTGTGAGGCTGTGGCTGTCCTTCTGTGAGTCCTGTGTCTGTCACTGGTCTGCTTGCCTCATTGTCTCCATTGTTCTCAGAAGCCCTAGTCTCTGGAGATGCTGTGGATGGATGCCATTCTCCTTGGTGGGACCAACTGCCTGGTAGGAAAGAGACTCTGGCTGGGACACCACATCCCAAGAGTACCTCCATGGCCGGAGAGGAGAGAGACAAAATTACCAAGCCCAGGCAGAAGAGCTGGTGATTGCAAATCGTCCTTCTCTGACTAATAAAGTGTGAAACTAGGTTGAGAAGAGAACCAGCTCATTAGCCACAATAGATTCATTTTGCCTAACGAAGGCAGAAGTCTTGACTACCAGGATCATGTGGTTTCAGCACCTAGTCTGAGTTTTCCCACAGGTTTCTAGAAGGTTGAAAAAACCATTACTGCTCTAATGTTCCAATTTCCCCATAGTTCAACACAAGAGCCCATCTACCTCCCAACTGAAACATCACTCTGTAGAATTTACATGAAAGGGATAGATTACTACTAGTTTTTGTGCCATTCTCCAATTCTAGAAGCAGAGGATGATCTATGGTGAGAGTCACTTCTATAGTTTGGGTGTTTAGACATGGTGTAATGATGGTTCTTTCCATTCTTTTTTTCTACTACCATACTTGGAGTTTTCAGGGAAAACATTTGGATTAATTCTTCGATGTAGAGACATGACTGCTGTCAAGTGTCTGCAATTGGAAATGCTTTAGCAGTGTGGCTGCTCCTATCCAAGGCTTGAAAATCATTGACTGAAGCAGGCTGCATCACCTCAGTTAGTTGTTTCAATGCATTACACCCAGGCTGTGTTATCCATCATAAATGTACAACGAAAGTCTTTTTCCCACTGCTATTGATTTTCTCATGGTGACTATTTGTCTGCGCTCTTGACAGGATGGCAGTTGGCTGACATTGCTAAGTTCTGGTGTCCTTTTATACCTCCTGCTGTCTTATACTAGCATAATGGTGGGAAGATGCAGATGAAAACCCCCTTGAATAATTGCTCTCTTATTGGATCCCCCCCATATCACTTATTATTGTACTGTACTGTCAGTTCCAATAGTTATTTTCCCTCCACCTAACTCCAGTTCTATTTTTCCAGTAGTCCTTTCCCTCATGCTGTGTTTTCTATATAAATAAGCTCATATTCCCATTTACTAGGTTCGAAAGCCATTCCAAAGCAGTCGATAGTGACTTGAGGTAGATATTAAAGTGGCATGCTTTTCTAGGAAGAAAGGCAAGCTGCCAAACTCCAGCAATGACGGATCTTCCATTTTAGTTAACTTCTCAGTCCAATTTGATCAGTCTGGATGAATCTGCCCCAAAAGAACAGATGCTTTCAGCTTGGGCAGGAGGTCATTTCCCTTTTCGAGGCTCCTCAGATTTCATTTTCCACTTCAACTGCTGCAGGTATCCTGCTTTCCCTTCAGATTACCCAGGGGCTTGATGAATAGTCGGATTCACCAGTGAATGGACAGCTCATTAGCCAATCTGCAGGCGCCTGCTGTGACTATTCTGAATCAAAAAAGCCAGTTTCTAATGGTGGATAGCTAATTAACAGCCAAATGTACCCTCATGAATTTTAACTGTTGCCTTGTCAGAAGTCTGAGTTTGATGTTCTCTTTCATGATGTTTATTTTTTCTTATTGAAATTGAGAATTTGGGAGGACTTGGTTGGAATTAAGAATCAGGTGTGTAAAGACAGTTTTAGGATTGTGATGATTGTTATGCATGCTTTGTGTTACTTTGTTCTTTCTCTTCAAAGTACTTGATACAAACAATTTTTTTAACATTTAATTTTTATTGATTTTTTGGCAGTATAACTTATATTTAGTAGTAGTACATGTCTTCCTTTCCCCCCTCCCCATTATCCTCCCCCAGCCTCCCCTACCCCCCAGCACATGTCCCCACTCACCTCCTTCCCATCCCCAGTGTCTTTCATTCATTGGTTATGCTCATATGCATGCATACAAGTCCTTCGGTTGATCTCCCCTGTCATTCACCTCCCATCCACCCAAGCCTTCCCGCTGTAGCTTGACAGCCTGTTCAATGCCTCCCTCCCTCTATATCAAACAATTTTGATCACAGTTTTCCATGTGTTGGGTTCTGGGAGAAAAGATACAGAAAAAGAACTAGTCACAAAGCTTTCTTGTTTTTATTAATGACTCTTATTATTGTATATATTGTACAAAATTGGAAAATATAGAGAAGTGTAGAAATGAGAAAAAGCACCCATAATCTCACTATATAAAGATAAACTTATGCTAGCATTTTTTTGGTACATCCCCTCATCTATTTGGTCTTTATCTCTATTCCCATCTCTTTTTCACACATATTTAATATAATACTTATACAGGTATACTAACTTCTATATGTTTAGACATATTTACAAAAATAAGTAGATACTCTGCAAACTATTTGTAACCTGTTTTTATAGTTGATCATCATATTGTGAACATCTCTCTCATATTATTATATACATTGAGAAACATGAATTCAATAGTTGAATAGAGTTCACAGGCAGGGTTTCACTTAATCCAGCCCTCATTGTTTTTTGTTCTTGTTTACTTCATCCAAAACCACCTCTTTTTGTTATTATTTTTTCCAATCTCAATTTCATGCTTCTCTCTCTATCTTTAGTACTTAATCCACTTCCCACTGGCTTTTTCTTCCCTCTCAGTTGGAGTTGAAGATGAAGACATGAAGTTGTGGCCAGACTGGTTCTTTCATGAACCTTCCCAAGGTGAGCAGAATAAATGTAGCTGAGACCAGAGTATAAGGACAGAACATTTGTGAGAACAGGGATGCCACTGGCAAAGTCCTGGAAACCACCTCTACTTTTGGAAGATCATCCTTGGTTGTGAACTCTGATTTGGAGGGTGATGAGGTGTGGTTTTCCTGCAGCTTGTTATTCTCCTTGCTTTTGCTTTCACCTTCTTAGAATCCTTCTTCATACATCCCTAAACTTCAGTTATTTAAATTTTGTGTAGGGAGCTCTAGTGTATGAAGCCTAGAACTGCTGCAAATTGAGCTCCCACTCTGCAGATATCGGATTCCCCTTCTGGCCTGTCCCCCACAGGCTTCATTTAAGCTCTTCTACTTGGTCTCCTCTGATGGAACCTCAGGGACTTGATGTTTCTTTTGATGTTTCTCTTAAGTATGAGCCTTCTTCCTGTTCTATAACCAAATTATAAAATTTTACCATTAATCTTTGGTCTAAAAGTAATGGACCATTTGAGAAGATTTGGGTAAATGAGGCAACTTTGGATGTGATTTAGTTATATCATGATTAAAGAAAACCATGGAATGGAGGTACTTTATAAAAAATAGCAATAATTTTACAGAAAAACCAACTAGACCAGAAAATAACCCCCTATGAATTACATGAAGCTGATGCTTTCATATGCCTCCTTGCTCTGCTGCTCAGAGCATGGTAATCAGGGCTGATTACAGGAGACATTTCAGTGTTCAAAGTGTTTCTTTTTGAGTGGGAAGCACTTTCATGGCCTCAATGCTAGTGTTTTCCAGTATTTTTATTCTTCTCCACCCCTCTTTCCTTACCTTTTTACCACCATTAAAATAAAGCAGATCTGATATCACATATGCAATTGTGGATTAGGGACTTCTAAACAATTTGACTGAAATAAAACTTAGTCATAGTAAAATGTTATCTCAAACAGGTACTTGGATCTCTGACCATTATTTCTAATTTTTATTCCAGATAACAGCCATGTTGTTTACCCCTGTCCAGCTTCTCTAATTTCCACATACCTTGCCAAAAGGGATATTCAAAGTTTATTTGTTTTTAGGGTAGTGGAGTGGGGATGAAACTCATATTATTCTGTTGATCCTAAAAATAATTTAAATGTTTCTCTAGCAGGCCTCTTGACATTTTTGTCCCTTTTCTGAATATGAAAATATTATGGATTCCCCCTTTTAAAGAATTTGTATTCCTTTCTTCTATTATGTATGTATTTAAAGGAAGTTCATGAACACTTGTCTGTAGCACCTATTTTTAACATCACTTTGAGAGGTGTCAGTGAATGTGAGAAAGCCATGGTTCTTTCTCTATCAGCCAATCACCTTCCTTCCTGAAGCACTTGACCTACTTTTCTAGTCTTTCAGGCCTGGCTTTGTGTCTTCATGCCCCCAGCACAGATAAACCCTATGGGTCTCTCCCTATACAATCCTTTTTCCTCAAATCATTTCTTATCTGAGATCAAACTAAATTATTCAAATCTTAGCTTCTTTTCTTTACTTCAAGACTCCTAGATTCATATTTGATTTTATTTGACACATGTTATTTTAGTTTTTTATGATATTTTTACACTAAACTTCCTCTGTTCTGACATCCTTAAATGCAACTCTGTGCATTTGTTGTATTTCTTACCCTGGCTGTGAAGCATGTCAACAAAAGACTGCTTTCTTTGAACAAATATATATCAGCATGCTTCATGTTAAAAGATAATAAATCTATCATTGCATTGAAAATCTAACAGCACTGTAGAACTGTTCTCAGAGCTGACTTCTGGAGCAGATTACATATATTCTTTCCTCCTAACAACCCTCCCCACAAGTTTCTTTCAAACTGAAGATTGGCAGGAATTTTAGCTAAAGGAAGGTATGTAAGTTCAAATGTAGTCACATTTTTGTGAGACTTGGGGCTTGTCTATCTTAAATCTTACCCCCAAATGCATGTGTTTTCATAGTTGGGAGAGTGAGCAGAGGAAGAATTCCTCCTCTCCTTCTTTTTGGTTCTAAAATGGAGACAACAGTCCAAGGCACAATTCTAAAAAGATACTTCCCTGGTAGATGACCTGGGACAGCAAACTTCCATAGTTCTCAAAAGCAACAACCAGAACAAAAAATCTGGCCTGCCCAAATATTTCTCCATTTTGTGGTTTCTTGATAGTTATGTTAGAGTGCAGGTGACTGATGATTATAGATTACCATGTTAGCTGACCAAGTATATCTCTCCTTGAATTGAGGATGACACAGGAAACAGTTATTCTCTTTCCTTCCTAGCTTTTTCTCTAGAAGTAAAATATTTAAGATGCAAATAAAAAATATAAGCTAAATATTTTTTATAGCTAGAAAAACTGACCTTCAATTGTAAAGAGCACGGGCTATTTTTAAATACAATGACCCAAAGAGAATGGTTCCCATGAGATATTTTCTGAAGACTCTACTAGATAATACACTTCTGAAAATTAAAATAACTAGAGAGATATTGTCATTAGGAGTGGTGATGAATATTGAACATATGGCTACTTGAAAAACTAAGAATAATTGCGGGCTAATGGAGGAAGTATTTATAAAATTGCAGTATGCTATAAAATGTAGATAAGGAATAAATATGAAAATGGGGATATAAATGGGGAAATCATGAGCAAATACAAATAAATGTTTAAAAACTATTCTCATTAACTATGTTGGTGGTGATAGTATTAATTACCATTGCTATTTGGAGACAGTTCTGTATGTTCTATAAGAAAAAGTTAATGAGAAATTATGTGATTTTCTAACTCTACTGTTCTATGTGCTTTGAGAATAATAACTTTTGGTGTGGAAGAAAGGAGATATAGATGTAATCTTGAAATGATTGAATAAAAAGCCCCATATTCTTAAATTAGAAGTGTCAGTATGAACTTTTGAAGTCTTGGATGTATAAATATCGGCATATGTCCTATATCTGCCAGCCTGAGAGTTCTAGAAACAATGAGCAATTCAATGGCAAAGAGAACACCTAACATGCAGATTGAGGTGGCTTTGAAATAACATCTATACTAATAAAAGAGTAATATGCTCTTTAGACCGAGTTGACTAGACATCTTCCAGTCATTCAATCCTCCTTCCAGACAAAACCATAGTGGCAGGGGCTGAGGCAGAGGTGGTTAGGGGTGTTCAGGCTGTCAGGGAAGCAGTTAGGGGTGATAAGGCCAGCAGGGGAGGGCAGTTAGGGGCCATCAGGCTGGCAGACAGAGGGCTTAGGGCCAGTCAGGCAGGCAGAAGGGGTGGGTCTACACTGGCAGTCAGATACTCCCTGAGGGGTCCCGAATTGGAAAGGGTGTAGGCCCGGCTGAGGGCCTCTAGTTTTCTATAAAAATAAAGTAGGACTTGGAGAATTAGCGAATACTAGGTCTGAGGCTGGAAATGTATAAGATTAATTTGGCAAATCTTGTCATTCCATATAGGAAGTTATCAAAATCAACTGGGGTTATGTCAAGAGAACTCAGGAGCCAACTTTAAGATGGTCCCATTGGGATAATTTAAGCTTCAAAAGAGATCATTGTAGTTGAATAAAACTTCTAAATGATACTTAAATTCATGAATACATAGCTGTATTTTTAAAATGTAGCCACCTTCAAAATATTCTAGAGATCCAATTAATATTCTTGAAAATGGGTTGATAAAAAAAAAGAATTGCACATTTATCTAGTCTTTCCAATATGAACCATTGGGAAACCAAATAATAGATGAGGGAAAGCATTTATTTATAAAAGTATTGTAATAAATAAATGAAAAAGAATGGATAAAATTTAAGTGTCACCATTTTACAAACCATCACTAAATGAATTGCTAGCTTTAGGCATTAGGTCTCAACACCTGCTAACAGAAAAAGACAGACATCAAGTGCTTTTTATAATGAAAGACCATGCTTATTAAAATATTTGTAAATAGGTAGAAACCAAAGCAAGTCAAGGATCTGGATCCAGCTGCCAATATTCAGGAAACTCACAGGGCACAGGGACATGCTTTCTTATGTGTTTGAACCATGTCAGGCAGATGCAATCTCTGGACTGTGGGAAGCTCTGTAGGTCAGATGCCCCAGATCCTGAAGCCAATATTGTAAAGCAAAAAAAGAGGCTAGCCAAGAAACCTGTGGGTTAAAAGAGACTTAAAAAACGTATCTCATTTAATAGAATGTTGGAGACTAAAATATGATCTCTAGGAATGTGCAGTTATGTGATAAAACCGTAAAGAAGTGATTAAAAGTTAGGCTAGTGGCTAATTTGGGGAGGAGGAAGATGGGGTTTGAAATATGAATGGTACATGCAGGTGAGGTGTCTTAGGTGGCTGTGAAAGACCCATATCAGGGCTTAGGGTGTAGTTGCAGGATGTGTGCCTTATAATAACTCATTAAACTGCACATACGTTTTCTTTTGTGTCTTTTGGTGTTTTATTTTATAATTAAAAAGTTAAAAACAAAAGAAAATAAGATTGTATGGGATTTTTCTTTCCTCTCGCAATTAAGAGGTTCTGTGGTTCTTTCTGTGGTTCTTTCTCTGCTCATATACGTGGCCTGAGATCTTATTAAAGCCCAAGTCCAAAGACTCTGGAAGTAAATCCATCTTTACGTGAGTGTATGCCCAATGATCCAGAGAACTGACATGGTTCAAAACAGACATACTTTCCTTTTGGAATCCAGCATTTTCCTGTTTTATTTGCCTCCAGGGAAAACAACATGACTTTAAAGGTTTGTTGTCATCAGTGAGAATTTCTAACACCAGGGTGTCGGGGAGCTGGGCAATAAATCTCAGTGGACTAAGCCGCTGCCCTAAGTGTTTTAGCACTCCCTGAATAGCTGCTAACAATGACTGTGAGCTGTACTTTCAGAAGCTAGAGTTGATCTTTATTTAATCTATCCATCCATTGTGTGAACTTGGCCACCTGGGAACTGTAAGAAGAAAAATGACTCACCAAGACTTGTGTTCTGTTCAAGGCAAATGCTCCCTTCCCTCACGCAGCCCTGGAACGGAAATCTTTTTTTTTCCTTAGTGATTCACTAAGTGTTTGCAATCATGGTCTGCACAGTTCATCGTTGTCAAGATGGATGTTTCTAAAGGAATTATTTTTTCATTTCATGGTGAGATTCTTTTTTTATCTTTTAGACACTTCAATTACTGGCAGAAACTGGACAGGAGAGGCTCAAGTAGTGAGGTTTCATTTGTCCATCGGTGCTAGGAAATGAGGATCATACATGTACTGTGTTGTGCCCAATGTCTGATGAGCCACAGCTGCCTCTTGCATGGACATTGATGGAGATCTCTGAAACTCCATTCAGGGTTTACCTTTTCAGTCAGTATCTTAAAAATGAAAAGAAATACTCAGCGATGATGACACCAGTCAATTCTTCTTTTCTTCTTTACTGAACTCATGTAGAAGAAACTGCTTCATAAATAATGCCAGAGTGACTGGAGAGGGCTGAAGGCAAATTATCTGCATTAGGCCATGGAGTATATGTCGGAGAGGCATTTGCAAGGTGCAATTTATCCAGTTGCAATGGTGATTGGATGGACATAGAGACATCTTGAGAGAGAAGAGAAACATCCATGGAAACAGTTATTGGTGGTTGGAAAAGATTAAAAAATTTTTAAAAATTTAATTTATTGGAGTGACATTAAATAAAATTATATAGGTTAATAAAATTATAATATACCATGTGTATTGTATTATGTGTTCACCACCCAAAGTTAAGTCTCCGTCCTTCATCACTTACCCCCACTTTACCCTCTTCTACCTCCCCACCCCTCACTTTCCCTCTGGTGATCACCATACAGTTGTGCTTGATTTGAGGAATGAAATAAATACTGTGAAATTACAACACAGAAATCAGAGGTGAAATAGTGAATGCATTTGCATTGTTTTTTTAATTTCTTTCTACCTTAAGAGACATTTTAACTGGGAGGAAGCCAATATTCGGAGTAAGTCATGTAATTCCTAAAGCTGGAAAAACAAACAAACAAAGCCTCCACCATCCTAAAAATGCTTTTATCTTGTTCTAATAACTATTTTTTAAAATGACTCGTGATGAATGGAGCTTCAGGTTGTGGCAGACCAGACTCCATGCTGCAGAGCAGGCTGGCCGGACGAGGCCCCCTTTACCCTCCTTCATGCTGGCACGCGGAGCCCTGTTGACTTTTCACGGAGTTCCCTGAAGACCGGCTGGGGAGGCCCCGAGCATCTGGCAGATGTAGCAGAATCCGCGGGCTGGGATTTCAGAGAAGCTTTGGCTCACCAGAGTGAAACTGCTGAACTCCAGCTTTTTCACCAGTTTGCTTCACTTTAAAGAGCAGCCTCAGCTTGAACAGCTGGGGCTGAGTGTTTCCGGAGCTTGGCTGGCTTTCCCAAGTCAGTGCGTGGAACCTGGCCCCTGTTAGCAGTGCGTGCCAGCAGTGCCCAAACCCGGCGTCTAACTGTGCCTCGCTGAGACGACGTGGCTGCATTTCCCTTTTTAAAGTCCATTTCCCACACGATCGAACCTCCTCTCAGAGTCAGGCCCACTTCTGTTTTTAGCAGGGAGCTGTTCAGGCGAGGAAACTACCAGGAAGCGCTTATTACTCCTATGACTTGGGGTGGGGGCAGGGATCTTTAGGTCCCCAAAGCGCTTCCCAAGCCTAGACTGGTAGGTAGATAGTGCAGCTTAGAGGGGGAGTTAGCTTGCTGTAGCTTAGGGTTTAAGTCTTAGTATTCCTCTCTATTGACCTTTTGGCATTTTACATCGCGGTGATGATTTGACAAAAGTGCCTCTATTTCTTCCTTCCTGTGCCAAAGGCTGACAGTGATCACTGACTTCACTGACTCCTTTCTGCTAGATCTGTACTCTGTCTCAGAACACTTATGAATACGGCAAATCCATGAGTTAGCCTGTGTGGTGAATCCTGTTTCCTCTCCTTGGGAAGTGGTGCTTGAGTGACAGGGGAGTGGTGAGCCAAGGGACTGGTGGGCTGTCCTTGCCCCAGGATTGTGATGAACAGAGTCGTGGAAAGAGTGGTTAGAACTGTGTTCTTGTCTCCGTTCTTCCACTTATCAGTTAACCACAACCATATTTGATGTTTTGAAACTTAGTTCTTCTCATTGGAATAAATGAAATTCTTGCTCTAAATACTTTGCAGTTTGTTGTCAATCTATAGGAATAAACAAATGAACGTGGACGTCTTTTCCAAATGGCCTAATGTGATGCACGTAAGTGCTGTTAGTCACATAATATATCTCTGCTTCCCTATGTCACAGACTTATGGTAGCTATTAGGTGCTATATTCTTCTTTAAAATATAATTTTATTGATTTCACAGAGGAAGGGAGTGTGAGAGAGAGATAGAAACATCAATGATGAGAGAGAATCATTGATCGGCTGCCTTGTGCGTGGCTCCTACTGGGGATCAAGCTTGCAACTCAGGCATGACCAGGGATTGAACTTTGACCTCCTGGTTCGCAGGTCAATCACTGACCCGCACCATCTTGATGGTGATAGATTCTTTAAGTAAGTACCTAAAATTCCTAGTATTAATAGTGCTGTGGAACAGGCAGTACCCTGGGACATAGCATAACTAGATGTCTGTTTATATTCTGCTAGAGGCCCAGTGAACAAAATTAATGCACAGGTAGAGTTCCTAGGCCTGGCCGATGATCAGGGCTAATCTATAGAGTGACCAGCAAAGCAATCAGGGGGGCCCCACTGACACCTGCCTTGGCTGGCCTGGTGCTGGTTGCCAGCTGTCCCTGCTCTCTGATCACCTTGTCACCAGTCGCCTCCCTCCTTGGGGTGACCAGCAGCGAAGTGATCTGGGGGGGGGGTCTCCCTGCTGGCACCCATCTTGGCTGGCCTGGGAACTGTGGCCTGGCAGCAGCTCCTACAATGTTTTCCCTCTGGTGGTCAGTATGCATCATAGTGACCAATAATTCCACTAGTCATTCCACTGTTTGGTCAATTTGCATATTAGGCTTTTATTATATACTAGAGTCCTGGTGCATGAAATTCATGCATGGGGGGTGTCCCTCAGCCCAGCCTGCACCCTCTCTAATATGGGACCCCTCAAGGGATGTCTGACTGCTCATTTAGGCCCGATCCCGGTAGCATCGGGCCTAAATGGGCAGTAGGACATCCTTCTCACAATCCAGTACTGCTAGCTCCAAACTGCTCACCTGCCAGCCTCACTGATTGCACCTAACAGCTTCTGCCTGCCAGCCTGATCATCCCCAAACCACTACCCTGCCAGCCTAATTGATGTCTAACTGCTCCCCTGCCAGCCTGTTTGCCCCCAACTCCCCTCCTCTGCCAGCCTGGTAACCCCTAACTGCCCTCCCCTGCAGGCTTGATCACCTTCAACTGCCATCCCTTGTAAACCTGATCCCTCCCTACTGCCCTCCCCTGCTGGCCTGATGGCCCACAACTGCCCCCCCCCCCCACTGCAGGCCTGGAACCTCCCACTGTCCTCCCCTGCTGACAATCTTGTGGTAGTCATCTTGTGTCCACATGGGGGCAGGATCTTTGATCACATGGGGGCAGCCTCTTGTGTGTTGGAGTGATGGCCAATCTGCATATTACTCTTTTATTAGATAGGACAGAGGCCTGGTGCATGGGTGGGGACCTGCTGGTTTGCCCTGAGGGTTTCCTGGATCAGGGTGGGGGTTCCCCTGGGGCATGGGGCAGCCTGGGCAAGGGGCCTGTGGTGGTTTACAGGGCAGCCATCTTCTCTCCCCCCCCCCCACAAGCGACCCAAGTAGAGGCCCTGGGATCTGGGATTAATTTATGTTCTACAATTGAAACTTTGTAGCCTGGAGTGGAACCAAACCTTCTGCTTACTCCATGGCTACAGCCACTTCTGTTTGAATCTTTGTAGCCTAGAGTGGAGGCCTAGGTGTTAAGGCTGCAGAAGCTTGGCTTCCTCCATTGCCCTGGCAACCCTAAGCCTCTTCTCTCTCCAGCTATGTGGTGGCTGTCATTTCTGTTTGAATGTATCTTCTATAATTGAAACTTTGTAGCATTGAGTGGAGGCCTAGGCAGTGGCAGGCAGAAAGCTTGGCTTCTTCCATTGCTGGGAAAACCCAAGCCTCCCTCCTGCTCTCAGTGGTGGCAACCATCTTGATTGGGGTTTATTTGCATAATTTGCTCCTGATTGACTGGTGGGCATGGCTGTGGGTGTGGCTTGATTGAAGGCATGGTCAATTTGCATATTACTCTTTTATTAGATAGGACTAGTAGGATAGCTAATTGGTTATAATACATTGGGTGTTTGGGCTCTATATCCATACTTGTAAAATTAGAAGTTTAAATTAGGTAAGTGAGTGTAAAGCATTGTCTTTAGCACTGGAAATTACAATGGTAATGAAATCTTCTGCAGCCCTAATTTATAAATGATAACTATAGAAGGACCTGTGCTAAATCTAAGAGAGTAGGTACCCTGCCTATTTCACTTCTGCAAGTGTCCCAGAGGCACTCTGGGGTCCCCTGGAACCCAATTTGGGAAATCCAATAGGCTTTATCCTTTACAATGTTCATTCTAATCTTTAACATTTTGTGATTTCAATTGAATAAAAGAAGACAGCCCTCAATGCCTTGATTAACTTCTTTATTGTACTGCAGAAACTGCTGCAAATTTATAGCCATGTCCATGAAAGCCTAGCAGCAGCTAGACATTACTTTGTTTTATGTGTGTGTGTGTGTGTGTGTGTGTGTGTATGTGTGTGTGTGTGTGTAAGTAAACTTAAAAAATGTCCTCCCTTTAAAAAATGTATGCAATGTAACCACTTCATAAGTTGCTTTAGGGTTTTTTATTCTGAACTTGGTTGAAGAAGTATCATATAACCGTGTTTCTTTAAAAATGATGAAGAATGCCGAAACCGGTTTGGTTCACTAAATAGATCGTCGGTCTGCAGACTGAAAGGTCCCAGGTTTGATTCTGGTCAAGGGCATGTACCTTGGTTGCGGGCACATCCCCAGTAGGGGGTGTTCAAGAGGCAGCTGATCAATGTTTCTCTCTCATCAATGTTTCTGACTTTCTATTCCTCTCCCTTCCTTTCTGTAAAAAATCAATAAAATATAAAAATGATGAAGAAAATCTTCAAAGAAACAGCTTAAGTACCCATCAGCAGATGAATGGATTAAAAAACTGTGGTACATCTACACAATGGAATACTACGCTGTGGTAAAAAAGAAGGAATTCCTACAATTTGCAACAGCATGGATGGAACTGGAGAGCATTATGCTAAGTTAAATAAGCCAGTCAGAGAAAGATAAATGTCACATGATCTCACTCATATATGAATATAATGAGCTACATAAACTGATGAACAAAAACAGATCTAGAGACAGAGAGGCATCGATCAGACTGTCAAACCTCAGAGGGAAGGTAGGAAGGGTGGGGATAAGGGGGAAAGATTAACCAAAGGACTTGTATGCATGCTTATAAGCCTAACCAATGGACACAGACAACAGGGGGGTGAGGGCATGAGTTGGGGAGAGCCTTGGGGTAATAATGGGGGCATGAGGACACATATATAATACCTTAATCAGTAAAGAAGTTAAAAAAGAAAATCTTCAAGAAGTTATCTTTTTTTTTTTGATGTAATGATAGAAAAATGGACATATGTAGATATGTTTCATTTTCTCCTTCCTTCAGCAAATATAATGATCTCCTTTTTTCATCTGGGAAAAACATTGTAATGTTCATTTAGCAATGGACTTTTCCACCTTTCAGGTGACATTCCAAATGTGATCAAATTTGAATAACGGCTGTTTAACCTGTCACTCCATGATATGCTTACCTATAGAGACCATTACTTAAGCAACTTACAAAATATGTAAGCTCTGACCAAAAGGATAAAAGGACAGGTGAGGTAACTGTGAGCATGAAGTGCATTTGTTAGGACACCAACCCCAAAACTGACATCAAGCTAAATGACAACCTGTCAATCCATCCTTCAGAGTGTCTTGTTCATGGAAATCTTAAGTGTTCCTGTGAGAGGAACTTCTCACTTCTTACTACATCTGCTTGCTTCATAGAAGGACAACACCAGGAACTCCCTGATTGTCCAGGTCCCATGAGATTCCATTTTCTTTCTGGAGGAGCAGGTGGGGCAAGCTCGAGATCTAGTATTTTGGTTAAGTGGGGAGGGACTCAAAAGATGTAAGGTCCCTTGCTGAAACTGGTTTGGCTTAGTGGATAGAGCATCGGCCTGGGGACTGAAGGGTCCCAGGTTCAGTTTGGGTCAAGGGCATGTGCCTTGGCTTTGGGCACATCTGCAGTGGAGAGTGTGCATGAGGCGGCTGATCGATGTTTCTCTCTCATCGATGTTTCTGACTTTCTATCCCTCTTCCGTTCTCTCTGTAAAAAATCAATAAAATATATATTTTTAAAAAGATGTAAAGTCCCATTTGATAAGCTTTTTCTTATGGTTTAAATATAGTATTAAAAAAAGAAACCTATTTTTCAACTCCAGGCTAATCCATTTCAAGGGATAGAGTTCAAGAGGCAATATCTACAAGTTATTTTTCTGACGAGAGCTTTTTGGATTCAGGTATTGATTAGGACCCTCTGTGAAAATGAGAGGAAGCTAGGGTTGATAAGCTCAAATCAATGTCATAAAAATAAGAACAGTAGCTCCCAGAACCCTTTGTGGATTAAACATCGTTGGTGTTTATCTGACATTGACTCTAGTTATAATGATCAGTGTCAACCTGCCTGGTTTTCCCTTTCCAGCTCAACAAGCTAGGATAAATGCTTAGAAAAAAGTGACTCCTTAGATTAAAAACCCTCATATATTATGGAGCTTGAAATGCCCACATAAATATCACTTCTTTCCCCATCTGAGTTTAATCAGGTTGAGAAGTGTCAGGAGGGTAAGTCCAAAATTCATCTTTATTTCTGATAAAACTGATTTTTTGGAGAGTGGGGCTTTTATCTGCTTGAAAGTGGATTTTCTCACTTGAAGGCAGAATTAGGCAGAATTCCCAGCAGCCTAAGGTGGCAAAATGGCATCACGTGACTCCAGATATAAGATGTGGAGGAAGGAGCACAGCAAGGAGCACATGGAGATTGCACTCTCCCACTGACCAGCTGCGACTGAACTCAGAAAATTCACTTAACTTTTCTGAATCTTTGTTTCCTCCTCGGTAAGGCACACATGACAAGACCCACCTCCTTCACTTAGCTGTTGGATAGCATAAACTAGCATTAGCCACTGCCTATCTCTCATAAACTCATCCTGAGCTATTCCACCTTTTTTTATAGTCTCTGAAATAGACGGTTTATTCACTTATTTTTAAATTTATCTTTATTGTTAAAAGTATTACAGATGTGCCTCCCCCTCATTGACCATTTCTATCCCACGCCTGCCCCCTTGCACCAGGCCTTTACCACACTATTGTCTGTTTCCATAGGTTATGTATAGGTGCATATAAATTCATTGGTTAATCTCTTTCCACCTACCAAGCCCCACCTTCCCTCTGAGAGTGGACAGTCTGTTTCATGTTTCTGTCTCTGGATCTATTTTGTTCATTAGTTTATTTTCATTAGATTCCACATATGAGTGAGATCATGTGATACTTGTTTTGCTCTGAAAGGCTTATTTTGCTTAGTAAAAATCAATATCTTACCCTTTGAGACAGCATGGAGGGACCTGGAGAGTAGTAGTATGCTGAGCTATTCTACTTTTATACTCAATGTTCTTGTTTTCTTGCCTCAGGGGTTTTGGTATGCAGTTATCTCTTCCTGGAGAGGCCTTCCCATTTTTCTCAATCTGGTTAATTCCTACTGATGCTTTAGTTCTCAGACTAAATACAACTTATTTAATTAGGTCTTTCCTGACCTTCCCATTATTACCTGCTCTTTATTATTTCTCAATTATAGGTTTTGCAATTCAAAATTTACATTTATTTGATTATTTGTTTAATGTCTATTCCCCTGAATGGATATGCATATGAGAATGGGACTTCGTTTATATTGTTTACCATTGTATACTAAGAGCTTTGCAGAGTACCTGATGTAGAATAATTACTCAATAAATATTTATTGAATGAATATGTTAAGTGTGTAGCATGCAGTGTGTGTTCCATCAATATTAGTTTCTTTCAATTCCTCTTCAAAGATAGTCAGTTCACTGGTTTATGTAATGGTATCACTGAAAAGCTTTTTTCTTGTTTGTTCATTTTATATCTCTAAACTCCATATGTATGGTACTTATTATGACTTAGTACTTTATCTCTCTCTTTAAAAATATGTTTTTATTGATTTTTAGAGAGAGAAAAGGGATACGGAAATATTGATAAGAGAGAAACACCTAATGGATGCCTCCTGCAATGGCACCAACGGGATTGAACCTGCAACCCAGACATGTGTCCTGACCAAGACTCAAACCAGTGACTTTTCAGTGCATGTGACAATGCTCAACCTACTGAGCCACACTGGCCAGGGCAGTACAATATCTTGTTAATCATTATGAAAGACTCTAAGTTTTTTGAAATAGAAATCTTTTTATTTAACCTTAGTCCCAGCATGCCCTAACATAAGTAACTTTATCCAAAATATGCAGTCTTATAGAGTAAAATTTTGGAATTCACTCAACAAGGGAAACTTCCCAATTTGGGGTGAGAAAGTTGAGACAATGTGGAGCAGTGGAGAGAGCTCAGAGTTTAATATCAATGTGATTCTGAGTCCCTTTTCCAACACTTATTCATATGATTAAGTCATTTAAACTTCACAAATCTTAATTTTATCATCTGTAGAATATTGAGGGCTACATGAAATAACACGTCAAAAAAACTAAAAAGGACTATCATGAGGCTTATAGGGGTCACCAGTTATAGCTTGGTGGGATTAGGTTTTTATCATGGGACTCTGCCATGGGACTACTAGCACCTTTAGTATTTTACCTCTCACAGTTCTAGTTCTTTATTTAATGTTGACAACAATATATAATTTATAAGATTCATGAAGATACTATATGGAAAGCATTAGCCTGCTTTAGGTATTTCTGCTATTCTTTCTTTTCAACCATACTATGCTGTGCTACCTTTTAAATGTAATAATGTACTAAACATTTATGTACTATCATTATGTAATCTATCAGTTTATAAATCATACATTAGTTTTAATATCAAGCTTCAGAAATAGTGACTTCCCCTCTTAATACTTATTCCATTTGACCATTTAATGAATGGTTAACTCCAGGGGTTAACCTGATTAAGTGATTTTCTCATAGAAATCCAAATGACTGAAACCCAGACCTCATCTCTTAGTTTTGTGCTCTCATAAGCTATGTCATGTGTCTTTAATTTATAAACCCATTTGGTGTCTTTTATTCTAATTTAGATTATATTTTGGTCTTCTTACAATTAAGGGAGGAC
Source organism: Antrozous pallidus (assembly GCA_027563665.1). NCBI lineage: Eukaryota > Metazoa > Chordata > Mammalia > Chiroptera > Vespertilionidae > Antrozous > Antrozous pallidus. The sequence continues at coordinate 63,496,005 of CM050521.1, forward strand.
TTCTCTTTCACATATCTTTTCATGTTGGCATCTCTGACCTGGTCAGTCACCTAGTAACTGTGGGTCTTGGCATACACGACTTAACCTTTTCCAAGCTGAGTTTCTTCGTTCATAAAATGGGCAGATGGTAGGAATAATCTCAAAGATGGTGAAAGTTAAGTGAGGCAATCTAAGCATTTCACAATTGTATGGTTTCTGGTAGATAGTAAGAGCTCAATAAATAATAGCTTTTGATTCTGTTATGCAATTTGTCCATCAAATCTATCTTTTAATATCCTAGTGAACCTCAGTAATTGTTCTGGATTCTGTAGTAAGTCTTCCTCTTCTCTGTATTGGTTCTGATGAAGGGCTTCAACCTCAAGTCTTGCAGAAGCATTTTACTGAGTTCTTTGAATTTGCCAATCATAGCATATGGAGCTCTAAAGGATGGGACTTGGACATAGAATTTCTGCTTATGGGGAATTTAGATGATTGTCAGCCTCATTATCAGAGGCTGAAATGTGAGGATAGCATCACAGTATCATCTGCTAGGGTGGATTTGGCCTGTCTGCTTGTGGAATGTTCTCTTCTTTCCTTCAGTGCTCCATATGGGGCCTCTGGAAGGCGAGTGACCTTTCCAGATGGAAGATAGCTCTTCTGTATTCAAGGGTGAGTTTGTGTGGTGTCAGTAGTCCTTTGTTCCAGTTCCAGAAAATTCTGATGCCATAGTCCAGTGCATTGATTGAACCACTAACCACCAAAATGGAGAAGGAGAAAGAGATTAAAATGAACTGAATGCACATGATATGCTTGGGTGATTTAGAGCCTTCTCATAGTTAGTGCCTGCAACACCCCAGAGGTCTAGCTGGAGCTAATGGTTGAGTAGGTGGCATTGTTACTGTATTTGACTGATGGATTCATTCGTGCATCCCTGGACTGTACAGAGGAAATATTTTCTTAGCAGTGGCCCCTCCAAAAATAGTTGTCTGTCATATATTGGGAGCTTCAAATTTAGGAAAAAAAAAAGCTGAAAATTTCTGCCATTGGCTTATGATCTACAAAGCCACTTACGATGGTGGCTTGTTAGTAGTATGAGTGGCTTGTGGAAAGGACCTGCCACCATATACCTTCTACTCCCTACCTGGTGCTCAATCTAAATTCTTTGCCTTAGGTTTAGGGACTAATTAAATGGCTGGATCAGGTATTGGATTGCAATACTTTGGCTGATTCTATTTTGAATTGATGTCTGCTTCATGGTGATTGGACTCTTTTTTTTAATTCTTTATTTTTTTAATTTTTTATTTTTCATATATATTTATTTATTTATTAAAGTATTACAAATAGTAGTACATATGTTTCCTCCCCCCCACCATTTACCTCCCCCTGGCCTCCCGTACTCCCCAGCACGTGCCCTCAGCTGCCCCCTCCCCCTAGTGGCTTGTATCCATTGGTTATGCTTATATGCGTGCATACAAGTCCTTCAGTTGATCTCCCACAGCCCCCGCCCCCCACCTTTCCCACTGTAGTTTGACAGTCTGTTCAATGCTTCTTTGCCTCTATATCTATCTTTCCCTCACATTTCTTTCCTTTAAAAAAAATCTTGCATCTGCAAACTAGAAATAAACATATTAATAACAAAAAATGTTTGAGTCTCAGTTTCAATGTCCAACAGTTCTGAGTCCCAGTGTCAATGTCAAATAGTTCCTTATGTGTACATGTCAGCAATGGTGTCTGGATGGTGGACAAATGGTAGCAATGCAGGTTCCACCCTCTCTGATTTGGCCCTGGGCAGTCTGCAGCAACATACTGCTGCTGACTGCTAGCATGACAAGGTGTTGTCAGCTGTCTTCCATCTCTGGACTGTCTTTGCGGTTGGAGCAGACCTGTCAGTTCCTCTTTGTTGCAGGAATCCATATGGTCTTGGAGTTGTTTTCTGACAATATACAAACATATTCTTGGCCAAAAGTTAATAAAGGAATCTTTTCTGTAAATTAGACTTGGGATTCCTTTTATTTTTGCCCAAATGATTTTACTTTGGCTTATTTTGACACCTTGTGTGTTTTTCATGGGTGTCCTGCTGTTGGCATTACAAATTAAAATTAATTTTCTGAAGTAAGAATTTTCTAAATGTAATTTACTTACAGGATATTTTTCCTTACATGATATTACCTCACTACCCCCCCCCCCTTTTTGATTAATGGGGGCTTTTGGAAATTTTATATTGCAATCTTGGTAACTTTAAATTTTAATTTTTGCATAAAAATATGACTGCTTTAGATTCTTTGCATGTTAGGCAATTTTACAATGAGATGAATAACTAATAGAAATTTTAGTTAATATTTTAGGAACAGCTTTTTGTCCAGTACACTTAATTTTTCTTGAGTATTCACTATTTCAATTAGCCAATTTAAATTAATCTGAAAACTTGATTACTAGTCTACTGCCAAATTTAATACTCAAACAATAATCTTAGTTTACCCTGTAAAAATATTAGTGGAAAGGATTATTTACATTCTTGAGTAGGCCCGGAGCTTTCCTGGTGCTAGATTGGATTTAGATAAAGGGCTGCTGTTGCTGGCCAAGTCACTCTCTATAACCTGGGTCCCCATCTGAGCTGTGAGTGGGAGGCGAAGCAGCCGTAGGGGCAGGAGACCTCCCTCAGAAGGGGTCAGAGTTCAGGCCCCTGCAAAGTTAGGGGAGTGAGGGTTTGTGCCTCATCTCTGTTGTCCTTTAAGTTCTCTCCTGATGGCCCATCTGTGACTGTGCCTGTCTTAGGTTGTTCCTTCCCTGAGGAATCTTACCCATCTCTGGCTAACCAGCCATCTTCCAGGGCCAAGCATGGTGATGTGAGGTTCAGTTCTGTCTCCTTGGTAGTCTGTGCCCTCATTTCTTCCATGCCCAGCATCTGCCTTGGGATCCCCTCACTGCTGGTGGGGTCTTGTTACTGATCAGATATCTCGGGGGACTCAGTTTTTTTTCTCCAGGGAGTGCCCAGCTCAAACCAATTGGGGAGAGACAGATTCATGGTGCCAGCCACCCAGAGGCTTCAACCTGAGCTTGAACTGAAAGCTCAGGCAACAGCTGTGTATACTTGGATTGTGAGAAGAGAGTCCCTCTTGGCAAAAAGGGCAAGAGGAGCGAGTATAGAATGCTCAAGTGCCTTCCCAGTGCCTTAATTCCTTCTGAAAGGGATTCATTCCTTTCCTGTCCTTTTTTAAAAAATTGCTGCCAAACATTCAAATAATTAGTTTATAAGTTTCTTTGGGATAATTGTACAATATGCTGTTGTCAAATATCAAAAATTATAATTACATTGTGGAATATTATCATGTAAGGATATTATGGTGTCACAGGAGGTTAATTTGATTAAGCATAATTCTACCTTTTTCTCCGAGCCTGTACCTTGGTTCCTGTTACAGCCTCATTGATGAAGCCAGGAATTTACAACCCTGAGACCCAGCCTTAGGGGGTCTTCCTTCTAAGTTATTACTGACTCAGTCTTGCTCTTTGGGCCATTTTTAGCAAGGTGAACTCATTCAAATTTCATAATTCTCTGAACATTAATATTCTTTTCTACTAATGAAAAGGGCTTTCATGAATGTTACTTTAGATAAATTAACCAAATCACTCTGGCAGCTCTTCAGATTAAGACTACTAGTAAATAACAAAAATAAATCAAGATAAACTAAAGGAATCCATGAATGGTATTCTGATTAGTACAGTAAGTACTGGACTAACATTTCAATTATCTTATTTCATTGTTTTAGCAGGAGGCGGGGGGTGGTGGGGAGGGGAAGTAATAGTGTGTGTCCCCACATATGGTTAGATTGTTTTCCAACACATTTAAATCACCAGTTGCAACTTTTTAGCCAAACTTTCTATTTGGTACTTCATAGAAAGGGCTCATTTTCTCATTTTCACTCAACCTTGTGGGAGGGAAGGAATGTGGAACTGATGATTCATTGTGTGTGGTATCACACTTACAGTTGGGGAGAGCTTTGCTCTCTGTGAAGCAGATCAACTTCAACATTTGTGTGAACATCTTGACAATTACTGTTTACTAGTATAGAAGTATGTGTTAAAAATGTGAGAACCATTGTTTTCTATGTCAGATGTCAATAGTTTTATAATGGCAATAAATATTTAAGGGAGGAATGAGGCACCATGTTTAACTTATTTTAAAACTTGACATCCCAAATTATATAATTTAATCACAACAGCCCACCCTCCAGTTCTTTAATATTTTACAAAATACATTTCATGAATAAATATTAGCCCAGTACTTCTGGAGTTTGCGATTAAATATTAACAGGGTTATCTTTACAAAGTGCACAGGAACATTTTATAGGATTGTGTCTATGAATTTATCATCATCTGAAAGTATGATTTTACCAGGGCAGTGAATAATTTAAAAATTTGTAATTTATCCTAATAAGCTTGAATGGGAATCCACTTGCTTTGGACATTTCTAGCCAGGCATAATTTATCCCATCCTTGGCTGTGAAACAGTGTGGATCTTCTTAACTGAGTCCCTGACAGATGGTTTCAGCATTTTCAGGACTCCATTTCCAATCATTCTGCCCATATTGCAAAATTGGCCTTGAAAAAGGGTAAAGAGTTGTTATGCTGCATTAACATCCCTTCAGAATTCCTTGCTGTGAAGGGCATGAAGAAATGAAGGAAATCAAGAGAGTAATGCTTTGGAAATATGCTTTTGGAAACTAGAAATGTTAGCGGGCATATTGATGGTCCCAGATTACATCACAATCTTTTTTTAATTTTGATCGTAAATCCCAGGGACATGTTAAATGCAATAATAAAAACACAAATATTCAGTTAATGTAGTTTATAAGGCAGTCTGATAGCATCCATAATGTGAAAAGCTGGAAAGGACTCTAGGTAAGGCTGGCTTCCTGCCATCTTAAATCCTGCTGACAGGTAGCCCCAATGACTATTCAATAAACAGAGGTTCTCATAGTCTCTCGTAGAGTACAATTCAAGTCTTGCTACTGGCTCATAATGAAAATACTCAAATATCTACATTCATTTTCCAAGAAACATGAATTGATCACATTCAGCATGCCCAATTTTCATTTTCTTTTGCAGCTTTAGCTGACTGACTTCCTCATCTCAAGTGCTGTTCCTTTCTTTTTGTGGCCTTTTAGTTTATGAGCAAAATCAATGAGGACTGAAGCTTTCCACAGCCATCTATAAAAGGCAATTACTGTATACAACACACAGTAAAACTCCTGTGGTGTGTATGTTGAGACATAATTTATGCCACTTACCTCAAGAGAAGTATTGATCTTTTTCTGTGAATGTTTTACAAAAGGGTCTCTTGAGTGTAAGTGCAGGGAAATATGTGGCTACCGGGGCTGATCTATAATTTGATTAATAATGACCAATCTCTTGAACTTGACCCCTCACTGCACTTTTATTGTGATCTGACCTTAGAGTTTTGTTCCTCTGCAGTTTTTTTCAGAGGCAGTATTATTCCTACATGTGGACATGCTGATCTAGTTACTTGCCTTACCCATGATTTAGCTCTCCTTAGGTTTGGCAGCACTACATTTGGTGTCAGAACACTTTAGTTTCTTTTCTGACCCAGCCACTTAATAGCTTGTACCTTGGGCACACTGATTGTTTTCCCAAGTCTCAGTTTTGTCATCTGAAAAATGGAACCAATAATGCTCCTCTGGGGACATTCTTTCCTGAGGATTAAGTGAGATATTTAATTCATGTATCCAACAAACATTTACCAATCAGGCATTTTGGCAGCCTTTTGGGGATACTTTGGTGAATTATACAAGTGCAGTACTTGTCTTCAAGGAGCTTACATAATCAACAGGTTTCTAAATAAACTCCATATACTTGAATATGTTACACATATGGAAGGTGGCATCATCATTATTACTGTTATATCAGCTGTTGTTATGCCTGAGGGTGAGAAGCAAAATAATGCTGATGGTTGCTCCTGACAGTCAGTCCCATTGGTGGAGGGAGCAGTTAGAGCTAATGACATGGAAATTGTTCTAAGGCTGCACAATGAGCCTTCTTAACGCTCCTAAGCTTAGCGTTTTCTAGTTTATCCCTTTATATTTGTGTGGAAGCTCTATTTATTATATCCCTTGTAGTAAGAGTGTTGTAAGTGGAAGAGGCAGAAAGAAAAAGAAGAAAAGGCTTTTAAAAAATACTCTTCTAGAATGTAATGCCAGAGTCAATGAGCACGGGAAGTTCATTTTCAAAGAATAAGCCTTCTGTCCCTCAGGATTTTATCTTGGGTCACCATGTGATGGATACTCCACTGTCATATTACCTGTCTTCATGAAGCAGGACAAAACTGTGGTTAATGGAGTGTGGCCCTGTGAACTAGGTTTGGTCATCATCAGGATTACATGATGGAATCTTCTGTCTCCCCAATAAGGTGGAGATGATGGTTAGCTTACTTGGAGGGAGGGCTCCTTCTGAGCCTTCAGTATTAGTTATGGAAGGAAATGTGCTTTGAATTACTCAAAGTTTAACCCCTTAGCTCTGGCTGTTTCAATGTTGAAGAATGAAAGAAAGGTTGGGTTCAACCCCAGAATCTGGCTGATATAAAAAATGGCAGCAAATTCATCAATGATAAATGGTCAGGCCACCTTGTGTTTTGACTTTGCTTACTGATATTCCCAGAAGCTCATATTCTCCTAGAATAATTGTCTGTGCCATGTGAAGAAAGAACATTTTGTTCTGAGAGAATGAGGGAGCAGTTCAGGCTAATTTACCTTGAAGGAACCTGGAGAGTAGTATAAACTTCATTGTTATATGACTACAATATATTTTCTCACCTTGACCTGGAGTAAGTGTCCACTTTTGAGATTAGAGGAAAATTAATTGCCTATTTTCAGCTCACTGAGGTCAGCAATATAATAAAATGCTCATATATATGTACTCAGAAAGATTATATGGTCATGGAAACTTTCCAGTGATGTCAAGGTCTACCTTTTGGCTTAAGAACAAGCCACTTCTAGTCAGATGAGATCCATACATGTAAATGAAAATGAGCTCACTCTCTTGTTTAATGTGAGAGAATTTTCCCTAAGTTTGAGGTGCCAGGAATAGCATGGGGTTACTGCTTGATAAAGTCCATAGAATGGGATGCAGTATTCTCATTGTTTGCTTAAATAAGAATGACAGTGCGAAAGTAAAATGAAGGAAAGCATAGGAAGCATAGCTGATTTTTATTTATTTTTATTTTTAAAAATATTTTTTATTAATTTCAAAGAGGAAGGGAGAGGGGGAGAGAAATATAGAAACATCAATGATGAGAGAGAATTGTTGATTGGCTGTCTCCTACATGCCCCTGATTAGGGATCAAGCCCACATCCTGGGCATGTGCCCTGACCAGGAATTGAAACCTGACCTCCTGATTCATAGGTCAACACTCAACCACTAAACCACACCGGCTGGCACATAGTTGATTTTTAAAATAACGTTTCTGTTTGGAGGGATCATACCTATGTAGAGGCAGTCTTTTTCTGCCTCTAATCTCAGGGCCCTTATGAGACTCTGGAAGTCAGCAGGCTCACAGGAGGTACACAATGGCACACTTTGTTTTTTATTTCCTTTGTGAATTTTCATAGCAGAATAAAAGTTTTAGGCAGAAAAATATTAATTTCTTTAGGCAGATATTTACTTCTATAAAGAGGAAAAGGAAATAATATTTCTTGACTATATATTGGGCTAAACCCTGTATTAAGCACTTTTACATATATTATTCAGTTTTTCTCTTTGTATTGAATTTGAGGAGGTATTTTTATTATTATTACTACTAATATTTAAGCTTATTTATTGTGCAATCTTACTTGACATCTGGAGCCTCAGTTTCTTATTTGTTAAATGAAGCTAATAATACCTTCATAGATATTTAATGATATGTGTATAGAATAAAGATAACATAGTAAAGATTTCAGAAAATGATTAATTAATTTTTTTTTTACTATTTACACACGTATATTTCCTCCCCAATTACTTTGATAATATGCTAACAAAATGCAGGCAAAACTCTGGATTATCTTTCAGAAGTGCCAACCAGTTGGTTCCATCAAGTAGACAATTATTTTGAGTTTAAATCTCTGAATTAACTGTTCTTATTTTAGGCATACCCAATTTCATGGATGAATCCACATATGAAATACAACTGATTTAGTGGGTCAGCTTTTATGGGCATGCAGAAATACTTCGTGGTGCTGAGAACATGGGCCTTGAAGTAAGAGAGCCCTGTTCAAGTCCCAGGGCTACCTCCAGACCATACCTTCACTGATTGCTATCTCCTTGCTTAAGTTTATACTATTATTCCTCATCTTTAATAGGGGATAGTATAGATTTTAGTGAGGTTTGAAAGAGATGTTAAAATAGAAGTTTCAATCAATATCATGTATTTATCAGGGTTTTCCAGAGAAACAGACCCAATAGGATGGGTATATGTGTATATATATCTAATTGAGGGGAGTGGGGAAAGAAGGTTTACAGTTGTGAGTATGCAAAACACTGTTAATTCTTATACTATTATTTCTGTTAAGGCTGGAAATTTGAGCATTTATGAGATTATATACCTAAGAGCACCGTGCTATTGTGACATTCTTTTGAGTTAGTAAAGCTGTTGTAATAATCATAACCTGCATGTTTTTTTTCCATGCCTATAACTATAAACCTACTTTTTGCCCACCACCGCATAAATGTTCAGGGATGTAATGTTGAGATTCTCCAAACAACCCACTAAAGCACCCACTGGAGAGTCAGTTTCAATCTCAGCCTGCCTGAGAATGTGAGAAGGTCGTTACATACAAAACCAGTTCAGGAAGGTCTTTCTTTATCCTTTATCTTTCTTTCCTCCACCCCTGCAAGATCCTCTCCACCAACCACAGAGGTGCTGGTTTGTGGGAGGAGAATGGGGAGCATAGGGCAGAGAAAAGAGAAGCCAGCCATACCCCTCTTTCCCATTCTGCTGTCTTCCAGCCTGGGAAAGTCTCAAGAGAAAGGGAGGAGAAGTTTTAGCATTAAATTAAGCTCAGAGTTTTGATTAATCTCATAACCTGGATATTGTACTTTCTAACCTGAGATTATGTTTATAATTTAAAGCAATTGTATCTGTAATTTAGAAGGACCCCACAAGTTATTATTATTATAAGTACCTTGTTTACATGGACATTAACTTTAGTTTTGAAGGTGGCATCCCTGGGGTTTGCTGATCATTTTAGCTTTCCTTATCACACCTGTCAACCAGCTCCTACCACTAACCAATAAGGTATCAAGCAGAAGAACCAAATTGAAGGGGGAAAGTCCTTGGGACCTGTTCAAGTTTTCATTTGGGATCAGTATGCCTCAAGAGAGAATTGTGTCTGAGTCCCTGGCAAATGGCTCCTTAGAGTTTGGTCCCCAGACCTTTCAATTTAGTGTTGGCTGGGAAGTGTTAGAAACGCATCGGAACTCACCCAGCCCTGTACCTCCACTCCCAATTACTGACTCAGAAACCCTGGGCAGTGGCCATGGATAATCTAAGCCCTTCAAGTGATTATGATGTAGGCAAAACATTGACTTTAAATCAGTTTGGCCTGAACAATGTCTGACCTTAGCACAAGAAAAAAGTAGTTGTCCTCCTACCATGCTCAGGTAGGTCTATTTAATGACTGATGGCTCTCACCATAAATATCAAAGAGATATATAAATACCAAAACATTTAACCTATTTCATCACAGCGGTAATGTTACAACTGATCTTTCCTCTTCTGTATGAGTTAATCATCTCTGCTCTGCTTACTTTGTGAGAATATTGTGTCAAATGAGAGTATTTGAAAATGCTTTTTAAACCATCAAACACTATAGGTATACAAGTTATTATTATTATAAGTACCTTGTTTACATGGACATCTTCAGTTTTGAAAGTGGCATCCCTGGAGTTTGCTGATCATTTTAGCTTTCATTATCACACCTGTCAACTAGTTCCTACCACTAACCAATACGGTATCAAGCAGAAGAACCAAATTGAAGGGGGAAATTTTGCCAGACTATGGCTGAGTAATTTAATTTGAGTGAGAAAAAAAATAGAGTTGATGAATTTTGTCAAGGCTGAAATTGGATATTTAGGAGAACTTAATGACTACAGGTTTATTAATCCCCGTTCTTCCTTCCCCTTCCCCCCCTACTTTCAAAAATGTTTCTGCCTATCATACAGACAGTCTTGGGTGAAAGTTAATAACATTTGCAAACTAAAAGGAAATTAAGGATGAGAGACCAACCATTTTTGAAGTTCCAGTTGTGGAAAGTTTTTCCCATTATTTCCAATAGTCTCTTATTTTGCTTATTCTTATTGGAGCATCTTATTTTAAAGTTCTGGTTGGGAATTGTAGATGCTCAGAGTGGTGTGTCATGAACTTCAGTATTGCTGGCAATCAGTGACCAGACTATTTTAAGGAACTATTTTGTGCCAAGTCCTGGTGTTGCCAGAGGAAATAGGAGTCTTCCACAATGTCCTGGGAAATGCATTTCAGGGATACTCACATAGGATGACTTGAGGTACAGTGTGGCAAGACTTACTGGCGTGAAAACAAAGGACTGCCCCCAGGTTTACCTTGGCTGATGTCTCATCCACCACCAAATGGCTCAGCTCCATCTCTCTGTGGAAGAAGTCCAGCCTCTGGAGCTGCAGGCCTGCACTTGTCCCCACCAAGGCCAGAGCTGCTGCATCCATGGCTCCAGTGGTCCAGCACAGTTTCTCTTCCCATCCAGCCTGTGATCCTGTGACCCATGCTGCGATTCAGCGCACACGGCTGCTGAAAGAGAGAACCAATGAAAGCTAGAGCCTCTGTTAAGCTTTAATTATATTTTCTTGGGCTTGCACAGCAGTAGGCTTTCTTTCGAACTATCCAATCCCTTTCCTGGATGTTTTCTTCTGGGTTTCATGCCTTATGCTACCTATCTGGTCTTTCCCCAGATTTTCCCAGGCTAGACTCCTCCCCTTTATAGTCACCATTTGGCTTCCACTGCACATGCCTCATTGTTTTGCTTCCTCAAAGAGGAATTCCTCCCTTGTTGCTTAGCCCTCCAACCATTAATCTCAGGAACTGGCTGGTTGTTCCCTGAGGAGATTGCAAAGCAGTCTTTCTTGCCCACTCAGGGGATTAATGTCCCCTTGGCAGAGGTTGGAGGATGTAGCATTCCCTGGCGTATCCATGAAGCTGCCTCTGCCTAGTTAACCAGGCTTAATGTCTCATTCCATTTGCTCCCTTCCCTTTTTAATAACTACCCACCTACCCACTGTAACATTAGGGAAAATATCAAATGTGATATCTGCTCCAAGTTGTTCTTAGAGCTTGGGTTTAGCCCTGGGAAAAGGAAACGTGTGATGTCAGTCAATCAAAAGGGTGGTATGGACAGATAGAGTCTAGGTTAGGCTTGAGAAAACAATGCATGGGCCTGTGTGTCTTCACTGAGAATTTGGATTTTAGCTCTGATTAGATGGTACATATTGTGTTTAACATGGCAGCTGACATTCCAACAGCTGGGACATGTGACTATTTAGCACAAAGTACATAGATTCCACCTGTTATAAACCTCATATCAGGCAAGGTGAGGTGAAGCAGTAATACTAGTGGGAACTCCCAATAGGGGTGCCAGGGTGATGGTGTGAGACAGGAAGGGTCTCTGAGCTGTGCCAGTGGAGGCTTCTTTTTCAGTTCCTACATCAAGCAGGAAGAGACCACTTTTAAGGAAGAGGCTTTAAGTCCTTGCCCTTAACATTCCAAAAGGGAAGGAGTTGGGCATAAGAATACTTCTTCCAAGGGAGACAGCCCAGATGGAATGCTCAGGAGACCCCCAGCTAGGCTGCCTTACAAAGCCAGTCCCACAACCAGTTCTCCAAGGCTGTGCTTTCATCCCATGCCCAGGCAAGACTTTATAATAAGGGTCCTGGTACAAACAGCAGAGATCCCTGCTGAGCGACGCTAGCCCACAGAAGCCAGTCTGGCTTTGAAATTCAGCAAGCATGAGATTTGGATTGGCTTACTGAAGTTGTGTGCACTTTGGTTAACTATTGAGCTACTGAAACAAACAGTGTGAATATAGGATACAGTGAGTGAGTGGTATAGAACCTTCCCCCTGCCTCTCAGGTTCTGCATAGAGATGGATGCCCCCAAGTTCTATAACTGATGCTGAAAACTGGTGGTCAAGTACATTAGAATAGCAAGAGCTGAGCTCTTAAAGGTCCTTTTTGGAGTGTTTACTCTCCATACCATAGTTGCATACTTCTGAGTGTGGGCCAGTGCAGCTAGCCTAACGTGGCTTCCAGTACCATCCCAGACTTCGCCGGAGAGAGAAGGACTGGAGCAGCTAATGGTCTCCTGCTGTAACCACACTAGTTACAGGTGATACCACTTCCCTCATGGAGAAGAACCATGAACAGAAAACTCTCCATATCCCTTACACTTCATCTCGGATGAAGTCAGTGAACTATAAAATAAAGTGGACAATGTTTTTATTATAGAGTGTGGGTTCCAACATCCTGGACAAATCTTTCTATCATTCTCATATATTTGTGAGTTAAAATAATGCATTCAGGTATTATGTGTGGACTTATACTGGCAGAAGTTTTCTGACCTTTAGGGTCAAGATTCTGGAACCTAAATAAGGCAAAGGCTTTATTAGTGTCTGGGTGTGTGGGAACTTAAAAAGGATGGCCAAAGTCTCAATGTTCTGGAAGTGTGGAATTTAAGAATGGTATTTTTGTATTTTAAATCTCAGTTTCTTTTCAACAGCATTAATTTCTATCTGTCAAATAGTCTCTGATAGTAACAGCGTGGGATCAGCTGTTTAAATTTTTTACTTTATAGTAACTCTGTAAAATTTGTGGCATTGATCTGTGGAAACAATTCCTGATTGGGAGTTTTTTTTTTTTTGAAGTTTGCTGAGGTGGGGAGAGGCAATATATCATGACAATTAAGAGGACAGACTTTACCCTGGCTTTAAGAGGACAGACTTGGCCATTGCTAGTGTCAGTCAGTTCACTGGGCATTGTCCCATGCTTTAAGAGGTCACTGGTTTCAGGGCACATACCCAGGTTGCAGGTTCAATACCCAGTTGGGGTATGTGAGGGAGGTAATCGATCGATGTTTCTCACATCCATGGTGTTTTTTTCTCTCTCTCTTCCTCTTGCTTTCTCTCTAAAATCAATAAAAGCATATTAAATTAAGAGGACAGACTAGGTTCAGACTGCTTGAGTTTGAATCTGAGTCTGGCATTTTCTAGCTGTGACCTTAAGCAGGTTACTAATCATTCTGTGATTTAGAGATGGCACCTGCCTTATTTGGCTTTGGGGAGGATTAAATGAATTTCTGTGTTTTGAACCTTTATAACAGAGACTAATGTATAAGTGTCTGCTGTTACTATTTCCAAACACAGCCTCTTTTGTGAAGGGAACCATATTGTCTAAACCAGTGGTCAGCAAATCGCGGCTTTTTGGCCTCTTGAGTGTGGCTCTTCCACAAAATACCACAGCCTGAGTGAGTCTATTTTGAAGAAATGGCATTTGAAGAAGTTTAAGTTTAAAAAATTTGCCTCTCAAAAGAAATTTTAATTATTGTACTGTTGCTATTTGGCTCTGTTGACTAATGAGTTTGCCGACCACTGGTCTAGACTGCCCAGGGTGTTGCCTGCTGCTGTAATATAGAATTTTTGAAAGGAACTTGTTTCTTAATTGGAATGATAATAACACTGTCCATAACCATCAGAACCAGCTGATGTATTATCAATAATTCTGAGAGCAAAATAAAAATTCAACATATTTTACTTTTCTAACCTTACCTTTCACAGAATTATACATTCTTAATGCAAATCTTCTCTAGCTAGGTCTCTTCATTTTTCAGACGAATAACCAAAGGCTAAGTAAGTTGGTAGCGGTCTCCTAGCTCATAGTAATAGGGTCAGAATTTGAATAGTAGCCTTTTTTACTACTATTACTCTTTGCTGTAAAAAGTCTCAAATAAAACAATCTTCAAAGACAAATAAATACCAAAGATGAGGTCTCTGTAACTCTAATCTGGTCAGTGATCGTGGAAGATGTCTTATTAAATCCTTTAAGGATACTTGTTTTTGAGTTGGGATCTGCAGCATATGCTTTGGTCTTTGCTTTTAGGACTTTGAAAAAAATTTCTCAGCTGTCATAGGTATGGTTTCTATCATCTGGCTCTTTTAAGCACGAAGGATCTGTGATGTCTAAATATCATGATATGATACGTCTATCAGTTCTTACTACTGAACTGAAGTTGGGTACACAATGCAAAAATGAGAAAAGTAATTCGTTATCAAGTAATGAAATGGCAAGTAATCAGCTCCCAGAAGCTTTCAGGAGTTTGTGCGATACAAGATGTGACTGTAAAACAGTGAGCCCCTGTGCCCGGAAACAGGGATTCTCATGCTCAACCATGCAATTCCTGGCTTCCAGAATGTCGGAAAACCCAGATTCCTGAGATCATTCAAGCCTTTGGTGTCAGTATATCTAGTAGGTGGAATTATTTTTTAAAATTCCAAGGTGGTTCTGATGAATTACTTTCCTAGGTGACACGTTAAAATCTAGGACTCATACTTCAAATATTAGAATCAAAGCACTTGGGGCCTGGTAAGAACTTAATGTAACATCCAGTCTAATTCTACATTTTATAGGTAAAGAAAGTGAGGCTGAGAATGGTTTATCAGTTTTAGGATCATAGAGGCTTAGAGGAGGAAGAAAGCTCATAAACGATCTGATAAGTCATTAATATTTTCGAGATGAAGAAACTAGGGAGCCAGAAAGGCTGTGAGACTTGTCCCAGGTCATGGTCAGAGCAGCAAGCTGAGAGCTATCAGAGCCCCATCACAGAGATGAGGAAGTGCTAATGGGGCATATTCAAGGTTCTGCAACATTGTGGACACACATGCAGTGGAGACAGGAATCAGAGGGCAAGGTCCAAGGCCTATATACCCATCAAGTTGGCCTGCATGAATCTTCTAAACTTTTTTTTCAATATTTCACATATAAAGAAAAAACTTAAGATGCTATTTGAGGCTGGGTGAATCTTGATAATTGTTTTTGGAAAGTTAATACATTGGAGGAAAAAAGTATTTGGCTGAGATTTGTTCCCATATCCATCACTAGTCAGCACTGTGAGATTGTAGGTAAGTCATTGGACCTTTTCTTGCCTCAATTTTCCTGTCTCAGAAACCATGGGACTAATATGTTCCCTAACTACTTTATAGGAACATTATGAATACAAAATTTTTAAAATGTGCAAGAAAATACATCGAAAAGTATAACATTTAATACATTTTAATGTTGTTATATGGTAAACTATTTAAATAGAAATGCCTTTTTGTCAACTAGGGGTGTGTTAGCAAACAAGTTTAATTTATCATCAGCCATTGCAGATATTTCCTACCAATTAAAACACTAAGATATATGTGCTTCCACTATAAATTTTTTAACATCAATTATTTAATGCAATTTACTCACCTTTACCTAGTATGAGAGGCACATAGTAAGAGATTTTAGCTTCTTAAAAATTTGATTTTATTTCATTTTAGCTTAAGTATTTGGTTTTGCTCTGCACTGAAGAATCAACATTTTCCTGCTTATCCACAGAATGCTGAGCCTCTGAGCCTCTGCTGGCCCTGCTTCTGTCTGTACATGTCCTTACCTACCTGTTTCTAATCCCTAACCTCATTCACACCTCCCTTGATCTTGAAAACTTTTCTGATGATCTGGCTCATTTTCAATGCTGATAACCTGCTTGAAGGCTTGCTCTAGCCTCCTCTACAGTTCTAGGTTCTTATTATTTGCCTATAATTTGCCCCAGAGTAATTGAGTGGACACAGCAGTCCTTTATGAGCCACGCAGCACTGGAATGCCTGTGTCTAGGAAGAAACCACAGAGGTCCATGTTGCCTTGCAGATTGGATTCCTGACCCACTCAGCAGAAGTTCCTTAGGGAGAGCAGTATAAGAAAAGTAGCTTTAAAATTATATTTTTACATTAGCAAACTCTAGAGATACATAACCAGGTACACTTACTAGATAATTTTCATAAGATTTTTTTGTAAAATGTGCACTTTTTGTGCCCATTAGGTTTCCCATGTGACTGAAGATTTCAGTTTGCACTAAAGTTTTGCATACACGAACTTTTTAATAACTAGTAGTTGAATAACTATGTAAGACTCACAGTGTTTTTGTTTTCAATTATTAGAAATCTCACTATTTGTGAGAGAATTAACTTTGAAGACCAGGCGAGTGTCTCTGAACAAGGTCTTACCAGATGATTAGCCTTCTCCTTGAGGACTCTTGCCTTTTGAAAGCACTCTTGCTGCACATAGATCATTGTTTCCAAACTTGATGCACATAAGAACCACTTGCCATGCAAATTAAAAAGGTAGATTTCTGGGACTTCATACCTAACCATTTTGCTTCAGTAGGACTGGAAATGGGCATTTTCACAGCATCCAATGTGTTTCTGATGCTATGTGATGGTCACACTTTCAGAAGCACTAAATTTGTCTCTAGAGAATGTGTTAAGGGTCTCCCATTCTCAGAGATGCTTTTTGGGTTGAACTCCAAAATATCACTAAGGAGGTTGTGATTATTATTTTCAAAAGTAATTTTATTGACCTATAATTTATATGCCATACACTTCATACCTAGTTTAGTGGACAGTTCAATATTTTAAACAATTTTCTGAATTGTGCAATTATGATGATGATGATTGTTACCTTCTATTCTTTTGCATGGATTCATATACCACCCACCCATTATGCCAACAGGTGATAATGTGTATAATGGTTTCTTATTTGGAAGGCAGCAAAGTGTATTGAAAGGACCAGAGTGTCAAAAGGTCCAAGTGTGAGCTTTGGCAAAACACATGGTCTTTCTGAGTATTAGTCACTGTATTTATAAAATTGTGATAATACTAAGTAATATTTCTTCTATAGGGCTCTTGTGAAATTACATGAGAAAAGCTATTAATATTTGGAAATGTATTAAATAATTTAATTAATGTTTACCTACCTTTGATCATTCAATTACTGATCTGGGATGTGGAAATATATTAATGAGTAATACAGACCTGTCCTTGCTTACTCTGAACATATAGTAGGGAAAATTAGGATGGTCCTGGGGGGAGAGTGGGTGCCAGGTATAACATAGACATTTGACTTGAATGGAGAAAGAGAAGCCTGAGCAGAAAAGTCAGTTTTACTCAAGGGAGTAATGTTTTGGATAAGAACTGACAGGTGGACTGGAATTAAATAGGGATGGTGCTAGCATTCCAGGTGGAAAGAGTGGGGGATAGTGTTGCAGATACATGATACATTTGAAAGATATGACCCAATGCTGAGATAACTGGAAGGCAAATTTCAAGGGAGAAGGTCATATTAGGGAGCAGGCATCATATTCTATATCCTTTGTAGTTCAAGTGAAGGTTCAGGGCCTAAACCTTAAAGGGTGTCTGTCCAGTGTATGGACAGATGTGTGTGACATGACTAGATTTGCATTTCCAGTGCCCACTCTGGGGAGATGAATGGGATGTAAGGGGAGGGCAGAGGTTGCCAGAAGGCCAACTGTGAAGCTATGTGACAGTTCAGGGGACAGACACTGGGCTATAGTGGTTTTGGTAAACCTAGACCAGTGGCTTGCGAACTATATGCGGCTCTTTGGCCCCTTGAATGTGGCTCTTCTACAAAATATCCCATGTAGGCACGGATGTACAGTGCAATTGAAACTTCATGGCCCATGCGTAGAAGTCGGTTTTTGGCTCTCAAAAGACATTTCAATAGTTGTACAGTTGACATTTGGCTCTGTTGACTAATGAGTTTGCCGACCACTGACCTAGACTGATGCTGGTGCATTCAAAATAGACTTAGGGGATGGAGTTGATTAGATTTAACTATGGGTTATATTTAAAGGGTGTGGAGAAGGTGGCATATGGAAAACTGATTTCTGACTTTTGTAATCAAACAGTGGTGGTTCATTCACTAGGATATGGGACATTACAAGGACAAAGAATCTGAAAGTGAAGAGGGAGATCATAAATGGAGCATATGTAAAGCAGTTGGAACTGTGCCTGGCTGATCTGACTGGATGCCCTGCTGATGGTGGCGATGGCTTCCAGATGTCTGCAAGGCATCCTAGTGAATATCTTGAGCTCTCATAAGCTATACAAACATTGGTTATTACCATTATTTTAGTCATAAAATGTGGCAACCAGTATCTCAATTCATGTTTTAATTCATTTAACTTATATTTTAAAATCACTTAGAGCATCAATCCCTTCCCCATCAATGTAAAAGATGGATTTTACTGTATTAAATGGGAGCCCATGTTTTCTACTCTCCCAAGTTTATTGATTGAAGCTGAAGTTGAAACTAGATCATTCCTCAGAGCTCCTCCAGGGAGTGTTACATTAGAAAGATAACGGCAGTCTTGTAGATTAGTACAGTTTACCAGGCCACAAGCATTTGTCACACTGCCCCTTCCTCACACAAGAGCACAAGGAAAATAAGCAGTCTTTTCTTGGTTCCTCCTGCCTCATGATTTGTTTGGCATAAATTGCTACCTGCCTTGTGGCTGGGCAGTCAACTAATTTAAAGGCTGAATGAGAAAGCTCTGAAAACTGCCAAAATGTTCTATTGAAGCAGATAGCCGGTCAATATGGGGACAGGAGGATAAGCTGATTAATGATGAAATCAGGAACACATTTAAAAAAAATCTCTATGCGTTGCCAAGCTAATATTAAGTAGAGCTCATATTACTGGTCACCTGGCACTCAAACATTGCTTCTGATTTCAACTTTATACAGATTACAATTTAATCATGATTAAATCATGGCTAATATATTTTCAGTGAAACAATACTAAGATAATTGTGATTTACCTTTTATTTTTCTATTATAAATTTAGATGTCTACCTGCAAAACAAAATCATAATTAGATAAATGTTTGCATAGCTACAAGTGTATTTCAATTCAATGGAATATTTAGATGTTTTTGGCTGACAAACTTAGCTAGATCTCTAAGGGCATGTGGAGTTCGTGTTCTTTGGTATCTGTCTGATTTAGATTAGTATTCTTTTTGCTTCATTAGTTCTGTGGCATTTTCTATGTTGCGTTAACTCCCTAAGCTTTGATATTCTCATCTGTAAAACAGAAATGATAATAACATTACCTCATAGGATAATTGACAGAATTAAATGAAGCAAATATCTGTTGTAAATATCTGCAAACTGCTTTGAACAGTGCCTGTGTCATGATAAGTGTTTTGGTCAATCCGGGCTGCTATAACAGAATACTATAGGCTAGGTGGCTTATACATAGTAGAAATTTATTTCTCACAGTTCTGGAGGCTGAGAAGTCCAAGATCAAGGTCCTGGCAATCCAAGCTCTGTTGAGGACTCACTTCCTGGTTCATAGATGGCTGTCTTCTTGCTGTGTCCTCATATCATAGGAGGGGTAGGGGAGTTCTGTGATAAAGACACCGATTCCACTCATAAGGACTCCACCTTCATGGCCTAATCATCTCTCAAAGGCTCCCTCACTAAATTCTATCATATTGGAGATTAGGTTTCAACATACAAATTATAAAGGGACATAAACATTCAGTCGATTGCAACATGCATTTATTCAGTGAGGGCTATACTTGTTGTTGGAGTCTCTTTTTAGGTTAACATGGAGAGAGAGAATGTAGGTATTTCTTTATTGTTGGTTGAGCATTGTGGATAGAACATGAGACAGACCAAAAGAAATTGCCCTTCTTTTTAAGATCTCATATTTGCTCAGCATCTTACTTCTGCCTAGAATGTGAATCCTGGGGGAGGGGGCAGAATCCTGGTGTCTGGTCCCATGCACCGTATGGGGTCAAGCAATGTATGTGGCATCACTGAATACATAGTACAGCGATCTGTAGGCTTTTCCTTGGTCCTCAGGTCTCAGAGGAAGGGAGAAGTCAATATCTTCTAAAAGGAGAAGAATCTACCTGAGGCTGTTATTATCATTCCCATGGCCATTTGGGGAGGTACAGGCAGTATGGGAAGGGGACTGGATTCATGGAAAAATAGAAAGCTCATTCTTGCAACCCAATTTCTTATAACACAATTCAAACTAGTGATATTTATAAAAAGAGCTTCATATTTGTGGATATTTACTCATTTTAGATGATCAGATTCTCCTGAAGTAGGCATGAAGTACTATGAAATAAAAACTCCAAACACTTTGCATAATTCTGATATCTTTATTTAATTCTATTATCCATTAGTGCATGACTGCTGAGCCCACTGTTTACCAGCCTGAGATGAGCTGCAAAACTTATTCACATACATTATTTAAAAATTAACATGTTGATTCCACAGGGTTATTGAAAAATCTGTCATGCTGATTTAATATTGCAAGATGGAATTAATTTTGGAAGGCATTTTGTCTAATTTGAATAGCTTAATTTCACATTAATAAATATGTTGTGGTATTTGGGATAAATACCTTGTTTTGGAGGAGCACGTTGATTTTCCAAGTGTTGACTTTTACTCTGTCATCAGGAGTAATACCACCATGTGCAGAGTGTTGTTTTCTTTCCCCCTTTCTCTTTTTCTGTCTCTGAGGGCAAACATCTTCATTTGCTTTGGGGATCTGCTGTAATCAGAGTCACCTGAGGAAACTGGTGATGAGCATGATTCTCTCTCTCTCTCTCTCTCTCTCTCTCTCTCTCTCTCTCTCTCTCTCTCTTTCTCTCTCTCTCTTATATTCTTTCCCCTTCTCCTGTGTGTGAGTTGGTAAGGGAGCTTGCCAGGGTCTTCTGTGGCAGAGCTTGTGTTTTATCTGAGAAAGAGGAGAAGAGTGAAAGGGGACTGGGAAAGTTGAGCATAACTGGGAAACTCAGTGTGACCTGAGGTTTTTTTTTTATTTTTTATATTTGTAACCACGAGCTTCACTAACACTGGTGAAATAATTAACACATTCCAACAAAAGCAAAACCAACATGGGGATGTCTCATCAATGCCTTTATGTGGAGAGGAACAGGAAGTATGGGGATTTTATCATGTACTAATAGCTGAGAATTAGCAATGATCATTTCTTCTGAAAGCATCTGCTTGATGACAGCTCCTGTAAACTTCATCAGGAAAGAGTTAGTGGAAAACCCTTAGTTATAAATTCTGCATTGAAGAGTTATATTTAGATGTTTACTGTTTCCGAATCACTAACTCCGAGCTAATCCCAAACTTTTGAATATTGACTACAGACTCTGAAACTCTATGTGCCAGGCACTACTCTAAGGAACTCTCCTGCATATGGCTGGGAAAATTGTTTCTATCCAAAACAGCCCAACTGAGGCCCCAGTGGGGCTGAAATCCAGTTGGATCAGAAGGCAAGAGACAGAAACTTGACATTTTACCTACTCCTGGCCCTGAAATGATGAATGTAATCATAATTTATTAGTAATTCTTGGTGTTTGTCATTTTACACAAGTATTACATGGAATACTTTCACAAACATTATTCATGTACTTCACACAACTATTCTGGGGGCAATTATTATTTTCATCTCACAGATGACAAAATTGAGGCTCAGAAAATTCGCGACATTTGTCTGTAGATTTTGCAACTTAAGATCTAGAAGGTTTGTATTGCTTGTTCTCATATACTCTGCACATGCAGTTCTAGCATTGGCCCCATTCAAAACCTAGGGTCACAGAGAAAGATATACATTTCAAAAGCTTTTCTATGTTTGATAATGAAAGACATATTGCATTTTGGTTTTAGGTAGGATAGGAAGTACAAAAACGAAAGAATGAAAATCCTACTCCTTTAGCGGGAATTATATAAATATGTAAACTATAGGAATATATAACTTTAAATATACTTATGTATGCATATGTTTATATGTCTTTAAACATACCCAGTTTAAACAAACTCCTATTATAGGGTCAACATCAGGGAATAACACAAATTTAAGGTGCTTGTTATTCCTAGCTGGAGTTATAGTCTCTCTCAATAAACACTTGCCTTTTGGCTCAAATTTATTTAAGTTTGAACTCCTGTACCTTTTCACTGGAAGGTTCCATTTATTTTGTCATGAGATCTGAAGAAATAAATACCTGTAGTATATGGTACTAGTCTGGTCTTCTTTGCTTTCTTGACCTTGGATCAATAAAGGTGAGAGTATAGTAGTTGTTCTCAACTTTACAAGCAAACCTTATTTTCAATAGAACAATAGAGTGTGCTTTTAACTGGAATCCAAAAAAGAATCAGACTTGAATTATAATTATAGACAAGTTTTCTGAAGAAATAATGCATTTTGTAGAGCATAAAACAATCCTTCTAACCCTTAATGGTAACAGGCAAAATGGGACATCATGAATACCTCATTTATAAATCCTTGCTATCTTAGCAGGCTTTGTGTTGGTGACTCTCTGAATTAATGCCTGAAACGTTTATCTGATTTTCTGTATCGGCCACAACTCTCATGTTGGAGACTGCCAGCCAACATTTTTCATTTCCTTCCTAACTGTGGAAATTGTCCTGCCTGTGAATGTTGTCCTGACCCTGAATTTCATTTCTGCTACAAATGGTCTGAGGTCCAATGATATCTGGCACCCTTCTCTCAGGTGTGAGGCCATTTGCGTAGTATAGACTGATCATTTATTTAACTCGAGACCGTGCGGTGTTTCTTTCATTTTATAAAGCCTGGAGACAGGTAGCCTTCTGTAGAACCGCCAGGGAAGCTGCACAGTGTACCCAAAGGTTTTGAGGAAGACACTTACACCTCCACCTGACCCTCTGACGCCAGAGAACTGGTGATCTCTGTGCCATTCAGCAACATAATACTGCTAATACCAGTTATTTCTGTTCTGGTGCTGCATTGGATTCGCAGCTTCACATCCTCACACAGCAGGTTTGTAGACCCTGCTGAATTTTCTGGCACAGTTTCAGTCCTAGTGCAGGCAGCTTCAGTAAGATATAAACCAGGGAACTGAATCGGAGGCATATTTTCTTTTATCAAGGTTGATCGAAAGAAAGTAGCCACCAGGAGATTCTGACCACCCAGGAATGGGTGACCCTACCCCTGTAGCTCTGGCGGTTGGAGCCCAGCCAGGCCAGACGCCAGAGGTAGCTCTCACTACAGCTCAGATGCTGGGGCTGAAGAAGCGTAATCCAGAGCTTGACAGCTGCCAAACTAGCCCCCTGAGTGCCCAAATGAGTTGGCTCTTCTGATGGAGATGACAGGAAGGAACCAGAGGGATTGCTATGGCTCCTTTCCAAATCCAGCATGAAAGCGAAGCCAAAAGAACAGTACAATTTTCCCTGTAAGAAGCACAAGGAATCTGAACTTAGTGTATCAGTGCAATCAATACCTGGAGGAGGTTGTGAGCGAAATCCTAGACATTTTTGTGATCCTTTTTGGAGCTTAAAGCATTCATTCATGCAGTCAGGTGGCATTTATTAAATGCCTGCTGCATGGCAGAAAGGGAGAATACAGAAGTTAAATAATCACATAGTAACTTACCTTAGAGTCTTGGTTCTCAAACTTTTTGAGCACAGCCCCTTAGGGGAGCTGAAGGCTCTATGGCTTACCAACCCTACTCTTTGCCCGCTTCCGGTCATGGAAAATTTGAGAGGGTAATTATGATGAATTTACTTTAGGATTACTGATATACATGGTTCATATTTGAATCATGATGCATAGTCTATTAATGTAAACATTGTAGACTAACATAATATTGATGCAAACACACATTTTTTAGTATTATAGGATGACCAAAAAAATAAAATCATAATGATGAAGCTAAATTAATAGTAATTTCTTACTCATTGTAACAAATGCAAACTACATCCAATTTATAGTGCTGATAATGTGCTGGTAATGAAGTATTTTTGCTCCAAATGCAAAATTCCACTCATTTGCCTGTGTGTGAGTGTGTGTGTAGGAGCAGCTATGCAGTGCTGACCACATTATGTGGCAGCCAGAATTCTTAGCAGAAAACTGGATTTGGATTCTAAGTACACTCTCAGAAACAATAATTTAAATTTGTAAGTACTAAGTGTTAGAAACTTTTGGCATGCTTGGTACTTTAATAACAGGTAGCCCTTAGTACTGCATTAAAATGAAGGTGTATAGTATTGACGGTCATTCTAAAGGTGTTCTTTCTGCATGTGGAAATAGTCAGGATGAGAAATGCTAAGACAGAGATATGTGTGTAGAAGGTGTCGTGGAAGAAGAGGGGAAAGTTCCCAATTGCTTAAGTAATGAGGGGAGGTTTCTTGAGATTGGTTGCTCTTTGAACAGGGATATAAACATGGAGTAGGATTTTTTTTTGGTGGGTTAAGATACTGAAGGGCATTCTAGGTGAAGGAAACTGAAGGTACAGAGATATGAAGGAATAGAACGATCTACAGGTTCTCCGTTCCTTAGCTGCAATTCTGAACTCCTCAGTGTTTTTCTTAACTCGTTTGGCAATGAACTGACCTGAAGTGATGTGAGGCTACATGTAGTTTTAGTTTATCCTCATTAATGTTAATATTCACACATAGTTGCAGAAATATTCATGTGTTGATTATAAGGTATACTGCCATGTATTAATGTGTTGATTATATGGTATACTACCATAATATTAATAGGTTGATTATTAGGTCATAAAATAAGCTACATGTACCATAACATTACTATAAAATCTGAAAATTTTTGAATTACAAATTATATCTGGTCCTATGGGTTTCCGGTAAGGGATTGCATAATTTTGGGCAGCTACAGGCATCTCATTATAGTTTGGGGAACAAGGGGCCTTTCCAGGTGTTGTGGGCAATAGGATGAAAGAGGGAGGAAAGAGTCATTTGAGCTACTTGAATTCACCTTGAGCTCACCACAAGGATGTCACAGAGAACCACATATGTCATATGGTTTATGAGACTTGCCTGTACCTTGTTCTATGTATTCCTTTCCTAGGGCTACTGTACAAGTTACTGCATACTGGGCAGCTGAAACAGAAATTTCTTGTCAGACCTCTGGCTCCAGATGATGATTTTTGACAAATTTGGTTCCTTCTAAGACTTGTTTTGGGAGTCAGTTTCATATCTCTCTCCTTGGATTTGGATGGCTATCTTCTCCCCTGTCCTCCACATTGTCTTTCCTTTGTGTATAACTGTGTTTCCGAACTTCCCCTTTGGTAAAAACACAATCATATTAGTTTAGGACTCACCCTAATGACTTTATCTTAAAAATTACATCTGTAAGGCCCTCTTTCCGAATAGTCACATTCTGAGATAATGGGGTTAGCACCTCAACAAATGAATTTTGGGGGGTATACAATTCAACCTATAGCCTCCCACATCTTGCCTGTTCTCAATTCCTTCTGTTTCTTGTGTTGCTTCTTCCTCATAGAGACTCTTCCTTTTCAAACATTTCTTAAGACTTTAATATTTACAAAACCTAAACATTTATAATTATTAGCCTAATTTCTAATGAATACCCAGAGAGGTCCAGTAACATCCATATGATTACACAGTAAATAGTGAACTTGGGGTTCAATCTTTGGCTTTTCTATAGACAAGCTTTGGGGTTTTGTCCAATGTATTGAAAAATGGTTAAGCCAAAAAGAGGAATCCATTCCCACTTACTATCTCACTTATCTCTCTTGTTGCTCACATCATGGCTGTGGATTCTTGAATCTTATGGGATATGTGTGTCAGATGACTAGGACCTCCCATCCCTTTGGTGTTTTACACTTTCAGCTCTGCAAGATGACTTATGGAGGTTTCCACTTCCACACTAGTTTGTTTCTCCAAGTGAATGTTCCCCTCACTTCATGTCCTACCCCTTCTCCCATCTCCCCTTCCTGAAAGTCAGTGTCTCAAATAAAATCTTGTCATGCAGATTACACACTCTAAAGAAAATGTACTTTACTATCTTATTTGCCAAATGTTTTACAGTTAGCTTAATTCATATAGTCCATATGTTCTCTGTCCCACACAGAAGCAGCTATATATTTAATCCTCTTCTTCCTTTCCAAAGAGCATCAGAATAAACAGAGTATTGCAGAGTGCAGTGTGTGTGTGTGTGTGTGTGTGTGTGTACAAGAAAAAGTGAGAGCAAGAGTGAGAAAGAGAAAAAAAGAGATGGTTTGTAGTTTACAAAAGGCTTGGCAGCTAAAAGGACCTTTTTAGAACTAGTCTCTATTCTAGCTGGGCTGAAAATGTTTCCCTCTGGGACTGATTCTGAGTGAGGCAAAAAGCCTGCATTTCTGGGCAGATGTGTGTCTAGATGGGAGGTAGAAAAAATGGGAACAGTTCTACAGAACTCCCACTAGTCTGTGTGATTCAGCTTCATCATCATCAATTAATATTTGTTGGGTGATAGATCATGGGGCACACGGCACTATATGCTCTTTTCAAGAATAATATTTTATTTCCTGCCATGGGATCCTGGAGAGTTGCCACATTTCACAGCAAAATGGTAGAGATTTGCACAGTTGGATAGAGGGCTCATTCATATATTGTTTATAAAATTACTTCTCAGTCTTTGGAATCAAGATACTTTTATAAGTATGCATCATTTTTAGCTGGTTATGACAGAGAGGAAGATATATATATATATATATATATATATATATATATATATATATTTCTATCACAGTAAAAATTAGGTTTTTTTCCCTGCCAAGAGTATAGAAATAGTGCAACTCATGAACTCCATATTACTTTTCACCACAACATGCTAAAGAATTTGAGGTAAGACCTAATATGCCTTTGGAGACATTACTGGGAAATGTGTTTATTGAAAGTATTATTATCTTCCCTATTCAACAGTTGGGAGAACTGAGACATTGAGCATTTTAGTGGCATCAATAAATTCACATATGGAACAAGGATCTGATCACATAGACATCCCAAGTCAGGAAAATTAAATAAAATATAAAGTTTTATTCCTTGTGGGCCATGAGTTACTTATTATTCTATTGTCTTATCTCCCTCTAAATCTTCCCCTCTTCATTTTTTACTCCCCCCAACCCTCCCACTCCATACTCAGCCACTCACACTCTCATGCATACATACCTGATATTCTTGCCAAGCTAGATTGATCACAATTTTCTGTCTTAGTCATATATTTTGCTGCCATCAAACCTTCTATTATCTTCTTATCTATAACAGCATATGCTATTATCTAAGTTCTGCTTGCTTAAATCTTGGGCATCTTTAAGAAGCTGCACAAATTCTACTGGTTCTCAAGGCCTTTTAGCTCCTCTTTCCTTCCCATCCATTAATGAGATCTCTTTTCCTCTTCTACCATTACACTCTTTTGGACCATGGATGATAGCTCTTTCTCTTCACTCCCATTTCTCATGCTCTATCTAACTGAGTTTCTCTTGTTAGTTACTGAATATCTCATGTCATTGGCTTGATGCTCTCTGGGACCCTAAGGCATTGCAATCACCAATCAATAAGCCATTTAATCAGTCAGTCAATCAAGAATATTTGTTGTTGTCTACTGTGAAGTACCAAAACAAAAACAGATCAAAGAGCAATATAGTGAGCCTCAAAGGTTTATTTAATACTGTGTTTTTTCTGATTAAGAATTAAATAGTTTTGTATGAAGTATCATTTGTAACTCTTCAGATATTATTGGTGCTCACCAATACCTTGATTCTGCTGAGATTTTCATTAAGTTGGCCAATAAAGGCAATGTGTTGTTTTTCCCTTCCTTGGGAAGTATTTTCTAAAGCCAACTCTGGAGTGAAGGAAATGCTTCATCCAAGTTTATTCTTGCCTTTTATGACTAGTTTCCAAGAGACAGTAGATACCAACCAGAGAGTGTGGGACCTGCATTGCCACCATTTGTCCACCGTCCAGATGTCATTGCTGACATGTACACATAAGGAATTATTTGACATTGACACTGGGACTCAGAACTGTTGGACATTGAAACTGAGACTTAAACATTTTATTTGTTCTTATATGTTTATCTCTAGTATGCAGATGCAAGATTTTTTAAAGAAAAGAAATGGGTGGTAAAAATAGATACAGAGGCAAAGAAGCATTGACCAGACTATCAAACTACAGTGGGAAGGCAGAGGAGAGTGTGGAGTGGGGGCTGTAAGAGATCAACCGAAGGACTTGTATGCATGCATATAAGCATAACCAATGGATACAACACACAGGGGGAGGGGGCAGGTGAGGGCATGTGCTGGGGGGTAGGGGAGGCCGGTGGGAGGTCAATGGGGGGAAAAAAAGGAAACATATATACTACTATTTGTAATACTTTAAGCAATAAAAATTTTAAAATATTAAAAAATAAAATAAAAATGGCTAGAATTAAAAAATAGAGGCCGTAGAACTCTTAAATCTTTTGAGCTTAGAATTTAGTGATAAGTAAAGAAATAAAAAGAATGACTTTTTTTTGGTCATTTATTCCCACTTAAATGGGTTTATAAAGCTCTTTACCAAACAAAACTATGAATAACTATGGAGAGGTCCAGTATCCTATGAAAGGATAGATGAAAAGAAAAAAGGTGGATAGATATTTTTCGGTCACTATTTCATGTTTGGCCATCACAAGGCTTTTGTCAATTTAAAGTTAAATCTGATAGGATTTATCCTCAAATATTTAGATTATAAATAAACATTAATTTATTGATGGATTAATTCAGTCCACAAATATTTACTGAGCATCTACTTTGTGCAGGCATAATGTTGAGGCACCAGGAGTAGAACAGTGAAAAAGACAGAGGCAGCATTTGCCTTAGCCAAGCTTGCAGACTAGTGTGTATTAGAGCAACTCAGCAGAGAGCAACAGTGGGCTATGAGCAGGCCCTTACAGGGGATTGACAGGAGGCTGCAGGGGCATGGAGAGCTACCTCCCCCAGATATGGGCGCTCAGAGGAAGGTCTCCGTACAGTTGGCACTGAATGTCATGTGGAAGTTAAGTGTTCACAATGAGAAGAGGGTTGTGAGCAGAGCGAAGGACATGTGTGAAGTTCTGGATGAAAGGGCATGTGGTGAATGTGAAGGTCAATGTGGTTGCAGCACAGAGGTCAGGGGGCAAAATTCAGTGCTGCCCAGATGTGAGGTTTGTTTCTGTAGCCTCCCTCTTGGACAAGAGGGAGAGAAATGGTGTCTGCAGTGGCCATTGCACAGTAGCTTTTACATATGTTGTTTGAGATCTGACTCTGAACTGGAAGCAGACAGATATACAGACTAAAGAGGTGCTCCAATCATTTCTCTTTAAAGAGAACATATGACTTTGGAATACTGTGCCCTCCCCAAAGAGCTCTTCACCCATATTTGTGCCTGAGTTTCTGTGTATAGGAATGCTAAGGTGGGCTCAAGGACAGGAGAGTGGAATAACATTAACTTTCCTATACTCTACTTGGGATGTTTACTAGTATATAGAGGCAGGTTCTAGTAATGCTTTGAGATAATGTAAAACGTGCTGGGAGAGGGCTACAGAGAGGATCCTTGACATTTTTAAAGTAGTGTTAGAAGTGAACAGAGCTGCCTGGGACTGTGTTTTGCTAAACAAAATTGTATTCGAAATAGAAAGTTCCATCTATGTTTAATGACCTGAAGCAGTGTCTTTCTACCATTGCAATCATTGTCAAATACACAGATAAATGTTAGATAGAAATAGCAGTCTTTAGGTGCTGAATTTTAGTAGTAGTATTGTAGTTCTTTGCAAGCCTCAGGTGTGCTTTCCATCTAGATTATGACACAGTACTTTTGCATAGTAGGTGTGCAAAAATATTATTGAACTTGAAAGACTACAGTTCAATATGAAATTCAAGGAAAACCTCAAATTTATTTATTTTTGTATGAAGAACAATTTATTTCCTTATTTTGCACTATTCCTAGTCCCGCCTTGACATATTGAAAGGATGTTGTCTTAATAGGAGTAGCGTAAGAAATGTTTTTCATTGTCAAGGCACAGCTATTGTGATGCCCCACTTTCCCCAATGTGTTTTCATACGTACTTATCCTAACTCACAGCAGGTATAAAAAAGAGGAAAGAATATTGATAGTAAAAATAGAGAAATTGTAAAAAATACATTTATTTTTTTAGTTATCAGTAATTATTTGTCTTCTCTTCTTCCCATTACCTTCTCCTTTGCTCTGAAGATCCAAGTTTCAGAGCTGAATGGCTCAGCCACATCAGTGTTATCTGTTTATTCTGAGTTATTTATTATTTTGTCAGGGATAGACAGATGTTTACTTTATATATTCATAAGGTCAAGTTTCCTTAATTAGCGTGAGGAAGATGATAGGAAATGTGCCAAATACACTAAAAAATATACCTTTTAAAATGGTAAAGCAAATTACCCAGGCATTCATTAAAGGTGCCCTTTGGAATATAGATAGTTTCCAAAGAGTTGATTATTATATATTCTGTAATTCACCAGTTCAAATTCAGAATGGCTTCCCCTTATTCAGTTTAGTAGCACCCTTTTCCAACATCACAAATCCTATTTCGTTTTTAGCAATGAATACATTTAAACTGAAAACACATTTGAGCTAGGGGATCAAGGAGAGAAAAGGAGTAGACTATACAAAGAAAGAGTGATAATACTGAACAAGCACATTCTCTGCTTTTCTTTCTTTCTTTCTTTCTTTTTTTTTTGCTATGAAACTGAATTGTCAATACTTCTATGTTGATAAATTACAAAACAGCATTTCCTTTCCTCTGCCCCCCCCTCCATCTTTTACTTTCTTATATTTGTGTGCATTACTTAAAGGCAGGTATGGGCTGAAGGATGTTGTAGTACGAAAAACCAAGAAACTGGGAAACAAAAGCTTATTGATTTTCACGGTTTTCTTAACATAAAAGAATGTATATTGGTGGGGATGTACTTGTATATGAAGTAAGATGTAAGCTGAAATAGAAAGTTCATAAAAAATAGGCTAAAAACTCAAAGCCACATTATCAACTAGATAGAGATACATGTGCTAATATTACTCCCCAGCTTTCTTCATGATAACGCTTATTAATAATTATTTATATAAAGGTATGCACAATATATATTTTTATGATATAAAAATGGGAACGTAGACCCCAAATTTGAGATGGAGAAACCTGGGCTGGGAGCTGCTTGACCGTTTTGTCCTGAGACTCAGGACCAATCTTCCAGCCCTTCATGGTGACCTGGACCAGGCACTCCGAAAACCCATGGCAGTGATCCATCCTTTCCTGCCAGTAGTTGGATAATCTGAAAGGAAAGTTTTTTTGCAAGTCACTATCTGACTTTTCCAGGCAATTCAACATTTTTAAGGGAAAAAAAGCAGCATTTGTTTTCCTTCAAAGTATTTTTGTTCTACGAATGAGATGACATGGTTTTTGGACTGTTCTCTGCAGGGAGGAGAAGCCAGACGGAAGGCAGCTTTCTCTCAGTGTTGGCAATTATAACAAAGCCATAAAACCCCAGGTAAATGGGAACTCTTTAAACATTTGCAGATAGAAATCCGACACAGCAGGAAAGTGACCCAAAGGGAAGTGCTTATTGATCCATTTTCCCCCAAAGCTGTCAGTGACGAATGAACATCATCTAACTTAACAGGAACAGCTCTGAGCCAGCCACCTTGCAGGTCCTCTCCCTGACTTTTCTTGGATGGCTGTGTGACTATGACCAAGGAGCTTAACCTTTTCAGGTATCATTTTTTCCCATCTCTTAATGGGCATATCCCTATCTCAGCCCTGAGCCTTTCTATCTCAGGCTGCTCAGGGGAAATGTGCTGTTGGGCTGCACTGTATCATAAACATATTTCTTGCCAAGTTTTGCCATTTCATTTTTTCCTTAGTAGAGTCTTGTCCATCATTGTTGGCTTTATTCTCTCCTAGAGTACAAACCAGTGGAGGGGGAAAGTTCAGAGTTGTGGCATTTGCGTGTGTCGATTGAGACAGCCACAAGAAATTCTGACCTCCTTGCTACATCATTTGTCTTGTAAGCTGCAACTTTTGCTGCAGCAATAAATTGGGGCAAAGAACTATGTAAGAGATAAAACTTGATCAGATATGATGATTTCCCTGCCAGTCTTCAAATGAAACCCATCAGTAAATACTTTCTAAGGTGGTCCTAGTATATATGAAGTACAGTTCTAGGAATTCTGGCAGGATCCCAAGGATATGTCTGAGGAGTGCCTTGAACTGAAGAACTCTAGAGAGTGCAGGCAAGCCGAGTCATTACCATACCACCAAAGCACTTAACTCATTGTTTCCACTGATATCCCAGTCTATTTGGGAGACCTAATATAAACTCACTGTGACAGAGAATACTAGGCCAGGGATCACCCATATCCAATCTTCCTATTCTTTTGGAACACTGGGGAATGGTACACTTCCCAGCCTCATTGTTGATGGGTGGGCTGTGTGACCAGTCAATTACATGTTAGTGAGTGTGATATGTGTTACTTTGTCATTGAAGAACTGAAATAGCTAGCTATCTTCATGCTTCCTCTTTCCCTATTATGGTTTCTTTGAGGATCAGGCATTGAAGTAGCAACATCCCAAGATGGAGGTAACTTGGATCTCCGAGTCTGAATGGTGGAGAAACCCTGCTCATCCTCCTTAGACTTGATGCAATTGACAAAAAAAACTTTCAAAGGGTGACAACATTAAGAGAGAAGGTTTCTTTTTGAGACACTACAAGAAAGTCTGGCCTACTCTGCCTAATGTTATGTTAAACAAAACCATAAGAATTAAAAGCCAATATCAGACAATGACAAAGTAATTGTCTCCAGGAGGTATAAGAATAATCACCAAATGAGAGGTAAGGTCAACGAGTTTCCTCATCACAAGGAGGGATTCTAACAGTGTTCATGGAAGTGGTTTGAAAGATATGGAAGATTTGAGGGGAGAGGAACCAAGATGGTGGCATAGGTAAACACCCATACTGCTGCCCAGTACAAGAAATTCAAAACTACAACTAAAGGACAAAATAGACATCATTCAGAACCACCAGAAGGCTGGCTGAGTGGACATTCCACAAATAGAAAGAAAAATAAAAGGACACTGAGACTCCGGGGGAGCTGCGGAGGACAGAGTTGCAGATATGTGTGGAGTCAGAGGTTTGGAGCTGTGCGCAAACGGAAAGGGCTGGCAGCTGCAAACCAGGCTGGTTTTCTTGAACTGGGAGGGAGACAAAGGCGCCCCACTGCACTGAGCTCCGGTTCCAGGTGAGTCTCGAGGAATCCAGACTAATACCGGGTGAAACTGGACTATAAGGAGGAAGCACACTGAAACTTGGGTGTTGCAAAGACGCAAGCTATCGGATAGGGCTCTGGCTGGCTCTAGCATTTCGGAGGGAAAAAAAAATGCCGGGCTGCTTTGTTTTCCCAATCCAGGCGAGTCTTTGGATGTGCAGACTCATTTAGGGAGAAGCTGGACTGACTGGCAGTGATCAGAGCTCCAGGCAGCTTTCTCTAGGAGGTGAGTGCAGCCATTGCCACAGGGCATGGAGACCCAGGAGCGGTTTAGGGCAGGGCTGATGGGAAACCAAGGCTGACTACTCAGCTGGGAGACTCCGCCCCATCCAGGCTGAGTACAGAGGCACTCAGAGTGTAAACACAGCTGATCCTCAAGCCATTTGGCCTGGAGGTCAACCCCTCTCAGCAATACCAACAACAATCTAGGCTTAACTACAATAAGACTGTGCAGCCTATAAAGGGGTGCTCCTCAGGTAACTGGGAGGCTGAGCCACTGTCCCCTAGAGGACACCTACCATGCAAATCTACTCAACCAACTCAGGAAAGCAGCCAAAATGCGAAGACAAGGTAACAAATTAAGTGTGAAAGAAACGGAGGAAAAAAACGACTGGACATAAAGTTCAAAACCACAGTTATAAGGTTTTTCAAAAGGCTTCTAGAAAAGGCCCATAAATTTAATGAGACCCTTGAGGATATGAGCAAGACCTTTGAGGATATGAGCAAGACCCTCAAGGATATAAGCGAGACTATGGAGGATATGAAAAGGACCAACTAGAAATTAAGCATAAACTGACTGAAATAAAAAATATTGTACAGAGACCCATAAGCAGACTAGAGGACTGTAAGAATCAAGTGAAAGATTTGAAAAACAAAGAAGCAAAAATCACTCATCTTTAAAAGCAAGAAGCAAAAAGAATAAAAAAAAATGAAGATAGTGTAAAGAGCTTCTGGGACAACCTCAAACATACCAACATCCAAATTATGGGGGTGCCAGAAAAAGAGAGAGAGCAAGTTAATGAAAACCTACTTGAAGAAATAGTGACCAAAAACTTCTCCCACCTGGTGAAAGAAATATACTTAAAAGTCCAGGAAGCACACAGAACCCCAAACAAAAGGAATCCAAAGAGGACCACACCAAAACACATCATAATTAAAATGCCAAGAGCAAAAGATAAAGAGAGAATATTAAAAGCAGCAAGAGAAAAACAGTTAGTTACCTACAAGGGAGCACCCATACGATTGTCAGCTGATTTCTCAATAGAAACTATGCAGGCCAGACGGGAGTGGCAAGAAATATTCAAAGTGATGAATAACAAGAACCTACAACCAAGATTACTCTATCCAGCAAATTTATCATTCAGATTTAAAGGTCAGATAAAGTGCTTTACAGATAAGAAAAAGCTAAAGGAGTTCTTCAACACCAAACCAGTATTATATGAAATGTTGAAAGGTGTTCTTTAAGAAGAGGAAGAAAAAGGTAAAGATAAAAATTATGAACAACTAATACATATCTATCAACAAGTGAATCTAAAAATCAAGTGAATTAAAAATCTGATGAACAGAATAAACTGGTGAATATGATAGAATCAGGGGCATAGAAAGGGAGTGGACTGATAATTCTTGGGGTAAAGGGGTGTGGGGGGTATGAGAAGAGACTGGACAAAAAGTGTACACCTATGAATGAGGACAATGCGGGGGGAGTAAGGACAGAGGATGGGATGGATACTGGGGGGAGGGGTGGTATGGGAGGGGAAAAAGCAACATTGTAATAATCTGAACAATAAAGATTTATTAAATTAAAAATATATATGGAAGATTTGAATTGGAGGAGAAGAGGGACAGGACAAATGATGTTCCAAAGAAGGCAACACTAATACCGTAGGATGTTATGAACCAAAACGTCCATGGCTGTCGGGGAGAGCCTCAGCGTGGGGCACTGACTGCTGCCTTCCAGAAGAAACAGAAGTTTTTATCACTAAATACTAATAGCTATAGACCTATACACATGCAGGTAGTTATGGAAGCAATGTTTGGGGCTGCAATGCATTACTAACACTCAAGGAGTAGAATATCAGAATTTATTATGTGGAAGAGAACAAGACAAGTCGTAATTGAACAAGGGCCATAAGGAGCTCTGGGCAGTAGGAGGCCATTCTTGTGAAATCAATGAGACCCACTCAAGGCTAGCTACATCTCTTGTCCCACTCTACTGTGTTAGTTTTCTAGGGGTGTGCAATTTTTGTTTTTGTTGTTGTTAATTCTCACCTGAGGATATTTTTTCATTGATTTTTAGACAGAGTAGAAGGGAGGAGTAGAGACAGAAAGAGGAAAACATGGATGTAAGATAGACACATTGATTGGTTGCCTCCCACATGTGTCCCAATTAGGGTTGGGGATCGAGCCTGCAACCAAGGCTCGTGCCCTTGACCAGAACTGAACCCAGGACCCTTCAGTCTGTGGGCCAAAGGTGTGCATTTCTGACAGCACCAGCATAAGTTTATGACACAGTGTTCAGGCCTGTAAATCAGTTAGTTCACACCATTGAATGTGATGTCTAATTATGCCACAGCATTATCAAAAGCCCCATATAAAATGGATCTGATTTGTTTCATGCAGTTAATATTATTTTATTGAGTATGCATTATTGTTTTTATAGAGTAGTCACTTCTTTGAAAGATATGTTCATGAATTTGCATCAGCTTCAGGATCATTCTTTTAAAGCACAGAAGATGCTGGTGAGAGACTTAAAATTTAAGTCTGCATTCTGTGATTGTTAATTTTACCACATTGTCATTTAGATTAATTTCCTCCCAGGTTAGAGAGTAAATTTCTCTATTTAAAGGCTGAATTGACTTTAAACACAGGTTTCCTCTGCCTGTATCTTTCCTAAATGGCCAAAGCTGGATTGATTGCTATTCTCCACCTGGGCCTATGTGCGTCTGCTTCTCTGGCAGTGAGGGTGGTTATACCAAGCTCTCAGTGCAAAGGCCTTCAGACTCTGCAGCCTGCTGGGCACCTGAGGGACTTCCCTTTGGAGAGTGTTATGATGCCTTTCATTGCCTTTGGAAGCAGGTGGGCCTGGATTTCCATCTCAGCTCTGTCACGTATCAGCTGTGTGACTCTGAGCAAATCTAGTTACCTCTACTTCCTTGAGTTTTCTCACCGGTAAAATGGAAATTATAGAAATGAAAATTATGAGATTATGTTTGAAGATAATAAGCATTCCATATGATCATTGCATGAAGGAACGTAACTGGCAGTGTGGTTGAGTTGGTATCTCAGGACTTTCCTGTGGCTACATGGGCCTGATTCAGTGTCCATCTTGAGCCTACACTGTCTAGAATTCAGGCACAGAGCCAATTGCTGCCTCACACACACAGTGCCTTATAACAGTGTGTATAACAGGTACACGCAGAATTCCCTAATATTGGGAGATATTTCTCCTCTGAACTCTATGGTATTTATCTGCATCTTGAAGCCAGATGCTTCCCTACCAATTTTCTGTATGAAAATTCTTAGTTTTATTCATATCAAGATTGTATGGAAATGACTGAAGAATTTGATAAATATGATGACACACTTACCCTTTAATAAGATTTAATTACATTTTTCTCTATCTTAGCATTTCTAAAACTGTTTCAGGGAATACTAATTAGCTGATGTGGTTAAAGTGTTCTTAGAAGGAAAAAAATAGGATGCTGAGGATTAAATACATCTGGGGAACCTTGGATTAAATAGTTTTTTTTGTTTTAGTTCAGTATTTGTCAGAGGTTTTATATTCTAATTTGTGCCACAGATCTCTAAGAGATATGATGTAAGGCAAGCAGGCAACAAATATGTTTCAGGAGTGAATAAGTGAATCATTGAGTTAAATCTAGATTGCTCTTTCAGGATCTAGTTTGCCATCAGCTTCTCTTCACCTCTCAGTTTTCATCCCTTCTTTCCATGGACCTGGACCTGATTTCCTCTTCTTCATGAGTCATATATTTTTGTAGAACTGTATGCCCCTGTCCTGATTCTCAGGTTGTGAGAGAAAACACCAGGGCTTCTGGTATGTTAAGAATGTAGGAAAGCTATTTTCATGTTCATGACTCCTTCTATTGGATGGAGTAAGCCCAGTAATTCTCAGTCAATATTGTCTCCAGGCTTGGCTCTTTTAACCTTGGGATGCTAAACTCTTGAAAGGAGCGCCCCAGGCAGAAGTTGACTGCAATGGCCAGTCAGCGAAGCTGCTTCAGAGGCTCATCTTCCTCCATCATTTTGCTCCTTACTTGCGCTGACTTGGCAACTGCAAGTGGGTGGCTTGTTGGCTTACTCCCTACTTTTTGCTCAGACAAGAGGCCCTCTGAGAAACTAAGCATTGCCTTTGCTTTAGAGAATCCGTGTCTCAGCACAGGTCAGGGTATCATTTGCTTGGGTTATATAGGCTACCACAGTTTTTCATTCCTGCTCTTATAACAGCCAGAAATGTGATGATGATATCTTATCAGGTATTTCTCTAAAGTCATTTTTCTATAAAACTTCCAAAAGAAAATGCATAGAATGTACTTGCTACCAAATATTCCAGTAAACTAGACCTAACAATCCTTTTCTTACTCATTATTACGTGGATAAATAATAGCCAATAGGTAGAAGAGGGCTGTTCTCATTGGTCCAAACAATGAGAAGGGGAGGACATGAATTACCACAGGTGGTCCATATTTTTTTAATGAGACTTTTCTACAAACCCATAAATGGACATATTTCCATAGATATAGACTCTAGCAAGGAGAAAAAAAATTGACTTGTTGGATTAGCTGAATCTTTGGCATGTTTTCCAAACAATTCATTCATACAATATTCAACCCCAAATTGTTCAACAGATATTTCTCCTTTCTTTAAGAGGCCTACCCACAGTGATTTAGCATGGAAAAAAAAATACACACAGTGTGATGTACAGTTTAGGGAAAAGAAGGCTCATGGGATGTGGGAATTGACTGAATGGATTTTGATCCACTATTAATGGCCCATGACATACTAACTATCTATTTCTAACTGATTATTTAGTGCAAAGAGTTTCCTGGGGAAGAGGCTCCCCTCTGTAGACTATTTTCTTTGCTTAATCTTCACTTTGTAGCTGACAGAACTCACAAGGGTGTTTTTTTGACCCAGCTCCAAGAGCACACTAACTGATGCTTTGAAAGGGAAAGGAGATGTGGTGTGAAGGAGCAATTTCATTTATAGAAAACAGAGGCCAGAGGAGGGAAGGAAACAAAAGCTTCTCTTGCAAAGGGCTCTTCCTCTCCTGAAGCGTGAGCTTGGAGCCCCATGCCTGTGCCCACCACCAGCATCACAGATTGTGCCCTTCTCCCCAGTGGCTGGGCTGCCTGCTTTGGTGACAGCTTGGTTGGGAGCCGGAGTGGGAGGGAGAGCCCACTCAGCCTGGGGCTGCAGGCTGGACACATTTCAGGAGGATGTGGTTGGATTTAGGCATGACTTTGGATTACAGAAAGGCTCTTGTTTTTCCAACAGATTGCATCCCACAGTAAACAACATGGACAAACACACGATTTGTTTTAACATGAAATCTGCACAGATGAAGTGCAAGGCATGGACCATATTGAACTATCTTTATTTTAAGACTTTGTCTGGAATGATGCCTTATTTTCATATGAAAAATGTGTTCTTTTTTTTTTTTTTTGCAGTGGTCTCTTCCCTCTCATTTTTCTTTCAAGAAACAACTCAGTTTATCATTGAGAAGTTACAGTGTTTACTTTGTGGAAGAGTAGAGTAGAGGTAGTGGCTGACAGAAGAGACATCAGGAAAATTTCACTTATTTGTTCAAAAGGGTAAAGGGGGTTCAATATATGGTTATGGAAGGGGAGTTGACTTTGGGTGGTAAACACACAAAGCTACATGTAGATGATGTGTTATAGAATTGTACACTTGAAACCTACATAATTTTATTGGCCAATGTCACCCCAATAAATTTAGTAAAATTAAGCAAATAAAGTTGCTTTCCTATTTCAGGTGAAAGAAGAGTAGAAGCTTACAAGACAGAAGGGAATATATTTATTTGTATTTATTCATGCCTTACTAATTACTATGAATTTAGCAGTTCAAAACAATAGTCATTTGTTATGTGGTAGTTTCTCTAGGTCAGAAGCTCAGGGCATGATTGGAAACATTGGATATGGCCTTACTGCCCTGAAGTCAAGCTATCAGCTAGGGCTGCAGTCCTCATTTGAAATTCAGGGCTCAATCCCAAGTTCACTGGTTATAAGCAAATTCTGTTCTTTGCAGCTATAAGACTGTTTTTTATTTCCTTGACATATGCTCCACTTTATCATTAAGTCAACAGGAGTATACTAAAATCTTCTTATGCTTTGCATCTCTCTGACTTCCTCATCTACCCTTCTATTATATGAAAAATCCATTTGGCCATAAAAGGTAACATTCATGGGTGTGGCAGTGGGATAAGGGAATGGGGCAAAATTCTGTCTGCTATAGGGAGGGAGGAAGAGATTCAAAGCAGGAGGCTCACAATGAACAAAGGTGTGGGCATGGTATATATGGGAAGATCAAGGGAAACATTATTAGTATTTTTAGTGCTTTTATAATCATTCCTATGATTGCATTTTAGAAAGAACACTGGAGATAAGAAGACTAGTTAAGAGTTCTGATGGGGATCTATAATTGGCCAGACCCCATTATTCTTGTTGGCAAGGAAAGCCTTCAATACTAGTTCAGTATAGCCCTGGATGACTTAGCTCAGTGGATAGAGTGTCTGCCTGCAGGCTGAAGGGTCCTGGTTTCAATTCCAGTCAAGGGCACATGCTCAGGTGGCAGGCTCGATCCCAGTGGGCAGCATGCAGGAGGCAGCGGATCAATAATTCTCTCCCATCATTGATGTTCTACTTCTCTTTCCCTCTCCTTTCCTCTCTGAAATCAATAAAAATATATTTTATTTTATTTTATTTTATTTTTTATTTTTTTTATTTTTTTTTATTGTTCAGTTTATTAATTACATTGTTTCCCCTTTTTTATCCCCCTATATCTTCCGTCCACCCTGTACCTATCCCACCCTCACCTCCCCCTCCCCAATGTCCTCTCCCATTGTTGCAAGATTTTTGTCCAATCTCTTGCTGTACTTCCAACAACCCTTTTCTCCCCAAGAATTGTCAGTCCATTCCCTCTCTATGTCCATGTTTCTGTTATATTCACCAGTTTATCTTGTTCATCAGCCTATCAGTTCACTTGATTTTTATGTTCATTTGTTGATAGATGTGTATTTGTTGTTCATAATTTATATTTTTACCTTTTTCTTCTTCCTCATCTTAAAGAATATCTTTCAGCATTTCATATAATACTGGTTTGGTGGTGATGAACTCCTTTAGCTTTTTCTTATCTGCGAAGCACTTTATCTGATCCTCAATTCTGAATGATAGCTTTGCTGGATAGAGTAATCTTGGTTGTAGATTCTTGCTCTTCATTATTTTGAATATTTCTTGCCACTCGCGTCTGGCCTGCATAGTTTCTGTTGAGAAATCCGCTGACAATCGTATGGGTGCTCCCCTGTAGGTAACCAACTGTTTTTCTCTTGCTGCTTTTAATATTCTCTCTTTATCTTTTGCTCTTGGCATTTTAATTATGATATGTCTTGGTGTGGTCCTCTTTAGATTCCTATATTTTGGGGTTCTGTGTACTTCTTGGGCTTTTAAGTCAGTTTCTTTCACCAGGTGGGGAAAGTTTTCAGTCACTATTTCTTCAAGTAGGTTTTCATTAACTTGCTCTCTCTCTTTTTCTGGCACCCCAATAATTCGGATGTTGGCTTGCTTGAGGTTGTCCCAGAGGCCCCTTACACTATCTTCAATTATCTGAATTCTTTTTGTTTCTTGCTTTTCCAGCTGAGTGGATTTTGCTTCTTTGTATTTCAAATCTTTGACTTGGTTCTTGTGGCCCTCTGGACTGCTTTTAGGACTTTGTGTAATATTTTTTATTTCAGTCTGTGTATGCTTGATTTCTAGTTGGTCGTTTTTTTTATCTGTGAGGGTCTGGTTCGTGTCCTCAGAGGTCTTGTTCATTTCCCTGAGGGTCTCATTCATCTCCTTGTAATTCTCATTCATTTGCTGGTTGGTCTTGATTATTTCCTGGTAATTCTCATTAAGTTGATCGGCCTTTTGTAGGAGCCTCTTGAAAAGCCTTATAACCGTGGTTTTGAACTCTATGTCTTGTCGTCTTTTCTCCTCCATTTCTTTCACACCTGATTTCTTTCCATGTCTCTGCATGGTGGCTGCTTTATGTGGTGGCTATCCTCAAAGGGACAGTGGCTCAGTCTCCCCAGTTACTTGAGGTGGGTACTGTTACTGCAATCCTTTATGGGTTGTATTCAGTGTTTTTGAATTTAAACCCCGCTTTTTGTTGTTAGCCCTAGGAGGGTTTGACCTCCAGGCCAATTGGCTGTGAAGCTCAGCTGTGCTCAGGTTGGATGGGCGGAGTCTCTGGGCTATGCCTCAGCGGCGGCGGCGGCGGCGGCGCAACGGCTGGGTCCTATGCAACGCTCGCGGGCTCGGGTCTGTGCTGGGTGGGGATGGCTGCAGACTCTTCCAAGAGAAAGCCGCTAGTCTCTTCCCCTTGCCAGCCAACCCTGCCTTTCCCCAAATGTGCCTGCACACCAAAAGTCTAGCCCAGGGCTGT
Source organism: Antrozous pallidus (assembly GCA_027563665.1). Taxonomy (NCBI): domain Eukaryota; kingdom Metazoa; phylum Chordata; class Mammalia; order Chiroptera; family Vespertilionidae; genus Antrozous; species Antrozous pallidus. The sequence continues at coordinate 63,537,880 of CM050521.1, forward strand.
AAAATAGATGGTTTCTGGAACCAGGAGACAAGTTTCCAGGGGGCAAGTCGCGGGTTTGCTGTCCCTTGGGGCTAGGAGCTTCTGCCGTGCCCCGCTTCCAGGGTGCGTCCCCCGGACCTCGGACCTCGCCGGTTCTGGGGAATCTGTGCAGGGAGACTTCTCGTACCCCGGATCTCGGACCTCGCCCGGCTTGGGAAATCTGGGCCCCCTCGGAGAAATCCGGCCGGTCCCTGCTCCAGCCCCAGCCCGCGCGCGCGACCAGGGCGGCTCCTAACCTGTTTCAATCTGTGCTCCCGCTGGTCCTGAGTCTGTGTCCCTCCTCTGCTGCTATTAGTGGAGTTTACATTCAGCCAGCTTTCTGGCGATTCTGGGTGCTTGTCTGTTCTGCTGTTATGTTGTAGTTCTTAAATCGTTGCGCGGGGCAGAACAATAGGTGTTTGCTTATGCCGCCATCTTGGTGTCTCCCAATAAAAATATATTTTAAAAATACCAGTTCAGTATATCGGTTAGGTGTAAACTGAAGGATCAGGTGGCTGGCATCACAAGGCTTGGCTCTCCCATGGATTAAATTTACTACCTTGGTCAAATCTTAATTCTTTTAAGCTTGAATTTTCTCATATGTATAGCAAAGATAATAATACCTAGCTTATAGAGTTGCTGTGAGGATAAATGAACCAGGGAATATCCTGGCATATAATCAGAGGTCAATACATGTTTTCAATTTCCACTGTTGCCTCTTTCTTTTCCTGCATCAGAAAAAATGTCTCAGAGTAATTTATACCAAGCTGGGGTGGTCTTAATTTAGTTTTTCTGTTCTCGTTCTTCCACAAGCTGGCTGTGTGATCTTTCCTTCTCTGTGTCACAGTTTTGTATGTTCACAATGAAGGTGATGTTCATTATGCAAATCATATGTAAAGAAAGTTGGTGATGTTAACACACTTTGAAACAATCACTAGTTATTTATGAAATGCGCATTATTATATGGAGGAAAATGATCCTGATTTCTTTTAGCTCATTCTTTATCAGTCTCCCTGCAATGAGTGGAACAAGTCCAGAAAATTCCCTGTGGGCTCATCATTCAATCCGACATTGAGAAAACCAATAGTCATGAAGAGCAGGTTGGAAATGGGCTTACCCATGGGTGAGCAGAGTCACTGGCTGGTTAGGAGATGTGACCTGAAAGGTGTCAAAAGTCATCCCCAACCCCATATCTCTCCTATCAGTCTTCTGTCGAACACCCCAAATACTAATTTTGAAGTTTTTTTGTTTGTTTTGTTCTGACAGAACAAAAAGTCTAAATTCTAGTTCAGTTCTACAACTAATCAACCATAAATCATGGATCCTTTCTGGGGCCATTTGTGAAGGATGGTCTAGGATGATCTGTGAGGTCCTTTAAGGTTCTATGAACTAGGACAGGGTGGATTCATAAAACTTTTGATTTTAGTGTGTAAAAGTTGGACAACCATTCTGGTGGGCAGCCCAGGTTTCAGAAGGACTTCTCTGGTTGAGCGGGCAGGCAAGAAGGCTGTGGATTTTCACAGGCAGCAGTGAGGATTGACATGCATAGGATTGGAGTTGTGCTTGAAGGGACATAAAGGAGGAGGTAAGTCAACAGAGATGTTCTCAGGGGTGACGAAAGAGAAAAGGATGCCATGCAGGGCTTTGCTGACTAGAGGGGCCATCTACTTAGATATGTGATAAATACGATAAATTTATCTGTTTCCTGAGCTTATTAAATTATATTAGTGAAAGCTTCATCTATTAAGGCTAATACTAAATGATTTGTCCGAAGGTAGGGAGGGTCAAGGTATATAGCCTTTGGAGGTTTATTGATCTATGAGGTATATTTTATTTCAGGGTGTACATGATCTCATTTGTTTCAAAAGAAGACAAAGAACTTAATTTAACATTTTATTAAGGAAAATGAGAATAGAAGTCAGGAAACCTGATTGTAGTTTGAGCTCTGACACTCAACAGATGAGAACGTAAGATCTCTAACTCACCTGGGTTTAATTTCTTATTAGTGAAGTAGAAATACTATCTGTCCTATCAGTTCATAGAGCTATGTGAGCTGTTCTGCAGAGTGCTTTGCACTGAATAAATGCTCCATAATTACTGGCTGTTATATCTCCAGTCTTGGCACAGTCCCTGGAAAACTTAAGGGTCAAAATAGTTATTGAATGAATGAATGAAAAAAGATGTGTGGAAAAAAATGTGTGAAGTTCAAAGTAAGTCAAAATAAGTTCAAAATAAGTTCAGAGTATGAATAAGTTATCCTCATTTGTTGAATGAAGCAACAATTTTCACACATACAACACTGTAGAAAAATCCTCAAATCTTAAACATCTCTTCCTGCCTATATGGGGTAGATAGTATATTGCTAGTGTGTTACTTTCTATCAGTGGTACCTTCTTTAACTCCCCATCTACAGTAGAACTCCCTCCAATTACTCTCTACCCCTTACCTTGCCTTTCCTCCAAATCTCTGCTCCTGCTACGTCATTTGATAAGTCTATTTTTGTTTATTACCTGACTCCCCTCATTGAAATAGGAGATCCATGAAAATAGCTCCTTTGTTCTTGTTTTTTTCTTCCTAGTGCAAACTTCATTTGCAGAACAGTATGTGACACATAGTAGGCACATAAGAAAGATGATGGGTTAATAACATTTTTTGAGAATTCTTCAGCAGTGAAAATAACTTTTTTAAAATGACAAAAGCTCTTTTTACTCTATCCGCCATTACTTGAAATCTGTAATGTATTCCACCTAGTTTTAAAGCAAGAAAAGCAGTTGTCTTTTCTGGGTGGCTGTATAGGAATAATTGCATATAAATGGATCTTATCATCAGAACCTGGAAGTTGTTTGTATATGATCATTTATCTCCTTAGAGGTGGTCAGGATAATTGCTTCCCTCATAGAGGTGCCCTCAATCCTGACAGGTACAGAAGTGTGTCAGATAGGAGCAACACCAATAATTCTGCTCTGTGCACCATAAAAAAAAAATTAATGGCCATAAAAACCAAATTGGCTTCCTCACTAGCAAATGAACTTTAGTGCCCACTTTAGCGTACAGACTCTTAGTAACCAATATGTAAAAAAATACCAACCAGGGAAAGATATTTTCCTGTTTTATAGGCTTTTAAAAAACCATTTAATTCAATCTGGCACCCAGGCTGAATGTAAAATAGCTGCAAAGCAGTATTGATGGGGCAGTACATGATATAATTAAATCTATGTATCAATCCATCAAATGAAAGATAAAAATCAATCATATGCAAACAGACACCTTCAGGTGGGATAAAGGCAGCATTTGCTGCAGCCCAGTTCCTGCATTGTACCCTATTGGTCTTTTCTTGGAGGTGAGTCTCACCACCTGCAAGATTATTTTTTGGTGTTTTCTGAGAGCCCATTTTGTGCAGAGCTCTGAATGAAACTGAAGAGTTTTTGAGCTTAATGGAAGTTTTCACATTAGCCATCTCTGGAAATATGAGAAAGCATCTTTCCCATGTACATTGCTGTAAGGCAAAGAGCCGTGATGGGGGGCCCAAAATCCACCTGAGGAAGTTAGTAAGCTTGTAGGTTTTTGGACTCTGTTATAGACACTCTGATTATATAGATGGTCCCAATACCAGACTTTACAAAATAGTATAATTTGCAGCTGCAAAACCTGGGCGAGGACCTAGGCTCCATCATTCATAAATTCTGTGGCCTTGAGCAAGATAATGAATCGTTTTTCTCAACCTCCATTTTCTCTCTTGTAATTCAAGCTTATGGATGATAAAGTATTCTGGATACATCCTCATTTAATCCTACTTTATAGGATGGTGTAGGAGTAAATGAGGCAATGTATGTAAAACATTTAACTCAGAGTCTAATAAATGTTGTGCTATTGCTACTGCCAGCAGCTAAGTTGTACTGCTTGCTGTCTGAGGGGCCTGTTATAAGTGTTTTACAAGTATTCACTTTAAACATTTATTTTGATATAGATTTGATACAGATTTTATCTTGGAGATAGGAAGGCAGGGGGAGAGAGAGAAACATCAATGTGAGAGAGAAACACCAATGTGGGGACCAAACACGCAATCTGGGCATGTGTCCTGACCAGGAATACACTTTTTGTTGTATGGGACAATGCTCTAATCAAGGAAGCCACACTTTTAAATCTCAGATAGGTACTGCTATGATGCCTATTTTATACAGCAGAGAAAGCTGAGGCACAGAGAAATTAAGTTAACTGTTTTAGGTCTTACAGCAGTGAGGGGCTAGAGCAAAGAGAACCCAGGTTGGTGGGATGTCAGACTCCACATAAGTTATCTGCTATAATTACTTACCTTCAGCTGGAGCCCACCTATCTTTTATTTTCCAGCTTTACATCTTGCCATTTTCAGCCCCACTTTGATTTTGTCTTCCTAGTTTATCTTGTCCCTATACATGTCCTGGCACTAATACATTTACTGGTGACAGGCATCTCTTAACATATACATTGTAAAATAAAAACATACTTCATAGAATTTAAAAATTACAAAAATCTTCTATTCCAAATACACACACACACACACACACACACACACGTTATAAAATCAACAATAGGTGACAAATCAGAATAATTGGCATAGGTGTTTTTGGTTCAGGGTCTTATAAATCCTTAAGAGGAATTGGCAAGAAATTATTTAAAAACCAAATTGAAAATTTAGTATTGTAAATGGCTAGCTAAGAGATTGTAGGTAATTTCTTTACTTCTTTAAAATATTTGCCTTTTCTGAATTTTGTGTCACAACAAATTTACATTACTTTTATAATCATAAAAGACTGCTTTCTTCAAATAAAAGGCAAATTAATTGCAAATAGAAGCTCACAGCATTAGTCTTGTATTTCTGCAGGCTGCGGCTCCCTCCGAGGCATGCATTCTGGTCACCTCCGTAGGAAGCTGATCAATATTTTGGTGCCAAGGAGAGGAAGGAGGGAGTGGAAGAAGAGGGAATATTTTAAAACTCTGTGAGCTCTGTTAGAAGTATGCCTCAGTTCACTGACCTTGAAAATTAACCTCGGGTAACCATAGGACTAAGCCCCAAAATAAACAAACAAGAAAATTCCTCTCCAATTTTGACCAAATGTTAACCTGTTGTGTTTCCACGATGCTGAAACTTGCTAATCTAATGAAAAACAACATCAGTCAAGCCACTGGAAACCCACAAAAATCAATGTGGGTGTCATTTTGTAGATACAATTTCTCTTCTGTGCATGTATTTAGTTTAGCTACCACCTGACATAGAGGTCACACTGGGTCCTGAACAGACACTGGCGTCTGAAAGAATTATGAAAATGCCATGTTGTAAATGAAAGTATGATGAAAAAGCCTCTAGTACCTTTCAGGGCATACAAAAGCACCACAGAAGCATTTGGTTTCCTAATAAAGTGATTGCTAACTTTCTATTCTTTTTGATAACACAGTGCAATCCTTTTACTAGCAGGTTGGAAACCTTTGGGTATAAAGACATTGTAGACCGTATGGAGCAGTCCTTCACACCAGCAATAATCTCCCAGCTGCATCGATCCATTAACACTACTTGGCAGCCAGTGGGAAACGAGGCTCTGGAACTAGGCATTTCATAATCTTTTATATAAAAGCGGGGTTTCTAAGTGGGAGAGGTGTTATTGTAAGTTATTGAGAATGCAGAGAGGAAAGCCTGTTGTTTGTGTAGGCCAAAGAGGAGACGCCATACAATAATAGGAGCTTACATTTACAAATTAACACTCTCAGGTATTTGATGTGTTTTCAGATCTGTTTTATCTCTCTATTCTTGTCAGAACTCTGTACCAGGTAGGCATTTTCACCTCAGAGAGGCGATAAAGTCTGGTTAAACATTTGCTTGAAGTTACTAATGGGGTAAAACGTATAACACAAGCTGTTATACCTAGTGAGTTGGGTCCTACTTACACACTGTATTTGTTTGTCTTGAGAATTTGTTGTCATGGCACAAAAATATCTGTATGAAAAGTAAAAGCAAATAACCAACCAACAAACAAACGGAAACCCCAGTCCAGCCATTTCCCCTCCAGTTTGCTTTGTCTGAATAACATTAAATATCAGGACATACCCAAATCAATGACTAAGAAGTGCAGTGTTTTAAAAAGAAGATTAACCAAAGAACTCATATGCATATATCCATAGCCCATGGATACAGATACTAATAAAATGAAGGTCTGGAGATGAGGGGAACAGGGTAGAGCTGGTTAATGGAGGAAACGGGGGGGGGGGGGGGCATCTGTAAAACATACAACAATAAAGATAAATATTAAAACATTTTTAAAAGTTTGGGTAATTGACTCTTCTTCTTCTTATCCAGATGCTTTGACACCCTTTATGCCCAGCTGAAGTTAAGATATGGATAGACATTGGGATGTAAAGCAAAGTTTATCTGGGTCAAATTATGCCTTCTGCAGTCATTGTGATTTAGGTTTGAATACAGCTCCATGATTGTCACTTTCAGGTGTGTAGATCATTAAGGATAGAATCTCTAATGGAATCTGACCTTTCACGCAGGGTTTGGAATATTTTTTAAAAAGTACTTTCCAATTTAAGCCTTAGATGATGTGTTGTTTATGGGCCTTGGCTATTAACAGAAGGAGAGATGGAAATGAGATATCTGGAATTCCTATCAGATGGGCCTAATGGGAATCTGTGTTAAAGTGTCTGGGTGACTGGGATTGACTGGAATACAGCAACTGCAAAACAAAATTAAGAACAAACCAAGACCCTGCTTGTATGGCACCTAGCCTCTAGCGGGTGAAGAAAGAAAACAAGTATATGCCACTTCAGGTGGTAGTAAGTACTTGGGTGGCACATAAAGGTAAAAAGAAAGAAAACTGAGTGACTGGGGTGCTCTTTTCGATAGGGTGGTGGATTAGGCGAGGCCTTTTTTTTTTGCAAGGTAAAAATTTAATAATACATTTTAATCACTTTACGGTTATGTGAATCGTGGTGGATATGAAAATATCAAGGCAGTATGTGATGGCAGAATCACCTCCTGCTCACCTGTTGACTGGCTGCTTCTACTGGAGATTCTCCGTTCTCCCACATCCCACCTAGCTCTCCCCTTTCCTGGGGGTGGGGGCGGTTTCTGGTGACTTCTGTCTATTCTTTAAGTCTCAGCCTCGATGTTCCCTTGCTCAGACAGGCATTGCCTTTTCAATTCTCCCTAAACACCCCGTACTTCCACCATCACACTTGTAATTATGCACTTGATACCTGTCTATCCTACTTGATTGAGTTACCAGAGTGTTAAGATCATGCTTCTCTGTTCACCTTTGCATATTTTTCTTTTTATCCCTATAAATATGATTTAGGATACCAAAATAAGAATTCATCTTTTATTTGGGGGGGTTGGACTCATGTATACTAGTAAATACATAAAATAATACAGAATACTTGAAGTTTTGTTTTTATCACATATTGAGGAGAGCAAAGATGGGTGACAGGAAATGGATTCCAAGGTGATAGGGAAATGATTTTAGAACATTTCTGTTTTTGCATTATGAAGATCTAACTAGCAATGAATTTTTCTGTTGTCGTTTTTTGCTCTGTGAAGAACCATCTCATGTAATACATTCCAGTAATTAAACTCATAAATGGCTCTTTTTGCTAGTAGGTTGTAGCTGACTAAGGATGCTAGTTGTTCCTTCTTGGGTTTATCTGAGAAAGCACTCATAAGCGCAGTTATCATATACAACAAATAGTCTATTATGAACATTGGTAGCTTTAACAAAGAGAGTGACATCATCTAATTCACATGGTTTGCTGGATTTAAAAAGGATTGTAGGGTGCCAGATTGGAAGAAGAAAGACTACTTATAAGCTATATTAAAAGCCCAGACAAGAGAATGGGGTGGCTTAGACTAGAGTTGTGGAAAGCAGAGAAGTGGTTGCATTTGAGATCCATCTTGGAAATAGAATCAAGAAGATTTATTTTATGAATTGGATATAGCATGTGAAGTTGACAAAGGTAACTTCTGATTTTTGGCTAGAGTGAGAGGCAAAGGATGGAACCACTTGGTCTCTTTTTTGGACCAAGTATGCAAATAATTATATTTATTATAAGGTTTTAAAATAATTTTTAACCTGTTGTTCTTTTTTTAATTTATTTTTTATTATGAACTCCTTCTAAGGATAAAAGGCTTTTATACTCACATTTATATTCCTTGTATTTCTGGGGCCTCCTACTTAGCTGAATGAAAGAGAAGATGGTGATAGAAACTAACTTTCACATTTCATATACTTTACCTCTGGCCCTTGTCTCTTTTGCTCTCCCCCCACCCTCTTTAATTGCATTCTTTCATTTAAGATAAAACATTAAACTGTGAATCCTCACTTTGGGGACTAATCTCCATTAGCTGTGTGACTCTGAAAGCTCCAATGAATATTTTTCTGGGCATTTTCTTCATCTGAAAATTCTGCAATTGTTATTTTTCTCTTGGAGATGTGAAAATCCAATAAGAACACTTAGGTTTTTATAACTTTTTAAAATAAGTTGTATTTTTAGAAACACACAATTTAGAGATGATTAATTCAACTCACTCACATGGAACCCTGAGATATGCTTCCCCACTTATAAAATGAGATAAAAATTTAATAATGATAACACCTACACTGATAGATTCTTGTGGGACTAAAATTAATAAAACATTTAAAGTGCCTATCTATGAATAAATGTCCCATAAATTTTGGTTCTCACAATGATTATTATTGTTAGATGTCATGTGACACTGAGTTGTTTCCTTAAGAAGCACAAACCTTCCATTTACCTTCCAGGCCTTTCCTGTCTTCTCCCCCAGCAATCAAAGCTGAATATGCCTCAGACACTGTGAAGACAGTGCACTCAGGTGGTTATGGGCAAACCTCAGGGATACAATAAAAGTTAGGTTTGAAAGCAGGTTCTGGTACTCTATATCTGTGATAAGTTGCTGAATGTTTCTGAATCTCAGTCTCCTCATCTGTAAAACATGGATCATAATAATGAGTACCAGACTCAAAGAGATATGGAGAGAGTAAATGATGTAATGCATGTCAAATACTTGACGATGTTCATGGCATGGGTAAAGCCCATAAATTATCCTATCTTAATTATCTGAAGTTATTACATGTACTCTAGAAGCAAGGTCTGGATACTGCCAGTCATGGCAGACAAGGATATCAGTTCAAACACTGCCCTGGAAATATTGTCAGAGCAGTTCTATTTGGATGTTAGAAGATGACAACAGTTCTTAAGGCCTAGCCAGGAACTGGTATGGATTGAACAGGAGAGTGGAGGGCCATTGGAGAAAGGTCTCCAGGAAAGAAATAAGACGGCTATATAATCCAATGTGCTTTTGAATATGAAAAACATTATCTGTTTGACAGGTGTGTGGAAACATTTAGAAAATATTGGTGATTGCTCATGTAAATCTAAGTAAATGAGATAAGTAATTTCAAGAAAATAGTAACAGATAGTAGCACCAAAGTCACCATTGCATATCCTTAGCTTGATGAACAATATTACAAGAGCAAAGTTATTTAAAATTTAAACACTGTGTACTTTAAAAAAGTAAATATGTACTTGTGGGAATATGGGTGGGTAGAAGGGAAGAAATTGAGGGTGGTGGTGAAGGAGAGCTAAATTTTCATCTAGAATCACAATAAGTTAAAGGATAATATCTGAACTTAATAAATAAGGAATCAGTATTTATTTAGATATAAACTTAAAGTATTATGAGTGCTGGAAATAAATCTTGAATGATTATATTACCAGTAAGCTTATATTAATAAATTAGCAAATCCATGTTTCCAAACAAAATGTAGTTTGCAAATTTTTTATGAGTAGATATCATGATAACACTTCTTATTTTTATTTTTATTCATGAAGGGCAGTAACTGAATCTTTCTCTCTTTGTTCACTCTTATAGCCCAACACTGAATATATGAATTACAAATGTTTCATTACTGTCTTTAATTTCATGACATTTCTTCTTATAAATTTATTCAAAACAGTAAACCTTTCTCATTGTTCATTTAGCCAAAAATATGATTTTGATAGGCTTAGTTTGTGGTTTGTTTTATACTTTTCATGAAAATATAACATCTTACCACACATTAATTTTATATTTATTAGCAGATTCTATACTCTTAAAAACAACATATTCTTATTTGGGAAAGGAGGTGAATGATGTCACAGTCCAATCATTGAACCACATGGGAAGTAATTTGAGAAATTAACTTACTTTCTACCTTGAATATTTAAAATGTGTTTCCAATCCCTTGGGGGACTTGGGTGGTGGTTCTCATCAGAATCTGAGAAAAGTGGTATTTGAAAATATGCCTTAGGTTGAATCTATTAAGACATTACAGAGAACTACATTGTAAATAAACACCATCTTGAATTTCCCTGGTTATAGTAAGAGATGATATACCCATTAGGGTTAAAATTAATGTTAATGATATTGAGTCAAATATATTTTAAGTCCCTTAAACTGGGATTTCTGATCACAGTAAAAATAAAGTATTAGGGGCCAAATTTACACTTTTACCTGAAACAACCAAAGATGGATGAAATGTGTAAAATAAATTTGAGGGGATTGTACTTGATATTCTAGGCCATAAAATGTTTCAATGCATTTAAAAGGACTCAAGTCACTCAAAGCATATTCTCTAATCACAATAGAAATAAATTAGAAATCAGTAAAGTTGTAGTCCATTTAATAAATTGACAAGTGGAATTATTTATACTATACAACAATTCAAGTGAAAATATTTGGGGGTTTTAGTAGGAAGTGGGGAGAAAATTCTTAGTTTTCAACCCTCCAGAGAAAAGGAAATCATGTTAGAGTGCATTAAAAATGGCCAATATAGGAATATCATTTCGTTTATAAGTTTACATGGACAAAATAGTGTGGGTACTGAAGGAAAATAAGACTTATTCAGCAAATAAACATGTGCTCTTGAGAAATGAATCAGGAGACTTTGAGATCAGGATAGTTTAATGCAGGGGGTAATTTTATTTTCTGCTTCAATTGCATATATAGCCTAAACATCAGTGAAACCCATTGCAGTTACACGGTACTTAAATAGGATTTAAAAATGCAAACTAATTTTTTTTTCATGATTATTGTCCTTTGGGGGCACAGGCATTTTCAAATAAGTTCTACCATCCATGTATATGGCAATCTCACTTTGTCAAATATTTCTGCTCAGCACAAATACTGTTATTATGGGTCTCTTCATTGAGTTCCAGTTACCTTCATCCACTCCCACATCTGTGCCTTTGCTCATGTTGAAATTCCATATGAATACCTTTCCTGGCTTTCCATCTGCTTTCTAAACCCAGCCTACTTAAGCTCCCACCTTACCTACTATGGACTTTCCTTCAACCATTCTGACCTGCCAGGAATGTTCCTTTCTCTGAAACATTACAGAATTTCATGCATAATCAACACTAAGAAGTATAATACGGCTCCCTCGCTTATTAATTTTAATTCAGTGGGTTATAAACTATAGTATACATAAGAATCACTTGAGAATGATTACAATAATCCAGGTATCTTAATTTTAAAAGTTTTTTTTAAATTTGCGATTTGACTTCTCACTTGAATAATAGAATTTTAGGATGGAAAGGGATTTATAGAATTAACTTAGCTTGATTCTTTTATTTTTTGATGAAGCAATTGAGGATATGAGAGGTTAAGTGACTTATCCAAGTTCATGCAACTAATTACTGAGAGAGCTACTTCTGTAGAACCAAGTCTCTAGGCCTCCAAACCTAGTGTTCTTGCTGCTGTACATGTTGGCTCTTACTAAGAAAGTTGCCTGCTAACTTTGGGTAGTGATGCAAGTGATATGATTTAAACACACAGTTCTCAATAAGTTAAGTGACTAAAAACTTCATGTCTCTCTGAAAGAACTCCCAGCAGCTGTTGGGTTTAACTTATTTCATCTGGGTCATATTGGGTCAGATAATTTCTTGTTGTGGGCCTGTCCTATGCATTGTAGACATGTTAACAGGATCCCTGGCCTCTAATCCCTGGTTGCCAGTACCTCCCCAGTTTGTCCAATGAATGTATGTCTGTAGAGATTATCAAATGTCCCCTGAGAAACAAAATCACTCCCAAGTGAGATCTCTGCTTTATACAAAACATAGATTCTTGTGCTCTTGGATTCTTAGATTCTTAGAAAGAGTCATAAAGGTTCTTTCAAGACCTTTACAAGACAGAGATTTGTGCAGGGGAGGATGCTCTGAGTTTGAAGCAATCACTGTCTGAAGACACCTTACCCATATGTTGTAAACAGAAGGATGGTGACATTACTAGTGCACTGTAATGTCATAATGTAGAATGTACTAAGGCATAAGATGGTGTGATTTAGATGAATTTTATGGCTTTTTTATTTAATGAATTTTTATTATGCTTCTTTTTATTATTCAATACCACAATGCTTATTATTTCTTTAAGTGGAACATTATGTTATGGTATGAAGAGTGGTTTTCATCCATTAACCAACGTATGTATATGCTAGATATGAAGCATTTATCTTGTGAATTTTTTAAAAGTCAAGAAAAATTATGTAGATACATCCTTTGGAAAATATAAATACATATAATCCTTTAGGTATGCAGTGTGCCTTATCCTTCCCGGTCCCCTTTCCTTGAATATTGAAGCTTAGGGAAATGAATCTGACCACTTTTGTCAAGCTTGACCTTAACGGAATAATTTCTTGATGAACAACTGCCCATCTTTGCTTTTGTGCTGAAGGAAACAGCATCTTTTTTGCTCTCACAGGAAATGTGTACTGAAGTTTAACAGATGAGCAAACAGCTGCAAGAGAAAATATCTTTAGTGTACATATGGTCCAAAATAAAGGAAGAGAAATGGTATTTGAGAAAAGCTTTATCCCAGAGAGTAGCTTGTGAAATAGAAGCAGCCTGCGGGGTGTGCAAAGTTGAGTTTTAGGCCTGGCTCTGTCATAAGGACACTCTGATCTTGAGCACATTTTTATTTAATAGTTAATGATGGAGGTGGGCCAGGTGATCTTGTTCATACCTCTATTGCACATTTATAGTACACGTTCCTATTATTTATATTGCTCAGAATAAAGTATTTTTTGGCAGACAGGAGAAAAAGATCACTGGAGGAATGACCCATGTGACAATGTAAACTTCATCAGGAAAAACTGCCCTCTTCCAGAGTTGAACTCAGGATTTTCCTTAAAGTACATATGCACATAGAAGCCTCATACACAATGGTTCTAATTAGAATAAAATAAAATATAACCTTCAAATTATTTTCTTCTTCTATGGCTAAAACAGAGTTTTGTATTTGCTCTTAGCAGTATTCTGCTCAATTAGGTCCATTGGTGGTTTAACACTTAAAGAAAGTAATGCTCAGTGTTTATAACGATGATTTTCATAAGCAAAATATAGGAATTATAAATATCAACTGCTTGGATTCTAATTAGCTTACTAACATGCAATAGAGAATACACATTTGCATTATTGATATCATTTTTCTTATTCAATCCATAGCAACTAAGCATTGTCAATTCTTAATATGATTACATCAAGTTTTCATATAAGTTAGCTCCTGGCCAAAGTCTGACACGAGCAGTCATTATCTGCTTTTAATTATGTTGGTGACCAAAAAAAGTCACCTTTTTCGTATGTGGGCTAAACGCTCAGTGTGTGTAGGGAGCCCAGCTGTTGCACTTCTGATTTCACCCTAACGATTACAACAAAAGGTCGGGGATCTTTTGATGCAAGCTAATTAAAAGAGTAACGATTTGCATACCTAGTAAGCTTGTTTTTGGATCAGTGTGTAAAGTAGAAATATCTTTTTTGTATATATTATGACTGTGCACTTTGGGGTAATGATTTAGATGTGTAAGTGCCAAGAAAATCTACACTGTTAGCCTTTCAAAGAATACTCAGACAAACATTCCTGGAGTTGCTTGTTCCTTTACAAAATTGAGTACGTTAGCCTTGGCCAGTGTGGCTCAGATGTTTGATGCATCATCCCATACACTAAAGGACCACCAGTTTGATTCCTGTTCAGGGCACATGCCCAGATAGGGGGGCCGGGGGGTGTCAACCCCTGACAGGGACTCCTATGGGAGGCAACTAATCGATGTTCCTCTCTCACATCAATTCTCTCTCTCTCTCTCTCTCTCTCTCTCTCTCTCTCTCTCTCTCTCTCTCTCTCTTCTTTTCTCCCTCTTTCTCTCTCTCTTCTTTTCCCTTTCTCTCTCTCTCAAATCAATAAAAACATATCCTTGGTGAGGATTTTAAAAAATTGAGTATATTAATGTAAGTTCTTCCTACTCATGCCATAGAACAGATGAATTTGATAAAGGAAATTGCAGACATGGAAAACATAAGTTCCTTTAGATCATTATTAAAACCAGAGAGGGGTATTCTTTATTGGTGGACTGTTGGTTGCCAGATCTCTGGTTATCCCAGATGCATTCATTGGATTCGCTTTCTCAGAAATTTGTCTCCTTAGAGCAAGGTGTGATCTATGGAGTGCTTACCTTAAAATCACCATACATTTTTAAAAATGCATACAACCTGGCTTTCCAACCAGATATTGTGCCTGCAGTTCTAGGATAGAGCTCAGAAATATAATTTCATACAACATTTTCAGATAATTACAAAGTGACCTTGGCCCTGGACTTCTGTGTGATCATTGTAGATGGCTGAGCATGCTGGGAAGTAGGAGTACTCCTGGACACCCTCCTAAACTGAGATGGATAGCAATAACTTAGGTGTACATGGAAGTGACTGTGAGCCACATAAATATATCCCATGATGGTCCGACTAAATGTAACTACTTACAACTCAATTTCCCCTTAGGTGGATGCCAAAAATCCTTCAGTCACTCTAAAGCCACAGTCACAGGGAAGGAAGTGTAAAAGGGTAGTCTGAGAGAAAGAGATAATAACCTTAATTGATTACAGTTAAAGTAGCTTCTCTTGCAATATTTTTAAAAACATGCGATTATGAGAACACATTGTTGTCCTCCTCTGCCAGTCCTTCCTTTAAAGGAGCCCCAGTGAGTGGGGGGCCCTGAAGCTCAAGTTGCATTAGCTTCTCAATAAACTCACTTCTGCCTGTACCAAGCTTGGTGACAGACACCTTGCAGCTGCACCAAATAGATACACAATGAATGAATGAACGAATGAATGAAAAAGGTACATATTTTATTCTCCCAGCATCTTAGATGTGGAATTTAGCAACAGTTTTGAAGTCATACAGCTTAATAAAATGATATTCATATTCAAAAACAAGTTTCCTGTTAATGAACTTCGCTATATGCCTCAATGAGAAGTACTTCTGGTATAATCCTTTGTTGCTTAGGTACCATGCTTAGCATTGCCCTAGGTTCAGGAAACAAACTTTACAGTAATGATCTCTCTCCAAGAATATTTCCATGTGCATAAGGCCTATTTTCTCTTAAAAGGAATTCAAAAGAATGTGATGGCTAGCTATTGGGCTGTTGTCTCTCACATATCAGAACTCTCTGACATAGTTGACTTGTGAGTTCTTAAGAAGGCTATTGAGTGGTTGTATAAATGCTGGGAGATAGAAAGAGGGATGTTTATGTTGCTTGATGGTTTCCCACTCAGACCATATCCACATATGCTTCTGATGCTGTCTGTGTCATGAGAAGGACTTTCCATAACAGTTCACTAGGGTCAGTATAGTTGAGTGTGGTTTTTGGAGTTGGAGTTTCTGGGCTCCCTGCTTACTGTGTGACCTTTAGCCAGTCACTTCATTCTATTGTGCCATCACAGTTTCATCATCTGTTAAATGGGACTGCTTTGAGGATTGCATGAATTACTGTTGTGATGCTCAATGAAGACTAACAATTGTTATACTTGATTTCATCTTTGACACTAACTGCCTCTTGACATTGGCAATCATTATATGTGTGTTCCTCAGCAGTATAGCTAGGATTAGCCTTGGATTACTATATATCACACTGTAAAAAAATATTTTCAAGTCAAAGGTGTTGTAAAACTCTTTTGTTTATAATGGAAAGATAAAAGCCCATTTATTCTCTCGCATATTAAAAAGCAAATCAAAAAAATAAACAAGTTGGCCTCTTTCTTTCTCTTTGGAAACAAGGATATTGAAGAGCCAGTCTTGTTGCCTAATGAACCAAGAACCCAAACCTTGGATTTCATTATCGTTTTGATTCTAGATCCCACCAGAGTCTCTTATCAAATACAGCCTCATTAAGTGCAAAAGACTATGCACTTCTCTATTAAATTGTGCTGAGCTAACATGTGGCTGACGTGAGACAAAATGAAAAGCAATTATTTAAAACCTGTTCCTGTAGTTGCACATCACAAACAGATATAAACACTTGCAAAACAACGTAGGGATCCTCATTTATCCAGGCTCCACTTCTGAGTAAGTAGACTGAATAGCAGACCATTTAATGAAGCTCTGTCAGTAGTAAAAACTAAGTATAAAACAACTCTAGTTTGTTTACCTGTTTTGAGTAAGTTACCTCAAAGACTAACTCAGTAGATTGGGTTGGTTTTTTTTCATCCTCTATTGACAATAACTGTTTATAAATGTATAATCTATACTTTTGGGCCCAAGAAGTTTTGTAAACATATTTATAGCCTTAGAAAAAGAAGACACATTGCTTTTTAATAATAATTGCTAACTCTTGCTCCATACCAGAAATGTTTTTAAGTGCTGTATATGTGTTAACTAACTCATTCAATCTGTTTATAGCAGAGGAAATGGAAGCACAGAGAGACTATGCCATTGAGCCAAGTTTCTATAGCAGTGAGTGAGAGAGCTGGACTGACATCCAGGAAGTCCAGTTTGGGTTTGTGGTTGTAACCACTAAACTGCTATAATTTCTCACAGTTCTCCTTAATTACATCAGTTTTCCTAAAGCAGAGAGTCACACTAAGCACTAAATAGTGACATTGAAACCATAGAATGTGAGCTTGGATCTAATAATATTTATGTCTTATTTTGATTTTTTTTAGTGAGGAAGATCATTATATGAAATGCAACCCAACGTTGAACTTGAGAACCAGCTTAGTGGTGGTTATAAAACTTGCCTGAGGTGATCTGAAGATAGTAGTGAGAGTAGGAATAAGTTTGAGCCTCTGACTGACTCTGTTTTTTTAGCTAAAGTCACTAGAGAATGTGTCTTCCAGTGACAATCATTGGTGGCTGTAGGGGACAGAAATAACCTGGAGGCAATTAGTGACTCCAGAGGGAAGTAACAGAACATGAAGTGCTTTGGGGCTAAAGGAAGGATGCAGGGATCTGGCTCATAGTTAGGTAATAACTTTATTGCCACCTCAACTTAAAACAAGATTAATTATATATTTTTAAATGGCATTCCAAGAGGACCTTACTGTTCCAATGCTTCCACACACCCATATTATAGAGTTAGCCCACATTTTTAATCCCTGAAATCTTTTTTCAGAGGCAGACACGTAATCAATCCTACAAATTCTTTTCTAGTCTTATTGGGAAGCATAGTGCTTCTGTATTTTCTTGATTTTGAAAGCATTCATTTATATCAGAAACAATGGCTCTTAAGTAGATATATTGTATCCAAACAAACTAAAATACCAACACAGATTAGAAAATAAAAATGATTTATGATCCCATTATTTAGAAATTATCACTTAACATTGTTCCTATGCATATTTTTAGACAGAACAACTTTGGGGTTAGGTGCATCTACAATTTTGAATATTGTATTTTACTTTATGTGAATATTTCTCCAGATCATTACATATTTTTTAAATTTGGGTTTGAAAACACTGTTGAACAAGTAAATAATAACTCATTGTACATTGTACCATAATGTATTCAATATGCTCCTATATTGTTTATGGATGTTTGTTATTTTGAATAACAAGTCTTTTATATATGAATCATTGTCTGAATTTTTAAGTTATTTTAGTATAGCCATCTGTAGGGTAAGCTTTCATTTTCAAAGACCATACAGTTTACTATAAAATCTATAATATGTATTATAATTTTTTACAGAAATTTCTTACTGATTTTTTGTTGTTCTATCAGTTATATTAAAGGATGTTTGTTTCACCAAGTCCTCGTCCTTCTAAATAATTTTCTATATTTAAATCTTGGGCATTTTCATTAAAATTGTTTAATTAATTTGATAGGCAAGCAATTATATCCTATTCAATTACCATTTCTGAAATATTTCTCATCTTTGTTTCTTCTTTGCAAATGAAATACCCGTTTGCATCCTTTGTCTAAGATCTAAAATTTTGAAGAAGTATTTGCTATTGTATGTTATGAATCGAATGTTGGAAAATCTGACAAACTTGTTGAAAGCAAAACATATAAGTGCCGATCACACTGCTACACAGGAGTTTAAATTTTTTTTTTACCAGTGCTCACCAAGACTGTTTTTTTTTAATGAAATATGTGGAAAGATTTAGTAAGCACAAATAATGTGTTTATAATATATTATGTAGGACAGAATTACCATTTAGGACTTTGGAAGAAAGGAAAACCATTCTGTATATGAATATATGTATGCATATATTCCTGAGCCTTATTTACTACTCCAATTGTATAATCTATTGCTTTGCATTCCTTTAATGCATTATAACAACTTGGAAGAGAAAACAAATGAGCAAGAAAACAGAGATGTACAAACATTGTCAGCTGTCTTTTCCCCGTGTCCAACCCTTATCAGTTAAATGGTCTCATGGTTTCTTTGACCCTGTCCCCCAAATAAGCTTTCAGTTTGTTCAAGTAGATCTATAACTTTGGAGATGTGCATTTTCTTTGAGCATTTCCCCCTTTAACCCTCTGGTGTTTCTTTTTCTTCAACAAAGGACACAGTTTGCTTAGCTGCAAAATTTGTCAGTACTTCTCAGAAATTAATGTGATTCTTCCCAAGTCTGAGAACAATAATTCCATTTAGTTTAACTCCAGTGGTCTTCAGAGAGAGAAAGAAAGAAAGCACAAACTGTAAGGAGAATAATGATTTATAGAAATCTGCAGGAGGCCTTGGTCCTTGGTCCAGGACTATGACTGCTGACAATTACACAAATAGTGTTCCTATGCAATTATCCCAGCAATAACCAATAGCAAGCAAAAATTACAGAGGCCTGATGCGATTCATGCCCAGAGGTTTCTATGTAGCACTTTGTTTGACTCAAAATGGCTATTTTTATTTTTTTCTGTTCTTTAAAGAAAAGAATCAGTCAAATTCTTAGGAGAATATAATTTTCTCCCATCTAGTTTTAAATGGCATTAGCACAGCAATTGCCGTCAAGGTGAATGATAAACATGTATGCCCTTGGGTGCATAAATGGTGAAAATATCAGGCAATATGGGTACCATCTTTCTAACTTTAACATTTTGAATAACATTAACCTTGTAGAGCATAGAGTTATGTTTTCTTAAACTGAGTTCTTTCTACAATGGGCAATCAGTTCCCTGATTTAAAAATATCCTGTGTACTGCCAAGTTTTCTGATTGGATGTGAGTGCATAGAAAAAAATTCAATTTGTTTTGTTTTTCATTTTTGCATGATTACTGCATTGTATTTATTTTCATGATTACTTCAATGTCACCATTCACCTACCCTTAATTGAAAACTGCTTAGACGATTACATTTCAGGATATATGCAGGACCTTTTAAGCAAATCAGATTGGAGAAAATAAATGTTTACTCTATTCCTTTTTAAAGATGCAGATATTAATGCTCACGTGTAAAGTGTGTTGAAAAGTAATAGCCCCCAGGGTCCATTTAAGAACTCTGGTAGCCATTTTCACAAAAGCTAAATGCAACTGCACAGCAGAACAGGGGGTTGGGGGGGAAACACACGTGCACAAAATCCCCCTCAAATGAATCCTTCTGTCAAAAATGACTAGAGATGGAAGACCATTTTAGTGAAGCTGACATTGTAAATTGGTCAGACTCTGTTTGTCTGAAAAAAAAAAAAAGCCAAAGATGGACAAACAAATCTATTGCTCTACCTTTAATGCATTGAATAGAAAATGGATTCCAGTGGACAAATTAGTTACCCCCTCAGTAGAGTTTGAAAAGATAACATCCCAAATGTTTGGAAATTTGGCAGTGTTTTATACACTAATTCATTTTATTTTTCCTGAAAGATATGTTGGGCTCTTTTTGCTTATTATATTAAAAAAACAGAAACAATCTAATAATTTTCTATACTTAAATGCTGAGGCTGAAATTGCCTGGTACTTGATTATTGCTGAATAAGTGCTTGTTGGATTAAATATTATTTGGCATAGCCATGGCGTGAAGCCTGGGCTGGTTTCATGACTATGTAGCTCATTGGGACTCTACCCAGGTTTTAGCCCTAATCCAGGATAGGCATTAAAGGGACAGAGGGACTGCTCAGCAGAGTTTCTCAGGATAATAATTTAGCACATACAGTTAGCCCTCTGTATCCATAGGTATACATCTGCAAATTCAATCAACTGCAGATTAAAAAAAACACATGGAGGGACAATGCCATGTTGTTGCTGATGTGTACCACATCATCAGGCTTGTGATGATTGCATCTGTGTTGAAAGTGTACAGAGTTTTTGTTTTCTTGTCAATATTCCTTAAACAATACAACATACCATTATTTATATAGCATTTACATTGAATTAGGTATTATAAATAATCTAGAGATGATTTAAAGTATATGGAAAGATGTGCATATGTTACATGCAAACACTATGCCATTTTATAGAAGGGACTGGAGCTAATTACCCTCAGATACTGAGGAACAACTATATGTAGCAGTCCAGCTGGCAGTGGATCTGTCCACCAATATTCTCTTTGTCCATCAGTCTTTCAACTAGCCTATCTCCATGGAGTTAATGAATCATCAAGAACCACCAGACTAGCATGTTCAAAGAAGGGAATCAACTCTTTTGAGTCATGATCATCCTAATCATTCATTCTGTTTGATAAAGACTGTGAAGCCTATAGGTCACCCACAATTGAAACATGTTACTAATTCCATATCATCATGCTTCTCTGATTAGTGTTGGCATTTCCCATGGCAATGGGGAAATTTTTTAACTCTATTTCCAAGCACACTTTTTAGAAGAAATTCTTTGTTTAAGTGTGGAATTTAGTATTAAATTGCTACAGAACTGAAAAGATCATATAAATAGCTAGGGTCTGATTTTAATCCATAAAGCCTTAAGAGATACACAAGAAGGTCAGGGTTGGAGCTAAGCTTGTTAAGAGCTAAAATCTTTGTCCCAATAAGATGTGGGATCCCAGGAGCTTATAACATGAAGGAAGAGAATAAAAGAAAGAAGAAAGGATATGTACATGCTTGCATAGGGTCTTTATTTCGGTGCTAGTCTTCTGTTATTTAGAATGATACTGAAGTTGTCTAAAAATACAGTAATAGCCAGGGGCAGTCTTTCAGTCTAATGAGACATAGGTGATTCTAACCTGAAGATGATGTACTTATCAGTGGAGAAGAAAGGGCAACCAAAAGGTGTGAGATCAGCTCTCATTCTTCAGGATGAGCCCATTGGTGCTTTTTGGATTAGAGGCTGAGGCTGTTGTGCTTATAAGGCTGCATATGTGCTTGTGAGTATGTGGGTAGGTAGGTGAGTGGCAGTCCTCAGCATCCTGAATTGTGATCCATAAATACCTTAAAAGTAGAAAAGTTCTGATTCTATTAACATACATTATTTACATTTTTCTCTATACTTCCACAGCCCTTTTCATTATCAGAATTCAGGAAAAGCAAAATTGTATTTGGGTGAAAAAAAAGGTTTTAGAGATATCTGTTTTGATATTAAAAGTACTATAGTCCCATGTAGCTCAGTGGTTGAGCATCCACCTGTGAACCAGGAGGTCATGGTTCGATTCCTGGTTGGGGCACATGCTCAGGTTGCATGCTCAATCCTCAGTGGGGGCATGCAGGAGGCAGTCAATCAATGAATCCCTGTTATCATTGATGTTTCTCTCTCTCTCTCTCTCTCTCTCTCTCTCTCTCTCTCTCTCTCTCTCTCTCTCTCTGAAATCAATAAAAAAATATTGAAAAAGATACTGCACCCGGGACATGGCTGATCTATTTTCTGGATTCTTTAACTTTTTCAATTTGAAGTCCTCCCATTCCCTAGAAAGGCTCTGTGCTTAAAATGATATAGTCTGGTCACCAGAATAATAGAGTTTGTAACAGCAAGTTGAGGTGGATTTTAAGAATTTTTTAATAAGAGAAATAGTAACACCTCAATTTTTCTCATTGCAGTTTACAATTTTACTTGATTCCATCAGAATTCCAGAGGAGAATCTAAAACTGGTGATATTTGACTTACTGGTGATTTTCTGATTTATATGGGTTTTAAGTCCTCTTTGGATCAGAACATATCTAGATGCCACTTTCTGCCAAGTGGGATAGTGGGGAAGGATAGCTCTTAGTAGCAGGGTAGTAGGACCCTACAGTCTGGCTTTGTTTCTGATAAAGCATAGGTCCTCAATAAAAAGCATTGAATGAAAAGATAGCATGTTACCCACATATGCTGGTGTGAATGATCAGGAGTGAACACAGCCCACGGCGTGGGGAAGGTTGACACACACTGATAGACTGAAGTCCACTGGGAGTTATCTTCTGCTCAGCACTCCATTGGGACTGCATTTGTGAATCAACTCAGGAGCAGCTCTTATCGATATGGTCACTTTGCTTTTAGTTCCCGTTTTGAAGTCTGTCTCTTTGATGGATGTGTAAGGAATCGCTTAGACACCTCTGACAGAAGACACCAGGCAGAAGATATGACCAGATTTTGAGAAGTCCTGATTCCACAAAAGAGATGACATGGACTGCTGAGTAAAGCACAGCAAGCCAGTTTGTAAAGAGAGCAAGCATTGTGTGACAGAAGCACCTAAGTCACCGTTCAGCCCGCTTGTCTTTGAGAACTGGCGAGAAGGCTTCTGTCTCAAAGGAGAAAAGGAAAACTTTCCCAAGGCCAAAGCACACCAGGTTGTAAAAGCTTTGAAGAGACATTTGTTGACCCCTTGTCCCAACCTCCCCAACCTCACTTCTTTGTTCTTCTTGGCAAGGACCCCCTGCTAAAATTTAGGCAGCTCCTTCCCAGGTCTTACCTATGAGTTGTTCATCACTAGTCTTGAACGTTTGCATACACCATTTCTAATGTACAGAATATATCATCTGACTGCCATTTGTGTATTTACTTTGTTTTGTTAAAAAATATGCCTGAAATATAACTCTTGGGGGAAGCATTTCATAACTGAGCTGGCCCTGGCTATGTACTCACTGCTTAGCCTTTTATCTCTATTTAGAACAAATGGGCCTGGTATAGGCTGCTCTAATTTGAAACACCTACTCTGGAGTCAGGTATTAGGTAGCTATGAACGTGGTTACTTCTACACAGGGGCAGTCATTCTGTACTGTTGCTGTCTGAGAGCAGAAACATGTTTACTTATGCAATGGATTCTTTCCTCCTCTCTCCATCTAGGATAGACCAGTATTTGGCAAATAGCAGGCATTAAGCACATGTTATGGTTATAAATCTTAATATAAAAATTTATTTCTGGAAAATGGGAGGTGGGGGAAGAGTGATTGCATAAAATACTTTGTTCTGCCACATAAGAAATGATGCCAAAATGTTGTGATTTGACAATGATAATCTGCCATTTAGTTAAGGTTTCAAAGAGACTGCTTACTGCTGTGCCAAATGGAATTAGATGGGATCTCTTTGCTAGGCCTGGAGGATCTATTTCCTGGAATGTTCACTCCTCTGCTAGGCAAGTTGGCTGTGATTCTTGAGTGAGAGTTCAGCTGCAAGTGTTGGCTGGGAGCCTTGGTTTCACTCCATGTGCATACCTCTACAAGGTTACTTGTGTTTCCTTACAAGATGGTGGATGAATTCTAAGAGAGAGTGTTTCAAAAGGCAGGAATTAAAGCTACCATGCCAGTTAAGGGCTATGTCTAGAACTGGGATAGTCTTACTTTATCAGAAACAAATTCTACCTCTTCATGGGAGTGGGGCATGGTCATATTTTCGAAGCCACATGTGATGGGAGATATTATTTTTACCATATTTGGAAAATACAGCCTGCCAACTACTGCTTTACTTATGAAACTACACAGACACATTACATAAAGAGGCAGGGTCCCCTTGATAGAGAACTCTTCTCAATAGTAATGATGATAGGTAAAATTTATTTATTTCTTACTCTGTGCTGAGCAGTATGCTGAAAAGTATATACATGATTGCTCATTTGAGTCTCACAAATTATGTTGAACATTTCTTATCATTAGCATTTTACAGATGAAGAAATTGAGAAGGGGATATAGTTTTCTCAAAGTCACAACTAGTAAACAGCAAAAACGGGGTATTAATCCAAGTGGTCTAACCTTACAACTCACACTTTCCGGTTTCCTGTTGTTATTTTGAGCGAGCCATTGCATTGCACTGAAGCACAGAGACCAAGAAAGTACCAGTAGTCATTTAGTCCAAGGCTTGGAAGAGTTGGGTGGGAGAAATGTATTAAATTAGACTTTGTAGAAAAACAAAATGGAAAAAAACGAGGTTTGGGTCCATGTGCTCATGGGGTACTTGAAGCCTCTGATTATGACCCACCATGATTATGTGTGTGTATAGCTTTTACTTTCATCAGTTTTAAAACATTGTAAACTTTTAAACATTTAAAAATGTAATTAGTACCCCCTTTATTAAGGCAAGCGTACTCTCAAATATCTTACAAGATCACTTAACTTCTTCTTTTAAAGCCTTCATAAGGAGGCATGCATGATACACTGGGTACACGTGGCCTGGTAAAAAATCCCAGTTACTATTTTGCAATCTTTAGCATCTTGTATAAATTACTGATCCCTCCCCTAGGGCCCAGTTTCCTGCTTGACTTTAAAGGGTTGGGAGGACAATATAATATACTGTGTGTAATGTATTCAGTAATAGATTTTCATCGGTGTTATTTCCTTTAAAGGTATTCTAAGTGTTGCACAGAACTGGCACACTATAAACATTTCCTTCTCAAGTAGCTGTTACCCTCTCAAGGCAGGACAAATCCCCAAAGAAATCTATATACCAAATTGCTTACACGTGGCTACATAAATGGCCCAGCTGTGTTTCAGTATTCAATAGCATGCGAGGCTCCATATTTTCCTTCTTTGTATGAAAGCATCTTGCAGATTTACTAACAAGTGAAGGGATATAGAAAATTAATCCAGGCAATTGTTTCTTTTCTTTCTGACCAGTTCTTCCCAGTTCATTGCCAGTTTCAAATGCACTTACTCCCTTCTGTGTAGACTAGTAACCTCCCTGCTTTACCACACCAAGTCCTATCATAAAAAAGGCTCAAGGTGCTTCACAAAGTGCTTGTTATTATACTTTCTCTCCTGCCTTCCCTAATTTGCTATTTTCTTAATAAAATCTGGGAGAGAATTTATTTTAAATTTACAACTGAGCAACACTTTAATTTTAAATTCTTATAATGACTTAGGTTTTTGATGGGTTTCTGTATTATCAGCTTTCATGAGGCAGAATTTTAGGGTTTTTTTTTGTTTGTTTGTTGGTTTGTTTTTAAGAACAAACATGAACGTGTCTTTGGGGAGGTGGAATTGGTCATTCTTCCAGAGTACTTTTCTTGAATGCCCATCTGTCTTTCTTCTAGATTTCTAGAGCAACTGAAAGGTAAGAGGGGAAGTTAAGGAGGGGTTAAGTGCAAAATAGGCTTTTGACTTTATCTTTTTATTTTTAATGTCTGGGAGACAGGGGAGCCAATAAAACTTGGTTACTATTTGCAATGACTTATATTAACTGCTTCTAGTTGAATCTCTTTCTTTGTTCTTGAGAACTTTTCTTAGTGGTAGGGTCACTTCTTCAAAACTTTGAAGATGGCCAAGCTGGATTCTTACATGTCCTAGACCCAAGTTACCTCTGAACCCAACCCTTTTTTTTTGTGACTGTTACTGATATTTAATTTTTTCATTTCTCCTTGATATTTTTTATTACGTTTCATCAGCCTACAGCAACATTCAAGTTATTTAATAGTTAGAATTGATTGATGAACTGCCTAGCTCTATTGTTTGATTTTCCTTTTAATTATTTCAGTAATGATTGTCATCCTTTGTGTTGATTCTCTAGTTTGCTATAGTTTCTTGTTGTTGCTATGTTTTGTTTTTAGAAGTTGAGTAAACTACTGGAAAAAGAAAAAAAAAACATTGGAAAATTTTAGACCATCAATACAAACATTAAAATTTTTTCATTTTGTTAAACACTGTGTCTTTTCTATCCCCTTGTCACCTCTTTTTGGCTTGGGTCAGTATTTACAATTCCCCTTAGATGATCAAACCTTGTTTTTATCTTACATGTTTTCATTAAAACTCACAACCAGACAAACTCATTTGGATTCCTCAGTTTAATAAAAATATAAATGCTTATGATTCTTATTTTCTTCCTAATTCCTCAAGACATAGTAATTGACTTATGCTGAGAGTACTAATTTTTGTCTCTTAACCAAGTTTCCTAAAACTTTCAGCAGTTAAGTCCATAGGTACATGAGTGGTTTTTCCCTCATTTAGATGCAATTAATCTATTCAGTATTTTTTAAAAATATATTTTATTGTTTTTTTTACAGAGAGGAAGAGAGAGGGATAGAAAGTCAGAAACATCAATGAGAGAGAAACATCGATCAGCTGCCTCTTGCACACCCCCTACTGGGGATGTGCCCGCAACCAGGGTACATGCCCTTGACCGGAATCGAACCTGGGACCTTTCAGTCCACAGGCTGACGGTCTATCCACTGAGCCAAACTGGTTTGGCTATTCAGTGTTTTTATAGAGCTTGGGCTGAGTCTGGTGCCTAAGCAGAGACATATAGCCCCTATCAATTTAGTTCTGTAAATTTTATCTCATATTTTTCCTACAGATAACTCTCCAGAGACATAGACTTCAGTCATAGAAACTCAGATATTTCAATGAATATATGATGTCACCAGATTGAAGTGGGCATGGCATTCTGGGCCAGTTCTCAACTTGCTTGCTGACTCTGACCCATTTGTAGTGGTTGTGGGTTTTCTGAAATCACAAACAGCCTGACATGAAAGATCACCAGGATTGATGATTCCCTCCAGGTCTTTCATGAAAGAAAAAATGGTAATTAAGAGTCCCATATTTGCCATCTTTACTTTACACATTCATTATTTATTAAGAAAACAGGGAAGGGCTTATTTTCATTTCATGTAGATGCTTCAGCGACAAAACAAGATTCTGTTCAAAAGGTTAACATATCTCATTTCTGAACATGTTAACACTCACTTAACTTCAGTATACATATATACAGGTCATACAAAAAAAAATAACAGCATCTGTAGATGTTTATCATTATCAAAGTATTACAAGTTGTGAAGTTTGATTTCTCAGACCCAATTTTCTCATCTGATGAAACTAGAGATTGTCACACATTTGCTTTACTCCTGGGCAGTTCAAAGACTGCTGACATTTGAAAACCAGAGAAGCTGAACGCTGACTCTCCAAAAATATACACTCTTCATTTTAGAAGGAAGGTGATCTGATATGTGTGACTGTATTTGATGGGAGTATATATACTATGTGGTCACAGAGCTGCTCTCATTTTGGAAGAGTCCCCTACTTGGACCGGATTATTTTGGTTGTGCCCTCCAATGGCAGCTTGTTGACAAACATGTATTACCCTTTCTGTGGTATGTAAGTTAAATTTCTTTTCCAAGGCTGTGGAGCCCTGAGGGAATAGAAAGGGGGAGAGGGAGAGGAGTCTGGGATGAGGTGTCTGGCTTCTGTAACTTCCCTCCAGGCCATTAGTTGATCTATTAGATCAGCTTTTTCTCAGCCTTTTGTGTGTAATTTTCCAGGCAGAGTTGTTGAATTATTGGCAGCCACTTTCAGCAAGCTGCTTAGGTCAGGGGGCTTTTCTTTGGCATTTGGCTCCCACGTACTTAAACAAGACCTCAATTTGCTAAGATGTTTAACATGAGAAGCTTGTTCCCTTTATCTGCTTTTTTGTTATTTCTTCCACGCATTGTTATTCATTCCACATCTGGCTGCAGGTTATGGCATTTGGGCTGTGCTTTGCCAGGCTAACCTCCATTAGCTCTCCTAGGGTTTAGGAAACAGTCCCCTCTGGATTGAAATATTAATGATCATAAGTACAACAGCAACCCCTCTGCTCTTCGAGTAATGCAATTCTAAGCCGAAGGGCAGCAGCTCCAATTACAACTACAGGAATCTTATATACCCTCCCAGTAGGATACACAGATGCACACACAGGGACTCATCTGGGCTCTGATACTTGTAACTCAATGCTTCCTTGTGCTTTAGTGTACTGAGGCTCTAAAAGAGAAAAATGATTCTAGCAAGGAGATTTGGTTGGTGAGGGTGAACCACTCACAACTGCTGAGCTAGTTTTGTAGGAAATTGCCCGTATGTGCATGGTGGGGTCTCCTCACCACTTCTTCTAACACTCTGGCGTGGAGATGAGGGAAACCTGTGCAACGGTTCTCTCCCTTTCTCTCTCTCCTCACTCATCTGGGCTGGTTTCAGTAATTAGAATAGTGTACCAGGAAATGGAGTAGTGCATTTTATTTTCAGCTCAACTACCACCTGAGAGATAGGCCCTCTGTGCTCAAGGACATTCAGCCCAAGGATGAAAACAAATGAGCAAAGATTATAAAATGAGTTGAGTCATGTGATGTAGTTGAGTCATTTGTCAGAAACAGATCCACAGAGGGAATCTTTTGAGGCTGATTTCTCTGCTAGACTGCTCCCCTAACTCCTGCCTGACAATCTAAAGCCTTAGACTATCAGAAGACATAATCAGATTTTGTAAAAGCCCTTGAGTTCTCAACAGGAAGAAAGGGGAAAGAAAATGGAGAGCAGAGCACCGGGTAAGGAAAAATGGAGGTATTTACCTAAAAAGAGGGTTGGGCAAAAATAGAAAAACTACAAAAAATGGAAGAACAAAATAAATGCCAAGAAACAAACAAAAACCAAAACAGCAAGAAACAGAAAAAGAATATGTGATGGAGTGACCAAATGAGGGTGAGAGAAAATGACATATAGCATTTATGGATGTATAGTGTTCTAAGAACCATTCTAATTGCTTGATATACATTGACTTATGATCCCTGTAACAGTCTTATCAGGAAGGGAATATTCTTATCCCCACTTTACAAAAGAAGAAATAGAAGCATACAAAGTTTAAATAACTTGCCCAAGATTAACATTTTATTTTTAACCACTATACTTTAGCTTCTTCCCTGGAGATAAAAGAGCCTTTCAGAGAAGCCTGGAGGGGCTGGCTAGATGGGGAAGATTGGTCCTCAGAACTCAGTCGAATTGAGCCAGGCTGGTGAATAGTGTTAACAAAAGCACTCTAGCAAAAGGATGTCTCCATAAAAGGGGACACGGTTCTTAAAGGTTGGTTAATTTCCTTAAAGTTATTGATGAAATTACTTTATTTTGCTTCCATAACTTTGTGTTCAGCTCTGAGGAGAGTGAAATGATGAGTTTTTCTTTTCCCTTAAACCTTTAGTTTCTTGAATGTATTTTTTTTACAGATATTCTTTAATGACTAATATTTTGGGCTCTTGAGAATGTTAACTGGAAACTTTAAAACTAATTGAAAGAATAAATACAGTTGATAGAGTAACAGTAGGGTAACATGTGACATAATTGGGAATGCTTATGATATACAAACTGTACTTTTAGAATGAACTCAATTTTGTTTAAAAGTGTATATATGCATATTCTAAAGTGTGTGTATGTATATTCTAAATGACTGGAAAATTACACCTCTAATTATCTCTGAGAATATAAAGGATTTATATGTTTTTCTTTTGGCTCTTCTGAATTTCCCAGTTTAAAAAAATGGTCTGTATTACTTATATAAGCAGAGAGAAATGCTATTAAAAGTGAAAATAAGTACAGTTCCAGCATCATGTTTTAGAAATGGCTCCAGGAGGTACTTAATCAAGTTATGAATCCTAACCAACCATCACACAACTATCTCTGCTTTTTATTTGGATTAAATCTTCTGACTTCATAAGCCAGATAGAACACTGACTTCTGAATCTAAAATAAGATTAGTCAAGCTTTCAAAAGTCAAAATGGAACCACCTCTCTCTCACACCTCAAAGAAAACTCTTGGCTTTCATCCTAAACTTTAGGTCCTTGGAGTCTTTAGCTCCTTTCTTAGAGCACATCACTAGTTAAGGGACGAAAAACAACTTTGTGTGTGCACGAGTCTTTGTGTGTGTGTGTGTGTGTGTGTGTTAAAAAAAAATAAACCATCTCTCAAGGCAAAAATCAGCCTTGTTTTATACAAGTTATATTTAGCTATTGGATATGAATTCAAGAGCTCTTTGAGAATGTTCCATTCATTAGGAAGTTGGATATATATGCTTCTAGTTAGCACTAAAATGGACAACAGAATCAGTGTATAGTATCTGGAGACCAGAAATCTAACCTTATGAAAGCATTATATGTTGATATTACCATTTTAATTAATAGCATAAGGAAGGGAGGAAGCAAAAGGAATTGAGATGAGACTTTAGGAAGACTTTCTGACTATGATCAATAAGGGGCAGGAAAGACATTGAGCTTATGAGGGTTGGTAAAGGAAAATGATTTCAAAAGAAGTAGAACTACCTTTGGATAACTCTGGTTGGGTTCAGGAGTTACCCTCTTGGAAATTCTTTCTTCTCATAGATTGAAACAAACGTCACCAGAAAATGCTTTATCTTTATACCTGGAGTTCAAGGCCACTTTGCTCTCCTAGCAATGCCCATAGAAATTCTGTAGGAATGACACTGATCTGGGTTAACTGGCCTGTCTGAACTATAAACTCTGCAGAGAGCTTAGCTAAAAACTGATGGGCCATAGCAATTAAAAGAGCAAAACAAATAGCCACAAAATCAATGAATAAGTGATACTTCCTCAGTTAGATAATGCCAGATCTGCTTCCTGCTAGTCAGAGCTTATGCAAAGGAAAGGGAAAAGTCCATTTCAGTTCCATTGCATGGAAATAAGAGCCCCTCTATTCTTCCTATTGCATGCAGAGCACAAGAAATCAGAGATTTGGCCGAGGCTCTGTGCCTAACTGCTTGCTCCTTGGGAAGGAATACCAATAATCTCGCCAAATACTCGCTCTGATGGGCTGTGTAGTCTTTCCTTGTTCCTTGTCTGCTCCCCATCCTAATCTTTTCTAGCAAAACAGATCCATGCCAACTGCAAAAGTAATAAAAAAGTAAATATTTCAAACCAGTGTAGCAATAAATTAATTTCATGCCTATTCTAAATGGCCCTGTTAATAAAAATAGAATTTCTCTGGTGCTTGAGAATGACTGTATAGAGATGTGACTTTGCTGGCTTTCTGGTTGCTCACAGCTCTTCCCAGTGCTGCCAGAGGCTGTTGTCAGTTGTTGGTTGTGGGTGCTTAACAGCTATCTGGAATGAAAGTTGGCAACACCTCCTGGTAGTTGAAGGCATCTCTCAGATCGAGGGATAGTGGCTGCCATCTCAGTTAGTAAACAAGGTAGCTTCCCTGTTGGATTGAGCGTCAACTCCA
Source organism: Antrozous pallidus (assembly GCA_027563665.1). Taxonomy (NCBI): domain Eukaryota; kingdom Metazoa; phylum Chordata; class Mammalia; order Chiroptera; family Vespertilionidae; genus Antrozous; species Antrozous pallidus. The sequence goes on from CM050521.1 coordinate 63,569,491, forward strand.
AATTTCTGATGGGAAGAGAAAATCAAGGAGGGCAGTGGATAAACATCACTGGAATGTTTTGTTGCCTGGAAACTCATTAAGACTGGATGATTTTCTTTTATCCCAGAACCCAATCCAGGAGAAGTGTGGCCCATTTTCATTCTTAATCTCATTAGATAGAACTAGTCAACTGCTGCCTATACTGATAAAAAGTGTGCGGAGGACCATGCTCTTTAGAAACAGTTGGAAACAGTCTCTGCTGGAAATAAATGAAGGAGAAGGAGGCATAGGATTGCATTGTTCCTTGTTTACCTGATACCACAGTTGCCAGTTCTGGAAGGCCTGAGCAGTCATTGAATTTTCTGTTAATTTGCTGGATTGTGTCCTCACGGAAAGTAGACTTCAAGAGTCCCTTTAAACTTTGGATCAGAAGTAACAAGCAGTAGATATAAAATAGGAAACTTTTGTTGAATGTTCTTCCCAGCCTATCACCTCTGGCTTATAAAACAGTATCTCGAAGCAGACGTGACCTGGTGTATTTTTTCTCTTGATGATTCTCACTGCTTTCAGGTTCATCTCCAGAGACCTGGAAAGTGAAGATGAATAGATTCCAGCCCACTGTCACCCTGGGTGTTTCCTTTGAAAACAAGCAAGATATTCCTATGCCGTCATTAGAGTATTTATTTCTCTCTCTCTCTCTCTCTCTCTCTCGAGTATTTCTCAGGAAGATGGCCAGAAATTCTGTCTTATACCCAGCTTTTTAAGCAAGCATACAATATAGGCTATTGACATTTGAAAGCCAAAACCATCAAGAAGAGCATGAGCCAACAGAAAAATTGAAGGATAGAATCCAGATTTGCTGCTTAAATCTGATTAAAGGGCTTTGGGTCCACTGATGTGTTAGGTGCTTCCATCATATATTTTGTGGAATAAGCTGAAACTGTCACTTGTCCCACTGTTACATTTTACCAGCATTTTGTGAAAAACAACTTTATGGTGGGTTTATATTTCCAAGGTCATAGCTTAGTAAATTGTAAGGTTACAGAATAAATGAAGGAAAAAATTCTTTTGATTCAGTCTTCTGCCACAAATCTCACTGTTAGAGAACTCTTTTCTTTGGAAAAAAGGGATGGACAAGTCTTTTTGTGCTTTAAAACATAACATTTCTCTTGAAATTTCTATTGGCTTTGACTATTTCTCACTAGGTGGGAAGATGCCAGATAAGGTTTCCACTGTGAAGACAATACGGTCTTCATTGCTTCCTTCTTGTCCACTTTGGTTTTCAAGGAAGCACAGCATTGTGGTGGCTGAGTTTCCCATAGACATTAGTCAAGGAGCTTTGTTCTCTTTAATTCTTTGGCAACATCTCTTCTCCTGATGTCTCAGGAACTTGACCTTATGAAATCATTGAAAACTTCTCTATGTGATTACGCTGTGATCCCTCTTTTGTGTGACTATGAAATTGTTCCCAAACTAAACTCTGCTTAACTTCAGTTGCATGGCTAGAGACCCATCATTTATTCAGAATATTTCAAGCTAAATGGCATTTAGAGTAAGGATTCATGTGGCATGGAATTTCAGTTGGAACATTGTGAGAATCTATGCCCCTCTGTTAACTAGATGGTTTCTTTTCTCTCCTTACATAGACTTTCATGATGGAAGTTTTGCTTCCCTCTGGCCTCCATTATACCTTCTCTCCTCACTGGTTTCTTTACTGTTTGTCTCTGGTCTCTCATACTTTTAGCTTACTTCTTATGGTTCTAACTCCAACTATGATCATAACTCTCCCAAATAACTGTTAAAATCCTCTTGGGTTTTCCAGAAACTATTTCCTGTGAAGCCATGTTCCATTTTTATTTTAAGTATCTGGTCCTTTTATAGGTCAATTGCTAAGTTTGAACTTTTTGCCTTTGGTTTATGTTTCCACCTCTGGTCAGATCATCTCTGACAGGGGTCTTAGAGTAAATGCTATGCCTGGGACTTGTGAGTGGGGCACTTCTTTGTGCAAGAAGCCATGGGCAGAAGCTGCAATGACCTACACATGTGTACCTAATATAGTATACTTAGAACACCTCTAACTGTAGGGCCACTATGAATCAGACACATTTAGAGACAATGGAGGGTCATATTTTATTTTATTCTGAACTAGGATATTTTATTTATTTATTTATTTATTTACTTACTTACTTACTTATGTATTTTTTCCAAATTTCTTTATTGATTACTAGAAGCCCAGTGCATGAAATTCATGCACAGGGTTGGGGGGGGATCGGGCCTAAATGGGCAGTCGGACGTCCTTTTCACAATACAGGACTGCTGGCTCCCAACTGCTTGGCTGCCTGCCTTCCTGATTGCCCCTACCTGCTTCTGCCTGCCAGCCTGATCACCCCCTAACCACTCTCCTGCCAGCCTGTTTGCCCCCAACTTTCCTTCTCTGCCAGCCTGGTCACCCATGACTGTCCTCACCTGCAGGCTTGATCACCCCCAACTGCATTCCCTTGCAGGCTTGGTCCCTCCCAATGGCCTTCCCCTGCTGGCCATTTTGTGGTAGCCATCTTGTGTCCACATGGGGGCAGGATCTTTGATCACATGGGGGCAGCCATTTGTGCATTGGAGTGACAGTCAATCTGCATATTACTCTTTTATTATATAGGATGGTATTATATATGTGTCCTTATCCCTCCATTAACCCTCCCAACCCTCCCCCCACTCATGCTCTCACCTCCCATGGTGTTCATGTCCATTGGTTAAGCTTATATTCATGCATACAAGTCCTTTGGTTGATCTCTCCTCTTTCCCCCCTCCCTCCTGTATCTTCTCCCTAAACTAGGACATTTTAATTTGTCATGTTTTGAATGACTTAAAGGAGAAATGTGAAATTATGAAATCAAATAATAAAATATTGTGATTTGCACCAAATCTTTTAAAACTCTATTATTCTCTTTGTCTTGGGTATTCAGTGCCTCTAGATTGAAGACTGTATGTTTCTCTGAGATGTACTGTATTTGCTGCTAGTGAGGCTATGTGGATGCAGTGTGATGTTCATGCTATATTTAAATAATTTTGTCCAGAGGGAACGTACGGTATTGGGCATTAGTTCATTGGACTAATTTCAATCATGTAGGATGTGCGTGGGTGTGCGTGTGTGTGTGTGTGTGTGTGTGCACGTGTGTGTGTAGCACTTAATGAAATCATACAGTTTGAGTCAGGAGTAGCCTTACACCATTTAGTTCAATCTCTTTATATTTATAGGAAAGGATTTTTCTAAAACCAGATAATCAATATGAGTGTGGAAATTAGGAATTAATTCTGCTGAATTGTAGGGTAAAGCTTTTTCCAATGACCGATGCAAAAGATGGATAAAACATATGGCTTTAAAAATTATACTCATCATGAGGACCCTACACGCATGTGAACAGAATAGAGCAGATTATGTGCATAGTTACTAAAAATATCCTGAGGCTGGTAGAGACCTAGGTCCTCTATTACTGGTCCTGAACCAAGATACCAGGTTTTAATTTCCTCAAATACTTTCAGCACGTGAAATTTCCTTTGTATGTTTCTTTTTTGGGACCCAAGTTCCTTTGGCAATGAATAGGAAAACAAGAACTAATAACGTACTTTCATAAGGTATGTTTTCCTGTTTGATACTATGAATTATTTTATCTGGTGCTCTGTGCAAATGTTTAGATGATGATTTTACACAATGCCCAACATAGCAGCGTATCATGTGGCTGCATGAAAAAAGGTTATCTCTTTTAGAACAAGCTATATTAATGCATTGGGAAGAATTTTTTATTTGTTTTTCTTCACAACAATGGCCTGTTAACTTGGTTCTAGTATTTTGTGTGTAGAAATCCAAATCTGACGTGTTGAACAAGCAACATGTCATCAAACGTCTCTTCCATAATACATAAAAGGAAGTTCACAAAATAATAGTTGTAAGAGGATAAATATTTATTGAATCAGTGCCAAAATAGTCTGTAAAGAACCAAGTACCCTGCTGGTACTTGAGATCTATGTCAAATATAATTTGATGGTGGACTTTTTCATTTGTCCTGATCTGAATGATAATTTCTAAGATTAGAGACCTTTATCTGGCTCTATGCTGAATGTAGTATTTGACATCTTTGTATATGTATCCTGATCCATTTACTGAGCAGGTCAACAAGCAGCTGAAAATCAATAAAAATTCCAATTTGCAAATGCAAAAAGAATTATGTAATTAGAAACATTTATAATTTGTAAAATTCCTAAAATATTGGCCCTTGAAACTGGAAATTAATAACTTCTAAAATTATTTTGATAAAAATTTTTGGAACACGGAGTATTATATTACTAGATCAGGTTAATAGTTCTTAAACCCACTGATCAATCTTAATGTCACTAAATTTAGGCCCACTGTATATTTTGTACATCCTGATAGGTGCTTTAGGATATATATAACACCACCTCTGAAGATTTTTGCCAAAAATAACCGAAACTGTATTTAATTAAGCCCCTTGATATAGCTACTGGTTTTTCAACAAATAAATGTCATGAGAAAAAAAAGAGGTGAACCATTATAGATTAAAACAAACTTAACCATATAAATAACTACCAAACCCAATGGGTAGACATTGCTAGGACCCTAATTCAAAAACGTCATTTTAAGAAGACATTCTTTGAGATCAAGGAAAATTGAGCATAGACTGGATAGTAGACTGTATGATTGGATATTTTTGTATTTTGTTAAGTGTGATAAATCATCCTTGGCTATTTGATACATGGTGATGAACACATAGCTGAAATCATATGATATATTGGATTTGCTTTAAAATAGTTCAGTGATAAAGTGTGGGAGGTAGTTGAAGTCAAGAACAGCGTATTTTTGAAGTTGGGAGATTACTATGCTCTTGTTTTTATTTTTGTGTACATTTCAAAATTTTTAAAGTAAAAAATTACAAAATAAGCTAACAAAGAAAGCTTTGTCTTTTTCCTAGAATATGTAAGATCTTTAAAACCAGAAATCAGGTTAGACTTGGTAACAAAAAATAGATTTTTTTAATGGCTTACACCATTCAATCCTGAAGGCTGAGAACTTTCTCTTAGGATAGGTCTGCATTTGGTACTACTTTGCTACATTGTTGATTGCATGTCCATGAGCATTAACCCCACTGGGCCATAAAGTTAGCATTTGTATTATAAAAATGATAGGGTCCCCAATATAGGTTTATAATGAAGTTTGGATATGACATTATATGTGAAACACCTGGTACGGTGTCCAGCAGATGCTCACTCCTCAATAAATGGAGCAGCTACTATCTTTGCTTCATTTAACAAAGACCAATTAAGTGTCAGATATGTGCCAGCCCTGTGCTAAATCCAGGAAATTTCTATGGAGAAAAATATACAGCATCTGCCTATAAATAGTTCTTAATTTTTTGAAAAAGTTGAATCATGGGAGACTGCTGTTTTCTAGACGTGAAAGAGTCAGACATCAGCAATTTCATTATAGTTCAATCTGAGAACTGAAGTGATATTTAATAATAGAAGTAGAGTGGTACAAGGTTAAGATGGTAGATGCTTGTATCAGACTCTCTGGGCTTAAAACTTGGCTCTGGCATGAGCAAACTGTGTGTTTCTGTGAGTCACCTTTTATGCCTTTGTTCATCATCTGTAAAATGGGTATATGACAGTACTATAGAATTGTTAAAAGGATTATGTAGAAAGCACATAGAATGGTACTTAGTATATAATAAGCCCTGAATATTATTGTTACTTGTGCATGTGCAAAGTAATATATGAAGACACCTTATTCTGTGAGGTATAGATAGTTTTATTTGGTGCAAGGGGTTGGTGGTGAGGAAATGATAGAAAGTTAACTCATACAAACAGTTATATATCCATCTTAAATAGAAAAAGTAGAGCAGGCTTGCTGGGAGAATTATGCCATGATTTTTCCCACTGTGCTAATAGTAAAATTATTGGTTTATATTTTAATGCCTGCATACATTTTATCTATCTATCTACCTATCTATCTAAAATACATAGTTATTGTTAAAAGTATTATAGATGTCCCCTTCCCCCCCCCCATTGCCTCCTTCCAGCCCCCACCTGCTGCCCACCCCAGACCTTCACCACACTATTGTCTGTATCCATGGGTTATGTTCCTGCATATGTTTTAGCACATTGTTCCATACATTAATATAGGCAAACAAGATTAAGTGCTGGGGCCAGCCGGCATTAGTCGAGCAGTCCCTGAAAGGGGGGTGAGGCTTATGGAAAGATAGAGATAGAAAGATGGATAGAAATAAAGAAGAAACAAAAGATATGGGATCAGGAGGTCCGCCCTCTTTAGGACTGTGGCCCCGAGTTTATTTCACTCCACTCTTTTAAACAGTTCTGGTTACATATTACACAATTCCTTGTTCTCTAAACAACAAAGCTACATTCTATTATAAACATGTTTCCCCATTAAACCCCTTATCTTAACTAACTTCCTTAGGCTATATGTCCATCCAAGATGCCACCTAAATCTTTTCCCATTTTCCCATAGATCGTTTGGCTATTTACAATGTTATGTGCTGGAAGGCAGTTTTGTTTGCTAAACTACAATTGAAGGTAACCATTCTGGGGGGCGGGGGGGGGAGTGGGGGGAGACAGAAACCATAACTAACCTTTAGAGCAGACAGGCCTTGCCCGGAGGGTACTCTCCACAATTAAGGATGTTTTAGGCAAGGGACATGGAATGTACAAAGGCCTGGAAAAAGGAAAAGCAAGTTTCAGGAGCCGAAGGAGATGGTGTGAGGTTAGGGTTTCAAATGTGGTCTGAGGAATGGACAGGAACTGGACATGAGTTGTTGTGAGACTAGGTGGTTCATATCGTCTGAGTAATTAAGTAGCAAAAAGAATCAGATAAAAATCTTACCCAGAATAGTGAGAGCAATGTGGTGATTAGTTGGCATGAAAGGAAGACTTGCTGGCAGTCTATAAAAGTAATCTAAAACCTTATTATTCAAAGTGTGGTTGCTGGACCAGCAGCATCAGTATCACCAAGGATCTGTTAGAAATGGGAATTTTTTGGGCCCAACCATCCATTGAATCAGAACATGCATTTTAACAACAGCAGGTGCTTTGGGAGCACATAGAAATCTGAGAAACATTGTTCTGGAGAGAGCTCAGGAAAGCCTGGGCCAAGGCAGAGACAGTGGGTGAAAAGGAGAGAATGAGGACCACTGACGTATTTCAGAGGTGAAACTGAGGTTTGACTGATGTGAGGATCAAGAAAGGGGTGGTTGATGAAGATGCACTGAAAATAACCTGTTATTCCTTACTAGGATTTCTGGGTGGATGATTGGAAAGATAAGAAAGAAGATTTGGGGAATAATAGTGAGAAAAAGAAAATGTTTTATGGCAAGTTGTTTTTATGAAACATGGATGAAGATCCATAAAAAAGGACTGAAGACAATGGAGTCACATTATTAAAAAGAAAATCTGAAGAATGTAGTTTTCTTATCGCCAAGGACGAATCCAACAATAAGTGTTAGACATATCCTCTTTACTGTTCTATAAAAGAGCAAGGGCACATTTGAACTGGCTCTCTAGTGTGCACTCGTACTCTGGCTCCACTGTTAAGTATAAATATATAAAAATAAAACCTAACAGCACAACAGTGCTTGATAGTTTGTATGCAATTCTCCCATGTAGACTTGGCAAGAATTCAGGTTCTGGAATTTGGAGAGGTCGGGGAATCCTGGTGATTCTGTGGCATCTGTATTAGTGGATTTTCTTTATGGTTTAAAAAGATGTGTGGGGAATTAAGATATCTGAGTTTACTATCTGCTGAGTTTAAATGAAGTGCTTCCCAGGGGTAGGTTTGAGAGGTTATTTAACCAGATTGTAGAATCTCTAAGTATGCAATCTCTTTCTCACCCCGAGTTGACAAATTTAACAAATAAAAATATAGAACTCCTAGTTAAATTTGAATTTCAGATAAATACAAGTATTTTTCATATAAAAATATTATAACAAATATTACATGGGGTATACATATACTAAAAAAAGAATCACTACCTGAAACTCAAACTTAACTAGATGTCATGTACTTTATCTATAACTCTCTCTCATGCCCTAATTATAAGCAAGGTTTTATATATATATGACTAGAAGCTTGGTGCACGAATTTTGTGCACTGATGGGTTGTGTGGTCTGAGGAGATTGGCCTGCTATGGGAGCACTGCTTATCCCAGGCAGCTGAGCAGCGTTCTAACTGTGGAAGCACACTGACCACCAGGAAGCATCTCCTGCATTGAGCATCTGCCCCCTGGTGGTCAGTGCATGTCACAGAGACTGGTCCAGTCGTTCTAGTTGTTTTGCCTTTTAGTCACTGGGCTTTTATTATATAGACTATAGCAATATTAATTTTTAAAGGGTAATCTGAGAATTTTGCAGGATGGCATGGAAAAATATATAACATTAATTCATACAATTTGGAGCAATAAAGCAGAACAGGCTTTCTGAGAGAATTATGCCATGATTTTTCTTCCTATGCTTGTGTTAAAATTACTGGTGTATGTTTTTAATCCTTGCATACATTTTAGCAGCTTGGTTTATAATGTTAATATAGCATTTAGTGGGATACAGTCTATAATAAGGCCTTAGTTTTCAAACAAACTGCAGATGTAGAGCTATGAGAGTAGGTTTGATGCTTGGTTTATATAGGAGACTCTCATATTAAACAGATGTGCTTTTTCTACTGAGCAAGACAATGTTGAAAAGAAAACTCAATTACAAGTGGCATATATATAAACCTCCTCTTCAATTGGGTCTGTTTTTAGAAATTTTAAGACATAAATCTGTGTTAAGTATTTTTTCCAATTATTTCATTAACTATATCAAGCTAAAATGTGAATTTAAAAAGTTGGAAGTATTAAGTATTGTGGGACCAAAAAGAAGTAAGGAATTAATTCCATTGAGGGGCATGTGAGAAGGTTTTACAGAGTGTGGCATGTGAGTATCTTCCTAAAATATAGGATTTTTAAAAACCTTTTCAGTGTGTTATTTTTTTTTCTGATAACTAAGGTAATATATGCAGAAATTTTGTAAAGCAGAGGAGACCTTACAAAAGCAGCAGGAAACAAACAATTATGCAAAATTTCTAGACCTGGAGATACCAATATTATTTTTATTTTCTTTCATTTTTTCTCATTACTTACATAATTAAGATCATATTACATACATGCAGTTTTTTATCCTACCATTTCACTTAACATGGAAACATTTCTTCTTGTCAGTAAAAACTGTGATTTAACCAGCTAACCAAGAATCCATTAATATGGTTGAATAATGATTTTTAACATAACCCTCTAAGTTTGGGTTCTTAGTTACCTTTAGGGTTTTTATTTTCTTTTGTGGTATGTTTTTAAAAATTTATAGCTCTGGTTGTTTTTAAGACTTATATGTAGAATTATTGGATAAAGGTATAAAATAACATTAATGATCTTGACACATATTACCACACTGCCTTCTGAATTAATTGTCCTAATTTAAACTTGAAGCATCAACAGAAAGGATGAAAGAGGAGCATTGGAGTACAGACATGGGAAAGTGTGTTATGTAGTCAGCAATAAAGAAGAGCTGGATTTCTTTGGAGTGTGAAAGCATGAGTGATGGATGGGAACCAGGCTAAAAGGGGTAGGTTAGAACCAGGTCATGAAGTATCCTAATTGCCAAACTATTGGAATATCCTTTCTTTTGCAGGGAGTTGTGAGTCACAGAAGGCTTTTGGGTAGGAGAATGCCATGATTTTAGAATCTTCTTCCAGTTAATTATAGTTTATTAAATATCGCTGAACTTTTGGATCATGTCCAAATGCTATTTAAGGTCATCAGCTATCAAAATTTGAATGTCTGGAAAGAAACCATGCCAATGGCTCATCGTGTTTAAATATATCATTGACATTTACCTTATTGAATATAAATTGATTTTTACACACTTCTGTCAATAACTGCATAAAGCACCTGGAAGGTAGAAAGTGCTGGGTCAACTCTATGTCATGGAAGCCTTTTAATGTGTACTTCGGTGGTATATAGAACTATGAGTGCTATAAAGATTTATTGAGGATTTGAGATGTTTCTAGGGTGTTCTTGTTTAATGATGTGCCCTATAACCATTCCTGGCTCCGAGTGGGACCAGAAAAACCAAAATGCATTAAAAAAAAGCTCAGGCAGTTACACATTGTCTATTTAAAATCAGGAAGACCAAGAGATCCTCTTTCTCTGTGACACTGAATATTTATATGAAAATGTAAATAAACTAGTCTAACATCTAGATTTATTTTACATCTGTAGGCAACATTGGGTAATCTTATTTTCTCCTATTACATAGATGCTTTTGCGAAGCAAGCATAGACTCAGATTAACGTTGCTCAGTATGGTAATCAGGGATTATCACTTTCTGAAGGAAAAAGGTGGAATCTATTTTCTTAATTTATATGAGAGCATTAGAGGCCCGTTGCATGAAGATTCATGCAATAGGCTTTTCTTCCCCTGGCTGCCAAGACCAGTTTTCCTCTGGAACCTGGGACCTAGACCTTCCCTCTGGCTGTTGTCTTCCGTTTTTGCTTTGGCCGGCTGGAGGCTTTACTCCAGCCAGAGTCTTCAGTCTTCTCTGCTCTGGCCAGAGTGCCACGCTGCCTTGTCTTGGTTGGGCGCTTGCCGCCACCGCCTCATCTCCGAACCCTGGAGCCAGGCACTTGCTGCCACCACTGCCACAGCTTTTCTCTGCCCCCAGGGCCGGGCAATCCCCCTGTTTGGCCCTGCCCCCCTGCTCCTGATTGGCTGGTTGCATAGCCAATCAGGAGCCAAGGTACGGTCACATTTGCATGTTACTCTTTTATTAGATAGGATGCCCGCAAAAAAGGAATAGGAAACACCACTCTGACAATTACACGATTCTTACCTGCATTGTTTTCCTGGTGTCATTGCCATGTACACTGGGGCTGGGAGAATGCAAACTTCCAAATTTGGAATCTATTTAAACCCGGTAGGTTCTGAAATTCAAATTCAACTTGATCTTTTCAGCCTTTGGATTCTGTCTCCTGCTGTCATAACATCACTTCTTGATTCAGAGAGTTTCACAGCATCTCAAATATAACTTCTCTGGGATGGCCATGCATCAAGTGTAAATGAATCGGAACACTGAGCAATTAACTTTTACTTGAAATAGATACGACTTTTAAAAAGAGGGGTAAAATTGCATCGATAGTTTGAAATGGCTATTCAAATATTTTATGGCATCTACCACTGGACATGCTTGGTTGAGAGTGTGAGGCACTCCCTCCCCATTACTGCAGTCATTGAAGACACTTTGATAAATCTAAAATGTAAATAGCTTCTTCCTCTCATACTATGCTTGACTCTAACATTAATGCTCTATCATTTAAGTGACTAAAACAGTATTTCTGAACAGGCTTTCTAATTTTGTCATAAAACTTTGCAGAATGATTTCTTGTTTAAAAGGCCAACCATTTAATACTCTTTTCTTTTAGCCAATTTAAAGCAAATAAATCAGGTCAATTCTTTTTATGACACAAAAGGGAAAAATGATAAGTTTTCTTATGTCAGACTTTTTTATTTTTACATTTCTACAAATGAAATGTCTCTTCTCTTCTTTAAGTACACACTGACAAGTCATTAATCCTTAATGTAGGTTTGTACCTCTGGGTATTTTGGGGATAAAACTCATTAAAATTCTTTTGTTTTATATGCAACTGTCCTAATAGAAATTTGGAGTTCATGTTTAGAACTTGTTAAAATGAAGAGAAAGGATAAAATTTTTCTTTTAAAAGAGCTGAAGTACACAAAATTACTCCTACCCATAATCAATGATGTCATTCAATTCTTGAATGTTTGCTGCTAACTATTTTACAGACAGAACACAAATTTTGTTAGCTCCATATTTTCAATGTGAATATATTTATTCCATTTGTATTGTCTGGGTAGGTCTTATGCATTTAATGTCATTTTCTATAATGCTTTTCTGTATTTCTGAGAAACATTGGATTTTTTTTTCTTTAATTCTACCCAAAAGTGAGTGATTAGACCATCATTCTGCTTTTCTTTTTGTGGAAATAAGCTCTTATTTTGTGAAGATTTGCTACCAAAGGCAGTGGAGAATGCTTTATTGATACGGGTAAAGTTATTCTGCATCATGTTGCCACATCCTATCTCCCCCTTGCTCTTTCTCCCTGTCCCTCTCTCTTCTGTTGAATGTTTGAAGGGCTTCTAAATGGAAAAGAACTTTCCCCCACAAGCTTACATTTCAAACATATCTATAAAGATTTTATTACCCATAAAAAACCTCTCAATGGAGGATTGGGAAACCCTACTCCTTGATTGTCCTTTTTATTCTAGCTACTGATAGTAATAAAAGAATTCATCAAGAGAGACATTACACTTCTGCTTTTTACTTTATTTTCCTTAAATAAGTGTACCAGAGTCTTCCCTGTCTAAACTACATTCTAATGTACATTCAAAATCTTCATATATTCAATCCTTCTTCACATAGTGAACTTCAGCTATGCATTGAACCTGGTGGTGGGCACTGGGAGCACATAATGAACACAGTACTCACTGTCTGTGCCCTTGGGGTATGTATGAGTGGGGAGAATGGGAGATCAATGATATTCAATTTGCCCCACAGAGTGCAAAAATTACAGATGTCTAAGAGCTACCAAGGCTTGATCATAGTTCTTTAAATTATATATTGGAAGATTTCCTTTAGGCCTTCCACTGAAGGGAGGCTTCCCTGAAGAAGTTGCTTTTGAGAAAGAAGGTAATGAGGTGTCTCCTAGATAAAGTAGCCCACAGGAGAAAGTGGAGAGAGAATGTGTATTCTAGAACTGAAAGAAGGCTAGAGCACAGAGTAGAGGATGGGTCTTGACAGGTGAAATGGGAGAGTTTTATCTAAACCAGTACATACATGACTTCGTGGATCATGTGAGAAATTGTCATTTCTAGTTCATGTAGAAGATGAAAAAAGCCATAGAAGACTTTTAAAGAGAGGAGAGACATGATGGATCTTGCTTTTTAATAGCTCAGGCTGGTGGTAATTAGAGTGTGTGTACTGAAACCTGTGTGGAGCTGTTGTGATGGTCCGGTGGGGGCAGCAGAAAGTAGAGAATGGATCTGGGGGATGTGGATTAAATAAGGCAGGTAGAGAAAAGGGAGGTGTTCCGGATAACTACCAGGTTTGCGACTTGCATCCTCTGTACGTGGCAGTTGCTCTTGAAATACTTCCCTACTCTTGGGTTCATTAGATTACACACGCTATAGGGTCAGAGCTATGCTTCTGGAGTGAACTAATAAGCTTGAATATTAAAGTAATCAATTCTGGGCTGCAATGTTCCCTTCTTACTGTGAATGGCATTTACTGTTTCATGGTCATAATTTGCAAATATTTACTCAAGCATTTAGAAATTCTTTCCAAAACCAGTGTCAAAGAAAATGTTATTATTAGAACTTTGAAATGATAATTACAGTAATGCTTATGTCAGTCAAGAATTCTAAAAGCTCAAACCCCCCTGTATTGTGTAATATATTTGCATAATATTCATGAAGGCAACTAAATTATGGATTTCCAAAACAAGGATAATAAAAACAAACACACACACACACACACACACACACACACACACACACAACACACATCAACTTTGATAGTTTCTAAGCCTTATTTTATATAATAAGAAAAGTCCATTTATTTACACATTTTGTTCTTAGCTATGCTGGAGGCCAAAAGAGGAAGTAAAATGAGTTAAAAAAAACTTGAGAATTACTCCAGGGGCACATGTCCTTTCTCACTATTAATACCTCATTTTTTTTTTCACTTTTCCTCAAAACCAGCAGTTACATTCTTTGCCATGTGTGTGTGAGATCTCATTAAATGCTGCAGTATTCCTGATTTTTCCTTTGCTAGAGTCAGAAACAATGAAATATTGATTCCTTGGCCCTCCCTTTCATCTATCCAGCCATGATTCCAGCCATAGGTACCATTAAACATTTATTTTTAGAGTACATACTCTGCATAAAGTACTATACCAGTGATTCTTGACAGGGAAAAAGTTTGTGGAAGCCAGTTGTGATGGCTCCCAATTTTCTTTTCCACCTCGTGTTTATTCCCTCATGTCCTCTCCCCCCACAGTGAATTAGTGCTTGTCGGTGTGACTGGTCAAGGATGGTTGAGGTGATGTGTGGTTTCCAAAGCTCCATTCAGTGCCCATTTGTCAGCCCTGTGAGGGCAACCTCAAGAGTGGATCTCCCAGCCCTACTTGAGCCTTCAGGTCACTGCAGTCCCAGTGACATATTCCTGTAACCTCATAAGAGACAGTAACATCGCTCTAAGTCACACTCAAATTCTGCCCCCTTCCTTCCCCCCCCCCCCAAAAAAAAACCCAACAACAACACCCAAAAACACACACATAACACACTGAAAGGTAATAATTGTTCCTTGTTGTTTCAAGCACTACATTCTGGAACAATTTGTTAAACTGCAACAGATTCTAATATAGATCCCTTCCATCATGTACTTCCTTCTATGGCAGAGGAGGGTGGTGCTCACATCTCAGCCATGTCCCAACCAATAATGAAGAAGGCTCAGCTATAGCTTCAGTGCACAGAGATTTAGTTACAATTTAAGATGTTTGGAACTCAAAACATCCATAGACAGTAGTAGCAACTTTCACAGAAATTTGCAATTCACTTTTGCAGCTTTCACACAATGTATTACAAGTATAGCCTAGTGAAACTAGTGAGGATTTATGAAGAGGAGTGAGTTACTAAATCAGTATTAAGTATCTACCATATGCCAGTCAATGAGCTAGGAATTAGACAGCAGCAGAGGTGAAGGCAGACAAAAACCTGTGTGTTTTTTTAAATCCTCATTGGAGAATACTAGTATATTTACTGAGAGAAAAGGAGGGAGGGTGGGAGAGAGAGAGAGAGAGAGAGAGAGAGAGAGAGAGAGAGAGAGAGAGAGAGATTAAATGTGGGAGAGAATCATTGGTTGGTTGCTTCCGTTATGTATCCTGACTTGGGATAGAATAGGCAATCTAGATATGTGCCTTGACCTGATTGACCATCAAACCTACAACCAATCTTTTGGGAACATGGGATGGACAGTGCTCCAACCAACCGAACCACCACCTGGAGCAAAAAACTCTGCTTTCACTGAAGAGGGCAGACATGCTTAAATGATTATACAATTACTGCCTGGGTTCAAGAACCAGTCACTATGAAAACATAAAATAGAGGAAAGCCAAAGTAAATGAGAATAAAAAAAAGGCTTCTCTGAAAATGCTATAGTTCAGTTGTAACTTACAAGATTGAGGATGTTATTTAAAAAGAAAAAAAATGTAATAGGTGAAGATGAGGCCAAATGTTGTAGGTATATGAAGTCCTGAGTCAGGGTAGAGCATTCTCTGTCTCTTTGGAAAACTAAAAGAGGTCAGGTGTGGATTGAGTAGAACAAAGAAGAGACAAATGGTACTAGATGCTGCTAGAGAAGTAGGCAGAAGCCAGGCATTCATTACCTTAGGCCATGTAGTACTACAGGCTTGCAAGAGTTAAGGGGAAATACTTGAAATGAAGTTCAAGGTAGTATGTGGCTGAACTAGAACTCGAACTTGGGTTTTTGCCCACCACTTTAATTTTATAGAATTTACTGTTTCTATATTAGTGTCCTTGACATATGGTCAGAAAGCAACCAAATACCTGCTTTAAAAGGGATGAAGGAAACGAAGAATCAGTGAAGGCAAGGAAAGACCTCTCAAAACTCATCTGTGTTACTTGTCTCTTTCTAACTGTAACTCATGGATACAGAGAACAGACTGACAGCTGTTAGAGGGGAGGAGGTTGGGGGCTGGGAGAGAAGGGTGAAAGCAAAGAAAACAACACAACTCCTACACACAGATAACAGTATGGTGATTGGCAGGGGGAAAGAGAAGAGCATAAAGGAGGGACAAATGGTGATAGAAGGAGACTTCACTTGGGGTGATAAACACACAATGCAATATACAGATGATTTATTGTAGGATTGTATATCTATAACCAGTGTCATCCCTTTATTGAAGAAGTTCAATAAAAAATAAAAATAAAAATAAAAATGATTCTGGGTAGAGCAGGAACTGGGATGTTGGTCTAATGCTCATATAATTCAGGTTTTGTGACTCAAAATTCAGTATGTAATTATTTTTTTGCACTTGACTTCATTTGATCCACATGATTGTTCCACCTGATTACCAGTGTCATTACTGTATGTTGCAAAGAATAGATGACTGGGTAACTGTTAGAAAACCCCAAGGCTTTTTTGCTACAGCCAGCCCTATCAAACTGCTTCTGGGCTTCCAGGGACCATCTAGAACGGATTCAGGCATCTGTCAGAATGAATGTCCCTGGATTCAGGACCTAGAGAGACTAGAATCAAAGTCTGTAAAACAAAAACGACTTATTTGTTTGTCATCAGGAGCAGTGAATAGAGACGGCTGGCAAGAGTCTATGCTATTTCGCAGCTGCTATAGCCAAGAACTGAAAAGTGTAAAATGGGTGGGGGCTGCCCAGAAGGGGTACAAAACAGGTTGATTCTCTGTGACCTGCTACATTATGAAATGGGCCATAAGCATATGGACTGGGCTTATGGCCTTCCACAACTGAGGATTTCTGAACACTGCTAGAACATGGATATGGGTGAAAGTTAGTGGTGATTGAATGGGGAATTTAGGGGAAATAGCTCAGACTGCTATTATGAAGAGTTTATACTTAATTGCCTATGATACCTCAAAAAATTGAAGAGACAGAGTAGGAGAAATGAAGGTTTTACATGAGGTCTTGCATTTAATGAATACCCACTGACTGATTTACTCCTGGCAGAAAAAGATTTGGAGGCCAAAGATGCTTGAATTACTAACCAGAGACTGCTTCCCTAGGCAAGAAGAAGCTATTACTTTGCTTTGAGATTAGGGGACTGAGAACAGGACACGGCTGTTCCTTGGGAAATTGCAAAGCTCCTAAAGAGGTAGCAGCTGAACATATTTCCCTTTTATTTTTGAATGTTGCAATATCTGAAAAAAAAGTATCAGTCATAGTACAAACTGGCAGTGATCCAGCCAAACCTCTGGGTAGCTGAGAATTCTGGTGATTGGCATTTGAGTGATGTTCTCTGACATCCAAGCTGAATCTGCTCTGTTCATGCAAGCTGACCTATGTGGTTTGTCCCCACCTCCCCTTCTTGTGAGGAGAGAGGAAAGGAGCTGTGCATGATACTGGGCCCCACTAGGCTGCTGCACAAATTAAATATCTTCCAGACCATTTAGGGAGTCTCCTTCCTTCAAGCTTCAGACCCTCTATTCGTAAAATACTCTATATTCTGGCACTTGGCAGATGAATTAGCATTACTTTCTTAATATTTTCCTTTATATTTGGAGATTATCAACCCATCCAGGCCTCTGGGGTTTCTGAATGTATCTGTATTCCTGAGAAATGCCATACCCCTGAGCAGGAAAAGAAGTTGTGCTCAAGGACTAAATGGGAGTCCATGACATTCACCTGTCACCTCTATAAGAGATGGGGGAGAGGAAGTTATTCTTTTATGCTACATAGCCTGGTCATGGAGCTGTTGTGCAGAGGTGGGAAAATATAAAGATGCCCAAGCTTCTAGTTATCCTGTAGTCTTAGATGATGAATTTGACAAATCTGAGATTCTTAGTTCCTCCAAACTGTCAATAAGCTGGTAAGCTATTAACTTTTATTCAGATATTACTCTACATTAGATGCGGTTTCATGTACTTTACATTCATAAATTCAGTGAATGGCACATGTCTGTGAGGTAGTTACTACTATTGACCTCAGTTTATATGGATTAAACTGAAGCATAGACAAGTCAAACAACTTGTTGAAGCTCATACAGCTAGGAAGTGGGGCCAGATTTAAAACTAGCTGGTCAGACTCCAGAGCCTTCACTTTTAACCTTCATACTTAGAACTTTTATGGTTGTGAAAATTAGAAGATATTATTGAAGCATTAGTAAAATTGTGCTCGAATCATGGTTGGAGTTCCAAATAGGTTAACTTTCTTCCTCTCCCTACAGATTTTCTTCCTCAGCAGGACAAATTAGTTTTTCCTAATTTTACAAATATACGTTGATATTTTTATTATGTGTAAATTATTACTTTAAGTTTTATTGGGAGTTTAAAGATGAATGGGATGTCTTGAAAGGGGTAATTTCACTAGGCAAACTTTCATGTAGAACAGTGGTTCTCAACCTTTCTAATGCCGCGACCCTTTAATGCAGTTCCTCATGTTGTGGTGACCCCCAACCATAAAATTATTTTTGTTGCTACTTCATAACTGTAATTTTGCTGCTGTTAATGAATCGTAATGTAAATATCTGTGTTTTCCGATGGTCTTAGCCTCTACCGTTGCAACCCACAGGTTGAGAACCACTGATGTAGAAGGACAGACACACACCTATAAGGCTCACCTAAGACAAAGTATTAATTGCTATATCATAGAAGCATAGAGTGACATGGAATTATGATCAATATTATGGGTTCTAAGGACTTTTTCAGGAAGCATATGTGACTTATTAGAACCCTAACCATTAAATCTAAGTGGAATCTGTATGAGCAAATTGGAGGTTGTCCTTAAGGTTTGAACATGTTTGTGTTCATCTTTATTTATATCTAGTTTATTTAATGATCCCATTGTGGTCAAGGAAGCCAATTCAAATTATTGTCTATCTCAGTAACTTTTTCCTCATTATTCACAATCTCATATTTCTTCACATCAAGGATCTGGAAATATTTTTCTGGTTCATTTTAGTCTCTTTAGGCTGGTCATGTAGGAATTGCTTAGGTAACCAATATAATCTATATCATTTTCTATGACTTTTTTTTTTTACTTAAAGGCTACATAGGTATAAAGATGTTCAGCATAAGAAATGTTATTTTGCATTTTGATTGCTTTTCTGTACCAGAGATGTCAGTAATATTAAAATTTGGAGACTAGACCCACAGTGTTTTCAAAGATCCCTTTTGTTGGGAAACTTCAGTATTTGTGGGCATTTTTCTAAAATCATTCATTCTATTTCTGCAATGTCTGGTAACGTCATGTAGTTCATCTAGGCTGCTTATTGTTCAATAAGCCCCTCTCTTTTGTGTTTATAAAATATAATAGATGTACACCTCTTCAATTAATTGATGCCTTTCTATAATGAATGCAACCTGCTGAGAGATGCCCATCTCTATTTGTTGTGTCCAATGAGACATGCTTATTCTGCCTGAGGGTAGGGAGCTCAGTGGTTTTGTGTTTCTGCTGGAAGCCATCTTGCATTAGGGATCTTGAATTGGGGCTTTAATACACACAGAATTTCTTACAGGGTAACTCAGTTATTTAAGTCAAACTTGATATGCTCATTCATGGGTAAATCATAACCAGGGTTATTGATGACACAGTCAGGTTTAGTAGAAAGAATCTTAGGACTCAGGAGGGCATGCTCCAGTTTTGCCACACTTTCATCTAAATAACTCCTACCTAGGAAGCCTTAAATATTAAATCAGTTTTGTGAATCTATTTGCATTCTCACCCTCTGTTTAGCAATGTGATATGCTTTGGCTGGATTGTTTTATTTCAAGAAGTGTCTTTTGTGTTTTAAAAATAAAAGGATGAGGGTGCATCACATATGTTGGAACACTTGCAATTCCTTGTTGTTACTCTAAGTGACTGGCCAGGGAAGGCAGGCTGCCAGACTTGGCAATCTTTTCAGATTCTTTTTCATGCTAATTTTCAATTTGTGACAGTGCCATGTTTTTATCAGGAAGGTTTTATTCAGCATTGAAAATAACTATTTCTTGATCTGACTAGGTGGACATTTGGTTAGCATCATAATATGGATTCCTCCTCAAAATATTTTGCCATGGGGATATTTGGAATAATAGTTCAGGAAGCTCAATATGAAAGAGACATTGTCCCATTACCAGTTATCATGGAGGGATTTGGACAAGGTTTACTATAGAAATGGAGAAACAGTGACCCAGAGAGTCTGAATTGAATGCACTCTGTCTAAGTTGATTAGGTAAATAAAGAACTGGTTGACTAAAATTAAATAAAGTTTTCCGTCTCCAAACACTGAGGAACCTGAAACACCAAGAATTTAAATCCAACAACACTCTGGGAATATGTACTATAACCCCAGAGGGTGAAGGTTGAAAGGAAAAATTATGGAAGGCGGTTGTGGCACAAATGAGTTTAAGAAGTGATTTTGACCTTCAAAAATTGATAGTTTAGTTTGGAATTCAAGACTGATTCAGAGAAACTTAATAAGATCCCATGTCATATGCTCAGGGAAAAATTATATTGTTGGAATGCTAAACTGAATACTTGTCTTAGAATAAAAGCAGTAATTTTCAAATAAAAAAATCTCTTGTATTCCTGTTGGAGCAGAACCAAGGTCTTTCTTTGGGTTTGTTTATCTCATTAGCTTTTATGTAGTCACATAGAAGCTATATTGATATGTCTGGAGTAAGGTATTTCAATTGATTTGAGCTGGTAATTTTAAATCATAAGGATATAAAGGAAAAAAATAAGATATCATGTAATAATATGGCCCTTGAAAAAAGACCAGTGTTAATATTAGGTAAATAGTCAGGCAAGTTGGATAAATAGATAATTGATAGATAAACAGAACCAATTTTATAAAAATGAGATCATACTGTATATGCTTTGGAAATTCTACTCTTTATTGTTTTTAGTGATAATTTAAAAATATAATTAAATATTTACATGTCACAGAATTCAAAATGACATTTCTTTTCATTGACTAGTCATATTTGAAGCACCATGTTTCTCATAAGCTTTAAATATGTATGTGAAATTTATTTAGAGATAGTTGGCATGCAATTTTTAATTTTTAATATTCTGAGTTTCTGTACGTAATTCTAATTCTCACCAACAATGTTGTATTTGTTTGGGGATAGATTGTTTTAATCTTAAAAATATTGCATTGATTGATACTCTTGAACTAACTTGGAAAATTGGGGATTTCCTGGAACTGTTCTGTATCATGAAATATAGAGCAAGAAGGACACAGGAAGTTATGCCCCAGGACCGGGAAGCATAAGGAATTGACTCTACCTCTGTCTGCATGTTGGCCAACCTTTGCACAGTTGGCCACACATCTACATGTATGGTAGGGAACATGGTTGCTCAAGGCTACCAGGCCTGATGACCCTCCAGAGAAGGGCTGACTCTCTTCCCTTAGTTCTCACTTGAAAGATTTGGAGGAAGGTCTGATTTGTTTGGCTTGCATTGGATGCCCAGTCAATTTTTTAAAAAATATATTTTATTGATTTTTTACAGAACGGAAGGGAGAGGGATAGAAAGTCAGAAACATCGATGAGAGAGAAACATCGATCAGCTGCCTCCTGCACGCCCCCTACTGAGGATGTGCCCGCAGCCAAGGTACATGCCCTTGACCGGAATCAAACCCGGGACCCTTCAGTCCACAGTCCAACGCTCTACCCACTGAGCCAAACCGGTCTTGGCTGCCCAGTCAATTTTGAATGGGGTCATCTGGTACATACATGACACTTGAGAGCCCATTCCTGTATATTTGGTGTGTTCCAAGTTGAAAAAGCTGAGCAGCCTTTTTCTCCTAATTGGTGTCAAGTATGTTTATAAAACTACACTTGGATTAAAATTTAGAGAAATAGGAGAAGGACAGTTAAAATGTTCAGACCACTTGAGCACTTCATTGTTAACAATTATAGAAATAATGTTTGATCATTGTATAATTTATTTCTATGCATACTATCATCTTTTGTTTTTACCCCTTTGCATATTAGCATTATATAGCAATTCATAGGAAAAATGTCTAGTCTGTGGATTATGCAATTTAAGAATAAAGCAACAATTGTTATCAGTGCAGAAAAGAAGATTCAAACAAGGGTTTGGTGGAATAAAGTTTACCTGCTTTCACACCTGGATAATGGACCTTCAGAAAAAGAAAATTTAACCTCTGAAATATTTTTCCTCTGCTATGGGCTGTGAAAGCAGACTATAGATGAATAAAATTAAAAAGGAAGATTAATCTTAAAGTATCAGATGGAAATAAACACCTAAAATAGGAATCTGGGAATAAGAGAATTTTAGGTGGAGCTGAACTATCTTTGGCTGCTTCTATTATATTTAGCTATAGGGTGTAAGTGTTAAGAGCTTCTAGAAATGATATTTTTTATGGGTGCAATATTGATTCCTAGAGGGAGAAAGTAGCCAGGAGAAGACAGCTGAGGACTAAGTAGATGCAATCATGCTAAAGATAGGAGCTGGTGGAAGAGTGGTTTTTGAGAGAGTGTACACCAGGCAGAGCACCTCAATCAGTCCATACCCAGAAAAGGTGAGGAAGATGAGATGAGCTCAGACACTGGATACCAGGGAAAGGAGACAGCAGGGTGGGTCACATAAACAACAGACAAGGCAGGTCAATAAGTCAGTAAAACAAGAAAGATAACCTGGAAAGAAGTTGGTGAACAGTAGTGCTCAGTAGCAGATATAGCACATTTCCATCACAGAAGGAAGTTTTATTGGGTAGCAATGAGAGGTTCTGACAGTGAGCCTGAAGCATCAGTGAACCTGAAGGTTTGAGCAACATCATGTCTTCATTTTTCTTTCTTTTCATAGTTTCAGAGATTGGCCATAGTTGGGAATCCACTTGGATCCTACGACTAAAATGACAATTTGAGACTTGCTATCTCACATCACTAGAGAGACAAATTCTAGGGTAGGTCTGGATATGTACCCTTGCATGGCTGGTGTGGCTCAGAGGTTGAACATACATCAAACCATGAATCAAGAGATCACATGTTTGCTTCCCTGTCAGGGCACATGTCCAGGTTGCAGGCCTGATTCTCAGTAGGGAACATGCAGGAGGCAGCTAGTCGATGATTCTCTCACATCATTGATGTTTCTCTCTCCCCCTCTCCCTTCCTCTCTAAAACTCAATACAAAATATTAAAAAATAACTTTAGATATGTATCTCTGCATCCAGAGTCCTTCACTCCTTCCTTCCAAAAGAGTCTATGCCCCTCTGAAGGCCACCAAGCAAAGATTGTATTAGTAATGGTTAGCCAAACGTAGAGTGAGAAATCCCCTTGTTTCCAGTCAAGGCTGCACCTACGCCATATAAGACAGTTGACCATTTAAGCTATTTTTAGATGTTATATCACTTCACAAGGGAAGACTTACTATGTCTGGAATTTAGTAGTGAGGTCTGATACTTCACCTATGTCAGGTAGATACTTTTCCAAGTGTTTTTTTCATATACAGACAGCTCCTGCCCTAGCCCAAGAATGCAGCAGTTTGAGATACTGAAATCAAAGCCTATATTTTCTTGCAAAAACTTAAATCTATTCATGAGGGGAAGGGAGACTGGAATCCATGGTTTGCCATTTGGAAACATTAACTCTTTGACTTAATGTGCTTATTTTAGTTAAGATCTTCCTTGCCCTAATCAATGATTTTTCTTGGGATATAAACCTCTTTTCATGGTAATTGACTCCAATTTTGTTAAATTGGTGAGCAATTTGGATTTGTACATCTATTTGTTTTTTGCTAGATTCTGCTCTTTTTTTTATAGGAATAATGTCAAGCAACTCATAGAAGCACATTCTCCCACTCTCTGAACTATTTCTATTTTTAACTCAACATTTTTTTGTTTAAATTGCAGCAGCTTTCTGAGGCTATTAGGCTACTATTCAATTAAGTATTGCTTCTGTGTACACAATGGCACCCCAAGAGCTTTAAAGTGCTCATGCAGTTTCAGAAATGTTTAATTTGCTACCAGGGAATAGCTCAGTTCAGAATAGCATGAGGAAAGCAGAGAGGAGAAAATGGTACCATTTCCCACATCTATGGGGACTAAGGAAGGGTAATAAGAACAATGAAAGCTACCATTTATTGAGCTCCTGCCATGAGATTAAGCATTGTGTTGTATCTTCGTGTGTTTTATCTTTTTTTGACATTCACACGAATGATTTGAGGTGGGTAATATTATGTATTCCCATTTTGCTGATGAGGAAACAGGTTTGGAGAAATAATTTACCCAATAATATAGAGCTAGTAAGTGGTAGGTTTAGGGTTTGTACTCCGATTTGATTCTAGAAACCATATTTTCAACCACTACTTTACCTTAGTTGACTAAGATGCAAAGATGGTACTTCCCAAATGTGTCTTTCCTCAAGTTGAGTTGAAAATACCCTGCTCCTCTTAGGTGTCTTTTGAAGTTTCACTTGCTTGAAGAGCCAGATTATAGCTCATCTGCCCAAGAAGACTTTCCATCTCTCTCAGACAAAGTTATTCTTCTTCTGTTTTAATCCTGTAACACTTTCTATTTCCATTATTACTATTTTCCAAGTGCATCTCATATTAGAACCTTTGTCTGTCTTGTGAACTTCTGGAGAGTCAGCACTTTTGCTTATGTGAGTTATCTCCCCTACCCCACCCCAGGCCTAGAAGAGTGTCTTGAATATAGTAGGTTCAGAAAATACTTTTGTTGTAAATGATTTTTCAAAATTCACTAACAACTTAGTGAACACTGTATTTTTCTAATTCTTGGTTGAAAGGGTGAAAAGGCTAAGTTTTCTGTTCTATCAGTCTTTTCATTGTACTTCATTATGCTTGAGGACAGGCCCTTTAAAGGTGACCTCCAAGGTTACAAGCATTTATTTACCAAATTGTCGACTTAGAGTCTTCTTGGAGCTGGGCATGTAATGCTGACAGAGACAGATTGTGTCAGTCTTGTCTTAGAGTTTAGAATCTAAGAGGAAAGAAAGATACTCATAAGCAAATTGCCACCCAAATATATAATTATAAACATGCTATCAAGGAAACAGAAGACTGGGGGAGGAGGAGAGAGATTGAGAAATCATAGCGAGGCAAAGACTTAATAGATGGGGATGAACAGAAAGTAGAGTGTTCTTATCAGATGGGACATCATGTGGGAGAGTCCTGAGGTGGAAAAGAGCTTGAAGAATTGAGTCATCATTTACCTGAATGTCATGGAATTCAGCAACAATGACTTCCTGGTGCTCAGTTCTCCATCATGCATGCATATGCATGACGAGGCTTTATATGTATTAATTGCAAAGGTATAGGTTGGACAATGCCAATATTTCAAATTTTTTAGGAGCCTTAATTGGCCAGTTACTTAATGGGTAAGCCATGCCTACTTTAGCCCCGTTTACCTTTAAAGTTGTACATTTGGTTTAAATTATAGTATCTTACATTTATATTATTTGCCATTTATTCATTGCTTATAGACCAGGTTCCATCTTAACCATTTTATTAATATTATGTATTTCTTTTCCTTCTGTGCAATAGGGTTCTTGGCAAATTATTCTGTAAAGGCCAGGTAGTAAATATTTGAGGCTTTGCAGGCCACATGACCTCTATTGCAACTATGAAACTTTGCTAACACAAAAGCAGCTATCCAAGATATGTAATAAATGGGTATTGTGATAAAACTTTATTTCTGGACACTGAAATTTGAATTTGATATAATTTTCAAATATATACTAGTATATGCTGACATAACCATTTGAAAATGTAAAAACCATTCTCAACTCACAGGTCAGATAAAAACAGGTGTTGGGCTATAGCTCACCTTCTCACCTATCCCTGTCATCATCCTCATTTCACTGACAAGGAAGCGGAGGGCAGGGTTAAGGAATTGATAATCAGAATGGAATCCAGGTCTGATACATTTCAAGACCTCATAGCATTAACTATTTTGTTGGGCTCATGGAATGATTTCCTTATTGTTTCTGATGTATAAATCCCACTTGCCAACCAGATTTCAAATTTCTCAGAGGAATGGAGACTTTTATTTTTCTTATATCCCTCATGGCAATGATGGTATTTGTAGCAGGCATTCAAAAGTGGCTTACCTGTCCTTTCTTTATTTAAAATATGTCCTCAAAGTAACCCAGAACTGTAGAATTTGGGGGAATACATAGCAATCATTTTTCTATTGCCAAAGTAATTTAGTTTCCTAAAATGCAGCCATTAAGACTGATTAGAAATATGATTAAAATTCTAGGTGCAATTCTCATGTCATGTTTGTAGTATTAGTGTCACATTACCCGTTTTCACATGCAAATTGCGTAAAACACAAAAACTTGATTTCACTTCCTTTGTGGAATAAATTGCCTTCTAGTCCCTTAAACCATAGGGGATTTTTTAATTTCTTGGTTTTTGAAATTGTGCCTGTGGAGTCAATTAAGGTGAAGAGTGTTTAAAGCCTAAAAAATGAGTAAATAAACTGAAAATGCTTGAAAAGTCTTATAATCATTAAATAACATGTGGGCAGACTGTTTCACTGTCTTGCTGTTTCTTTTTTCATCTCCCTCCCCTAGTTACTTTAAAATTGAAATTCAGAGGTGACAAAATTGTCACAGGAATTTATTAACATCTAAAGAATGGCTGTTTGTTTTGACAATGAAAACTGGTTTTGTTATTATTTTTGTCACTTTTTATTGAGTTACAAGTTTGCTTTGTTATTTAAGGTACTGGTTATGCAGATATTTGGTATAAATTGAAAGACCTAAAATATATAGTATTGTGATTTTGGTAAAAAGTATATTTTATAGATATACAATATGTCACAAGCCATAATATATATCTTTTACAGACATTTCAGTTTATAATAAAGTTTTAAGATGTCAATTGAAAAATGTGTGAATATAGTATCAAATGTTCTTCTGGAAGGTATGATAGCGGCAAATTTTGAAGACCAGTGATTTAGGGAATATCTTTTTTTTTAAACTTTTTTATTTTATTTCTTTCATTATTTAAAATATGTCTTTATTGATTTGAGAGAGGAAACAAGGGGGATAGAGAGATAAAAAGATAGATTGGCTCCCTACTGCGGATCAAGCCCACAACTTGAGCATGCGCCCTGACTGGGAATTGAACTGGTGACCTTTCGGGTCATGGCTGGGCACTCAACCACTGATCCACACAAGCTGGGTTATTTTTTTAACCCTCATCCAAGGACATGCTTATTGATTTTAGAGAGAGGGGAAGGAATATCAAGAGGGAAAGAGAAATATTGATGTGAGAGAGAAACATTGACCAGCTTTCAAAACCTGGGTATCGCATGTGTCCTCACTGGGAATTGAATCCACAACGTTTCCTGTACAGGAGGACACCAACCAAATGAGCTACAGGAGCCAGGGTGGGAGCTTCTTATAAAATGGATTATCTGAAAGCTGGACTTCTTCAAGATCCTTAATGATTTCCTACCTTTACAGGCATATGTTTTCTGGGACCATCCCACGTGATTCCCACATTTGCTTGAGTGATAAATGCAAGCGTAAGAGAATGGGGAGGTAATGACATGCACATCAGCTACAGTAGTTTGCTTTCCCTTTCTGGTTTGGCAGGAAGAGGAAATTTTTGATATTTACTCTGGATAGGAACTTGAAAGGGCTATTTTGAAGCTTCACATATTTTAGACACACAGAAATACAACATTGTGGAAAATGGTCAACAGCGGGAGAACATAAACTGCTTTGAGCAGCTGGTGGAGACAGCACTACCCTGTTTCGAAGTCTGGAAACAGAGAAAGCATATTTCCTTAACTACAGAGAACACCAGTACATAGATGCATAGCTTGTGTGCCTAGGAAGCAGCCATTCAAGCTTAAAAATATGTTTCCCTTGGCTTGTCTGAGGGAGAAAGCTCTGAAAAAGATAGATTGAGTGGGTTCTGACCTCAGCAGCAGAATTCCACAAAAAATAAAAGAGGACGGAGGGGAAGAGAAAAGAAAGTGGGCCTCAGCATTGACTTCTCAAGGGAGAATTGGTGGCAAGTTATATTTCGTTGGAAGTCTACTTAACTTTAGTGTGGTTCAGTGAAGGAAGATTGTGCTTAATGGAGCCCTGGTATCCCTAAAGCATCAAGGCTGCTTCCAATTGGCTTGTTCAAAGTTAAACAAATTATTGTCTAGCGGAGGCACAGCCTTTTCATTAGGTTTTCATGGGGAATAAACTCCCTGCATTTGCTGCAGGCTGAATATGTATTTCTGTTCATCAGCAAGGCAAGAAGCAAAGAACCAAAATATGAGCCAGCCTAGGTAAATCACAAGTGTTCTTGTACCTGACTGAGATCTACCTATATTGACAAAATGAAGTTGTAAGGACTAAACTATTAAGTAGAAACTGAAGGTCATCCTGGGGAATTATTTGGCCTCAACTTTTAAATTGCAACGTGATCACAATCTCCTTTGGAAGCACACTTTTATCTGTAGTTTAAAAAGTGATAGTAAGTTCCCTGGCCTATGTGGCTCAGTTGGTTGGGCATCGTCCTGTGCACTGAGAGGTCATCAGTTCTCTTCCAGTCAGGCCACGTGCGGGAGTTTCGCACTTGATCTCCCATTGGGGGCATGCAGAAGGCAGCCCATTGATTGATGCTTCACTCTCTCTTCCTCTCTCTTTTTCTCTCTCTGGAAAATAGAGGGATTGGAGGGAGGGAAGTGATGCTGTTTTCTGTGGTATAAAGAAGGAAAGTAGCCGATACCGGTTTGGCTCAGTGGATAGAGCATCCGACTGCGGACTGAAGGGTCCGGGGTTCGATTCCGGTCAAGGGCATGTACCTTGGCTGCGGGCACATCCCCAGTAGGGGGCGTGCAAGAGGCAGCTGATCGATGTTTCTCTCTCATCGATGTTTCTGACTTTCTATCCCTCTCCCTTCTGCTCTGTAAAAAATCAATAAAATATATTTTTAAAAAAATAAAAAAAGAAGGAAAGTAACTAGCTAATTATTTGATTTTAAGTATTTAGGATTATCTCATTTTGAGGAACACTAATCGAAGAAAATATAAAATAAAAATAACTATGGATTTAAACAAGGCATGGCCTGAATTTTAAAATACTTAAAATGTAACTGAATATACTAGTACAAGTAATATTTTATTCCTGTCCAAGGGAGGAAAAAAGGATGTTAAAGTCATATTTAGTACATGTTGAAAAGCTGATAATCATTTGGAAATAATTTGATGAAACTGTCTAAAGTGAGAAAAATATATATACATAGGAATTTCATAATTTGGTCTATATTGTGGAGTTCTATTAAACAGTGTAAATGTAAATTGGTAATTGGGATATAATAACGACTTCATATGCTAGGCAGTTTTTGAAAGGTATTTGATAACATTCAATTTCTAATGCTGTAACTTCCCACAATTTATGAAGTATAATTCACTTCTGCAGATTCCAGAGTATTCTGAGTATATTTTAGTTGAGTCTAGTTTTCTTTTTCTTTGTGTTTTTTTTTGCAGGGATGTTTTTCTTTTGAGTTTTAAAGTTTCATGTTCTATTTAAAAGAACATAGCACAAAGACCATCACTTTGAATGGGTCATATATCTGTGGCTCAATTTTATAATGCATTCTTCACTCTTCAAAGGTTATTGTGAAGGCAGATAAATAATGCATTTAATGATTTAAAATATACTCAGATAAATTAATTATAAATTAATATTTTCTTAATACTCAAATGCTTTTAAATTTAGTATATAAGTTTAATATGTCTTTGGTGTGCTTATTACAGAAAAGACAAAAGATATATGTATTCATTTACACATTATGGTGCTTATTGTCTGGGGGCTTTGCATCATTCCTTTGTAAAATGATATAAAATTAGGTAAGCTTAAAGACTAATGGAATTGTGCTTTTCCAAAAAGTGAGCAGAGAAGCTGAGATTGGGATGTTATCTCCTGCTGAGGACTTAAGTAAGCTCATTAGCTCTTTTTGACTTACCTGGGGAAGTTCTGTTCAGGACAAGAATGACAGCAGTGGTGCAGAAATAAAACCCTAGGAAAGAGAAATGTGCTTGAGAATCAAAATTTGAAATGCCAGACTAGCATTACCGGAAGGAGCTAATGAAGACATTTAGGTATTGGGTCTCTAAGAAAAATATTTCCTGTTAAAATGGCCTACAAAATTTAGCATCAGCCTCTGCCAGAGTGTTTTTATTGGAATGAACTTTATTATTATTTCTTTCCCTGAGCCAGTTTGCATAGTCCAGTTCAATTATTATGTCTGAGTCTTTACAATGTGTCTGTCAGAGATTATGAATGCCATTGGCTCTTCAATCTGACAAATAACATTCATTAGACATTTATTATGCTTTATAGAAAATCGGATTTTACAATCCTCACAATAGCTCTCTAAGGTCCGTATAGTCATGATCCTCATTTTACGGCTTGAGGACAGTCACAGAGAGAGTAGTCACAAGGTCAATGAGAAAGGAGAGATGCCAGGATTTGAAATGAGGGGGCTCCCAAGCTCAGGTTCCTCATCTTTGCTTTAGTTCAGGAGACTTGAAAGCTCACCATCTAGTAGAATACAGGCAACATGTGATTTTAACCTGATGGAATAAAGGCAATAAAAAACACAAAACTATGTATAAGATGCAGGAATACTACAAAAAGGGACTGTTAATATTGTTTATTGGGGTAGTCTTAGTGAGGGGGTTTTAGAGCCAGTGGCAAAGTATTGATGATCAAGAAAAGCTTACCAAGTGGGCAAGGTTGAGATGGCCATTCACGGCTGAGGAAGAGTATAGGCAAATGCAGAGGAAGAGTATAGGCAAATGCAGGCTCTACAACACGAGTTTGTGTAACTACAGGAAGTTCTGTGATGATAACTGTTGAATGGAGGGTTGGGGGAGTGGGTGGGAGAGTGGAGTGTACAGGAGATGAGAATAACGAGATTGGCAACAACTGGGAGAGGTGGATCTTTTCAGCCGGAGTATCGGGCTTTAGCCATTAAGGGGTCAGATTTGTGAATTAGCTAGATTGCTTAGGTGGAAATATTTGTGGTGGACAAATAGAATGGGTGGGAGACCAATTAGGAGGCTAGTGGAGGGATTAACCAGCGGCAATGCCAGGTCTGGGGTGAGCAAGTAGATGGATGGTGGAGCATCTGTGTTTGAGGATACAAGAGCAGGAGCAGACTTGGGGAGAGAGGAGTTTGAGTCAGGGTTATATTATTCCTGGATGCGTCACTTGGTAATATTTTGTATTTTCCTTTTTGTCTAGAATTTCCTTGAATGCAAACTCACATATGCAAGTATTCTAAATATTGACTCCGAAAGATTTATTTTGTGGGAACCGATACTCAGGGGAGCCAGCGTTAAAAAACAAACAACCTCTCTCGGTTTGCTCATCCAGACTTCAGAGCAGTCTAAAGAAGAATCAGAACACTGTGAATAAATGCCTCCAGCTCTGCTCATACAGTCATACCCAAGATGTAAAAGGAGGGAGCAGGGAGGGGTGAGCAGCAGCTATAATATTTATATTTGCAGCAGGCCTTCCTGCTCTGAAGACCAGTCATTCTTTAGCTGCTGTTAATCCTGATTATACAGAAAATTGCACAACACTTCACTTTGATTTGGCCAATTGAAATGCCCTTTCAGGAAGCAAGTGGCATTCCCAAATTGCTCCATCCTTGCATCAATGCATACCCACGAGTTCTTTCGCTGCAATGATCCTATTATTTCAGTGTAATCAATTAGAAGAGTGGGTATGAAAATGTCTCGCTCTGCTATAGGATACAAATAGGCTGTGGATGATTATTAAGCAGTTTTCTCACGTGTCCCTTCCTTGATGGAGTTAAAGGCATTAGGATTTGGATCCTGCCTGTGCTCACTATAAAGAACATATGTCATTCTCTCCATCTTTATTGCTATTCATATTGAGGTCAATTATAAGCTGCTACTTAATGTTACCATGAAATTGTTCAATTATTTTCTCTCAGCATCTAAGCTGATATCCTCAAAGGGACTTAGGAGGAGTGGCATTAATACTGAGGAATCCTTAGGAAGCCAGGACCCCTAGATAGCTCTCCTTTTGTGTTTCGTCCTTTCTCAATTATATACAAAATGCCTGAGAAGTTGTTAATGAATAATTTCATATCCAATCTTCTCTTTGGTTAATAAACATAGTTCCTTTTCTTGATGGCAAAGTCCTAATTAAAGGATAGAAGCTGTTATCTATGCCCTCTTCCCCACCTCCCTCATAACTAGACTCTCCTGCGGCCCCAAGGGCTTGTGTTGATTTCTAACTAGGGGAGCATTAAGGGTATGTTATCCTTTTCCATTTTAATGCTAGAATTGGGAGGGGAAGAGAGGTAAAAATCATTTCATTTTTGCAGTGAATCCCAAGTAACTTTGTATAATGAGGCTATTTATCTGTTTGCAGTTTACAAATAAAATGCCCTTGGATCTATTACTATTGTCAGGATTTGTAGGGAGATGTAGAGAGAAATATTTCTATAAAGGGACAAATATTTCTATAGAGATATCTCATGTTCCAGTTATTCCTTTTTTCTCTGTAGCCTAGTTTGGGTGGTCTGAAGTTAGCCTGATCACTCCTCACCATTTTATGCATACTCTTTGCTTTGTAATTTGGTTATCTGTATAGAAATGCAAAACCAGCAAAGAGTTTCATTGAGGCATTTCAATTTCTTCATGAATTCATCCAAATTGCTATGTGCAGGTTACTGTGCTAGATGTTTTTGGGTGAAGAGGAATGACTGGTCAGGTAAGGGTCCTTTCTCAAGGATTTGTGGTGTAATGGAGGCAGTGCACATATAAACAGATGGTTCTGATATACGGCAGAATGAACTCAGCAGTATAAAAGGAGCAAACAAAAAGCTGTGGGAGTACAGATGACAGGACAGCTCCCAAAGAGATAACTTCATGGAAGGAAATCATTTAAACTGAACCTTAGGAGTGAGAAGAATTTTTATAGGCAGCACAGGGCTTGGCATTTGGGCTTAGGGAATGCCATCACAGTCACAAAGGCCATTACACTCTGTGATTTCACTTCTTAACCATCCTCTGCCACTACTTCTATCCCAGTCTTCAGGATCCTCTCTCTCCTCTAGTTGTACCACTCTTCCAGTCCCATTTATTTTCAAAGTCTCATTCTCCATATTGCTACTACAGTCAACTCTATAACTCACAAGTCTCCTCCTGCTTGGTAAGCACAATCATATTCCATTGCCCTCAAACAAAGACTCAGATTCCTGCCTTAGTGTAGGAAGCCTGCCAGGTTCTGACAGGCACCTCTGTCTGCCATTTCATATCTTTCTGCACTCTAATTTAGAACTACCCATTTGATAAGTATACATTTACACCTGTTTGTCTTTTGCCTGTAATGTCTTCCTCCCTTATCTGCTTGTCAAATACTAACTACAATCACTCCCATCTCTACTTTAGTTAGCAATAAAGACCTGGTTTATGCACCTAGTACTGTGCACTAGTGTAAGTGGTACAGGTAGGTAGCACCATTACAGGTATTATTTAACCAGACTGATTCATATCTAGTTATGCCCATGTTATCCTCATAACTTAAGGGATTTTTTGTGGGGGAGAAGGACTGTTTTTGTGAGTTTATTAGTAAATGAAATTTTCAGCTTTAGTGATTGTTTATGTATCTTTCAGTCATATTGTGATAATTAAGTAGATATTAGAATAGGTTAATTTTGAAAAAAGAGCTTAAGAAATGAAGGTGCAAAGAACTGGGGGAATAAGAAGTATCTCAGGATAATATTGAGCTGAAGGGAAGAAGCTGGCATGGTAGATGGTGTTTTCCAAACTCCACAAATCCTTTACTAATATATATATCCTATCTAATAAAAGAGTAATATGCAAATTGACCATACCACAACTATACCCACAAGCTGATAGAGCGAGTATGCAAATCAACCCAACCCAGATGGCAGTTAATTTGCATATCTAGGCACAGAAGATGGTGTAGAAGGAAGCTAAGCACTGCAGAAGGGAACAAAGCTACAGAGAAGCAAGCAAGTGGGACGAGGGAGAAGGGAGGAAGTGAGGCAGAGGAGAAGGGAGCAAGGAAGAGGAGATGGGAGGGAGCAAAGCAACAGAAATGGGAGAGAGCTTTGCTCAGGCTGCAGGAAGCCCTATTCTTGCAGGAATCCTCCTGCAACAGGTCTCTAATATATTTATTTATATATATATATATTAGAAATCCGATGCATGAAAATTGTGCAAGAGTAGGCCTTCCTTCTTCCCACTGCTGCCACCAGCTTCCTTCAGTTACTTGGGACCTGGGCTTCCCTCACAGCCCCAGCTTTGTCAGAAGGTCATCCAGAAGGATGTCCAGAAGGATGTCTGGTCTAATTAGTATATTATAATTTTATTATTATAGATTGGTCTTTAAATGAAAAGTGGGATTCATTCATTCATTTAGTAAATAATTATTGAAAAAAGGCCAATTGAAAGACACTGGGTATATGTTTGATGTGGCACCTCTGCCTGTTCCTGCACCTCTACCTCATCCTCAGGCTGACTTTTCTAATGGATCCTGGTAAATCTATGCTAGTGCCTGAGAGAAACCATGTATAAAGCTAATTTGAAAACCTGGAATCCAGCTCAGGGGTTTTTGAAAGGCTCAGTTTATTTCCTCTTTATGCTTCAGCTTACTCAGTGCTTGACCCACTTGGCTTCTTGTATTGGCTCACTTGTCTGATATATTTAAACTTGGTCACCGGGCTTCAGATTGCATTCCAATGTCATTTATTTGATAAATGGGAGATGCATTGTTTTGACCTAGAGTGGTTCCTAGACCCTGATGTCTGTACCTGTAGCAACTTTTAGGCCTTGTCTTCCTAGGGTAGGTGAGAAAAATGAGACACAAATGTTCAGAGCAGATTTGTGAGTTTTTTGCTTTGACCAAATAGTCTTAAGTCTTGAATGTTCATTGAACTTTTTCTTTATCCTAAGGACTTATGTTCGCTCTTTGGTTTGAGAAGCATATTTAAATTTTGTTGCATAATATAAGTGATGGCTTTGTTCTCCTTAGGAGAATGCAAATATTCTATTTGTTAAAGGAAAAGTATTTATATTTCTGATATAGTGATTATAAAGTTTTCTGAGCTTAGTAATTTTACCATCATTACTCTTTGGGTGTTTTTTTTTTCTTTAAAAATTTTAAATGACCTTGGTGCTAGGTCATTGGGCAATCAAACTAAGAAGAAGTAAAAAAGAATTGTTTTTCTTCCCAAATCACTTCTTAATATGTTAAGGAGTAAGAACTACAGCAATGCCAACAAAGTGGCGGGCCCAGTGATCTTGTAGTCACCAAGTTCTCCAAGATGCTATCTCCCAGAAGTCCTTCTGCATTTCCTGTTCTCTTTCACAAGGAGAGCAACTAATATTTTACCAGGAAGGGTAAGGATACTGATGCTTGTCTTCACCAATGTCATATCTAGATGACCTTTTAAATGGGGAAAGGAACATCTGGCATTTATCATGTCAGGCTTGATTCCCTAAAACATAGGAAGTCAATGTGACCTTGTACTGATCTAATGCCTGCCTGCTTTATGATAGAAACTCCTTCACTTCCCAGATGTGTGATCCTAATGGTTCTTCTTCCTATAACTCAACAGGCAATGCTGCTATTCATTGACTAGACTGTAGGATATTCGGGAAAATGCCATCACTTGATGGCTGCTAGAAAGATTTGGCTTTAAGTCAAAGTCCTGACCAAAGACCAACGGCTGAATTTTAGCTTAATAAGTTGTGAAAATTATTGTAGTAATAAATATTTACATTGATGGATATAGTATATCAGGAAAGTATACAACTTACTTTAAAAATGCAAGCACCATTCATGTTCACTTTAAAACATTTAGAAAATATCAATAAATTAGCCAAGAGATAATATCTGGTATAATTTAAAAAATACCACTTTTGTGAATATTTTGGTATAGGTTCTTTTAGATATTTTTATTTCAAATAGCTTTGGAAATTGTTCATAAATGCTTTTCAAAATGTTCTTTCCGAACCAGAGGTCTGATCACATTACTGTTTAACTCAGAAGTCTTTACTTGCCGTCCCTTGCCTATAGAATAGATTCAAATTCATTGGCTTCCTTTCTCCCTTAAACTTTTTGATTCTTGCTCTGGTCTCTGTCACTTGTGTAGGTGCTGCCTGGGGTACTGGGTCCTTTTGTCTCAAATGCCTTCCACTATGATATCCATCTTGCTAAGCCCATGCAGATCCTCCTCCACTCAGAATGTCCTAGGTTACAATTAATGCCTTGCTTTGGTCTGTTGCACAACTCATTTCTCTCTATTAAGCATATCTCTTAGTCAGCCTTACCTTTGCTCTATCTTTGCATGTCTTCTTTCTCCGTTAGATTTTAAGCCTGGAGGGAAGGGTTTATCATCCTCATAATTTGTTGTGATGACTTGTTTAATGTCAGTGTCTTCCACTCTCCTATAATCCAAATAAATACAGGAGCCACCTTCATAGCTCCAAGATCATGTTCCTGTTGGCTGAAGATATAATAGCATAGGCTCAACAATATTTGAGTCCCATTTACCCTTCTGTAGTGTGTAGCTCCTAGCATAGTGCCTAGATATGATAATATTAAGAGATGTTGGTTGAATTGAATTATTTGTGATTGACTACAAGTGAAACCATGCACATGACAAACACCGAAGCACTATAAGTTGTCCAGATTCTTTGGAACATTACTTAGAAACATATTCAGAAGTATAAAACGCAGTAAGTAAAGTGCAGTAAGTAAACATTATTTTTGAACTTTAAACAAAGTTCAAAGGGCAGTAAGTAAACATTATTTCAGGGAGCAGTGAGTATTACAGGGTGTTCTTAGTGACCTCAGCAGCCACTATAACCTTCTGAAACATTATTGCTCTTACTATTTTTGTTTTCTGTTCAGCTGGCCAAATCATCATTAAGATTGGATCAATACTTGTGTCCTCAACTGCATTCCAGGTGGAGTACTATCCATTTACTTAAGAAGACCAATGCAAATCTGTCTTCATTATTTTGAGTTTTATTAGTCACCACTGTCATTTGTTTAGCTCTTCCACATTCATGGTACTTTTTCAGGCTCTAGCTACTATGTTTAGAATTATTTTTCCAAGTCTACTTTTAAATAGAAAATGATTTACTTTGTTTTGGTTGTTTTCTAAGTGACATTGAAAGGTACATACTTTTCTCACTCTTTCTAGGATCCTAATAGGAAATAGTACATATATTTCTTATAACACTGTACAGTTTCTTCAGTCCTTCTCCCTTTATTTGTTGGGGTTTTCTTTCCATTATGTTCTTGCCATATTCATCATTCTTTCTTCATTTACTTTCTGGCAAACTAGTTAAGAAAAGTTAGTCTTCAATTCTGTCTGAAAAAAAAAGAACCCTTATTGAAATAATTGATTCTTTTGCATTAAAATGAATACCACAAATCATTGTCCTCTCACAGGACAAATGCAGTGATGATAGAGTGTTAGCTACATTGTATGAGCAACAGTGCATGTAATTGAGGAAAAAATGAAAAAAGTGTGAGGGATCCTGTCTTCTTTTAAAGACTAAAGTGGCAGCTCCTTTCGTGTTGGTAGCATTGTCTTGGATTCAGTTACCATAAAACACCATTTAAAAAAATGTCCATTGATTCAACATTATCTACCACCATTTGTAATGTAGTCTGGTCTTTTAATTTCCAGCTATCTTCTATAAATATTTATTGAATACTTACTATATACCCACTCTGAAATAGGCTCTCTGGGGGCGCTTACAGGATGTTGCAATTAGAGAAAACATTACATTTTCATCTGCATTTTCTCTTACTGCACTTTACTTACTGTACCTGCTTTCTTGCTTGCTCTCTGTGTGCTTTTGTCTTTCCCATAGCAGGATGCTTTTATCTCACTGATATTTTTTATTAAAATTGACTTATGCAAAAGGGACTTTGAAACAAACACTATTGGAAATATTATTTTCAGTCCAAATTTGAGCTTCCTGTTTATAACTTTTTCATAATATTTTATCACCGTTACCCTAATTGTGATTAAAATGTATATTAAATCCTTTTGTAAATCAAGGTGTTATGGTCAGGTTCTGGTGTGATAATGGACTACTGGTAACAATAGAATAATCAAATATGTCTTTGACTTTGTTTATACAAATTCATTACAAATTTGTGGCTGGTCAAAATGCTGACATTCTGATAAATTGGAATTCTGTGGCCTAAAAACAAACAAAACTCTCTACTTACTCATTTCACATAAGAGAGAGATAGAGTACTTCCAAATAATTTACATTACATGAAAATAATAATACTTGTCATTTCCCCACATTTTAGATTGATGCTGAAATGTCATGTTATATATTACTGGTATATGAGAACTGTGTAGCATATGCCATCTTTATTTCAAAGGCTTTATACTTTTATCTTAAGCTTTGAAATAACACCAAGTGAGTTCATCTAGATTCATTCTTACCTGCTAGGTTCTGGGAAGCGTGTTTAAGGGATGCCTTATCTCTTGTGTGTGGGAAGTGGAAGGTGGTATAAAAATCAGTATTATGGGGAAGCTTCTGTGTAATTTTGGCTCACTGGAATGCCAGTTGGGGAATGGCAAAGGCTAATACCCAACAGATGGCAAAGTCCTAAAACCTATAATAATGGTTGCAGTTATTTTCATTACTGTCATTTGATGACACATACAATAGTGTGAAAAGGCTTGAACTGGGTAATCACAGTAAATATACTCAAAGGGACCAGATGCATTTCAAACCATCAAAATGGTGATGGATATTCAGGCTGAATGCCACTTTTGCTCATATTCTAGGTGCATTTACTGCTAGGAATTAGAAGCAGCATTACTTGTCGCAGAGAGAAGCTCCATTCCCCGTTTTAGTAATAACAAGCCACAAAACTTGACATCTGTTGTACCACAGACAGATTATTTCACATTCTTTATGACTGTGTGTCATTATCATGCATATACATTTAGTTTGCAGATGTTCAGTGTCGGAGATCAAAATATCAATTCTGCCTACAAAGGAGTTGCAATGGATACTGAAAACCTCACCACTTTTGGAAAATAGGCAAGTTAAACCTTTTAGAGGAGGGCGATACAAGTCAGATGACGTTAGGACAAAGAGCATCAACAGGCCCCAGTCAGGGCCGTGTGGAAGCTTCAGAGGACATTAATAATTAATCTCAAAAGACTGTAGTTTGGGATATCTTTGTTATTCTCTAAAATGAGGCCACATTTTTTTTCACTAAAGGACAGAATCTGCCTTTCAAGAACAATAATTAGATGGTATTTAAATCGTCGTAATTCTTCCTGAGTCTAACATATAAAAATCGTTGTTGGTCATTGCTTGGGGCGGGACAGGGTAACATAGATCTACAATAATACCATTAAACACGGTAACACAGATACATTTATCTTTTGATATGTTAAATACTCAATTTAACATCACTGTTCTATGTATATTTTGGTTGGTTAATTTTAGGAGATAAGGATAGACATGAAAGGGATGGTTCCATGTTTTGTGGTACACTGTAAATATCTAAGAATTAAAAAAAAATTATGTTTTATGGAAAACACTCCTTTTTTTCCACTCTCAAGTAACCCCAAACCACAAACAACTTCAACTAAATGGGCAAAAACCCAGTCACATATTTTAACAATCTTGTGCCTGCTTCAAAGGCACTGTTAACAATGTGGATATATTTTGCATTTGCCTCTGGGGATTTATCAGTCAATGTTAAAACACGTCCCACTGTGACATTTTTTAAACTGTCTCTTTCCTCTGCTGCGCTAACAACATAATGGGGATCCAGGAAACAGTCTGGAACAAGCACAGCACACAACCCCTGCCAAGCATTGGACGTTCAGGCATTATTTCTGACTCTTTTTTGTAATGGTCAAAGATATAGGCCTGTTGCCCTCTCACACTTTGCCTTTTCAAAAGCTTGTTAAATGAATCAGCTATGTAATATTGTGAGTTTGAAATATTTACGCAGGGTCCAATTCAAATCTAAATGTACATCCTGTTATGTTAGTAAATATGGATACAATAATATATGTAAATCAAGGAGTGATACTGATGACAATACTTGAAGAACCTAAAAGGGCATAAACACTATGACTAAATGCGAACACATAAGTCCTTGGATGCTAAAAAAGATCTCTTTTCTTTTCTCTAGATATTTTTCTATCTTGAGAAGCAGAACATTATACTTAATGACTTTGTATTTTCTGGTGCTTTTTAGAAATAATATATTCTCAGTAAATTTGATAATCGAAAGGTATATTTTATTGAGCAGTTTTACTTGGGGCTTTGGTTCTGGTTTGTTCTAGGACCAAGAAGTTTAAGGATATAATAAATATTAATACAATTAATCCAACAAGTTTGAACCTGAGCAGCGTGAAATCACATTAGATTGTTTTAAATTTAGTAACAATATCTGGCCTGTTCATAATTAATAAAGGACTTATATGTATTATTGCTTAAATAGGTACTTAAATTTTACATGCTCTGGCTAAGTTTAGCTTAAATGAGTTAAAAGCTCAATTTAATTAAGACCATTGAAATGTTGAAAGAATGCATTTTGCTTTATACTTTGGCCTGAATGGTATTTCTCTATCCAGTACTCATTTACCAGTGGCAAATAAAAATGTCAATAAATCCCTGTTTCCAGCAACTAGACTAATGGACTTCATTAGTTGATCATGTTATCAGTATAATTGCTACAGACTGCATTTTGCCCTTGGTTATTAATACAACAGACTTCTGCAACTTACTCTTAGGAGAATTGCCTAGGAAGATAATCAGTTTAGCTCTGGAAATAACATTTTTTTGTTTTTTGTTTTTATTTTTATCCTGCCTCCCCTCCCCCAAACTCATCGTTAAATCCTCCCGGGAATATTCAAGATTATTCTGTATAGTACCCAGTAGCAATGGCTTAGACAATGCTCTTTGGGACTCTTTTGCCAGACACCTTAGTTTGGTTGGCTATGCATTTATAGAATAGTGTTATGGGTCAAACTGTGTTTCCCAAATGGTATGTTGAAGTGCTAACCTCTGGTACCTGTAAATCTGACCTTATATGGAAATAGGGTCCTTGTAGGTATAAATTAAGATGAAGTCACACTAGAGTAATAGAGTAGACCTATTTTAATCCAAAATGACTGTGTCCTTGTAAGAGAAGACATACATGGAGAATGCCTGTGATGACAGAAGCAGAGATTTAGGGTGGTACAACTAGAACAAGCCAAGGTGTGCCAAGGCATGCAGTGACCATGTAAAATGCAACTATATATTAGGTCCAGAGAAATGTCATCTGTGTCAGCTAAACCAGAAAAACTATGAAACTCAATATGTATATGCAACTGAAAAACCAAAAAACAAAATTTTTGGTGATTCTTCAATCTTTTACTCCAAAACTATAGCAGGCATTATAAAAATTATCTTTACAGTCCTTCTCTACTCTTCATAGACGGAGAATATAAAAATCAGAAACAGTCTAAACTATTGGCAATGGACAGAAGATAGGAGAGAAACACAAGCCTTAGCTAATTCATGAACTATTTCAAATAATAAGAAATTTGTGTTACACAAACAGATTTTATGAGAAGAAAAGAAAATAGGATTGATACTGTACAGAACTCTGCGATACTCTCACAAGGGCTAAAGGACAAAGATATTTCTAGGCATAAATTTCATTATTTTGATGACTGATTTTATAGCATTATCTTTGAACTAATATCACCTCTGTAACCCTCCCCTGTGTGTCTGTATTTTATTGGTCTCCTGATTTTATGTGAGCAAAGAATGATATCAACATGATAGAATTTTAATATTTTTCCAACCTCTTAAAACATTTTTATTAATTTTAATGTAACAGAAACTGTAGTTTCCTTTTTATGCAATTCTAAGGAAGAACTACCTTTGTCTTTTACTTTCTGTTAAGGAAAGGAAAAACATTTGTCCAGTTAAAATAAATACGGATGATTATTTTTGCCATTCAGACTTTGAAATCCCTTGGTGAAGAAGGTATTGCATTATTAAAATCTACCTGTTTGATGTAGAAGTACTGCTGTTGACACAGTAAGAGTTTTGAATTTTAATTTTGATTTATTTGCCTACTAGAGTGATAGCTTTCAAGAATTCAACACATTTTATTTTAATTGGAAAATTGTTAAAAGAAATAACTGAACTTTTTAGTCCAAGACAGTTTTTCAATTTTACATTGGGCCATCAGCATTAAGAGAGATAATTCCAATGAAGGAAGGTGGCCACTATTTCCCTTTGAAATTT
Source organism: Antrozous pallidus (assembly GCA_027563665.1). Lineage (NCBI taxonomy): Eukaryota > Metazoa > Chordata > Mammalia > Chiroptera > Vespertilionidae > Antrozous > Antrozous pallidus. The sequence goes on from CM050521.1 coordinate 63,611,671, forward strand.
CTAAAAAGAACAGAGTGCCTTTCTATGAACCCAAGGATAGCTTGTCACATCATGTATAGTTACATGTAATCCAAGAACTCTCCATAGCACAGGAAAGTTGAATTAGATAGCAATTTCCATTTCAATGCCATTTTATATACCCATTAGAGGCCTGATGCATGAAATTCGTGCAAGGGACATGGCCCTTGCAACCCTGGCTGCTTCATGGCCCCACAGCCCTGCCCCCGCTTCCCCACTGGTCATTCTGGAAGGTCATTCTGCAGTCAGATCTAATTAGCATATTAGCTTTTATTAAATAGGATTAACATTCTCCCTTCTGTTTTAATTTTATTATCTATTCTCAGATCTTCATGCCCTTGATGATGTCACACTTGGTATGTTAAAAGAAGTCCAGGCACTACAGTTTATGACTTTTTCATTAAAGGACAGGCAGCTATCTACCTGATATGATTAGATAAGTTCTATGAAGTCCTTCTTATGCAAAATCTCTCTCTCCCAGCTAGCCCTAAGGGTTTGTAGTTATCTCCATATGCCTTTGGGTTAAACCTTCAGAAAATAAATGTGTTACATGGGAGGGACAATCATTCTATGCAGATTACCTACCAGAGATCCAACTTCTGAAGAAATGGACATAATACAAGAATCTTGACAGAGGAAAGGGGATGGCATCATTTGAATTGTGAATCACTATTAAATGAAAGAATAACACTGGAGGTATGTGCCTTGAGTGGGATATATTATGAGAATCCTAAATGCTTGGTGGAAATTTGTGAAGGAAGGCACTAAAAAAGTGAAAGTAAAATTAAAAGTATATTCTGTGCAGTAAATGCTTGGGCTGCATTTGGCAAATATATTTCCAATAATTCCAAGTGATCCCTTGGTTTGTTGGAATTTATAATTTTGCTGACTTTAAATCAGGTTTATGGGGAAGTGATGGTGAGAGCCTTGGTCAGCTGACCAACACTCAGCAGCTGCTTCTCAGCAGGACTTTGTTTGTACTAGTGCTACGAAATCTACAGTAACAATAACTCCATGGAGAGCTGTTTAAATTGGTTTTGTTGGTGAAACTTTAGGCAGATAATGTGTGGTGTCAGGAAGTTCCCAGAACACATGTAACTCTGGAAGGAAATGTACTTTTAGAATAAGCCAAATACCCTTATAAACATTTCAAGATTGTGAATTTCTTGATGTTTTAAAGTTAATAAATACCAGGAATTGACTCCCAGGGAATCCAGGGTGTCACAAAGATGAGTGAGTATGTGAAGTTTATTTTATAGTCATGTTCAGTATTTGAGTTTGTTTTCTCTATTTCTTTTTTTCCTCCTCTCCTCTCCTCTCCTCTCCTCTCCTCTCCTCTCCTCTCCTCTCCTCTCCTCTCCTCTCTCTTCCCTTCTCTTCCCTTCCCTTCCCTTCCCTTCCCTTCCCTTCCCTTCCCTTTCTTTCCTTTCCAGTTTTCTTTCTTTTCCCTTCCTTTCTCCCCACTCATCCTTCCTTCCTTCCTTCCTTCCTTCCTTCCTTCCTTCCTTCCTTCCTTCCTTCCTTCCTTCCTTCTTTTTTTCCCTGCTTTTCTTCCTTCCCTCCTCTTTTTTTCCCTTTCCTCTAATCTTTATTTTCTCCCCCTTTCCCACCCTTTATTTTCTTTTGAATATTTATAATGATCTAATCAATCAGCTCAGGGAATTTGACTGCATTAAATGTATTGTTTTTAGGGAATCTTTGCTTCTCTCTTCATTTTCTCAAAAAATATCTATGAGGAAAAGAGATTAAGGGCTAGTAGCAATGCTAAACAGAAATTTGACTCACCTTGTCATTGTATAAACATTCTTATGCTATCACATCCTATTGATAAAAGAGTAATATGCAAATTGACTGTACCTCTGTCACACTCAAAAGCCACGCTCATCAGACAATCAGGAGCAAGTATGCAAATTAACTCAACCAAGATTGCTGTGGCCATGGAGAGAGCAGAAGGCTTGGGTTTCTCCAGAAATGAAGGAAGCCAAGTTTCAGCAGCCCTGGCCTGCCTTGGCCTCCACTTAAGCCTACAGTGTTTCAATTAAAGAAGATAAATAAATCCCAACAAAAATGGTAGCAGCCACAAAGTTGGAGAGAGCAGGAGGCTTGTGTTGCCCCTGGCAATGGAGGAAGCCAAGTTTCAGCAGCCCTGGCCTGCCTTGGCCTCCACTTAAGGCTACAAAGTTTCAATTATAGAAGATAAGTAAATCCCAGATACCAGGACCTTTGCTTGGGTCACTGGGGGTGTGGCCATCCTGAAAACCACCATAGGCCCCTCACCTAGGCCACCCCATGCCCCAAGGGAACTCCCACTCTGATCTGGGACACCCTTTAGGGCAAACCAGCTGGCCCTCACCTATGCACCAGGCCTCTATCCTATCTAATAAAAGAGTAATATGCAAATTAACCATTAATCCAACACATGAGATGCTGCCCCCATGTGGACACAAAATGGCCACTACAATATGGCCACTAGGGGCGGGGAGGGACCAGTCCTGCAAGAGAGGGCATCCCTTGAGGGGTCCCAGATTGGAGAAGGTGCAGGCTGAGCTGAGGGACACACCCCTCAGTGCAAGAATTTTGTGCACCAGGCCTCTAGTTAGATCTATAAAAGTAGAGTTGGCCAATTTTACCAAGAGTGAATTAATAGGTATTTATACCTGGCCAGGTGGCTCAGTTGATTGAGCGTCTCCTATATCAAAAGATTGCAGATTCAATTCCAGTTCAGGGCACAAACCTAAGTTGCCAGTTCAATGCCCAGTAGCGATGCATATGGGAGGTAACCGATTTATATTTCTCTCACAGTCTCCCTTTTTCTCTCTCTAAAAATCAATAAAAACATATTCTCTGGTGAGGATTAAAAAAACAACAACACACAGTTATTTATATCTCTTAGGTTATAAGAGAACCTAACTAATCATTTCTGCAGCGTAACAATACCTCTTGTTAAGATCAAAGTGAACATTTAATATATTCTATGTTTACCTTTTGATTTTTGACATTAGACTATTATTCATTTTCCTAGCATTCTGTCTCCACAGAATGTCTCAGTCATTCATCAACCACTCTTCCCAACTTGTATCATTAACCTTGCTTTGTAGATAAAGAGACACAGAGGTCAACAGTCTTGGCAAATGTTTTGTCCACTCACTGTTCTTGCTGATAAGAGATAAAAGTGTTGAAAAAGTGCAGCTTTATTTCCTGGTTTATCTTGCATGAAGTCAGGTCTCAATTATGCACCAGGGGATTATATGTTCATAAACTGAATAAACCATACTAAAGATAATCAGTGTGCTGCCAAATTATAGATATGGGTATGTTTTTACCTATAGCTATATACATATGTATCTACATATATGTAGTTGTATGTTTGAATCTCATGCCACTATGACCTTGTATCTGTTTGGGTGTTTAGAGCAGGGGATCCTGGGGCTTCCCTAGTGTATAGGATTCAGAGGGTTTTTTCATCATTAGATCCATTATTTTCACATAGCTAATTTTAATAATTACAGTCATGTTTTAAAGTATGTGCATGTCCCTCCCAACCCCCCCACCCCCACCCCCGCCAGATCTAAGCTTCATTTTAAATGCTAGCAAACCCAATAACTCAAAAGCTTTCAAATGTAGTCTATTGTCCGTGTATTTCAACAAAGAGAATCTCTGTGCTCACTCAATTTGCAAACATCTGGAGGAAAATAATGTGATAATTAGGAGGCAACATGGGTTCATCAAAAACAAATCATGCCAAACTAACTTAATTTCTTTCTTTGATTTCTTAACAAGATAAGTGGGAACACAGTGGGTATTTTTATTATAGCAAGGCATTTGATGTAGCTTCTGAATATTCTTAAAAGGCCTAGGGAAAATGCAGATTTTGGTAAAATGGCTGACTAATCAAGGATATCTTTTGTAAAAAGGAGTAAGCAACCGTTGTTTATATACAGTTTTAATATATAACTAGGAGAGACTATTGGATATATTTTTAATAATTCTTCTAAACTTATTTGTGTTCATAATATCTAGGTTTTTAAAATATATATTTTTATTGATTTCAGAGAGGAAGGGAGAGGGAGAGAGAGATGGAAACATCAATGATGAGAATCATTGATTGGCTACCTCTTGCACTCCCGCTACTGGGATAGAGTACAGTATGTGCCCTTGACTGGAATCGAATCTGGGACCCTTTAATCCATAGGCCGACACTCTATCCAGTGAACCAAACCAGCAGCTAGGGATATATATATATATATATATATATATATATATACACACACACACACACACATATATATATATATTTACAAAAGAATATACTGTGCTAATATTTTAGAACTGATTTGTTTTCACTTATTTATGTGGTATTGAACATTGTCCTGTGTCAATAAGTGTGCTTCTATAGCATCATTCTAATGGCTGTGTAGTGTTCCACTGTCCGGATTGACATAATTTATTGATGGATTATCTCTTTTTAGAGAGATTACATCCTTCTTGTTGTTGTTACTATGAGCCATGCCAGGATAATTATACTTGTAGTTAAGATGTATTTATAGTTGTATATATCTCTCTCCCTCTCTCCCTTTCTCTCTCTTTCTCTCTCTCCTCCCCCTCTCCTTTCCTGACTCCCCTCACCCCCTTCTTTTAAGAGAAAAGATCCTCCTTGGGAAAATTATAATTCACTGGAAATATTTAAATGATGAATATTTCCATGAATGTTTTAGAAATTACATATTTCATTATACAGTTGTGATGAAAAAATTGCTAAATTATAGCCTCAAGTTGACCTTTCTCCTATTTCTCTCTAAAGATTTATCAAAAGGAGAAATTTGTTTTTATGATAGTTATTGTTCTTATTGAACATCCTGAAATAAGAAGGATTCTATGCCTCAAAGTGATATCAAACTGTTTTCTTTGTTAATATATTAAACAAACTAGGGTCTTTTCAATTAGATTAAGGATTACATTTTGTGCTTTAATCCTGCAACAAATATAATTTTTAGATTCTACTGTTAGGTAGCTCCAATTTTCCATTTTCTTTCCTTCTTCGTTTTTGCTTGCTGTACCTCATTAAAATTTCAAATGAAACAGTATGACATTGATTGGAAGGAATTGTTTCTATTGGGAGGAAATGTACACACGAGATATGCAGCAAAAAAATTCAACTGCATTTGAACCCTGCTATTTGTTTGACACAATGAATTTTCAGGAATGGAATTGCAGGAGCTAAATCTTTAATAAAATTGCTATTGACTGTCCCTTCTGGATGCAGTGTGCATAGTGCTAAACAGGAAGGTTGGAACCCTCAGCTGTGCAATTATTGGCTAAGTAACTAACCTCTCTAAGTACGTGTACTCATCTGAAAAATGTAATAATACAAACCCCTTATGGTTATTGAGAGGATTCAACAAGGTTATGTAACTAAAGTGCCTGGGACCTAGTAATCTCTCAATAAATTAGTTTTACTGTTATCTCTTGGTGATCCACATTTCTCTTGCATGGTAGGGCCTAACACTTCCTATATTTCTTGCAAAAATTCCTACTCTGTTTGCCCCATATTTGTATCATTTTAGAGCAATTAGACTAGAATTGTTAAAATAACTCTTGTAACAATATTTATCCCTTCTTCCTTCCCCTTTTCCTTCCTTCTTTCCTCTCCCTAGTATTTATTGTACACCTATACTATTCTAAACTTTTTTGCTAGGCATTGGGGAAGGAAAAACTGATTGGATTCCTTTCCCAAAGGAACTTATAGACCAGCGAACAAGAGAAATATTAATTAGATAATAACACAAATAAATATAAAATTTCAAGGATATCAGGTGCTACATCATAAATTAGAGATATGTGGGTTATAAGAGCATACAGGAGATTGGGAATACTTACCTGAGGAAATAAAGCAGAGATAGAAAGAGGATATGAGAGTTAAATAGGTGATGCAGCAGACTTCTAACTAGTCTTCTGATTTCTGCCATTGCCCTCTTATTGTTCATACTCTACAGGGAAGCCAAAGTGATTCTATTAAAATAAAAGATTACATTAGATCTCTGTTCAGATGTCTCTGGTCATAACTCTAGTCCCAGGTTCAATTCCTGTCAAGGGCACTTGCCAGGGTTGTGGGGTTGGTCCTCAGTAGGCGGTGTGCGGGAGGCAGCCAATCAATGATTCTTTCTTATCACTGATGTTTCTATCTCTCCCTTTCTCTCTAAAATCTATATATACATAAACAAACACACACGCACACACACGTGTGTGTATATATATATATATATGTATATATATACATATACATATACATATACACACACACTGAGTGGCCAGATTATTATGATCTCTGAACACATAATAATCTGGCCACTCAGTGTGTGTGTATATGTATATGTATATGTATATGTATATGTATATATGTATATATAGATAGATAGGTAATTTTAGAAGCTTGGTGCATGAATTTCTGCATGGGTGTGGTCCGGCCAGCCTGGCTAGAGGGAGGGGACATGGATTGTTGGCGAACCTGCCTTGCTGGTCAAACTCCCAGTCGAGGGGACAATTTGCATATTATCCTTTTATTATATAGGATATACACTGAGTGGCAAGATTATTATGTGTTCAGAGATCATAATTATCTGACCACTCAGTATGTGTGTGTGTGTGTGCGTGTGTGTGTGTGTGTGTGTGTGTGTGTGTGATAGTAGCAGTGTGTGCTGAGAGATGGGGGCAATGTAAGCCAGTGATTTCAGTGGATCAATGATAAATGGATGATTTAAGACTAGTAGTTCTCAACTGAGGCACTTTTGCCTCCCTGAGAATATTTGGCAATATCTGGAAACATTTTTGTCATCTCAATTTTCTCAGGGGCAGAAGGAGGTTGCTAAAAACATCCAGTAAGTAGAGACCAGTATGCTGCAAAAGAACCAATAACACACAGGCAGGCCAGTTTTCACAACAAAGAATTAATTATTTAGCCCTAACTCTTTTATAGGAACATGAGGTAAAAACTCACTCAGAACTTGCTGTTTGGAGTAGCTCTGGGGGTTAAGGAAGGGAAGTATTTGTATTTGCATAAATAAATTGATAATAGTGTCGTTCACTGAAGAATTATAATAGTTCTTAGTGTTTCTGCCCATATGGAATCACTGGGCATTCTATATCTTGTATTGTCTTTAATAAGTAGATGGTTAGTCACATTTGCACTTTATGATGGGATATAAGGTTTTGGAATACATTTTATGACAGTGATATGGAAGTTAAGAATGACAACATTTGGTTTGATATTTTACTCAACTAATTGATGTTACTGAGTCACTGACTGTGTTTGTGCAGCTGATAATGTGTGGCACTATTCTCAGCTGACTTGATTCATCCTTGAGAATATTAACCACTATTAATAATTGGGATGTCCAGCTAATGAGTGGCTATATAAAGATAAACATTTTATTGACTTTCTATAAAAAAAGTAATTTTACATACATCCTTCCTTCGTACTCTTTATGTCCTTGTAGTGACAAGAAGAAGCCAACTTAGCTGTATTATATTATGGAGAAAACTTTGAGATACTGAGATATTTGTGAGACTCACATTTCACTTGTAAACTAGGAGAGAAACTATTAGTGAGGAGTCTGGATTTAGCCTTTTGATAACGTATAGATAGTCTCAGAAGTATAACCACTACATCATTCTTTCATTTTGAGGACCTCCCGAAATTCTGCAAGATATTTAATCCAATATCTCTTTATGTTGAATTTGCTTAAGAATGGCTAATTGTATTCTTTCTATGTATCTTCCTGTATTATTTGTTTAGGCTAACCACACTATCCAGATTTCCAGGGATGTCTAACTATTTGTGTCTCTATGAAGTTACCTGAACCCTAGTTCCTTCTCTTCTCCCATTGCATATTTCACAGAAGGCATCTGGTAGAAGAAGAAAATTATAAAATTCAAATTTTTTAATTTTATGTTCTGCTATTTGTAAGCAGAAAAAGTTTGGTATGAATAAAAGGGGGAATGTCAATTAATTCCTGTGACATGAACTGGTTATTTTCTTCTTTTAAAAAAAAATGAAGTTGAGAACTCCTTGAGTTTGATTTTAGAATTGTGCCTGCCCTGGTGGTCATTTCTGCATGTGCCATGTGTTCATGGCATAATTCTGAGATGGTCATGCATTTCGGTGGTGTGTTAATTTCTGTTTGGGAAAAATTAGGGTCTCTCTCTAGTCAACAGTCCATGTTTGATATTCTTGTTCAGATTACCATCTAAATCTTCTATTTTCCTCACTTCCGTAATTTGCTTCTAGGCTCTTAACATTTATCTTAACATCCTCTGCTTAGGGGATGAAGTTTATAATTGTCTTTCCATTGTGAGCCTTTACTCTGGTTTAGGTTAATCTTAGTTTTATTTTGTTTGTGTTTTCTTAGGCAAATGATAGTCAATGCTGTTTTCGGTAACGAAATCAATAATTTAAGCTCTAATAAATTTGCACATCCTGGCTAACTCTACTAACATGTGTTCGTAGTATTAGTTGTATCTATGTTGAACAACCTCATTGACACCTATGGATTAATTCAGCTATGAATTAGTAGATAATAATGTTAATCTAGTGTAAGAAAGTATTTAGAGATCTCCTACCTCCCAACTTATATTTCAAATGGGAAACTGAGTCCTAGAAAATAGGGATGATGCCTCACATTTGTATAACACTGTGGTTTACAAAATATACCAATATGCCTTATTTTATGTGATTTTTTTCCCCAGGAGTTCTGTGAGGTAGGCTGAAAAAGTATTATTGATCCTATTTTACCAATGAGGAAATTAAGATACAGAGAAATTGAGACTTACCTCAGGTATGTAGTGAACTTAGGCCTACAACCCAACGTGTGAGGCTTCACTTGATTACGTGTCTTTCCACAGCATCATGCTGCTTTCTGGGTGGAGGTTCTCTACCCCCATGCTGCTGTCCAGTGCTCTGCTGTGATACTGACACTCTCAGCACTTAGTATGACATAGAATTACTATTATTTTCTATATACCATGACATTAAAAAAGCTTGGAAGCACAGTCCTCGCATATAGTGGAAGAAGAGAGTCCTACTTAAGTCACTAAGTTTATTGAAAGGTAAATGAGTTTATGTCCATAGCAGTCTGTGAGTCTTGGACATGTTTCTTCAGTGTTCATTTACTTACCCACTAACACCTGTATCCATTTCCTTCTAAGGAAAGGCACCTCCCCGCTCAGTCTGTGTGGTTCCAGGAAGCCAAATAATCACACCGCAGGCCCCTGGTGTGGGCCCCAGTAGGTCGGTGTAGTGTACTAGCTCCTCTTGTCATGCTGATTGGCTCAAGGTTAGTCCTGAGAATCTACCAGAGTGAACTGCATTGCATAGACTTTCTCTGTGGCTTTTGGGAAAGAGAATGTGCTGCCCTTCTGGAACTGAATGAGGAAACCTGAATCATGCTGGAGCCTCTGCATCATCTTGGTGTCTGCGGAAGCTAGTACTGGACCTCAGGGGAGCTGAGAGGTACACCGAGCACTGCTGATACCATCTGACACCAAGCTGAACAAAACAGCCGAAACCAGTTCTGCTATCTGAACCAATAAATAACCACTTTCCTTAAAATAATTGGGTTAGGTAGTTGTCATCTTGAGCCTGAAGAACCCTAATATATATCTGGTCAACGCCACTCCCTCTCCCCCAACCATCTGCACACTTTCACAAATGGTTAAACATCCTGATTTGTCACATTAAAGGCCTTGTAAACACAGGAGAGATTTAGAAATGAGTGTTCCAATTTGATTTGATGTCTTCTAGCTGAAGTGTATTTTCCTTCTACCTTTGAAATGATAATTCATTACCTATGAATAAACCTGTCACCATACAAAGTTTCACATAATCTACAATTTTCCAGAAAGTGCTTTTTTCATGGTCAATTACCTATATTAATTCACCAAGTAGTTATTATGACACTGAAGTGGGCCAGGGTATAAGATATCATCCTCACCCTCAAAAAAAAGTTTAATTTAGTTGGTAGAGAAGACATATGACTGTGAAAAGACAAGTACAAGTCAATATTTAACTATTGAACAAACCCTCTTGAACAAACAAATGGATGGAGTTTTACAAAGGAATGAAGGTCATCAAAATAAAAAGATATAGAGCTGTCAAGAAAATGGGGAAGTAAAACAAAAGGCATTTGGGGTCAGTGGTAAAGAGGTTCAAGAGGTTATTTTTCCAAATCAGACTAGAGGTTTATGACAGGATATTGCAGAGGTTCACTGGAAAAGCTCAAGTCAGTGTCAGGAAGAGGAGAAGCGGAGTTGAGGAGCCTGGAGATACAAAAACCTGGGCTTACATCATGGCTCATAAACAACTTCCCTGGGTTCAATTTTTTTAAAAAGTATATTTTATTGATTTTTTACCAAGAGGAAAGTAGAGGGATAGAGAGTCAGAAACATCGATGAGAGAGAAAGAGAAACATCGATCAGCTACGTCCTGAACACCCCCTACTGGGGATGTACTGGCAACTAAGGTACTTGCCCTGGACTGGAATCAAACCTGGGACCTTTCAGTCTGTAGGCCAACACTCCAGCCACTGACCCAAACCGGTTTTGGCCCCCTGGGTTCAATTTTTATTTTCCTAAAAACGTGTTTGACTAAGTGATGTTCAACATTTCTTCCAACACTCACATTCTATTGGCAGTTCTATTAAAAGTATATATTTAGATAGTACTGTTCTAAGTTCCGTATGATAATGTCATTTTGATAATCCTTTGTGCCATAATTGTGTGACCATTGAGACCATATGGAGAATTAGAAACATTTTACTTTCTTTTTTGTAGACTCATCCTATATAATAAAAGAGAAACATGCAAATGTGACCATACCTTCACTACACTACCAGCCAATCAAGAGTGAGGGGCGTGGTCATGGCACACCAGCAGGGGGAAGGCCTATTGCATGAGAGCTGGGTGCAAAATGTGGGATGCTTTACAAATTTGCATGTCATCCTTAAGCTGGGGCCATGCTAATCTTCTGTCTCATTCCAGTTTTAGTATATATGCTGCCAAAACAAGCACACTATAAGTTCTGCCCACATGGTATTTAAGGGCCAGTGAGATCTGTACTTTTCAGTTATGGTGACTGAGTCGCGTCCTTTCGCTGTGATCTTGGGATGGTTAGGGGAATTTGATGCCATGGGGTCACCTCATGAGGCTTGCATGTTGATTGCTCTGATAGTTAGGCTGCAACTGAGCTGCAGGGTGTACCTGTCACTTGGGACATGCAAATGAGCACTTGGGGCACCTTGGGTAAGGAGCATGAGGTGAGGCTGTGAGTCATTCGACCCAGGTGCTGGGTTGGAGGAGCAAGTGAGCGGCTGTGAGCATGGACCACACTTCTGCACAGGAGGGCCTAGTGAGCGGGAGAGGCTCAGTCCTTGAGGCCTCCTGGAAAAGTGCAGGCGCTGAGTTTTGGCAGAGGCATGGGAAGAGGTGCCTAAGGGGTCCCGGGTCTGTGGTGGAGCATCTCTGGGCACCACACGGAAGGTGGGAATGGGAGCCAGGGAGCTGGGGAGGTGCTGTGTGTGTAACAAGGCCCTCCAAAGGGAAGCCTTTGCAGGGAGAGGCAGACGCCCGAAGGTCCAGAAGGCAAGAGACCCCCCCCCTCCCCCATCCTCCCAAGTCCTGCCAATCTCTGCAGTCAAAGTTGGGTACACCCAGTTCTGGCCCACGGGGAGCAGGGTATGGGGCTGAGCACAGAGTGCAGGAGGCTGAAAGAGCAATCAGCAGGGACCTGAGGCTACACCCTCCCCCAATCGAGAGGGGTTTGAGACAGGGGACCTCAGGCCTTGACCCCCGCCCCTGCACCAGGCCAGGGGACCTGAGGCCATACCCTCCACCCAGTGTGGCTTGAAGGGGGACCTCAAGGTGTACTTCCCGTCCTGGTGCTGGGCTAGGGGACCTCCAGCTGCTCCCCTTGCCCAGCAGGGCTTGTCAGGAGACAACAGACCATGCCCCCCACTGGCAGGGCTTGACAGGGAACCTGAAGGTGTACTTCTTGCCCTGGTGCTGGGAGAGGGTATTTCAGGCTGCTCTCCCTGGCCCAACTCCAGGCTGGGGGACCTCAGGCCATGCCTCTCACATAGTGCGGCTTGACAGGGGACTGCAGGCAACACTCCCAACCCATCAGGGCTTGTCAGGGCACTTCAAGGTGCTCTGTCCATCCTGGTGCTGGGTTAGGGGACCTCAGACTGTTCTCTCCACCCAGCAGGGCTTGACAGGGGACCTAAAGCCACACCCCCACCTTGGCAGCAGGCTGGGGGACCTCAGACCATACCCTCTGCCCCAGCACCAGGCCAGGGGACCTGAGGCTGTGCCCCTCCTGCCTGGCTGGGTTTGACAGGGGACCTCAGGCTGTGCTCCCCACCCAGCAGGGCTTCACAGAGGACCTGAGCCTGCACCCCCATGCCAGTGGGGATTGACGGGGGACCTGAGGCTTTGCCTCCCTCCCTGTGCTGGGCCGGGGACCTGAGGCTGTGCTCCTCTGCCTGTTGGGGCTTGACGGGGGACCTCAGGCCATGCCCCCTACCTAGAAGGGCTTGACAGGGGATCTCAGGTCCTGTGTGCCACTTGGTGGGACTTGATGGGGGACCTCAGGCCATGCCCCCCATTCTGGTGCTGGGCCAGGGGACCTGAGGATGCCCCCTGCCCTGCCAGTGGGACTAGCTGGGTCTGGATCTACCCCAATGTAGGGGGGAGGGCCTGGGTGTGGGTCTTACATGATTTTGAGTCACATGTGAGTGAGTGGGGACTTGACTCTGGGTCTTGTAGTGTGCCCCAGACTCTGACAGGAGGAAGGTTTTCATATACATTTTACTAATTTTCTTTAGTCTCTGATACTTCTATCATACAGAAAGAGCAAATAGCAATATTAAATTATTTCCTCTAATTAATACTCTTTTAATGTGCACGAATTTCATGCACCAGGCCACTAGTTGATTTATAATCAGTAACTAAAATTGTTAGTGATATATCTATACAATATTTTGGAATAAAGAAAATGAGACTTGGCTAAATAGCAAAACTGTTTTAATTTTTTACTTCCAATATCAAATATTTTTTAAGCGCTAAGGAGCTATTATAATGGGTTGCTATGCATTAGTAGCTATCTCTAGTAGAAAGTTGGGGGAAGATATACTCAAAACTCTGTACCTGTCTTTATTCCACTAGAAACTTTTCTAAATCATATTAGGTCCAAATATAAAGAAAAGAATTATGGGGATGGCACCATTCTGCCCAAATGACAAACCTGGAATGACAAATGCCTTCCCTGGTCAATTAACCTCTGCCAGAGCTCCCAGTGACTAAAAGAAATGCTGGGGGACACAGTGTAGAGCACACTATAAAACATGTGAATTACAGATCTTTTGAAGAGGATAGTGTTGTGGTTAGAAATCTACCAGCTCCTTTTAACTCTGCGTCCCCAATTTCTCAGAACATTTACCAAAGGCTTGAGCAGAAACTGGCCCCTAACCAGCTTTCTTAACAAAGCTTTCAGATCTTTGTTTTCACAAAAAGAGATAAAAAGTCTGAAATCCTCCTTATGATTCAGGCATCATCTGTTATCCTAGATCAATGTCAAGCTAAAGATTTTTGGAAAGGATTTTGGCAAAGTGCAATTGTAGATTAACCCCCAGCATTCCATTAGATAAGCGACAAAATGAAGGATTTTAAACAATGAGTCAGAAGCCTGGGCTCTAATCTCAAGATGACTGATTTTTTTTTTATGACCTTCAATTATGTAGTTGCATAATTTTCGTTTGGTTGGTGGATCGGTTATCTTATCTGTGACATGTGGAACACTGCTTTTCTGTTTGTTGTTGTAGGAGTACAGAAGTCGCAGATGCTATTATTTCTTATGTTTTGGGGTGACCCACTCTTTACCTTTCTGCTAAGGGACTTCTTTCTTTTTAAGCAAGCAAAGAATGAGCAAAGTCAATTCTGAAAGGAGGGAGAAACTTCTGGTAAAAAGAATGCTGCCATCCACATCAGATTGGATAGGATGCCGCATGGTTGGGCATGCATAATGGGTTATGCATCTTTGGGTCTTAGTCTGTTGCAACCTACAATTTTGTTGAAGTTCATGGACCATATATCTGACATTTCCAAAGATAATAATCATTGCCATGCAGTTTACTTTCTTTTTGGCAACTTGTAATCCTCTTTCTTCTCCAGGTCCTTCTTTCTTCTGAGAGTAGCCTGCCACCCAGCTTACACCCCAGGACTTTTTTTTTTTTTTTTTTTTTTTTACTGCCTTGGAGGATCCCTGACCAAGCACTTGATTTTAAATCTTTTTTACTTAAATGGCCCTTTTCAAATGACTGATAAAGATGGGCTTCATTAGCGTGCTTTGCCTGTACTTTATGCTAATATTACACGCCAGTTTGTGGCTTCAGGTCATTCAAAACTAAAGTGTTCTTTAATTTCCCATTTTGCAAGTTCAAAATGCTGCATACAGCACTTCATGATCTGGTTCATGATAATGTCTTCCATTCTTCATACTGGCATAACCGCTCAGATTCTATGCTTGAATAACAGCAAACTGGTAATTCCCCAGATGCAATGTGGTGTTTATCATCTCCAAGTCATTATTCATGCTTCCCTTATCCTTGGGATGCTTTTTCCCACTTTCTGCCTACTTAACTCCTCCTCATTCAATATACCTCTGCTCAGACTTTCTCTTTCCAAATTTCTTTCCTGATCGCCTCACTCTCAGGTGGGCTAACGGCGTCGCTTCACATTCTGTAAATATTCTGCTATACCTCTGACTGCCAATCCCCCATCTTGTTTACATTTCTATTTGTGTATGCTATCTTCATTAGGCAATCTCTTTGAAAGCAAGACTAGGATTTTCTTAATCGTTGTATTCCTGTGTTGGGCACATAGTAAATGATTAATGCAAGTTTATATGAATTGACCTACTTGGGAAGAAGAATAAAATTGTAAATTCATGCAGATTTTCATGTACACTTGGTATCCCAATAGCTATTATTTGGGTGGCTGGGCACTCATGTGTGACCTTGGACAAAGTAACAAGGAAATGTTCACTGGACAAATAAAGCAGGCTAAAACACACATACACAACACTTGTTATTTTAGGAATAAAGGCCTTATATATATAAGCAAGTCTATATGGGAGAGGAAAATAGACTCAGGGATAGTTGGCAATGAAATAAGCTTTTTAACTATGCTATATACATTCTTTATCTAATATCTCATATGAAACGAAGAAAAGACTTCCAGGCCTCAATGCTCTAAATTGCCACAGAGGCAATACCATCATTTTTGGCTCTTTTGAGTAGTAGGATTGCAGAGAGAATGGTCTGACACTAATAGGCAGATTGCCAAGGGGCTGGGAGAAGTTACTGAAGCATTTTATTACTGACACTGAAGAAATGATTATAGATCTTGAAGCAGGAGAACCTACCATACCGTGGCAATGAGATTCATTGGTTTCCAGAGAGTTGCCTTTTGATTTTTAAAAGGAGATTTTAAAAAATGATAGTCAAATGCACTTCAATGGATTAAAAAGAATAACCATTTTAAAAGCAGAGGGGTAGAAGCTGCTAGAGAGTGTATTCAAATCTATGCTTCTTAGCAACCAGACCAGATTTTACCTATAAAAGAAAGCTAGAGAGAGAAAAATAAAAAGCCTCTTTGGTTCTCTGGAGAATATAAAGGCATATTAGAGAAAAAGAACCACTTTGAGATTTTTAGATGAAAGGCATGGCATAGGTATAAAGTATTTTTATAAAAAAGAAGACAACGAAGAAGTGATGTCTAGACTGAATTGGTTATCCTGGGTGTACATGAGAGCAATTGCCAAAGTGAAAACGAGAGAATAGCCTGTCAGCTAGAATCATTAGAGTGTTCAGAAGTTACTATTATTTTTTTTATCATAATAGATACACTATATTTTCCTGGATCAAACTAACAGAAATGTAGGGGAGAATATGTGGATGACTTGGTAATTTAAGAATATTTCCTCAAAAGGTTTTCACACTAAAGAAGAGAACTGATAAGGTGCAAATGAAAACATTGCTAATGTGTTTACAGAATTAGATGTCATATGTCTTCAGATAAAGTTTCAATGAAATGCTATACAAGGACTTGATTTTGAGTGATTCAACTCAGTAGGGAACATTGGGTCACATAAGTTCTTTGCATAGTTCTTTGATAATTTAAGGTCAGAAGAGTCATTATAAACAAAACAGAAACCAAAACCAAAAAACAGGGGAAAAAAGCCCACATACAATTTCAACAAAAAAGAAACATTTTTAAAAAGAGAAAGTCAATGGCAAGAATATAATTTTTGGTGATACGATTGAAAGAATTTACTAAACTGGAAGTTTCACTTCCTCTGGATTAAATGAGGCCTTTTTGTGTATGTGTAATAAAAGAGAACTATGGGGTGTGAAAAAAAAATGATGTTATTCATATGCCAAAACAAGGCATAGATTGTCTTCAGGAAGATTCCAGTACGGTCTTGAGTGGTATACAAAAAAGACTGATGTATTTGAAAGAAAAGAAATGCAAATCAGTCTTTTCTGGATAAACAAAGAATCTAATTTTGGAACTAGAATGTGAAATTTAGCAGAGATTTGATGCACTGGCTTGAACAGACTGTGCTGCAGTTGTTATGGGCTGAGGTTATTTTATGAGGGCTGCATTTTCCCTTGAAGCCAGACCCCATATGGGGTGGAATGACGGAAGCCTCATATATCTCACTATCATTAGGCTAATGAGATTGGTCAAGGCCACATGCATTCTAATTCTTGGCAAAATTTAAGATAAATCTAGTAAACTGTTCTAATGGCTTTGTGCTGTTTTTGGAAAGAGAGTAAAAGAACTAAGAAATGAATAAAAACAAATCTTCAAGTACACAGGATTCTATTTCAGAAATACTGTTGCATGATCAAAATCATTCTAAGGAGGACTATTATTTATCCACACTATTGAAGAGTGTTATGGTCAGAAAAAAATTTAATCAGATATTTATGAAAATTCAATGTGGAAACGAAAAAACATTATATAGCATTTGTTCCTTAAGCATTCATTCTGTACACACTATTTTTCAGCTTTTGAGGTTGAATTTTGAAAATTATAGTACATAGATATTGAAAATAAACTAGCTTGCATGTGCAAAATTTACTCTTGGAACAGAGACCAAATTTTAGAATTTATAGCCAATTTATAATTGCTTAAAAAGTTGAATTGGTGGGAGCCATAATAAATACTTTCCGATATAAGGCTTGCAATGATGTATGTGCAGTTAGAGGAGATATAATTTTATTTAAAATCTTTGAATAGGTTTTCATAGCTAGTTAAAAACAATGCAAAATTATTTTAACTTTGGTGTGTTGGAATAAGATTACAAGCTGTTATGTGGATAATTCATTAAATTACTAAAATTGTTCGTTATATTGGTAGGTAATAAATACATGGTATTGTCTATTAAGTAGAGTCCACTGGTGAAAAATGTTCAGATTACTGTCCAAAGGCTGAAGTTATGATACAGTGCAGAGCAACCTCCAGTAATAAATGGAAGTACCATCTGCAGTATATTACAAATAAGTCAATTTAAAGCCATGTGTGGGACTCTCTAAACACAGTTGTAGCTTCACAGACAAAGTGAAGTGGAGAGTTTAGAAATTACCTAGTTCCATTTATCAGCTTAGGCAGTCACTGTGGATAATTTAAATTCTACAACTCTTCTCCTCTCTGAAAATTAGGTTTTCTGGGACTGAATATCCTCTTTAAGGACTTTAAAATCTTATCTCTCTTTACCTGATTTGAATGTATTGTAAGGAAGTAGCCAAGATGGATGGGTTGCTGAATATTTCCTCCCCCACATCCCACCTCTAGGTCTTAGGGAAAAAAAAACTAGACATTAACTTTGCCAGAACAACTCACGTTAAAAGGCCTTCAGATGGCAGTTCAGCAGCATCACATTGACATAATATTATTATAATAGATTCAATTAGAGAGTGACATTAGAGTGCTGGGTCCTGTGCTCATTAAGGGATTTCACATAGAAAGTCATTCCTACTAAGAACTTTTTTCTAAAATTATAAGGGTTGAGTTAAATTCAGTCCAATACTGAATAAAAAGCCAATTGAAGGATTAAAATTGTACAGTGTTTTGTAATTACTATTCTCAAGACATTCAAAGCTACATTTTGTGCTGAATTTAGGTTCCAAAAGCAAAACACCCCCTTATGTGCTCTAAGATTTTACCAAATAAACACACAACAACAAATATCTTGAGCAAATAATGCAAACAGAACCAGACATTTTGGCATGATATTTATAAATATACTAGAGGCCCGGTGTAGGAAAATTTGTGCACTTAGGAGTGGGGGGCCCCTTCAGCCCAGGCTGTGCCCTCTTGCAGTCCAGGACCCCTCAGGGGATGTTCACCTGCCAGCTTAGGTCCTCTGCCTGGGGGATTGGGCCTAAACTGGCAGTCAGACATCCCTCTGGGAGCCTTCAGAAGGATGTCCACCAGGAATGGGCCTAAGCCATTAGTCAGACATCTTAGTGCTACCCTGGAGGCAGGAGAGGCTCCTGCCATCACTGCTGCACTCACAGCCATCTGTGGCTGAGCAGAGCTTCCCCTGTGGAAGCGCACTGACCACCAGAGGACTGCTTCTACATCGAGTCTCTGCCCCCTGGTGGTCATTGCATGTCATAGCGACCAGTTCTATTAGGGTCTATTTGCATATCACCCTGTTATTATATAGGATTTTGGAAGCATAGGTAATAAAATATGTTTATGTTCTCAGTAAGTTATCCTTTTGCCAACAAAAGAGATATGTCCAACTAATTAAAAATACTGAACTAATTTTTACGTCTTCATTTTTCCAGTTCTTTTTTGGCTTATGAAGTTAATGAGCCAAAGAAAGTAAAACTATTAAAGATTTTATATAATTTGATATCATTTTGTTGTTTGAAACTACAAATACAGGAATTTTTTCCAGCATGTAATTATCAATAGGATTAGCATTATTTCAATGTTTTTACTCCCATTACTTTGATTTGTTTTGTTACTAGTTTGTCCATGAAATTACCACTCATAGCACTTTAACAATTTGGAGTCACCCCAATGTTCAGTTATTCACAAGTACTGTGGTCAACATCCACAGGGCAGTGGATTATGGGATATTATAACTATTAACTCATTTTAATTTTATTCCATTCTTTTACAATATCCTCTTGTTAGAAGCAAGTTATATCTTATAACTCTTGTCAGGAAATGAATTTGAAAACCGTAATTCTTGTTTTAAAATGTCTTTACAATGTTTCAATTGGATTTGACAAGGTGGATATTGCATCATTCATAGTACAAATGTTCTCAGTCCCCTGGTCTGATAGAGGACACTGTTACATAGTATAAATTATAGGATATTTTCAGTGCACCCAGATATAACTGTAAAACTGAAAAAGAACTAGAGACTCATGTAGCTCTGAGATCTTATATCTACCATCAGATGACTGTGGCACACTTGAAAATTGCCTTGACTTCCTTTTCACTCTGGGGACGGGTTGCTGGGGAACAAGGATTTATTCATAACTGATATTTTCGGTCTTCTAATTAATCTCGTCACTTAAAATAAATACATTGAACTATCAAAATCTCTTTATGGTGGCTAAGCAAAGAATTTTAATTTGAAGCAGATTTAAGATATAAAATATCTCATAGCTCATTCAATACTATTTTTCTCTTTGTATGCTATTTACTTCTATATTGGTATTATTGATTTTGTGTCCACCTCTTTACATATAAGTCTATCTATAAGTCCCTGTCTTTGGGTCTTTTTCTCTAAAAGCTTCAGCTCTGGCTACTTTGATGTTTTTCAGAGGTGAGTGGGTTATCAGTCACTTTAGGTGCTAGCCTTTGATTTTTCACACTTCTATTCTTAATGTCCAGTCTTCCTGTTTCCCAAATGTAGCAGCTAAAACAATGACTGGAGCATAACATTTCTCTTTTTTTGTTTCCTCATGATTCTTCTGAGGTAGAAAGCACTCTTCTCAGAGATGGTAGCTGTGTGGCTAGCTTTCTTCTTGTAAGTTGGCATGATGTCATTTCAACTCACTCTGGAATCCCCCTACCCACAATGAGAATGATTTCATGGTATAGAGTTGGAAGTATACAGTAGGGCTCTGAAATCTCTTAGAAATCTTCTAATTTGTTAAGAGTATAGCTTTTTGGAATTTCTTGAGGCATATATTATTTAGATGAGAATTCTAGTAGATCCGGTATGTAGTGATGAAAAGGAACCCTGGAACATAAATTTTGGAGAAGACTCTTGACTGCTATGTGCCATCTAACTCCACTTTGGCTACAGAAGTATGGGTGGTTCTTTTTTCAAATTGCCAGGGATTCATATGTCTAGTATGTAGATGACTAATTCATGGAACTTTGCAGACATTATCAATAAGGAACCTATGCACATTCACATGAAACTAAACAACTTATATTAATTCTAATAGTGATGATATTGCTATAGCCATAATGTATTATTAAAATAAGAATAATAGTAAGTGAATGCTGTAGTCAACTTAACACACTCTTGTTAGAGTATTTTGTAAGAGTCTACTAGGTTTTCCTACTTATTAAAAATTATTCACTTAAGAGCATTTACAATGGGGATTTCTCCCCATAATGAAATCATTTATAGAGCAATTCTGGTTGCTTGCAAGTTGAGTTTGATGTTAGGCTGAAATCTCTCCAATGGTAACATTTTTTTTTTCAAGTTCTGGATAATGATAAAGTTTGCATCCTTTGGTTATCACACTTGTATGAGCATTTCAGGCACATAATACAGCCACATCATATTCATTTGCAAAGTAATAGAAATGGAATTGTGTGGAGTCAAAGCTTTCTTCTGTAGTTATCTGCATTGTAGAGATTGTTCAGATTTCTATCCAAAAGGAACTGACTCTCCTTTACTATGTGATTTACTTTGTGATGGAAACGACCCAGGAAATGATAGGATTTATATTTATTTGCTTACCTAACAGGAAAGCAAGCAGATATAAAAATTCATCTCTGACCCAAGTATCTGGTAATATTCTCAAGAATAAGTATTGCACTTCAAGAAGTTTCAACTTCCTCAGCAGGTGTTTTTCAAATACTTGACTTCTTAATAATTTCTATGTAACCTTCTACCATGTGTAGAAATAACTCTTTTGCTTCCTATTATCAATATATACCTGAAAACACAAACAACATTTTGAGGATGTCGTTATAATATTGGGAATATGTTAAAAAAGTGATCTGTAATCATTTTTGTCAAAAGCTGTCTAGAAGTCTTATCTGTCAGAAGCAGTCAACCGGTAGGCAGTTATTCAAGAAGCAAACTAAAGTGCTGAATAAGACCCATAAAAACAAACAAAAAAAGTGCTATGTCACTGAGGGTAGAGGTACACTTGAATTTCTTCATAGGTTATGGGAATGACAGCTATTAGCAGGCTGAAGGTACAATTCTTTAAGAACTAGTACACAGCAGGGTTTTTTCCTGCCTTTTGGCCTAAAATCTCACATCATATTCTATTTGGTTAGACAGCTATTGAGTGCAAAAGAACTTTAGAGTTTCTTTCAAGTTCTTTTTTCTACCTTTCTCTTTTTGAAGTTGTAAATATATTGAACCTCATACCATTTGAATTATTTTATTAAATTCTACAAGATCTTAGTAATTGGTTTCATGAACTCTCAAGATCATGGTTAGATCTTAAGGATAATGCCAATGGTCATAGGAAGAAGAAAATAAAGACTTATCAAGATAAATCTTTGGATAAAGAAGCATTGGTTAATCATTTGCTAGAATTTTGGTGAGTGACAGTGACAACTAAGTAAAAGAAAAATATTTTAAATAACTCCCTGTGGAAATGAGCTTGCATTCTCTTGAATTGTTTTTTTAGGAAGCATTTTCCCAAGTCTTTAACAATAGAAGGATATAAATTAGAATATATACAATTGGAAGAGTTTCAATGAACTTTTAATATCAATAAAATGCATATTAATGTGACCTCCTATTTATTAAAGAGTGTTACTTGTTAAGAGAGTAAATCCAAGGAATGTGATGCTTTAAAAGTAATGCTTCTTACTTACATCCACTGAAGGTCACTTTATCCAAGGGTACAGCTTTTCTTTCTCCTCTTTATTTTTTATTGAAGTTGGACTGCAGCCTGCATAGACTTTCTTTTTCCTTTAAAGATATCGTTTTCTGCCTAATTGTGCCCAGCTTCATTTACACCATGAAAAGGATTGTGTTTGAGTTTATAGACTCAGGAGACTCTTTTACTCAATAGCTAAACTCCAGCCACGGCCCTTTGGGATATTTGAGTAAATGTAAGTGAAAGCTCCCTGTGTTTGTCTCTGTGTTCCCTTTAAACAAAGGTTTAACTCAGGACACTATGGGAATATTTAAAGAAATTTATCTGCAGAACTGTCTTCCAGATAAGATCCGAAATATACCTTTTTTGGCCTGCAAAATTATTCATCAGTCAGCAGAATTTCCAATAGTGCCTTTGGTCTGATGTTTTCAAGCCACCTTCTCCCCATATTAATAGGTAAAGGAACGACATCTGCCTTCAGGAGATAATGACATTTCTTTAAAATTTTCCATAAAAATCTAATAGCAAAACTTTTAAAAGCAAACGGGAAATCAAAGATGGCAAATTGGAATGCCAATCCAATCAATTAGTGATTGTGACATCAAATGCAGGCTAAGACAGACAATGAGAATGTATTTGCATTCAGTGGGAAAGCATACTGTGATTGATTTTTGATGTCTGCCCTGGCTATGGGAGAACAAGTCCCATATTTGACTGAGCATATGTTCAAATGTTGACATATTCCACCTCTGGCTTAAATCCTAAACATCAGGTTTGTTATAGGCCTTCAATTATAGTGAACTATTTGGTTTTCTGATTTTTATCATTCATCTTCTCTTACTTTGGACTGCTTAGGCCTAACTGAAGACTTAATTCTTCAGACTTGGAGAGCATTGGATTCCTACAATTAAGTGAAATGTTAGAAAAAAAAAATGGAAGGTTCAATCATAGGCCAGTTTTGGTCAATTGGTCCTCAAGTTCCAGATCTAGGGGCATGGCTTTGATTTTATGAACATAACATGACTGTGTTATAATTCTAATTGAACTGCCTGGTCTCTTCTCCCTTAAAACCAACCTAGAGTATGGTATTCCAATGCTTTTGTGTACTATTTTGGTCTTCAGGGAATAGGGAACACAGATATGTGATCAGATTTTATACATAAACAAAGGAATATCCAGGATCTCTGCCTTTTGTGCAGCTTGAAACCATACCCCTCACATTTCATGTCACTCATCTTGCCTGCTGCTGGGACTAACTTATTTCCTGGTCTGGCCTGTGAGGATGGACTGTCCCTGGTTAGCCTGCATCCACTACAGACTTGTCTGCTACTCCACAGCTCCTTTTTGCTTAGTATTGCAAATGTCATCTTTTAGCTTTTATTAATTTTTATCATGATGCGCCCCATGTTCTTTCAACTTAATTGAATTTGTTGCTAACATTGAGATTGGTATTTCTATTGGATAGGTGGTTGAAAGACAGAAAATAAGTTATCCAACTGGGTGAATATATTTATAAGAGGGTCTCCAGTGACATGATATAAAGCAAATCAAAGGAATTTATGTTAAATGTTGTATTGGGTTTAAAAAAATGGTTTGAACAAGCTCAGCCCTTACCTGAAATAAATTCTATTCTAGACTATCAAATTAAATAAGACAAACTTCTCCAAAAAATGAGAAGTCTGCTGAAGAAAACTGGAGAATTGAATATAAAAATGGATAAGGAGCAGTTGGCTATTACTTGGAAAAGAAAATACTCCAACTTGTAGCGACAAAGATGAAGAACCTGGAGAGGAGAATGCTGATCTAGTGAAGCAGATGGTCCAAACAAACGCTAGCTAGGAAAACAAAGCAGAGAATCTGGGAGGAGAGCCAACATCTACAATGGACTAATAAAAGCGAACAAACACCTCGGTAACCATGTCAGACGGCTAGGAACTCAAATTGGCACTACTAAGCTCATTGCCTTGTACGTATCAGGAAAGCAGAAGGACCACCCATCTGTAGATGCTTATAGTCACTATGGACCAGTCGTCACTGAAGAGAATTAGAGCCCTCCCAGCGCCAAGAAGACTCTTCAGATTTGCATATGAGCTACGTTTGGTGTTATTTTTATTTCAAATATATCAGCAAATCAAGGAATTACGTAAAATATTAAGAAGTTGAAAAATCCAGTGGAAACCTTTAAAGAAGAAAATTGGGAGAAATCTATGAATGTCTTATTTAGGGATTGATTGTTGTCTCATATTTTTCATAAAAAGTTACGTTTTTGGATAGATAACAAAAACTTTGAGGAGTTTTTAAGAAGGGAGAAGAGCACATTAAAAGCTTTCAGGTCTGTCTGCACAGTGCTGCACATATTACTTCAGTGGATGATTTATTTGTAATGTTTTAAACAAGGGATTCTATAGTTAACTCAATACAATAAAAAATTCATGATTGCCTGGCCGAAGCGGCTCAGTGGTTGAGCTTCGATCCATGAACCAGGAGGTCATAGTTTGATTCCTGGTCAGAGCACATGCGCAGGTTGTGGGCTCCATCCCCAGTGAGGAACATGCAGGAGGCAGGCAATTGATGATTTTCTGTCATCATTGACGTTTTTATCTCTCTCCCCATCTGCTTTCCTCCTTCTGAAATCAAAACGTATTTTTTTAAAAATTCATGATATAACCAGTCTTGACAGCATTACTTTTTACCATTTCAAATTATTTATTGATTATATTTTATGGTTGCAACATAGGGGTTGGTATCATCAGAGACAGACAGATCTGGGCATGAATTACCCTCTAACCTGTTGAGTGAATGTGGATAAATTCTCAAACCCGCCTCTAAACTGGATAATAATATGAAGATAATAATGCCTCATAAACATGTTAAAAGTATGAAATTAAATCTATATAAAGTGCTTAGTATAGTTTTTGGTGTGGAACAAGCAATCAGAAATATAGCTAATATCATTTTTTTTCTGTCAGTGCTGCATACACATAAAAACAATCACATAATTGTTAACAAATTTCATATAAACTGAAAATTGAACTCTAGTAACTAATTAATTGGGTAATGAATATTTTGACTTTCTTAATGTCACATTATGAAAGTTCAGATCTTATTTAACTTGGAAAAGGAATAATCTGCTAGCTGCATCTACATGGGCAAATGGAGATATGAGGAGTGATCTGGTGAATTAGACTCTGTATAATCAATTTGACTTTCACACTTACACCACAGGTACTATGACAAAAAACATGGACATATTTTTTTAGATAGACATTGCTAATTTGTCATCCACAAGATTGTACCAGTTTGGATTACTACCAGCAGTAGGGGAAGAAAAGACTGTTTTTCTACATTTTTCCAAATTTTTGAAAATTTGGTGACTGAAAAAAGATCTTATCATTGTTTTCATGGACATTTTTCCAATCATGAGTGAAGTTGACCATCTTAGTTATATGTTACTAGAGGCCCGAAGCAGGAAATTCATGCACAGGGGGTTGGAGGGTGGAGGAAGACAGAGGGAGTGTCTCTCAGCCCAGCTGAACCCTCTCCAATCTGGGACCCCTTGAGGGATGTCCAACTGCCTGTTTAGACCCCACCCTACCAGGATTGGGCCTAAACCAGCAGTTGGATATTCCTCTCACAATCCAGGACTGATGGCTCGAAACTGCTTGCCTGCCTGCCTTCCTGATTGCCCCTTAACTGCTTCTGCCTGCTAGCCAGATCACCCCCTAACCACTCCCCTGCCAGTCTGATTGATGCCTAATTGCTCCCCTGACAGCCTGTTTGCCCCTAACTGCCCTCCCCTTCAGGCTTGGGTCCCCCCCCCCAACTGCCCTTCCCCGCAGGCCCAGTCATCCCCACTTCTCTACTCTGCCAGCCTGGACACCCCTAACTGCCCTCCCTTGCAGGCCTTGTCCTCCCAACTGCCCACCCCTGCTGGCCATCTTGTGGTGGCCATTTTGTGTCCACATGGAGGCAGGATCTTTGACCACATGGGGGCAGCCATCTTGTGTGTTAGAGTGATGGTCAGTTTGCATATTACTCTTTTATTAGATAGGATAGAGGCCTGGTGCATGGGTGGGGTTTGCCCTGAAGGGTGTCTTGGATCAGGGTGGGGATTCCCTTGGGGTGTGGGATGGCCTGGGTGAGGGGCCTATGGTGGTTTGCAGGCTGGCCATGCCCCCTGGTGACTCAAGCAGAGGCCCTGGTATCTGGGATTTATTTATCTTCTACAATTGAAACTTTGTAGCCTGGAGCGGAGCCAAGCCTTCTGCTCACTCCATGGCGGCAGTCATTTCTGTTGCATTTATTTACCTTCTATAATTGAAACTTTGTCACCTTAAGCAGAGGCCTGGGCCTGCCAGGGCAGGTGGAAAGTTTGACTTCCTCCATCTATGAGTGTAACTCAAGCCTCCTGCTCTCTCCAGCTCAGTGGCTGCCATCATTATCTTCTATAATTGAAACTTTGTAGCATTGAGTGAAGGCCTGAGCTGGCAAGGGCAGATGGAAAGCTTGGCTTCCTCCGTCGCCAGGAAAACCCAAGCCTCCCTCTCACTCTCTGTGGCCAGCAGCCATCTTGGTTGGGTTTATTTGCATATTCATTCCTGATTGGCTGGTGAGTGTGACTGGTGGGTGTGGCTTGTGGGCATAACAGAAGTATGGTCAATTTTCATAATACTCTTTTATTAGATAGGATTGGCAATTTATATACCTTCTGTGCAATTTTTGATCTTATGCTTTTACCACTCTTCTATTTAATTATTTGTGTGTTTTCTTGCTTACTATGATCATTGTCATAAAATGTTTTAAATATTTGCTAATCTATTTTGCATTAATTTTTAAAACATATGCATAATTTTGCATTTTGGATAATCCATTTGAACTTATGATGCATTGTTGTTGTTTTTTAGAAACTGCTGGATTGTTGCTAATGTATTTTTTTTTAGGTATTTTACATAAATATTTTAAAATATAGGTTTTAAGAATAACTTTTTCATGCTTTTCTCCTTTAATTTTGTTATCCTTTTATCATTGTTTTTAGAAATTTTCTGTTTAGCATTCTGTTGTTAATTTGAGAATTTGGATAGTCTATTTAAATACTATTCATATGAATGCACTGAGGTTTTAAATTAGCATAAGAGTCCAGCTGGTGTGGCTAAACGGTTGAATGTAAACTTATGAATCATGAGGTCATGGTTCGATTCCCAGTCAGGGCACATGCCCAGATTGCAGGGTCAATCTAACTCAGTGTGAGGTGTGCAGGAGGCAGCATCATTGATGTTTCTATCTCTCCCTCTCTTCCTCTCTGAAATCCATAAAAATATGTATAGATTTTTTAAAATTAGCCTAATATATGGTCAATTTTGTAATTATTGCAAGGGATAATTGAAAGTATGTATAATTTCTAAAATTTCTCTAGCTACTTATTATGTTATTAATCGCTTATTAAAATGACTATAATTTTGCTTGGGTGCTTTATTATTTTTGCATAGAGTACATTAATGTGCCCCATGGTGGTCATAACTTTTTTTTTATTGATTTTTTGCAGAGAGAAGGGATAGGGATGGAGAGTTAGAAACATCAATGAGAGAGAAACATTGATCAGCTGCCTCCTGCACACCCCCTACTGGGGATGTGTCCTCAACCAAGGTACATGCCCTTGACCAGAATCAAACCTGGTACCCTTCAGTCCACAGGCCGACACTCTATCCACTGAGCCAAACTGGTTAGGACAGGTGGTCATGACTTTTAACAATATGATCTTATATATCTAAGAGTTCTAACTTTGAATGCTATGTTATTTGATCTACAAAATTTAAAGCTCGATATAGATTATGCCATTTACCATTATAAATTGTTTCATCTAATGCATTCGGTCTTGTATTAATATTAAATTTTACCTAGATTAATAGTGTGGGATTCATGAGCAACAAAGATCTTGGGGTCAGGAAGTTTGATGTGTTTTATTTCTGGAGCTCAAATACTACTTAGTAATCTTACCCTTTGTGGGAGTTTGCTTTGCTTATCTCTCTGGCCTGAATAGCTGAGTCCCCTCAGGGAAAATTCTCTTTTGTTTGGAAAGTAATACTTGAGGTTTTATCCTGGGAAGCAAATGTCAGTGTTTCTTGCTGCTTTTATTTTATTTTTTTCTTTGTCTTGGAGAACTAGGGCCAATATTGGCACAGTTGTTGCTGTTTCACTGATGGTCTATTAATTAATTGTCCAAACTATTGTCCTGTTTTTTGAATTTGCTGAATCTGCACTTGGAGATTCTCTGGAGCTCCTTTGAGAAGGAAGATTCTCACCTTGGCAAGAACCTTCTCACAGGTCATTTGGGTTGAAGTTTTCTCATGTGGTTCCTGTTAGTTTCATCCATCTTTATTCCTTCTTCTAGAAATTCTTTATATTTCTGATTTGTTTATGGCATCCTTTCCTCCTGATCACTACTGTTATTGTTAGATTATTTTCTTAGGCTCCATTTTCTTCTGCTGTATTGGATTTTATAAGAACTCTAGAGGCCTGGTGCACAAAATTCATGCATGGGGGGCATCCCTCAGCCCAGTCTGCACCCTCTCCAATCTGGGATCCCTTGAGGGATTCCTGATGGGATCAGGCCTAAACAGGCAGTTGGACATCCCTCTCACAATCCAGGGCTGCTGACTCCCAATTGCTCACCTGCCTGCCTTCCTGATTGCCCCTAACAACTTCTGCTGGCCAGCCTGATCAGCCCCTAACCACTACCCTGCCAGCCTAATTGATGTCTAACTGCTCCCTTGCCAGCCTGTTTGCCCCCAACTTCCCTCCTCTGCTGGTCTGGTCACCACTAACTGCCCTCCCCTATAGGCTTGATTGCCCCCAACTGCCCTCCATTGCAGGCCTGATCCCTCCCAAATGCCCTCCCCTGCTGGCCATCTTGTGGTGACCATCTTATGTCCACATGAGGGCAGGATCTTTTACCACATGGAGGCAGCCATATTATGTGTTGGAGTGATGTCCAATCTGCATATTACTTTTTAATTAGATAGGATAGAAGCCTAGTGCATGGGAGGGGGCCAGCTGGTTTGCCCTGAAGGATGTCCTGGATCAGGGTGGGGGTTCCCTTGGGGCATGGGGCAGCCTGGGTGAGGGGCCTGTGGTGGTTTGCAGGTCAACCACACCCCCTGGTAACCCAAGCAAAGGCCCTGGTATCTGGGATTTATTTATCTTCTACAATTGAAACTTTGTAGCCTGAAGTGGAGCCAAGCCTCCTGCTTCCTCTGTAGTGACATCCATTTCTATTGGGGCTTATTTATATTTTATCATTGAAACTTTGTAGTACTAAGCAGAGGCCTGGTTATGGCCAGGGTGTGTGGAAAGCTTGGCTTCCTCCATCATCAGGGAAACAGAAGCCTCCCTCCTGCTCTCATCATGGCTGTAGTCATCTTGTTGGTGTTAATTTGCATACTTGCTCCTGATTGGCTAATGGGTGTGATTTGTGTGTGTAGTGGAGTGATGGTTAATCTGCATATTATTCTTTTATTAGATAGGATTAGAGGCCCAGTGCATGAAATTTGTGCACAGAGTGGGGTTCCTCAGTCAGGCCTGCAAGGACACCCGTGTCCCATCCCCCACCTCTGGCCAGAGGCCCTCCCTCCATGCAGCTGGGGCATGGGACACTGGGCACCCCAGCCCCTCCCTCCACATGGCCAGGGTGTGGGATGCTGGGCCTCCAGCTCCTCTGTCTGCATACCTGGGGCACACGACACTGGGCTTGTGTCACAGGGGGTAACTGGGATCCCAGCACCCTGTGCCCTGGCCTCTGGCCAGAGGCCCCTCTCTCCATGTGGCTGGAGTTTGGAATGCTGGCCTCGCATCACCAGGGCAATGCCATCAGAATGGTCCCCACCATTCCTCCCCTCCTTCCCCCTGCCACTATGGGCACCGCTATCTTTGTCATAGAGTGAGAATAATTTGCATATTACTCTTTTTATTTCATAGGCTTTGTTCTCAATCTGTTGTCTTGAATTGAAATTTAATATAAGTTATCTAAAGCATGTAAATGTAAGAAATAACACGATAATTGCCAATCCAGTTTAAGACTTAGAAGGTTATAACAACCATTGGATCTTACCCAATGACTACCCAATAATCCTCCTTCCCTCCAAATGGTAATCGCTCTTTTAAATTTTGTGTAAATGGTTTCCTTGTTTTTTGTAATGAATTGACTCTATGTTTATATCTCTAAACATATATCTAGTTTTGCACACTTTTGTACTTTACATAAATGGAATGTTATCTTTCGAAGTGTAAGGTTTTTGCTTTACAATTGTTTTGTGATTCATCCCTATTGATAAATCCAATTATAATTTGTTGTTTTTGTAGATGTATGGGTATTCCAATGAATATAGTGTCCTTTAATTTATGAAAATCAGGGAAGTCTCTTCTATTCTGTCTGAGTTGTTGATTTTAAATCTTGCATATCAATTTAATTTTCTCATATGATTTTTCCTAATATATTAAAGTGATCATATGATTTTTCTTATTAGATGTATTAATATAATGAAATACATTAATGGTTTTAATATTGGTAAATCAATCTTCATATCTGGAATAATTGGTCAATTAATTTATTTTTATTTTGTTTACTTAATCTTTCAATTACTGAGAGAGCACACCACTTAAAAAGCCAATACTCTGACAGTGGTTTGTCAATTTCTCATATTTATATTAATTTTTCCTTTACATCAATTGAAATTATATTGGTAAATACACACAAGCATCACATTGGTATGTCCTTATTTTAGACTAAAATATTATAAGGAAATTTTTTACCACTATACTTTATTTTTGCTTTAATATTTGTCTTGTGTGATTTAAACCCTTTTGCTTTTGATGGTACTTAGTTGATATGTATTCTATATTCCTTTCATCCTTTATTTGCACCTTTTTAAAACAGCACAAAACTGGATTTTAAAATATTTAAAATTATATCTGTATATCTTTGTTCTTTAACTGGAAAGTTTAGTCTGTTTATATTTATTGTGGTTACCAACGTGATTGAATTTATTTTTGTTAACTTTTTGTGCTTTCTATTTGTCATGTGATTTTTAGCCGACACCCTTATCATAGCCGAGGCTTAACTTATTGCTTATAATTTTCTACTTTATGTCTACTTTATTATTATGAGTATTTTCCTTACTCTTTTCGCAGAACCAGCTATACATTTTAACACAATTTTTTAAAATCCAATGATTTTTGATGTTTGGTAGTCAGAATGTTCAGGGGATATCTAATCCACTATCTTGCCAGACATAGAAGCTCTAAGAACTTTTTCGCTCTCTATCCTCTTTCCATGCTATTCCCTGGACAGGGAAACAGGGCTTAAATTGAAGAGGACCTGAGAAGCTATATTGTATGGTGAGTGACCAGACATTGAACAATAACACCTGGTGAA
Source organism: Antrozous pallidus (assembly GCA_027563665.1). Lineage (NCBI taxonomy): Eukaryota > Metazoa > Chordata > Mammalia > Chiroptera > Vespertilionidae > Antrozous > Antrozous pallidus. The sequence continues at coordinate 63,643,276 of CM050521.1, forward strand.
ACCCATCTACCTCCAGGTCTTTCTTTATCACTCAGGCATTGTGTTGCTGTTATTTTTGAACAGCTATACAAGTAGGATGCAGAGTGTAATTTTTGTTTACATTTCTTTTGATTTAGAGAAGAAAAAGATACAGTCATTGAATGATAAAGGAAAATTTTTATTCAGGGTCTTTTGTTTTTAATTTGAGAATAAAATGATTTGGAAACCTCCAACTCTGCCTTTCTTTGTCACTTACTAATGAGTTATTAGCTAAAAATATGACAAATTAAATGGTGATTTTCATCTACATAAAAAAATATGTATTCAGTTACAGAAGGCTCAATCATGTGTGTTTTTTTATAACATTTAAAATAATGTCTTGTGATCTAAAGGCACAGTCTCTTTGATTGAACACTAATCAGGAAGATAAGCAATGTGAGTTTTAATATTTTCTTGGTCCTTGCTGCAGTTTGGTTAGTTTCTTTACTTCTGGTTTATCTTCTACCAATGCCTGCCTAACCTAATTCCAAGAGATATGAGACTTTACTGGGGTTCTTGCAGTCCTCTTTTAAGTTTGTTTCACTTCCAAACTACCTGCCTATCTGTACTGACAATGCAATGTGTTCCCTTTGACATTTAATAAATATTTCTAGTGGCCACACGACAATATGATCTTCCAGCCATCATTCAGTTTTGACAACATGCCTGTCATTATCCATTAGTGACAGGCAGTGATCAGAAAAAGAGAAATGACAATGCTGCTGCCACAAAGGTGGAAACCATTGAGATGAAACAAGGCAGCAAATAGCCTTAAACAGACATTCATTGTACTGGTTATTAGTTCAATTGTGAAGAAACAGAACAAAATTAAACTGCACAGATAAGACACTGGAAACGTATCATTGAAGATTTATTCAAAAGAGGAGATCTAATTTGTGACATTATAATTTTAAGTTGTCAAATATTATTCCTCTGTAACAGTAAGTCTTTTGGATGACCAACTTCAGAACATTTAACTTAGGCTCATCATTTCATGTTTTGTCTTTATCACATGTTGTGATACTTGAAGGAAAATGTTTCAAAATAGTTCCAAATCAGTGTCATCAACATCTGATCACTATCATGCTAGAACTATTTTTCAATACATTTTTATTGCAAATGATTATAGTGGGTACCTCATAAGATACTTGTCTTGTTTATGCAGTCTACAAATTATTGAGAATGAGTATGTTTATTTTGAAGTCTCACTTCTACTCAGTTGTATTATTTTCTGGCACACAGAACAATATAGCGTCATTTATCCTTGTACCTCCTACTCTACTCCCTGCTCTTTTTCTCCTTTTAATCTCAGGAAATTTTAAATTATTTTGTCACCAATTTATAAAGGATTTTTCCACTTTCTGGAGTTCCTAGCTGTAGTATCAACCTTTACTTGACCAAATCAACCTTCTATATAAGCACACATTTGGCCAAGATTTCTTTTAAAAATGATTTCAAAATTTCATAAGCAATAAATTAGTATTGTAGAACATAAAAAATAAGCTATAAAAATCTCTTATATTTTCACTACCCAGAAATAATCATTGCAACACTTTAGTATATACACTTCAAAGAATTTATATATAAGTATAGCCATATTATTTATCTTATATAGAGAAATAAATGAAATTATAATTGACTTATGGTTTTATATCCTCTTTTTATTCTTTCAGCATAGAGAGAAACCTACCTCATCTCATAAGTATCCTATATCAATTAATATACCTCTAAAACTTATATTTTATATTTGCTCAAATTGAGTTACATGGATATGACAAGATTTACTCAACTAACTCTCAATTAATAGAAATTCAGGAGATTTCTAAGAGCATTAATTTATTAAACACATGTTTAGGTACCTACTATGTGACAAGGCCTATACGAGGCACTGGGATTTGGCAATAAATAAGACAGGTCAGTCCTATGTAGAACTAATTTTTGGATAGTAGCATTAAAATAGTATTTTATGGTAAGTCACTATCCCTCATGATCACATAGGTACCTTAGTTTGTTGTTTACGGATGATGAGTTGCATATAAATTAAGGGAAAAATGCCTTAGGTGTACTTATCCAGTCTTCTACTCCCTAAATATGCAAGTAACTGTTAGGTTTCTATGCTCTTCCTTGGAGACTTCGATAGTACAGAGAAATTCATGTTTTTGTAGAGATCTAAAAGCAGAGCTGGAATTTTAATATTTATTGACTTCAGAGTCACCTTTTAATATCACTCATCCTATCTAATAAAAGAGTAACATGAAAATTGACCATACCTCCAATCAAGCCACACCCATAAGCCATACCCACCAGCCAATCAGGAGCAAATAAACCCTAACCAAGATGGCAGTGGCCACTGAGAGCAGGAGGGAGGCTTGGGTTTCCCTGGCAATGTAGCTTGCCATTGCTGGCCTAGGCCTCCACTCAATGCTACAAAGTTTTAATTATAGAAGATACATAATCCTAACATAAATGGTGGCAGCCATGGAGCTGGAGAGAGCAGAGGCTTGGGTTGCCCAGGCAATGGAGGAACCCAAGCTTCTGCAACTCTGGCCAGCCTAGGCCCCAACTCCAGGCTACAATGTTTCAATTATAGAAGGTAAATGTCCCTACAGAAGTGGCTACCACCAAAGAGTGAACAGAAGGCTGGGCTCCACTCCAGGCTACAAAGTTTCAATTGTAGAACATAAATTAATCCCACATGCCAGGGCCTCTGGTTGGGTCATTGGGGGGTGTGGCTGGCCAGCAAACCACCATAGGCCTCTTACTCAGGCTGTCCCTCACCCCAAGGGAACCCTCACCCTGATCTGGGACACCCGTCAGGGTAAACCAGTTGACCCTTATCCATGCGCCAGGCCTCTATTCTATCTAATAAAAGAGTAATATGCAGATTGACCATCACTCTAACACACAAGATGGCTGCCCACATATGGTCAAAGATCCTGACCCCATGTGGACACAAGATGGCACCACCACAAGATGGCCAACAGGGAAGGCCATTGGGAGGGATCAGACCTGCAAGGGAGGGCAGTTGGGGGTGATCAAACCTGCAGGGGAGGGCAGTTACAGGTGACCAGGCCAGCAGGGGAGGGAAGTTGGTGGCAAACAGGCTGGTAGGGGAGCAGTTAGACATCAATCAGGCAGGCAGGCGAGTGGTTAGGAGGTAAACAGGTTGGCAGGCAGAAGCAGTTAGGGGCAATCAGGAAGGCAGGCAGGCGAGCAGTTGGGAGCCAGCAGTCCTGGATTATGAGAAGGATGTCTCAGTGGGATAGGGCCTAAATGGGCAGTCGGACATCCCTCAAGGGATCCCAGATTGGAAAGGGTACAAGCTAGGCTGAGGGACAATGCCCCCAACCCTGTGCACAAATTTTGTGCACCGGGCCTCTAGTTATAAATAAATGATCCTAACCAAATACATTTTAATGTATATGAATTACACTGTAATTTTATCTGATACTATATTTTAGAAGTTGTTTTGGTGGCAGAATTTTAAAAGACACCTTATACTCTACTGTTGTTCTGTGTGACTTTGCTTTATATTCTCAACCATTAAACTAAGAATTTGACTAGATTTCTATAGTGCTTGGGCAGGGGGGCATTGTACTATCATAAAATAGTTCTTAACACTGGCTCAAATAACTTCAAACCTTATTGGTATACAATCTCTCAGATTCTGGTTCTGATTTCTCTTAAATATGTTATACTGTTTTTTCACAATTACAGAAATGACAGGATTTTCTATTAAATATACTGTATACTAAAACCTACAACTTTGATTTCTCTCCTCTCAAATCTGAGGAACATTTTCCCTCTCCAATGCGGAAGAGCAATCCATCTACCTCCTCAGAGAATTTTCTGAACTGTTAAACCCCTAGCTGATTGAACTTTGCAGGGGATTTTTCATTTTATTAGAAAGATTATGTTACATTGGACCTCATTCATTTTCTTATTTTTATTTCTTATATACACAAGTTTATATCTCGCCCAAGTGTATATCTTATATACACAAGTTTATATACTTTTGCATGACCATTATCATTAGAAAAGTATAGATTGAAAGTGGTAATATTAACATAACACTTAGATAATCTTGTTTGGATTCTATGTGTCAAAGTTCAGAAATAGAGAATTTGTCTTTCATTGTAATTTTCTTTGTTCCTCTCTCTTAGTGTATGCATATATTCTCAGAGGGTGGAATACCAGTAGGACTATAGAATTCAAAGATCTCTCTAGACTTTAACTCTTGGCAAATGCTTTCAGTTACTTTTGGATATTATCTATTTCTTCTGCCACTTCTCCTGGGAGAATTCAGAATTAGTGTTCAAGAACTTTTTATCTTTTTGACCAAAAAAAATTCTATTAAATTTTTTTCAAGTGAGTCACTTATTGCACATGTCATACGGTCAGATTCCAACTAGTATTTACCTTTTTAAATTGACATTCAGGAATAATTTTTAGCTGGAGTTAATGACAAAGACAGACAAGTACTTATTATACCCCAGCTGATCTGATTTTTAATGTCCATAGAATAAATATGACTGATTTATTATTCCTAATTTTCATTTATACAATTAAAGCCATATTCTACTGAGGGGACATACAATAAAACTTTATTATCATGTAGGGTCACATTGAGGGATTCAGGTGCAAAGGGAATATTCACTCTTTTGAAACCACCCACTCCCAGCTTTGATAGATAGGTTGGTCTATAAAACATCTCATGAGACATGTGGCAATAGCTACAGTAATAGTGGCTATAAGATTCAGATTTCATTCAGGTATCAGTCTAGCATCAAGCGACAGAGAAGATAATATTAATATCGTAACCTTCAGAAATTAAGTTTCTTGGTGTCAAAAATAATAGAAGTGTTGGAAAAGCAGTAGTTTTATGAAGGAGAAAGCAAATTCAGTAACATGTAATAATTCAAAATTAATTTCACTCAACACATATTTATAGACAAGTACTTGGTGACTTCATAAATGTAGTATTTCTAATAGATACAGTCATATGTATTTTCCATGTACGTATGTATCAAATTGCTTCTAATACTTATCCTATATAATAAAAGGCTAATATGCAAATTGACTGAACTGGGGAATGACCTGTCGCTATGATATGCACTGACCACCAGGGGGCAGATGCTCAATGCAGGAGCTGCCCTCTAGTTGTCAGTGCAGTCCCACTGCGGGAGCACCACTCAGCCAAAAGCTGGGCTCATGGCTGGCAAGTGCAGTGGTGGTGGTGGGAGCCTCTCCTGCCTCCGTGGCAGTCGGACATCTCCTGAGGGCTCCTGGACTGTGAGAGCGTGCAGGCTGGGCTAAGGGACTGCATCCCCACCACCACCACCACCCCGTGCATGAATCTCATGCACTGGGCCTCTAGTGTGTTTATAATTACTCATTTTATCCTTGGTACTTACCATAACCATAATGTCTAATTTTATAGTAAGTGCTCCATAAATGTTTGACTAATGACCAAATTTCTATTTAGTATATTAACAGTAATGCATTTAAGAGAGAAATTCTTTCTTGAGTTTGTTTATATCAGAACATATCATAACTACAGCCACAATAAGTCTAACATGATATGAAGCACGAAACATCAAGAAAACTTAGCTTTATTCTGATTCCTGGTTAGGAATTGATTTTGAGAGTTTTAAAAATCATGTAAATTAAATGTGGCCACATTCAGACATTAAAAAAAAAATAAGCCCCTTTATCATCTGTGTCATTGATTTTAGAAGGCATAATCAAGATGAAAATAGTCATTTCAGATCCATCTTGGCCCTACATTACCATTTATTTATAAAAATATATTGATAGCCAGCTCTCTCTAAACAAATCTATTACTATATGGTTCTGCTCTCCAGGTGCTTACATTCTAGTAGGGAAGAAAAGGTCAACCAATTTATGAGAAAATAAAAATAACATAGAGTAATATATCTATGTAACAGTATGAGACAGAATTCTTTAAATCATGTGAGAATATTTTAGGGGAAGGTCGATTAGTTTTGAACAGTTTAAAAGAAATGATGAATTATATGAACAAGATTTGTAGCAGATCCTTAATATTAGAATGCCATGGCTCATAGAAGAATGATGAAGGGGAACTCAGCATGAGAATAATTTTTGTGTGTGCCTGAAATAGAATAGTTTGAATTGGATCAACTGTCAGATGGGAGTCTTTTGTGGCTTGGAGCCAAAGGACAGGTGGCTTCTGAGGCTATGGTTTGGAGGCCTACCTGAAGGGCTGCAGGATAACACTAACAGTTTTGAAGGCTAATTAACATAGTTGAAAAGTAAAATTACCAGGATGCTACTGACAAGAACAAAGCTAAGATAAAATGGAATTTATTTTTTTAATTTTTATTTATTTATTTATTTTTTAAAAATATATTTTATTGATTTTTTACAGAGCGCAAGGGAGAGGGATAGAAAGTCAGAAACATCGATGAGAGAGAAACATCGATCAGCTGCCTCTTGCACGCCCCCTACTGGGGATGTGCCCGCAGCCAAGGTACATGCCCTTGACCGGAATCGGACCCGGGATCCTTCAGTCCGCAGTCCGATGCTCTATCCACTGAGCCAAACCGGTTTTCGGCGATAAAATGGAATTTAAATATTTATTTTTAATCCAGGAAACCTTACTATCTAGAAAAATTTCAGATGCCCCCAGTACTAAGGATTATTGTTTCTTAGACCTTTTATTAAGTATTGTCAGAAGGGAATAGCCTTTAAGATAAGTAGATTAATATGAATTATACATTGACTTATTTATTAGAAAATTTGTTTATCGTGAAACTGGAGGCCCAGTTCACAAAATCTGTGCAATCAGGGTCGGGCGAGGGGGGAGGTCCCTCAGCCCCGCCTGTAACCTTCTCTCAGTCCAGCACCCTTTGGGGGATGTCTAACTGACCGCTCAGGGAGCAGGCCTAAACTGGCCATCGAACATTCTTAGTGCTGTGGCAGAGGTGGGAGAGGCTCCTGCCCCTGCTGTTGAGCTCATCAGCCGTGAGCCTGGCTTCTGGCTGAGTGGCACCCCTCCTGTAGGAGCGCACTGACCACCAGGGGCCAACTCCTGCTTTGAGCATCTGCCCCCTGGTGGTCAATGTGCATCATAATGACCAGTTGTTCTACTGTTCAGTCAATTAGCTTTTTATTACATAGGATTGCCTGAGGACGCACAGTCACCCAAATAGTCTTAGCCCCAATGAAACCCATCATCCTGTGCTAGGGACGCGTATGTGGTTGCATAGAGAGAAGTACTGGGATGGGATTATTGTCGAGTCTCTTGGAAACACATAGGAGTGGCATAATTTTGCATGGGGAAAAATACCAATAAGATTTTCATCTTGCAATATGACTTTAGATGACTTTAAACTGATAAAAATATACTAGTAATAATGATAATGGAAGAACATTTATCCAGCATCTTATTATGTGCCATCTGTGAAAACATTTTATGTGTATGAACTCATGTTAATTCTCCAAACTATCCTCCCAGATAGGCACCACTCTGTGTGGTGATGGTCACAACAAACTAGTTAGGGGCAGAGATGGGCACAAACTAAAACTGTACTTTAATTTTCATATGCATGTCATTTCTGAAAGGAGGCATTCAGCAGGAACATTGGCTTGTGACTAACAAAACTACTCAAAACAAAGAACATACCCTCCCACCTTCGAGCCACTATATATTTTTGAAATTACAATGGCAAAGTTGTTGAACATTTAGCTCAACAAGGCTCAGATGTAAAATTCACTTTTTGTCATCTGAAGACAGAAAATATAAATTGAAAATGAATTGGACAGCACTGGTACAGAAAGCCTTTTCAATAATAACAATCAAAGGTTTATTTGGCACAGACATAATTGTAAAATATTTATGATAATTGAAGCAGCAGTACTAAACAAGGGAAATTTTCACAACCCTCCCAAGTAATAGATTTGGAAGCAGGCAAACACCGTTTGGGATGCAATGTAGGAACCAGTTTAAGGACATTCTCATTTATTTTTAGCTTTCCCATTTGTCTTCTGTATATTAAAAATTTCTCAGCTTAAAAATGGTTAATTTTACAGAGGAGAAATGTCAATTACATGGAAATCAGAGGACATAATTTATATATCATTCCTTTATGAAAATAAAAAAAGTGGCTAACATCATTATCTATAACATAGCCTTAGATGGAGTGATCTTTCCTCGAGTAATCTCTTTTGATTAAGAAGCCGCTCAGTGGCACAGAAAAGGACAGCAGTGATTGCTGCCTCTCCAAATCATGTCTGAATAATAAGTAGTCAAAGCAAGAATAACTTGGAATATTGAGGTGTCTTCATTTTCTAACCTCAGAACATTTCAATACTTGTTTTATCCTCGGAATAATGGACTTGAAACTTTTCGTTATCTTAAAGTTGCATCACACAAATCGATATTGATGGAGAACAGCTCGGACTGAGTGAGGATGGGTTAGAAAAAGACATCTTTTCATCCTGAGAATACTGATGTCAAAGTGATCATCTTCTTCTGCATAAGATAAGTCTCACTCGGTCTCGTTGGATCTAACAGCTGCCTAGAGCAATAATTAATAGATAAAGAGGAGGGACATTTAAAAAGGCACTGGAAAGCGAAAACAAAACAAAAGGTCAATGCAATTACTTTTTCCCAGTGAAGCCCCGGATGTGTACTAACTACAAGAAATAACCAGCTTGAGCCTGGCTAGAGCGGCTCAGTCAGTTGATTGAGCTTTGTCTTACGCACTGGAAGCTTCCTAGTTTGATTTCTGGTTGGGGCACATACCCGAGTTGCAGGCTCAATCCCTGATAGAGGCTCATATGGAAGGCAACTCATCTCCATCTCTCTCTCTCTCTCTCTCTCTCTCTCTCTCTCTCTCTCTCTCTCCCCCAACCTCCTTTCCTCTCTCTAAGCATGTCCTTCAGTGAGGATTTTTTAAAAAAGGTATAATCAGGTTGAGATAAAAAGTTTTCAAGTATAAAGATATTGCTACATTTTTACTTTCCTAAATGATGAGAAGCCCTAGGTCCACTATAATATTAAAATAATCCATTGCATATATTTCAAATACTGAACCATCAAGTGTGACTGCTACATAGAATCATGCATTCTAAAATTGAGGAAAACATATAGATATTAGAAACATGCTAAATGCAAAAAATAATTAATTAAAATTTGTAAATTAAATAACAATTATAAATTTAAAAAATTATAAGTTAAATAACATGTTAAGTGAATAAAAATACAAAGATTTCTCAGCTAGCCTCCAACCAAAAACTGGCTCAGAAACTTGAAAATGACTTTGTTAGTGTCTTATGCCTTGGCATAATTATTTCCAGTTTAAATTATTATTGCGTATTTTAAAAGCTATTGCATATTGCATATGTACATCTCAAGAGGAAATGCATTTGTTTCCATCTTTGACTCAACACTGTATAAACTTGTAACTGGCACTAAATGATGAGTGTGCCTTGTGATTCCCATCAGTAAGAAAGGTAGGCAATTGCTTGTCACTTAATTCAGTTCATAACTGTCAGAACAGGTTCCCTCAATCTTTGGAGATAAGTTTGGCTTAAGTAGCTCACACTTGTTCATCACTTTATTTAACCAGAATGAAAAAGTGCACTGTGATAATTTCAAATGTAATTATGATTTTACTAAAGTAGATTTGCATGAAATCCGGACCTTCCTTCCCCCCCAGTTGCCAGCACCAGCTCCCCTCTGGCACTCGGGACCTGGGCTTCCCTCACAGCTCCAGTTTCGTCTGGAAGGTCGTCTAGAAGGATATCTGGTCTCATTAGCATATTATGCTTTTATTATTATAGATATCTTAAGTGGGTACTGTGGAAAACTAAAATTTTACCTATATGTTGATGTATTTGTAAAGTTTGTGAAGGAAAGGCTTGCCATTCTTCATCATCTCTGGGTGATAGGTTAGCATTATCATTTTGCCCTTTTGCAAATGAGAAAATTGGAAAGTGAGGTTGCATGCCTAACATCAGCGAAAAGTGAGTGTCAGAGTCACAACTTAACCATGGCCATTTGAATTCAGGCTCAATACTTTTCCCACTAAAGCATAACTAGTGTTTGAAATCTACTCAGTATTGCAGTATTACCAGCAAGCCATAATTCGTGATGTTTGTGCTGCTGCCATTGTTGTTACCTAAATATTTACAAATATGTGTGGTTCTAGTCTTGCGCCACATGGGATGTTTTGTTCACAAGACGAACAGAATTTATGATGGTAGCTCCATCCTATATAATAAAAGGCTAAAATGCAAATCAACTGAACAGTGGAATGACTGGTCAATGCAGAAGCAGCCCTCTGGTGGTCAGTGCACTCCCACAGGGGGAGCGCTGTTTAGCCAGAAGCAGGGCTCATGGCTGGTGAGCGCAGCAGCGGTGGTGGGAGCCTTTCCGCCTCCATGGATGTGCTAAGGATGTCCCTGGGGGAGCAGGCCTAAGCCATTAGTTGTACATTCCCTGAGGACTCCCAGAGTGCAAGAGGTCACAGGCTGGACTGAGGCCACCACCTCCCCCCCAAGTGCACAAATTTCGTGCACTGGGCTGCTAGTGGGATTATAATGGAGTTGAAAAACTCCTATTGCCTAAGACATCTTACCTATTGTGACATCCCCAGTGGTCAGCAAACTGCGACTCTTTGGCCCCTTGAGTCTGGCTCTTCCACAAAATACCACGTGCGGGCACGCAAGTACAGTGAGATTGAAACTTTGTGGCCCATGCACAGAAGTCGGATTTTGGCTCTCAAAAGAAATTTTAATCATTGTACTGTTGATACTTGGCTCTGTTGACTAATGAGTTTGCCAACCACTGTCCTAGCCCAATGCATTACTCACGTTTTGTGGTGATGCTTGTGTAAACAAACCCAGTGGGCTGCCAGTAGTATGAAAGCATAGCACATCCAATTATGTATAATACATGATACCTGATAATGATAAGTGGCTATGTTACTGGTTTATGAATTTATAATGTATTTTATTATGTTAGAGTGTGCTCTTTCTACTTACTAATAAAAGGTTGGTGTAAAACACTGTATCATGTTACAGTGGCAGGCACCTCACACTATATTGCATATCTACTGGGTCTCTTGATTGTACAATTTTCTCCTGTGCTTGACTTAATCTTATGCTATTTTATACAATAACATGTGGTACAGGTTGTAGCCTGGGAACAATAGACTAACAATATAGCCTAGGTATGTAATGGGCTATACCCATGGTCGGCAAACTGTGGCTCGTGAGCCACTTGCAGCTCTTTGGCCCCTGGAGTGTGGCTCTTCCACAAAATACCACAGCCTGGGAGAGTCTACTTTGAAGAATTGGCATTAGAAGAAGTTTAAGTTTAAAAATTTTGGCTCTCAAAAGAAATTTCAATTGTTGTACTGTTGATATTTGGCTCTGTTGACTAAATGAGTTTGCCGACTACTGGCCTATACCATCTAGGATTGTATAACTGCACTCTATAAAGTTCAAATAGTGACGAAATCTCATAGTAATTCATTTCTCAGAATGTATCTCCTTTACTAAGCAGCACAACTGAATAAAAATTTAAAAGATGCAACAACAAAGAAGTTATCCCTTATTTTCCGGCTTTATTGGGGTAAATAAAATTTGTACATTTAAGATGTCAGTGTGTGTGTGTGTGCGTGTGTGTGTGTGTGTGTGTGGTGATGAGAATACTTACTACTTCACAAATTCAAGTATACTATACGATATTATCAATAATGCTATGCATTATTATACCTCAGAACTTATTCATCTTATAATTGGAAGTTTATATTCTTTTATCAACATTTACCCATTTTCTTCATCTTCCAGCCTCTGGTAACCACTGTTGATTATACTCTTTGGTTCTGAATTTGACTTTTTTAGATTCTGAACAGTGAGATCATTTGTGTTTCTCTGTCTGGCGTATTTCACTTGGCATAATGTCCTCAAGTTTCACCCATATTATTGCAAATGGCATGATTTCTTTTTTATGGCTGAATAATATTCCATTGTATATTTATACTATAGTGTCTCCATCCAATTTTTAGTTGATGGACACTTAGGTTGTTTCCATGTCTTCGCTGTTGTGAATAACACAGCAATAAACACGAGAGTGCAATTACCTCCTTAAGCGTCTGATTTTATTTCCTTTGTATACATGCCCAGCAGCATGATTGCTTGATCATAGGGTAGTTTTAGTTTTAATTTTTAAATAAATCTCCATACAGGTTATGTACTGTTAAACAAGTGAAGGCATTTCTAAATTAGATCATCCAAGTTACCTGTTCTTATCTCTGTCAAGAGGTTCAGTGGTTATAACACAGTAAGTGCTAAAGAGTGGGTGCAATCATCTGATAAGATATGGCTGCAATTTTTTTATTTGTTGGAAGATGGAATGTCTACATACAAAGGATTGACACTCAGGTCAGAGAATGGCAATGGAGAGAGCTCTGAGCTAGAACATTGGGACTTGGAAGTCATTTAATATACAGGGAATCATAAGATATTCTTACTTGTGACAATGAGGGGGTTGGTAGAGAATAGTGTTCACCATGGCATCTGGCTAATTCTTCTTTCTCTTCCCTTGGGCAGGCATGATGTGCACAGTTTTCCTTTTTAAATCCTTTAGGAGGAAAACACACTTGACATTTCACCATGGGTCCCATCACTCTCTCTAGTCTTAACAATCTGTCTGATTCACACATTTGTCACTTGTCTGGCCCCAATGTAGATGATTTCTAAAGTCCCTTTCTGCTAAAAAATTTGATGTCTTTTTCATCTAATTGGCTGAATGTATGTGTCATTGCACTGAAATAATAGCTAACGTCTACTTCTGTTGCAGACCATACTGTTTTGAGGTTAAAAACCTGTTTTAAATGTGTTCTAATTTCTTCAGTTGACAAGAAAAAGATGAAGATATTCCTCACAAAATTAATGAAGCTAACTTAATATTTTATTTTTTAATTTATTATTTTTTAAACAATTATTTATTTTTAAATTATAGTCGACATTCAATATTATATTAGTTCCAAATAAATAGCATAGTGTTTAGACATTTACATAACTTATATAGTGATGCCCCACCTGATGCTTCATAGTTATTATAATATTACTTACTATATTTCCTAAGCTTTATATCCCTATACCTATTTTGTAACTGCTAATTTGTACTTCTTAACCTCTTCACCTTTCTCACCCAGTCTCCAACCCCCCATCCATCTGACAACCATCAGTTTGTTCTCTGTATCTATGAGTCTGTTTCTGTTTTATTTTGTTTTTTTAGATTTCACATATACATGAAATCATATGGTATTTGTCTTTCTCTGTCTGACTTAACTTAAAATAATACCCTCTAAGTCCAGCTATGCTGTCACAAATGATAAAATTCCATTCTTTTTATGAAGAAGACATGGTACATATATACAATGGAATATATGTACCATGTCTTCTTCATCTATTCTTTTTTTTTAATTTGATAGGCACTTTAAGTTTTATAATGTATATTTATTGCTGCGAGTATTACAGATGTCTCCCATTTTTTCCCATTGACCACTTCTCCCGTTACGCTCCCCCTCCAGGCCTTTACCACACAATAGTCTGTGTCCATGTGTCATGAATATATGCATATAAATTCTTTGATTTATCTCTTCCCACCAGCCCCCTTGCCCCACCTTCCCTCTGAGATTCATCAATCTGTTCCATGAACAAAATAATTTATAAAAAATAGATTAACTTAATATTCTAATTTACGGAATTTAATAAGTACATTAATTACTGGACTCATCAACTAGGGAGCCAAAGGTAGCTTTCTCAAACCTAGCAGAGCTGAATGGAATTGAATCCTGTGATACACAGAAAAATCATGTTTCTAGTGTTTGATGCTCTTGATTCATGAAGATAGCTTCCTTCTCTTGAAGAGAGCGGCTATCTGGATCTATTAACCCCTCATCCTAATTATGATGTTTTTCCTTTTTATGAAATTTATTGAGGTGACATTGGTTAACAAAATCATACAGGTTTCAAGTATAACAACATATTATCTGTACATTGTATTGTGTGTTCATCACCTCAAGGCAATTGTCCATCCATCACCATTCATCCCCCATATCCCTCCTTCACTTTCCCTTCTCCCCCTCCCCCTGCAATCACCACCCTATTGTCCTTGTCCATGTGTTTTTTGCCTTTTTTGCTCAATCCCCACCCCCACCGCCATATACATCAGCAAATTTTCTTTTAAATGAAGATTCCATCTTTTTTACTAAATTTGGAACACCCTATATCATTCTGTAACTTTCCATTCCTAACATTCTATCTCAGTTCTTAGTATTGTCACTGGTGCTTTCTTTTTTGTCTTATTGCTGAGGAAGAGAAGGCTAATTCCATCTCATCTCTTCCCTCAAGTATTCTCTCTTTCATCTTTCTCTCTGCTGTCTCCTTTCACAAAATCAAGAAAAGCTCCTTTCCTGGTGCTGCCGGGACAGCTGCCTCTTTCTTCCCCCTTTCATTGTGAAACTTGCTAAATGAGTAATCTGCACTAAATTTACTCTCCATGCACCTACTGCTCATTTAAAATTGCTTCTCCCTTACCTTGACTGGCATTTACTTTCTTTCAGATATTAAAAGTTTATCTATTCATTGTAAAAACTAAAAAATACATAAAAAAGAAAACACACACCTTTAATTCTATTCTCCAGAGATGGTAATAACTACAGCTAGTATTGGATAACATTCCATTTTATATGCCAATCTTGATAAACTCTCTGTAGTTATACATAAATTGTCTATGAATACAGGGATATTTATGGATATATATATATATGCATATATTGATATATATGTGCATACTCTGATATAAACATATATTCATATATATAAAACATATGTATAATATATATATTTTTATGAAATTGTTAATATCAGTAGATATACTCTGCATATTTTTGGCATGAAAACTACCTCATCTCATTTGTTATTTGAAAATTACTTTGTAATATATTTTGATTGATTTCAGAGAGGAAGGGAGAGGGAGAGAGAGATAAAACAAAATGATGAGAGAGAATCATTGATCAGCTGCCTCCTGCCTGCCTCTTGTCTGCCCCCTACTGGGGACTGAATCCGAAACCTGTCATGTGTCCCGACCAGATATTGAACCTCAACCTTCTGGTTCATAGATTGATGCTCAATCACTGAGCTACATCAGCCGGGCTGAAAATATGATTTCTTAATGCTTAATATTTTGTTATGTGCCCTAACTTTAGGATTTAATCTTCAATTGTTAAGTGCTTAGGATGTTTTCTA
This sequence comes from Antrozous pallidus, assembly GCA_027563665.1. Lineage (NCBI taxonomy): Eukaryota > Metazoa > Chordata > Mammalia > Chiroptera > Vespertilionidae > Antrozous > Antrozous pallidus. Next base: position 63,658,603 of record CM050521.1, read on the forward strand.
TTATAAACAAGTACCGGGATTACTCCCTTCAAAGTTAGCAATGGCTGCTAGTCATCCAACCAAATGACATTTTTAGCATTTGGAATGGCTACTACAACTCTGAGATGAATTTCCCATTTTAATTTTCTTTCTTTTGTTCTGATTTTTAAAATTATTTTTCCTCTTCCTAAATGTATATGGTCGTCAAGGCAGTGTTCTTGGCTTTCTTACCACAATAGACTCTCATCTGGAAAATACACTTTATCCAAATCTACATTTTCTATCTAGAAATATATATCAATTTCTATCACTTACTTTCTTAATAAACATTTCCACCTGGAACCAATGTTTAAAGCCAAATTAGACTTATCCAACTTTACATAGGTTGAACTTAATAACCTAAATTCAGGACATTTTAGATCACCAAATTTCTTTCAATGGTACCAACTATTATCTGAATTATCCTACACAAAGCTTCTCAGATTAACTTATTTTCTGCCAATATGTACAAGTTCTTTTCCTTTTTTATTTCCTTTAGTCTCACTGAAATTTATTCTTCTCTGTTTCAATTGAACATTATTCCTAGTCACTTCATTTTTAGGCTGCTCTTTGTCCTCATTAAAAAAGAAATAGTCTTTGAAATAAAAGTCAGTGATAAAACAGGGTCTGATATATGTATATTACCATATGAAAGCAATTTGAACAACCTGAAGTACTTTCATCACATAAGAGTATTTTTATTTTTTATTGAATTTATTGGGGTGACTTTGGTTAATAAAAGTATATAGGTTTCAGGTGTACAATTCTACAGCACATCAACTGTATATTATATTGTGTGTTTACCACCCCAAGTCAAGTCTCCTTCCATCACCATTTATCCTGCCTTTACTTTCTTCTAAGAGTTTTCTTTTTCAACATAGGGAGGTGGAGACAGGGCTGTAATGTTTCTGTTTCTCCAATGATTGATCACCTGGAAGGTCTTGCATCATGTGCATCCCTTTGGGATATCTTTCTAAGCCTTGAGATCAATATACAATGTGTCAGGTATACCTAAGCTGGTAGCATCTCTGACATAGTCAGACCAATCTATGATGTGGCCATCTCCCTGAATGACCATCCTGCTCCTTAATAAGAAATCCCTCAAAACTTGCCCTACCATGGTCTGTGGACAAAGTCAAGTTGGGCATTCCAATTTAATGTCATTCAGCTCTAATAAAGGATGTCAATTTTTTAGATCCCTTATTATAATGGCAGAAGTATTTCTGTACAAATATCTTATATAATAAAAGCATAGTATGCAAATTGTCCCTTCAACTCGGAGGTCGTCCTGGAGTTTGACCAGGGGGCAGGGCCAACTGGCGGGGGGAGAGTACCTGACCAGCAGAAGGTAGCCGCTAGGGACCCTACCAGTGCACAAATTTTGTGCAGTGGATCTCTAGTGTTCAATAAATAACACATGCTATTTATGTGTGTAGTCGTGCTTAAACAGTTAGATTTCCATGTGAAAAATAAATAAACTGGAGAAGTTGTTATAAGAAAGTACTATCATGTGGGGTAGACCATATGTTTGACTGAGGATTTTTAATCATATTAAGCACCCCACTGTCCTCGGCCTTTGAAGCTTTATTGGAAAGATATGTGTCTGAGCATTCTAAAAGCACTTTTCTGATTGCCAATATAAAATTTGCTTTGGGGATGATCTTTCAGATATTTGCCATAAAGAATGAACATACTGATGTTTTCCTTCATTTTCAGGGAGAGGAACATTTTAGAGCATCGGAATGAGGTTCTGTGGAAGGTTGCATAATTACTTCCATTAAGGACCTTAAAAACAGAATGGCTATTTATATTCCTGGAGGTCTTAATGAAGCCCTTTTTCATAGTGAAGGAGCTATTCTGTGATGGTTTCTGAGGTCATTCTAGGCCTCATTTTGAATCGTTCTAATGTCTTAGAGAAGTTCCGTTCAGAAAAATACCCCTGTTCAGAAAAACAGGGCCTGGTACTGTCTCTGTCATAAAATTATTACGTAAAATCTTAATTTTTTCACCATTTCTGAAGAGGCTGTTTAGGGGTGAAATAAATAATAAATATAAACATTCTCTTGCATGTTTAGAAAAGAGAAATTCAAACTCATTTTGAATTTTGATTGCTTTCTAATCTCTATACAACTCAACCACTGTGATAGCTGAGGCAATTGGTAAAACAAAGTTTGAATTTTGAAGAAATAAAAATAACCAAAGTCAAGGAAGAAATATTATTTCATAGAGGTGACATAAGTGGTTTCAGTTCATACCAACATTATGTACTAACTGCTGTGGGTTACAAGAGGGATCTTTTCTCCCTTTTCAACTTTGGGGATTTTGTTCCCTTTTCTCCCAGAGCCCCCTTTACCATCTTTTTATGCATTCCTGTTCCCACCCCGAGCATCTATTCTTTCCCTTGTGTGCTGTTAAGGTAAGAAGGAGGGTGGTAGAGTGAAACCTGCCTGGGTTTTATGTTAGAGAGACTTAAGTTTCATCTTTCTTTGTCACCAGCTTTGGGATTGCCTTTGTAAAGTTATATATCCTTACGTGAGAACACTGAGATAATTTTTACCTCACTAAGCTGGTCCAAATGAGATGACATATAGAAAACATCTTAGCACAGTTGCTGACACAAAATGAATTCCCAGGAATTACTAGTCATTATTGGTCTGTTTTCATATGTTGTGTAAAATTACCACTGCCAATTTGGATGTAATTATTTTACACCTGATAAAAGGGATATAAATTGTCTATATGAAGAGGAAAACATGACAAATAAAGTATATTTTGAAGAGAGCCAAAAATAAAAACAAGCACTCATTATTATCACAGGTAGTTTCAATTGAGTTTCAATTTCAAATAAATACTGACAGTAACATTAAGCTGTCAAATACAGTTTGATGATGGATGTCTGTGGTAATCTCCCTACATTGGAGGCCACCATGGGAAAATATTATGGCTATATTCGTAAGAAGGCAAGTGTAGATGGAGGGTGTACATTTGTTTGTGAAAGCCAACTGTCAGTTCTGCACATGGTGTTCTTCAAGTTGGAGAAGCTATTGTTGGGGTCAAGAGTGTGGGTTCTGGAGCTGAGCACCAGAGTTTATCAAATGGTAGCTATCTTATATGGCAGCTACTTAACTGTGCTCCACACTTTCATGTATACATTTGGAATAATAATAGTTCTGTGTGATGTAGTTGGAATATGCTTATGTGAGTGTCTATGTGTGTATGTGTGTGTGTGTGTGTGTGTGTGTGTGACTATTAACTGAGTTAATACATGTAAAGAGATTACAACATTCTGACAAAGAATAATGTACTATGTTTAGTAGGTGCTATTATTATTATTATTATTAATAGTCATGATAATAGGGCTATAGTGTGACTTAGAAATGATTATGTTTGGTAACATTGCTAGAATTATTTTATGCCTAACATTGGCTAAGCACTAAGTATATTCAGTGACTTAAAAAAGCCACTATTTGAGCCCAAAATAAAAAGATCAATATCATCAGTACTTTATTTATTCATGGATAAAGAAGTTAAAGAGTGCTGTAGTTTAGAAAGCTACTCCAAATAGCACAGTAAGGATCTATCATCTCTTTGCATTTGCAAATACAGTACAGTGTTAGGGTTGTGCCTAATTTTAAAAACAAGTGATTTCTTTCTAGAAGGTGTAAATCTATTGTGAAAACATGAGTATGAACTTTATTGTAAGATGCAACTTAAATTTAAGTCCGTACCCCCCACACACATACACACTTAATTCAATCTTTGCAGGCAGATAGTAATGTTTCTATTGTACAGATTGGAAAACTGGATATTAGAAAGATTTTGTGGCTTGCCAAAGACACACACTGAGTACATGAGAGAATTCTCAACTCTTCATTGTGTCCCTTTGTCCTCTCCCAAAGTATATGCATTTACCTTTATGCTGCTCTATGGACCTTTTGTGTATTTTATGTTCAGAATATGCATCTTATTTAAAAAGTTCTTTCTGGTGAAACAATCTCTATCACAATGCAATAGAGAGCCACTGGAGGTCTGAAGCTGACAAGCAAAGCTCTGGAGGCAGAAAGGGAGGTAAACTCACTCTAAAGGAATCCAGGGCTTGGGGTGCTCAGCAAAGCAGGAGGCCAGAGATGAGAAGCACGGGAGAACCTAATCACAAGACACATTAGTGAAATCGGACTGTAGTTACAGAAAGGTGGGACTGTGACTGTGCTAATGAAGCAGGTTCTTGTCAATTTTGGGTGAGTCATGCTGACAGCCAGCAGAAAGCACCAAAGAGTAAATCAGGCTCTCTGGAGGTCTATCACAGGAGGGATGCAACTAACGAGAGAGCCTGTGCATCACTCTGATGAGGTATGGACTGCTCCTCGGGAACAATTGACCTAGAAATAGGCGATTATTTCAGGGGTATCAGAGCCAAGCCCCCACCAGTCAGTATGGGCAATTCCGGATGAAACACGCAACTTTTCCAAGCCAACTCAGGGACAGAGAAGTCCTGGATTTTTCCTACAATTGCTGACAGGGCTTTTTGGACACTGTGCGTGGGTAAGTTCTAAAATAGAACAAAGCAAGGGTTGGCTAAGTCTCCCCAATCTTGGGTGCATAGAGAAGCTAGGAGTCAGAGAGACCTAGATTTTGTCTTCCAATTATTTGCTATAAAGCTGGTAGGTCATTTACTGTTTTGGTAAGGTTTTTTTTTTCATATCTAAAATGGGACTAAGCATACTTCAAAATGCCTAAAGAGAGCAAATGTAATATCCTGGCAATGCTATCTATTTAATACATATTGGTTCTGTCAGTCCCCTTCTATTTAGAGATAAGAATCAATATATGTAGTAAGGATTTTCCTGATTATAATTTCTTCACATTGTTGCTCTTTTCCTAAAGTTTAAGATTCATTCATTAATTAGTCATTGAGCATTTATAGTGTGCCAGGACCTGGTCCAGGAACTGGGGTTATAGAAATAGAGCACACACCTTCTTCTTCCATATTGCTCACTGGCCACTTCTGAGTTCATAGATAACTTCAATACAATGTGATGAGCAGAGGATGCTAACAGAGCACTATAGATAGGTAGGCTGATGGGTCATCTAGGGAGCCTTCTCATATAGAGTGTGGGTTATCCAGGAAAAGGAGAGTGAGGGTGATGGTATATTCACTGAAAATATGTACAAAGATATGAAGGTCTTGTATAGACAGCCATAGGTCTCTTTCAAGTATTTTAATGGCCATTTGTAAGATTTAAATGTTTTCCAACAAGTTAGTCATTTCAGTTCTAGCCAAGAACACACTTTTCCGTGTAGTCTCTCTTTTTGTCACTCATTGCCACCCATGGCTCCATCTACATCTAATTATCAAAAGCTTTCAATGCCGCTTGGCTGCAAAAACTAGCCAAGCTCTAGGGCTAGACATTAGAATTACAGGCATAGGCTTGGCTATTTTTCAAAAACAATTTAACAATTTAAGCCCTGTGGTCAGTGCCACCGCTGTGTTAATTTAAACAACATGTAACCTTTTATTGGATATTAACATTTCAAAGCAATTGTTTCTATACCGTACATAGAGCCTTGAAAAAGAGTTTCCTAGATGGAATACCCAAAAAAGGATAGCTTACTGTTCTTAAGATGTATATTATCCTAAACTTCTCTTGTGTGACATAAGGGAACAAGCTGAGAAACAGTAAGTTGTACATTTCCCCGAACTGTTCATAGCCTGAAGGAAAAGAGTCTCATTCATGAAGATCACCTGATAACACGGCACCACCACCTCCTCCTTCCAGGCTACAGTCCTCTCAGTCTAGATCATCATCTTTGGATGCGAGTAGGACGTTTACAGCCACCACAGGACCACAACAGGCCAGTGATATTGTCCATCCTCCTGCAGTGCCCCCAAGACCACAACACTTGCAGGCTCCTGGTCTCGCAGTGCATCGCCCACTGGATTCCAATGGTCTAATACCTCACACTGGTACCTCACCTAGCCAAGCACAGCCACATTTTGCAGATTTCAGGCAATTTGAAGTACTTGCTGCATCAAAAGCAAATGAAAGACGAGATGATGAAGCTGAAAAACATCATGAAGTCTTACCGGTTGAAAAAGCTTTTGATCCTGCAAATTCTCTTCAAGTTGCCAAAGGACATAGGAAAATTGAAGGAACGACAGCTGCCGGTACTCCCACCAATGGGGGCAAAGGTACAACCCCTCTTGTTCCACCATCCAGACCTGTTCGAAGAAGGTTAAAATCAGAAGATGAGTCAAGGCCAGAAGTTGATGAACATACACAAAAGATAGGTATCTTAGCTGTGTTCTCACATCACAGCCTTCTATTCCTAGGTCTGCTGGGAAAGATAAGAAAGCTATTCAGACACCAATTAGACGCTGCCAGGAAACTAACACAGTTCTGGCCAGATTGAAGAGTGAATTGCAGAAGCAATTAAAGGATGTTCTTGAGGAGAGAATTTCCCCGGAAGTTGAGCTGGAACAACTTCGACTATTCTCTTACCTATAAGCCAACTGCTGTTAACTGTGAACATACCCATTTTTAATCAGATTTGGCTTAAGCTAATTTGGAGACCCAAACATGCATCTCACTGCTTAATTCAACATTAAAATTTATGATTCTGTTTTACCCTATATGTTCACCATTGTATTTTTAAGTTTCTTTTATTTTTTAATTTCAACAATAAAAGGGTGAGGATGACTTTTCCGTGGGGGCGGGGGTGGGGGGTATAAAAGAAAAATAACATTAAGTTGTGTTTAAAATTTTCTGCCAAAGCAAAGACTAGAGTTCTGGAGCTCTGAGCCCTAGTTGAGCAGAGTGAGTGAAAGTGAGTAGCAACAAACTGAAGCTATTTGCATAACGATCCACCTGAGAGCCCCAAATCAGTCTCCACCTATGCATTTGTGAGCTTTATTTTAGCTAGAAAACATGTTGGAAAAGACTTTTTGGACAAAAAGGGGCTTTTGTTTGTACATTATTGGAATGTATTTTATATATATATATATATATATATATATATATTTGATTTTTTACAGAGCAGGAGGGAGAGGGATAGAAAGTCAGAAACATCGATGGGAGAGAGACATCGATCAGGTGCCTCTTGCACGCCCCCTACTGGGGATGTGCCCGCAGCCAAGGTACATGCCCTTGACCGAATCAAACCCGGGACCCTTCAGTCCGCAGTCTGAAGCTCTATTCACTGAGCCAAACCGGTCTCGGCTGGAATGTATTTCTTTATAATGTTGCTGTGCCTAGCCAAGTCTAAGCACAGGAAAAGGCATGAATCTGTAGAGAACATTCTGAGTATATACCTTTAGATCATTAGAAAAGAGGTGGTAACTGGCGACTCCAGAATCCACAGCGTGCTTGTTTATTTGTAGAGAGATTCGCTGTTTCTGTAGAGTTTCCGGTGCTTGTGACATATTGGTTAGTTGCTGAACTGGCTGCAAGACCAGCAATTCAAATAAAGCTAATATTTCTGATATGGAACTAAAAAGCCAGATGTACACGTATTGATATGATCTGTAGTTTCATACTCTGTTGTTTAAATTTTCCTTATTTTTCAGGAATTGGAAAGGGCAAACTGAACTGATAAAGAGGGAAAGATACTTTGAACTCAATATAAGTTTAGCATTCAAGTATATTCGGTCAATGCAGAAAAGTTAACCCTGGCATGAGTATATGTTCTTGTACAAATTGGGTGTCTATATTTTATTTATTTTAACAGCCTCATTTAACTTGAAGTCTCAGAGACTTTTACAGATTGAATGTGATGTCCGTCTCTGGTGTCCTAACACATCAGTCTTGTCCTGATAACAGAGAGAAGTACAGTTATAGATGTATTTTATTCTTCCAAGTCTAGTATTGAGACCTAAGGAAATGAAGAGAAGTTATTAAAGCCCTTTTTTGTCTTTCTCCAAAATTCCTCATTCTACATTTAACCAGATTGATATTGGCAGAGTTGGGGAATAAGACTAAAACTAAAAATTTTCTAAAGTTATATTTATATCAGAATTTTTGACTCTTTAGCGAGTGTGTTAGTTGTATCCCAATTAGGTAGAAGGTTATCAGAGTGTGAATATGAAAACTATATAGATTTTTAATGGGAAAATATTTAGAAGTATGTTTAAGAAATGGTAGACTGTAGAGAAAGTGCTAGCTTGTTAATAGGAACTGTAGATAGCAAATGAATTATTTGCTAAGACATTTACAGAGGAAAGCAGGGGACAGATGCTAGCAACAGACATGAAGTTCCCCAGAGAAGTAAAGAAGGACTGTGATAGCACAAAACCAGATGATCGAGGTATTGGACTGTGAAGTCTGACAAGAGCTCCAGGCGACATGGAGCCCATCCAAAAACTGTGAAATGGAAAAAGGAGAGATAAGCCTGTATTCCCATCCTTAGTTTCCAAACATGTAAGACCTAAGATTGAAAGAAAACTCAAGTATATTTAATTTAGAACAAGAAAGCCAAATATAAATTTACTTATGAAAATAAGATTTTTTTATTGAAAATAAAATCATGAATTTTTAGGCTATCAGTTCATTGAAGTCTATTTGAAAAGATGCTCTCAGTCCATTTTCTTATGTTTTCAGTGTAATTAGATTATAGCATCAATCAGCTTGTCCAAATAACTAGTGTATAACAGATATAGATTATCTGAAGTTTTAACAAATAACTTTTAGTATCAGAAAATACAAGAACCTCAATTTTATATGGTACTAATGAAAAACTTAAGAATACCTAGAATAGGTTGAAGTGTGATAGAGCAGTAGGAACATCTGAGCTAATCGGTTGAGCAGAGTGTTGTGTGGCGACTTCCACGACCAGTTGCAAATGACCACAGAGGCGGTTAAGTTGGTGATAAGCAAGCAACTTAACAGATTTATTGAAAACTGGCCAGGATGGTCGCGAGAGCAGAGTACAGAGACCGAACACCCACACTGTGCTGTCCCGGGTGCAGGCAGTCCTTTTGAAGGGGTCTGAACTGTAAATTTTCATTGTTTTGAATTCTGAGAACACAGCTGTTAATTCGTATTCAAGGGAATGCACTATGATTGACCCTGTTGCCTGCTCCTTATTTCTAATCATACCTTCTGATAGATATGGGAAAGTGGTCCTATCTCGCAAAAGCAGGTGGTGCAGCTTAACTTCTGGCACCGACCAGTAACTCCTCTGAGTTCTGGCCTGGTCTTCAAAGGGACTTTTGTCATCCCCAAGCTGGAAGCTGAAGTAACTACCTTTTTGTTTTAAACAAGCAAGCAGGATCAAAATTCAAACAGCAGTTTTATCCGAGATGAATGTTACCATATTTCACAGAGGAAGAAATTCATCCTTATTTTAAACACTCTCTAAAGAAGGTATTTATCCTGTTTCTTAGATTGCTGGTATCATTGTCTATAGGACTCACTCACCAGGTTACGGGTGCAGAAGAACATTATGCTGGCAGTTAGTTCCAAGTTTCAATAAAACTCTGGCTAGGTGATTGGTCTTACTGCCAATACATAACTTTACACCTCTCCCCCTGTGTGGAGAAACTTTCCCTTTACTGTATTCTCCCAAGAACGTTGGACTTTGGCTTTTGCCTCTCTGAGGTACACCCCATTCCCCCGCCCCCAATTCCAAAACATCTCAGTGGGAGTTTCTCATATACAGTTTTTGCGGTTCAGTGTGGTTTTTCGCCAGTTGCATTTAATCTTCCTCTGGTTGTCACTTACTGGCTCCTGCATTGGAGCTGTTTGAGCAGTATTGCTGGTCTTCAGGAACAAAGGCCTCCCTGGGTCCCCAGCTTGTCCTACTCACTCTTCTGTTCTCAGCCAAGTCACAGACTCTCTCTCTCACAGGTCCTGTGGGGACTGTTGGGTAGTGGGTCACTTTTATGAGTTTGTTGCTTCTGCCATTTGCAACTGCAGGCTGTTATCACTATGTCCAGGTTTTTGGTCTGCAAAGAAACTGCTCATAAAATCCTCTTTTAATTTTTGTTATCACTTTGTTTATTTAGAGTGAACCCACAGCAGAGTTGCTTGGGACTTAATATTACATATGTTATCTGTTTCATTCTCACAGTCCTCTCCTCCCTTCATTTTGGTTCATCTTTCTAGACTTTTCTTTACTCAACTTGCCATAATATCTTTGTGTCCCTTAAACTCTAAGAAATATTTACATTTACAACTTTTCAGCTTTATGAACTAGATAAATGTATTTTCAAGGTACCCTAGTACTAGAAATCTTTATGAATTTAAACCTGCATTTTATGTATCTGTATATTTCACATATTGGCCATTATTTTATAATAATCAATTACATATGTTTAATTGGTAAGCAATTGTCAGATAAAGTAAAGGCAACTCCAGAAGAATTATTATTAGAATCCTAGTTTCAATTTTCTGTCTTAATTCTTTTTTGTCACAAATTAATTCCTATTATTATTTTGGGGGAAAGCTGAAAGTCCTTTGATTAAGAATAAATGTCTACTTCACCAGATGTGTCTGAATTGGGAGAAGGATTGTTTCTTGGCAGACATAATCACTGAGATCTATTTACTACAGTCTCGTCATTAAGATTTGCTAAATCAGCTACTTAAAAATCTATTACTTTTTCAGAGATGGGTTGTATTTATGGTAGGATTACTACCCTCATCATTGGAAACCTTTCATTCAGTGCCCTTTGTGGGTTTGCCTTTTAGGTAGTTGTACAAAAGAAGTTAAATTCATATCAAACATTTTATGCATAAGGTACTCTGATAGGCACTAGGGATATGGATGTGCATTAAACAGGTGAGGTGAGACGGGTGGTGAAGAGGGCAGAGGAAGAGTGTCAGATGGAGAGAACAGCATATGCAGAGAGGGCAGAGCATGGGAAGTAACATGGGCTATGTGACATCAGATGATGGTCAGTTCCAGATAATGTTACAAAAATAGGGAGTCTGTTCCTCCAAACCAAATAATCTAAAACTGTAGATTGCACTCTGAGCAAAACACATCTCATGTCTTATAGAATATTTCCCCAAATGATTCAAGAGTAAATGGTAGGTAATAAGCACAGATGCTTAAGTAAAACTCATTTGATGACTAGAAAGCATTAAAAAATACAAAAACAAAAATATGTTCCTGGTAGAATTAGGAAGCTGGTGTCGATATGTTTCAAGGAGTGAAGTATTTTGTCAAAAGATCTACTAGTGACTGCAAAAATTGTACAATTATCATACAGTAATCAAAGGAGGAAATTCACATAATACAAGAGATCATTGTAAGTTATTGATATGAAGGTAACACCTGGAGCTGCTACTGCTAATGAGGCAGCTTCAGTCAAAAATACCTGCTGTCAGCATGTTTTATAAGCAAAGAAGTGCTAAAACAGCTCCCCCATCATCCATGAGGGAAATTTTTATTAACAGAATGTTAGTGCTGGGAAAGGAGGATCGCGATTGGAAGCCATCAGAAACCCGCTGAATGCTTCAGCTGGGACAGCCCTAAAGAGAGAGCATCCAGTTCAATGCCTTGTTTTACACACGAGCAAATAGGTTCAGAGAGGCAGAGTGAGCTTCTCCAAGTCACATAGCTAGTTAGCAGCATAAATGGTGCTAATGTCCAATAGAGTGCTTGTCTCATATAATTTGCTGCAGTCCCTTTATATTAGCAAAACAAAACAACAAACAAACAAACAAAAATCCTCTTTTTCTGTACTTTCAATACTTCTGACACCATGTGTGTGGGCTCTGCACACATTGCAGTTCTAATACTACATGAGTTAGCTCAGATTCCACAGGTTAAGCTCCATCTTTTAGGACTTGCTATGTAATAACAAAGGATACTCCTATTGCTTCTATCATCCAAGGGTCCTCGAAACTGTGTGCTAGGAACCAGGGATGAAGAAAAATGTATCATATCACATATTAAGTAGTTAGATAAATAGATATTTGTGGGAGAATTAATAAACTTTCCAAGTCATTTAATTTCAGAGCTATAATATATAATAATCCAGTCTTCTTACTTTCAAATTTGAGATTTTTTTATCATGTCACACCACATTTTGTGAATAAGTGCTTATTTTGTGACCAAAACTATATATGATGCAGAAATACCAAATTTCATCTGGAATTGATTTATATTTCTTTCTGTAAAAGTTAAGTGATTTTGATTTATTTTGAGATAATTGTACTAGTATTTTTTCCAGAAATCAAGAGACCTTATGTTTATTATAATATATTTGTATAATATATGATTTACTACATAATTTAATAATGCTACTTGGGATGGGAAAAGCCCACTAGGTGGGATGGTAACACTGCCTTCATCTCACTGGGTCAGCAGACCATGAGACTCTATGACTAGACAGCAGTGAGGTTATAGGGCTCTGAGAGGACAGTTTCATTAGGTGAGGCACTTCTTCAATTCTAATAGTGTCATGTGTAACAATTTTGATTTCATAATACAATATGTGTGGAAATATGCAATCTTCATTTTACTGCATTAAGGAGTTTGTGATTGTTCCTACAGGGAGGTTATGGCCCTTGAGAAACATTAGCAGGATGGCAGGCTGAGTACAGATGGTTTGGAAACATGGTCTACTTGGAGCACTTGGTCCATTTTTGTTAAGTATCGCTCTAATACTGGGAGGCTAGAAGAGCTTGTCCAGCTCCACTGTGCCTGGTTCATTTCAGTGAGGCTGGTAGAGGCCAGGCTTCTCTTCTAGAAATCTGAAAGTTGAGATGCAAAACCAGAAGAATCCAGGGGATGGATATCAGGAGCCAGAGGGGAGAAGTAGGAGAGGAAAGAAGCAGGAAAAGAGTGGAAAGGAAAGAAACAAGCTAGCAGAAGAGGGATCTGGATGAGTCCTGAGATCAGAGGCGATTGATCACCTTTAGCAATACACATTGGGGAGCCTACATCACTGAAAGGGCCACAGCCTGTAATGACAATGGATTGTGATTGCTCAGAGTCTAAGGTTGAAATACAGGGATGTAGAAATCCCCTGTGATACTTAGGTGGGCATGAGAGAATACGGAGCTCCCAGTTGGGGTAGCTGGTGCAACAAGAGCAAAATCTGAGTGGATCTACACAGGTGGGAAGAGAAATCAGACATCTATTAGTAGCACAGGCCTTTGGAGTAATAGTTCCTTAACCCAACTAAGCATCAGAAGCTCCTTGGGATTGGAGTCCCAGGGTGGTGGTAAGGAGATGCACTCTGACTTTATAGTCTTTGGTCGTGATCAACAATCTGTGTTTTTAAAGACATCCTAAAAGATTCTGACATACAACTGGATATGGGGTTACATTCCTCTGGAAAATCTTTATAGCACAAACAAAATGATTCAATTATTATATTTTAATGTTTAACACAGTCTCTGCAATGGTTACAACAGATTACCTTCACTTTACCAGCTTTCTTTGGTTCCTATAAAGGTCATAAAAAATAAGAGGCAAGACTTTTCTGTCCTACTCTTATACCATTGGGGGAAATATGTATATCTATCACTTTGAGTAAGCAGCAGTAGGATCAACATACAAATACAAAATTGAAACATGATCTCATGCCCACTGTGCTTATAATGGAAATGAATACCCAGTGAGTAGATTCTGGGTATGAATAAATAGAACTATTGACCACCAGTCAGAAGAGGTCATTGTATTATTTTACAAAGGATGAATGATGCCTCTTCAGATATGCACCACAACGTGTGCCATTTAAAGGAATGCACACACTATTAACCTTTTTATAGTTCAGGCCATTAAAATGTGATGTTGATTACTTCAAGACATCAGAGAAGATGGATTTACCGTGAGGCAGCTTATTGGAACATAAAGAGCCCTGATTTCAACTCAAGAAATCTGGGTTCCACTCTTCATTTAGCAACTGACCCAGTGTCCCAGATTCTACAGTGGTCGGCAAATTCATTAGTCAACAGAGTCAAATATCAACAGTACAATTGAACTTTCTTTTGAGAGCCAATTTTTTTAAACTTCTAATGCTACTTCTTCAAAATACACTCGGCCAGCCCGTGGTATTTTGTGGAAGAGCCACACTCAAAGGGCCACAGTTTGCCGACCACGGTCCCAGAAGAAAAGAGGGAGCTTTCATCTCCAGGGTTCCCCAAGATCTCATATTATATGGTATTTGTTACTGTAATTTAGGATTCTTGGACAGAAATGAGCCAGTTGTGTGCAGTACAATAGTAGTCCGCAGAAAGAAAATGCATTAATACAGTTTGTACTCTTCTGGTACAACTGACAAGATCATTCCTGGGTTTGCTTAAATGATTCCCTAAATTCTTAAAGCGGTTTAATTTTTTTTTAAAAAGAGACAACCTTTTTTATTCCTGGTTCCTTGATCTATTTTTATAAATCGTTCTAACTGGTCATCCATTCATTTAACAAATAATTATTGATACATACTATGTTTAAGACACTGCACACAAGAAATATCTACTGCCAAGGAATTTAAAGATTAATAGAGGTGATAAGAAATATGTACTATTCCAAAAGAGTAGAAACAATGTTAGCAAATGATGATTATCATTAGAGTTTAGACTAGGAGAGCTAGCTTCTGGAGTGACTCATCCTTATAGATTACATGTGAGTTACATCCTCAAGGTCTGGTAGGATTTGGAAGTAGAAATTTTGGGGGGGGGAAAGCCTTTCAGGCAGCACAGAGAGATGAAAGAATTGGGTTGTATTTAGAGAAGAGTGAATAATTTAGCTTGGTGTACAGAACAAGAGCTGGAGAGATGGGTTGGTTTAGTAATGGAGAAGCGCGTCTCATGAGGCTCACAGGTTTGACTTTTCAGGAAGCAATTTTCTACAGATCAAGCCATCTCTTAGCTTGTTAATTTCTTATTTCTGCCTGGGAGGCACCTTTGCCTTTAGCTGTGATCACCATGGGAGTGCGTGTATGTTTCCTTACACCAGGGCTATTTTCAGGAAGGCATTTGACTGGTATCCTGGCTTTAAATCTTGGACTTTGATATGTGAGACCAGGATGCCAAAGGTTACATTCAGTCTTTCTTCTCTCTTGTCTGTTTTCTCTCAGACCACACTCTGATTTTATTAATTCTTAATCTTATCCCTCCCGTATGCTTCAAGATGGAATGTATGTTGGAAGAAGAAACTATTGCTTGAAAGAAAAGGGAAAGTCTAGACTTGGTACTCAGCCCTGGAGGTCCTAGATGCTCAGTCTTATGAGCAACATGGCATAATTACAGAAAGGTGACTGCAAGAAGAGATTGTATGTGTCTGAAGGAGCTTTACTTTAAAGAGCAAAATATGATCATTAATTATATTCTAAATCTACTTTTGACACCCTGAAAAGAAAATTCTCCATCAGTTCATCCAATATCCGATGTTTCCTATGCTGTTTGTTGTATTCCTCTGGAACCGTTTTTTGCTTGCCTCCTTTAAATCTATGGCTTTTGCTCCCTCAGTGACATTTAGAATCTTCCAGGTATTTGCTGACTTAATTGTTCAAATATTTGTGAAAGGGGCTTGATGTGGAGGGTGGGTAATCTAGAATGTGAGTTGAAAAGACTCAGATTCAGTGTTTCATTGTCTAACTGCAGTATGTGTTTTGGGGGCTGGTTCTGGGAAGAATCGGAAGTAGGGAAACCTGATCTTCTGGTTCCTTAGTCTTCTTTGTCTCTTTCCCTCTCTTGCCAGTGGCCCTGGCTTTTTTCACAGGAGTAGTTTCTGCCCATTCCCTTCAAAACATGTTTGTTGGCAATGCTTCCGTAAACTCCTTCATGCTAAGGTTTAATAAACTAATAACTCTCAGTGGTTTTCTAGTCTCATGCTTATTTGCTTTTAATAGCTTATAATTTCCTAAACCAAAGGAGTTCTGTTCTAATTAGATGTATGAGGTAGAGAGACATGGCTGGCTTCTTAAAACAAATAATGCATCCTGTACCCTCTCCTGTCCCAATACAAAAAGAGCCATTTTTAAAAATTAAGTACTTCATTAGGTATTTCTAAAGCTCCTTGTTAGGTATGACCTTAATTTTATTAAGTGTGCCTGATATTTTAAACATACAAGCTTCCTGCTTCAAGTTTGCATTTAGAATACGTTCATTCCTCAAGCGTTGGGTGATTTCTGTTTGTATCTAATGGAAATTCTCTACTGTTGTCAAAATTCAGAAAGCACAGTTATCATTTCACTGTGGTGGGTCAGGAACACTGAAATTAGATTTTTACTCTTCAAAATCATACTCTGTTTAGACATAAGCAAATCACACGCAGATGATGTAGGAAATATCAGGTTAATATCAGGCTGTGACCTTCGGGAAAATCACATTGGAAAGTGCCTGGCTGTATTGTAGGACCATAGCATGGTCTGGCAAAATGGGTGGCCATCTGAACTCAGAAAAACTATAGTTTTTTAATGCAATTGATCATATGATAATTAGATCCCTGCTATGATAAATTAGGGGGGAAAATCAAGAAAATTTGTCCCATGAATGTACTAAAGACAAAGGAACATTATTTCACCTGCCTACCAGCTAATATTGTTAAATCAAAGAAAAAAGAGAATAATGTTTAAAATGCTGGGTCAGAAATGCCACTGGCAACTCAAATCTAGGTTCCTTCCAATTAGTTTAATTTTATGAGAAACTTGAACTGAGGTCATTCATAAAATTGCATTTGTGGCCGAAAAAGCTGCATTTTATTCTGACCTACACATTATGGTACACAGATTATGGTAATGTTACTATCTATATGAAGTTATTTTAAAGGGGGAAAAAAGAAAGATGTTGTACTGTGTGACAAGATAAACTTTCCATGAAGATAAAATAAATAATTGTCAATATAATATCATTTAGGAAATGTTAAAAATTTTAAAAGCCCTTCCTCTCTCACACAAAGTTACGCTATATGTTAAAGTTATCCTTCACCATACTGTTTCTTTACTTTAGGTAAAGTTTATGGCACATGGCTCATCAGTGCTCAGGTTCTGAGGATACTGAGCAGGTAAGCTAGGTGAGGTAGGTCTGAGTGGTGGAATGTTGGGATCATAAGGCTAGGTGTGGAATCCTTTTCACGTCCTGCGTGTCCAGGGTTCCTGTGTCCAGGGTTCCCATGCCAGGGTTCAGCGACTGGAGAAGACTGCACACAAATGAAGAGAGACTCGAAAAGCATTAATTTTTTGGGAATAATGGGAGCCAGGCGGAAGTCCACCTCAAGGGGGAGGACAACACCGCTCTGGTGTTCCTATCCCCTTTTATTAGGGCCAAGTGATACATCCATGTCCTTTAGGTCAGGAACTTCCAACAATGAAACCAACCAGCAAGAATTAACACAAGACAAAAGGTGTGGAAGTTTTGACAATTACCAATGTGTCACCTAAACAATATGTGAATAGTTCATACTTAACATAAGACTAAAGGAGGGACAACTGAAGTCTCACCTAAACAATGAGTAAACAGTTCATACTTAACATAAGACTAAAGGAGGGGCAACTAAAGTCTCACCCAAACAATGAGTAAACAGATCCATTAAGCTTTGACCAGGTTTCCTGTTTGTTCTATTTACATCTCTATTGGTGAGGCAATGTCTGGCTTCCAGCAGCTAGGTATGGATATTAGAGGATTGGGCATTGCCTTTAGTGAGCTAATACACAGGTGAATGAGGCATTTGTGTAGCTAGAAAAAAGAAAGCAGGAGAAAGGGACTCCAAAAATGAGAATCACTCAAATGTGGTGACATCGCCAAATTTCTTCAAATCTTTTCATTTGAGTTGAAGAAGATTGCTTTTACATCTAGTGTTATTCCCTTTTTTCCATTTGATGTTTAACTTGGGAAAAATCAACATGAAGATAATTGGTTGGGAAAAATATTAAAACATAATTTTAGCCTAATTTTTTAAACTATAGAAACATGGTTCTTTTCTTGTAAATTTATATTTCTGGGAATGTTCTCCTCTTAATATGCCTGGACATAGCATAAGAGAGAAATGGGTTTAAATACTGGTATTGCTACTTGGAAGCAAAGTGGCCTTAGGCAAGTAAAATAACTGCAATAACCATCCATTTTCCCATTTGTGAAATAGAGATGATAACCTTGATGAAGTTTTTGAGGAGAAATGATATCTAGTGCATCTGGTTGAGTGCCAGTAAATGTTATCATTATTAGTGATATAGTTACTACTCTGCCCACACATCTTGAAAATTATTATTTTTTCTGAAAAATAATTATGTTGGTCAGATTTAATACAAATAAATGAAATTTTGTTTTTCTAGAACTTTAAATTCAGAACCATTGCACTGTGTCTCTTTTATCCTCAAATGGTACAAATATATGCTTAGTTAACTTGATGTCAATAAATAAGTTAAGGAAATTTTAGTCTAATTTATATTAATACTAGAGGCCCAGTGCGCAAAATTCATGCAAAAGTAGGTCTTCCTTCCTCCTGCTGCTGGCACGGGCTTCCCTCTGGCACCCAGGACCTAGGCTTCCCTCTGGTTGCTGGCAGGTACCTGGGACCCGGGCTTCCCTCGCAGCCCCAGCTTTATCCTGAAGGTTGTCCAGAAGGTCATCTGGAAGGATGTCTAGAATGCTAGGATGCTTTTATTATTATAGAAATTAAAGTGTCCATGTTTGGAAACTTGATGTGGCTCTTTGTACAAATGTACTTATTATGAAATGGGCATCATGACTTGCTTTTTCCTGGCATCATGGACAGAGAACCTTGCTTACTCTGGCAGAACTCATTATTCAGAAACTTGATAAATAGAAATGTAAACTTTTTAACAACACTAATATAATCAATAACATTAATAATTTATTATATGTCATAAATTCCTTTGGGTATCTTATGATAATTCAACCTTTTCAATAAATTTGTTCTTTCTTATTATTTAACACACTGTAGTATGTATCTTGATAAACGTGGTTCTCATTTTTTTCAATTACCACAATAGCTTGGATTGCTGCTTCTGTTCTTATTATGCATGTTCTCTTCTCCTCAGGCCAAACTAATCTGTAGATTTCTCAAATCCCAAACTTCCCAGCAGCAATAAGAAATACAGTTAAGGAAGCCAAAGGTCATAGGTCATTGATCTGGGCATTTCAGGCACAGGACTAGAAAGTAAACAATATTTGAGCTTAGTGTGTTTTATTCAAAGTAGGTAAGTGGATTTATCTTCTTTTAACTTTAAGCCTTTGGTATTCATCAAAAGACAGTCAGTCATCCTTACACTCGAGGGAGCGTATGAGAGGAAAGGGAAATATGGGTCCTATTCTTTTCCAGCTCATCATCTGACAGCTTTATTGAGGAACTGACTTTGAGATTACAGATAGATTTTCCTTGTTAGGACACAGATAACAATCAGGATTTCAATTCATCAGAATGTAATCAATAAATGTTGGAGAACTGGATTATTGCTTTTGAGCACATCCATCTAAAGAACTTCCTTGGCTGCTGTAATGCCACATTTTAAAACTGATGTTTCAAAGTATCTTTATTTTTCATGACCTTTTTATTGATCTCTTCTAGTGCTTTCTCTAATTAGCACATGACCTAATTCATAATGGTCACTTGTTCAAAAAGTGTTGGTGAATGAATGCATATATGTTCATATATCACTGAAATTTTAAAGAATTTATTGTGTTCTTCATTATCTAATACAGGAAGAGAGTATATAGCTTGATAAACGTGTTCTTCATTATCTAATACAGGAAGAGAGTATATAGCTTGATAAACGTGATATTAGAGGACATCTGATAAGTTTCAGAGTCAGGGGCACACAATTTGAATCTCTGCTTTTACATGCTAGTTGAAAAATAATTTTTTTCACAAGGAAAATGGGTGTACTTTCTACTACATAAGTTTCCTGTGTAGATGAAGTAAAAAAAAAACACCAACAAACACTTTCTTAGTTTCTTGTCAAAAAATAGGAAATACTAAAATGGAAACTGAGGGAAGAGACTGTTATAAAGATATGGGCATGGTTAAAGGACATCTGCAAGGTATTATGAAGTATTGTCATGGCTAGGCCTCATGCCCAGGGGGAGTGCAGAGTTCACAGAATCTTGAAAGAGTGCTGTGCTTGTAGGAGATAGTAATCTGGACTGTGGCCTTTGGTAGAGGGATGAGATCAGGGAATAAATATCCTGACTGCCCTTTTTCCCCCTCATTCTCACTAGTGCCTCTGATTTATGCAGAAAGAACACACTAATACATTCCATACAGGCCAGCCTCTGGGGAACAGCAGTGTGGAATAGAGAGGAGGGTATCTTTCTGTCTCTGTGTCTATAGGTCTATGGATCCACCATGAACATAGTGCTTGATTCCTACCACACAGAGTAACCATATAATTTATTGTCTACATTGCAAACTTTTTGATAATGAAAGAGGATACCATTAGTAGTAATTACTCTCAGACAACAGGCATAGAATATGAATTGTGCCAGACAAATCAGGACTTAACTGTCACCTTACTCACAAAGCATATTAAGCTCAGGCAAATGTGAGTTTCTTTCCCTTCCTTCACCATTTTTCTCAGATGCTTTCCTCTTGTAGTAATGTGAGTATTTTGAGAAAGAAGATTGAATTATTTTAATAAAGCAACCTAGACTCATTCCCCTGTGGCAGGCTTTCCAAGTTGGTAATTATTACTGAGTCCCTTGCTAAAGTTTGTCAGAAGAATGTGAAGGATTTAGGTTATTCTTTAAATCTTGGACCTGATTATCTTGTTTAGTAGGCTCCCTCTGCTCAGAAACCTCTTTGAACACACAAGACAGTAGAGGCAACAAAGAGTCTGTTACTCAATAACTGCATGTATGTACTATGCACATGGGAATTTCGTAAGCTATTTATTCTGTGATGGCCTGTCTTGTTTTTATATTATGACCAATTATTGCACACTCTGGCTGCCTTGATTTGGAAGATGCCTGTGATTAATATTTTTAGTCTGTGTAAATATTGGTGATTGACCAGGAGTGTTATTTAATGTCATTTTCTATAACACAGAACAAGAAAAGGAAGAATACTAATGAATGCAGGGAATTAGAGGATAATAAACATTTCAGTATCTGCTGATAGCTGCCTATAAGTTCAAAGACAAAAATAGTTTCAGCCAAGAAATGTCAGTATGATCACATGTGATAGAGTGGATTTAGAACAAAGGAAACTTTACTTGTAAAAATTGTGTGTCATTTGACTTCCTGCCTATGTTCTGGCTAGAATTTTGGACCACAAACACGGGAAATAAATAACCTTGGTTATTTCTGTTTATTAATATGTTAGCTTTTATGCTTATGGTGTTTTGTTTGTTTTGTTTTTGCTATCCTATTTATGAAATGTTGTCAGGATAGTGGCTTGATACTTTCCTTAGAGTTTTCCTAAGATCATGGGCAACGTGAACTTGAATCCACCTCTAGTGCTCTTTCTTTTGGCTTACTGACCTTCCAGAAAGCATTGTCTTTGCCCAGCTTGGATGAGTCTCTGTGCTCATAGGGTCTTGCACTGCTCCTCTTCCATTTATCCAGATTTGAATAAGATCACCTCTGAGACTTCCTTTTAGTTAACTACTGGGAGAATCACTTGACTGTGACCCTAATTGGTTAGGGAAACATATGGCCCACTCAGCCCTAGTGTTTTTTTCAATCTTGTTGGAAAATAGGTTATTTTCTTTAAGGAAATGCCTACTACTTTCCAGTGGGGGGTATTTGTTAAATTAAATATTTTGGATATTCAACTTGTTCTGTGCATTCAATGAAATTTTAACTCTTTAGTTAAGGTGTCCTGACCAGACATTATATTAAATTGTTCAACTGTGGAAGATACAAAAATATTCTGGAGGCAGGGTTTTGTGTCCCTTAATTGATATGTTAATTTAGCAAGCCTCCTAAACCAATGTTGATCACAGCCCCAACTAAGAATCAAGTCTTAAGTATCACATGATCTCACTCATATGTGGAAACTAAGTAACAAATTAACTGATGAACGGAGTGGATCCAGAGACATGGAAGCATGGAACAGAGTGAGGAATCTTGGAGGGAAGGCAGGGGAAGGTGAGTGGGTGGGAGGTAATCAGCCAAAGACCTGATGCATGTATGTATAACCATGGACACAGACAATAGGGTGGTGAAGGCCTGAGATGGGAGTAGGCTGGAGGGGGTTAATGGGGGAAAAGAGGGACATATATATTGCTTTCAACAATAAAGAACTATATATATATATTATATTTAAAAGAATCAAGTCTT
Organism: Antrozous pallidus; assembly: GCA_027563665.1. Taxonomy (NCBI): domain Eukaryota; kingdom Metazoa; phylum Chordata; class Mammalia; order Chiroptera; family Vespertilionidae; genus Antrozous; species Antrozous pallidus. Next base: position 63,680,810 of record CM050521.1, read on the forward strand.
CCTAAAAGTGCAGACTATAGTTATTGCTAGTTTTGAAAAATAAGTCCATGCAAGAGTTTGTAGTTTAATTGAGTGCTTTCTGGAACTTTTTGAACCCCCCCCAAAAAATTCAAAGAATATTTGCACATTCAGACATCGATAAACATACTTTAAAAATCATATGTAATTATAAAAACTTATTCCTACACAAAATATGTTTTTAAATTGGAAAGTAGAAATTGAAAATTTTTATTCTTACAATTGTCATATAAAGGTAAAGCAAATACTCAGAAGTAAATTGGCTGACTTATTCATTTGATTACCAAATGCCTTCTGATTCCTGTTATGTATCAGATTTTCATCTAGACACAGGAGATATAATAATGAGTAAATTGGACATGTTCTCTATTTTGATGGAGTTTACATTTTCATTTGGAGAGAAAAAAATAAACAATTACAAAACAAACAAAAAACACATAAGAGAATATCAAGAGCTGTGTGGAGATTACTATGTTTGAGCATAACAGAATGGCTGCCCTTTAGGTTAATAAACACCTTTGGAGGAGATGACTTTCAATTTCAGTTTACACTCCACATTATTTTATATTAATTTCAGGTGTGTAGCATAGTGATTAGATAATCAAATATTTTTTTTATAATTTTTTTATTGATTTCAGAGAAGAAGGGAGAGGGAGAAGGAGAAACATCCATGATGAGAGAGAATCATTGATCAGCTGCCCCCTGCCTATCCCACACTGGGGATTGAGCCCACAATCCAGGCATGTGTCCTTGACTGGAACTGAACCTGGGACCCTTCAGTCACCAGGTTGTCGCTCTATCCATTGAGCCACACCAACAAGGATGACAATCAAATACTTTATAAAGAATTCCCTCCAATAATTTAAGTACCCACCTATTACAATATTATTGACTGTATTCTCTATGCTGTACTTTACATCTTTTTATCTAAGTGTCATTGGTAAGAGACTTAACCTTTTTAAAATTTATTTAATTTTAAATATATTTTTATTGATTTCAGAGAATAAGGGAGAGAGAGATAGGAACATCAATGATGAGAAAGAATCATTGATTGGCTGCCTCCTGCATGCTCCACACTGGGAATCAAGCCCAAAACCCAGGCATTCCCTGACAGGAATCAAACCATGACCTCCTGGTTCATAGATCGATGCTCAATCACTGAGTCACTCAGGCCATAGGGAGTCTTAACCTTTTAAAACTTTGGTTTTCTTATCTGTAAAATGGGACTAATGTTTACATCCTTATCTGTAAAATGGGACTAATATTTGTCACTACTATACATATTATTTTTGTTGGAGTTTTTATTGTTTAAAACTTTGACCCAAAGAGGGCAATCAATTAATATTTTTTTTCTATTTTTTCCCTTTATCTCTTGTATCTGATTAGTACTCCTCTTCCATCACAGGAAATCTTTCTCCCCAACACTGGTCAAATTTTAGTTTGCATAAATGAGTATGTGCTTATTTTAAACTATTTTTCTTCTAAGATCACTACATGATTTCTTCTCTGGTTGGCATTTTTACTAATAGTTTCCCTTTTTTTTCTCAAGTGTCTTGATTTGGACCATAGAATATATGGTCACTCTACTTGTGGTTCTTGTTATTCATGTATTCATTCAGTATGTAATTAGTAATACAATTGTTCATATATTTTTTTTACAAATATATCTTTGGAAAAGTCAGTACTCTATGAAAGCAAGTTCAAGTCCAGAAAACAACTTTCTGAAAAATTCAGGGTCCTGTTGACCAGTAAGCCCTGACTGAAAGGGATACTCATGATTACCTATCACTCCAGGAGCATTTCTGGGCCAACCAGCTGCATTCTGGAAGGTTGTCTCCTCAAGCTACATGTTAAAAAGTGCTTATGATGTTGGGAAGCATTCATGGCTCTGCTCTCTTCTAAGTACAAGTGTAGGTTGTCTCTGTGACTCGGGTATGTCATTATGTGCACCCAAGGAAAGGTTGAGTTGTACCATGCCACCCATGTACTGTGTGCTGGTAAAGAACCACAGCTTCCTTTGAGAAAATAAGTTTTATGTTTCCCAACAGACAGTAAACACAGTGATGCTGGGGGAACCACTAGAATAACATTTTTCTGGTATGGTGGTATCATTTCTCACCCTGTCCATATGTTGGAGAAAAGGAGCTCTTTGTAACATTTAGCCTGCATCAAGACCTAGCACCATGTCAGATTGGAGAAACCAGGGGACTGGGTATCCGGAATATTTCATTTCTGCTCAACCAGGTTATAATAACACATTTATTTTCTTCATAGGGTGCTCTTTGATTCATAATTCAATTGATTACTATACATCCAAGCAGGAAAATGGAGGGATTAATAATGTTGTAATTAACAAATGTCAGTCACTTTTAACATTCCTCTCTCTCCTCTCCCTGTACCAACTCCTTTCCCACCACAATTCATATAAAGCAGCCACATAAAATAGCCTCTGCCTTGCCCTGGCCAGTGCTTCAGTGGTTAGAGCATCAACTTATGCACCAAATAGTCACCGGTTGGATTCCTGGACAAGGGCATGTGTCCAGGTAGCAGGTCTCATCCCCTGCTCTGGTGGGGTGTGTGCGGGAGGCAGCCAATCCATGTGTCTCTCTCACATTAATGTTTCCTTCTCCTCCCCTCCTCTCTCCATTACACTCTCTCTAAAAATCAATGGAAAAAATATCCTCAGGTGAGGCTTAACAATCACAACAACAACAAAATGACCTTTGCCTTCAGATAGCTTTTATGGGTGTACACATGAAAAAAATTAAGGAAAATGAGAATATGGCATAAAATCTGTTCTAAATTAAGTTAAAAAAAACTTCAGAACAGGATTTGGGATTATGTTGGTAATTCAGTCCATCCAGCAAAGAAAAATCTCTAAATACATTATTACTTTAAAACCAAATATTAAATGCTTCAGACTTTTAAAAGCATAGACCATCATTGTAGATATGTGGCAGAACTAAGGTATCAACATTTATGAAAGTATTTCTTTTAGAAAATAACATGAAATACCCATTGCTAATGTTAACCCAAACTTCCTTTTATATTAAGTCTGGAATTAAAACAAAGTACTTTTAATTTTTGTAGCAGTATGTGCATTATCCCGTAACAATAATAGTTGCAATTTAAGGGCTTGGTGGGTGCTGCATCTGTGATATATACTGTCTCATGTAGTCCTGTCAATGTTTTTAAGAATTAGTTATTATTATCTCCATATCACAGGTGATGAAATTGAGTACCTGGTCAAAGTCATCCAGTTGATTATTGACAGAGACAATTACTCACTCCTTTAGGGAATGCAGTTTGTTTCCAAGAATTATTATTGTTATGTTTTTTTCCTAGATGTCTTTATTAATTCAGTGGAAGTCAATTTACTGCTGACTTAAATGCTTGTTGAACACCTTTTTATCCCTTATATATCAGACTGTCATAGTCAGACTTCTCTGCATTGCTATTTCTATGACCCTGACCTTTTAGTTTCCTGAGGGATAGGTAGCGATAAGAGCACGATAGCTTTCCTTGTTAAAAGCTTTTGGATCACTGTTGGACCTGGTCTTCTAACTTGACCTGTAATACACTAAGTATTTTGTGTTCTAGCTGCCATTTACTGCCACTGACAGGATGTAACTGCACTTGAAGCTTTTCTAGACAGAAAATAACAACTCATAAATGTTAAGATTTGGAACATTGGAAAATTGCTCAACAAATATAAAATCTTGCTGATCACTCTGTTGATATATTTTTTTAATAGAGCATTAAACGTGCTTGCTCCAATTATTGCTCATGGGGTCATTCCTTTGCTTCTTAATCTTTTTTTAACATTACTGTACTCATTAAAACTGAGGAGAATAACAACATATAGTGGGGATGGGGAGGCATAGCCTGTAACAACTGCTAAAATCATTAAATTGAACAGAAATCTTGTTGTATGTTAAAAACTCACATAAGTTGTATATTCTAATCCTTTACTATTCTTATCTATCCTATCTAATAAAAGAGTAATATGCAAATTGACCATACTTTCGATCAGGCAATCCCCACAGCCATGCCCATCAGCCAATCAGGATGGCTGTGGCCACTGAGAGCAGGAGGGAGGCTTGGGTTTCCCCAGCAATGGAGGAAGCCAAGCTTTCCTCCTGCTATTGCCAGCCTAGGCCTCCACTCAATGCTACAAAGTTTCAATTATAGAAGATGTATTCCAACAGAAATGGTGGCAGCCCTGGAGCTGGAGAGATCAGTGGCTAGGGTTGTCCAGGCAATGGAAGAAGCCAAGCTTCTATAGCCCTAGCACCTAGGCCTCCACTCTGGGCTACAAAGTTTCAATTATAGAATTTAAACAGAAATGGCTGCCACTATGGAGCAAGCAGAAGGCTTGGCTCCACTCCAGGTTACAAAGTTTCAATTATAGAATATAAATCAATCCCAGATCCCAGGGCCTCTGCTTGGGTCACTGGCGGGGGCATGGCCAGCCTGCAAACCACCACAGGCCCCTCGCCCAGGCTGCCCCACACCGAAAGGGAACCCCCACCCTGTTCTTGGATACCCTTCAGGGCAAACCAGCTGGCCCCCACCCATGTACCAGGCCTCTATCCTATCTAATAAAAGAGTAATTTGCAGATTGACCATCACTCCAACACACAAGAGGGCTGTCCCCATGTGGTCAAATATCCTGCCCCCATGTGGACACAACATGGCCACCATAAGATGGCCAGCAGGGGAGGGCTATTGGGAGGTTCCAGGCCTGCAAGGGAGGGCAGTTGTGGGCAATCAGGTCATCAGGGGAGGGCAATTGGGAGGGAGCAGGCCTACAAGGAAGAGCAGTTGGGGACTAACAAGCCTGCAGTGGAAGGCAGTTAGAGGTGACCAGGTCAGCAGAGGAGGGAAGTTCGGGGCAAATAGGCTGGCAGGGGAGCAGTTAGACATCAATTAGGCTGGCAGGTAGTGGTTAAGGGGTGATCAGACTGGCAAGCAGAAGTAGTTAGGGGCTATCAGGGAGGCAGGCAGGTGAGCAGTTTGAAGCCAGCAGTCCTGGGTTGTGAGAAGAATGTCCGACTGCCCTTTTAGGCCCGGGATCGGGCCTAAATGGACAGTTGGACATCCCTCGAAAGGTCCCAGATTGGAGAGGGTGCAGGCTGGGCTGAGGGACATCCCCCATCCCTGTGCACGAATTTTAATAAATGACTATGGAAACCAAAAGTGTCACATACAGACCAATTCTATGATGAAAATAAAGGAAGTCATCATGAGAAGGAATAAGTGGGGATTTCTTCATGTCTGATAGATTGGAAAGACCTCTCTGGGGATGTGATATTTTAAATGGACACTTGAATGTTAGCAAAATACCAGTCATACAAATATAGGTTGTATTGTATGTAATTTTTAGCAATATAGTTCTAGGAAAGAACAAAAGTCCAAGGTTGGGAATGAGTGTGTCTTTTCCTTATATTAGAAAGAAGGCCAGTTGTATATAGAGTGAGTGAAATGAAGGTGAATGACGAGGTGAGGGACCAGGTTGTAAAAGCCTTGTGAATTATGGTGTCCAGAGTTTGTCTTCTCCTCTAAGTTATCAGTCTAGGACTTGAAATGGGGAGTGACACAATCAGATTTAGGCTGTGTGGAGAAAGCATAACAGAGGGTAAGAATGGAGGTAGTATGACTAGTTAGGTGGCTTGTGAAATGGTATAGGTGAGACGATAGTGGCTCATACAAAAGTAGTAACAGTGGCTGTGATAAATTTGTGATATGTTTTAGAGATAAAGACTAAAATGAGTCCTCATTAATTAGGTGAACATAAACATTGAAGTAAGGAGAAGGAGCTGTCAGAGATTTTAGCCTGGACAACTGGGTATGCCATTTGGTAACATAGGGAGAAGGATGATTTTAGGGGAGGTTGAATACATAACCATTATGAGAAATTCAACATCCAGGTGAAGAACACCAGGATATCGGAGCCAGAGCAAGGGTTAGGAGAGTGTGTTGCAAACAGAGAGCTACGCATAGAAAGCCCAAAGTTGGTAATAATTTGGATGAGTTTCAGGACCAACAAGAAAGTCTGTGTGCCTGGAGTATGAAGCAAAGAAGACATTGTAGAAATGAGATCAGAGAGATTAGGTTGGCTACAGGCAGGATCACCTTAGGGCCTGAAGGTCATGCAAAAGAGTTTGGACTGTTTTCTAAGTCTGACAGAAAGTCAACAGTGGGTGCAGCCCAAGTAGCACAGGCTATTAACATTTTTAAAGGATTTCTCTAGTTGTTATGTAAAGAATTGCTGGAGAGAGGGTGGTAAAGGGAGAGTTGAAGAAGAGGGAAAAGACTATTGAAGGCAGGAATAGGAGACATCTTGCAGTGCGTGGGTGAGTTCTATACAATCACACATTTTCCCACTCATATTCCATGTGATCTCTGAACACCCAGCTGGAGAGCCATAGAGGTGAAAACCTATTTACAGTTATATATAAACATGTTTTTGTGCCTAGTTTCAGTTTGCACTAAGTTTTCTAATATTGCAAGTAGTGTGTATATTGAAGAAAAAATAGACTTGTTTTGTTCAAAACTGTGCCAATAGCTGTTCACGAGTTTGGAAAGTCAAGACATTGGCAGCAATGCTGCCCATAATATTTAAGTAGCCAATACCTCAAGTCTATATCTATCTGCATCTGTCATTATCTTATTGATGACTCTTTGTATAGGTATAAGCATCTGATACCAACATGTATTGTAGACTAGTACCCATACATTTACATATTGAAATAAATCTTATGGGACTCTGTGCAGCTATTTTGAAAAATGTGTAGGTTATAATATTGATTACTTTTATTTCATAGTGATAAACTATTGTTAGGTCAAGGGAACCTATAGATTGGTAAAATGAGAGCCACGGATCTAGGTAATGCTAGATAACCTGGAAAGCCTAGGTCTCTGGTGATGACTGATGTTAACATAGATAGAATTAGAACCAATAGACTCTTAGATTAATGTAATTCGCCCAAGAACACATAGCTAATTAACCCAGGTGCTGGTTTTGAATCTAGCTCAGAATGTCTCCAAAGCTCATATTCATTGCAGCAGAAATGAATAAAAATTTATTTTCAGAAGTTTATTCCTTGTAATAGAGTGTCCTGCTAAAATTTTGGCATAAGGAAAGTATTTTAAAGCTGTGTGCTACTGGTAATAAAATAAAGTTGTTAATTCATCCAATTTACTGATTAAATTAATTAACTTTGAAGGGGAATGACAGATATAATAGTTGTTTGACCCATTATTTGAAGAACAAATTCTGATTGTGGCTTTTTTTTTCCACTTCTAGTTGTTGGGATATCTTGTAGAAAAGCTAGGTTTTATCATGGTTTCTAATTTAAACCTGAAAATACGTTTCTATTTGTTTTTAATTATCGGTTTTTTATCACAAGCTTTTCTCATATTGGTTAGGTAAATGTTTCATGGCTATTACAAATAGAAAACATAGATTTTTACTTTGAGATTTTTTAAGTGAATAGTTATTTACTAGAAAAGCTGTTCAGTTTTTATCTCTAATATTCCTATTATAAAAACCCACCTAGTAAAATGTTCTTTTTAGTGTCAATATGTTATCTTTTGAAGTACCAACAGTGTTACTGCTCTGTAGAAGGATACTTAACTGGCAGTAATTCTGATGTAAAAAAAGTAACCTTGAACCAATATGACAGTTTTGTGACCTATAGTTCCAAGGACTATCACCAAAGTATTTTAATTTTGTGAGAATTTGCAACATTTAGAAAAATATAAACAGTTGTAAGGGAATATATCCATAACATTTTTTTACTATCTCAAAAGATTCTTTTGATAAGGTTTTGATAATGGTGAGAATAGAAGTTAAAATACTAAGTCTATTTTCTTCTGTTTGGGCCACTTTACATTGGAAATTGACATGCTATTAAAAGGTTGATTTTTAACATTTCCCTTTTATTGTGAGGCAATGAATAGCTTGGATTTACAACATCACAGGGTATTTCCTAATCTTCACATTGCACCTTGCTTTTCATGGTGATTTGTGTCTGGCTTTGTCTTATGGATAGAAAGGGAAGATCCGCATACTGTGTTGAAGATATAAAAGAAATTAATTACACTACCTGTGGTTACTATCTGCTCAGAATCAAATTACTTCGTTTAGGAAATATTTCATCTGTTAAAAATCCGGTGTGGACTGGAGATATGGCTCCGCAACCAGATAAATGGTGAAACCCCATGATAAATGCACCTTTGATTCCCCTGCCTGTGAGAGGCATTGGCTGCATGTGTCCAGAAAGTTCTCCTGTGAGGCAGCCAAAACACTGTCATCCTTGCTTTACCAAATTGAATTGTAAACCGTTCCTCTTTAGGATTGTTTATGGGTGGTTGGAATGTTACTTAACAAGCATAGTGTTGTGGAGTGGGGTTACATATTGCCTAAGTAGGAGGCTTCTGTGAGTTCTATTTATCTTTTGCATCAGTGTTTGACAGGTAACAAATGAAATTCCTTTCCTAAAATTAAATCCAACTTCATTTCTGTCTTGCACCCATAAAGAATGAATCGTTAGTTACTTCTTGGACAGTTCCTGTACTCAATCATCTTTCATTACTTTTATAAAACCTGTCATAGATGCTTTAGCTCTTTGGCCTTGGCTTCTAACTGCCTATTATAGAGATAAGTGTCTGGGTTTGACAATATAAAATCCTCAAATGTTTCTTTACCTGCAATTAAAAAGTACTTTAAAAGCAGCCTGAGGGAATTATATGGCTTTTCATGTCTCCATTGTATTTGCTTTCTCACATAGTTTTGGTCCTTCATGACCAAAAGAATGGTACTTCTAGAGCATGTGGGACAGTTCCCTTTACTGAGACCCAGACCCCAGTGCCTGCTTTCTGCACATGCTTACCTGGTTCTCCCTCAGCACCTTAAACTGAGCCCGACTGCAGTTTTTTTCCATATTTTTTTCTATTGAAGAGATTGGCAAATTATTGTCCTGTTGGAAATCTAGCCCACTGCCTTTTTTATGCATGGGATTTCTGAAGGGTGAGGGTGGTTTTTATACTTTAAAAGAAAAGGAAAAAAATGATATTTCATGACATGTGAAAATTAGCTAAATTCAATTTTAGTGTCTACAATGTTTTGTTGTAACAGCCACATGTACTTGTTTATGTATTGTCCATGCAGAGAGGAGAAGGTGTGATGCGTACTGGCTCCCAAAGGCTTGAAATAGCCCAAGATTGGGACCTTCACAGGAAAAGGTTGCTCACTCCTGCTATATTTGATTGGAAGACATCACCACTCTCTCAACTCTTAATCTCCTAGTATCGAGACCACTGCATTATCTTCCCACCTTCCTTATTCAGGCGCATCTCATCAATGTATACAAGGGTTATCTGCACACCACATTCCACTTCTTTACTTTCATTTCTGCCACTTGAGCACCTAGGTCCTCCTGTCTGTTGCCTGGGCAACTTCAGTGGTTCTCCTGAACTCTCTGCAATAAAATTCAGATCCTATACTAATATCGAATCTGCCATGTGAAAATTAATAAATTACTTCTCTGTGCAATTAAAGATGTCATTGGGACCCTGCTTTCCACAGAAGCAAGTCCAAACTCCCTAGCATCATATCAGATCCATTCATTCATCAGCCCTGACTTCTCCAGTGTCATCTCCTTTGGCTGCCTGTGCCTTCCACTCCCACCCCTGCATCCTAAATTCTCACAACACAGTACTTCTTATTGTCCCCCTAATATGTTGCTGTCTTTCATGACGGTCTGCCTTTGTGGTGCAGCTGCCTTTTCCTTGACTGCCCTTTTCCTACTTTCTAAACAGCAAACTTGATTTAACTTTTTGAGATTCAGTTTAAATATCACTACTGAGCCGAAACCGGTTTTGCTCAGTGGATAGAGCATCGGCCTGCGGACTGAAGGGTCTCAGAGTCGATTCCGGTCAAGGGCATGTGCCTTGGTTGTGGGCAAATCCCCAGTGGGGGTGTGTGCAGGAGGAGACAGTTGATCCATATTTCTCTCTAATTGATGTCCCTCTTCCTTCCTCTCTGTAAAAAAAAAATCAATAAAATATATTAAAAAAAAATAAATGTCACAGCTGAGAATCCTTTCCCAGCACCTTCAGGTAGAGTTCATTGTTCTCCCAGTACATCTTAGCACTTCCTTGGGTTGCCATCAGCTGTGTGGATATCAGAGCTCTTCCTCATGTTTGTGTACTCAGAACCTAGCATTTGGTACAAAGAAGATAGTAAATATTTGTTGGTTAAATGAATGAGTATTCATATGCTCTTAGAGAGATTCTTTCTTAATTCAGCAGAGCTCAAATTCTAAAATAATAAACATCAAATTCTGTAATTCTGTCTGGTTTGAAATGAAATTCTGAATCTCTATGGGTAAATACCCAGAAGTCTCTGATAGGCCTTTCTAAGTGGTATAGTCTTCATTATTTAATTTCCTATGTCCCTAATTTGCAAAGTGATTGACTCAAATGCACAGATTTATCTATGAGGTAATCCCTTCCCAAATAATTATTCATGATCTCGATGTAAACAATAAATAGAGCACTTTCTATGCCAAATTTTATTTATATTATATTGCCTACAATTTCTTTACAATTTCTTTAGGTAACTTAAATTCAGCTTCCAAGAGAAGCAGTTTATATATAAATGGTTCATGTCTATGTTTCCATTATTCCATTCATTTGAAGAATTAGCTAAGCTCCTGATATTCTGTTATTATTCCAGATACTATCCTTGGATTTACATTACTGCTTGTTAGCATCTCCATAAATGGCTAGAGCTGGGGCTTACTGAGCTGTTTTGCATGTGCAAAACATAAGATGGGAAAGAATATAAACCTGTCTAAAAGAAGATTTTAAGATTATCTATGTGTTTCATTCACCTATTATTTTCCTGGCTCCATTTAGTATGGATAATAATAGAGAGACGCTTATGATTATATAGTATTCTATGCTCAAAGTGCATTCACCTACATTATGCCTCTTGCGAGAAAGGCATGGATGGTATGGTTATAGTGATTTTTTAAAAGAGATACATGCTAAGAAAGGTGAAATTACCTGATAAAATTCTTACAGTTCATGAATATTCTGTAAATATCTATTTGAACTTCATCATACTTTTACCTTTTTCACCCATAGGTATGTATTTATTGCCATTTTATCACTGATATTTTTAAATCATTTTATCTTCTTCTTAAATAAAACCCTTAAATTTTTTCTGTAATACTAGTTTGGTGGTAGTGAAGTAAAAGGAAACTTTTTTAAAATTTGTAATTTTGTTTCATAATTTACTTCAAAAGAGAAATAAATTTTATTTTAGAAATAATTTACTTTAGATTTTTTTCTTTTTTTAGTCTTTATTTTTAATAATTTAGAATAATTATTTAAATATCACAGCTAAGAGCTTTTATTTTCTTTTGAAGATGATCAATGCTTGAAACTTTGCTCCAATAGAAAGCATACATCTTTAAATATTTTAATATTCATTCATACATATTAACATGCAAATTCCATGGGGGCAATTTAAAACTGAAAATATTTATAACATACTATTACAAAGGATTTGTTCTACATTTTGAATTACTGTAGTGACAAAGAACCAAATTATAGTCTAAAAATATTTTTAATTTTTTTCTTCACTCAGAAAAATCAGATATAAGGGATTTAATACTTCTTAGTTCATATACTCAATTGCCATGAAGGAAGACATGTTGTTCACACTTCACCCTTTGCTTGTTTAGGCATTTTAAATTTTGCCTTTGGGCAAAAGCAGATACTAAAAGATAATGTATGCCTGGAATGCATGTTTAAAATACATATATAATTTATTTCAGAGAGGAAGGGAGAGGGAGATAGAATCATCAATGATGAGAATCATTGATTGGCTGCCTCCTGCTCCCTCCCTCCCCCCCCCACCCCCCTCCCACCCCAGTATTGAGCCTGCAAATTGGGTATGTGCCCTGATCAGGAATCAAACCGTGACCTTCTGGTTCATAGGTCAATGCTCAACCACTGAGCCATGACAGCCAGACTAGAATGCATGTTGTTATACTCAATGTCATAAAATTGCATTTGCTGCATTAGTATCATGCCATCAGCATCATGAGGAATGCTATAGGTTGTTAAGTTTATTATTGATGGATAGCTAGCAAGATATCCTTAATAGTCTCTATATCCTGCTACTCAACAGTGCATTGACATTACCTGAGAGCCTATTAGAAAGTTAGAATCCCAGGACCTACCTGTAGATGTACTGAATCAGGATCTGCCTTTTAGTCAGTTCCCTGGATGACCCATATGCACATTAGAGTATGAGCCACACTGGATAACATCACCTTATGTGTCCTTTTCATGAGAATCCTTGTAAAATTACTTTATCATAAACTTACTTATCAAAGAGTAGGGGCCTGGTGCACAAAATTTGTGCACTGGGGATGGGTGGTCCCTCAGCCCAACCTGCCCCCTCTCACATACTGGGAGCCCTCAGGGGATGTCCTACTGACAGCTTACCCTCAGCCTGCCCAAGGCCTAAAGCCTCTGGCCGAGGCTTTTTCTGGCCTTGGGCAGGGGACCTCGGCCAGGGGATACCAGCCAGCGATCACGCTGCCATGGGGCCAATCACTGGCTGGCTCCACCCCAGCCCCAGCCAAGAGGCTTTTTCTGGCCTTGGGCAGCAGCCATCTTGGTTGAGTGTTAATTTGCATATTACTCCTGATTGGCTGGTGGGTGTGACTTGTGGGCATGGCTTATTGGGTGTAGCAAAGGTATGGTCTATTTGCATATTACTCTTTTATTAGATAGGATAATAATTACATTAATATTATTACTATGCATCATTAAGGAAAAGCCTGTTTTTCTCAAAAACAAGAGTTTGGTTGTTGTTGTTATAGTTGTTTTTTAATTTTTTGAACACTGAATTTTGTGATTGATCCTGATTTTCTCTCTGCCCTGGTACATCTGGGCAGAGAGAAAATCAGGATCAACCACAAAATTACATCTTGTAGCCCAAGCCATATTTGTTGAGTCCCATATGGCAGGTTATTTTGAAATTACCTTTCTTATCCTTTTGCTTGTTCATCGGTATGTTATCCACAATTTCCAATACTTTCAATTTAATAAATAAAGTTGTTTTGTGATGCATAGGATGCCTCACATTTTTTGTGTGAAATATAAAAAAAATAAAACCAACATAAAGGCCTAAATATTTCCCAGCTTTGTTACATAATTTGAGCATTGCAAATCTAGTCCCTTCCCTCTTTGCCACCTACCCTCTGAACATCATAATTAATGTTAGTAGAAAGTTGAGGCACTCTGGGGGTTAAAGTTATCAGAGCAGTGTTAATTAAACTGAGCACACCATATTGTACTTACTACTACTGAGCTAGAAACACGGATTAATGTGTTTTATAAAGATTTTAAACAAGAGTGGAAAACCCAAAAGATTTCTGACTAAATTAGAACATTCACTTCAATTAAAACATCCCATTTTAAGAGAACAGTCTTTAAGTTCTTCATGGACAAATTATGTTCCTACTCTTTTTACCAGGTGCAATAATTTTCTGGGAATTTAGAAATCACTTACATCAAACATGCACTGATAAAACAAGTAGCAGGTGAATTCTGAGCTAATGTCAGGCTATATATCTTTACCAGCAGGCAGCCAAATAGCTGAACTTACTGCCTCAGGAGGCCACTGAACCAACTCTGGTGGCTGAATAATTTTATGACCAGTAATAGGCTCACATGCTATACATGCTAGGCGTAATCAAATCTTATGCTTCAGGGCATAAATTAATCACTGCAGGGGTCAGAAAAAGAATCTCCTTTGACCTATGAACAGGATTGAATAATTAGTCAGTGGCTGTATTGATATTTTTAAAGTCTTCTTTATAAGGATGAGCATTGGTTTTAAGAACCATTCCGAGTCTTCGTTGGGGGTGTTGAGCTCTTGATTAGAAGAGGAGGGGTGCCGCAAGTTGAGCAGTTTATTCTGGCAGATAGACAGGTTAGGCAGCTTCCTGGTTCCACACTGTTCAACCTGATTTTCATTAAAAGCTCAAAGTGCCTGCTATTAAAAAGTCTCCAGGCAGCTGGAGCAAATGGGCCTCCATGACTATCTGGAAATCTTGTGGTGGATTTTCATCTTTTAATCAAGACTCCTTGTAAGGGGGGAGGGTGGCTTACTAATGCGTGAGGTTCATTCTCTTTCTTCTGAAACTCACATTTTGCATTTTAAAAAGGCACATTTCCCTGGGATTGGGGGATTAAATTTTGATTCCTTTTCAGTAAAACAGGCTCAAGAGGAAACCTGTTAATCAAATGGCATTGAAGGCCAAGTGTAATCAACTGCCAACACAAATCTCTTCAGGTTTGCCTACATGGTTATTGAACGGAGCATACTGAACATGATTTTGAGATAAAGCAAAGATACTGTATTCCATGGAAAATAAATGTAATTTCTCACACCCTTCTGCTACACCTCCATATTCAGCAGTTTTAAATTTCTATAAAGCAAAACATATTTCAAGCCATATCCCAGGAGTGTTCCTAGTAAAAAGGAAAACTGAAGAATGACTCATTTCCAAATAATGACTGCATCCGAGTGACAGTGATACTTAGTACTCCTAGGTATGAAAACAAAAACTTTATTGACATGCCCATTTTTAGACTCCAACAGCCTTCCAGATGTTTGTATATTTGTGTGTGTTTTGGCCTTTTATCTGCTCTCACTTTTTAATCAATCAAATATTATTTTGTGCCTGGTACAGCCATGGGTTAGACATATTTACTTGTGCCAAAAAATGTGGTTTTTCATCAGAAGTTTTACTATGTCCTGTAAAGAGCGGATCGCTGAGGTGGACATGAAAGTTGAAATGAAGGCAGCAGCTTTTTACTTTAGAAGCTCATCATCTGGTTGGAAACATAGGACACACCAATTGAATACAGTTGAGACATTGCAAGCAGTTGTCAGAATGAGTGGTTTCAGTAGGCCTATATATGTTTAGAAAAAAGGAGATAAGCATGATCTGGCATGATTCTTGGTTGGAGATAGATTGTTTCTAGGTGTTAGGGGTACACATGATTTATAGGAAAAGGGAGTATGAGAGTATGAGTAAGGGTGTGTGTTTATGTGTGTGTGTAGGCATGTGTGGGGCATGCACATAGTGTGGGGTGTAGATGGTTGCAGAATGAGTACAGATTTGAATTCAAGAAGGAGCTGAGAATGAACTGGGAAGAACTGAGGACATGTTTTAATGATTATAGGCAACAGAATTGGGTAAATATAGGCCTGATCCTTGAGGAACTTGAATGCCAGCCTAAGAAATATCCTACAGCGATGAGGAAACCATTGACATTTTTGAGTAAATAATTGGCATATTGAAAGCTTATTTGAGGAAGAATAATATGGAAGGTGGACTAAGGCAGAGAGGGGCTGGAGTTCGGAATAGTGGTTTGAATGTCATCCAGTTGTGAGTTGTGTTTATATTATTTGTCATTTATTTTCTGGCTTCACAACCACAAATTCTACTTGATTAGATTGTTTTGTTTGTTCAAATGTGGTGTTTTTGTTTTTTTGTTTTTTTCCTGAAAACTCAAGGTCTCTTTGTCAAAAGAAAGATGAGAGGTGGGTCTTGATTTATTGGCTATTTGCTAATGTGGCCATAGTCCTGGTATTGCCTCTTAAGTATTGGGTTTAAGGTACTGGGTTCTGTGTTTCAATTGATAGTGAACACAAGTAAGCATGTGTCCTTAATTCTATGTTGAATTCAGTATTCTCAATTTCAGGATTAACCATCTTTCTTCTTTTTAAAAAAATAAAATATCCAACATTTTAACAAAGCTGTTTTTCTGAATTCAGTGTACATTAACAATGTCATCTAGATAATAAATCTTTGTGTCAGCAATTATCATAATCTTACCAGATTTTATATTGCTACATTTTTGGCACTCTAAGAGCAAAGTATATCAGCCGCTCAGACAAATGAGCAGTTCAAATTCCTTTGAAAAGTAGTCAATATTGTAGAGTGCCCAGTGAATGAAGAATTCTTCCTTCTGTAAATTGGGAAGATGTAAAAAATTATATGCCTGGTCTGCCCCTGGTAAACTGCAGTAGAATGAAGGAAAGACGGAATTCACAAATTAAACAGTTAACTAAAACTTAAGAAGACCCCTGAAATAGTAACAGCCCTCATCCCATTAATTACTCTGTCCTAGACACTTCACAATCATTACTTCATTTACTTCTTGCATCAGCCCTATGGTTAATATTGTTAGCGTCTTCTGCAGATGAAGAATCTGAAACTCAGAAAGGTTGGCAGTCTTGCTCATCTCATGGTCACACCGTTGGCAGAGCCAGCAGCATTTGAACTTGTGGCTCTCTAACATTTGAACCAGGTGTCCTTCCAGGCTGTACAAATTGGTTATAAAAAAGGCAAAAATGCCCAAGTTACTGTTTAATTCTAAATAAAGTGACTTGGGAAGATTATATGGAGTCATGACTTGAAGATGACTGGAGTTTTGGGAAATAAAAGTAACACACATTAGATAAGCGTCCCCAGGAGAATATTTTAAATCATGAAAGTGGCAGATTGGTCATCAGAATACAGTAGACTGCAGGTGTGAGGCAGTAAACAGAAATCATCAATAGAAGTGAGAGAGGAAGGAAGATGTGCCCCTAAATCAGGGCCATGACTAGGAATGGAAATCCTGGTGGGAAAATGTGCTGGACAGAGTATACAATGTGAATGACATGTGCATATTGAAATGATGGTGTCTGGTAGCACTGAGCACTGATTGGGTTCACGTGCCAACAAAGGGTGAAAGCAGGGAGGAAGAAGCACCAGCATCATGAGGTGTTTTTTTTTGTTTTTTGTTTTTTTGTTTGTTTGTTTGTTTTTGTTTTTTTTAAACTCAAATTATTCTTTAAAACTTTCCTATAGTAGTAAAGCAATGCCAATGTCATGTAAGCTTCAGGTACCTCTTTTCAGCATCACATACCCCAAACACTAGGCAGCCCTGTCTGTCATCTCCCTTCAAGGTGGCATGGAATATAACTTCAATTTGTACTTTGTGTAAAAAGTACTAGGAAAGGAATTTAGTTAATATAATTTTTCCAAATCCTGAACACTGGGATTAGGATTAATGGATTAATGGAGGGAGGGTACCTGGGGAGGGGAGGCAGCAGGGGCACCAACATAATTTCATGAAAAAGTCTGTTTAATAAAATATTGACTTAAAAATTATAATTAAATTTATAATTAGCCGAGACTGGTTTGGCTCAGTGGATAGAGCGTCGGACTGCGGACTGAAGGGTCCCGGGTTCGATTCCAGCAAGGGCATGTACCTTGGCTGCGGGCGCATCCCCAGTAGGGGGTGTGCAAGAGGCAGCTGATCGATGTCTCTCTCTCATCGATGTTTCTGACTTTCTATCCCTCTCCCTTCTGCTCTGTAAAAAATCAATAAAATATATATTTTTTAAAAAAAATTATAATTAAATATAGTAGAATCTGATCCAACTTATTATATCTGCAATAATTCCAAGGAATTCTACCTATGCACTACAGAAGAGTAACTATTAAATATGTTAGGGGATTTCTAAAGTATGAAACGTAGGTTTCTGTGCTTCCCATTGCATGTTAGCCATGCTGAATTCCTTGGCTTCTGGAGTTAAATGGGTATTATTGAGATATATTTATATTTCTAGGCTGATGAATAGTGAAGGGTAACTGATGAAGAAAAACAGGGTGGATATTTAGCTAGTATTCACCACTATTAAAGTATTTAAATGTTTATGTACTTGTTGGTTCTTAGCCCTGAGCCTTTGAAGTGTTCTGCTGGCCTGCCTCACCTCTGCTGCTATTCTGGGGACCCTGGCCCTTCTTGCAGGATAATTCCCTCACTTTCCTAAGGCCCATCATCTAAAATGATAGCACAGCAGCAAGGTGCCAGGACACCGCCCTGGTTCCCAGCACCCATCCTCTGATTGGAAGTAAATCCAACTTGCCATACTCCTTCATCTTTCTTCTACTCCTTGTCTTCCCTTCATAAGCTCCCGAAGGAGCATGATGTTGTGGATGATGCATCTTTTCTCTTGAATTAAGAAAGCCTCCAGGAATACTAATTTCCTAACTTCTTGCCCTATTTTGTAATCACTTGTGAATCTTCTAGAATAATGACAAACATTTTGTTTTCTACAACATTTATATCAAGTTTGAAATGACTTTGAGACTAATGAATTCTAGATTTCTTTAATAAATATTAAACCATAATTTTTTAAAAATGATATTATGTGTATGTATATGTGTACGTATAAACATAAAAATCTGCTGGGGTTCTTGTTCTGGCATTAAGAAGGGTTCAGCAATCTGGAGAAAGGCTGTGTGTAACTTAAGAGTCCAGAGATGAAAGATAATTTTGAAAGGCTTTGGGGAGTCAGAGCAGTCTGGCTAAAGAAAGCAAGTTCTCCTTATCGAAGGACCCCTTGCTTTTTATTAACACAATTTGTCCTAAGGCAACGTGGAGATATACACTTCAAAGGGTAGGGTTTCATCTAAGAGTCCATTGTCAGAATGGGGAATTGCCTATGGCTGTTCAGGTGTTTGGCCAGTAGGAGGCAATAACATGCAGATTAAGATGCTCTGCGCTGTCAGGCACAAACAATTTCTGGTTTGGGGAAATGCCTTTAGCCATTCCCAATAGGTGATAACATATGTGACTCAGCCCTTGTTGAATCCCCAATTTCCATCAACCTTTTGATGAAACTCTTGCAATTATGACATGCTGGAATTGGCTTCTGGCAAAAGTCATATCGGTATGTGTGTATATTCATACAGGAACACACACACACACACACACACACACAGTCATTTTGGCTTGATGATTTAGGGTTTAAACCCATAACTATTATTGTGTTCCTGGCACAATATTTCTTTAGGTGCTTACAACATTCCTTACTATGTAGTACGATTCTTTCTTTGCATTGCTCCTTGAAATGCATTTGCTTCTCTCAAAACAGTATTTATGTAATCATACTTAATATGAAAAAGAGATCTCTCTTTGCACATATTATATGTAAAGCAGGCTCGAACTCAGCTTTTGATTAAAACATACTTGTGTGGCCTTCCAGCTCACTTTAATTGCATTTAAAATTCCTTTCTGCACCTGTGCTGAAGATGGCAAACCAACATTAATAAAGTGGGCTTAGAGCAGTGCAGTATCTGAGCAGTAGGTTTCTTGACAAAAGTTATTTACTCAACTAGAATTCCATTTCAAAGTTAACATGTCTCTGTGCTACTTGAATAAAGCACTCATCTGAAAACCCTGTTAGACATTTTAACCCAATTTAATTTATTCCCTGCAAGTTTAATCCCCTGCTGAAAAGAGTAGTTGCAAATTTTCCGGAGTCACAATCCACTGAAGTGAAAAATGTTTAATGACATCATAGGTACTGAGCTTCAAGAGTTTAGTTAAAAATCTTCTTCAAAATGTAAAACAGGGGGCAGGAGTTAATAGGATATTTTATGTAGTTATATTTCAATTCTATTCCAAATCTTTCTAAAGTCACTTGCATCTCTACCATGAAAGCTGTTGTAGGAAATGAGTTACTTAGGCATCTCGAGGGAGTAGGAGAAAAAAAAAACACATTTAAATTTTAAACCACAAAAGCAAATCTCTTCTGAGCTCTGAAATTTACACTTATATTCAGTCATGCTGCATTTTATAAGACTCTTTGTGATCACATCAACCTAACAAAACAAATATCAGGTGCCGACCTTCCACAGTGTCCTGCCCAAATGCACGAGGAAACAGACCACAGGGCACCACACAGAGTGGTTTGGCACCCGCGTCACATCCACCCAGATTATAGTTAATTGTGCAGCAGAAGTCTATTTATTGGTTACTGAAATATTTTTGGTCTGAGTGCCAGAGAATGAGGATAAAACAGAGGAGGAGGAATAATAAGATTTGAATCCACTTTGTTTTTGGCACCGTAGAAAGCATTTTGGTCCTCTTTATAGTCTCCTAAAAATCTAATTATTCATTTGGCAGCTATACCTCTATAACACAACTGGATAGTTGTTTTAAAATATGCAAAGCACAGATTTCAGATTTAATAGGCGATAATGACCACTTTGTAGCCTGTCAGGTCATGGCCTGTTTGGCCTAGTTACAGAGAGTGCGTCATGGTTCAGTGCTCGGAGCTGATGGTGGCTCCAGGCCAGTGAAAGTGTCGTTGACACAACAGAGAGTAAGGGATTCTATGAAACTCTAATGGGATGCTCTATGAAGAATAGATTAAAAAAAACAACAACATGGCTTGTATAGTACAACTCTGATGGGGATATTGGGTGTGGTGTTTCTCTCTCCTGTGTCATTAAAAAAATAGGAAACAAATACAAAAATTTATAGTTTGAATCAGGTTTCTTTGTAAAGTAATAATGTTATATTCTAAAACTAGGATTATTAGTGAAAAGCATTGTGTTTGGTGTATTACCATTTCAATAGTTCTCTGATTGCTAGAGTGACTCGAAAAGTCACCATTTAGGCAATGCCCATGGCCAAGGGCATCTGCCTTAAGAGCTGGGATGTGAGCCAGTGGCCTTGCTCCAGAGTCCACATTTTTAACTGCTCTGCCAAGGTACTTAAAACATGCGATTTTTCCTACATGAATTTAAATGATGGAAATTAAATTCTTTCATACAAAGTTAACTGTGTGCATCAATATAGCCATCTTGAGTCAAAATAAACCAGATTTTTAAAGCAACTGCTATTAACATCTACCATTCATTGAGAAGAAACGTTCATATACATTGTCACTAATTCTCAAAATAATGTTGGGACAAAGGTGTTGCTATCTCTAATATATATAATGAACTTAAAGAATTATGGCTTTAAAATTGTCATTTGGCCATGATGTACCTGCTAATACAGAGTTGAGTATCTGCATACTGAGCACTTGGTATATAATTAAATATGTGATATGCTTGACAGCTCTTTTTAGGGAATGATCATTCAAGTTACACTTGAATTTTAAGTTCTACGTCCAGGGTTGAAACATGAGAATATCTCTACTTGGTCAAGATCAATTGGCTCATGCCCATTAAGAAACTGAATCACCATGTATATCCTTATCAAATAATAATAGTTATACAACCACCTTTCTTTTGGTAACAGCAGAATAATCCTGGGATTTGAAGTCAGAACCTGAATGTTGTTGCTTTCTCAATTTGTGATTCTAAGCCAGTCTCTTTTCCAGTGCGCCTTAGATTCCTCCAGGCTATCACTGAGTTATTAGTATCTACATCCTGGGAACGATGTTGGAGATCAAGCCATTCACATAACATGTTAATATATAATATATAAGATAAAATAATATTCCTGGCCAGGTGACTCAGTTTGTGGTAGTGTCATCCTCTGCACCAGAAAGTTATAGGTTTAGTTCCTGGGCAGGACACACACCTGGATTGTGTGTTCGACCCCATGTTGGGCATGCATGGGAGGTAGTTAATCGATGTTTCTCTTTTATATCAATGTTTCTCTCTCTCTCTCTCTTTCTCTCTCTCTCTCTCTCTCTCTCTCTCTCTCTCTCTCTCTCTCTCTCTCTCTCTCTCTCTCTCCCTCCCTCTCTCTTTGGGTGAAGATTAAATGAAAAAAATCTTTCTTATTAAAGTAAAAAAAAATTAAAAGCCTCAGACTGATAAATTTAGTTAATCCAAGAAATAGCTTTAAAAACAAAACAAAACAAAAACACACCCATTAGCTTTATTTAAACAAAATGTGACATGAAATAGGCCACAAAATAATAAAATTTAATGAATTTATTATTAAAAATAGTAAAACAATTATATATAAAGCAATTACCTAAAATATTATTAAACAATCTGATTTTCAAGGCTGTAATTCAGCACAGTCCAATATTTTTCTCTCTTCAACTACTCAAATCATTGTTTTCTTCACTCTCAAATCAAGTAACACTCTTTCTCCTCTACATCTTTGTCAATCAAATGCTCTAGAACTTTTCTATAAAATGACTAGAGGCCAGCTACACGAAATTCAAGCATTTTTTTTTTGGGGGGGGGGGTGTCCCTCAGCCCAACCTGCGCCCTCTGGCAGTCTGGGAGCTCTTGGGGGATGTCCAGCTGACATCTTAGGTCCTCAGGGAACAGGCCTAAGCTGTCAGTCGAACATCCTCGGCTTCTGGTTGAGATTGCTCCCCCGTGGAAGTGCACTGACCATCAGGAGGCAGCTCCTGCATTGAGCATCTGCCCCCTGGTGTTCAGTGAGAGTCATAGCGACCAGTTGTTCCGCTGTTTGGTCAATTTACATATTAGCCTTTTATTACTGGTATATAGGATTTGCAGTTACACAGGAAACAATCCCAAACTAAGAAAATTTTACAAATTAACTAGCCTATAACTTTAAATTTTCAAAAACGTTAAGGACAAGAAACAGAATGAAATACTGCTATAGGGTTGTGACCACTAAATGAAATGCATGACACAAGACTGAATCCTGGATGAGAAAAAGTAGCATACAGGGTTCTATGGGGAGTAGATGGCATTTGATATTGACTGTAGATTAAATTAAAAATTAAATAAAAAAATCCCTGATTTAGATAGCTATATTATGGTTATATAAGATTATAATTTTTCTTAGGAACTACTCCAGAACCTTTTTAAGCATAAATGGGCATGATGTATTCAACATACTTTGAAGATGAAAAAAGGGAATATACACATATATGTTCATACATGTATACATAAGAGAGAGAACAATAAAGCAGCATGTGATCAAATGGAATTAATTCATGAACCTGGATAAAGAGTATATGTATGTCCCTTGTAACTTTCATTGAGATGGAAATTATATCAAAATTATACAATTTCAAAACTATGTAAACAGAAATACTATTTTCTGGACAGATTCAAATTATAGTTGGTCATCCTTACAGTTTATCCAAAGAACCAAGATTACTTAGCAAAAGATCATTTCACTTACAAATGTATTTCTTGACTATTGAAAACTAACCTCCACTTTGAGAAAAACATAATCTCACACCTTCCTTTAACACTATGTCAAACTATGACATAAATATTTTGACTAGAAGCATATTCCTGGAATATGCTACTTAATGCTTACACATTCCAACACCTCCAATGTCAAATCTGACATGACTGTCAGCATCTGTTACAGCTCGTTTTACTCTGGCTTTCCTTGAGCACTCTCTGCTGAGAATGACTGGCTTTCCAGGCTCATAGTGGAAGGGTGGATCCAAAATACGAGGCCTTTATTCATCAGAGAGTAAAAACGACTGATGTATGTTTTTAGAGTGAGCAGACATGCAGATAGGTTTAAAGTGAGTAAAAGTTTTGAAATTTTTTAAAATCCTCATTACTTAACAAGTGCTTGCTGATGGGTTTTTAGAAGAGAGAATCTGACAGACTCTTGCTTCAATGTTGCTTTAAAAATTATTCTGAAAATAGGAACGAAGAAGGCTTTTGGAAACAAATGTAAAGCTCTTTCAGAGACTGGAGGGTAATTCCCTCTGTGTTATCTTTTGCTTAACTGAAAACCTGTGAGTATTTTTCTCGTTTTCATCTCTGGTCCTCCAGAGTAGTTATTGTTCAGACTTAAGTGTCAGAAGGTCTGAGCATGGGTTTTTGAACACAGTCAATGCAGGGGACCCTAAGCTATAGCTGCAATGCACCGTTAGTGCCTCTGTTTTAGCATTGGCAAGTGGTGCCCGATTTCTATATCCCTTCCTTCCACAAAATTAGAAGACTCTTTAGAAAAGGTAAGCTAGTTTCTTATTTTGAAGTTGACACCCTAATTCCCAGAGCTTTGGTGAACTCTGAAGTTAGACATACAGTATCAGTTCTCAATAAAAAGGACTGGATGCCAGAAAACCTCCACTACAGTTTTAATTCTGTCCTCAGTCATCTTGGGAACTTTAGATAAATTAAGCTCTATTGGATGCAGCTTACTATCCTATCTAATAAAAGAGCAATATGCAAATTGACCATACCTTTGCTACACCCACCAGCTATGCCCACCAGCCAATCAGGAGCATATATGCAAATAAACTCAACCAAGATGACTGCAGGCCACAGAGAGCATGAGGGAGACTTGGGTTTCCCCAGCAATGGAAGAAGCCAAGCTTTCCGCCTGCCCTTGCAGGCTCAGGCCTCCACTCAATGCTACAAAGCTTCAATTATAGAAGATAATGATGGCAGCCACAGAGCTGGAGAGAGCAGGAGGCTTGAGTTGCATCCAGAGATGGAGCAAGCCAAGCTTTCATCTGCACTGGCCAGCCCAAGCCTCCACTTAAGGCTACAAAGTTTCAATTATAGGAGGCAAATAAAGCCAACAGAAATGGCTTTCGCCACAGAGTGAGCAGAAGGCTTGGCTCTGCTCCAGGCTACAAAGTTTCAATTGTAGAAGATAAATAAATCTCAAATACCAGGGCCTCCCCTTGGGTCACCAGAGGGCATGGCCAGCCTGCAAACCACCACAAGCCACTCCCCCAGGCTGTTCCACGCCCCAAGTGAACCCCCACCCTGATCTAGGGCACCCTTCAGGCAAACCAGCCAGCCCCCACCTGTGCACCAGGCCTCTAGCCTATCTAATAAATGTAATATGCAGATTGACCATCATTCCAACACATAGGAAGTCTGCTCCCATGTGATCAAAGATCCTGCCCCCATGTGGACACAAGATGGCCACCACAAGATGACCAGCTGGGTTGGGCAGTTGGGAGAGACCAGGCCTTCAAGGGATGGCAGTTGGGGTCGATCAAGCCTGCAGGGGAGGGCAGTTAGGGGTGACCAGGCTGGCAGAGTAGGGAAGTTAGGAGTGACTTAGCCTGCAGGGAAGGGTAGTTGGGGGTGGGGGACCCAGGCCTGCAGGGGAGGGCAGTTAGGAGCAAACAGTCTGGCAGGCGAGCAATTAGGCATCAATCAGACTGGCAGGAGAGTGGTTAGGGAGTGATCAGCTGGCAGGCAGAAGCAGTTAGGGGCAATCAGGAAGTCAGGAAGGTGAGCAATTGGGAGCCAGCAGTCCTGGATTGTGAGAGGGATGTCCAACTGCTGGTTTAGGCCCTATATTGGTAGGATCAGGCCTAAACGGATAGTCAGACATCCCTCAAGGGGTCCCATATTGGAGAGGGTGCCAGCTGGGCTGAGGGACACCCTCTCCCACACCACATGCATAAATTTCATGCACCAGGCCTCTAGTATTAAAAATAATTTTCAAGGTCCTCTTTAGCCTCATGTTTTACGATTCTAAATCAGTTATGGATTTTCACTATACAGCCACAAAGCACAAATATAAAGGTCGTATTGTATTTATTTGCACTCTAATGCCCCCAAACAGTTATTTTCAACCACTGTTGCTACAAGAATTTTTAAAACATGCAATACCTGACTATTCAGTTAGGGGCCATGATTTCTTTTCCCAAAGGAAAAAAAAAAATGATAACATCCAACACAACAATAGCCATCCAGTGTGAGTGAATCAAAATCATACCTATGTTATATTTTTATGGGTTCCATAGAATTTCACTAATTATTTTATGTGTGACATGAGATGAAAATGGTTGAAAATCACTACTCAAAAATATGGGCCTTTAAGACTCATATTTTTAATAGCATTTAAATTTGTACTGTTAATGTACACTTTTACAACTCAAGTCTGAGCATTTGCAAACACATCCATAAAATTGTTTGCATTGTTTCACACTTATAAAACCCCACTGCATTTTCAAAGCAAATGGGGATTTATGCAAAGAATAGTGTAACATATGCCTAACTGCCTGTTACAAAGCTATTATTATTTGTTAATACCAATGCCCACTTGAATAGTGCAAATAAAATGTCCCCAGAAAGTCTGACAGTTTTTTTGTTGTTGTTGAAGACACCTCTGGTTTTAGATACCCATAAGCATTTTCCTTCATTACAGTCATAGGATCAAATTTCTGGAAAGTCATGAAAGAAAACCCAGAGGATAGTAATAAATTTTGCCACACAAGAGACCATAGTCTTCATTTCATTAAGTTTTTCTGATGTTTGTAAAACCTCCAAAGTACACTTATGTTTATCTAGGCACTTTCATTCTTACTCACTTTTCACTTTTATTTAAATGAAAACACATTTTGTTTTTGGAGATTTTTGATGTAACATTTCTGACTGGTTATAATGGT
Source organism: Antrozous pallidus (assembly GCA_027563665.1). Taxonomy (NCBI): domain Eukaryota; kingdom Metazoa; phylum Chordata; class Mammalia; order Chiroptera; family Vespertilionidae; genus Antrozous; species Antrozous pallidus. The sequence goes on from CM050521.1 coordinate 63,707,043, forward strand.
CAATAGCAGTCACATACTTGTATTTTCCTAGAAAAATATCACCTTTTCTCTTGCATCACTGTGCATGTTTACAGAATTACATGAAGCCTCCATGAAATCTTATAATATTAGACACGTTCCTCTATGCAAGAAAATGAGCTGTTTATCTGTGGCTGAAGCAAGTTTATCTAGAAATGGATATCATTATGTGTGGGTAGGCTATCTATTCAAACATGCATTTATTCATTCAACTGATATTTGTAGAGTGCCTACTTGGAATCTGGCATTTTATAAAGTGTAGTAAACAAAAATCATAACCAGTGTATTACATGGATCCACCGTGAAGATGCCAGTTTCAGGGAAATAATGTAGATAGATAGATGGTAAATAGAGATAGAGATAATAGCATTACTTTTATGAACTAATATTGTAGGTTGCTCTGAGAGGATCAACAATTCCTGTGGCAAAGTTTAAGAATGGGCTAAAGGATGAGTAGGAAGAAGCTAAGCAATTGGGAATGGGTAGAAAGGTTTCCAGGATGGGGAAGCAGCGTTGCAAAGACCCCGAACCTGGAAGAAAGAGAACACATGAATAAGTCTGCTGTGAACAGAATCTGCAGGCCAAAGGGAGGAATAGCCAAGTTGAGGCTGGAGATGTAGAAATATGTTGCATCAGCCTAGGCTATTTTCTGAATGCATAAGTTTAAACACCTTGTCTTTGCACAACTCCTCTGTCAGGAATTGAAGCCTCAATTACAGCTGCTTTAGTTGGTGATGACTTCTATAGTAGCTCCTTGAGCAAAGCAGCTTCTTCCTGGTCTCTGCAGCCCAGAGAAGAAGTGGGTTCCAGGGCCTTCATCAGTCAGCAGTTGCACAAAGGCTGCTGATCCATCTTTTCTCAAAGAGCTCAGAGACTCTTAATGGCAATTCTGTCTGACTTCAGAGCTATAGAGACAGCTGTCAGATGTCCTAGCTGTGCCCTCTAGTGGCAGCAAGAGTATTACCCAGCTCTTTTGAGAAGGGTAATTAAACTACCTCTCCATGTTTGCAAATAAGCTCCTGTAGAGACAAACCCCAGGAGAAAAGTCTACCCTAACAGCCTACCCGCTTCCAGTTCTCCTATGATGGCTTCTACCCACAGTGTTCACAGCAGTCCAAATGACTAATGCTGTGATAAATCATTGTAAAGCCCATTGTTAAGTGAAATAAGCCAGTCAAAGAAAGATAATTATCACATGATCTCACTCATTTGTGGATTATAATGAATAGCATAAACTGATAAACAACAATATATTCAGACACATAGTGTCATCAAACAGACCGTCAAACCTCAGAGGGAAGGCAGGGCAGGAGGGCAGAGGGAGGGTTGGTAGACAAGAGGACCACCAAAGAACTTGTATGCATGTAAACATGACCAATGAACATAGACAATGGCAGGGGAGGGTGTGAGGTTGGAGTTTGGGGTTAGAGGCAGGCTGGAAGAGGACAATGGGGGGGGGAAAGGTGACATATGTAATACATTCAACAATAAAGAATAATTTAAAAAAAGACCAGAACTCTGACTACACAAGCATTTTCATCCAGCCCTCTCCATGTGACTGACTTATCTGAAACCATCTTAAGTCATTTCCAGTCTCTTTGCTACATTTCCTTCATGACCCATCTCCTCTTGTACTATAATCGTTGGGTGTGCATCCTTCTTTGATTTAGCAAAACTGTTTACTGCTTTCCCTGGGTAACAAAAAGTGGAAAGTCTTCCTCTTTTTGGGCTCCAGGCACACCACCCAGTTTTATAGCTAATGAACTGACAGCCACAGCACCAGAGCCCAGAAGCCATCTTTTCACTTGTACTCGTATAGGAGAACTTTCTACCTAAACAGCCTTTCCTTGGCGCCTGGATCTCTGAGATAATGAGTCCACATGTCATGCTTTAAGAAATGAAGACGAGGGGAGAGGGTGCATGGAGACCAAATTGAGATCTAGCCAGACTAGTGGAAGCAGGTATCTCTGGTTTCAAAGTTCGAGGTAACTAGACAAGAGATCTGTGGAGGACAGAGTATGTTTATCTGTACACTGCAAGGAATCCTGCAAGGAAGAAACAGAAGGGCAAAGTGTAAGTGCCAATCTTCTTATGGGAGGGGCATTAGAAAAAACAGGTTGATTTAAAAGCTTTCAAGGGAATTGTTTCCTCATGGGAAGAGCGGCCTTTGAAGTTCCCTCAGCATAGCACTTGTGTCTTTTCTGAGCTACACTTAAGAGCCTTGTGGGGCCTGGTGCTCTGGGTTGAATGTGTTTTTATCACATCTTGCTTCTGATTAAGGCATGACCCCCGAATAGTTACTTATTCACTGTCATAACTCAAACTCCAGCATCAATAACCTTTGATGAAAGGGTGAAGGATTCATTCACTGTGTGAGATTTGGTCTCTTCTCAGAACACTGGAGATTCCTAGTCCATAGGACTTGCACAGGTGGGCAGAGGAACTGCATTTCCGGGATCTCTGCCTCCTTCCGTCTTTCTGGGTTGACTGGCTTGTTGTCCACTCTGCACCTGGGAAGCACTGGGGATTGTCTACGTATTATAGCTCCATAGCAAAGAGGTCCTTTAGTAGAATTTTTAAGAAATTCAGGATCTAAATGGCACAGGGATATTCCTCTGAGAACTAATTTCTGTCACTTTATTTATATAATGATTTCTTCCTTTGTTGTAGACTGAAAGGTTTCCAGACTAACCTCTGGAATCTCAAGTATAATGTCTCTACACATTTCAAAGTTGTTGCTTCTTCAGGAATTTGAACTCCTATTGGATTAGTCATACTGTTATTACTGCTCAGTAGGTTATCATATACCATTGCTGTGCATGAGAACATCCTTTATAATAAAAGGGTAATATGCAAATAGACCAAACAGCAGAATGACCAAAAACCAATTAAAGCATAATATGCTAATGATATGCTAAGGCTGCTCAACCACTTGCTATGACTGTGCACTCACCACCAGGGGGTAGATACTTCGACCAGTAGGTTAGCTTGCTGCTGAGGTCCAGCTGATCAGGATTGAGAGAGATGGGCCAGACATGCCCTGGAGCACTCCCATGGTCCCTCTCCAGCCCATTCGTGCACCAGTGTGGTTCCTCAGCCTGGCCTGCACCCTCTGGCAATCCAGGACCCCTGGGGATGTCAGAGAGCCAGTTTCAGTCTGATCCCACAGGCCACCCCCTTTGGGAGGGTGTCACATGCAGGGCTTCATGGCTGGCTAGTAGTGCTGCTGCAGCACGAGCCTCTCCCCATTGAGACTGATTGGGCAGGCACAGTGGACCTGGATGAGCAGGAGCAGCAGGTAGGAGCTGCAGGTGGCATTGGACTGCGGTTTCAGTCCTATCCCTGCAGGCCACCCAGAAGGACCCCACCTGTGCACAAATTCATGCACTGGGCCTCTACTGTTCATATAAGTTGCTGAAAATAGGGTTGGAAAGTGGGTCAAACATTGCTCATTTGGTCCATTCTAGATCGGTATATGCTTCATTTGACTTTAAGAAACTATAAATTTCCATTAGCATTTATATCACAAGCCTTATTGTGGACAATCACTCATATTTACCTCTAATTCAGAAAGAATGTCTCTAGATCTAACCCATCTATTCATACCTATACCACATATCTCTTTTCCTTAAAGACATCTGGATTTACAGACAAATTCAAATATCTTTATAAATAACTTTAAAAAAAAAAGATGCTTAAAAGAGTTTGTTTTAGCCAAGGCATAGTGTTTCAACATGTTATTTTAATCGTTTTATTCATTATTATAACTCCATACCCATGGGCCTTGATAGGAAATATTATGTATACATTTTAAATGGTAGTAATATAAAATACCAACAAAAGAAGCAACATTTTTAATGTAAATCTGTAGTTGTGTTTTGAAAGAATAAATTAAGTTGGGCTATGTGGAATAAAAATTCCTAATTTCTCGTCAATATTAATGTCTATATGTCAAAAGTTATGTGTATATTTATTGTTTGCAAAATGAGGACAATATTTTTATAGGCTGAAAAGTTCAATTTCTTAGTAGCAGAAACAATAAGTAATGGCTCTTCACAAGGCATATTCTTCTCCCTGTGGTTAAAAAAACAAGCACTTAAAAATATATTTTTTTATTTTATTTAATTTATTATTTTTGTTAATCCTCACTGAGGATATTTTTCCATTGTTTTTTTAGGGAGAGTGGAAGAGAGAGAGAAAGGCAGAAACATTGATGTGAGAGAAACACATCAATTGGTTGCCTCCTGCTCAAGCCCCAAACAGAGCCCAGGCTAGGGAGGCACCTGCAACCAAGTATGTACCCTTGACCAGAATCAAACCAAGAACCCTTTGATCCATGGGCTGATACTCTATCCATTGAACCAACCATGTGTTAGGGCAACCAAGCACATTTTTATAAGAGTACCCACAGGAAAAGGAATAAAAGCAAAAACTAATTATTATGGTTATACAAGCTTGTGAGAAGCTCAATTACCCATGAATTCAGAATCAGTCTCCAATACAATAGCGTAGGGAACAGATGGTACCCTATGTTAGAAGTGAACCAACCTTCATGGGATCATAAGAGTCCATAGTGTAAACAACTAAAATTCTTACCATTATCTGATTCTTCAAACTGGTAGAAACATGGCCATGTTTCTAGTTCTTGAGGATGACATGCAGTGTTCAAGCTGGTCAAAATGTCTTCTTCTGAAGTCGTTATGTTGAAGATAAATTATTGCCCACATTTGCCAATAGTACATGATAACACAATCAGTGTGACCTCCCGGGAAAGATGACCACCGGGTTGTTACAGTTATACTGATTTCCACCTCAGTTTGTTTGGATTATCTGGGAAGATGTAATATCACCACTCAGAAGACAGGAAAAGAATAACAGTGTGCTTTCTGAAAGCCCTGCTTTCTTTTCTATCAGGGCTTCATCACCTAGCCAAGCACAATAGCCTTCATGTGTTGAACTCATACTGTTCCATAGTTCATATGTAAAATCTTTTTTTTTAACTTCATGAAAATTCAATGAGTGAACTGTCATCTCTACTTTGTAGCTGGAGAAAACGTGGCTGTAAATGGTTATTAGTGATAGAGGAGCCAATTTTGGATTTCGCCCTGTGATCTCTAACACAAAGCCCATTCTCTTAGTTTCTTTGAAATACGGCCTTCCCACACCTCCTGGGTGAAGGGAGAGGCATGGAGTTTCTTTTCTGCTTTTCCATTGTTAATGATGTTCCTGGAGCACTGCTTTGTAGCAGAAGGAAATGATGTATTTTTGATGTATTAGAACACCAACCCATTTCCTATGGCTTATCATATATAATACAGGCACTTGTAAGAGGGAAATCTCAAAGGGCTACATGTCCTCCCCACAAATCTTGATTGTGACTAAAGTATCAATGAATCTTCACTATTGAAATAGATGTAATAAGAATGTAAACCATATAGGCAGTTTATTGAGTGCTTCCTCTATACTAGATAATCCCCCAAGTTAAAAAAAAAAGGCATAATATAGGAAAAACATCTCTCAAAGAGTTTATAGTCCTCTTGGGGAAACTTTATGAAAAAGAGCCTAACATATCTGGATGTATCTATGTGCTTTTTTCTACACCAGTTAAGAAAGGGACTAAAGAGAGCATGGGCATAGGTAGCCCACCTTATAAGATTTGACAATTTGAAAAAGAGGAAATCCTAAAATTGCAGTGAGAGAAATATGAAACAGAACAAAGTAAATGAAAAGATGACTGGATATTATACCCAGTGTAAGCTTATTGCCAATAAAGTCATTTTTAGGCATGAACAATTCATAGAGTTTGTCCCCTATGTACTCTTTCTAAAATAATCACACAATCTATGCACCCATAAAAATGAAAATCCAACTCAAGAGAGGAGGGAATGAGGTATCTGAAACAGCAATGAGTAGAAAAACCAATGGAATCAAGGCTAAAACAACTGTAGGTAGCCTGGCTGTGAAACAGTGTAGTGAGTAAGGATCTATCACAAAAGGTACACCAAAAGTTTTTCAAATATGGAAATACGATACATCCATGCTATAGAATTCTATATGCCCACTTAGTAAAGATAATATTGATTGGAAACATACGAAATGTAATTCATAAAATATGACACTATTTCTGTAAAATATTTATATATGAAAACATACTGAAAATAGGAATAAAGTATTGGCAGTTTCTGGAGAGAGGAGTAGCTTTGTAAAGAGAGCAGGGGCTAAGGATGAAGTCAGGCTTTTATATTTTACTTCATATCCTATAATATTACCTAATAATAGCTATATACGACCGTACCTCCACTATGCCACCAGCTAATCAGGAGTGATATACAAATTAACCAACAAAGATGGTGGCTAATTTGCATATACAGGAGCCGAGTGATGGTGGGATGCTTGATGATGCAGGTGTTGTGCCCCACCCCCTGTCTCTCAGAGCCTCTGGGCAGCATGGGAAGGCAGAGCTGGATCAGGAAGAGGTGGTTCCAGGGCCTGAACAAAAAGGGGCAGCTTTGGGGTCTGAGCAGAAAGGGGCTGGCTAGAGTGGAAAGGCAGTGCCAGCAGCCAGGGAAAGGAAAGCTCATTCTAGCAGGAATTTTCATGCATTGAGCTTCTAGTCCTATTTAATTAAAAAAAAAACTAATATACAAATTGTTCCATCAACTGGGAGTTTGACCATGAGTTTGACCAAGGGACAGGGCCAGCCAGCGAACCACCTCCAGCCCCTCTAGCTGGCCACTGCCCATGGCCCCTCCCCCTAGAGTGGGCCAGCCAGACCCCACCCGTGTATGGATTCCTGTACTGGACCTCCACTGTTTTAATAAGTGGGTTCAGGGTATAGATTTTTCTCGTGGGTCCTTGTCAGACAAAGTTGAAGAAGAAATTCATGGACTAACATATTTCTTTCATAAAAATGTAGATGTTTTTGGAAGCATATACAAACTCCATCTGGGCAGCAGTATCCCCAAAGGGGCCCCCTGGAGAAGGGCCCTCAAAGGGAAAGGCCTGATCTCTCTCTCTCTCTCTCTCTCTCTCTCTCTCTCTCTCTCTCTCTCTCTCTCTCTCTCAGAAAAAAACCTAAACAATTTGAATCTATGGAGTTATAAATGCTATAGCTCTTTATCTGAACATGACCTTTTCTAACTGGTCTCTTTCCTTAATTTGGGACCCCCATGCTTTCCTCATTGGCCATTCTGCTACATAGTATTAGTTTCAAAACTCAAATCCCATGTGGTACCCCCCCTTTCTTCCCTCATCTTGCAACATTCCTCTTTCCTCTATGAAAATGTTTCCTTCTTCCAAATATCCTGTGACTTTTCTTTATTCTCTGCGAATGTATTCCCCCCTTATCCTGTTTCATTCTCCATCCTTTGTATAATTAAGATAAGCATTTTGGTATCTCCAGACCCAATCTATGCATTCCTCTCTCATGGACCCTCTCTCAGTTGTTATGGCTGGAAATGTTTTATTACCCTTTATAGCTCTCCCAGCTGCTCAGGTGAGAGCTGCTTTAAATTGCTCAAGCCGGAGATACCTCTGTCCTTGGTTTATAGCTATTTTTTAATTGCTCAGACCAGAAATGCTTCCATCTTTACTGGAATCCCCCCCCCATGTCTGCCTCATTAAGTTAGCTAGCTAACCCTTATCAAGTGTATGAATGTAGAACTGCATGATTTAAATTACTTTTTAAAATAAAGGACATGCCCAATGGAGTTAACTAAGAAGAGGCTCTTTTGCTTTACCAGCAGTGATCTTCAACAAGCTCTTTTTGAGTTTTCATATTGCCATATATAAGCTGAGATAACAATGTTGACCTTAAAGTAGTGTGTGTGTGCGTGTGTGTGTGTGTGTGTGTGTGTACACACTAGCATGTGATCCAAAACAAAACCAGAGCCATATGCAAAATGCCAATTTCAATGTCTGGAATGTAGTGTGCCCTTAACCAGTAGCAGTTAATAGTATGCAACATATATTCAACATAGTGAATCATAAAACTGCCAGAATGATTGTAATCATAGAGCAAGGCCATTTTGCATTTTGTTGATTAGTTAGTTATTCATTGATGAAAAATATTATTTAAGCTTTAGGTTGTTTAAAATTTTTGTTTGGCTTCAAGTACTTATAGAGTTGATGAAATAAGTACATGATTTTCAAAGCAATTTGAGATTATTTATATTAAACAGTAATAGATCAACAGTACCATGTGCAAGTTGGCAGAAATTTACAAGGCATCTTATTGCTGTCTTACAAAAAAGGTACACAAACATCTGGTGATACCTGTAGTTGGAAAAAAAATATATGTAAAAGGAGTGTGATCCTATATAATAAAAGCCTAATATGCAAATTGACCATCACTCCAACACACAAGAAGGCTGCCCCCATGTGGTCAAAGATGGCTGCCCCTAGGTGGACACAAGATGGCTGCCACAAGATGGCCAGCAGGGGAGGGCAGTTGTGGATGACCAAGGCAGCAGGGGAAGGCAGATAGGGGTGACCAGGCCTGCAGGGGAGGGCAGTTGGGGGCAATCAGGCTGGCAGGATAGTGGTTAGGGGATGATAAGGCTAGCAGGCAAAAGTGGTTAGGGGTAATCAGGCAGGCAGGCAGGCAGGTGAGTGGTTGGGAGTTAGCAGTCCTGGATTGTGAAAGGGTTGCCTAAACAGGCAGTTGGACATCCCTTGTGGGGTCCCAGATTGGAGAGGGTGCAGGTTGGGCTGAGGGACACCACCTACCCCTCCCCCATGCATGACTTTTGTGTAGTGGGCCTCTAGTTTTTATATAAAATCTCATAAGGCCAGGAGTTTAATTGAGGTGGCAATGAAGTTGAGGAATGGTTGATACCCAAAAGTGGTGTCTTTTAACAATGTTTTAATAGCTGACATATTGATGTTATGATCCTATACACATGCTGAAAATATATTAGAGTTAAAGTATGGCCCTAAGACATAAAAAGGAGTTAGATCAAAGTGTGACAACACTCCCAACATCACATGGTAGTCTTTCTCCCTAGTCCTATATACAGGTCCTGCCCTTCATGTTACCTGTCGTTGTTTATGGTGGAAAGAAAAGACCTTTTCCTTATACCTATTTAGCAATGTTTTTAAAAATACATATACTTTGAAATATATATACCTCATAATGTTAAGAATCTTTATTACTCTCAGTGTTTCTAAAATAATGAGACAAGCAACACATATAATTTGTGGAAATGGTCTCATTGAATCAGTGAGCCAGCTTCTTAAATGGGCATTGGCCTCTTTTGACATGGAACATTATATTCAGTTAGGAAGGGCAGCATATTTGGTGTTTTTGTTATCATAAAGAAAATTATCATTAATTGTAGAAAAAATGCTTCACAATGGTTGGCCCTTTCGGAATTACTTAAATTTGAAGTTGTCAGATTTTTCTTTGTACTCATCTTTATGCCATATCCTCCCCAGTTTTTGTTATTTTTATCATTCATATATACTGACATCAAAGGATCTTTAGGTGACTTTTAAAAGGAAACTCTCTTAATATGTTTGTAAAATCAATGGCAGAGGATGTTCTGGGCACAGTGTTTTCTTTTACAATGATGTTATTTATTCATTAGAGCTCAAAATTCATTTCTATTTTATGTGCATGTTTATGTGCTTCAGAGATGAGAGTTCTTTAGATGTGACGCAGTGTGATAGAATGAGAAAGGCAACGATTCCTGATTGCATCTGTGAGCAGATGTATCAAGCTAGTTAGTTGTTCTTCTTTCCCAGCTGGCATTATTAGCTCTTTACCACTGTCCAAAGTCACTTTAGTAAGGTGGATTTCAAAAGTCAAGGTGCTTCTTTTTAACTGCTTTTAGTATTAGACTTTTACTTGGAATTTCAATTTTGCCCATGCCTGCCTTTCCTCCCCAACTCCCCCTCATCTTCCCATGGTTTCGACAATATTATTTTCCTTCAATTGTTCTCTTTTGTCTCTACCTAACTTGGTACCTCTTCTGCTTGTCCTGAAAGTATTGACATTTTTTAACATGTCATCATTGCCTTCTTCTCTATACCATGCTCTATCAATACAGTACCATCCACTCATACTACAACACCAACATCACCACCTCCTCATTTCTCCAGACTTTTGGACCCATCTTACAAACATTCTTTTAAACAGCCTCATCAGAATGACTTGCAGGCACTTCAATGTTCAATGTCCCCATGAGATTTAATTTTATTTCCCAGCCAACTTGTTCTGTATCTGTTATAGTGTAAGCAAACACATTAAGTTTTTCATGTTACTGCTTAGCTAATATATTCTCAAATTGAGTTAATCCTACCTCTAAAACATCTCGTACATCCATTTCTTTTCTTTCTCTTTTTCTCTGCCTTGGTTTAGGCTCATTGACTTTCTGAAATAAAATATTGCAATTAGTTATTTAACTAGTTATTCTTTCTTCAAGTCCTCTTCCTACCAACTCACCCATCCAAGTCCAAACAATGATTCTTCTAGAGCCAGGGCAACCTACTTAAAAACAAAACAGAACAAAATGTGGTGATTTCCCATTACTTTAAGATAAAGCTTAAATATCTTTGCAGAATCTGCACAATTTGACCTCAGGGTACCTCATTCAAGTTCTATTGACTTCTTGCAAGTTCTTTCTCTGTTTCTCCTCCCTATCAGTGCTCCCCAAGGCTCAGAGAGTATTTTCTAGTCTCAAGTTTGACATGTGCTTTTCAGCTTGTTTCTTTTGCCCAGTTTGTTTCTTATTCTGAAGTGAACGCCTCTGATCCAACTTCTTAAATCTCTTTTATATTTCAGGTCTGAGGATCTTATTTTCTGCTATATCTCAACCTGTTAACTCTGACTGTGCCTCCTACAATGCTGTACATATATTGGTCACAATGCTGTAATTTGTTGAATTGATTCTCCCATTAGACTGGGACGTCCATGAGGGCAAAGACCAAGTCTCATTTATCCTTATATTTCTACTAGAGGCCCAGTACATGGCATTCATGCACTGTGTGGGGTGGGGGAGGGTTCCCCTCAGCCCACCCTGTGACCTCTTGCAGTCCAGGACCTCTCCAGGGATGTCCACCTGCCAGCCTAAGCAGGCCTAAACTGGCAGGCAGATATCCCCAAGGGGTTCTTAGCACTGCTGCCATGGCGCTCCTCCTGTGGGAGTGCTGCTTAGCCAAAAGCTGGGCTCGCTGCTCCTTAACACTGCCTTGGAGGCAGGAGAAACTCCTGTAACTGCTGCTGTGCTCGCCAGCTGTGAGCCAGGCTTCTGACTGAGTGCCACTCCTCCGGTGGGAGCACAGGGACCATGAGGGAGCAGCTTCTACATTGAGCATCTATCTCCTGGTGGTCAGTGTGCATCATAGCAACCAGTTGTTCCGCCGTTCAGTTGATTTGTATATTAGGGTTTTATTATATAGGATTATTTAATGCAATATTAGCAGAGTCTCAATATATAGTTATTGAATTAATTCAACAACATAAATTGGTGTTCTGAAAGGGTCTGGCAACTTTCCTATGGACCCCTTCCTGGTTTTTGTGATTAGTATTCTCTTTTAGACATTGCCCTGCTCCTCTCCTAATCTAAGTGAAAGAGAGAATACAAATGTTCAAGACAGTGTTGATAACAGCTGAAACCTGCTCTCATTCTGTACCCAAACTGAGATGTTCCAGAGTGTTTTCTTGGCTGTTGGCACTACTGGAAGCCTTTCACGTCCTCCCATTGAAGGCAAATAAATCCATTGCATCTGGTCGTTAAACAGTTTAATAGCTGAACTTATGTTCATCCTTTGTTAATGTAAGTTTTACTATCTACTCAACCTGTCATATATATATATTTTTGGTTGTCATAAGAGCACTTTCAGGAATATATGCTTTCTTTTTAATTGCTTTAGGTTTTGGTTATGTAAAGGAAGATTTATTTTAGAAAAATACATTAGCTCTCAAGTCCTATTTTAAGTAATTCATTTACATAAAATATTACCCAGTGGGATTCATAGTATATAGTAGTTAGTAATCTAATGTGGAACATTCAACACAGTTCAGTTACTCTCTGTCTTAGTGTTTTATTTTATTTTATTACTAGGGACCCGGTGCACGAAATTCATGCACTGAGGGTAGGTGATCCCTCAGCTCAACCTGCCCCCTCAATGGGGCCAATGGCTGGCTCTGCCCCAGCTGCCTCGGCCCCAGCTGCCTCGGCCCTGCCCCTGTCTCTGGCCTTAGCCCCTGCAGCGACCGCCCAGCCCCAGAGGCACCCCGCACTGGCAGCGTCTCTCGTGCTGCCTCAGCTCCACACCCCACCTCGCGCTGCTCAGCCCTGCCCCTCACACCACTTGACCCCACCCCCCACTCCTGATTGGCTGGTAGTGTAGCGAAGGTGTGGTCAAATTTGAGTGTTTCTCTTTTATTATATAGGATTATTTAAAATATATATTTTTATTGATTTTTCTCAGAGAGGAAGGGATTGGGATAGAAAGTCATTAACATTGATGAGAGAGAAACATCAATTAGCTGCCTCTTGCACATCTCCTGCTGCAGATGTGCCTGCAGCCAAGGTATATGCCCTTGAATGGAATTGAACCTGGGACCTTTCATTCTGCAGGCCAATGTTCTATCCACTGAGCCAAACCAGTTTCGGCCTCTGTCTTAGTGTTTTAAATGGAATATTTTGTTTAATTCTCACAACAGCTCTGGGAAGGGCTTGGTATCATTCTCCTATTCTTTCGAAGAGAAAAACAGAAGCATAAACAAGTTAAGCAAGTTGTCTGCACCATACATCACAGCCTGAATTGGGATTCAGGTAGTCTGACTCTGGAGCTCACACTCATAATTACTAAGCTGTGGAGAGTATAATTTAGAACTAAATTTCTATTCTGCCTGAAAAACCAGAGGTTTGTCTGCCTGCCATAGTCTTATAATCCTTTCAAATATATTGGTTCCTCTTCCTTGAAATCATGTCTCCTGCTTCTACATTTTTTTTTCTTCCACCCTCTTGGATGCCACTGGTAAATTGTCCTTTAATTCCCTTTTGCCTCCTTCTTTGGGACAGTTTCATTGCTGCTTCATGAGCCAGTGCACCATGGATGTACAGTCCCTCTAGACTGACAATTATGTATGGGATATTGTGTATTAGATGTTTTCATTTATGTCCCTTTTCCTAAACCACATTTTAAAACCCTTAAGATAAAAAAATTATGTCTTATGAAATACGTCCTTTACTTATAATAAATGATAATAATGATAATATTATTTTGTTTTGACTTGTTAAAATATACCAGATTCTCTGCAAAACTAAGTTTTCTAACATGATTGTTACATGGCTTAACAAAAGTCTATAGGATGTTGGTTGACATATTTCAGAGTCATACAGTTTTAAAGCTTATAGGAAAAAGAATTATAACATTTTATTTTAAAAGTGTTCAGACTTTGGTGGTAAGAAATCATAATTTAGTTTGATATATGTTTGAATTCAATTTGCTTTGTTCATGTTAGATGAACCTGTGATTCATCAAAGTCAATGTTTTTACAGTCTTTTCATCATGCTTAGTGGTGGCTTTCTTTTTCCTTTTCTTTTTTTAATCGATCTACACCTCATTTCTTACATCGTTATGTAAAAACAGAAGTGGTATTTTGTTACATATTAGTAAATATTGGCCAGATGCTGAAGGTACTTTAAGAAGTGTTATCATTTGATTCTACATCTCTCCGTATGGATTTTGATCTGTGTGCTGGTTGTTCAGACACTGAGAGGTAAATGCCATTTTCTGTTCTGTTTTCAGGTCACATGTGCCAATTTAACAAATGGTGGAAAGTCAGAACTTCTGAAATCGGGAAGCAGCAAATCCACACTAAAGCACATATGGACAGAAAGCAGCAAAGACTTGTCTATCAGCCGCCTCCTGTCACAGACTTTTCGTGGCAAAGAGAACAGTACAGATTTAGACCTGCGCTATGACACCCCAGAACCTTATTCTGAGCAAGACCTCTGGGACTGGCTGAGGAACTCCACGGACCTTCAAGAGCCTAGGCCCAGGGCCAAGCGAAGGCCCATTGTTAAAACGGGCAAGTTTAAGAAAATGTTTGGATGGGGTGATTTTCATTCCAACATCAAAACAGTGAAGCTAAACCTGTTGATAACTGGAAAAATCGTAGATCATGGCAATGGGACATTTAGTGTTTACTTCAGGCATAATTCCACAGGTCAAGGGAATGTATCTGTCAGCTTGGTGCCCCCGACGAAAATAGTGGAATTCGACTTGGCACAACAAACCGTGATTGATGCCAAGGATTCCAAGTCCTTTAACTGTCGCATTGAATATGAAAAGGTTGACAAGGCCACCAAGAACACACTCTGCAACTATGACCCTTCAAAAACCTGTTACCAGGAGCAGACCCAAAGTCATGTATCCTGGCTCTGCTCCAAGCCCTTCAAGGTGATCTGTATTTACATTTCCTTTTATAGCACAGACTATAAACTAGTACAGAAAGTGTGCCCCGACTACAACTATCACAGCGACACACCTTACTTCCCTTCTGGATGAGGGTGACCGGGAGGTGGATTGAGACTGAAGCCTGAGGAGTAAAAGGGCATATGACAGGGCTGTCACCTCAAAGAAGAAGGTCACACCTGTTGCCTGGAATGTGTCTACACTGCTGCTCTTGTCAACTGGCTGCCAATACGCTAGTGGAAAACAATCCGATGTATTTTCTGCCCAGTCAGCTTCATCTCTCAGTATAGTTGTAAATCACCGTAGGTTTTCAAGGCACTCTTGAAGTCACGCTCTCACATATAGATGTTCACACACACACACAGACACACATACACACTGAACACATTTCAGCTGGCATCTGTCATGACTCCTGTACAGAGGGTTTGCATTGTCTGACTCATAATGGTTCAGGATAAAATATCATCAGGCAAAAGGATTAACTTGACAGTGGATGGTTTCTAACACTTGCTGTTGTGGAAATCCCTTTTCAAGTCTTGAGCACATGCTAATCAATAGTCCCCATTCATGCATACCTATTGCTTGGAGTAGCTGTACTGGTAAATTCTACTGTAGGAGTATATGCTTGTTAAAATGGAAAAAATATGTCTTTAGAGCTCAGTATTCTTTATTTTATGAACAACAACAAAGTGTAGTAACTTTTTTCCAACATAACAGTAGGCACATTCAAGGTGATACAAGATGGCTCTTTTTTTTTCTATGGAGGGAGCCTGTTCTCAGTAAAGATGAGCCAACATTTGGAATTTACATGTGGGCAGATACTGGAGTACGGCTTTCATCATAACCATTGGACATTTTGCAAAGTTGAGACCAGCTAAAGTTGCTTGAAATAAGTTCTGATCATTCTATAAGGAAGGAAATGCCTGACAGGCACCATGTAAGTTATAAGTGTCTGTCTTATCTTTACTACACACACATATTGTAATAAATTCAATATCCTAGTCTTCATTTGTATGAATGGTTTGTATTGTACATAGTTTAACCAAGTGTTATTTGAGCTGCTTATTAATATTAACTTGTACTTGTCTCTCTGCTTGTTATTGGTTAAAAAAGAAAAATAAAGGATATGAGGAATCCATTTTATCAATGTAGCTGTGAATTCCATTAAAAAAGGAAAGTTAATGTACAAAGCATTTATTCAGCTCAAGTATTGTTGACAGCTATACATATATAACATTACAGTCTGTATTTAGATATTTTATTTCTGGACAAAATTAAATGTACATACAAATAAAATACTTCAAGTTGAGTTTCAATATGTGCTTGTGTAGGATGATGATTTAAGTGGTTCTGACCAAAAGAATGTGTTGGAATACATGGTTTTGCATCATATATCTCTAAACTTGTACAGAACTATCTAACCTGCTATTAGTTTCAGAGTCAAAACAACTTAGGAGTTTCCAACTCAAGGCTGGAAAACAATTGTGGCATATGGCATTGCATACATTTTTGCTTTACTATCATATTAATTATTCAAGAATACCAAAAATCAATGAACACAAGGAGATAATTGAGATCTCCAAAATTAATAGCAACTAGTTGGGCTTTTTCTAGTATAGAGTCTTTATTTAGCAGGGAATTGAGAGAAAGTAATGATTTTTCTTTCAAGAAAAGTCAAGGTTTCTGAAGACTGTGGCTGATATTCTACTGTAATGACTCAGCTCAATTAAGCATATTACAATAGCAGTGGACACTTTCGTGCTTGATTCACCTATACTAAGTGAGGTCAACTTATCTGTATAACATTGTTTATGGACATTAAACGTTCTCCTTAAAAATAATTACTCTCTATAATCCCGCAAAATAAACAGAAGAAGGAATATGTAACGTAACTCATTTTTAACGGCACAAATTGGGGTTTGGGATATGAAGAGTTTCAAAGATCAACTAAAGAAGCTGAATAAAGAACACTTACCTGGTTTCATTTCCCTTTCATGCTGCATAAAAATAAATGTGTTTTCATGTAGAAAATAACAGAAGGTACTACAGGGAACCCCAAACCACAGAGTTCTAAAGTAAGAGCTCAGTAATTGATTTAACTAACGAGAAGCTTCATCAACAAATTAAAGATATACTATCCTGTTAAATGTCCATCTCTCAAAATTTTCCAATATAACCAGACAACCATTTATATCAATGTATTAATTAATTTGCCATGGGATTTAGAAGCTAATGTTGAAATAGACTTTCTGATTCAACAGGCAATAAGAGCTTCATGAGTTCTAGCTGCTGGATATATTTTCTACAGATAAACCTTGTTATTCTGATTTTATTTATCAGAGTGATTACTTAGGAATTAGTTCTCTCTTAACAAAAAGGGGAATAAGTTAGAAGGAAAAGATAATGTTTTCTAGGATCATTTGATTGGTAGACCTTGACTTTCACTATGTGATCTAATCTGTCCTTTTGTTATCCACAATTCAAGATGACATGAAAATATGCTTCAACTCTGCTTGGCTGCCCTACTCTTTAGCCTCTTCATGAATGTTTATTTTAAAATTTTGTAAACATTCAGAACATAGATAACTAACATTCAATGAACTGTATCATTTTTCTGTAGTTTTTCTTTAGAAGAAAAAGAAAACATAGCAAACTTCCTTCTAATAAGGTTTTCCACTTTTAAAATTCCAAGCTTTCAAAACTTTTTTGGGGGAGGGGGGTGAAGAGGGGACTTGTACACTCCTACATCATCAACACCTCCATTTGTAACATAAAAAGTTCATGGTAATATATAACTTTTATTCAAAGGACAAGCTATTTGTATCAGTATATTCTTCCTGTGTTAGACAAGGAAGTGGGTGAAGGAAGATGAATATGAAGGTTCAAAGGTTCAAATAAAATTTTATTAGAGCAACTTGTTGCATCAACAAAGTAGTTAAGTTTTAGTTATGTTAGAAAATCATTTGTTATTTGGAAAAAAGTCAACTTTAAGCTGCACTAAGGAAACCATTCTCTTTAGTCTCAAATATGACTTCACAGCTTAGCTAAGATACAGAAAAAAAACTTCAAGTTGGAAATAGATAACATCTGATGTGAACATGGCTTGTTATTACCTATTCATTTCAGAAACATTTCAGTAAGAATGATATTATGAAGACATGATTATCACAGCTTTTTGCCTCATGGAAGAAAAATTATACAAGTTATTAATTTATCTACTTATGAATTATAATTGGGCCTTTTGGGGGTCTATGGCTTTTATGAGAATTTCCTGCTTGAGGATAAAGGGGTCTAAACTGTTAACAGTTCAGTACTGAAGTTCTGGGAGTTATGATTCTGCAAGAAATTGAGAAATTTGTTATATTTGAGACTGTGGACTGGGAATCTTCAGATTCCTACACTTCAGCAATAAACTGTAAGCCATATTTTTGCACAGAATAGATTAGAAAATCATGAGAAGCCTGAGAAAGTGTTTGTCTTTTCCCTCAAACCCACTGCTTTACATGTAAGAAGCAGCTTCACCAATGAAAACAGCTCTTTGGAAAGGGAATTTGTGTCTCCACCATTAACTTCGAATGCCAAGTTTTATTTTAGCCTGAAGTAAATTCCAGTGGCTGTGTTTATAAGCCTTTGAAAGACTTGATTGATGTACCACTTTCAGACATTTTTTGATATTTATTCAATTATCAATCTATATTTATCTTTTCATTTTATTTAAATAAAATGTAAACCAGTTGATGCATTTAAAAATTTTAAATTTTAAAGCATTGCTTTCCATAAACATAATTGCTATTTACCTAGTTTGTAGATGACAGAAACTGAGAACCTTAATACCCAGAACTGAATCCTGAAAAACTGCTCGGTCAAACTTTTCTCAGGAGTCCCATGCATATAAAAAATGATTTCAGGGGTTGGGAACATGAGGAAAACAATCTTAATAAAAATTTAGTGTATCATTGGGTTTTATATCTGATTCTATTAGAAATATTTTTAAGTAAATTTATAACTATTTCTCTTTTTACTAGGATGGCAAAGAACAGAAATCCCATGAGAGAGTTTTAGTTTCAATTTGTTTGTGTGAGGAAGCTGTAGAGAAACAGCCTACAATTAGGAAAGATTACTATTGCCAAGCAACTGGCCAAGTGTTCCACATTTGATTAAAAATACTTTAATGTCTATAAAACACTTTAATGTTTATAAAATACTTCTGCATTTCCAGGAATATGCCTTTATCATTGACTAAAGGCCAATGCACAAATATTCATGCAAGAATGGGCCTTCCATCCTCTGGCTGCCAGCACCACCTTCGCTCTGGCAGGAGCCACCTTTCTGCCTTCTCAGGCTGCCCAGAGGCCCAGAGAGGCTGGAGCAATGTGGAATGCCTGTGACAACTTAAGTGTTGTGCCCAGCCCCTGGCCACTTGGCATCTGCATATGCAAATTAACCCACCATCTTTGTTGGGTTAATTTGCATACTCACTCCTGATTGGCTGGTGGGCATCGTGAAGGTACAATTTGCATCTTACTCTTTTATTAATGTAGATGGCTTGGAGGATGACTTGAAAGGTCCAGAAGAGATGGATGCAAAAAATTTACAGACTTTCTGTCAGTGGCTATAGTGGCTGTTGCCACTGCAGTTGCTAGTGGAGGTACCAGGTGTTGGTTCCCAAATTACAACCAGGGAATTAGACACACAGCTAAAGGTCTGTTCACATCATACACCTGCCAGGTGCTGGCTTTTTAGTTCCTAATGCTATGTTAAGCCTCCAAAGAGACAAGTAGGATGTTACTGCTCTCTGTTGACTCATATATAGAAGTAAACTGTATTTGTATTTAAAGAAATAATACAAGAAAGCTGTTAGAATGCTGTTGCCAAATAAGTATTTTTTAAAATAAAATATTTTTCTGTTACTTCATCAATTTTATGAAATGCAATTTTATTATTAAAATTAATTTCTTTGCATTTAAAAAAAATCAGTAGAAAGCATAGTCAAATGACATATTCTAAGCAGGTTGAAAATATTTCATGGAATTTTAAAAGATTTAGTAGTATTTACTTATTAGCTTAGTTTCAAGTGTACAACATAATGATTAAATGTTGTATATATTTTGAGATGATCTCCATAATAAATCTAGCTAACATCCAACACTATATATAGTTATAGATATTTTTTCTTGTGATGAGAACTTTTAAGGTTGCTCTCACAGCAAGTTTCAAATATATAATATAGTGTTATCAACTACTAGAGGCCTGATGCACAGATTCATGCACATTTAAAAGAAATTAATTAGAAGGTGGCTGGTGGGTTGGACTGGGCAAGTCAGGCCAGGCATGCCCTGGACCCAATTTTCCATGATCCCTCCCTGGCTGGCCACACTTGGGGTGGTACTGGGGCTCAAAGGGCATCTCAGAGTGAGTGGGGTCCCTCTGGCAGGTGAAGTCCCTCCGGCAGGTGGGATCCCTTGGCCTGGCCTGTGGGTTGATACAGAAGTTTTGTACTGGAACCTGGATTCTTTGTCCTCTGGAATTGAATAATAGGTCCACGAACAGAAAGTGGTATAGCAAAGATGGAACTTTATTGAAGAACAAGTACAGACTTCCACAAAGGGAGGGGGAAGAGTCCCACAGAACTGACCCCCATGTAGGGAAGAAGGGAAGGGTCCCACAGAACTGACTCCTATGCCTTATAAAGGCTGTAGATCCTGGTGCCTTGATATCCCCCTTGATTGGTCACTATTCCCTTAGACTGGTTACTATAGTAACTACTGGGCTAAAAGTTTGAACTTCTTGTGGGACTCCTGAGATTCTCCCCCACCCCTTTCCTTATTGTTTTCCTATTCCCTTTGGGCTTTCTCCTTCTTATCTTTATTTTGTAAATATGGCCTTTCTTGGATACTTCCAGTTCCCTTGTCTTATGAAAATATACCTGCTGCTGCTTCCTTGTCTTATGGAGATGTAACTGCACCTTGCTTCCTTGTGTTATGGAAATGTACCTTCTCCCAATCTGTGGCCCTCTGATTTTTCCATGGACCCCAATTCTAAAATATCTCTAAGACTACCTATGTTCCTCCTCAAATTCCTGCTTCATGAGAATCGAACTGAAATTTTCAGTACAACATCCTTGGAGGGGTTCCGAAGTGCAAGAGGGCACTCTGCAAAGTTGCTGTCTCTTAGAAGCTCCTGTGTTGAACATCTGCCCCCTGGTAGTCAGTGTGCATCATACCTATGGGCCGGTTGGCTGGTCAGCCAGTCAGCTGGTGACTTAGGCTTTTATATATATAGTTACCATACTATATATTTCATTCACATGTATTTTATAACTGGAAGCATGCACACTTTGACCTCCTTCATCCATTTTGACATAACTTACCCACTTCTAGCGTTCACCAATTTGTTTTCTGTATCTATGAGCTTTTTTTTTGTTAAGATTTCACATGTGAGACCATGCAATAATTCTCTCTCTCTCTCTCTCTCTCTCTCTCTCTCTCTCTCTGCCTCTCTTTCTCTTTCTCTTTCTCTCTCTCTCTCTCTCACTTATTATAAGGCCGTCAAGGCCCACTCACCAATAAATACAAGAGAACTGTCCTTTTAGCAGAAAGAAAACCATATTCTAATTTTGCACCAGAATACTTTTGATATTAAAACTTCTTTTTATAAGTTAATTTTGGCAACAACCAAGACATAGAAAAATATCAGATCTATAATACACATATATAGACATCCATAAACATATAGAGAGATGCAAACAGAAACCTTATAGTTTTCATTCTAAAATTTTAGCCATGAATGAAGCACAATACAAAACTTGCTAGTTTATAAACAACCTGTGAGGGAAGGTGGGTAAGAGATCAATCAAAGGACTTATAGGTATGCATATGAGCATAACCAATGGACACAGACAGGGATGAGGGGGTGGGGAGAGGGATTGTGCTCGGGGTTGCTGTAGCTGGGGAGAGGTCAATGGGGGGAAAGGGAGACTTACGTAATACATTAAACAATAAAGAACTTAAAAAAACAATTGGAATAAAATTGTGTTTCTAATGGATGGACAAAGTTAAAGTAATCTGTTCAGCTGACCAATGACTTTTATTAAAGATATTTTATTTGCATGTTATAAGAATTGTTTTTGAGCTATTTTTCTTTTTCTGCCTCCCCCCCCACCCCCTCCTTCATCTCCTTCTTCTTTAGAGGAAAGAAAGACATATGGTTTCACTGAACATTTTAACTCAATACCTGGGGGTTGATGAAATATAATTTTATGCCATTTTCCTGAACTCTTAAAATCAGTTAACTTTTTTGAGCTATTTTTCAAGTCCTTTTATCTTTTAGGAGCTTCTGCATACTAAAGAGTGCACTCCATTGGCAGAGGTTTGAAGCTCCCTCTTGTTAAGGGTGCACCTTAAGTGAATTTAGATTTGTTAGTTTCCCCTCCGTGGGCCACTACAATCCTAAATCATCCAAAACTTGAACCATTTCCTAGAAAGGCACAAGATCCTGCTCCACAGTGGGTATACATATAGGAAGCAGGAGTTTTCTGAAGGAAATAAAAGAGTGTTAGATCAGGTGGAACCCACCTTTGCCTAGATTTCCTAAGAGGTAGGAAGTAGGAGCTGTTTCTTAACAGCTGTTTCAAATCTGGGAATCACACGTTCTCCTCCTCCCTTTTGAACAGAATAGGGTTACTTACCAAGAAACTTCACCAAACAAAACTCAGGTCTGCACAATCAAGTTGGAAAGCTCAAAACTCAAAGAGAGCTGAGCTCAGGTCTGATAATGATTTACTCCCAAACTTAAGGTCAGTGAGAAAACAGTGTACCCAATGGATTTGTGGTTCACTGGGCCTCTGAGTTTTGGGGGTCTTTCTTGGATCTCACTTTTGAAGGCCTAAACGGTCAAAAGTTTAGAAATAAATGAATCACCAAAGCAGTAATCAACAAAAGGTTATTGTGCATACACCAAAAGACAGCTTGTAAACTGGGACCACTCTAAGCAAAGCACAGAATGAGACCTAGGGGTATATTGTTATAAAGCAGCTTATAGTGTGAGAAAGCAGTGATTATTTATTCTTCATAGTGATTGGCTATAATATTCAAATTTTCTTAAGTTAGTGGTTGCCTCATCAATTTTGGGCAAATGTTTGTTTTGCTTATGATCTCTAGAGGTATGACCAAGAAATGATATGGGTCAAGTTAGAGTTGCAAAATAAATTAAATTAATTTTTGTCTGTATGACTTTTTTTTAGAATTATGTGACTTGTCTGCTCAGGAAATTTTCAAGGTCGCTCTCCGTTTGTTTTTTATTTTAACAAGTGAAAAAAACAAAGGTGGCACATTAAGTGGTGTCTACCAGCAGGGCCCTGTTTCAAAGTTAGCAAAAGCATTGCTATCATGTTAGGTCTGGGGCTTTTCAAAGGGCCCAGCTGGGCCTGGGTCAGGTAAGCCTGTGCTGGCCCTTTAAAAGAGCCTCTTGTCAGTTTCAAAGCCTGCTGTTTTGGGGGCTTCTCTCTCAGGTTCAGGTCTTAAAAGTTGGGGTGCCTCATGTGGGGTCTGAACCCTTCGCTCCTCAGAAAGAAGGCCCTGGTTTGGAGTGAGCCCCCTCCTGACTGTGGTGGGGTTTATGGTGAGATGATGTCATCCTCGCCGACCCGCTTCCAGTGGGCTTCCCTCATGTGCCCCATGAAAGGCATGCCTCTGCTAGTTAGTTTTTAGAGGAAATTGCCCCATTTGAAGCTATAGATTTGAGCTGCGCAGGGGAGAGGTGACTTCAGGATCTTTCTGTGTTGCCATCTGAACCAGAACTTGCAACCTTCTTAAAAGAGGTAAGCAATGATTATTTTAATAAATAAATAGATAGATAGATAGATAGATAGATAGATAGATAGAGAGATAGATAGATATAAATATATATATATATATATATAGATAGATATATATATAAATAGATAAATAAATCTCAGAGGAATGGAGAGGGAGAGAGAGAGAGAAACATCAATGATGAGAGAGAATCATTGAGTGGCTGCCTCCTGCACTGGCGGTGGAGCTCACAACCTGGGCATGTGCCTTTACCCATAACCTCCTGGTTCATAGGTTGCTGCTCAACCACTGAACCACACCTGCCGGGCTATTTTCTTCTATTACTCCCTTCATCCCCAAGAGAAAGGGGTGCAAGTCCTGGAGCATGGCTAATACTTACTGAGCACTTCAGGATGAGCCCTTTAAGGTGCTGAGTAGTGTCCACGCAGTCCCTCATTGAAGCAGCTTGGCTTCAGGAGGTAAACACCCTTATTGCAATGAGGAGTCTGATGCTTGGAGGCAGGCGGTGACTTAAGCTGAGACTTGCCTAAAAGCCAGTCTACTCTCTTGGCAGCCAGTGTGGTTCCCAAACCCCTTTTTGTGAAATCATGTTGATTTAGGGCCAGAGTGTCTTTGAGCTTCATAAGGATGGAAAGTTGCAGGGCCGGGGATGAATTCAGCTAGGATGTAATTTTGAATTAGCACTTAGTCCCTGCATAGGAATATTGTTTCAGGGAAATCCTATGGTATGTTTAGGAAAGTGTCAACAAAATGGCTTCAGTTTTTTGTTTGTTTTGTTTGTTTCTTCT
The DNA here is from genome assembly GCA_027563665.1 of Antrozous pallidus. Taxonomy (NCBI): domain Eukaryota; kingdom Metazoa; phylum Chordata; class Mammalia; order Chiroptera; family Vespertilionidae; genus Antrozous; species Antrozous pallidus. The sequence continues at coordinate 63,731,092 of CM050521.1, forward strand.
CAAAAAGGAGTGAAGCAATTTTAATATAGTTTTCAGTCAACGATCTTCATAATGTGTCCTTCTGCTATATACCTTGAATTGTTTTTCCCCCAGAGGGAAAACAAACATGCATGGCTGTGTTATGCGTAAACCTTAAGTAGGTGGGGAAAAGTCTTCCTTTTTTCTGTCATGTTTCATTTTGTTGTTGTTTCTACATCTTATTCTTAAATGAAACACACCAAAACAATTGTAACCATTTTCTTGCTTTACTTTCTCAAGTTTTTTAGAGAACTGAGCTATATACAAAAACAGGGGGTAGAATGTGTACTTAATACTTTTGCCTGCTGTAGCCTGGACCTGTGAACATAACGGTGATACTTATATACTTGTTCCAATATTTCCTAATGTTGAAAACTAACATTTTTTTAAACAGAAACTATAATGGTTTATACTCCAATTATTTAACTAGAATCAAGTTAAAATATTTTCATGTTATAAATAATTTATGAGCCCTCTTTTCATTGTTAACTAAGCTGATCTCCACTTTTTAATTTCCCTCCAAATTTTAAGAAAAATTAAGTTTATCATAAAATCACACAGATGTTTAAGTCTGAAATACTTTTAAAATTTTCCTCCACGTAAGTTATAAAAATTAAGGGATTAGCTGAGTTTGCAAATGTAGTTCTTTTTTTTATTTTTTTAAATATATTTTATTGATTTTTCACAGAGAGGAAAGGAGAGGGATAGAAAGTCAGAAACATCGATGAGAGAGAAACATCGATCAGCTGCCTCCCGCACGCCCCTCCTGGGGATGTGCTCGCAGCCAAGGTACATGTCCTTGACCTGAATCAAACCAGAGAGAGACCTTTCAGTAGGAAGTCCGACGCTCTATCCACTGAGCCAAACCAGTTTTGGCATGTAGTTCTTTATTTTCTTTAATTTACAGGTTTTTCTTATATTTATTTAATTTTTTCAGCTATTACTTAGGCCTGACCTTTTGAAGTACATGTTCCCAACCCCTTTATGCACACATTTACTTCTTTGGACCATATGAGCTTTCTCTGACTTTCCACATTCTGACCTCTGCTACACCTGTAAGTGTAGATTTGAAAATTTAGTAGAGCTAAAGGCTTTGACCAAGGCTTTCTTTATTATTATTTTTTTTTAGCTTGAATTATGTATGTCAAAAGTGGGAACTTGGAGCATTAGGGACCAAGTTCTACCTCATATCTAATAGAGTTTTTTGGAAACAATTAAGATTATACAGAGCCAATACCTCCTCATTCATTACTCTCACTTAGAATAGGCACTCCTTATTCACATTATCAACAAAAGGAATTCACTATTGAAAGGAAGATTATTAATACCAGCATGTCTCTGGGAAATGCCTTGTGCTTTTGGTGATCTGAGAGCAGAAGGCACTTGCTTTGGGATGAAATCTGGGTCAGCATGAGCTGTTAGTGGAGTTGAGATGGCTGTTTGAAGTTCTAGGCCATTGGGAATGGAGTATAAAATGTGTCATAAGAAACCTGGTCAGTTTATTTATTTATTTTTATTTATTTTCTTTTTAATCTTTATTGTTCAGTTTATTAATTACATTGTTCCCCCTTTTTTTATTGCCCTATAGCTCCCCTCCACCCTGTACTCATCCCACCCTCTGTCCTCACCTCCCCCTCCCCACTGTCCTCTCCCATTGTTGCAAGATTTTTGTCCAGTCTCTTGCTGCACTTCCCACACCTCTTTTCTCCTCAAGAATTGTCAGTCCATTCCCTCTCTATGTCCATAATTATGTTATATTCACCACTTTATCCTGTTCATCAGATTATTAATTCACTTGATTTTTAGATTCATTTGTTGATAGATGTGTATTTGTTGTTCATAATTTATATTTTTACCTTTTTCTTTTTCCTCTTCTTAAAGAATATCTTTCAGCATTTCATATTATATTGGTTTGGAGGTGATGAACTCCTTGAGCTTTTTCTTATCTGTGAAGCACTCTATCTGATCTTCAATTCTGAATGATAGCTTTGCTGGATAGAGTAATCTTGGTTGTAGATTCTTGCTATTCATCACTTTGAATATTTCTTGCCACTCCCGTATGGCCTGCATCATTTCTGTTGAGAAATTCACTGACAATTGTATTGGGTGCTCCCTTATAGGTAACTAACTGTTTTTCTCTTGCTGCTTTTAATATTCTCTCTTTATCTTTTGCTCTTAGCATTTTAATTATGATATGTCTTGTTGTGGTCCTCTTTAGATTCCTATATTTTGGAGTTCTGTGTACTTCTTGGGCTTTTAAGTCAGTTTCTTTCACCAGGTGGGGGAAGTTTTCAGTCACTATTTCTTCAAGTAGGTTTTCATTAACTTGCTCTCTCTCTTTTTCTGGCACCCCCATAATTCGGATGTTGGCATGCTTGTGGTTGTCCCAGAGGCCCATTACACTATCTTCATTTATCTGGATTCTTTTTGTTTCTTGCTTTTTAGCTGAGTGGATTTTGCTTCTTTGTATTTTAAATCTTTGACTTGGTTCTTGCGGCCCTCTGGACTGCTTTTAGGACTTTGTATAATATTTTTTATTTAAGTCAGTGTATGCTTGATTTCTAGTTGGTCCTTTTTCATATCCTTGAGGGTCTCATTCATATCCTTGTAAGTCTTGTTCATTTCCTCATTGGTCTTGTTCATTTCCTCATAGGTCTTGTTCATTTCCTTGTAGTTCTAATTAAGTTCATCAGCCTTTTCTAGGAGCCTCTTGAAAAGCCATATAACTGTGGTTTTGAACTCTATGTCTAGTAGTCTTTTTTCCTCCATTTCTTTCACACCTGATTTCTTCCATGTCTCCGCATGGTGGCTGTTTTATGTGGTAGATGTCCTCTAAGGGACAGTGGCTCAGCCTCCCCAGTTACCTGAGGTGGGTACTCTTACTGCAGTCCTTTATGGATTGTACAGTATTTTTTAATTTAAGCCCAGCTTGTTGTTGTTAGCCCTAGGAGGGTTTGAACTCTATGCCAATTGAATGTTCAGGGAAACTGTGTTCAGGTTGGATGGGTGGAGTCTCTGAGCTGAGCAGGCAGTGGCAGCGGCAGCTACGTCCTATGCAGCGTGCAGGTCTCTGTGTTGGGTGGTATGGCTGCAGGCACCTCCAAGATAAAGCCGCCGCTAGTCTCTACCCCTTGCCAGACAACTCTGCTTCTCCCCAAATGAGTCTGCACACCCAAAGTCTCACCCAGGGTTGTAAAACAAAGCAGTCTGGTGGTCTCCCGAACCAGGGAGCAAGTTGCCAAGAAGCAAGTCGCGCGTCTGTGCTGTTGCGCACTTTACGCTCGCAAATTGCTATTCTAAGCTATGCAGACTCTCCTCAGACTAGGAGAACTCTGCTGCACCCAGCTTTTAGGGTGCATACCCCGGACCTTGGACCTCGCCTGGCACTGGGGAACCTGTGCAGTGGGATGTCTTCTCCCTTCCTGTTGGAGAAATCCAGCCGGGATTGCTGCTGCCAGCCCTACAGCCCACGTGCACCCCATGGCTCTGAACCTCTGGCTCCGTGCGCACCTTCAAGGCTGTGCTCCACCGCTTTTCTGAGTCTCAGTGTCCCACCCTTACTTTTATTTGTGGAATTTTCACTCAGCCAGCTCTCCGGTGATTCTGGATGATGTTAGTCTTGTTGTTATGTTGTAGTTTTGGAATTGTTGTGCGAGACAGCACAATAGGTGTTTACCTATGCTACCATCTTGGTTCCTCTCGAGAACCCTTGTCAGTTTGGCCACATGGTTAGATCATCAGACCCTTGACCGAAGGGTCACAGGTTCATTCCCAAATCAAGGGCACATACCTGGGTTGAAAGATTTTTTAAAAATGTCATGAGAAAAGCAGAACATTTTCTATTTTATTCAAGAGTGGCATAAACTTGACAGAACCCAGTATACTTACTTGACCTTGAGGTTGGGCATATGCAGGAGCACTCTATTAGACCTGACTACTGTAGCCCAGGTGGGATGTATGTCTCTGAGGAGAACAAAGTGGGCTGATGATGAATGACAATCAGGTGCCATCTCCTCCCAATACCATGGCATTATGTATGCCTTGTGAAAGCTTTCTGCAACCTTGGGAACAGGTGGGGAGAACCCCTGGATAGGCTGAAATTGGCCTCAATTGGTTGAGATTTTAGAGTTTTCCATATGGTGTAATGTGGGGTTAAGATAAAAATTAAGTTATAGGAAGATAAAATTGCATTTACTCCACAATTGATCATGTGACTTGAAATTAACATCTGCTAGATAGCATTTCATTCATACTATTCATAGAAATGTTGATGCCTGATTTTTGGAAGATGCAGTGCTAGCACACTGTGACGGAAATTTTACTACGGAGACACTTAGATTGAAGGACAAAGTAATCTATTAAAATGCAGAAAGGATTTTATGACTTTTATTGTGCTCCCCCTCCAATACAAATTCTTAATTTTATTTTGACTTAAATAACCTTTATAAATAATGGTTTTAGATTAAAAAGATAATTATGGAGGTATGAAGGAGATGGGTAGAAGGTAAAGTTTTTAACATACACCTTCAATCATCCTTTTTTCCTTTCTTTTTCAGTCACATTTTTAGAATTTATGGATAAAGGTAGAACCCAATTCCTGATACACTGAAAGGAATAGAATGTTTAGGGTATCTGATAGTGCCCTATCAAGGAAAATGCCTTGCAGTGAAAATAGGACTCAACCTAACTCAGCATACTTCAAGTCTAACACTCTCTCAATTATACTTCAGTCTTATTTTCCCCACCTTCCCTGGGAGCTTCCACTTACATATTTATGAAATAGCATTTCTAGACTAAGTCATGACTTGCAAGTATATTTCATGAATCCTTAAATTTCCAACAAGGGGCCTCCTGAGCTTTTGCAGTGGGACATGAGGGAGGCCAAGGGAAGGAGGTAAGGAGCCATCTGCATAACTTTTCACCCGAGTAGTCACTTATTCAAAACATATTTCCAGAATGCCTACCACGCATCATGCACTGGTATTCTATGAATCAATAGATTTTTTTAACCCCCATCCAAGAGTATGCTTTCCATTGATTCTAGACAGGAAGGAAGGGAGAGGCGGAGGGGGAGAGAGAAACATCAATCAGTTGCCTCACACATGCACCCCAACTGGGGATTGATCCCATAAACTGTGTATGTGCCCTGACTGGGAATTGAACTTGGGACCTTTTGGTGCACTGGATGATGTTCTATCTACTGACTCACACTGGTCAGGATGAATCAATAGATTTTTAATTGCCAAGTAGTACTCCATTGTGTAGAATTACTACAATATGTTTATTTGTACATGTTGATGGACAGTTGGGTTGCTTCCAGTTTGGGGCTATTATGAATAAAGCTGCTTTGAACACTTGTGAACATGTGGACCTATGTTTTCATTTCTTTTAGGTAAATGCCTAACAGTGGAATTGCTAAGGTGTTTGTGAAAGGTATGCTTACCTTTAAGAAAACAATACCAAATTGGCTTACAAAGTGGCTTTATACATTTTACATTTCTACCAGCAGGAATGTGAGTTATGTTTGCCCTATGTCTTCCACAATACTAGATAGTGTCAGTCTTTTTAATCTTAGCAATTCTAAAAGCTTTATAATAGTATCTCATTAAGATTTAGATTTAGTTAACATTTCTCTCATGATCCCTCATGAGGTTGGATATCTTTTCAGATGCTTATTGCTATTTAGATATCTTTTTTTGTTAAGTGTCTTTCTATGTATTTGACTCTTTAAAATATTTGAGTAGTAGTTCTTCATATACAGTCTTGGGCAAAAGTAGGTTTATAGTTGTGAGTATACAAAACATTATTTTTGTATTTATTAATTATATTATTTTCCATACAAGCAACTGTAAATCTACTCTACCAACCCTGTATTTTGAATACCAGCCCTTTTTCAGATATATAGGGATGTGGTAAAAGAGATTTACAGTTGCATTGTGACATTATTTTGAGTTAATAAAACTATTGTAATAATCATAACTTGCAAGTATTTTTCCATATGAATAACTGTCCACCCCTTTATGTGCTACAAATAATTTTCTTCATCTTAGCTTGCCTTTCATTTTCTTAATAATAACTTAAGAAAAGTAGAGTCCAATATATTATTTTTTATGGTTAGTGCTTTTTTGGTATTTTCCCCAAGAAATCTTTCCCTTCTCTTTATTTTCTTTAAGAGGTTTTGGAGTTTTAGCTTTTTAGTTTACTTGTTTTGATCTATGCAGCATTTGAAGTTAACTTTTGTGTTATGTGAGGTGTGGGTTGAAGTGTGTTTTTCTTCAAATGGACATACGGTTTTTCCAGAAACATTTATTGAAAATATTATTTTTCCCCATTTAATTATCTTGACAACTTTACCAAAATTAATTGGAGGTATAAAAGTGGTCTGCTATTGTTCCACTGATTTCTGTGATTATACATGTTGATGTGTTTTTATTTCATATTTGTTCATTTTAATATATTATGCTTCTTTGTCATTTTAAGAAACATGGTATATTTAGAAATATACTGTTCAGTTTACAAATATTTATAGAATTTTCAGACATCTTTTTGTTTTTGGTGCTTACTTTAATCCAATAGTGTCAGTTTCTTTAGATTTTTTGGGATTTACTGTATGATTCAGCCTGTGGCCTGTTTTAGTGGATGGTTTACTGAACTGGACAAGAGCATGCTTTCTGCTGTTGTTTGTTGTGTTCTGTTGTAATGCCAATATGTCCAGTCAGTTGATAATATTTCAGTATTCTATACCCTCACCACTTTCATATATACTTATTTTTCCATCACTACTAGAAGAGTATCAAAGCCTAAAACTATTAATTTTTAGTTTTGTCTCGTTCTTCTCTAATGTCTACCATTTTTTTGGCCGCATATATTTTGAATTTCTAGTGTTAGGTACATAACACATTTAGAATGTTTGCCATTCATAAAATTTAAAAATTTTCTCATTATGAAGAATCCTATTTTTCTGGTAATATTCTGGGATCTGAGGAAATTTAAACATAATGTATTAGTGTTTTTACAGTATATCTTTAAAAATCCTTTTATCATTAGCCTCCTTATGGCTTTATTTGTATTTAATTTTTTTTTACTTAATGGCTTTATATATACAGTGTTCTTTATAGACAGCCATATGGTTAGATATAGTAGATACTGTGCTATATCACTCAAATCTCTTTCAGTGAAAGAGGGATAGCCCCAGCCTTTGAAAGAACTGTGGCTGACAGGCTTTCCATTTCAGCTCCTCCACAAACTGCCTCTGCTCCAGAGGTTTGCCTCATCAGACCTTTTGAGAAATTACTTTTCAGGCTGCCATTGACATACCAGGAGAAGTTAAAACTAGTTTGATTATTTTGCCTCCTTGTAAAATATGCTTTCTTTGGAATCACCTTTACATTCCACCTTTGTTCTGAGGCTTCCATTGAATTCTATAGGAAATAAAATAATTATCTGCAAATGTTCAAGAATTTGAAGGGGTCCTTATGCTATTAAATGTCCTCGCCTACGTTAATGAATGAAGTGTGACCTTTTTGTGAATTTCATCTTGTTGAAGCTGGAAACAGATTACAGGTGTTAATCTCTGAAGGGCCATATTTTCTATAAAACATAAAAAATAACACAGTGTTCTTTAATGCTATGAAAACCAGATAAACTATTCTTAAGACTAAGCAAGGTGAGAATTCCTACTGTTGGAGGGCAAACTTGTTCTCAACTGATGGGTACAGCAGAGTTAAATGTGCACAGTTATTCTTCGCACATGTACATGTCAGATATACCACACTGTTTCCCAGGGGCAGAGATCCTGAGGGAGTAGAGAGAGGCCAGGAGTATCTTTAGAACAGATTGTTTTTCTTACAGAAATGAGAATTGTGAGTGTGGTGGCAAGGGAGAGATAGTCCCTCTTGTACAAGTATTTTACATATATATATATTTACATATATATATTTTACACACACACACATATATATATAGTGAGATTAGAAATATTAGAGAAAAATTTAATCTAAGACTTTTCCCATTAGGAGAAATATTTGGAAGTTGTTATTGTTGAAAACAAAATGAAGAAAATCCTTTAATTCATAGCTACTCCTAATGAAGATGATATGGGAGAAATTATAATATCAAATCATTCCTTAATCTAAGAAATTTTTATATTTTTTATCCTTACATTTCTGGTATCACCTTTGTTCTAATCTATAAGCTTAAAACATACTCTTAATAATACACTTAACTGAAATTGTACTCTGTTCCAAATTATTCCCAATTTAACATCATCGGTGTTTTTTAATGTAATGTACTCTACACCATGTTCCAAGTCACACTGTGTAGCACATCTAAGCAGCAGGAATGTCACAGTAAAAAAAAAAATTAATAACATGGTCAAATTAGTCAGGGGAATACTGAGCTATGAAATTTCTTGACAGTATTTCAACTTTCAATGTAAATTGTGAATCACCTAGCATTTTCAAAAACGTACTTGACTGCTGAACTTTGTTTTGTAGACTATTTCATGGGACCATTTTCTTTGTATTGTGCTTTGGGAAATAATGTTTTTTATCTTTTAAAATTATTTCATATACATATGTCATTTTATTCTGTCAAAGTTGTCTTCTCAAGTTGGCCGTGGTATCAGAATATGAGCAATGAGATAATTGAGGTCTGAGATTATCTCATTGGATCTAAGTCACAGGTCTAGAGAAAGCTAGGAGGTGAACTTATCTTCTGATTCCTATTTCATTAGCATTTCACTATAGTGTTATTTAATAAGTATAATGCTAAATACATGTACACAGATAATACAGTCAATTGAAAAATGAGAAGAAAAAACTAACTTAAGCATTTAATAGTATAAGAAAATTTACATTATTTAAAATAAATCTTTTATTTTTTGAGAAAACTCCATACTTTTTTCCCACAGGGGTTGCATCAGTCTGCCTTTCCACCAGCAGTGCAGGAGGGTTCCTTTTCCTCCACATCAGCATTTGTTGTTTATTGATTTGTTGATGATAGCCATTCTGAAAGGTGTGAGATGGTGCCTCATTGTTGTTTTGATTTGCATCTCTTGGATGATTAGTGACTATGAACATGTTTTCATGTCTCTTGGCCTTCTGTATGTCCTCTTTCAAAGTGTCTATTTAGGACCTTGCCCAATTTTTTTTATTAGATTGTTTATCTTCCATTTGTTAAGTTGTTTGAGTTTCCTATAAAATTTGGAGATTAAACACTTATTGGATAAAACATTGGCAAATATGTTCTCCTATACAATAGGCTCATTCGTTGTTTTGTTGAGGGTTTCTTTTGCTGTGCAGGAGCTTTTTATTGTGATGTAATCCCATCTGTTTATTTTACCCTTAGTTTCCATTGACCTAGGATCTGTATTGGTAAATAAAGATAATGCTATGACATATATCTGATATTTTGCTGCCTATGGATTCTAATATTTTTATGGTTTCCCATCTTACGTTTAAATCCTTTATCCATTTTGAGTTTATTTTTGTATATGGTATATGTTGGTGGTCTAGTTTCATTTTTTTTGCATGTATCTATCCAATTTTCCCAACACCATTTATTAAAGAGACTGTCTTGACTTCATTGTATGCTCTTGCCTTCTTTGTCAAATATTAACTGAGCATAATGCCTTGGATCGATTTCTAAGTTCCCTGTGCTATTCCATTGGTCTATATGCCTCAAAAATTTAAAAACGGAACTCCCATTTGACCCAGCAATCCCACTTCTAGAAATTTATCCCAAGAAATCAGAAACACCAATCAGAAAGGATATATGCACCCCTATGTTCATAGCAGCACAATTTACAATAGCTAAGATTTGGAAACAGCCTAAGTGCCCATCAGTAGATGAGTGGATTAAAAAACCATGCTACATCTATACAATGGAACACTACACTGTTGTAAAAAAGAAGGAACTCTTACCATTTGCAACAGTATGCATGGACCTGGAGAGCATTATGCTAAGCAAAATAAACCAGTCAGAGAAAGATAAATATCACATGATCTCTCTCATTTGTGGAATACAATGAACAACATAAACTGATGAACAAAAATAGATCCAGGAATACGGAAGCTTCAAACAGACCCTCAACCTCAGAGGGAAGAGGGGGAGGGGTAAGGGATCAACCAAAGGATTTGTATGCAAGCACATAAGCATACCCATAGACACAAACAGTTGGGGGGTGGGTGAGGGCATGTTCTGGGGGTTGGGAATGTCTGGGGAGAGGTCAATGGGGAAAAAGGAGATATATGTAATACTTTAAACAATTAAAAAAATAAAGTTTTTTGACATATTTCCTCTTACTAGATTGATGAATTAGCTCAGAGTCATGAAAAAAGGGTTGAATTATAATGTTTTGTGCCAAATGGTTTCCTTGAACCTGAATCCGGTTCATATCTTTGACTTTGAGATAAGGCACTGAGGTGGCATCAATTTTCTAGAAAAACTCTAAAGTGATGTGAATAGACTATCACTCTTTTTAATAAATATTAGAAAATGTTTTCTTTTACTTGATATTTGAAGATGACATATTCATTGATACATTTTTACACTAACATTGGTGAAAAACTACTATAGAAGAGGTTTGGTATTGAAGATTTTAAAGCAAGTAACTATGAATCTGATCCTGATTTCTAAAGTGCTATTTCTTGTAAAATAGGATTAGGATATCTTGTGAAATAGGATTAGGATAACTTGGTAATTAAACCTCTCTTAAAAGTTATTTTATAACTTCAGTGTTAAGGGCTTTACCCATAAAATCTTTATCTTCTACTCATTTGCATGACATTTTGTGGGTCAGATGTCCCCCTTAGCAGAAGCTGCGTTGATAAAACAATTAGCCTGGAGGAAAAATTTTTATTTTTGAACAATTTAAAAAATATATAGCTGATATTAAAGAAGTCCACTGTTTCAGGTCCTTTCCATATATATATTTATATTTATAATGAGTGTTTTTGCTCAAGGTTGCTATTTCCTAGTAGCTAAAAATTGTATGGAAATGCAATGCGATTTAAATCTGTTTCTGAGATGATTTATGTCCGACTAAGTCCTGTCAATTCATCACCCCACAGCATATCTATAGCTCAAATATCTGCTTCCATTGCTCTTCCACAGGCAGGAGCATCTCATTTGGGATTCAAGTTCTTCCAGAGGGAAAGTAGCTCATATGTTTATAAAGATTTTTTTTTAAGTTTGCTCCAATCGTTAACATCTTTTTGAGGCAAAAATACAGACAATTGTGTTAACATTTCATTCTTTGTAGTATTAATTATTTGAGAAGGACAGGTTGCATACTCTGAAATGTGTTGACTTGACTTCACAATAAGTATATTTAAAGCTGATGAGTTTTTGTTTGATAAATTGGAGGTAGAAATGGAAAGTAGGGGGAGTTGGTGAAAGGCCCTCTATATGGATTTGTGTTTTGGCCCTGTATCTGGATTTACGTTTTAAGCTGTTTTGGTCTCACTTAGTGCAAATTATTTTACTTCTCTTGAGCCTCAGATTCCAGGCTTGTGAAATAAGAGGTAGTAATACCTCCCTCCTAGGGTTATAAAGATTAAATAAGATAATGTTTGTAAAGTGACTTACCATGGTGCTTTATACAGTGTCCACTTCATAAATACTAGCTGCTATTATTGATTTTAGTACAGGATATTGTCTAACCTGAGAGTTCAAATGTAAGGTTAAGGAAAATACAGTACTGTTTCTTTATCACAAGCAAATGGGTTTCTGAATGTCCTTGATTCAAAGCTATTAATAAATGACTCTTTGTTTCACTACCTCTGTTCATGTCTCCTCACATTCATTTTTAGTCTAAATCAGTAGCTCTAAACCACTTGCATATTAGATTTGACAAGGGAGCTAAGGAGCTTTAAGAATCAATATGGATACTCAGACCCCCACCTCACACCACTTCCATTAGTATCTCTAGGATGGAGCCTGTGCACCAGTAGTTTTTAAAAGCTCCTCAAGTGAGGTGAAGTCATAGATGAAAACCTTTGGCCTACCGTCCCTGGCTCCAAGACTGATTCATCTTTACATAAATTGTTTTCAGTAGTACAATTTATTAAGAAAATGAGTGGCATCTTAGCCTGTACCGTGTAATCAGAATCCCTAAATCTTGGTTATGAGCAATATTAGGAGCCAGCAATAAAGTCAAGTTTAGAAAATTTACTTAATAGGATGTTGTAAGTACAAGAAGTGTAAGTAAGTAGACAAGGGAATTGTTAGTTGGAGAAACACTGAAAATAGGAGGTTACTGATTACAGATAAGCCCTCCATTTTACTGATATTAAAAAAAAAATTGTGATCAAATCTCAACTAAGGCTAACCTCAGACAAAATTTTAACTGGTGAGAACAAGCCCTGGGGCTTTTATATGGCTGCATAGTTTTTTTCTTTCTTTCTATGAATCATCTGCTTGGAGGTTGATTTAGAGTGTTCTACTTAGCCGGACTGAGAAAAGGAAGAGGCATGTTCCTCTATCAGATCAATTTGGAACTGACCAGGTGCTCAACTTGGATAAGGCAGCCAAAATTTGCTTTGACTCTGAACCCTGGATTTAATCAGTGTGTGTGATCATATTAACATCCCCCAGTCAGTTAGAAGTAGTGGTAGTCATTTAGGGTATTAATTCCTGCCAAATTGGAGTTATAAATCTGGACATTCTTAGGACTCCTGTGACTGTAATTTCAATATGGATAAGAAGTGATTTTTTTTATTCCCACGTGGTTTCGATAGCTGTAATTTTGTATAAAACGTGTATATCTTTGACTGGAAGAACACATTTCTTTTTCTAGATACATACATATTATAGTGAAAGTATACATAAAAGCATCTAGATGGCATGTGTAGATAGAATATATTTCTCTGTTTCTAAAAACTATAAAGCTATAGTTAATATATATCACTTTACTTTATTATTCCCTCTCAAAGACTACTAATACTGTGACCAATATATAAAAATGTATTATGTACTAAATTATATATGAACTGAGTAAGAAAACCACAACTATTTGCTTTGCTGGAATCTATATAACTTTTGGATAATTTGGATTGACTATCTTGTACTAAAAAGAATGAAATTATCTGGTTACTACTTTCCTTGTTCTTAACATCTCACTGAGCCATTTCTTTTGACATATGGTTTTATATGGTCGAACCTCTTCTTGTTTGTGTAGTCTTGTCTCACCAGACTGCATTCCCCTCTGATGGCTTGCCATAAACCAGTAGATTCTACTACCACACTGAGAACATACAGGCAAGGGTTAAAAGTAAGTTAAATTACCAGCCATCATTACCTAGAAAATAAATCATAAGGACATGAAATAATAATAAACAAAGACTACAATAATATATACGAATAAAAGGATAATATGCTAATTACCAGATAGACCGGACATCTTCTGGTCATTCAGTCCTCCTTCTGGACAAAGCCATGGTAGCAGGGGCTGAGGCAGAGGCGGTTAGGGGCACTGAGGCCAGCAGGGAGGGTGGTTAGGGGCAATCAGGCTGGCAGGCAGAGGAATTAGGGGTATTCAGACAAGCAGGCAGGTATGTTGTTAGGAGACAGTAGTCTCGGATTGCAAGAGGGTTGTCCGACTACTGGCAGTTGGAAATCTCCCAAAGGGTCCTGGATTGGAGAGGGTGCAGACCAGGCTGAGGGACCCCCACTTCCTGTGCACGAATTTTGTGCACCAGGCCTCTAGTTAATAAATAATAACACAAAGATAAACTCTATGTTTCCTGTACTCACCACTATAAGCTTACTATATCTTACATACTTAATGAATTTGAATTGAATTGAATTATGCCAATCAATGTTGCTTTTGGTAAATAATGGTTTCCATGCTATTAATTTCTTTGAAAAGAAAGGTCAGTTTCTTTTTTATAGTATATGTTTTTATATATAATTATATCCTAGAGGTGTTAAAAGCATTTCATACATTTTAATGGTATACTCAATTTGCTTATTATAATGGATTGTATTAAACAGGAGAATTTTGTCCATGAAGATGAAAGATAGTTTAGTTTTATTATATAGACTTTTTAAGAGTAATTTTATTAAAAATATTAAATGTAACTTGGAAGAAAAAGAGCGCACACTGTAAGAAGAAATAGAGTACACACTGTAATTTGCCTCCGTCCATAATGAATTTTAAAGTAAAACAAATTTGTGTATAAAGAAGCATCTTTTGGTCTAGTTTAGTTTTAAAAAAATTAAAGAAATTCCTATTACTTTTTGAAATATTGTTGTTGCAAATTACCTCATAAGATCTCAGTAAAAATTATTCAGGTTCATTGTGAGTACATTTGTATATTTGCTTTTTTTTTTTTTAGTTTAAAATTCTCCAATGTTCATAGTTGGGTATTAATAAATATTAGTTAAATTTCCACAATCTTTTTTCTACTCTTTCTGTCTTTGCAAGCTGTTGACCCCTTAACAACAGAATAAGGAAAGTAAATTAGTGTAAAGTTTTTGAAGGGCAGTTTGGAACTCTTTACTGAGAGCCTTTGAAAATGTTCATAAATTTTGGCTCAGGAATTCTTCATAAGAATTTATCCTTAGGTGGTAATCAAAATTCCATGGAAATATTAATGTACAAGGACCTTTATTACATCTTTTAATATGCACGAAGATCATGTAAAATGAAAAAGAAAAAAGGGTAAGTGTCTAATAACAGAGCTGTTAAATAAATTATAGTATATCCATATTGTAGGATACTATCTGCTTTTAAAATTCATATTGTCAAAAAGTATTTTGTAGCATGAGGAAATCACAAAATATAATGTTTCCTTAAAAAGTCAGGGATGCAGGCTGTCTGTATCATACGGTCCTGGTAGTTGTGAAGTTGTGGTAGCAACTCAGTGAGTGTGGCATGGTGCATTTCAGGACATTCAGAAGGAAATGTACTTAATGTTAGAGGTCACTGCTAGCTGGTTGCACAATGAATAATTAAAAATGTCTTTTTTATACTTGTCTATATCTTTCTATTTTTTACAGTTACTGAGTATAATTTTGCTATTAGAAACATGTTACAAAAAACAATGGTCCCTGCATAGCCAACAAAGATAATAACAAACCCAAAAGACCAACATTTAAAAGCACCTTTTTTGTTAGTAATGAAGGAAACAGTCTGCAAGGTGACTGCTCCATTACCAAGAGAACAGATCATCCCAGTCAAACAAGGAAAGATGAAAGGTAGCCAGAACCCGTCACTGACCCCAAGCCAACTCAAAGGCTTGGTGTCGTCTCTGTTATCCTCAAGTTCAACAGCCTTGGCAGCAGCACATATTTGATTCAGATCAAACAACAGAAAGGATGATGTAGTAAAGTTACAAACACCATAATATAAAAAATAATATAAACTTTTTAGGAGCAATTGACAATAAATATCATGAGCCTTAAATATGTTCATATTTTTGCATTTACTAATTTTAATTCTGAGGCTAAATCTTAAATAAATTAAAACTGAGCACTTCTTTTGAATAAATATGTTTAGTGAAGTATTTTTTTCAATGTAAAAATATTACATGGGAGCCAATATCTAATAGGAGAATCATTATATTTATTATAGCATATTTGCTTGAAGAGATATTAAAATTATGACAATGACTTTTAAAATGTTTGAGATATGTTAAGTGAAAAAGTAGGATGTATCAATGAATTTACATAAACAGTTTTAACAATTTCACATAGAGGAACCCTGTATAGAAAAAAGAATGGAATAAAGTATGCTCAAATGATTAGTATGGTTCTACTTGGAGGTGGGCCAATGAGTAATTTTCTTTTACTTTTCTATATTCCCAAGTTTTTTTCTCTAAGTATCCTTTTATAAGGCAAAATAAACATGGATGAAAAAGAAGGTGTCAGAAAAAAATTGTATGATTTTAGAATAAAATATTTCCAAAAGAAATGGGGCCTTTAAAAGGATGCTCTCAAATGTTCCATGTCACCTTCAGTATGACTCAGTCTTTCCAGTGGGTCTGTCTCCATCAGTCCCAAGGCAGGTAAAAATCTATCTTCAAATAAGGTTCATCCCCCCAGAAGTCCACACCCAACTCTCACCTTTTAGCCCTGGATCGCTATTTATCTGCAGGTGGTATGGGAAGTAGTATGAGGAGGGGTGGGAATTAGAACAATATTCAATAAGAAAAAATTATGTTTGAAAATGATTTTGGTTGAGAAGTTTTCATTTGAATTCTCCCAGACAGCTGTGTGAGAAAATCTCTGCCTAAGAAGTAAGTAGCAAGACCGGGAGAGGTGATGTGATGAGAACACAGGAATCTGTGAAGAGAATGTGCAATGGCACTTTCCTTGTCATGGCATCGCCAAAGGAATTAAGAGCTGAACTACAAAGACTTATAAGAGCTAAACTACAAAGGATTCAATTCTTGTTTGTTCATCCTGCTGTGATATATCCTCATCCATTGACTCAGGTCTCTAGTAAAAACCAATTGCAGACATAACCTTACATTAGTTGTGGTTGTGGAGAATGAAAGAATTGGGATGCTTTCCCCTAGGAGTGGCTCGGTGAAGGAAAAGGACAATATACATATATAGGACAAACTAAACTAAGAGGCAAGAATAACTCCAAGCCAATGATGATAGGAGGAATATAAGCCCCCCAAGAATTCCAAGAAAGATTGAGAGAGATACCCCTTCATATTTGGTTTGTAATCACCCATTTTATTTGCATTTCAAAGGTCAAGGTGATACCAGTTGACATATTATTTATAGTTGTAAAGGGTAAAATTTATTGTGTTAACCTGGGAAGTCAGTAATGATCCCACTGAGATTGAGTAAAATCAGAATGGCCAGATTCTCTTGCTGCTGCCATTTTTCTTTTACGTATAATAGATAGAGGAGGTTTCTATCATCATAGAGATTATGGGGAATTTATTTTCTAAAGTTAAGTCATTCATTCAACAATATTTTATGCTATATATCAGACACAGTTATAGGCAGCTGGGTTACATTGATTAATACAACATACCAAAAGCCACTGTTCTCATTGGACTTACAACTACTCTACAATTAAAACATCAAAGAAAAAAAAATAAAGTACAAAAAAAGGGAAATTCAAACAGACAATTTCATTGCACTTAAATGCCCATTTTAGAACAGAGTGATTATTTTGAAACAACATTTCAAGTACTTTACCAGGTCTGGGAAGATGTTAATGATATCTTTTTGCAGCTTCAAGTTATGTTGGACTTTTGCTACCGAGTGACTTAAGATTTAGGGGTTCTAGAGGTTTGGGGACAAAAGAGAGTGACATCCATTTTTCTTTGATCTACAGAATGACTGGATTGAGAGTGATTCTCTAGAAAGAACTTACTCCACATACTGGTTGCTAAAAAATAAAAATACTAGTAGATATTGATAAGAGATGAGCTATGGAGCTAAACAGATGAATATGCTGATCAGAATGGACCTCATAAAATTTTTGGTATTTTTCTCTAACATACTGATTTCATTGATTTTTCAAGCCAAATGATTAGAATACATGATTAGAAGTCTCTTGATGTCATGTTGAGAATTGGCTGTCACTGAATCATTGCGGTATATCAACTGCAGTGAAACAAAACAGACATACAGAAGCAAAATCTAATGAGATTGGATTTTAGAGATTGCATGTTTTTGTGACTGGTCACAAGTATTTCATATGGCCTTTATTAGGGAAAAGTAGAGTAGTGGCTTATTATGCTCTGGAAAAAAATTCAATGGTAAAATGAGTTTGGTAAACCATTTCTTTCATGATGTTCACAATGCATATTGGTTCATTGAGGTCCCTAAGACATCCAACAGTAAAGAAACCTGTTCACTTTTGCTTACTCATGAGATTTCTGAAATTTTTTGACCATGAAATCTAGTTTGTTTATTTTGATATTTTCTTGTTTCAATAAACATCAATTATTATCCCATGAATATATTTTGAAAATGTTACTCCAAAATGGTTTATGTTTAAAATATATATTTTGAAAATAATTTGAAATACATAAATAGTAAATAAAGCTATATTTGATAGACACTAACAAACATGAACAAAATATTTTTGAAGTCTTTGTGGTTATTTTTTTCTTTTGAAAAAAAATGATTTGAAACTAGCAAATAGGTTTCTAGGCCATACGAGGCTGATAGTAATTTGTTGCACAAATTTGCACTGGTAGATAATCGAATTTTTATCACTCATTACAAGCTGATTACCCTCTTTGAAGATGCTCTACTTTTCCCCAACTTTGCATCTGAGGCACACATTAGCTGGGCAATTGCTTGCAGTTTTTGTTTCCTATTCTCTAGCTTTTAATGCCATTTGAAGATCCAAAAACTTTTCAAGAAGCAGTAAAGCAAGAAAGTACTATCCTGCTTGCTAAAAGAAAATAAAACCATCTTCAAGGTATGCTTATTCCTCCAATTTCATGGATGCTAAAATCCATGAATGGGCTCCATCTCAAGGCCATCTTGAGCAGAATTGCACTGCTTTGCATCTAATGTTGCAAAAAGACTCCACCAGGGAGTCTTTTTTTCTTGGGAGAGTACTTCTTATTACAGATGAGCAGCAGAATTTCCCAAGATTAGCAAATCTCTGTAATGACTTGGGTTTAAGACACCTGACAGGATATGCAAATACAATCCAAACTGCCTCTCTGAAAGAGTAAGAGCATCTGATGAACAAAATAAAATAGGCTTTGCCTTTTTACTTCTGATGCTAATTGAAATGTTATAATTATAAAGCTAATAAATTTAGATGTTTTCCTATATAGAATTACCTTTTCTTATTAAAATATTAACATTTTTAAACTACTAATATTTTATTTGTAAAGAAAGACCATTTGCTCTAGACTAAAGTTCATCTGAATGGCTGGATTGTGAAAATTAATATCAATAATAAACTTTCTTTCTTAAAATAATCCTATAAAAGAAGTCAGCTTGAAAGTAAGACCCAAACAGCTTTCAGTTAAGTTTTAATCATATAGGAGACCCAAAATGAGATTGTTAGAGGTATCAGCTATCAAAATCAAACAAAAATTAATTTAATATCTATTAAACTGACATGTATTGCTCTTACATTATGGGTTAGACATTATAATAAATGTTGGGAAGATAGGAAGCAAGTCAGACTCTCTTTCCTAAAGAGGGTACAGCCACGTAGAGGAGAAAGTACTATAAATAGGCAATTATGCCTTGCCCAGTCTAAGAATAGGGAGAGAATGGCTGTGTGTGACTATTTCCAGGGGAAGTGAATCTGAATTGAGTTTTTAGAAGTGACTGATAGTCAGGTCTGATGAGATGAAGGGATAGGGCATTCTAGGTAGGATGTACAATATGTATCATGGGACAGGATGAGAAGGAAATACATTGAGTAACAACAAGGCTAGAGTGAGAGGGATTGGCATGGGATGAGACTAAAACGTGGGAAGGGCCATCACAAGGAACCTTGTATTCCAGGCTGAAGAGTTGAGGTTTTATCCTGTAGGTGGTGAGGGTCATCGATAAATCTTATTTAGGGATCTCACTGGTTGGACCCTAACCGGCACACAGTTATGGTTAGGGTGGGTGGCATTCAACAGATTGTTAGGTGGTGGTGGTGGTGGTGGTGGTGGTGGTGGTGGTGGTGGTAGTGGTGGTGGCGGGGTGTGTGTGTGAGAGAGAGAGAGACAGAGAGAGAGAGACAGAGAGAGAGATAGATAGAGAGAGAGAGAGATTATAGAGTTCAGTGATGGAGGAATTTGTGGGGCTTGGTAGTTGAGCAGCAGTGGCATTAGAGAAGAATGTTGCAATTAGACAGATAAGCATACTATAATGCTAGGAGTTCCAGGTAATATTTCCTTTTCTAAATTAGGAAAATATACCATATAGAGCCAAGGATCAGAGATTTTGTCTGTTTGTTCAAGGAAAGAGTGGAGACTCTGTGTTGAGGCAAGAACATGAATGCCCCTGGGATCCAGGTCTTACTCTGAAAGGTAAAAATGCCTCCTCTCCTGCTCATGTCAATCTTTCCTCTTTGATAGACTTGTTTTACTTCTTCAATCTTTCATCTATCTTATGTATTTCCAGTTTTATTTTTTTCCATAATGTATTTTTTAAAGTGAAATGTGCAGCTGATTATGGAGTCAAAACCAAAGATACCTGTGCTGAGAGTCTATCACCTTTATTAATCAATTGCTCAGATATTTTCCTCCAATTCATTCCTCATAGGTCTCTCAGTTTCCTACCCATTTAAAATATTTTTATCCTTTCATATGTATAATATATATATATATACACACACACATACACACACACACACACATATATGTATATATATACACATATATATATTAGTATATATAGAATAAAACAGTGACCTTTTAATTTATAGTATATACGATACAATGTCATTTCCTTATATAAGCAATAATTTACTTTTAAAAAATGTTAATTCTGCTTGGGCCCCAGGTTATTTTAGTATTCCAGTATTGAATTCTGGGATACCAAGTATTCTTTAGATATAAGGAACAGAACTCAATTTAAAAGTAAAGAGACAAGGTAGAAGGTGTGTGTGTGTGTGTGTGTTGAAACATTCTGGAGTTTGACTGCAAACTCAGGGCCAGAAATTGTTGGCAGACACTGTGAGCTATAAGAACCAGGAATTGGAAAGTTAATTGTGCTGATTCTTCCTTCAAGACTGTATGGTCTCTTAATTGCTCCTCACCATGTGCCTATTTATATTCTCCTGTCTCTAAAGATTGGCTCTGTTTAGGTGTGAACTGGAGGTCCCAATCTGAACTAGAGGAAATCTCTTGAGTCCCAACCCAAGAAAAATGGCTAACAGGTTCCTCTTGAGTTGACTGTTGTACACTCCCATCACATAAGGTTAGGGCACTAGGTTACATGGACCAGTGCCCACTCAGTGGGAGTATTGAGCATGATGCCTTAGAAGAGAGAATGGAGAATATCTCCAAGAATGAAATGTAGGGCAGGAAGAAAATAATTGGTACAGATGAACCTTAT
The DNA here is from genome assembly GCA_027563665.1 of Antrozous pallidus. NCBI lineage: Eukaryota > Metazoa > Chordata > Mammalia > Chiroptera > Vespertilionidae > Antrozous > Antrozous pallidus. Next base: position 63,752,107 of record CM050521.1, read on the forward strand.
TCCTGAACCTGCTGCTACTCTCCCACCTCTATCCCCCTCTAGGAGCATCTAACAAATCTCAACTTAACCCTAAGTTTCAACTCTTTAATTTAGATGCTAATGAGCAGTGGAATGACCAAACCATGGACATGAATAAGGAAAAGATAGAGAACAAAGGTCTAAGGGGAAACTTATGAAGAAAATAATGATCACTTAAATAGTCCAATACTACCTGGCATATGTGTGACCTACTTTCTATAGGGCCAGAGGACTCACTCTTCTTCCCAATGTATTGGAGTGGTTACAAGGACTGGAATTTTCTTCTGCCAAAGTAGAACAAGCTGAATTAGTTCTATGAATCTTTTCTGAAAACTGTTTGGTACTTAACCTCTTCTCACCCTCTGCTTGCAATTCCGAAGTGGTTATTTGTCTTGTTGCTATTCGTGCTGTTTTATTCTTTTCTCTATACAGCTTTGCTTTCTTAAAAATAAGGATGTAAGTGTCCCTAGAAACAAATCGTGTAAAATTGAACCCTCCATGCCTTTTTCTGTAGATAAAAGCTTTCTGGAATTTTTTCCTACGTTTAGTATTTGGGTAAGGATGAGGATTATAGGTACAAGAACATTTTCCTTTCCCTTGGGGTGAGCCAGGATTATAAATGGGAGTAAAGAATAATGGTCTTCTACTCACACCACTTTAGCTTCGGGTGAAGTAGCAATAGAGCTGCTGGGCAGGCACCACCAGCATGATGCTGAAGTATTGATTCAACAATGAAAATATACAAATTAGTTTTCAATGGGTTTAAGTGTGTTTTGACATATCGTCTCATTTCAGAAACTACCTTCCCTAAATGACACTCTACGTTTTACAGTTGTCTGCTTTGACACTGCAGAAAAACAAGGAGAGATATTTAATTTTTTAAAGAGGCCATTCACTAACTTAAATCAATGTTTTTCAAACTCCTGATGCTTGGAGTTCCCTACCTCGTGCAGAGATAAGTCTGAGCATTAAAGAATACAAGAGTGAGGCTGATTGACCTATTATTTTAACCAAAGGAGTTCCATAATCTTGAGTATTCTTATAATCTATATGGAAGTAGGTCACTATCTTTCACTGGTCAATTAATTGACTACATTTTCTGTTACCTTTTTTCCTCTTCACGTCAACAACATACTTCCATAGTCGTATCTTGGAATAAATGCTGCATCCTAAAACTGCTAATTAAATAATACAACTTTCTGACCCAGATCTCCGCTTTTTCCAACATATTTATTCAGTAACTCTCAGGAAGCCTCTTCTTAGGTCTTTTCAGCCCTTTCATCCCCTGCTTCATTTCCCAGCTCACCAGCTCCCTCCTTCCTTCACTACCTTCATACTCAATTCAAATCCCAAGGCCTATCACATCAAAAAAATCTCTCACTAATTTCATGATTTCCTTTTCCCTTTCCTTTGTCACACCTCTCTAGCAGACTCATATTCCTGGATGAGCACAACTATCTGCTTTATTTGTACTGGTGCTCAGGAGCACAATGAGAAAATATTACAATAAAACAGACTGCTGCTTCTGTAAAGTCCTGACTTTTAAGCTCAGGTTGTTTCTAAGTATTGTTCAGCAGTCTTAATACATTTCTCTGGCCAACCATCCCACTCTCCACATTGACATTTCAAAGGGTCTCACTCTTCTCAATTTAAAATTTCATGTCCACTGTCTCACTTTCCTCATTGTCAGCATATTATTTTACCTTCTACTTACAGAGACAAAGAAGGATAGGAATAGACAAGAGAACCCATTTTCAAACATAGCAGTGGTTCTACACATTACCTCTCCTCCTATTATAGGGCTTGAAGAGTTAGCACTCCAGGTGCTCCTGGTTAGGACTAAAGAATCTGTCTTCTTAGATGCTGAATTCTTTATTATTCTTTTTTAAAAATCAAATCTCCTCTCCTAGATTATTCAGAGTGACAATTAAACATGATCAAATCACTACCACAAAAACATCAACAAATAATATTTTGTAACATATCTTCTCAGAGGAATGGTTCATACTCACTGTCAAATACTTAACAGGCAGCACTGAATAAATGAATAAATCATTTAAAATATTTGATAATGTAACAAAATATTTAAAAGCAATGAATGAATGAATTTGAAGGTCCTACTGTACTGTACTAAGTGATGGGGATATGGGATATATAGCCAAGTTCTCTCTCCATTCTGATAGGCTTGCAGTCTAGTAGGGAAGACTAGCAAATAAACAAACATTAACAATACAATTTGATACGTGCTATATGAAGGTGTCTGGGACTATGGAAGCATATTCATAAGCAATTGAAAATTTCAAATGGTAGCACAACACAGTTTTGACACACAGTATTAAATTAAGACAAATGTGTTTTTAAGTTAAAATAGGATAAAGTTCTGAAAAATACTCTAGCATAGTGTGTCCACAAGTTTTAAATAAATTTTATTTTGTGAGATCTTCAAATTTGGGTCAGAAATTGCATAGGGATTTGAATTATAAGCAGTGTACTGCTTTTAAAGTCTCTGCTTGACCATGAACTCTTTTCCATATTTAAATAAAGCCCTTTTTAAAAAGCTATTACTATTTCTTCTAGAGTAAGTCCCTGGTTTTGACTCATAGTTCCTAAATTTCTGTTCAGTTTACCAGATTTGGTGAACTTTCTTGTATAACAACAAATTCCTCAGGCAGAACAATTAACAACACTGTATTAAAAATAATCTGAAGTCATTGGGAGATGTATCAAATTGCATAGTACTTGTGATTAGAAAGAGTAAATACATGGATAAAGTTAAATAAATAGTGAATAATCAGAATATCTTATGGAGTTTACATATGTATACATACTGATGTGTTTGTTAGTGTGTGTATTTGTGAAGTAATCTTTAAAACTTAGATTACCAATAATTGCATCAAATGTAAGTGAACTAAATACTATAAGTGAAAAATATTGCCAGAATAAACAAAAAATATTAAAATCATTTAGATGTTGCTTACAAGAGGGATAACTTAAATTTAAAGTCATGGAAAGTTGTAAGCAAAATGTAAAATACACTAACCTAAAAAGGTTAATATTATAATCCAATATTATAAAAAATAGATTTTTAAGGTAAGACACATTCTAGAGATAGAGATATAATTTATAGTAAAAAAAAGGTTAATGCATCAAGAAGACATTATTTAGTATTTGTGTACCTATTTACATATTTTGAAAGCATATGAAGCAATAACATGTGGAGCTACAAGTTATTTGTATATATTATATAAAATATACTAGAGGACCAGTACATGAAAATTCATGCATTGGAGGGGAATCTCTCAGCGCAACCTGCCTCCTCTCATAGTCTGGAAGCCCTCAAGGGTGGGAGACAATCAGGGGGAGGCAATACCCCCATCAAACCTCTGCTGCTGCCACTGTTGGTAGCACCAGCCTCAGCCAGCCCTGGTTATCTGAGCCTCAGGCGGTCCTGGAAGGCTGGGCAGCTGCCATCTGAGGCTTGCCTGTGCATTGAGCCAGCCCTGAGTGGCTGGGCAGCCACCATCAGAGGCTTGCCTGTGCCTCAGCTGGCCCTGAGTGGCAGGGGTTTGAGAGGACTGGGGTACTCTGGAGGCAGGTGTACAGCAAAGGGGACTGGGCACTGTCATCTTGTGGCTGTGGGTGCTGCCCTCTTTGAGGGTGGTGAAGTCAATTAGCATATTCCCTAATTATTGGCTGTGGGTGCCACCCTTTTGTGACAGTGTGAGGGTCGATTAACATATTCCCTCTTTATTAGCTAGGATAATTACATATTACATCAAAAATACACACCTAAACACAAAAATATATGTGTGTGTATGTTATGTTTTGCAACTAATAGCATGTTCTTCCAGGACACTTGGAAAATCTATTGAACAAAATAAACTGTGAATAAAAGAGATCTAGAGACACAGAAGCACAGAACAGACTGTCAGATATCAGAGGGAAGGCAGGTGGGAAGAGATCAACCAAAGAGCTCATATGCATTTATGCATAACCCATGGACACAGACAATAGTGTGTCTGGGGTGATGGGAGAGCAGGCTATAAGGAATCAATGGGGAAACAAAAGGGGACATATGTAAAGCTTTCAACAATAAAGATTTTTTAAAAAAATGTAAATCCTATGTCACACCTTATACAAAAACCACTTCAAGAAGATTATAGATACAAATATGGGAAGTAAAAAATAAGACAGCATATTTATGGTCTTTGTGTATACATAAATGTCTTAAATAGAACAACAACACAAAAAACCTGCTTAAACATCTAGAAAAAGAAACCTATTACACTTTCGCAAAACTAGGACTTTTTTTTCAGTTTTAGAAGCATGGAACAGACTGTGGAGTATCAGAGGAAAGGCCGATTCTAAAAGAAAAAAATGCTTTTAAGGAATATGTAATATGTATTAATAGACCTGAAGCCATGTCTTTACCTGGAATGTTTTGTGTTTAGCTCTGCTTTAAAAAGGTAAAGACACCATACTTCCAAGATGGCTTATAGCCAGTAGACATGACTTTGGCGGTTAGAATAGTTCTGCGTTTATTCACTTGGGAAAAACCAATTTACAAAAAATAATAAGGCATTTCTTACAAGCCATAATTACTTTGCTTTGCAACCCTTGCTGTTTTCTGGTTGGCTCCTAGGCAGACTAAAACACAGCAGCAATAAACAGACTAATCATTTTCCTATACCGAAGCCTCAGTCAGGAAACTCATTAATCTCATCTGTGCCAAAAGCAAATATCTTCACAGTCCTCCCTGCTTTGCCTTTTAGGTGAGTCAGAGCACCTGGTTGCCAATTGCTAGCTGACGATAATTAGCTTTCAATTATCACCAGTTACATTTTCACCTGTTCAATTTGCAAATTCCTGAATTTTTTGGCTTGCCCTGTTAACAAGTTCTGATCTCTTCTGTCTTCCCTACACCTGCTCTGTGAGAGCAGGGAAACAGCTCTCCACTGGGGAATTCTCCATCATCTGCCGTCCTGTCCAGCTTTATCCATCTGGTGTTAGATGGCACATACTCTGCAAGGAAACATTTGGAACAACGAGGTTCTTAGTTCTGCTTTCCTGGAAGTATTTCTATGACTTTTTTCACTTTATTCAAAAATAGTCAAGTGACCATTTGTTTTTATAAGTAAACTTAAGAGATAACTAAGACAATATAAGGAATGAGTGAATTTTTAACAACGGGAGTCACCTAAATTGAATAATGGATTAAGATTTAATAAACCAGGAAATAATATGAAGTTAAAGGAGGTAATGCTGTAAAATTTAGTGTGGGCAAGATGTGTCATGCTAAGTACAGGTATCAAATGCATTACAAAACAGCTATTGACCTAGTAATAGAAAAACAGCTAATCATATGCAATTAATGTATTTATTACACTAATCCCCAACTTCCTTACATTTCAGAAAATATGTTTTATCTAACTAGTGAGTATAAACAAATATATATGGAAATTACTTTTTAAATTAAATTTATTGAGCTGACATTGCTTGATAAAATTAAATAGGTTTCAAGTATATAATTCTATGATACATCATCTGTAGATATTCTTAAAATTATGACTAAATTAGTCATTGTTTCACATATACAGTGTGCTCATAATCTAAACAATGAAAACAGTATATTTCATGAATATCTCCTGAAATAAGGTCATAAGAACATTTACTGAGTAAAACTGCTGTTTGAAACTTTGGCCACTGTTCACCCCTGCTTGCTTCAAACAAAAGAATTATTGCTTTAGTTTCTAGCCTGTGATCTTGAAGACTAGAACCAGAGGAGTAATGGTCTGACACCAATTATGTAGATATGACACCTGTTTTTACAAAGATAGGACCACTTTCCCATGTTTAGCACAAAACATAGTTAGAAGATAAAGAGCGAGCAATAGGGTCATTCATAATCTTTTGGCACCCTTTCCCCAGATGCGGCCTTGAGGGCTGTTTGCCAAACACAGGGCAATAACATTCATGGTTCAGACCCCTTTACAAGGCCTGCCTGCACGCAGGGCGGTGCGGCCATGGGTGTTTGCATGGTGCCCCCGCCACCGTCCTGGAGTGTTTTCAATAAATCCTTGCCTGCTTATTACCAACTTAATCGCCTCTGTGGTCGTTGACAACTGGTTGTGGAAGTCACCTCACAACATCTCCCTCTTATGTTAAATGGGCAAAAGGCAGTTTTTGGTTTCATCCCAACTAAAGTTTAACATCTATGTCTCTAAACATTAAATACCACCACATCTCTTAAAATAGATTCTAATTTCTCAAATATACAGACTAGAATACAACCTATTCCTCTACTGACTCTATTATCTTGAAACTATCATTCTGTTTTGTTTTTTTAAATGACAATAAATAGAAAAGTTTAAAAATGAACTGTATTACTCAGGGAAGATGGCCAAACTGAGTCTCCATGGATGGGCACAGACAAATACAGTAGGTCCTTGAGTTACGTTGGAGATTCATTCCTACAGCGACGTAAATAGTAACCCACCTACATGAGAACCTACGTCCCTCAATGGAGCACATACACAGCTGTAATGAAGTGAAACAGTAAAAATTTAAAAGATAATTCCTGACCTTTACTTGTGATAAGTAAATCATAAAAAACATAAAGCACATATGTATATACGTCGAAATGATGAAACTTTTTTTTATAAATGGAGATGGTGATGGGATTGGGCCTAAACGGGCAGTTGGACATCCCTCTCACACTCCAGGATTGCTGGCTCCCAACTTAGGCATCCCCACCTGCCTGGGATGCCTAACTGCTCCCTTTTAGACCTAGTCCCCACAACTGCTCTCCCCTGCAGGCTTGGGTCCTCCCCAACTGCCCTCCCTTGCAGGCTCGGTTGCCCCCAACTTCCCTCCTCTGCCATCTTGGTCACCCTAATTGCCCTCTCCTGCATGCCTGGTCCCTCCCAACTGCCCTCCTCTGCTGGCCATCTTGAGGTGGCCATCTTGTGTGTTGGAGTGATGGTCAATTTGCATATTAGACTTTTATTAGATAGGACAGAGGCCTGGTGCACGGGTGGGGGCTAGATGGATTGCCCTGAAAGGTGTCCAGATCAGGGTGGGGGTTCCCTTGGGGCATAGGGTGGCCTGGGTGAGGGTTCTGTAGTGGCAGACAACTCCCCACAGTGACCCAAGTGGAGGCCCTGGTATCTGGGATTTACTTATCCTCTATAATTGAAACTTTCTAGCCTTTTAGTGGTGGCCAAGGCAGGTCAGGTGGTGGGAGCTCGGCTTCCTGCATCGCCAGGGGCAACCCAGCTCCGTGGCTGCTGCCATTTTTGTTGGGATTTATTTATCTTCTATAATTGAAACTTTGTAGCCTTGAGTGGAGGCCTGGGCCCACCAGGGTGTGTGGAAAGCTTGGCTTCCACCATTGCTGGGGAAACCCACACCTCCTGCTCACTCTGTGGCTGCAGCCATCTTGGTTGGGTTAATTTGCATACTTGCACCTGATTGGATGGTGGGCTTGGCTTGTGGGTGTAGCAGAGTGATGGTTAATTTGCATATTACTTTTTTATTAGATAGGAGGATATATATTCAGTGCATATTCAGCAGTTTTAAATGAAGTAGGTTTATCAGAAACAAAGGATATAGTTTCAAACATGTCAAAATATATACAATGAGCATTAATGCTGAGTCTGAATGTGTAGGACCAAGTATAATGGAATTAACTATATTCAATTTATATTTAAGAATTTAATGATTATTACATGAATAGCATGTCTGAAGCCTCTGTAGGATTGTCCTCTATCACGGTTAGACTCATTTGATTTCAGCTGTCAGGAGATGTTTTGTAACAGACACTATCAGGTAATACTGCAACTTTCTCATCCCTCAGACTTTTGTAAGAAATCTGTGCAGGATAAAATAGAATTTATAGTAATCACTAAATTCTCTAATTTGGCTTTTATTTCTGAGCTTCAGATAAGAAAAACTGAGTTAGAAATGGATTGATTAGTACTCAATTCCCATTTACTTTATCCTGATTTAGCATGTTCATTCTTGTGGCAAAATTATATGTCTCTGAATTTTTATGCACTTGTACACTGCTGAAATTTTTCATTGCAAATATTATTAAGAAATGGAGTCAACAAGAAAGAGATTTTGGAACCTTTAAAGATCTGACATATACTATCTCTCTTTATTTGGATAGTCAGTAACTGTTTTCATCCATAAGCCACTTATTTATTAACTGCTGGTTGGACTGGTTCACTGGTTCTGTGATTTATATTTGTGGAATTTGGCACATATCATGTATAAAATATACTCTGCTGTATTCTTGATTTGCCTGGTACTTTTGAAGTGATATGATTTTTAATATCTTCATTCACCTGATGAAAATTGTATTGACTATTTAGTCTATAATCTATGTCTATATCTATATATCTATATCTATATCTGTATCTATATCTATAATCTACTAGAGGTCTGATGCATGTAATTCATGCAAGAGGAAGCTTTTCTTCCCCCAGCTTCCCTCTGGTACCTGGGACCTGGGCTTCCCTCACAGCCCTGGCTTCATCGGGAAGGTTGTCCAGAAGGATGTGTAGTATAATTAGTATATTATGCTTTTATTATTATAGACTAGTGGCCTGGTGCAGGAAATTTGTTTGTTGGGGATCTGTTCCTCAGCTCAGCCTGCACCCACTCCAATCTGGGATGTCTTGAAGGATGTCCTACTGACTACTTATAGGGATTAGGACTAAACCAGCAGTTGGACATCTCTCTCGCAATCCAGGACTGCTGGCTCCTAACTGCTCACCTACCTGCCTGATTGCCTCTAACCACTCGGCCTGCCAGCCTGCTTGTCCCTAATTTCCCCCACCACAGGGCTGCTTGCCCCCAAATGCACTCCCCCAACAGCCTGATCACCCACAACTGCCCCCTGTGCCAGTGTCCTCACCCCCAACTTCCCTTCCCACTGGCCAGCTTGCCCCTAACTGCCCCCTGCTGGCCTGCTCACTCCAAACTGCCCCCATAGCTGTCCTGATCACCTCCAACTGACCACCATTGATGGCCTTCTTGTCCCCCAATTGACACCCCTGCTGGTCTGCTTACCACCAATGGCCCTCCCCCCTACCGCCTAATCACCCATAACTGCCCTTCCCTCTTGGCCTCTAACCACCTCTACCTTGGCCCCACCACCATGACTTTTTCAAAAGAATGTCTGGAAGGTCTCCTGGAAGGTCTCCCTGTCTAATTAGCACATTGCCCTTTTATTAGTATAGATAGAGGCCTGGTACATGGGTAGGGGCTGGCTGGTTTGCCCTGAAAGGTGTCCCAGATCAGGCTGGGGTGCTTGGCCAGGATGGGTGAGGGGCTAAGGGCCATTTTCAGGCTGGCCACAGCCCATTCAGGGTGGGGGTCCCCACTGGGATGTCTGGCCAGCCTGGGTGAGGGACTGATGGCCGTTTGTAGCCTGGCCATAGCCCCCAGCCTATGACAAAAGTAGGTTTACGGGTGTATTTATGTGAAACACAGAGTTTATTCTTGTATTATTCTTTAATTATTGTATTATTGTGTTGCAACTGCAAACCTACTTTTACCCACCTATAGATGAATATAAATTCAAATACATTGAAAAGATAGGATCATAGTAAAATGTGGAACAAAAAATTGGAATAACATTTCCCCATATGGAGTAAGATAATTTGTATTTGCTTACCAAGCTCCCAGACCCTTCTTTTTTACTTCTTTTTTTTCTTTCAGCGTCTCCGAGTGGAGGCAAGGGCGGCTGGAAGCAAGTATCTAGGATTTATTTATCTTTTATAATTGAGACTTTGTAGCCTTGAGCAGAGGCCAGAATTGGCCAGGATGGGCAGGAAGCTTGACTTCCTCCATTGCCAAGGGTAACCCAAGCTTCTTGCTTGCTCCAGCTTCATGGCTGCTGCCATCTTGGTTGACTTCATTTGCATACTAGCTTGTAGGTGTGGCTTGTGGGCATAGTGGAGGAAAGGTCAATTTGCGTGTTTCTCTTTTATTAGATAGGATAGGATATCTAGGGTTTTTATTTTATTTTTTTATTTTTTAAAGTATTACAGGTAGTAGGACATATGTTTCCTCTTCCCCCTTGCCTCACTGGAGATATCTAGGTTTTTAAAATCAGTTTCACTATAGCTTCTCATTTCCTAATAATTAGTGAGTTTATATAACCACCTGTATTTGTTGCTCTCTGAAAAATAAGAAAATGCCCCAGAGCTGAAATAGCATCTAAATGTTGAACAGGAGGGAATCTGTTATTAAAATTATAGTATCTACATACTGTGGAATGCAACCTAAGTACTCTATTGCAAATGTAGAGTATTTAATAAAGTGTGGATTCCAGATGCTTCTTTTATATATAAGAATATTGACAGTATTCCAGATATCAAGAAATAGACATCTCCCAGCTTTTCTTTTTTCCGAAGGGTAAATATGTGAATTAAGTTTGGTCAATTATATGTGACAGGAGGTTTTGGTAAGAGCAGATTCATCTCTCTTTTCCCTATATTTCCTCAAACATAGATACAAAGATGAAGGGAGAACAACCATAACTAGATAACAATAAAAATTAAAGTGATGATATCACTTTCTAAGGAGACTATATTTGTAATGGAATTATGGTCCTACCATAAAAGAATTGCATTACTACCAACACATGAAAAGATCCAATGTATGGGTCTTCTCATATCTGTCTCATATTTGAGTGCAGCTGTCACACAAATCAAATCAGGTCAAGAATTGTGAGAATTAATAAACATGGTCTCAAGTCACTAAAGTTGGAGTAATTTATTTTACATAAAAATGCTTAGCATATATGCACATGTCTATGCTGTTTACAGGGGTTGACAAAAGTAGGTTTACGGGTGTATTTATGTGAAACACAGAGTTTATTCTTGTATTATTCTTTAATTATTGTATTACTGTGTTGCAACTGCAAACCTACTTTTACCCACCTATAGATGAATATAAATTCAAATACATTGAAAAGATAGGATCATAGTAAAATGTGGAACAAAAAATTGGAATAACATTTCCCCATATGGAGTAAGATAATTTGTTTTTGTGATTCTCTCCATAGCTAGAGAAAACCTGGAAAGTAGAAGTATATTTCTTTTCCATTAAGTATATTTCTTTTCCATTAAAAAAAAGGTAGCTGTATCTTTGGGTCTTGAATCTGGCCTTGCTTGCATCAGATGATCTTTGGGGAACTTGGTATTTTGCTGTCACAAAGAGAGGTTGCTTTACCTTTTTTTTTTCTTTATCACCCAAGGGTAATTTTCCATTCATTTTTAGAGACAGTGGAAGGTGCTCTTCAGATAGAGAGAAACATTAATGTGAGAAATTGATTGGTTGCCTCTCACACGTGCCTGATCAGGGCCAGGGATCTAGCCTGCAACTGAAGTGCTAGGTGTACTGGTTAATAATGGCAGATTTGGTAATCAAAGAAAACATGATAATTTCAAGAGAAACATCAAAAGTGCTTTATTCAAAGTAATGTCAATCGCTAGCTACATATTTACCTCATCTTTCAGGTAATTTGTGGATACCGTCCCAATAGAACTTTTCTTGTTTTGAGGCAAACCATTCAAAGACCCAATTTTCCACTTCTTTATACATTTTGAAGTGCTGCTCAGAAAGTGGGTGTGCCATCGTTCAGAACAAGTGGTAATCTGAAGGAACAAGATCTGGTGAATATAGAGGGTAGGTTAATACTTCCCAGGCAAGATCTTTTATCATGTTTTTATCTGGTTTTGAAGTGTGTGATGGTGGGTTATCAAGAAGCAAAATTACTTTGCTGTGTCTTCTGGCATATTCTGGTTATTTCACAACCAAAGTGTGGTTCAAATTGATGACTTGTTGTTGGTATCGATCAGTATTAATGGTTTCACCTGGTTTTAGAAGCTCATAATCCATCACACCTTCCTGATCCCACTAAACACAGAGCATTGTCTTCTTTACAAAGCCATTTGGCCTTGTAATCAATGTTGATGGTTCACCTGGATCAACTCATGATTTTGTGCACTCAGGACTCTCAAAATAAATCCACTTTTCACCGCCAATCACAATTCAATGCAAGAAAGACTTTCTTTGCTAATGTTGAAGCAACATTTTACTGATGACGTCTCGGTTTTCCATTTGTCTTTCGTTCAGTTGATGTGGCACCCATTTTTCTTCCTTTAAAATCTTCCCCATTGCTTGTAAATGATCAGAAATTGTTTGCTGAACAACGTTTAAACTTTCTGCAAGTTGTTTTTGAGTTTGACAGGCATCTTCATTCAATAATGCTTGTAACTATTGGTCTTCAAACTTTTTTGGTTGACCTAGACATTGTCTTTCATATCAAAATCATCACTTTTCAAGCCTTTAAAACAGCATTCACAAGTATCTTGAGATTGATCATGTTCATCATAAACTTCCTGAAATATATGATAACCTTTTCTTCAAAATAAAGTAATGAATTAAAACTTTCCACAAATACCCTTTTTTTGGGCATGAAATGTGACATTTTTAATTGTAAAAATATTTATGATGTTAACACCTTTAGCAAATTTGAAATATGACGTTTTGAAGCTTGTTGTCAATACAACAAAATAACATACATTTCAAATCCATATATCAACACATGTGTAACTCCATCTATTGAAAAAAATCTGCATTATTAACCGGAACATCTAGTATATGCCCCTGACCAGAATCGAACCCAGGACCCTTCATTCTGCTGATGCTATATCCATTGAGCCAAACTGGCTAGGGTGAATTTGCTTTATTTTCATCTGTTGAGAGAGGCTAGTTCTTTGAGTAGAAGTAGCTGTGTGCTCACATCTAGAAGAAAAAGAAAATTTTGTAATTTAGGTCATTCCAGAAACACACATGGAGAAAAGGATTTCAGTGCCAGAAAGTCATTTGGGAAGTGCAGAACTAAGAAACAATAAAGGAGAGGGGCAGTGATGCAGGAAAAGGAAGGAGACAGAAAGTGCTTTCTTCAGCCTGCTCCCATAGGGGCCACTAGAGCTCAGTCCTGTAAGGAAACTATGGACTGGTTGGTATACAACACTTGACTCAGAATCACCTGTGCACTCCCAATCACCTGTCACAGCAGAGAGGGAGCTGGAATATTTGTGCACCAACTCCAATGAGTTGAGGACTGATTCTCCAGATGGCTCTTTTGGGGAAAGGCTTTTCCTGGCTCTGGGAAGAAAACAAAATGGCTCAGGCCTATTAAGTTCATCAGAATACAATGAAAGGTCCAAGAGATAAGGGCAGAGCCTGATGGTGTCTGCTCCAGGGATCTTTCCTACCATTGGGCAAAGGAGAAGGATTGTTGATTTGACAAATTTTGAGACTGCCCTACTTGCCCTTATCTGCCCTACAGGTTGGGAAGCTGGAACTGGGATGACTATCTTACCATGGTTACTCTGAATGGATGCCCTGAGGGCAGATAAGCCTAGGCTGGGTTTGCTTTGCTGGCCCATCAGACTATCAGGGGATCTCCAGAGTTCTCATGCTGCAGAAAGCAGGGCCTAAGGCAGCCAGGAGGAAGGAGACAAAGCTTGCCTACCTTACTGCAAAATGACTAAGGTAAGGATTTTGCCGCATTGTTAAGTGAGGCATACGCACAAGCGATTTAGAAAAATCAAATCATGTACATTTCCTGCACTTACGTGATATGGAATAAATTAGTACTTGCAATGGGTAATGTTGGTATATTTTATATTGTCATGTTATAGCCAATCTTCTATTTTTGTGCATTAATGGATTATGTATAAAATTAAGAGGATCATCCTTGAATTTTATCTGTATCTGAGAATTTCCTTAGGAGAAATCCCTAAATGTGGAATTCTGGATCAAAAGACATGCACGGGTCGAGTTTTAAAATATATTGTAAGATTGTCTTTTAGTATGGATGTATCCATTTATACGTAGTTCCATAATGTACTTGGTTTTCAATGATGCATAAGTGCCATTTCATATTTTAACTACATGCAACTATTTTTAGTTTTCCTGTCAATATTCTATAATTTTATAAAACAACAGAAAGTCTAAATGTATTTATTCAAAATTGTCCTTAATTAGACTATTCTTCCCATTTTTAAAATATTTCTGGAAATTTTGAACGAAATTATTTCTTTGGTATGTAAGTTTTCCATACCCATTTGTTAAAGTGGCTTGTCTTTGTCTAATATTAAATTGTTTTGATTAAATGTAAAGGAGTAACAAGAATTCTAGTTCTATGACTCATTGTTTTCCAGCTTTTAAAAAAATTATTATTATTATTTAATCAGAGAGGAAGGGAGAGAGAGAGAGAGAAAGACAAAGAGAGACAGAGAGAGAGAGAGAAGTCAATGATGAGAGAATCATTGATTGGCTGCCTCCTGCTCGCCTCTCACTGGGGATCGAGCCCACAACCTGGATATGTGCCCTTGACTGGAATCAAACCCGAGACCTTTCAGTCTGTAGGCGGATGCTCTATCCATTGAGCCAAACTGGCTTAGGCCCAACTTTGTTTTTATTACCTTATTATTTATTTAGTTTGCATGATAGAGAACTGATAAATAAAATTCCATGTATACTTATAAATACCTGCTAGTTGATTTACAACAATGGAAATGCCCAGTAAGTAAAAGGAAATGAGAGAGATTGCGTCTCTCATAATTTAGTGTCTCCTTAGGAAGTAATATTAAAATTGGCTTTCAGAGTATAATCAAGCATTTGTTCAGTAATCTTTCATTGATTTGCTATAAAAATGAAAGTACAAAGTGTAGATGAAATTGCAATACATTACGAATCAAAGAAGAGACTAAAATAAAACAATAAAATAGGATGGGGATTTTTAAAAATCTGGGCACTCATGGGCTCCTTAGTATTTTTTAATATTTCTAAAGAGGGGGAAACATCCAATAACTTAAAATGTACTGCAATTTAAAATGATGTAAAAAGTTTCTGGGTTGGGTTTAGTTTGATTTACTTTTCAGTTTTGGGTTACTTTTCATTCAAAAAGGAGTTCTTTGAAGGCTTCTTGTTGTCTGGCTAATCAAATAGCCTTGAGAAACAGGCAGCATGGGTGAAGGGCTAATTATGGCAAGAAGAGGTTAGGGGAGTTAATGGGTGCTGTTACTCCTTTATTCCCTGTACTAACTTTGGCTTGTAACCATGCCGTTTTCTTGGGTTGTAAAAATGTCCTCCCCCCTTTTTTTGTAGACAGAAATGCTCAGTGAAATAAATAAGACCAGGGACTTAGGCCTCATAGAGATTGGACCTCATATCCAAATTAAAAATTCTTTAATTTCCTTGAGCCTCAGTTTCCTTGTCGATATAATGTGAAAATTGGATAATTGTGAATATGAATAAAGACAAAATGCATGCATTGTTTAGTTTTGTAAGTGGCATTTACTAAGTCTCAAAGGATAGCTATATGATTTTAATTTGCTCTTTTAGCTATTATTTCTACTACTACTGTTTTTATCAGTATTGGGATGCTTTACTGCTTTGGTTGAAGGTTGTGACATTTACTAGAAATGAAGGTAACATTCCATTGGATTCAACTTTCTTACAAATCATAGTTAAAAATGAATTCTAAGTTATTCTTTTTATTAAATATGTCAGTAGAATGAGCTTTTAGAACTGTTGAAGACATTTTTACAGAGAATTCTTATTAAGATTCTCTTAAATATATTTTTATTGATTTTAGAAAAAGAGTAAAGGAAAAGGAAAGAAAGAAACATATGAGAGAATCACCAATCGGCTGCTTCTTGCATGCCCCCTACTGGAGTTCGAACCTGCAACCTAGGCATGTGGCCTGACCTGGAATGAAAACTGCAACCTTTTGTTGTATGGGAGGACACTCAACCAACTGAGCCACACAGGCCAGGGCTTAAGAGTCTTAGACATCCAGCCGAAACCTGTTTGGCTCAGTGGATAGAGCGTCAGCCTGCGAACTGAAGGGTCCCAGGTTTGATTCCAGTCAAGGGCATGTACCTTGGTTGCAGGCACATCCCCAGGAGGGGGTGTGCAGGAGGCAGCTGATCAATGTTTCTTTCTCATCGATGTTTCTGACTTTCTATCCCTTTCCTTTCCTCTCTGTAAAAAATCAATAAAATATATTTTTAATAAAAAAGTCTTAGACCTCTGTGTTATTGTCTAGAAAACTTAGTAGACAAATGTGGTCATCTATATAATTCATTCTTGAGATTAGCTGTAATATAATATAGTTCAGTGGTTACTAAAACTATATGATAATCAAAATTACCTGGGGTGATTTTAAGACCCACGGAAACTGAGGTCCCATTTTGACCTTCTGCATTAGAGTTCCCAGACAGGTTATTGGTATGACAGGGGCCACTTTTGATGATCAGGCCAGTGTGGCAACTGTTTCTCTTTAGTAAATGTTAACACCTTTAGTAAAATGGAGTAAAGACTCTCTCCCCCCCTTTTATGGTACTTAACATGTGTTAGACTAGAGGATTACTTTTCAGAAATGCATCAAGAGTCCCCGTGTTTTCTTCCTTTCCTTTTACTCTTCCAACAGTATAGAGAGTTATTGAAGTCTAGTTTCCTCCACATGCAAGGATCCTGGCACTCTGCACTGTCACAGAAATATTCACAGAAAATTGGGGAGATAATTCTTTGAGATGCTCCTGTGTTTACATATGGAATTACCTATTTTTTAAAAGCTGACAATTTACACAAAATTCTGGGAAATAAAATGTAACTGTGGTTTGTGGTAGGCGAATGCGAGAGAAGTTCCATGACTTTTTTTTCTCCATTAGGTTTTCTTTATACAAATAACCACAGATCACTCTCCATTCCAGGTTTGCAAAATTAAAAGCCTACATGGACCTTGTTGGTGGAAACTCTTATAAAGTGGTTTCCTTGATTAAGTTAAATTCTTTCTGTACCATTTTATTTGCAGGTTATGTGAATGGTCATTGTCTTTACTGCTCAGGCATATATATTCTTCCAGCTTTCTTGAAAGCTGGTAGTTTTCTTTTTTATTTTTGATAGAGAGATGAGTTCAACAAATATTTCATTTTCTCTTCAGTCTGCTTAAAAAAACTGACTGTGCAGGTAAGATGATAAATGGCAGCTGACACAGGGTTTCAGTGTCTGGAGACAATAGGGAATAGTGAGGATGATGATGAATGGAAGATTCATTAACTATCTCAGGAGTGCAGCTGTCCCTTAACTTACTGTTGCAATGTAGAAATAAAGACTCAGTGTTTCTGGATCTGATATCTTTTTTATTAAAAAATTCTCCATATTTTTAGGAGATGAGAATTGATTAAAAATTAAAAACATATTGGTTTACACAGTTCAAAGCAATCAAAACATGTCCATAGGATAAGATATGCCCATTTTGTACCTTCCAGTAAGCCCCGCACTAGATCTTTATTAATTTCAAACATAAAAATTAGCATGGATCCTTGGCATTAACTCATTGTGGTGATGTGAATTATTTTTCTATGTTTAATCAAATGTTTTAAAATTTTGAATTCTGTGCAGCTTTTAATTATACCTTTCTAACATTAGGGTAAGATATCCACACTAATGTAGTGTCACAGAATGTCATTTGGAAGTATTCTTAAGAGAAATTTTATCTATTTATTTTGTAGATGAGGAAACTGAGAGGCAAATAAAGTTGCTAACAGTCATGCATCTGGTTAGTAGTAGAGTCAGGATTTGAACCCAGAATTCCTGAGTATCACATCAGCACTTGCTGTCCCATTTTACCATGTGCCTTCAATGTATTTATTAGTTAGTTTGATTACTATAAGGCTTGGGAAATAAGATTCAATAGACACAATTTCCTTATGCATTTTCTCCAGGGACCTATTTCATAAGGCAAGATACATCTATCTGGTGTTTTAGCAAAATTTAAAACGACCTCCTAAATGTGTGCTTTGTTATGATACTTCATCTTAATTTAGATTTAGTGATAGCAGAAGTAAAATGAGCAAACTTGTGCCTTATCTTCCATATTAATAAATAACTACTTTTCTGCTTATTGGTTGTATTAGATAGTAAAGCCTCAGGAATGGAAAGTAAGGTATACACTGTGATTTTTTAAAAAATTATTTTAAATTTTCTTCTGGAATACCGGATGAGTGAGCTATCCTAGAGTTCATGTTTTGGTGACTTTATTTTGACTTTGTTCAGCACATTTATTATAACTAGTAAATTCCAGACCATTTCCCAAAAGAATTCAGATCTTCTAACTCAGCCATATTTAGGAAATAGCAGGTGATAATGCACTTATTTAGTTTCCATTCAGAATCTGCTATTTCTTGGTGCTGGAAGATTCAGCCACAATCCCATTTACAGGGTTTATTACCTCTCAGAATCAGTGAGCAAGCATCTTTCCTGGTCCTTTTATTTGTCTGTCTTGTCTATTGGCTCTCCATTTTCCATTGTTGTCCCAGGTTGGCTGCCAATGGTATATTTCTCAGCCACTTAATAACTTTGCTTAGACAGATTTATAAGAAGTGAAGTGCTGTCAAGTCCACGAGATGTATAGATTGAGGCTTTCTTTGTCTCCTCTGCCCCTTCCAACTTTACAGTATATGTCTGTCTCCTTAATAGCACTTTGGTCTTAATAGAGTATGTCTTTCAGGGTCCAGCTTCAGCTGTATTATTGGAGCATGGCTTATGTTCATCTCTTCTGAGCTGGACTGCAGTTAAATAGGAGCAATTTATTTCTGCTGTTGTCAATATCACATTTCATGAACCTGAAACTCATTACATTTTTTTCTCTCAAATTACCTTGCTTGGCTTTGTAAGGGCGTTTTGTATTTGCCACAGATCATTCTTTTAGGTGTGGAAAGAAACTTTTTTGTTACACTCTGATTGTTATAATAGGGTGCCAGCTAGGCTTAGTGTGGGCAGGAGAAGAAAAGCGCATTTCTGATTATAGAAACCACACTTGCCATGCTCAGTATCAAGGATAGTGGTTCTGGAGCATCCAGCTCATGATGCAAAGGAAGGTGGGGGGAAAGAGCCTCTTCCATTAAAAAGTTTGTAGTAATATATCATAGAGATTGGGAATGTGTTTTCCCCCAAGAAATATATCGGAGGGGAATATATGAGTATTATAAAGGACAACGGCTTAAAGGACATTGTGGTATTGGACTCAAATAATATTGTGTCTTATGTACATTTTGTATTGCATTGGATCTTTTACCATTCTTATCTGTATGATTCTCTAGTGCAGGAGTTGACAAACTATGGCCGCCACCTATTTATGTATGGCTCATGATCTAAGACTTGTTTTTACATTTTAAATGATTGAAAAAAAATAAACTTTCATGACATGTAAGCATTATATCAACTTCAAATTGTAGTGTCCATGAATGAAGTTTTATTGGGACACAACCATACTCTAGTTTGTGTGTTAGGTCTGTGACGGCATTCATGCCACAACAGCAGTCTTGAGTAGTTTCTACAAGAGTTTTTTAGTCCACAGACCCTAAAATTACACTCTCTGATTCTTTACAGAAAAGTTTGCCCCTTTCTGTTCTAGAACACAGTGCTAGGCAACCAGGCATAGTTTTTTTTCTCTTCTTCGCACAATACTGCTCTTTAACATAAACTCTGGTCCCAGGAGCTACAAAGTCAGGGCTGGCTCTCTGCCCAGATGGAGTTTCATAAATGAAAGCATTTCAGGATACAGCAAAAATTCCTCTACCCACCAATATCTCACTTAGTGTTCTGTCAAGACACAACTCTTCTGTTCTTTTCTGATTTGACTTATTCCTTGAGTTCAACAATCCAAAGGTGATGGAGAGAGACGTTTTTTTTTAGAAAACTACAGAAAAATATCTTAGAGTGGAAAAAGCCCTACACTGAGATTCAAGAAAACTAGAACCTAATTGGGGTTCACCAAAGACTGACTCAGCTACATGCAAATTAGGCAAGGCATTTGATGCTGGTTGGCAATGAATCCTAATTGCTGTATAGTAAATGGAAATCAAAACCCGTATTCATTAAACAGAGAAACTAGTTTAAGTTAGAGAACAAAGTATATATAGGGTGTCCCAAAAGTGTATACATATCTTTGAATAATTATAAAGTCAGTGTTTATTAAAATACATTTCATTTTCAAAATGTAATAGAATCTACAGACTGCGTATGTATACATGTTGCTGTACCTGGATAACAAGAAAGTCAGCCATTGGCACCATCTGGGGGTAGCTGCTTTGAATCACAAGCACAGCATCTCAGAGATGAACCCAGTTTGAAAGCTTCTTAAATGAATACCTAGAAAAATCTCTAATGTTATTGTGGGTGTTCAATGTTATCCACATTAATAAGCTTTTAAAATGTGAAGACTGAAGTTTTGAGATCTAGGCCTCCACTCAATGCTACAAAGTTTCAATTATAAAAGGTACATAATCCAAAGAGAAATGGCGGGAGCCACGGAGCTGGAGAGAGCAGAGATTAGGGTTACCCAGACAATGGAGGAAGCCTAGCTTCTGCAGCCCTGGCTGGCCTAGGCCTCCACTCTAGGCTACAAAGTTTCCATTATTGAAGGTAAATGTCCCAACAGAAATTGCTGCCTGCCAGGGAGTGAGCAGAAGGTTTAGCTCTGCTCCAGGCTACAAAGTTTCAATTGTAGAACATAAATTAATCCCAGATTCCAGGGCCTCCACTTGGGTCACGGGGGGTTAGGGGGGCAGCCTGCAAACCACCACAGGCCCCATGCTCCAAGGGAACCCCCACCCTAATCTGGGACACGCTTCAGGGCAAACTAGCTGCCCCCACCCATGCGCCAGGCCTCTATCCTATCTAATAAAAGAGTAATTTGCAGATTGACCATCACTCCAACACACAAGAGGGCTGCCTCCATGTGGTCAAATATCCTGCCCCCACAAGATGGCCAGCAGGAGAGGGCAGTTGGGAGGTTCCAGGCTTGTAAGGGAGGGCAGTTGTGGGCAATCAGGCCAGCAGGGGAAGGCAGTTGGGAGGGACCAGGACTGCAGGGGAGGGCATTTAGGGGTGACCAGGCCAGAAGAGGAAGGAAGTTGGGGGCAAACAGGCTGGCAGGGTAGTGGTTAGGGGGTGATCAGGCTGACAGGCAGAAGTGGTTAGGAGCAATGAGGGAGGCAGGCAGGCAGGTGAGCTGTTGGGATCCAGCAGTCTTGCATTGTGAGAAGGATGTCTGCCTGCCCATTTAAGCCCAATCCTACCAGTATCTGGCCTAAATGGGCAGTTGGACATCCCTTGAGGGGTCCCAGATTGAAAAGGGTGTAGGCTGGGCTGAAGGACATCCCCTGCCTCCTGTGCAAGAATTTTGTGCACTGGGCCTCTCGTATATTTTAATTATACACATATAATTATAACAGATGTATATTATATGTTCCCATAAAATAGATACTTGCTTCACTCATCAATATTTCAAAGACTCCTACCTAAATTTGCAACTTATATGGCTAAATGGTATTCTCCTCATGCTTCTTATTCATCAATTTTAGAGGTAAAATTGACTTTCTATTAGAGAAGATAAAGATAGCCTTCTTCCATCCAGTTATTTAAATAAATACTCAACATTTACATTATTAGAACTGTGTAAGCATTGTTTCCTGCTCAAATATATATTACAAATTGCATTTCTGTTTTTTGTTTAGTTCTCTTGTAATTATTATTTTTTTTCATTTGCTCAGGTATTACTATAAAAATATACAATGAAACAATTTCAATTTTGTTACTTTATTTTTTTCTTTTGCCTTTTCGCTTTTTCCTAATTCTTTAAGACTTCTACATGTGTGATTTCAGAAATATTTGAAGATCCTGAGAATGTGCACAACAGCATGAAAAGGTCTAAAAGAAGCTATACTATGTGCAGTGAAATTTATAACAATGTGCACTGACATTTTAGGATAAGGCCAAATTGCATTTTAGAAAGTACAATAATGAAGGAATATTAAATAATCTGAATCTTATTCTGCCTGCCTCACACTTGAACTTCCTTCTCATTATCTCAAGTGAATTGTTTTGTGAACTTTTGTCAGGCTCACTCAAGCTCTGCTAATGTTTTACTGATGTTTTGATTTAATGTAGCAGATACTTGATCTTTTCTCACATTTTCAAACATCTATTTGAGTCACGTGGGATTTGCTTCCATTACTTTCCCTAAAATGTGCCTGAGCTTGGGTGGTAAAAAGCAGTTAGTTATTCATTCTTGGTCATCCCATTAATGTAGAGAAGAAAAGGGTAAAGATGATTTAAATTATGGCTAATACCTATGCTCTGTAGATCTAATTTCCTGAAGTAGTTTAATAATTACAGTCAAATACAAATAAAGATGGTCTTGTGTGATTTTTTTCAACTATAGCGACCACCTTCTACATGATCGGACTTTGTGTGACTTAATACATTTCATGGCACTCCCCTCAGTTTCCTTGCATTCATTCCTTGAACATGCAATGTTATCTTCCCACCTGATGTTCTTGGTCGTGTCTTTCCTCCTGCTGGAATATTGTTTCTACTCCCTCCTCTTTCTTCTTTCCAAGTTAGTGTTGTCTTTCTTTCTTTGGCTGCGTATTAGTTAGTTTCTCCACAGAAACAGAACCAAATATGTATATATTGAAGGAGATTTACTCTAAGGCAGTGGTCGGCAAACTCATTAGTCAAGAGAGCCAAATATAAACAATACAACGATTGAAATTTCTTTTGAGGGCCACATTTTTTACACTTAAACACTTCTAACGCCACTTCTTCAAAATAGACTTGCGCAGGCCGTGGTATTTTGTGGAAGAGCCACACTCAAGGGGCCAGCCCCCCCGTTTGCTGACAATGACTCTAAGGGATTGGATCACACAATGGTGGGGGTGGCCAAGACCAAAATTTGCAAGGCAGGCTGGGGACCCAGTGAAGAGTTGATGTTGTGGCTTTGAGTTCAGAGGCCGACTGGAGGCCTAGCTATTTCTTTCTTTGATGCTTGTCATTGTATCTTAAGATCTCCAACTGTTTGGATGGGGTACACCCATATTTAGAGGATAATATGCTTTACTAACAATATGCTGTTTTTCTGGTTTCTATTTCATTTATTTCAATTTATTAACAATTAATAAATTGTTAATCTTATCTAAAGAAAACTTTCAAAGCAACTCCTAGATTAGCATTTGACCAAATAGTTGGGTACTGGGGCCTAGCCAAGTTAACCCATAAGATTAGCCATCACAGATTGACAATTCTTTATTCACTTTGGTCATGATCCTGTTACAAGCTTCTGTTCCTAATATTATTTTTTTAGCACTCATAATAATTGTAATCCAATGACTCCTGTTAAACAGTGCCCAACTAACAATAGCTCAATTTATGATTTTTCAACTTGATGATGGTATGAAAGTGATACTCAATTTAGTAGAACCATACTTGGTGTTTTGAATTTTGATCTTTTCCCAGGCTAGCAGTATGTGATATGAAAATCTCTCATGATGCTGGGTATTTGCAGTGAGCTGCAGCTCCTAGCAGGCTCATGATCACAAATATAGTTAACTGACACTCAGCAGTTTACAGTGTTGTCAACATACTTTTTGGATATTGTGTTTTAGCATCTCCTTATGTGTACAAAATGCTCATTTGGTGTTTTTTTTTAAATTACATTTACAAACTCCTTACTCCTTAATTATCTGTTCAGATTTTCTATTTCCTCATAATCCAGTCTTGGTAGATTGTATATTACTAGCAATTTGTACATTTTTCTAAATTATCTAATTTGTTGACATATAATTGCACATAGTCATTTCTTATGATCTTTTGTATTTTTGTGGTATCAATTATCCTGTCTCTTCTTTCATTTAAAATTTTACTTATTTGCATTCTCTCCTCTTTTTTATTAGTCTAGCTAAAGGTTTTTCAATTTTATCTTTTCAAGAACCAATTCTTATTTTTACTGATATGTTTTACTGTTTTTCTGGTTTCTATTTTATTTATTTCTGTTCTAATCTTTATTTTCTTCCTTTGTCTAACTTTGTGTTTAATGTGTTCTTTTCCTAGTTTCCTGAGGCATAAAGTTAGATTATTTATTTGAAAATTTTCTCTTGTATTATCTACCTTGGAGCTAAATTGTCAATATAAAAGATTTTAGAAGGGCTCAGTGGTTAGTATTGAAGAGTGCCTTCATAAAATTGAGATTGAGCTTTTTCTTACAAATACTGGCCTCCATATTTAGAGATAGATAATTATGTTTTTTTTCATGATGATTACTTTTTAATTAAAAGCCAAGATTTCTAGGGGAAAAAAATGGGTTACAGATTCAAATATTGCTATCCCTATCATTATTACCATAACATTAATTTTAAATTGTGGAAGCAGATTTAGATTATTGAGCTACTACTTAACATTTCATAAACAATTATATGAAGTAGGCATTAAATACTTTATTTCATAGATTTCAATAAAGTAAATAGATTTAAATAAAGAGGATGGATACAAAGGAGAACTTAAATTCACCCCAAATCCTGTGTACTTTCCAGTGTACTCATTTGAGATAAAATGAGAGTAAAACTTAGCTCAGATACACTCCATTGCCAATGTTGTATTCTGGAGGAAATTCAAATGTATATAATGTTATATATCCCGATAAATTAAAAATAACGCATATGCTCCTGATGTCGAAAACGTCTTTGGAAATTCAGCCTCCCCTTAATAATATTTCTCTTGTTCCTCTTACCTGGGCCAACAACTGGTTTGTGCTGCACACCCAGCAGCTTGGAAAACTGGTAACATGAGCTCTAGTGGTAGATTTTGTTGCCAGAGCTGTTTTCCATGTAACTACATAAAAGTACTGTACTCATGTTTACTTACTAAAATTCCTTTTTTTCATCAAGATATGGATAAGCTGCAATTACCAATCAATTTCATTAGAGAACACATCATTACTGAGAAGCAATTTGGTTTAAAAATTAAGCTATTGAGGTGGGGATGGGGAAAACTTTGATTAAACCTCATGAAGTAATAAATCAGCCACAATGTCCAGATAGAACAGGTTTGATCTTTATTTTTCTTGGGCAGCCCACCCTTGGTATTAGATATAAGATATTGTACTCACAGAAGATCAGTAAATGGCAATTTTTAAATTATAGTAGTTCTTTGCTGCATGAAGAACATTTTAAAAAAAATAAGTGTTTTGTTCAAATAACATTGCTTCCTGAAAATGACAAAAGTTAAAGAACTAGCTATCTCTTAATTTCAAGTAGTGTTATCTCAAGCAATAATAGTTCAATGATTTTCTTCCTCTTTTTAATGACCTGAAATCAGGGTATATGATTGATAATGTTTGCTTCACAGTAATACCAGTAAAATCTTATCATGAAATGATCTCTTCATTTTTCATGATAGATTACTTTGAATAAAATAATATTTAGGCAATATCCAATATTAACCAGCCTTTTCCAGACAAGTCTAAATTACAACAAGCAGTAGGCTCCTCTAACTGTAAATTGCTGTATTTCCACAACAGAAATTTATTTTTATTTTTTCATGGCCCCTACTCAATAGTATGGGT
The DNA here is from genome assembly GCA_027563665.1 of Antrozous pallidus. Taxonomy (NCBI): domain Eukaryota; kingdom Metazoa; phylum Chordata; class Mammalia; order Chiroptera; family Vespertilionidae; genus Antrozous; species Antrozous pallidus. Next base: position 63,777,626 of record CM050521.1, read on the forward strand.
AAATAATTCTGGGGATAATGGTGTCATTATAAAAAATATGTGGATTCTTTTTGCATAAACCCATTCAATTTCTAGAAAAAAGATAGATATGAAATAGACTTTCGCTATAGAAATATCCTAATGACTTTAATTTAGTCACATATACACATTTATATGTGCATATTTATTATGTATAAGTTTACACAGTTGAAAGTGACTTTGAAACCCTATTTATTTTATAAAACTACAATGCTGCACTTTCTCTTAGTATTTAAATTTTAAATACAGCTTTATGAATTAAAACAAAAGAAAAGAAAATCATATTTGGAGGCTTTCTATCAAAAATCCAGAATTCATTTATTCTATGATATAGTTTGGAGGATTTGAACTGTGTTATGCTAACATAAATAAATACCATCTTAATTTTGTATAAGGTTTGTATTCTATTAATCCTAAATCATTTTCAAAGAAAATACAATGTATCAAACAATATTTTTGGAGATTGAACCTCTGTGACAATTTCTTAGCAAAGTGGTTTTGGAGAACCTTCGTTTATTTATTAAAAATAGCTGAATTGTTTCCAGATATTTATTTCTGGTATTAATATTCCATAAGTAAGCTTTATGGAAATGGGTCTTTGTTTTGCTATGTTGCATACATCACTTTGGGTTCCTAACGCAATCTAGCAACTTGGACCTGTTGACTGCCTGGTATAATGAACTTAGCTACACATTCGATTTTTTCAGATACAGATTTATAATTACATAGAAAGTCACTTTGAAATATTTTACATGTGGAATATAAAGTTCTTTGCTGCAAAAAAATGTAGAAAACTATAGAAAGAACCATAAACAAAAAGTGAGAAAACAATAAAAACAATTGATATCGTGAGGTTTCAAGCCCCTCAATTAGTCTTGGTTCCAGTCCAGACTGATGTTGACAGAACATTATTATTCTGTAGTCATCCTTTAAACTTGAAAATCTCTTGAAGGTTCAGAACTGCGAGCTGGTTTGCATGATTTATGTGGTAACCAATGATACCAAGTGGAAAGGGAGGGGTGATCTACATGTAGTATTCAAGCACACTTACTTTGATATGCATGTGTTTATATGTACTTTCTTTGGGCTAATTTCTTTCCAGACAGGTGTCACCAAAAATGGAATAAGAAGAATAAAAAGGAAATCCATGTAGACAGAGCAAATATGCATAAGCAAACTGAATTAATTAGAAAAAAGCAGGTTTTATTTCTTTTTTCTAGGATTTAATGTGACCTTGAGAGTATATAATCTCTGAGAGAACAATTTGGAAAGTAAAAGAATGGTGTTCTAGTTTGAATGTATGAAAAAGATGAAGTGTTCTGAACATCATAATAATAAACTTAGAAAAATAATGAAATTCATTCTGATGTTAATATGCAAGCACCAGGGGGGATCCACTAGACAGATAACAATAAATTTCAGTTTTACATTGATTATACCATTTGACAAACTGAACATTGTGTTGCTTATGTCCAACAGCCCTTATAGAGGCAAGATCACAGGCATAGTGTGAGGTGTCAAAATGCTGGAAATCTGTCTTCCCAGGAGGATTTTTGCCAATTAGTTTGGGACTAAAGAATCCTGCCAGGCATGAGGCTGCCCAGCAAGGTAGAAGATCAGAAACAGAAAGAAAAGAAATACTTTATAAGAGAGAGCTGAAAAATCAGCAACTCTGCTGGCAGCACAAAACTATGCTTGAAAGCAACTTGAGGATTTAGAAGCTTTCATAATGGATTGCATTATAATTTTAGAGGTCTGTTTGGGGAGATTTGCTTTATTTCTGGCATTAGAAAATTACATAAAGATTATATAATGTGCTTACTCATGATAACCTGCACATAATAAAGAATTTTGTCAACTGCTATGTATATTGTGCAGAGCAACTGATGAGACCATGATGGGCCAATTTTATCACTCAAAATAAAGGGAATATTCCTGGATATTTAAATATCTATAACAATGATTGGATGAATACTTTTCTAAATCCTCATTTGGAGACAAAGCATCACAATATGTAGAAAAAAGGCTCCCCCCCCCTTAAATAATTAAGCAGCTATAACACATGACAAGAACTGAGGTATGAACTTTATCCTAATGGGCCTGAGTTTAATTACAGGACTTCTAACAAAAAGAAAATAATGTATTTTCTGTTCATTCCTTTTTCATCCTCTTATTTCTAAACTCTTTTTCCATGATTCTATTCTGAGATATCAGAAGCCACTGCTGGTTGGGTAGAGGATGGCATTCTAGCCACTCTGAAAACCCATTTATTTGCCATTATTGGGTCTTTTGTCGACTTCTAATTTGTGCACTATGATATAATTAAAAAGTATTAAATGGCAGGAGTAACTGAATGTGACAAAGCTTTATCAGAGAATATGGAAATCGTGAATGAGTCTGTATTCATAAATAAATTGACTATCCTGACTGTTCTTGATACCCTTTACAAATTTCTCACTAAAGCTCTATTTCTTTGGCCTGTGCGATACCACACTCTTCTAGTTTTCCTATTTCTTTGGAGGGGGTGGTAGTGATAAGAAGCATATCATATCCTCACTATGTTCCAAAAACATTCAGGATACTCCTAAAGACCATGTAAATATGCAAATAGTAGCTCTAGTAGAAAACTCTAGAGAGGTGGCCAGTTACTGGGGATGACATCAACAATGCTTAAGCAATGCATCACTTCTAGCAAGAAATATTTTCTAGTACAGAGATCAACTTTATGAAACTAAGGTCCAGAACTTTTGGGTTTGTAACAATTAGAGAGCAAGCTGAGAAACAATCAGTGGGAGATACATATTAACAGATTAATTTCAAAAATTGCCTTACACCTGGGCTCGTGTGGCCCAGTCACTGAGCATTGTCCCATGAACCAGGAGATGATGGTTTGATTCCTGGTCAGGGCACATGCCGGGTTGTGTGCTTAATCCTGAGTAGGCAGGGGACATGCAGGAGGCAGGCAATCAATGATTCTCATCATTGATTTATCTATTTTTCCTTCCTTCTCCTTTCCTCTCTGAAATCATTATATACTAGAGGCCCATTGCATAAAGATTCATGCAATAGGCTTTCCTTCCCCTGGCTTCCAGGACCAGTTTTCCTCTGGAACCTGGGACCCAGGCCTTTCCTCTGGCTGTTCCCTTCCGTTTTTGCTTTGGTCGGATGGAGGCTTCACTCCAGCCAGAGCCTTTAGTCTTCTCTGCTCTGGTCGGAGTGCTACGCCACCATCGCTTCGTCTCTGCGCCCGGGAGCCAGGCGCTTGACGCTGCTGCCACCACCGCCACTTCCGCTCAGCCCCTGGGGCTGGGAGCTTGCACCGCTCAGCCCCACCCCTCACTCCAGATTGGCTGGTAGCGTAGCGAAGGTACGGTCAAATTTGCATGTTTCTCTTTTATTATATAGTGTGTGTGTGTGTGTGTGTGTGTGTATATATATATATATATATATATATATATTTTTTTTTTAAAGAATTGTTTTACAGTGTTGTGAGTACTAGCTAGGCAAGTCCAAAATCTGCAGGGCAGGCTGTCAGGAAGGGCATGCTGGGACACTCAGGCGTGTGCAGAGCTGACATTGCTGTCCATGAGTAGAGTTTTTACTTCATCAGGGAAGCCTGTACACTGCTCTTAGGCACTTCTTTTTTCTTTTCCTTTTTTGAATGATCCAGGCCCACACAAATTATCTGGGATAATCTCCTTACTTAGTGTCATCTAATTAGGGACTTCAATCACATCTGTAAAATACCTTCAGAACAACACCTAGATTCCTGTTTGGTTGGATAGCTGAGGAATATAACCTCACCAAGTTGACAAATAAAACAGACACACACAGGTAATTCTTAGAGGACTTTCTGGTATAGAAAAAAAAAAGAAGGTAACTTTGGATTTAGTAAGGTTTGGGCATTCACTCAAATTCACCTTTTATTACCTGTGGGATCCTGAGTAAATTATAAACCTTTCTGTGCTTCTTTATTTCTAAAATCTTACCTATTATTTTTAATAACTGATTTGTCATTTATTTACAATTTGGGACAACTTAAATTCACTTGCACTGTGAGGCTATCTTACACATAGTGAATATGTTAGATTTCATTGATTGATACACACAAAAAGGACACATATTCAGGTTTATACCTAGTTCCCATTGTTGCCACTAGTTGATAGGGAAAATACACCGCAGACAAAATAATGGCAGTTGATATGCGCTTTGGATAACAGGCCCCTTAAAAAAAAAAAATATATATATATATATATATATATATATATATATATATATATATATATTTGCATTACTTTTAGAGAGAAAGGGAGATGGAAGGAGAAATAGAAATATCACCAATGAGAGAAAATCATTGATCAGCTCTTTCCTGCATGCCCACACTGGGGATTGAGCCCACAACCCGGGCATGTGTCCTGACTGGGAATTGAACCATGGCCTTCTGGCTCATAGTTCGATGCTCAACTGCTGACACATTTTTGAGGCATTTGCCTATCTTGGATTTTAGATTAATAAATTGGACTACTTAATTTCTCAACCAAAGACATTAACAACTAAATAAAATTCCAGATGTAGTCTAGAGTAGGAGAAATTCAAAGATGTTTTAGAAAGTGCTCTGCATCTAATACTTTACATTATTTAGGTTAATTTTCAATAGCTTCATAGACACATTTCGATCAGAGATTTGGTTGAATGACCTTACCCATTTGCAGATATTGTCCTAATATAAGTACTTAAAATGTGAATTTTAGAAAATTTCATATCATGGGTAGTCTTTCCCTCTTTTAAAAATAATTTTTATTGATTTCCAAGAGGAAGAGAGAGATAGAAACATCATTGATGAGAGAGAATTGTCAACTGGCCATTTCCCACAAGCTCTTCCCTTCCCCACTAGGAACTGAGCCAGCAACTCGAGACCAGTAATTGAACAGTGACCTCCTGGTTCATGGTTCATAGGTCCATGCTCAACCACTGAGCCACACAGGACTGGCACAATTTTTACCTCCTTGGTTAATTAACTGATGAATTGGCTAGACTGTTACCAGTTGAGGACAATCAGTCTAGAGTAAGAATTCCTCTTTATAATTACAGATGCTTATATATGTAACAAAGCAAGTATTAAAGTATTATTTATAGAACCTAGGTGGGATAGATATAGATGTACAATTTACAATTCTTTCAACTTCTCTGAACAAATTGTTTCATTAAAATATTAGAAAAAAATTTGAGTCTTATTTCTGGCGAATTCCACACATAGTATAGCAACAAACTATTCACAAAACTTAATTTTTCTAGAAACCTTACTTTAAAAGTAATGATATTTAATTCTATGTCTTTTTTTATTTGTCATTTGCCTAATGCGTTTATGTTGCCAATAAATAACTCTGTTTGCCAGTTTCAAATTGAAACACATTTGCAAACACATAAACCAATGCAAATATATAATTATTGGGTTGTTTTCTAAGAGGTGTATATCTTATATTACCAATTTTTACTTGATTAATAAGTGATGAGCAAGATGTATTTCTTACTAATTAATGACATAATTTGGGATTCTCCCTCCCTTCTATTTAGTTACATATCGGATGACATTTTGGTTGAGTCTTATATTTATGTTCCCTTTTTTAATTTTAATTTTTTACCATATAATATTTTAAGTTTAATAAAAAATCAACTACGAAAGGCCATTCTGCCTAAGAGATATTTTTTCATTAAGTATTATGACATATTGGTGGCCTTGAGGGATTATTGGTTTTTGAAAGAATATTAACAGCTGGAAATTTGCATTTTAATGCAGTTCTCCTCAGCTACTCAAGCAATTTTACTTTTAAAACTTGTGACAGATTTCAAAGCTATAGTTCTAAAGCAACCTAGTAAGTAGAGATAACATAATTTTATTACAAATAACTACGTTTCTGATAGTTACCTTTTTTACCTTCTTCTTCAATTTTAGCTTAGAATGTCAGGAAAATCAACACCCAAATTTTATATCAGCACTAAAGCCAGACTTGATAATTGGAAAAGTGAGAGAGAATTCTTTTTAAGCCTCTACTTTCAAAAATTGAAGAAGAAAATAGCACATTTAATTAGGTTTCTCTGATTAGTAGTTAAAAAATGAAGTTGATGAAAAGCAACCCCTCACAACAATAGTTTCCATCTATTCAGGTGGTTGTCTCTGGGGGAAATGATTGCTGGGATAATAGGAGAAAATGCTATGAAATGAGAACAGAATCCACCTCCCTTGATCCTGCTATTAAATACATACTCAGAATTGCTATTGAAATTAATTGAGGATTTTGAGTCAGAATCAAGTAACTTATTATCACTTAAAATGGCAGTGAATAGAACTGAATGATAGCTTTCACAATTATGAATGTATTTTTCTTCTAAAAAAGACTAAGTGGCTAAATACTTTAGGATGGGGTAATAGGAAACATCAACTTCCCCCTTTCATTTTCAGTTTGAAATTGAAATTTTATTTCTTAGTCATATCTGAAATGACAGGACAACAGTGTGGCCAATTGTTCATTTGCAAATGACCAAGTCAAATCATCATGAATTCATTCCCTCAACACATCGTGGTGTACACATACTCATTCTGGGAGAATTGGAGGACGGGAGAAGCAAATAAATCTGTGCAATCTTACAGTACTAAATTAGCATTATCATTATTCTATATACTTTTTTCAAGAAATTCCAACATAGCAAATCTTACCTCATAAATCACTTAATTCTAATCCTGCAGCCTTTTAAAAGTTCACCCATATTTAGTAATTTTCTTCAGTATTTAACTCTATTTCAAGACAAAAAATCCTATACATAAAAAGCTACAATGCAAATCAATTGAATGGCAGAATGACCGGTTGCTATGAAATGCACTGATCATCAGGGGGCAGATGTTCAACACAGGAGCTGTCCCCCTGGTGGTCAGTACCCTCCCACCAGGGGAGTGCTGCTCAGCTAGAAGCCAGGCTTATTGCTGGCAAGCACAGCGGTGGCGGGAGCCCTTCCTGCCTCCCTTGAGGGCATCCCTTTGAGGGCTTTTGGACTGTGAGAGGGTGCAGGCTGGCCCGAGGAACCCTCCTCCCCACCTCCGCCCAAGGGCATGAATTTTGTGCATTAGGCCTCTAGTATATATATAAACAAAGTTAGCCCTGGTAAACTAAGAGGTTTTCTTCTGGTAACCTTGGTTTTTCTTAACTTTCATGCATGTTTGGTTTGCATTTAATAAAAACTATATCAAATGGGTAGGAGTAGATTCTATACATCTTTTGAGGGGTGCCTATAGTATTATTTTGCTAGGTCATGTTAAAAAAATCAATATAATGAAGAACTAGAATTCTATTGAAAAAAACAAGATGATAGAAATAAATCACTTTTTTTCTAGATAATAATTATTTTCTAGAGTTAATAATTACTTTCCAACATAATTCCAATCAAAGTGGGTATTAGATCTAAATTAACTCTCTGGCTCTATCACCAGCTTTATTGTTTAGAGGGTTTGTCAAATATAAAATCTAATAGCAATGTATGATAAAAAAAATGTATTTGCTTATGGGTATTTATTTATAGTACCTGATTTTTAGACCATCATATAGCCTATAGTGTTATGTATTGGACTATGACTCTGAGTACCTTAACAGATTTGTTCTGAGACCTCAAAGTATGAATATTTCTTTTATTATAAGTGCTATTATTATTATTTATATTATAATTATTATAATAATAGCAACATTTTTATCCATGGCTTTGCTTCCAAGAGATGACAGAACTTCATAGAATAGGATTCACTTTTCCACCTTGCCTGCAAGAGATTTTGAAGTCACACATCTTTAGTTTTATTATGAAATTTGCTTCGTGCTTTACAAAATAAAAATATCAAAGAAAAATGTCTCTTGAGCATTATATATAGATAGGCTTATATTATGTTTATATTCTCACAACACTGTGATTATAAATAAGTAATTTATTTTTTTAAATAGTTTTTTTATTGATTTCAGAGAGGAATGGAGAGGGAAAGATAGAAACATCAATAATGAGAGAGAATCAGCTGCCTCCTGCATGACCCCTTACTGAGGATTGAGCCCACAACCTGGGCATGTGCCCTTGACCGGAATGAAACCTGGGGCTCTTCAGTCCAGAGGCCTACACTCTGTCCCACATATTGAGCCAAACCAGCTAGGGGGTAATTCAATTTCTGAGCCTCAGTATATTTGTCTCTGAAATGGTGATTACTTCTGCTCTTCTCTTAAGGGGTTAGAACAAGATAAAGGCAATAAAACACTTTGTAGTTTCACACAGAAAATGTGCTTGATAAATGCTAGTTGTTCATTTCCTTCTGAATCCAGGAAATATGTCATTATTTTTTTCACAGTTCCTCAAAAACAAAGGACATTTGCATAGCATTGATTTACTTGTAAAAACATGTGAGTAAAAGGTCTGAGCCTCTGACCATTAGGAGAAAAGCACTGTTTATTCTAAGGAAGTTGATGGGATAAGAAAAACCAGAATTCTAACAGTGCTTTTTCATTTAACGTCCTATAACTGTCCTGGCTTCTTCCTGCCCCAAGTCAAAGCAGACGCTGTCTCATCAATCTATGGATTTTGTACAAGTCTTAATTTTGTGTTGCTCTTCTTTTGTTCCTTTGGTTGATATTAAGGAAAAGGAAAGCAGATAGTGCTGGTTCAGAATGTAGTAAGTAAACAAACAAGACAAGAATCAAACTATGGGGGCTATTTGTGTTAGGCACTGGGATAGGTGCTGGGTAAAAATTGGTGAACAAAACAGAGTAGAATCTCTTACACTTTAGAGTTTTACATCTCAGTGAAGAGATGTGTTTTAAACAAATAAACATCCAATTTTGATCAGGAAAAAAAAACTCATAACCTTTGAGAGAAAGTGGCCTTTAAGTTGAGAATTGAAAGGTAAGCAAGTGCTAGCCAGGTAAAACAGATTTTGTGATTGGGGTTTTAACAGGTGGGTGATATGACAGAACATTCTAAGTGAAGAGCAGATGCATGCATGAAGACATACTGGTAGGAAAGATCTAGCTTAGTCAAGAAGCAGAATGAGAGCCACTGTTGCTGCAGCACAAAACATGGGTGTAGTTCAAGAGAACATGGAGATCACTGTCTTTTTTCACTGTTGTACCCACCAGTAACCAGAATAGCACCTGAACACAGAATTATTTGTTGAACAAATATATTTATAGTTTAGTGGCCTTCTAACAAATGACAGAGTCTTTATCAACCTGTGTTGAAGGTTTTACTATTTGGTTCCAAGCCCTAATTTCTTGAAATATTTAAATATTTTTGAGGTAGTTTTAGGAGGTATCTTGCTTGGTATTCATTTCTCTCTGGATGTATGAATGTGAGTGTGTGTATGCTTTTTTTTTTTTTAACAGTCTGGGGAATTGTGTCCCTTAATATTAGTGTTAGGAAAAGCAGATTACCAATGTGCATATGTCTATAAGTTCCAATATAAAGTATTTTGAAGAGTTATGAATAGTTATTTTTACAAAATAGTTTCAAGCAATATGTCTGATATATAGTAAGACAGAAATAAGACTTCCATTCATTGAGCAGTATTGAGGAGAATGCTAGGTAGGAGTTAGGCAGAGCTGAGTCTGGTCTCTACTTTGCCAGTAGTAATGTAAGGCAAGGCAAATTAATTAACTGATTCTGTGTCACAGATTCCTCACCTACGAAATAAACCTAAGCATAGCAAGTACTAATGAAAGGTTGCATTAATTCAATCTGAGACATGTCAAAAATTGCCAGTACGGAAGGCCACTGAAAAGCCTCAAGAGTCACAGCCAGGCAGGTGCTTAGGAAGTGACTACATAGACCTATTTAAATCCAGAGGGAACCCATGTAGTTTCCAAGTGCATATTAAGTCTAGACATAAGAGTAATGTTGCTGTGGGTATTTGTAATGTGACAACAGAGATAGGAGAAGAAATGTCCACAAATAAAATAAGGCCTCAGGAAAGGAAACAGTCTTGGGATTCATGGAGAGTGAAAATGACCCATGTATCTTCTTAGGCTCTAAGAACAGTTATCCTATCTAATAAAAGAGTAATATGCAAATTTGACCATACCTTCACTATACCCACAAGCCATGCCCACCAGCCAATCAGGACCAGATTATGCAAATAAACTCCAACCAAGATGGCTGCTGCCACCAAGAGCAGGAGGAAGGCATGGGTTTCCCCAGCAACAAAGGGAGCCAAGCTTTATGCCTGCCATTGCCGGCATAGGCCTCCACTCAATGCAACAAAGTTTTAATTATAAAAGACACAGAAATGGCAACAGCCACTGAGCTGGAGAGAACAGAGGCTTGGGTTTCCCTGGCAAGGGAAGAAGCCAAGATTTCTGCCTGCTGTTGCCGGCCTACACCTCCACTCTAGGCTACAAAGTTTCAAACAGAAATGGCTACCACCACAGAGCAAGCAGAAGGCTTGGCTCTGCTCTAGTCTACAAAGTTTCAATTGTAGACATAAATTAATCTCAGGTCATAGGGCCTCCGCTTGGGTCACTGTGGGGCATGGAGGCCTGCAAACCTCCACAGGCCCCTTGCCCAGGCCACCCCACACCCCAAGGGAATCCCCACCCTGATCCAGGACACCTTTCAGGGCAAACCAGCTGGTCCCCATTCATGCACTAATCCTCCATCCTATCTAATAAAAGAGTAATATACAGATTGACCATCTCTCCAACACACAGGAGGGCTGTCCCCATGTGGTCAAAGATCCTGCCCCCATGTGGACACAAGATGGCCACCACAAGATGGCCAGCAGGGGAGGGCTGTTAGGAGATTCCGGGCCCTGCAAGGGAAGGCAGTTGGGGTTGCTCAGGCCAGCAGGGGAAGGCAGTTGGGAGGGACCAGGCCTGCAAGGGAGGGCAGTTGGGGGCAATCAAGCCTGCAGGAGAGGGCAGTTAGCAGTGACCAGGCTGGCAGAGGAGGGAAGTTGGGGGCCAACAGGCTGGCAGGGGAGCAGTTAGACATCAATTAGGCTGGCAGGGTAGTGATGATCAGGCTGGTAGGCAGAAACAGTTAGGGGCAATCAAGGAGACAGGCAGTTGAGCAGTTTGGAGCCAGCGGTCCTGGATTGTGAGAAGGATGTCCGACTGCCCGTTTAGGCCTGATCCTACCCCCTTGAGGGGTCCCAGATTGGAGAGGGTGCAAGCTGGGCTAAGGGACATCCCCTGTCCCCTGTGCATGAGTTTCGTGCACTGGGCCTCTAGTATATAATAATTATATATGATGAAAACTCAAGTTATTCAGTAACTGTTCAACTTAAAATCTAAACACTTTCTGCCTGACAGAAATTCTCAGCTTAGATGGGGAAGAAATATTTAAGAAATTTTCTTAGAAAGGTAAGAGATTTTTGTATTTATATAAACTAGGGATGGGGAGTGTCTGGCCCATGGGCTGAGTAAGGCCCATAAAATCATTTGGTCTGGCCCTGCCAAGGCATTTAGGGGTGAGTTAATTAAATGTTTGACTAAATATAGCAGGCTAATTTTTAAGTTGATAATTTTGTATGGCCCATGGATGATGTTAAAAATATCCAAATGGCCCTTGGCAGAACAAAGGTTCACCACCCTGAGTAAACCAAAGAAAAGAAGATAATTTGCCTCATGTTACTTAGAGAGGTCAGATAGGTTTCAGTGTAGGTCAAATGGTTGCCAGACCGGATGTGTTTTAATTTGAGAGACTTCTGAGAGATCATTCATGATACGTTTGACAAACTACTTCTCCACTGTGATTTGTATATCCAACTGAGCCACTGAAGTATGGCCTAGGTGTTCTTCCAGTCTTCAAATGTCTTTTTGAATCCTTTCAATCAATCTCTAAAATTGTATGGAGTAGTAAAGTATTTGCAAAACATGCTTGGGATCCTTTGACTAAAACTCATAAGAGCAAATGATGCCATCATAATCTTATATTTTGTATGTGTTTCTTATATTCTTCTTTCTTTTCAATGATCTCAACCAATTTTTGAGAAAAAAAGTTGCTGTCAATGTAAAGCTCAAAGGGAAATTTCTGTCATATGAGTTCTAGTTTTCTCTCAAAATTTTTAGGTTAAAAAATAATATGAAATAGAGTTGGCATCAAAGAACTAGTGTATTTACAAGTTGATTTTTTTTTAAAAAAGCATTAGACCTGATTGCAGAAGCAATGTCATTTTAAGTGTCAAAACCCTTTCTATAAAATGAGCCTTTCTAAAAAATGAACACTAATTCATTATTTAATAGGAGTACTTAAGTTAGCAGATTAATGGAAAGGAATGGAGGAGAACTTGAGACATAGAACAGGAATTATGGGGGAAGAAAAAGAAAAAAAAAACCCTGAAATTCATAATATTGCCCTTTCAATGTACCTTGTGAGCCAAGAACTTAGAGTTGTTATTAACCAGATAGTTTTATACTAGTTATAGATACCACTTAGAAAAGTAAGGACTATTAAAGTTTCATTTTATATATAACTGTAGGATCAAAGTGTATTTATAGTTTCCATTTATATATTAATAATTTTTGTGTATTAAATTCTTTCACACCTTTGATTTCCATTTTGACTCCAACCAACCTTGTAGAATAATATTCAGATTCACTTTCCAGATGAGGACACTGACTCTTGGAAGGAGTTAAGTGCTTCTGTGCTATACAGTCCCAAAGGTATGTGTCACACGTGCACGTATGTTGGAATGCTGTTGTTACTATATTGATGAAAGTAGACAATGATCTTATAGAATTTATGTTTGAATATGTTCTTTGGTGGAGGCAGAAAAGAGCTCAGATGACTATACAAAGTAATTTAAAGGTAGTAGTAAATGTAATGGGAGGGAGGTGGTTTATGTCTAATTAAGTGGTCAGGAGAGTCCCCTCTCAGGAAGTGACCTTTGAACTGAGAACTATATAATGGGGAGGAGACAGCCAAGATCTGGACTGAAATATAGCAGGCAGAAATTGGTATAAGGAGACCCTGCAATAAAATTTTTATGCTAAGTAGATGATGACATAGAGAAAAAGCTCTGTTTAAGGTCTGCACAGTACATGCCTGCTTTTAAACGCTTGATGTAAGCACTGGCTTTTTAAAAATATGTGTATACAGTTATTTCCTACATACATGCTCTTTTGTATTCAAGAGTGTCCTTGCAACTCTGACAATAATTCTAAGGGTAGGTTTAGGTCTAGGTTGTGCTTTCTTTCTTTAAAAAATTCTTACATTCTCTGGCAGCTGTAATATACCATGAATATTAAATTAAAATCAATTGCACACTTACTTATCCTACTCTAGGGATAAGAAGCATGAGCTAACTTAAAATTAACTTCCACTTTAAAAACATGACTTCATTTCAAAAGCTTATGGTACTATCTGAGAAAGTTTGATAGCCTCATGTCTCTTCAGTAGAATTCTTATGAAACTAGTTTGGGTGGAAATAGGAAAAAAAAAGTATTAAAATGTATCTCAAACTGACATGATATCAACTCAGCTTTCTTTCCTGGAAACTTGAGTGCTGTCAGAGTGTGTAGTAGATGGGAATGGGAGCTTCTCCAAACATATATGTCTACTCCCCTGATTAAAAAAAACAAAACAAAACATGTTCTAAACCAGGGTTAGGGGACCTTTTTTGTGCCAAGACCCATTTGGATATTTATAACATCATTTGCGGGCCATACTAAGTTATCAACTTAAAAATTAGCCCGCTATATTTGGCCAAACATTCAATTAACTCAGCCCTAATGCCTGAGCAGGGCCAGACCAAATGATTTCACAGGCCTTATATGGCCCATGGGTCCGACATTCCCCACCCACCCCTGTTCTAAACTAAGGAGAATCTTAATACTCCCCTAGAAACGATCACTTCAAGGGCTGACCACTGCAAAGATGGAGGGTGAACCCAGGAAGTTGTAGAGGAACCACAATATGAGCAAAACGATCCCATGGCTCCGCTTATTGCTGAGGCCCAGGTGCTGGGGCTGACCATAGAGTGCCTTCAGACCTGTCCTCAGATTTGAGCACAGAGAAGTGCATCCCAGGCTATTTATGATCATGACAGAGTGGAACTTACAATGATGTATCTATGAGTGTGTAGATGGTCAGGGAAGGGCATGCTGAAACGTGGGGACTTTATATCAAGACCAAGGAATATGCCATGTGTGGCTCAGCCGTTAGCAGTCCTCTAATTGTCTCATAAGGAGGGATTCCACTTTAATTTAGGAAACTAAGACATGAAAAAACTAAATCATATGGTGAGTAAGCAGCAGAGTAAGATTACACTTCTTTTCCTTAAGGAGAAGGATGATGATGATGTAAATGAACCAAACATGGCTGCTTCTTCTAAGTTAGAACAAGCTGCATAAATGTCACAGCTCTGGAAACTTGAAGTTTCTTTATTGGATTTACTTAAAACATTACTTCTGTTGACAAATGATTTCAAAGTGCCTCCATGCAGAGGATTGTGCTCACATTTAGAATTTCCCTATTGTAATACCCGTCTCTTCGTTACAAAATAAATTCAGTTAAAATGTTAAAACTGCTAAGCACTAACAAGCATAAATGAATAGTAGTAGATGAATGACAGATGAAGCATATTGCTGTATCAACATCAGAGAAAGATATTTAAAATCACTTACTTTCAAAATTAGTAAGAAACAATGGTCAAATTTATGCTCTTCCCCCAAATACTCTTAACTATATTTCAACACCAACTTTTAAATGCTTGAAGTGTCTATAGAGGGAATTATTTTGAATAATATTTTCTAAGCAAGGAGCCTAACTGTGTTGCCTGGCACTTAATAAACAAGTAGTTAAAATTGGTTGATTGAATAAATGAGCAAATGGAAAGAAAATGCAGTGCCTAAGTAACTATATTACTAAATAATACCCATGTCATCACTGGAAATGAGACTCAGTTAGACATGTAATCCTTCCTTCCTTCCTTCCTTCCTTCCTTCCTTCCTTCCTTCCTTCCTTCCTTCCTTCCTCCTTTCTTTCTTTCTTTCTTTCTTTCTTTCTTTCTTTCTTTCTTTCTTTCTTTCTTTCTTTCTTTCTTTCTTTCTTTCTTCCTTCCTTCCTTCCTTCCTTCCTTTCTCTCTTTCTTTCTTTTTTAGAGTAGAAGGGAGAGATGGAGGGAAGGGGAGATAGAGTGAGAGATACACATTTATTGGTTGCCTCCTGCATGTACCCCAACCAGGGCCAGGGATCAAACCTTCAACCCAGGTACATGCCCTGGACTGGGATTCAAGCCTGTGATTCTTTGATGCACAGGCTGATGCTCTAACCACCAAACACACTGGCCAGGGCAAGAGGTATATTTTTAAAGATTAGTTTCAATCATTCTGACTATTATTGGATCATGACTCCATAATTTATTCAATTTCTATAGCATTTAAGGATAGAATAAAGTTACTATGGTTACACCTTAGACCAAAATTGCTAAAAGGCTTTCAAATAGGCAAAGGAGAGTCTATAAGTGGTCTACCATTTTTAATCTTTTACTTCAGATCAATTCTAAATGACTCACAGTGCTTCCATATATGTGAAATTTTCATTATTAAATGTTTATTTAGTTATCACTATCACCCCCATTTCTATTAAGAAATTTATATGTTGCATTGAGCATTCCTGTGAATGGAGTTATCAGGGTCATGCAATCCGTTTGGAAACCTGAATCGGTTTCATTAATCTGATAGACCTTGCTATTGACAGGTCAAATAGAATACATTTCCCAGGGCTCTGTCAACTTTTCCATGCATTCAATGGAATTCTTTTGTGTTAGTAATAGAATATAGTAAATAAAATGGATTTCTTGTTGCTTCTCATTTATTTCAGGCTCTGGAGTGCTGATAAATTCAACCACAGTGCCACTCCTTACTGTTTTTTAGATTAATTTATTTTTCTGTTATTTCATTATAAATGCATGACAAGAAGTACAATAATTACTACTAGTAAATTAACAACTGGGTGTATAGACTAACCACATTTGTTATTCCCTGTTAATGTTGGTTGTTTCTAGTTTGTCAAAGTACATTAAAAACAAATTATGATATTATGTGAACAGTAAAATTAGCATATTTTAATACATGCACCTATTTTTGTCTTCCATTCTTGATTGAAATCCATTACTAAGACTGATGTTTTATTTCTTTTGTGCTTGAAATTGAATTCTGCATCAGCATAGATAGTAAATATTTATTTGAGGAAATTAGAATCCCCCCAAACAGAAGAGGATTTCTCCTTATAGTTAAGTTGCTTGTCATGCTCAAATAATGTACTTTGCTTCATTATTGTTTCCGATGTTTTTTTCTTAAAAACACTTTCCATTCCATTGAATTATTATAACTAAATAAAAAGTAAAACCCTAGATTTCTTTACTTTGGTAACTGCTTGCCAGGAACTGCTCATTTCCATGTCACATTTTCAACCTCGCTCTCTTCTCTGGTGACTGGTAACCTGACACAGGATTCTATTACCCGGGAATATTCTTTTTCTTAATATCCTTTGGAGCTCATATCAGATATCTACTTAGGATTTACCAGGACAACATGTATTCTCATTGTACTCTATTAGCTACATATTTTCAAGGGAGATGCTGGTATATTTACTTTTTGTGTGTGGAAAGATTGGACAGAATGAAAGTCAGATAGCAACACAAGACTGTAAATATTAGCTTCTTTTCTAAGACACTTAAAAATTCTGAATTGTGCCAAGAGATTTTTATTAAAAGGCAAAACTATCTATACTAATAAAAGGGTAATATGCAAATTATTCAGGACACCCACACAATAATAACTGAACAGCAGGCTGTGTGGGGTGACCAAGCCGGCAGGGGGGTTAGTGAGGGACTACCAAACGACTGAATAGCAGGCTACGTGGGGTACCCAGGACAGCAGAGGGGCAGTGAGGGGCAACAAGGCCAGTTGCGGGGAAGAGGCAGTTGGAGGTGACCAGACTGGCAGGGGGGCCAGTTAGGGGTGACCAGACCGACAGAGGGGGGCAGTGAGGGGCGACCAGCTGGAGGGGGGAGGGTTGTGAGGGCCAACCAGACCAGCAGGGTGGGCTGTTGGGGGTGACCAGGCTGGCAGGCAGGTGAGCAGTTAGGAGCCAGTGGTCCTGGGGATTGGGTCCAAACTGACAGACATCCCTTAACGGGTGCTAGATTGGTGAGTGTTTAGGCTGGGCTGAGGGGATCCGTGCACACGCCCCTCCCCCCCCTCGTGCACGAATTGTGTGCACCAGGCCTCTAAATTATCTATAACAGAAGAATAACAGTTCTTTATTTTATTTTATTTTCTTATTAGTTTTAAAAATATATTTTATTGATTTTTTACAGAGCGGAAGGGAGAGGGATAGAAAGTCAGAAACATCAATCAGAGAGAAACATCGATCAGCTGCCTCTTGCACGCCCCCTACTGGGGATGTGCCCACAGCCAAGGTACATGCCCTTGACCGGAATCGAACCCGGGACCCTTCAGTCTGCAGTCTGACACTCTATCCACTGAGCCAAACTGGTTTTGGCAACATTTCTTTATTTTAAAATTTTATTATAATTTTACATATTCACAAGTAGAGAAAATAGGACAGTGAATCTGTGTATACACCATTTTCAGGAACTCAATTGCCTGATATTATATAAGTCGCTAAGTAAGTGAATTAATGACTGGTTAACAAGTAACTGAAAAGTTTCCTGATGAGCCTTAAACCTGAAAAAGTCAAAGATATCGCTCCAACTTTTTTTCTCTGCTGATATAGCACATGATGAGAAAAAGTCTCAGATTTAAGCTATCTCACCATTATATTAATATAATCAGACCTTTATCGAATAGCACATTTTCTTTTTATGAAAAAGAATATAGACATTGTTCTTACCCGAAGGAAGCTTACCTATTTATTGGGGAAGAAAGTGTAAAGATATTATATTTCTAGTAGTTCAAGCTTGTCTACAGTTACTATTTATAAATAGAGAAGAGCTATTAACATATTAATTAGGTTCATATTTGCATTTCTGTTGTCATAAAAAAATCTGTGTTCTAATTTATATCTCCCTGTTATATTACTCTCTTCATTGCCTCTCAGTAAGAAATACTCAGCTTGAAATTTATTTGAATACGTGAATAATCCTGGCTTACATTTGGCGGAAGGGACCAATTTTGGTCAATATTTCACAGCATGACACTTCTCTAACATAATAAGATCACACTTAGATTGTTGAAGAGTTATGCTTTACAGTAGAACCATTAATAAAAGAAACAGCAATTCTGAAAGCTTATAGCTCTTTCATGTACTTGGACATTAACCTATGTTTGTTCTTTATCCCAGAAAAAGACATTCAGGTACCCTCATGTATTAAATATATGTGTACTCACACTGAGAAAAGAAAGGTGGTCTTAAAACTAAGTGTATAGATCAGTGTCTGGCTATGCTAACTGAAGAATATTTTACAGACAGCATAAATAAACTTTGCACGGAAAAATAAGGAGTAGAATGAACATATCTGCTCATTGGAAAATGATGTCAGACTACTCTAGGTAGTAGATAACAGGGAAAGGTGCTCAGGAATGCGAAAGTGATGGACGTTAAAGGAGACTACAAGGTCGCTGGGACTTGAATTATCCTGAGCTATCTTTTTTGAGTGGTTGTATCCAGAGAGCACTAGAAATGTAGAATTAGACTTTAGTATTTTTAACCATGAAACATTTGGAAGCCTTGAAATACTTTTATTATAGATAAAAGTCCTCAAACATTAGTAAAAATAATGAGTAATGGGATAAAGTACAATGGCTAATTTCTCTCATGTTCTATGTGGCAGAACATACCTATTTATGTTGAACTTGTTGGAAATTAAACATCAACATAGATGGGCCATGTTGTTATTTGATCTATATGTATTTAAAATTATAACCTCATTTTCCAATAAAATTTGTCTTTTCATAACAATTAAGATTGACAAATTTTGGCTAATCAATACCTATCATGGAAACTGACTGGTTTACCTTATAATAATATTAAAAGTAAGAACTTCATTGATCTGATCTTTGTATCCTGTAAGGAAAAATCAAAACAAAAACTTGCGTTTAGCATATCACTAAGCACATAAGTATTTGTTGAGTTGAAATATTCAGCAGGAAAGCAAGGCTGATGTGATGGCGAGACTCAAGTCCCAACTGAGATTAGAATCCATTATTTTGAGAAAGATCCTTCTCTATTATAGCAAATGTTAAGATAGGTTTGCTTATTCAGCAGAGTACACAGTGTTAACTGTTTTGCTTCGATACACTTACTCTTTTTAAAGCCCCAATTACTGTGGAGAGCCCTTTTTTGATTAATGTTGCTATTTCTATTTGATGGCTTTGTCTCAAGGTTATAACTTTTTTTGTGTGAAACATAACACAGTTTAATCTTGTTAGATCAATCAATTCCCATATCAGATAGTCATAAACATTTACAAATATCTTTTAATCTAAAAGTTATGCGATGATGATGATGTATTTCTGAGGCTCTTTATTGTAACTCATGCTAACCAACCATCCATGTATCTGAAATGGCTTATTTTTGTAAAAATATTTGAATATGAAAAACTATATGGCAACTTATAGGATGGTAAAAAAAAATCACATGATGGATAGATTAGTGTATTGAATTTTACGTGAGTCATTTCATGATTTTTAAGGAAATAAAAGGTACTGCATAGTAAACATTCTCAAAACATTATTTTGAGGTACAATATATATGACTTTAGGGTTCAAAAACACAGACAACTAAAAGTCATTATAAGTCTATACAATTTTATGCAATTAGTGCTTCTTGGAACCTAAAAGGGGACTGGTATTTGGGGAGATATATTTTGGTGTCCAAGCAGCTAGGGTTTTCAGATGGATGATTCTGTTTTGCTCATAGCTGACAAAGATGTCAGAAACCTAAAGGGGAGTTCTGAGCACTATTGATGCTGGCTTACATAAATCAGTATAAATACCCTGTAATTAATGCAAAAATTGACTGTTAGAAACAAAAACGTAGCCAAATACGAATGATCAGCTACTCTTGCCTAGAACGTTGCCAGTGTATACATAGTACTTATTGTGTCATATTAATCAAATGAGTCAGATTGTCAATAAATAAAACATTACCATATTTCACAAAGGATATAAAAGATGGATCTAAGATTTTACATCCTCCAGAAAGGAAAAGCAAGACAAAAGTTTAATATGCTCTCTGGCTGCTGAACACTCTGCTGACTTGGGAAAATTAGTGTCATTATTATTTCCTGTCAGTGTCCCATGGTTTAATTTATGGTGTATGTTAGACAGCAAAGAAAAGGAGACTCTTTGAGAAGATCCACATGACTTGATAGAACAATGTTCATGTTGATTTTAAGTACCACTGGCTATTCCTCACACAATGGTGATTTTGAAAATATCAGTACTGAGCAACACAGAAAAGCTCAGTAGGGGCTCAGTGGTAATTGTGGTTGGATCAATCAGAACTCTATGATCTTTCGTCCATAATACACAAAATAATTCTCTTCAGAGAAGTGGATATTCTATATAGCTGGATTGGGATGAGGAACATCTGGGAATCCCATGTTTGATAATTGAGACTTTGTGTGAAATGAAAGGAAGTACCCTAGTCTGAAAAAAAATTAACTATTTTTTCTCATAATCTCAACTGATAAAAAAAATAGAGAAAAGCACTTAGCATATTAAAGTCATTTTCTGAATTCTTACAACATTTGATCTATTTATGGCTCTTTTCTTGAGATATTTCACATATAATAAGAATGCTGTAATTATAAGGTGATATAGACCACATTAAATGTAGGTAATATTATTTTATCATTGATCACTCATATATGTGGATGTACACACCTAAGATATATATATATATACTTTTTAGATTTGTGAACACAAATGTAAAATATATGTATTCAATTATATTTATATATATATATATTCAATTATATAACTTAAAGTGATCTTTAAATGGTGACAAGGTCAAAAGCAGTTATAAAATATCAAATTCTTTTCAAATAATTTTGCATTTATAACTATTTCTAAAATAGAGCACTGTTGTTATTAGAAACTTATGTTAACATTATATATTGTATACATATATCATGTATATTTGAATTTGATCACATTTACATCAAAATGTCTGATTCATCACATATTTTCTTGTGGCAGTCAGGGCTTTGGTCTGAATCTTGAGTTCTAATCCTACATGCACCATTAGCTTGATGGCATTACAAATAATTTTAAATTTTTTAAATTATTTGGGGAAAGAATAATTCTTGCATCTCTCTCCTGCATCATTAATTTTTCTATCAAAGTGATTATTCACATTAGTAATGAAATATGCTGTTATTTCTCTTATTTTAAACAATAACAGTAATGATTGCAACACCATCTTTAGATTGTACATTTTCTTTCGCCTAACACTCCTATATAATACTTCCTTTATTGAAAACATTCTCTAATGACTTATCTATATTGGTAATCTTCAATTCTTTTCTTTCTATTCTATCTTAAATCTGTATATGTCTGCTTTTCTCTCATAGCTGTTATGGATATTACTGTCAAGCTCACAATGACTCACACAGTGAGATGGAATGGTTGATTCCCAGTTCATATATTATTTGACCTAACAGATGCATTTGACGATTCCCCCCCACACAAGCCTTGGAACAATTTCTTCACTTGAATTTCCTTCTCCTTTTGATCCTTCTCCTAACTTGTCACCTTTTTGTTCAGATTCCATGGTTTACTCTTCCATTTCTGTTCAATCTCTAAATATTGGAGAGAACAGAACTCAGTCATTGGACCTCTTTTCTTACAGCAGCTCTCTACTTCTTTTAGATTTATGTCTTTTAAGTGTCATTGTATCACTCAAAATCAAACGAGGGTACAGAACTACATAGTGATTTGAAAAGTGCAAGTTAAAACTGAGGGTTGCCTGCTAAGGGGAAAGAACTCTAAAGAATACAGGAACACACCCCAGCTGGTTTAGATCAGTGAATAGAGAGGTTGTCCTGGGTTTGATTCTGGTCAAAGGCATGTACTTTGCAAGCTGGATCCCTAGCCCTGGTCCAGGCGAGTGCAGAAGACAACTGATGGAGGTTTCTTTCTCTCTGTCTCGCCCCCTTTTTTCCATACTCTCTAAAATTCAATGGAAAAATAACCTCAGATGAGGATACAAAAAAGAATACAGGAATGCAAATATAAGGAGTAGCCACTATCTCTAGGGCTAAGACCAAGCATCAAGTCAGAAAAAAATATTAAGAATTTCTTTCCGCCAGGGATGAATGAGGTCCGGATTTTATTTTTTTATTTTTATTTTTATTTTTTTTAATCTTTATTGTTCAGTTTATTAATTACATCGTTTCCCCTTTTTATCCCCCTATAGCTCCCCTCCACCCTGTACCTATCCCACCCTCCACCCTCACCTCCCCCTCCCCACTGTCCTCTCCCATTGTTGCTAGATTTTTGTCCAGTCTCTTGCTGCACTTCCACAACCCTTTTCTCCCCAAGAATTGTCAGTCCATTCCCTCTCTATTTCCATGTCTCTGTTATATTCACCAGTCTATCCTGTTCAACAGCCTATCAATTCACTTGATTTTTATGTTCATTTCTGATAGATGTGTATTTGTTGTTCATAATTTTCATCTTTACCTTTTTCCTCTTCCTCTTCTTAAAGAATATCTTTCAGCATTTCATATAATGTTGGTTTGGTAGTGATGAACTCCTTTAGCTTTTTCTTATCTGCGAAGCACTTCATCTGACCTTCAATTCTGAATGATATCTTTGCTGGATAGAGTAATCTTGGTTGTAGATTCTTGCTGTTCATCACTTTGAATATTTCTTGCCACTCCCATCTGGCCTGCATCGTTTCTGTTGAGAAATCCGCTGACAGTCGTATGGGTGCTCCCTTATAGGTAACCAACTGTTTCTCTCTTGCTGCTTTTATTATTCTCTCTTTGTCTTTTGCTCTTGGCATTTTAATTATGATGTGCCTCGGTGTGGTCCTCTTAGGGTTCCTATATATTGGGGTTCGGTGCACTTCTTGGACTCCTAAGTCAATTTCTTTCACCAGGTGTGGGAAGTTTTCAGTCACTATTTCTTCAAATAGGTTTTCATTGTCTTGGCCTCTCGCTTTTTCTGGCACCCCTGTAATTCGGATGTTGGTATGCTTGAGGTTGTCCCAGAGGCCCCTTACACTATCTTCAATTTTTTGGATTCTTTTGGTTTCTTGCTTTTTCAGCTGAGTGGATTTTACCTCTTTGTATTTCAAATCTTTAACTTGGTTCTTGGGGTGCTCCAGGGCACTTTTAGGTCTTTGTATAATATTTTTTGTTTCAGTCAGTGTATGCTTAATTTCTGGTTGGTCCTTTTTCATATCCTTGAGAGTCTGCTTTATATCCTTGAGGGTTTCTTTCATTTCCTTGTAGGACTCATTCATTTCCACATTGGTCTTGATCATTTCCACGTTGGTCTTGATTATTTCTTTGCAGCTCTCATTTATATCATTGAGGGTGTTGTTCATTTTCTTGTAGGACTCATTCATTTCCTTTGTGGTCTTGCTTATTTCCTTATAGGCCTCGATCTTTTGTTGGAGCCTCTTAAAAAACCCTATAACCGTGGTTCTGAATTCCATGTCCAGTCGTTTTTTTCCTCCATTTCTTTCACATCTGATTTCTTTCCATGTTGCTGCATGGTGGCTGCTTCCCTGAGTTGGTCAATTAGCTTTGTGTGGTAGACTTCCTACTAGGGATAGTGGCTCAGCCTCCCCGGTTACCTGAGGTGGATATGGGCTGCACAGTCTTGCTGAAGTTAAGCTCAGTTAATCTTTGTTAGCATGTGGAGGGTTGACCTCCAGGCCAATTGTCTATGAAGCTCAGCTGTGCTCAGGTTGGGTGGGCGGAGTCTCCGGGCCAAGCAGACAGCGTTAGCTCCGCCCTATGCGGCCCCAGGGACTCTGTGCCGGGGGCAATGGCCGCCAGCACCTCTGAGAGAGAGCCGCTGCGGAGCTCCACCGGCTGCCGGCTGCCGGGGAATTCAGACTTTCCCAAAATGAGTCTGCATGCGCAATGTCTCACCCAGGATCGTAAAAACAAAGCAGTCTGACGGTTTTCTGAATGAGAGGCAAGTCGCGGTGCGCTCTCTGCACTGTCACGCAGCCGAGCTGTTTGCGCGAGCTGCCTTCTCCACAAGCCGGGAGACCCGGCACCACCCGAGCTTCGTCGTGCCCTCCCACTGTCCAGTTTTCACCCCGTGTGATAGTGGGTTCTCTGGACTTCGCCCAGAGCTGGAGATTCAGTCCAGTGGGACGCCTTTGTCTCCCGGTACGAGAAAACTGGCCGGTTTTCAGCCGCCTGCCCTCTCCGCGGCGCACACTCCAAACCTCTCTCCGTGCGAATCTTTCAACGCTCTCCGTCGCCGCTCCTCCGAGTCACAGTGTCTTATCTTCACTTTTATTTTTGGAATTTTCACTTGGTGGGCTTTCTGGTGATTCTGGAAGGTGTTTGTTCTTTCGTTAAGTTGTAGTATTAAAATTGCTGATTATGACGGCAAGATAGGTGTTCTACCTTTGCCGCCATCTTAGTTCTCCTGAGGTCCGGATTTTATTGGAGAGGGTATGCCATGGCCAACTGGATGGTGGGAACGTCATTGACATAGTGCACCTGGAACTCTCTGGGAAACCGTGGGGATACTGCACTGGAAAGCTTATTTCTGGGGTCCCAGAAAAAGCTGCCATGGGAGGTGCTGCATGGTCCTAGTTGCCTCCCTGCAGGAGCTTGCCAAGAGCCTGTTTCCAGGAAGAAGAATCGCTCCCCCTCTTTGTCCTTCAGAAACCTTTTACTTAGGAAGTGTTTCACGGTACCAGCTGGAGAGGGGCAAATATGCTTGAATCATAAATAGGATAAATGCAGGTAGATGTGAAGTCAAGAGGTGATAAAGATTCTACTTTTTTAATGCTATATATTTTAATGTGATTTTTTTTTCCTGTTTAAAACTTTTTTTTCTGTGTTTTTGACCAGGTTCAATATCAAATAAATTGGTCATAAATAAATAGGTACTTTGAAGTTGAGAAACAACTATTGTGTGTGTCTTTTAAAAATTTTATTTATTTACTTTCATTTCCTATCTCTGAGTCTAACCTTACTGTATTGTTAATAATTTAACAAAATAGGACTGTATTGTAGGTATGAATATACTATTGATTATAAGAAGATATAAATACTATTGTTATAAATTATGAATAAAAATATAATATAATATGGTTTCATATGTAATGAATATTTAGTTTTCAATTTATCATAATTCTGTTCACCTTTATTTTAGAACTAGTAGCCCTGTGCACAAATCCATGCACCAGGAGCTCTCTGTGGGGACTGGCTGCTCCTTGGGCCCAGCCAAATGGCTCTCCATGGCCTGGCCAGAGGCCCATCCGCCGCTGGGTGCAGAATGCTTGCCTTGTTGCTGGGGTGATGATGCAAGCATTCTACACTCCAGCCTGGCTAGAGGCCCATCTGCAGCCAGGTGCAGAATGCTCACACTGCCCACTCTCAGCGGCCATCCCCCCATCGGGACTGGGAGACTCCGGCAGGGCTGAGAGGCCTGGGCACTGCCATCTTATGGCTTTGGGCACCACCATCTTTGTGATGGAGATATGGTTAATTTGCATATTATACATTTATTAGATGGGATAACTTTTTAAAAAATATATTTTATTGATTTTTTTTACAGAGGGGAAGGGAAAGGGATACAGATTTAGAAACAGATAGGAGAGAAACATCGTTCACCTACCTCCTACACACTTCCTACTGCAGATGTGCTCGCAACCAAGGTACATGCCCTTTACCATAATGAAACCTGGGACCTTTCAGTCCACAGGCCAATATTTTATCCACTGAGCCAAATTGGTTAGGGTTAGGATAACTTTTATATCATAATTTAGATTCCACAGATTTTCTTAAGTGTCACAAAAATTAGAATCTTTATCCCCTCTCCTTCCTGATAAATTTCTTCAGAGAAAACTAAGGAATTCCAGACATTCCACAGACCATATACCAGAATTAATTAATTGATGATGATATTCCTACTACTTTGAGTAATTTAAAAAAATGACCTAGCCAAAACCGGTTTGGCTCAGTGGATAGAGCGTCAGCCTGTGGACTGAGAGGTCCCAGGTTCAATTCCAGTCAAGGGCATGTACCTTGGTTGTGGGCACATACACAGTAGGGGGTGTGCAGGAGGCAGCTGGTTGATGTTTCTCTCTCATAGATGTTTCTGACTTTCTATCTCTCTCCCTTCCTCTCTGTAAAAAAATCAATAAAATATATTTTTTAAAAATGACCTAAAGTATCTCTTAGCTCTATTATCTTTTACCTCATGTAGATGTGTCTATTCACCAGAAATACTGCAAAAACCCCATAGTTTGGTAAACTTATTCCCAGCTTTTACAATAGGAGCATTTCACACATCATTGCAAAGCCAAGGGAACTATTTTCATATCAGTATTACAAATTCTGAAGGATTGCTTGCTTAGCATTAATGTTATCTTCTTTTTTTTTTGGTCAGTTTTTTTTTCTTTATTGTTCAGTTTATTAATTACATTGTTTCCCTTTTTTATCTGCCTATATCTCCCCTCCACCCTGTACCTAACCCACCCTCAACCCTCACCTCCCCCTCCCCAATGTCCTCTCCCATTGTTGCAAGATTTTTGTCCAATCTCTTGCTGTACTTCCCACAACCCTTTTCTCCCCAAGAATTGTCAGTCCATTCTCTCTCTATGTCCATGTTTCTGTTATATTCACCAGTTTATCCTGTTCATCAGCCTATCAATTCACTTGATTTTTATGTTCATTTGTTGATAGATGTGTATTTGTTGTTCATAATTTATATTTTTACCTTTTTCTTCTTCCTCTTCTTAAAGAATGTCTTTCAGCATTTCATATAATACTGGTTTGGTGGTGATGAACTCCTTTAGCTTTTTCTTATCTGCGAAGCACTTTATCTGATCCTCAATTCTGAATGATAGCTTTGCTGGATAGAGTAATCTTGGTTGTAGATTCTTGCTATTCATTATTTTGAATATTTCTTGCCACTCCCATATGGCCTGCATCGTTTCTGTTGAGAAATCCACTGACAATCGTATGGGTGCTCCCCTGTAGGTAACCAACGGTTTCTCTCTTGCTGCTTTTAATATTCTCTCTTTATCTTTTGCTCTTGGCATTTTAATTATGATATGTCTTGGTGTGGTCCTCTTTAGATTCCTATATTTTGGGGTTCTATGTACTTCTTGGGCTTTTAAGTCAGTTTCTTTCACCAGGTGGGGGAAGTTTTCAGTCACTATTTCTTCAAGTAGGTTTTCATTAACTTGCTCTCTCTCTCTTTTTCTGGGACCCCAATAATTCGGATGTTGGCATGCTTGAGGTTGTCCCAGAGGCCCCTTACACTATCTTCAATTATCTGAATTCTTTTTGTTTCTTGCTTTTCCAGCTGAGTGGATTTTCCTCCTTTGTATTTCAAATCTTTGACTTGGTTCTTGTGGGCCTCTGGAATGCTTTTAGGACTTTGTGTAATATTTATTTCAGGCTGTGTACGCTTGATTTCTAGTTGGTCCTTTTTTTTTATCCGTGAATGTCGGGTTCGTATCCTCAGACGTCTTGTTCATTTCCTTGAGGGTCTTATTCATTTCATTGAGGTTCTCATTCATTTCCCTGTAATTCTCATTCATTTCCTGGTTGGTCTTGTTTATTTCCTGGTAATTCTCATTAAGTTGATCGGCCTTTTGTAGGAGCTTCTTGAAAAGCCTTATAACCGTGGTTTTGAACTCTATGTCTTGTCGTCTTTTCTCCTCCATTTCTTTCACACCTGATTTCTTTCCATATCTCTGCATGGTGGCTGCTTTATGTGGTAGATATCCTCAAAGGGACAGTGGCTCAGCCTCCCCAGTTACCTGAGGTGGGTACTCTTACTGCAATCCTTTATGGGTTGTACAGTATTTTTTAATTTAAGCCCAGCTTGTTGTTGTTAGCCCTAGGAGGGTTTGACCTCTAGGCCAATTGGCTGTGAAGGGAGACTGTGTTCAGGTTGGAAGGGTGGAGTCTCTGAGCTGCGCGGCAGCCTCAGTGTCAGCTGCGTCCTATGTGGCGCTAGCGCGCGCGGGTCTCTGTTGGATGGAGATGGCTGCAGACACCTCCAAGAGAAAGCCGCTAGTCTCTTCCCCTTGCCAGACAACTCTGCCTTTCTCCAAATGTATCTGCACACCAAAAGTCTAGCCCAGGGCTGTAAAATAGATGGTTTCCGGAACCAGGAGACAAGTTTCCAGGGGGCAAGTCGCAGGTTTGCATGACCCTTGCGCGGAAACTTCTTTTCGCCGCCTCCGGGTTTCTCGCAGACTAGGAGCCTCTGCCGCGCCCTGCTTCCAGGGTGCGTTCCCTGGACCTCGGACCTCGCCTGGCACTGGGGAATCTGTGCAGTGGGACGTCTCCACGTACCCTGGATCTCGGACCTCGCCTGGCACTGGGGACTCTGTGTAGTGGAACGTCTCCTCCCTCCCCGTTTGGTGAAATCCGGCCGGGGTTGCTGCTCCAGCCTCACCCTGCGCGCACGACCAGGACGGCTCCTAACCTGTTTCAGTCTGAAAGGCTGCGCTCCCGCCGCTCCTGAGTCTCAGCTTCCCACCTTTACTCTTATTAGTGGAGTTTTCTGGTAATTCTGGGTGCTGTCTGTTCTGCTGTTATGTTGTAGTTCTTAAATCGTTGTGCGGGGCAGAATAATAGGTGTTTACCTATGCTGCCATCTTGGTGTTCCCTCCTAATGTTATCTTCTTTGAGAAAGCTTCACTGACTAGCTTATTAGCAACCTTACCGATATGTTTCCATTGATTTTTAAAGAGTGTGGAAGAGAAAGGGAAAGACAGAGAAAAACATCAAAGTGAGAGGAATACTGATTGGTTGCCTCCTGCATGATCCCTGACCTGGGCCCCAGCCAAAGAGGAGTCTGCAACCTAGGTGCATGCCCTTGATCAGAATCTAACCCGGACCCTGCAGTTGGCATACCTAGGCATTATCTACAGAGCCAAACCACCTAAGGCAGGATATGACATTTCTTAGCCCTCTAGCAGCAAACCTTCATTTTTTCCTCCAGGAGTGTGGTAGAAAAACTCTAGATTACTTTTTTGAATTCTTATACCCAAGTTACTAAGAATATTACTAGTGGCATACAGGGAGCTTAGCCAATGAGTGGTAAGAAAAGGTGTTTCCTCTACAGTTCACACACCTATCTCCTCTGATCTCCCACTCCACTCCTGCCAAGGCCTAAAGCCTCTGGCCCTGGACAAGGCACCCTCAGTTAGCTGTGATTGTCCTGCTCCACCCTGGCTAAGGCTGCAAGCCTCTGGCCTAGGCTCCAAGGTTGGGGCCCTGGGTGGGGAACCCCCAGCCCATGATTGCCCTGCTCCACCCCCGGCCAAAGCTTCAAGCCTCTGGCTGAAGCTCGGGCCCTGGGTGGGGGACCCCCAGTGCAAGTGATCACTCTGCTCCACCCCCGGCCAAAGCTCTGAGGCTTGGGCCCTGGGCAGGGGAACCCCAGCGAGTGCAAGTGCCTTGTTCTGCCCCCAGCCAAGGCCGCAAGCCTCTGACCAAGGCTCAGCTGGGGCCCTGGGCGATTGACCCCCAGCATGCGCAATCACCCTGCTTTGGCCCTGGCCAAGGCTCTAAGGCTTGGGCCCTAGGCGGGGAAGCCCTGGTGCCGAGATCGCCCTGCTCCACCCCCTTGACCACAAGCCTCTGGCTGAAGCTCGGGCCCTGGGTGGGGGAACCCCCAGCTTGCTCTGTTCACCAGGCTCTGCCCTAGCTAAGGCTGGCAAGAGCAGGTGGAAAGCGTAGCTTCCTCCATTGCCTTGGAAACCCAAGCCTCCCTCTTGCTATCAGTGGCCGTAGCCATCTTGGTTGGGGTTTATTTGCTCCTGATTGGCTTGTGGGCATGGCTTGTGGGTGTGGCTTGATTTGCTCCTGATTGGCTTCTGGGCATGGCTTGTGGGTGTGGATGTACGGTCAATTTGCATATTACTTTTGTATTAGATAAGACTAGTTGTCTGATGCATGAAATTCGTGCACATGGCTGGGGTGGAGAGTGTCTCTCAGCCTGGCCTGCATACTCTCCAATCTGAGACCCCTGTGGGATCGGGCCTAACCTGGCAGTTGGACAACCCCCTCATAATCTGCTCCTAACCACTCACCTGTCTGACTGTTTGATCACCTCTAACCCCTCTGCCTGTTGGCCTGATTGCCCCAACTGGTCCCCTCTGTCCCCCCCCCCCCCCACCCCTGCACCAGCCTTATTGCCCCCGACGGCCTTCCACTCCTGGCCTGATCAACTCCAATGGCCTCTGCCTTGGCACCACCACCATGGCTTTGTCCTCTGGGGCTGGGCTGTGATTGGGGACCCCTGGTGCCCATGGCTAAGTGCCAACCTGGCCGACTTTCCCTGAGGGCAGCTGGATTGCCCACTGGAGTTGGGGCTGGGATATGATCTGGGACCCTCAGCGCCCTCGGAGAAGCACCATGGTGGCTGGCATTTGCCCCGGGCTGCTGAGGGGGCCCGCTGGGGCTGGAGCTGGGCTGCAATCTGGGACTCCTGGTGCTGTGGAGAAGTGCCGCGGTGGTGGCCTTTGTCACAGGCCGCGGGGTTGAGTTGGGGACTGGATCACCCACTGGGGCTAGGGCTGGGCTGCTAGTCTCCTGCACCCGCAGTGCCTGTTCCGCCCATCTGCGGGCCCCTCATGCCGCTGCCCCTCGCCTCACGCATGCCTCAGCCCTACCCCCCCTCCTGATTGGCTGGTAGCGTAGTGAAGGTATGGTCAAATTTGCATATTATTCTTTTATTAGCTAGGATAGATAGCACGATCTGTGGCTTATAGATACATAAAATTTCTCATTGAATATATATGACTTGAATATATCTGACTGTACAGTATATATGAATGAATGGGCATATTATCATAGAAACAAAACAACTTTCTATATTTTAAATATCTTACTAACATACCTTAATATGTTTAGGTTTAGGTAATTTTCAGTATTGTGCAATAAGACTAATTAGTTGGTTTTGATTTCTTCAATCCTATTCTTTGTGTTATACTCAACACAGATATTTCTGTTGTATAAAAGTAAGAGTAAGATTAAACTAAATAGTGACTATATATCTTATGTATCTTTGCTTATAAAAGCAAAATAATATTATTAAATGTTCAGTCAATGTTCTCAGTTGAGGTGTTTATACAAAAGTGAATCATCTGTGATCAATCTTGACATATATCATACTGGTTACAAATTTACATTTTATAAAGCCTCATATGTGTTTCTATACCAAATAACATCTCATGTCTGACTCAGCTCTCCAACTTTGTGGCCTGTCATAATGAACACAGAAGGACACTTAAATGATAATTTAATTTGTTCAAAAATTTTTAATTTACTTGGGGTTTTGGTTCAAGATATGCAAGTTCATGGATGCACAGGAATCTATCACTTAATAGAGGAAATTAGAAAAGGGAAAAATTCACAAATCTGTACTATCCTCTTGTCAAATCCTATACACATCCAGAGGGGACTCCAAAAGTCCAAGGAAAAGCGACAATTGAATTCTTAAACATTGAGCATGAATTTGACTATCTTCCCACTGCAAAGTAGACAGAATCTGCAGTTTGAAGTCTCCTATTTATGAGGTATTTGGTAATAAATCCTGTGAATTTTACATTGAAACCGAAAAATGGCTATACTTCAGGTTTCATGATTACATGTTAGGACTAGAATTTTTGCCCCAGATTAAGACCAAAACCAAATCAGATGCTGTCTAAAAATCTATAAAGGCAAGATGAGTCATTAATTGAACTGGTATCCAGAAGGAAAATCCATATACTTCAGAGGAAGATAAGAACCCCAAGCTCCTGCAATAAACAGCTTGCAACAAACCAATGTCCCATGCGAAAACATGGGAAAGAATGACTCATGGTCCCAGAAAGATAGAGGGTGAGAAAATAAGGCACAACGTTTTGGGAACAAATAACGGTTAAAGCTTTTCAAATTTTGATGAAAAACATTAAAATATAGATCCAAGGATATTATCTAAGAGTACTGGTAGGCATGACAAACACAAAGAATAGTTTGTAGAATATGGCGGACATTGGGCTGGTGGAACAGGTGCATGGGGTGCCTCGTTTACCAAATATAGTCTTCAATACTGAAGGTAAAATAAAAACTACTTCAGTGAGAAAAATATTGAGAGAATATTTCAGCAGCATACTTGCAGTATAAGAAATGTTGAAAAAAGTTCTTTAGGCTAAAAGAAAATGCTAGTAAGTAAAAATTTAAATTTACCCAAAGATAGGAGTAAACCACAATTGGTAAATACATGAGTAAATATGAGAGGCTTTTTTCTTTTTCTTTTTTTCTCTTCTCTTAGCTGCTTTAAATAACAAACTATTTAACTAAAAATGTTAATTTTAAAAATTTTGTTCATTACATTCTTCATCTGAGTCAAATCATGTGATACTTGTCTTTGTCTGGCAAAATGTTAATTTATTTGTTTATAATGTATGGATAATTAAAATTTCTGACAATGGCACAAGGAATGGATTTAGGAAGTATAAATAAAATTGCAAGCTTCAAAGTTCTTACATTTTGTGTGAATGATACTCTCAGTAGCTATAATAACTTGAAAATGCACATTTAACCCTTAGCTCTAAACAATACAAAGAAGTACGGAGAAAAAGCTAATAGAATAATTTAAATAAAATATTCAAAGAAACCAGCTAACCCAAGAGAAAATTGGAGAGGAGAATGAAGCAAAAACCAGTTGGTATAAGTAGAAGAAAAATAGCAAAATCGTATACCTGCGCATAACCACATTAATAATTCCATGAAATGTCAATGGACTAAATAATTAAAAGGCAGATATGTTGGAGTCGATTGGAAGCTGTGACCTATGTGCTGGCCTCCTGTTTTGATAAAGTTTTATTGTTTTATTGCAATAATATTATACCTGTTAACTTATGTATTGTTATGGCTATTTATTTGCTATAAAAGCAAAATTGAGTATTTGAAACATGGCTCTAAATATTAGCTATGTGGACTTTTAATAATATGTTTGCCAACCATGGACTAGATAAGTTTGGCTGTTTCTTATAAATTTGAACATATATCTACCCTATGAATTTGAATTATATACTCAAAAGTAAAAAAAAAAATGAAAGCATATATTCAACAAAGATTTGTGTACAAATGTTCTTAGTAGTATTACTTATAGTAGTCTCAACCAGCAAACATGTCATATATCCATCAACTAGAGAACAGAGAAGCAAATTTATTATATTCACATAATGAAATGCTCTGCACTGATGAAAAGAATGATGCAACTACATGGGTGAATCTTAGAAACTCTATGCTGAGTAAGAAGCCAGAGGGTGGGAAGGTGCATACTGAACAAATCTATTTACATGAAGTTAAAAGGATGCTAAATTAATCTAGTTTTAATAGGATAGTGGTCATTTAATTGTGATTGAGGATTGAGAGGAAATTCTGCAGTGATGAAAATAGTAGGTATTTTGATTAGGTGGTTGTGTAGTGTATGCGCACGTCAAAACTCAAGAGTTTCATAACAATATATATGTATTTGCACACAATAATCTGAAAATACAATGAAAAATACCTCTCATTGTCAACTGCAAAGAACAACAGAGCAAAAACAAAAAAAAAATCGGAAAATATTTTATTCTTGGAATTTGAAATACATACTAATATTGATCATATGATAATTTTTTTTGTTTCAGCATAATGTTAATTTTATTTTGAATACTGGTATAAAAAGGAAATGGTAGATTGTCCTTTAGCAAATTATTTACATTGTTGCTTTTTATGTTATTTTTTAGAAAGTATTTTGCTGTTAGTTTCATTTACTGACTTCATCCTATATAATAAAAGCATAATACGCAAATGGACTGGACGGTTGAGGAATCCGGTCGCTATGATGTGCACTGATGTCCAGATGCTCAACACAGGAGCTGCCCCCTGGTGGTCAGTGTGCTCCCATAAGGGGAACACCGCTCAGCAAGAAGCCTGGCTCATAACTGATGAGCACAGTGGTGGTGGTGGGAGCCTCTCCCATCTTCATGGCAGTTAGACATCCCCTGAAGAGTTCCAGACCAAGAGGGCACAGGACAGGCTGAGGGTCAATCCCCCCCCCAAGTGCATGAATTTGGTGCACCGGGCCTTTAGTAATAATATAAATTAAGTGAAGAAGGATATATCCCACTCATCTGCTGGCCAGTGGCATTGAATCCAGCTTTGTTTTTGTTTTGATATTAAATATACACAATCTGTCAAGCCTTTAGAAAAGCCTTCAGGGTAGACATTGACTTTATTACCAAGCATGTTTTTAATCCTTGTTTATAAATTTTCTCTATAGCCTTGTAAATGTTTTTTTTAATTATAAACATTTGTGAGTAAATTGTAGATGCTATGAACTTTATAGAATTTCATTATATCCATATTAAAGAATTGTTAATAAGGCTTATAACATAAAATTATAACAATGATATACTATGAAAAAATAATTACTCTTAGAGGCTTGGGAGCAATTTGAAATCAATGGGGAAAGTGAAAAATCTCTAACATTCTGTGAGTGAGAGAAAAATAGATGTTTTATTTGGATATCAGGATTTAAGGTAATTTAATTGTATTAAGGACTTTCAAAGAACTGGAATTAGAAATGGGACTAGTAAAAATCCTGGGTTGTATTTTAAAAGACTCATATAGAACCCACAATTTATATCCAATTTAAACTATACCTTACTTTTCTTTCTACCAGATTTGGTGTCTTTGAATAACTATGGACCATTTGCATGAAAGTGGACGTAGGCAAATATTTTTTCCCCTCCTTTACCCTAATTTTGCACTGCTGATCAAACTCTAACCACGTTTCTAAGATAAACAGGAAAGAAGGAGGCTGGCAGGTGGGGGAATGTGAACCTGGTACATTTCATGCCTAACTAGCTCAGTATATACATTTGCTGTCCTCCCTTATGATTACATGCAGCTCTACACTATAAAAAGAAAAGGAACTTACTGTTTAAAATGCATTTAGGGGATATGAGGGTTACAAGAAGTATGCATTAATTTAGTTGGTTTGAGTTTCAATTTTAAATGCTTTTACTTGACTGTGTAAAATCTTTCTCTCTTGCTGTTTTGAAAATTGCACCTGTACAGACAAAGGTCTCATTTGATTCAATATTATTTTACTTTTATACAGAGTCGTTCTTTAAAATCATGTTCCAAAAGGCTGAGCTAAATAATAGTGCTTCAAAATGAAAATAAATTTTTAGAAGTCAGGGAAAGGAAAAGCAGGTGTCCAGCAAAATGGTAAAATACTAAGATTAATAATTTTATTATCATTTCCACAAAGCCATATCTTTGAAGGATATTATTGTTGTACCAGTACAGGAAGAGCCAAAACTAGAGAAATACCTATAATGTCAGTATAGAATGTTTCCTCTATTCTTTCAGGCCCCATCTCTGGAGTTGCCATACTTAGCAAATAAAATTCTATAATATCAAGTTGTTTGAATTTCAGATATATGTTGGATAATTCATTTATATAAGTATTTCTCATGCAATATCTGAAACATACTTATCCTTAAAAAGCATAACTATTTAATTCAACCTAATGTCCTATGTTTTACTGGCATCCTACACTCACACACAGAAGTGGAAAACAGTGGTGGTATTCTGTGGATGCAGGGCTAGAAGAAAGACCAATATAAAGTTTTGCTTAAGACTTTCGTCTTTAAATATAACTCATGGCATCATTATGATTTTACAAAGAGACAATGAATATATTATAGAGGGCAATGATGTCTTTACCTTCTAGAACTTCCTCTGCAAGACAGGTTCTCTAGAAGGAGGTTGCAATAACATCCATGTATGTGCATATTTGTCTTTAATTGTCTCCCAAGATGCTAGATAGTGCCAAGATCCATAGCTCTTTGGCACTGGCTAGAGTCTCATTGTATAGACACTTGCTTCCATTCTGCAGCTCTCAAATGCCTCATCCAAATATAAACTCTAGTCCTCAGAACTTTGAATAAGCATAAAGCTCCAACTATTTGCCCTTTCATGAAAAAATAACATCATCAACAATATTGTTTTTGTTTTGTAAATGTACTTATTCAGTTTTTAAAAAAATAAAAGCAGTATCACTATCAATGCATTTCACTGGATTTAAAAAAAGCTACTCTCTCTAGCCACTCATCAGACTAAAATTGATGATAAGGTATCATAGTTTTTCAGGCTGATGATAGTTTCAGTTTTCATATGGGGTGATTAATTCAATAGAGAGCATACTTCCCTTAACAAGTAGGCTTATCATCCAGGACAGATTTATCCATCCTATTAGGGGATTAATGGTACTGTGAATATATCAGGATCTCAAAATGCAGACCTTTCTCTAGAATATTTTATCTACTCTTGATAAATCTTACTTAATTCTACCATATTCCATACACTTTATTTACCTTACAACAGGATTTAATCTCTAAATATATTACATTTTATCTTGTGAACTTATTTACCATTGAGAAAGATAAAAAATAATATGTATGGTAATGACATTTAGAAAAACGGATATTTCCCCAAACCCAGTGTCAGCTCATAGATATTTGTGCAGAAGAAAAGCTCTGAACCCCACTGAATACAATTAGTACAATCAGAAGCTTATAATTAAGAGTAAGAGAGTGAATACATGTGTAATCATCCTTAATATTGGTATCTGGCAAGCAGGCTTTTCAGGATTCATTAAAGAGTTTCACTGATACTCTGTAATAGGATGTGAATAATAGGATTAATATAGCTGTGGGCAGTGTTAGGCCAGCTGGCAATAGATCAATTCAAAAAGCTGGGCATATTAAAAGGATTATAGATTAGCCATTAGATGGCTACACAAGAAAGATAGTTTCTTGAGCAGCTCTAAAGGTTAACGGAGATAGAATGTCAATTTCTTCAGTTTATAATCCAGTATTGCCCGAAGATGAGAGAAGAGATGGGATTTAGGCTATGATCAAGACTGACATAATCAAACAAAATGATCTTTTAGTATCAGCATCTGGGTTTCAAAGGGAAGAGATCTTAGAATGTGGTGAAGAGAACACTTATGATACAATTATAAAGTAGTTTAAAGGACAAAGGTTTAGGTGTTAGAATTCTGAGAGACATGTCATAGTCAGTTATTCAACTCTTCTCCTCAACATTAAGCTTCCAAGCATTTGTGAGATTTCATGGTGTATTGTATATAAGTTAACTCTAATTTTCTGTGGATAAAAATCAATGTTATGCATTACAACTACCACATTCTACTGGAATTTCAGCTTGACACATACTTTAAATTTATCAATAATATATAGCTATCTGAGAGTCTGCTCGCTTTATTGTTTTCTGCTGATGTATTTACAAGTGGTGGTATTATATTGCTTTTGATTATTCCCTATAAAAGTCTTATGTAAGAACCTGCTCACCTTTAGGATTTGATTTTTGATGATTTAGAAGTTCATGACTAAGGAATTTGCACCAATGAGCTACCATAACTGAACTGCTTCCAGGAAATAATTTTTTAATAACCCTCATAAAATGATATAAAATCACTACTATTCAGGATTGTAGAGTATATACCACTATTGATTTGGCTTAAGAATCAGTGTGAAAGCCCGTTAAAGATGCCTGCTGTGTCGTATTAAACAAGAGTGTATGGAATGGATCTTACATCTCTGGCATGTTAACTCCATTATTCTGACCTTCAATTGCTCTGCAGTCCTTTGACCTGCTTAATTAGGCAATTTAATGATATAAAGAGAAAAGTTTAGTGTTTAAGAGTCAAGTTCATATTGTAGTGCTTTCTTCATGTGTAAGCTTGTCTATGATCTTGGGCATTCTATTGATTGATTTCACCAGAATCGAGCTCATAAATGTCCATGTACAGTTGACTCACATTAGGTGCATAGTTCTCATGGCTAATTCCCTACTTGTAATTAATAAAGGAATGCAGCCTATGAGTAAGTCTGTCAGGACAACATAAAAGCTTATAGTCTTAGAGTTCTATTTCAAGTTCATTCACCAATTGGTACATGTATGGTGAGTCTACTTTGGTTTAGATTGACATATTTTGTCTTGGTGTTCAATGATGCTAGCACAAATTTTGAGTTGGGCAATTATCAGAGAATCTGAAATTGTATGAGAATTATCTGATCATGTGGAGTTTTGATACAAGGATTTTTACCAAGAAGATGCCTGGATTTATAAAAAGAAGAGTGACTGTGAAAAGTTCAGAACTCATTCTCATATGCTTGCTGTTAGATATCTGCCACCCAGGGACTTTTCTGACACTCTATTCTTCATAAACATTAAAATGGGGCTCTATAATGCTACAGTGCCTCAAAATAACAAGTACATGAATATATAAATAAATAAAACAAACATCACTATGTATATGTTTGTAACTTTTATATCACTCAAAAGGATGGAGTATTTAAAGTTTGGAAACTATTATAGAAATAGTGTGGCCTAAATAATAGTTATATTTGCAGATGTGGAATTTACATTTTGGAGCCAGAAGACACCTAAACACTCAAGCAGTCCTGCTGTAGGGCAGCTGGAAATGAGGGAGGAAGCTGCTCCCATGGCCATCAACAAGTAGAGCAAGGCCATGTGTCAAATGGCAGGCATAGTTTGCTATTAAGCTATTTTTTATCTGGACAGAAGTTTTTTGTGTCTAAAAATGTCAGACAGGTCTGTATTTATGCTGTAGAATAGTGCTAATCATTTATTTTTATAAAGGCTTTATGAAACATAAAATAATATGTTCCTATTTTTAATTCCTAGAAATTTTTAGTATAACTTTCTCAATCACTTTATAAGTTCTTGATCTTTTCAGGTGTTCTTCCCCTGGGTTCATTTTCTGTTAAATTTTTATATAAATAACATTGATTTCATAGAGATTTTTAAGTTTGGTTAGAGTACAGGTACACTTAATATACCTTGGTTGTTTTTAAAACAATTCACTTTACTTACTGTTATTTTCTTTTCACAGTTTCTAATTTTACAAGTGATTTATAACTTACCTGATTTCATTTATCTTTATTTTTTTATATTTATGATTGATTTCTTAAAATGAACATAGTTTAAATTTTTAAACATAGATTCTAAATTTTAATTATTACATTTTTATGTGATTTTATATTTCATTTTAGGTTTTATATTTGAATTATTTTTATTTTGAATAGACTTTTAAAAATATTAGTAGTTGGTTTTTTGTTCATATCTGAAATTAATGTCT
Source organism: Antrozous pallidus (assembly GCA_027563665.1). Lineage (NCBI taxonomy): Eukaryota > Metazoa > Chordata > Mammalia > Chiroptera > Vespertilionidae > Antrozous > Antrozous pallidus. The sequence goes on from CM050521.1 coordinate 63,817,033, forward strand.
GGTTTTATTATATTATGGTGGGAGAATATAGACTGCATAATTATATTAATTTGATTTTTAAGATTTTCTTTAATAGGGTGACGAATTGTTAACAATAAGAGGTTAATTATTTTTGCCTCTCACACTTAACTATCAGTTTTGTTATCAGCCTAGAAATGCTTTAATAGTAGTTTTTATCCTATGCCAATGCGTATAATACAAAAGGAATTTCAGGGAAATGATTTAAAAATCACCAAAATTTCCGCTCATCTACTATGACTGGAATGTCATAACATGTGTCTCAGAGGAGAAGCTTCATGATTAAGTTGTACTGGGTGAATTGATCTAGTCAGCATCAGGCAAGGACAGTGCAGGCCTGGCAGTGGGAGAGCGTGCAAAGCACCCAAGATAGAGAGTACCTTGGAAAGTAAGGGTCTCATGGAACCCCAGGTTTTTGCATTGGGTGACTGGGTGAGTGGTGACACTCTTCATGAAAATGCAAATCTAGACAGAGGGAGAGAATGAAGAAAGCAAGTACAGAATTAGCCACACAAACATGCAATCATACCGTTATTTATGCTTCTCAAAGCAATTTCAATGTAACATTTCATTTTGTTCTCATAATAGAATAGTTGACATCTCCATTTTATAGATAGGCAGATTAATTAAATTAATTAAGGTCAGAGAGCAACTCAGGAGTGGACTCAGGAATCAAATTCTGGCCTCTTAATTTACAAGTCCAGGACTTTTTCTCCTATGCTGCTGCAAATCCACACTGTAACTATTTAATATTTGCTATTCACATGGGTTGTATACAGTATTTTGAAATGAAGTAGATGCTTATTCATGCCTTTTAATGTGTATTCATATCTATCTATCATCTGTCTATCTATCCATCCTATGAGAAAATAGTTTATTTTCTTGCATAATATTAATTACAGAACTTCTTTTTATAGATTCTTAATGTATCTCCAGGAGATACTACCAATGATAGCAGGGATAAAAAAGTAAAGTTTTTACACCATGACTCCAGTTCTGGAGAAAAGTTATTTCTAAAGGCAAGAATTTAGCATAACTGGTGAAAGGAAAGCTGTTCCTTTCATTACAAATAGCTTAAATCTATAGTCTCCTAACTCCCCCTAACCATGAACTTCAAAGCCCTCTCAGAGAGAGTCCTGAAACAGCTTTTTTATTTTTTATTTGAACTTCTTAATCGATCTTCTCCACTACCTACTATTCATGCTTTAGAACCAGAGGACATAACGTATCTGAATTTTAGCTAAAGCAGATATAGACAAAAGTGAGGAGCTAGAAGGAAACTTGCCATTCTGTCTGGCTGTTTTCTAACTAACTATAAGATATTCTTTATAATAAACCAGTTTGGGTTAGTCCATTGTGCTTGCTAAGAAGTTTGTACTTTTAGAAAATGAATTTATTTGTGAAAAATGCGGTATCAATTTAGTCAAAAATGTAATAGGTAGTGGGCCGACACAGTAGATACATGAACTCCATTCTGTGTAGTCCATCCATGTATGATTTCAAGGAAACACATACTTGTTATAAAGTCCAGTTTATTGCAGTGGGTTCTATTTACTTACACGAGGAACAATACATAGGAACTCGGATTGTAAAGAAGGCAGAAAGTGGCATGAAGTAAAATGAGTTGCTAATGAGATATGAGGGAGAATGTATTTTTTAAAATTGGCTATAGTACTATTTCTGATCCTTCATATTTTTCTAGGACCTTGTCAAACCACAGAAGCAGTGGAGCCAATCTTCCCTCCTTTTATAACTTGGTGGGGCTTTGTAACTCCTTGATGAACAGAATGGGGTGAAAGTAACTACATGGTTTTGGAGGTTATGTCATAAAAGCAGGATTGTGCTGTATGGCTTTCTCAGGAAACATGTCTGGGAGCTGTAGGTGCCTATATAAGAAGACAGGATTGATTTCTTTAAAAACAATGCCTTCATTTTATCCTTCCTAGGGGAATTCACTTGTTAAATTATAATTATCAGGTACTTCCACTAACTTCCAATTATACATTTCTGGGTTATCTCTGTGGTCTCTCTCTCTCTCTCTCTCTCTCTCTCTCTCTCTCTCTCTCTCTCTCTCTCTCTCTCTCTCCCCTCTCTCTCTCCCTCCTTTTTCACTGGAAGATGCATAGGTATAGGTAACATTTATAGAAGTACACACCTACTCTGGAGCAAGAGTATATGGGAAAAGCTGGGTTGAGGAAGGAGATAAAGTTCAATGTTCTCAAGTGAGAATCTGGCCTGAAAAGAAAATAAAATCTCATGATAATATAGAAATAAGTACTTCCTTTTTATTCCACAAAGCCACAAGTCACTAAGATATGCATTGTTTAGAGAAAACATAATATTGATATTTTATTTCTAAGATCCATATTATGCCAAGTTGCTAATTCTCTGAAAAAATATACAAGTGGCTATTAAGTATATGAAAAAGGCACTCAATCTTACTTAAAAGAAGAATAGGAAAAATACTACAAGTTATGGTTTTTAACCTAATTAAATAGGCAGAAATAAAAACCTAGCAGGCAAGTGGAGAAAGGGGCACACTCAAGCATGTTGCTTGGGAGACCCTATTTGTAAAGAGTACATTAATTTTCTACAACTGCTGTAAGAAAGTAGTGAAAAGCTGGTGGCTTTGAACAACAGAAATTAATGTCTCACAATTTTGACACTAGAAGCCCAAAATCAAGGTATTGACAGGGCATGCTCTTTGCTTTCCCTGGCAGGTTCTAGGGAAAGACATTGCAGGCTTTCCTGTTTCTGGTAGTTCCTTGGCATTGCCAGTCAGTAGTGGCAGCATAACTCCAGTTTTCCCATAGCCTTCCATGTGTGTGTGTGTGTGTGTGTGTGTGTGTGTGTGTGTTTCCAAATTCTCCTTGCTTATAAGGCACCAATCATGTTAGACTAGGAACCTAATATATCCCAGTATGACTTCTTCCCAACAAATTAAAATGGCAGTGACTATTTTCAAATAAATTCACATTCCGAGACACTGGGGGTACTGAATTTGGAGGGTGGGGAGGAACACAATTTAACCCATAACAGAAAGCACTTTTTAAATATATCTTAAATTTTAAAATTCACACAGCCAGCAAGTCAATACTAGGTATTTTATTCTATAGGCTCATGCATGTGGAAGTACAATGGACATAATTGTGGAGTGAAGATTATTCATAGATATAGTCAGAAAAAGAGTACCAAGTGTACCGTTATGTAAAACAGCAAGATGTTCAGCAGTTGTATGACATTGTACTATCTGCATGAATATGAACTTATATGTGTATACAAACACATACATTTATCCAAATACATGTACAACATTTTACAACTTACCCCGTGAAGAGATGCATCTCTTCCCCATTCCGGAGCTGCCTTGCAACAAGCTTTGACCAATAATAGGCAGCTGAATTGACTCTGTATATGTTCCGGGTCTAAGGTTCAAAGGCTCTGTATCTTATGCTCTTGTCCTCTTTCTGGCCTGAGCATTTGAAGAAGCCAACCCCCTACACACACACACACACACACACACACACACACACACACACACACATCCTTGATTCTGTTATGAAAAGAAACAGTCCCAAATGCAAGTACCAACTGTCAAAAATGGAAGTGAGGCCATTCCAGATCTTTCAGCCCTATTTGAGCTCCTGATGACAGCACACTGTGAGTGACTTCCAAAGACAGCAGCCGAAAACCCCCAGGGGATGCCAGCCCAGCCCAAGTTGCTAAAGCACAGAATCCGGTGTAAGAAAAAACACTTGTTATTTTAAGCCACAAATTAAGAATTTTTGGGTGTTGCTTGGCATAGTAATAGTTAACCGATGCACACAAATATAAATGGGCATGCATGTGTGCATCTATACTGTTGCATACACATGAACACACATACACATACTTCCACACATACATGTTTGTAAGTAAGTAGAATATTCCTGTTTGAGAAGCAGGACATGCCTAACAGTGGCTACCTCCAGGAAAGGGGAAGTCTGGGGGCCAGGAGAAGGAGGGAGACCAAGTATATTATTTGTTTTAATGTGTTCATTTTTAAACTCTTTTTCATCTTCTGTCATGTGCATATGTTTTCAGTTGAAAAAAAATACATTAAAAAACTGGCATTGTATTAAGATATCAGGCAATAGGACATATCGGCAGGTTACTTGTTGATTCTGGATCATGCCGCTTTTAAGGAAAAAGGGAGCTCACAGAGGCGGTATCAGAGAAGGGAGTACTCAGAACGGCTTTGCAGTGGGAATAGTAGGATTAGTTTCTGAAGGATCTTAATCCTAAAAACTCACAAAATATTGGAAAGTCTATCAGCACAGTGTGGCTTATTAATGAGTACCCAAGCAGTTTCTATAAAACTCAGTGATATTTTGAGTGTGAATTGATAAAATGGATGAAAAAAATGTTAAAACATCTTATACAGTCATTTAACAATCTCTGTCAAAAAACCATCCTATATAAAAAGAAGTAATATGCAAATTAACCCTCACACCCTCACAAGATGGCTGCCTACGACCAAGCTGGCAGGGGGGTTAGTGAGGGACAACTAAATGACTGAACAGGCTGCATGAAATGACCAGGCTGACAGGGGGCTTAGTGAGGGACAACCAAATGATTGAACAGCAGGCTACGTGGGGACCATGCCATCAGCAGGACTGTAAAGGGCAACCAGGCTGACAGTGGGCAGTTGGGAGTGACCAGGCCAGCAGAGGGGCAGTTGGCGGTAACCAGGCCAGTAAGGGGAGGCATTTTTGGGCAAGCAGGCCAGCAGAGGGGGCAGTAAGAGGCAACCAGACCAGCAGGTGAGTAGTTAGGATGACCAGGTCAGCGGGTGGGGGCAGTTGGGAGTGACCTGGCCAGCAGCAGGGGTAGTTGGAGGTGACCAGGCCAGCAGGGAGCTTAGTTAGGAGTGACCTGGCAGGCAGGTGAGTGATTAGGAGCCAGCAGTCCAGGATTGTGAGAGGGATGACTTTGGACCTAAACCAGAAGTCGGACATCCCCCGAGGGGTTTTGGATTGGAGATGGTGGAGGCTGGGCTGAGGTGACCTGCCCTGCCCCCCACCCCACCCCCTGTACACAAATTTCATGCACTGGGCCTCTAGTTGAGAAAAAATGCCATAGATGCAAAACAATAACAACTAAACTTTCAGTTTGTTATTTTTTATATTGCTTATTAAAATAATAAGATGTATTTTGTTAGGCAGAGTGAACAATTTCATACAAAAAGCACAATGAATGATCTTGTGTGTGTGTTTCTGTCAGACTTCCCTTTATAAACTTATTAATTAGGAAAATGTCTGTATCAAAGACTTTTATTGTGAGATGTTGTCTAATAGGGGTTGGAAAAAAATAGAGAATATTACTTTTTTGAAAAAAGTTTAAATTACTGATGATTAGTGGGAAAAGGGTAGAGAATAATTCCAAGTGCAGAGAATGAAATACATCTGTATAATTCAGCTAATTAGGTAAGTTCTATTTGAAATGACAAAAAGTAAATTATTTTTTAATTCTTCAAAATCTTTACAGAGGAAGAATGGGTTGTGTTAAATCTCTCTCTCTCTCTCCCCCCTTCTCTCTCTCTCTTTCTCTCTTTCTCTCTCTCTCTCTTTCACACACACACACACACACACACACACACACCACCCTGATTCTGTTTTGAAATAGCAAATTGTTATCTGAGAGCAAATTGTGCTCAGGAAGACATGTTTCATTATTTGAAGTTCTACGCTTTAACAATCATCGGTCCATAAATTGTGCCTTCAATGAAAAACATAATTTTAATAAATGACAAGAATTACATTGTTGCAGTAGTTCTTTATGTTAAAAGCCTCGCAAAATTCAAATTATAAAGAGGAACATGGAAAATTTATAAATAATGTAACTATAAAATTAATGTTTTATGTACCTATTATATGTCAGGTATTTTCTTTTAAAATATATTTTTATTGATTTCAGAGAGGAAGGGAGAGGGAGATTTCTCTCCCAAAGATGAGAGAGAATCATTGATCAGCTGCCTCCTGCACATCTCCCAGTTGGGATCAAGCTGCAACCCGGGGCATGCCCTGACCAGGAATCAAACTGACCTCCAGGTTCATAGGTCAACACTAACCACCACTATAGCAACACGGCCAGGCTGTGCCAGGTATTTTATATTAATTCTCTTAATCCTAAAACTTACTTTGCTTTGATTCTTGCCTTTTCTGACTTGAGTAATTACTGATGTTTCTTCTTCAAGAGTATACCACAGATTGATCTCTTTCTCTCCATTTCTACTGCTTCCACCCACTTCTAAGCCACCAAACAACCTCTAACTCCCTGTTTCTCTGTTTCTTCCCTGCTCTTGGTTTTCTACATTCCTTCAAGTCAATCTCAAATTACAATTAATTAACACTTTCTAGGGGCTAACCATGATGCTTAGAATAATATATAAACTATTTACAATGGGATGCACAATTATGCATGAGCTGACTCTGTTCTTCTCACTTCATTCAAACCATCCTCTCCATTTTCATGTTTTCCTAATATGCTTCCTCCAAACCCAAATTATTCAGGACACTGTAACATCATGACTAAACAATAGGCACCTGAGGCTGCATGGTGTCTGGCCAGGCTGGGAGACCTCAGGTCAAACCCTCCCACCCCAGTGCTGGGCCAGGAGACCTCAGGCTGTCCCCCTTGCCTGGCCAGGCTTGACAGGGATCTCAGGCCCCACTCCCTGCTTGGCAGGCTTGACAGGATATCTCAGATCATGCCCCTCCTGCCCCAGTGCTGGGCTGGGGAACCTCAGGCCATGCCCCTGCCCTTGTACCAGGCCAGTATACCTGAGGCTGTGCCTCCTGCCCAGCAAGGCTTGACGGGCCGGGCCTGGGGACCTGAGGCTGTACCCTCCTGCCCAGTGCTGGGCTAGGGGATCTGAGGCCGCGCCCTTTGCCCAGAGGGGTTTGATAGGGCTGGGGCCAGCCAGATCTGGGTCTTACCCAATGCGGGTAGGGCCGGCCAGGTCTGGGTCTTTTGCATTTTCAAAGCAAATATGGATGATGTTTGGTGTCTTGACTGTAGGTCCTGTGGCATGCCCCAGATTCTGACATGAGAGAGATTTTCCTATACATTTTACTAATTTCCTTTCATCTCTGACATTTCTAATATAGAGAAAGGGCAAATAGCAATACTAATATATTTCCTCTAATTCCCTTTTAATGTGCATGAATTTCATGTACTGAGACACTAGTATATACTAAAAAAGAGATAGTAAACCCAGAATATAAGAGTAGTATCAAAATTAAGTTAAGTAAAGGTACTATATTTGTGTAGTAATAATTAATTACATTCATAGTATTTAACATAATTTAAAAGGGTATACATTTTCATCTTTAAGATGAATAAGATCTGAAGATCTCATGTAAAACCTAGTGACTACTGTTGATAACAATGTATTGTATAATATAAATTTGTGAAGCAAGAACTTATTAAATGTTCTCACATTTAATTGTTAACTAGATGGAGGAATATTTACAATGTTTACATATATCAAATCAACACAATGTACTCTTAAAACATTTTACAGTTTTTTTCAATTATACCTCAATGATGAAATTTAAAAATAGGGGGTGGGTGGTTGGATAATGGCTTCTATATTTTTATATCAGTTTCTTTGAAAACCCAGATGGAGTGGACAATTTCTCAGGAAAAAATGGCTTTTCATTCATAACAAAACATTAAGCCAATTCTAAATGGAAGAGTATGTTTTAAATCAGTAAAATGTATTTAAATATAGCAAGTTAATCATGATTTTTAGAAGCATTTTGAACAAAATCAGGAACAAGACAAAGATACCTCTTTCCATGCCTTTCATTCAATATTGTAGCAAAAGTACTGATCAAATGAGTTAATGAACAATGAGAGAGAGTAGTGGGAAGGGAGAGAGAAAGGAAGTAAGGTGATAAGACTAATTGATTCTTGTGGACATGATAATGTCCACATAGAAAACCCAAAAGAATCTACACATATGGTTCAAATAAGATAATTAGGAAATTGTGATATATAGCAGAAATAACAAAAAATCATATTTTATCACCATAATTTCCAAAAAGAAATTTTAGAAAAAATTGTATTAATAGTGGTCATAAAACTAATAAGACTTACAGAAATAATTCTTCATGGTGTGCAAAATGTCATTAGAGAGAAAGTTAAAATCCCACTGAAAATAGGTAAGACAGTATGAAAAATGTTCAGTAATGAGAAGGCTCAATTTTATAAATAGATCATCTGAATTGATGCTAAGTTATCACTACAACCGAAGCCAGTTTGGCTCAGTGGATAGAGCGTCGGCCTGCGGACTGAAAGGTCCCAGGTTCGATTCCGGTCTAGGGCATGTACCATGGCTGTGGGCACATCCCCAGCAGGGGGTGTGCGAGAGGCAGCTGATCGATGTTTCTCTCTAATCGATGTTTCTGACTTTCTATCCCTCTCTCTTCTTCTCTGTGAAAAATCAATAAAATGTTTTAAAAATAAGTTATCATTACAATTGCTATCAAATACCCATATATGATTTTGGTATGGAAGTTGATTAGCTGAAATTAAAGTTTATATAGAATAGTAGATATCTAAGAAGAACCACATTCATAACCAAAAATAAGGAATAAGAAATGGATAGGGGTGTTGTGGTGATATAACAATTCAATTATTAAGACCTTTACTCTGGTGGGTAATACAGTATGCACTGATGCAAGAATGGAGAAATAGATCTATAGGGAAAAAAACAACAGAAATTCCCAAGGAGAAACTAAGGTTAGTGGAAAAATAATTACCTGCTCAACAAATAGTGTTGGGATAATTGGCTTTTCACCATATTCTATTGTAAAATGCACTTTTTTGAGGCATTTAAGCATCTTTGAAACCATAGTGTGTCCTAAAGGCAATGGCACCTTATAATTGCCATCAACCAGGTGACATTTGTCATCTACACAGTAATATGCCTTTTTTTATTTCTAGTCATGTTGATGCCAATCACCAAGTAATCCAAATGAGAAATTGGCTCCTCCCTCACAGTAGATGAAAATGTAATGAGTGTCTGAAGTGACCCGTTTGAATAGAACTATTGTTAAAGCATCAGACACTACCAAAGATTCTTGTTTCCTTTGAAGAAAAGCAGCTTAACTTCTAGCAATGTGTGATTGATTCAGTCAAAGAAAGAAAGAAAGAAAGAAAGATAACTAGGGTCTACTCAAAATAAAATGAATTGAAATTTGCAGAATAGGCTTCAATTGATTGAAAGAAAATCCCAGATATAACATGTCGCACACTGTTAAGGAAAGATGTACCACAATGCTAAGTGTTGGTAAGGAGTGTGTGTTTGGAGGAGGATGGAATTCTCTTAAACATCTGCCAGTAATAAAAATAGTTCAAATTCTTTAGAGGACACTTGAGGGATATTTGGCAAAAGTGAAAATTCACACATGCTGTAACGAGAAATACTTTTCCTATTTAGATGCTACTCTTGCAACTCAAATCAGGTGCTTGGGCCAGCAGCAGCAGCAGCAGCAGCAGTGTGACCTGGGAGTTTGTTAGAAATGCAGCCCCTTGGGATTCACCCCTGAACGTGAATCAGAATAGAGTGGAGCAAGATTCCCTTGTGACATTTATTAAGATTAACATGTAAGAAGCATTGCCCTAGAGCCATGGTTGGCAAATTGTGGCCCGTGAGCCACATGCGGCTCTTTGGCCCCTGAGTGTGGCTCTTCCACAAAATACCACAGCCTGAGCGAGTCTATTTTGAAGAAGTGGCATTAGAAGAAGTTTAAGTTTAAAAAATGTGGCTCTCAAAAATATTTCAATTGTTCTACTGTTGATATTTGGTCCTGTTGACTAATGAGTTTTGCTGACCACTGCCCTAGAGAAACCCCCACCTTTCAAGGGAATATGTATTAAGATGATTAATTTATTCTTAAAGGGACAAAGAGAAAAACAGCACAATTGTCATTGCATATAAAAACAGATGAATTAAATGGGATGTACTTTTATGATGAAATATTTAGCAGTTAAAAATAGATGAGCTAGATCTAGAGTCACAACACTAATGATTATAATATTGAATAAAACACAAAATTATAGGACAATGAGTACTATATAACAACACTTAAATAAATTAAAACAAAAAACTATAATGCCATGAATAAGTAGAACTATATAGATAGAAAATATACATTCAAATGTATGCTTGGGAAAGGAGAAAAAAGGGGGCTAGAAACTAGAAGGAGAAAGGGAGGAACCTCAATGCTATGATTGCTGTTTTTATTTCTTAAAAATAAAGAAATATTTAGAGATGTCGTCATAATTTTTTTTTGTTTACTGGGAGCAAAATTATTATGTTTTTCATTTTTCTGAATATGGTTTTAATTAAAAACTAAAAATATAAAAAATTGGGCAAAGAACACAAGACAATTCACGGAAAAAAAGAAATATGAAAACTGCTCAGTCTCCTTAGTTAAATAGATGTATAATAATGAAATAGTTTAAAAACATTTTGTTAACTAGCTTAGCCAAAAAAACAACTACTGATAAATACTTTTTAGTAAATTCTCATAGACTGTTTATGACAATGTGAAGTTACATTTTAAATTTGGCATATATATATATATATATATATATATATATATGTCAAGATTTCTCAATACACAAACCTCTCAGGCTCAGCAATTCCAATTCCAGGGAATCAGTGTTTGGAAGCTAACACTTGTGTTCACTAATGTTTATTATAACACTAGGGCCTGGTGCATGAAATTCTGCATGGGTGGGTGCCAAGGCCTGATAAGGGCCAATCAGTGCCAGGCCAATCAGGGCTAGGCTGGAGAGGAGGCAACAGTTGCTGGCTGGGCTGGGTGCAGAAGAAACAGATGCCAGACACTGACACTTTGATTGTTGGTGCCCCACCACTGCATGGTTCCCCGCCTCCCTCCCCCTCCTCCTTCCCTTGCTGCCTTGCTGCCACCAAGGCGGGTGGGCAGTGGGCCAAGCAGGGCCTCCCAGTTGGGGGGGAGGGACAGGGCATGGGAGGTTGGCCAGCAGCCCCGAGGAGGAAGCCAGCTCTCAGTCCCCCTGGAAAGGGGCTGCATCTGCTGCCACCCATCCCCCATTCCCCATCCTAGCCCAGGGGCCAGCCTCAATTGGGCAATGGGCCTGCTGGCCAGGGAGAGGGACTAGGGAGGTTGGCCAGCAGGCCCTAATCAGGTGATCTTGTCTGCCAGCATGTGAGAGGGACTGTGGGAGGTTGGCCAGGCAGGGAAGGTTGGCTGTGGGAGTGCACTGATCACCAGGGGGCAGCTCTTGCATTGAGCATCTGCCCCCTGATGGTCAGTGCATGTCATAGTGAGCAGTTGTTTTGGTCATTCTGGTTGTTCTGGTCATTCCAGTTGCTTAGGCTTTTATATATGTAATTGCTAATGATAAGACAAAAAGATAAAATGAGAATTAAAAAATGATTGGTATACATCATAGAGGATTCGTTAAAATATAGTGGATATGTCAATTCTGTGGAGTGTAGGAGTGGTCAATGACATAAAAACAACTTTAATTTTTACTTTATGAAATTGATTTGTTCAACAAGAATAGTTTGTCCCTGGCCAGGTGGCTCAGTTGATTGGAGCGTCATCCTGTACACCAAAAAGTTAATTTAGAAAATAACCATTTATCAAAATGTTTAAGTCCTTTCATTTCTTCTCATGAAAAATAATATTTTCAACTCAATGCATCACTGTCTCACTTCTCCTCATGTGACTGAGAACAGAATATCTCATTGCTACCACAAAAAAAATGCCACAAAAAAGCATGTTTCTTTGTGATTCTTCTCCACTAAGGTAAAAATATGTAAAAATTATTATGGATGCACTGGTTTTCCATTGTTGACAGTGAGGAAGATAAGAACAGGGCCAACATGCAGAGTTTCATGTCAGTGGTGCGTTTTGCTATTGTTTTATATTAAGTATAGTTATTATATTAAGGAATCCAATGGATTATACATTTTCAGTCATTAACATTGAAATATTATGATTTATTTAAATTTGAGTTCTCATTAAGCATTATGATTTATTTAAATTAATAAAATTTTATTAGATTTTAAATTTTAACATTAATCAAATTAAATGTAAGTCATTAAATCTAGTGTTACTGGAGAAAGATTGTGAGGTGTCAGGAAGATGAGGCATGAGTACATCCCAGATTTTATGTATATGTGTATGTATATATTGAGACCACTGACTGTATTCAATTATCTCATACAAGTGTACTTATAATGATCAACTTCTAGAATGCAGAGGCGAGGTTTTCTTAAATTCATCTGCCTCTGCCCTAAAATGTTATAGTCAGGTGCTTAATAAATTATTTTATTGATGACTGCTAAGAGTAGGTAAAACATAATATATCTACACATATAGATATGGGTATAAAATTGCCCTTTAAAAATTATGATGTCATGATTTTATCCTCTTATTTATGTAAGTTATATGTGTTTGCTGCATTATTTTGTGTTCCTTAAATATGCAGTGATTGCATCTTATTTATAGCCCAAATCCTTTCTTTTACAGGGTAGAAAATGAAATGAAATAGTATGGTTTCTTTCCCATGTTATTCTAGCTTCTGACAAGTAAATAGAAAGTGTTACCAACTTCAGTTTCAGGTTCTTAGTAATGATGACTTCATGTAATAAAATATAACTTTTGTGAGTTTATCTCTTTTATTCTGGAGTCACTGACCTGGCCACAAAAAAAACACAATTTCAGAGTATTTTCATAGACAGTGCTTTAAGAAATGTCATTACAGCACTAGAGAATTGGCATTTTCTGTGCCCAGATGTCATTCCTAATAATACTGTGTCTGAGGACGTGAAGCTGGGAGTAATAGCTCTCAGGGTGGTGAAGGACAGGTTTGCCTCATCTGTAAATAACAGTGTTTTGTGGGATGGTGATCTCACCAACAAGGCTGCTCTGTGCCTCTTCATAAGGCTATTCCACAGAGCGGGGTGAGGCTGTCACGGACCCCAGGGAAACTGGGAGTGATGACGAATAACTCCCAGTTCTGTTTCCCGTTTTAAGGTCACTCGTGAATGTACCCTCTTTCTCTCTCTATTGTGCAGTTCAGATTGTGATGGAACTTCTCACGTGTCCTTGCTGGGAAGTACAGTTCTTCTCTGGGCTTCCTCTGTAAATTCAACAGAACATTAGTTAAGGGGGTACAGTTGGGTAATGGTGGAAGAGTCAGGGTCCTTATTCAAATGGAGATTTAGTAACATATACAATGGCTGCAACTGCCAAGCTCTGGGGAGATTTTCCTCAACCAGCAAACCAGAAAAGAATGAATGAGTTGAAGTTTTCCCCAGGCAAAATTGTCACCAGGAGAGCGTCTAGGCTCCTTTGAAATCAGATTGCATAGTACCTGCAATAGGGGTCACCTAACAATTTCTGAAGAGATGGAACAGCATATGGAGAATATGTTTTAAAAGAAAAAATCACTATAGACCAAAAGGCAAGGACCTGCTTTAGTAAAAGCAGCTTTCACCGGGGTCCAAATGTATAATTTCAGGGGACCCAAGGGTAGATAGCAAAGTAGGCTCATTACATAGTTATTTCTATAGTTCTAAGCTTATATGTCAGAGTTACATATACGCTTTTTGTTAAGATGAATGTGACCCAATAAAGGTTCTATATGTCTCTCACCACCTCTGACAATTCAGATATTTTCATCTTCTCCTTAGATAACAGTGTTATTCCATATCTTCTATTTAGAACCAAGGAAGATCCTTCCAAATGCCTTCTCCATTTTTTATTTTCACATGAAAACATTAGGAAGGTTAATTAAATTTATATTTTAAAATTCAGTTCAATTTGGTGTCAAACCCATGTTTTTTTTTTTTTTTGTTTTTGTTTGTTTTTTGTTAACACTGTTATATGGTTCTTTGTCCTCTTTCACTTATAAGGACCAGGAAATCCAAGTTAAACTAATTTAAACAAGGGTCAATTTTGACTTAAAACACTGAAAACTATAGAGGCAGTGTATTAGGCATTACTACTAATCTAATATCCAATTTCCCCCTCTTTCTAGCTGTGTTTGAAACTTAACTAGAGTGACCTCAGGCCATGCTCCACCTGGAGCTCCCGCAGTAAGAGTATCAAGTGTTTCATAATTAGATTGGTGTCAATGGGCCTTTTCAAAATCATCTTCCTCTATTCAACCATTTCTCTTTTCTGCTTCAACTGGGCAGACCAGGCGTTGGTCCAGGAGCATCTGGGTCCTTATTTCTTTATTAAAAAAAAAATCAGGCATTGCTCTATTTTAATTTTACTAGTTCTTAGAATCTGCTTCAAGAGCAACTTTTCCATTAAAGCTTTAAATGCTTACTCTTAGTCCATTTGAAACAATTCTTATAGATTTGTGAATTGTATGTTACTTAGGTATCAAAAATCAAATCAAAGTTCAGAGTACATTATAGAAGACTAGAGGTCCAGTGCATGAAATTCATGCCTTGGTAAGGTCCCTAGGCCTGGCAGGTGATCAGGGCTGATCTGTGGATCGACCAGTGGGGTGATTGGGGTGGGAGGAGGCTCTGCTTGCACTCACCTTGGCTGGCCTGTGGCTGTGGGCTGGGGGCAGCTCCTGCATTGAGTATCTGTCCCCTGGTGGTCAATGCACGTCATAGCGACTGGTTCTGCCAGTCATTGTGCTGTTTGGTTGATATGCATATTAGGCTTTTATTATATAGGATTAACAAAAAATGAGTGTGACAATTGTCCTGTCTCACCAAACTCTTCTAATAATTTATAGGAGATAGTGATGATGGTAGCTAACATTTTGTTGTTGTTAATTCTCACCTGAAGATATTTTTCCCATTTATTTTTTAGAGAGAGTTGAGGGAAGGGATGGAGGGAGGGGAGAAGGAAGAGAGGAAGAGAGAAGGAGAGAGAGAGAGAGAGAGAGAGAGAGAGAGAGAGAGAGAGAGAGAGAGAGGGAATATTGATTTGAGACAGACACCAATTGGTTGCCCTGACTGTGGCCGGAATCAAACCCACAAGCCCTTTGGTGCACAGGCCAAAACTCAAACTACTTAGCACACCAGTCAGGGCATGACGGCTAACATTTAATGAGCACTGTCTGACAGCCAGTTTAAATTTTTTGCATGTATGACCATATTTAATTCACATAAAAAGATTATAAGATATGTATTTGCATATTCAGTATTTTACAAATAAAGAAATTGAAACAATGAGAGGGTGAGCTACTTGCAAAGGCCATGGAGTTAGTCCCAGAACAAAATTTGAATTCAGATGTAATCATCATACTATATTTACCAAAGGATATGGTTCTTTAAAAAGATTAGTCTAGTGGTTGCTTACCTGAAAGGTAAAAATCAGAAAGGCAAAAGAACTTAAAATAACTTTAAATCCATTTTAGAATGAAATGGGATAAGAATACTTAGAGTAGACATAATAAAGAGAAAATTTTGGGTAGATATGTTTACTGTCTTCAAGTATTATGCAAGCTGTCGAATAAGACAAGAATTAACTTATCTTGAATAGGCACCAAAGACTAGAATTAGAAGCATTAGGCACCTATTCACTTAAATTGTAAAAAGCTATATCTACTTGTCAGAGCTGTCTAAAAATAATTTCAAAGAACCTTTTGTAACAGAGCAAATTCCTCATATCTGGAAGTTTCACCAAGGTAGTTTGGTTGACATCCTCTGACAAAAAGTTTTTCCCTGATATTCAAATATCAGAAACCAGTTAAAACACACTGTTTTAAGGACCTAAATATTCTCTGAATTCTCAGAATTGTGTTCCTAGGCTGCTGACACTAGGAGGTAATATACTAAGTGTACCAGTTAATAATGCGGATTTTTTTTTCAATAGATGGAGTTACACATATGTTGATATATATGTGATTTGATATGTAATGCTATTTTGTTGTATTGACAGCAAGCTTCAAAACTTCATATGTCAAATTTGCTGAAGGTATTAACATCATAGATATTTTTATGCTTAAAAATGTTGAATTTTGTGCTAAAAAAGCATTTGTGGGAAGTTTTAATTCATTACTTTATTTTGAAGATAAAGTTATAGTATACTTTGGGAAGTTTATAGTGAATATGATCCATCTAAAGATACTTGTGAACACTGGTATAAATGCTTCAAAAGTGATAATTTCTATGTGAAAGACAAAGAATGTCCAGGTCAACCAAAAATGTTTAAAAACTAACAATTATAAGCATTATTAGATGAAGATACAAAAAAACAAACTTGCAGAAAGATTAAAGTTGCTCAGCAAACAATTTCTGATTGTTTACAAGCAATGGGAAATATTTTAAAGGAAGAAAAATGGGTGTCACATCACCTGAACAAAAGACAAATGGAAAACCAAAAAGTCATTAGTAAAATGTTGCTTCAATGGCACCAAAGAAAGTATTTTTTGCATCAAATTGTGACTGGTGATGAAAAGTAGATTTATTTTGAGAATACCAAATTCCCAAAATCATAGGTTGATCCAGGTCAACCACCAATATCGACCACAAGGCCAAATCGCTTTGGAAAGAAGACAATGCTCTGGTGAGACCAGGGAGGTGTGGTGTATTATGAGCTTCTAAAACCAGGTGAAACTATTAATACTGATCACTACCGACAACAAATCATCAATGTGAACCACGTTTTGATCATGAAATGACCAGAATGTGCCAGAAAACACAGCAAAGTAATGTTTTTCGACAACCGATAACGTACCATCACACACTTCAAAACCAGTTAAAGGCACGTTAAAAGATCTTGCCTGGGAAGTATTAAGCCACCACTGTATTCACCAGACCTTGCTCCTTCAGATTACCACTTGTTCCCATCGATGGCACACGCACTTTCTGAGCAGCACTTCAAAACGTACAAAGAAGTAGAAAGTTGGGTCTCTGAATGTTTTGCCTCTAAACAGGGAAAGTTCTATTGGGATGGTATCCACAAATTACCTGCAAGATTGGGGAAATGTGTAGCTAGCGATGGACATTACTTTGAATAAAACACTTTTGATGTTTCTCTTGAAATTATCATGTTTTCTTTGATTACAAAATTAGTCATTATTAACTGGTACACCTATTAATACCATTGCTATATCAGGGATGGAAAGCAAATAAGTGACATAGGAAAATAGAACATAAAAAGAGAAATGGGGATAGGTTGCAATACCTAGGAGATGAGTAGAAATGATAAACTATGTTATCTATATCTGTGCTCAGTGAGGCCCTGCTGGGCAGAGTAGCTAAGGCAGAGAGAATTGAGCCACCAGATGGCCTTTCTCTGACCTTTCAAATGTTCACACGTTTAATGATGGTTTGGAGTTGGCTTTAGCTTCGTTACTTTTTTTCCTGTGAAACGGCTTTTTCTTATTTAGTTAGGAAGGCAGAGCACTGAGTCTGTTGTAGAGAAAAGCTATT
This sequence comes from Antrozous pallidus, assembly GCA_027563665.1. Classification (NCBI taxonomy): domain Eukaryota; kingdom Metazoa; phylum Chordata; class Mammalia; order Chiroptera; family Vespertilionidae; genus Antrozous; species Antrozous pallidus. Next base: position 63,834,509 of record CM050521.1, read on the forward strand.
AAAATAAATTTGTGGCATATAAAATGGAGACACCTTTTTGATCATATTTCAAAGAATTTGAAAGTAAGGACAAGAAAATCAATAAATGCATGGATTCCTTTACAGTTTAAAAAATACAATTCTTTCCTTTCTAAAGTCTGTGTCTGGGTATTCCTGCTGTAAAATCAGCACCAAACACCCAGATTTAACAGAAATTTACTTGGTAAAAAAAATAAAATAGTAAACAGCATGGTGAAGAGTTCAATTGCTTCTTTTTCTTTCTACCTTTTGACAAGTGATAACAGCTGCAATGTAAACCATGTAACTATCTATCTATCTATCTATCTATCTATCTATCTATCTATCTATCTATTATCTATCTATCATCTAATCTATCTGTCTATATCTATCTTATCTATCTATTATTTACTTATTTCTTTTGTGAGAGAAAGGTTGGCATTCACTTTCAATTCTGAATTGTAGAATCAGGTCCTTTTTATTGCCATTAATACCCAGTAATACCTGACAGATTGTTGTCTATGACAAAACATTGACACAGGGAACTCCATTCTCATTGTTATTCTAATGCAGTGGTCAACAAACCGTGGCTCAAGAGCCACATGCAACTGACACCCCCACTTCTTCTAATGCCACTTCTTCAAAATAGACTCACCCAGGCCGAAAACCAACTTCTGCACATGGGCCATGAAGTTTCAATTGCAGTGTAGGTGAGTGCCCACATGTGATATTTCGTGGAAGAGCCACACTCAAGAGGTCAAAGAGCCGCATGTGGCTCATGAGCTGCGATTTGCCAACCACTGCTTTAACAAAACCAGAAAGCAAATATTGTTGCGTGCAACATTTTAATAAAGAGAAAAATAACAATAACAACAAAATTTCTGGCAATTTGTGGAAGCAGATCTCCATTTTAGATGCTTTGATAGGATATTCTAAAATAGCAATCCATCTTGAACATAAAGAATATTCTTTGCTTGATAGGATTTTCTTCAAACCAAATCTCTTCCAAATCCATTCTCTTTACTATATATAAAAAGATAATTATTCTCTAAAACAGAAAATGTTGCCTTCATTTATCCATACCCTCATTTTTTTTATTGCTGGGGATATTAAAACCTGTTATTCTCTCTCTCTCTCTCTCTCTCTCTCTCTCTCTCTCTCTCCCCCACCCTTCTCCGATTTATTTAAACTGTTTTATTTTGAGACATAGTGGCTTTACATTTACTAGTAAGACAAAATGTAGAAAGAGCCTATGTTTTCTTTATTCACTCATAACATTTTGTAAGACTATAATATACTAGGGACCAGCACATGAAGTTTGTGTGCTGGTATCGTCCATAGGCCTGGCCTGCAATCAGGGCCATCTTCCCCAGCCACCCGCAGCTGGCCCCAACCCCACCATCACCACCCATCCCCCGGTTCTGGGCGATCGAAGACTGCTGGCTGCAGGAAAGGGACCAAGAAGTAGTCAGTGCACCTCATAGTGACTGGTCTAGTGGTCATTCTAGTCATTCTGCCATTAGGGTCAATTTGCATATTTCCCTTTTACTATGTAGGATTATTATATAGGATAATATAATAACCATTTTATTGACATTGATGGAATGAAGATACAAAACATTTTCCTTACCACAACTCATGGTATCATTTTTGGCCACACCCATGTTTATCTTGCCCCATCCCCTCATACCTTAATCCTGGCAACCTAACCCATTCTCATTTAAAAAACTGTCATTTCAAGAATGCTGTATAAATGGAATCATATAACATCTTAGTCTCTCATGCTGCCATAGCAAGATACAATAGATTGGGTGGATTAAAGAACAAATTTTCTCACCATGCTGGGGCTGAGAAGTCCAAGATCTAGGGATTGGCAAGTTTGGCTCCTGGTGAGAGCTCTCTTCCTGGAGGAGAGCACCTTATAACTCTGTTCTCACATTGGGGGGAGAGAGTGAAACCAAGTTCTCTGGTGTCTCTTCATTAAAATATATATATATTTTTTATTTCAAAGAGGAAGGGAGATGGAGAGGTAGAAACATCAATAACAGGAGAGAATCATTGATTGGCTGCCTCCGGCATGCCCCCTACTGAGAATCAAGCCTGTGACATGGAAATGTGCTCCTAATCAGAATAAACCTGGGACCCTTTAGTCTGCAGGCTGATGCTCTGTTCACTGAGCCGAACAACCTAGGGCTGGTGTCTCTGTCTAGAAGGGCACTAATGTTGTTATGAAATCCCTAGCATCATGACCTCATTTAACCCTAACCACTTTTCTAAAGCACCACATGCAAACACTATCGAATTGTGGTTTAGAGCTTCCACAATTGGGATTTGGGATGTACAGTGGCATTCAATCCATAATATACAACATAACACCTTGGGGGATTGCCTTTTTGCACTCATAATTTCCTGAGTCATCCAAATTGTTGTATGTATCATAAGTTTTTTTTATTGCTGCATATTATTCTTTGGTATGATTGTATCATAGTTTGTTTAATCATTCACCTGTGCACTAATTATTTTGTTTGTTTATGTGAACATAATTTTTCTTTCCTCTGGAATAGATGCCCAGAAGTACAATGTGGGGTCATATGGACTGCATGTTAGTTTCCAAAGAAACTTTTAAACTGTTTTCCAGACAACATGCTGTACCTACTCAAATTTATACAGTGATTTTCCTATTTTGTAATTGGAATTTTAATTGTTGATTTATGGGAGTCAAGTATTTTATATCCTCATCTTTGTTAGATTTGTGATCTGCAGATATTTTCTACCAGTTTGTAGCTTGTATGTTTTCATCCTCTTAACAGAACCTTTAGCAAAGAAAAAGCTGATAGATAATGTTATTGACGTCCAGTTTATCAATTATTTCTTTTATGGATCATGTTTTAGTATCAGGGCTAAGAACTCTTTGCTTAGCTCTAAATCCCAAAAATGTTCTTAATGTGTTTTTCTCCAAGTTGTATAATTCACATTTTACATATGCCTCTGTGATCCCTTTTTAAATTTATCTAATATGTCAGTCTTTGGTTGAGGTTTATTTTATTTTTTGTATTTATTTATCTATCTATCTATTTATTTATTTATTTATACCTGTGGGATATTTAGTTGTTCCTTCACCATTTGTCAAAAAAGCTCCTCCACTGAATTGCATAGTCTTTTTTTTTTAAACTGGAAGAAAATTCCAAATAAAGCACATAGTTTATTTTAGTTCTCCATTCTTAACTTTTTGTTGTTGTTGTTTGGGGATTTTTTTTTTTTTGGTCTAATCCTACCACATTCTACATACCATATGCCTTTATAACCAGACAAAAATGTAAACTACAAAATTATTGACAGTTTTCTTATTTTTTACAATAAGTTACCGAAATTCTGAATTGTGTTATTAACAGGGACATTAACAACTTTCCCCTTTATATCTGCATATATCTTTTATATTCTAAAAGTACCAGAATAATTTACCCATTTCAAATTGGGTTCTTTGGGCTCTTCCAAGACAGTTGGCATATTATTATCATTTTATCTTACTGCCAAACAAAATGCCATTTGGAGAGTGGCCTGAGAGATGAAGCCTGCAGAAATGACTCCGTCCGTGTAAGTTCAGGTCCTTGCAGAGTCTGAAGTGGTCGTGACAAGAGGGTGGCCGCCCTTCTTTAATGCCAGCCTCGTTCACAGAGATCTATGCTAGGGATCCTGAAGCTGCAGGCCTAGCCTTAAGATCTTTCAGTTAAAACACAAATTACTCAGCTTTATACAAGGTAAACCTTGCTATCCCAATTGAAAGCTTTAAGGAGATCTGTAAATTTATTTTACCTCAGATTTCACGTTTTAAGTTTTATTTTTTGAAGAATAGTGAAAGAAAATAAGAAAATATGTACTTGCGTTTCACAAATATACAATACATAGTCTGGCCCCTGAGATTTGTCTTTATTTACAAGGTCACTTGCAGTGAGTTATCTATGCTTCCTCTTCTCAATCACTGGAATGAATGTCTTTGTGGAAAACCCAATAATCTTAGTACTGGAAGGGGTAACATATTGTTCTAAAGATAGTGAATTTATGAGGAGTAAAATACTGTATTTTTCTATGGTAGGCATCTGAAGTGTCTTTTAGTGGGGAAAAATGCCTTTTGTTCCATAGAATGACACGTTAATGTCATAATAGTGTTACCAACTTTGTGAGTTGTTCATTTTTCAAAGTCAGATCTTAAATAAATTTTTAAAAAACTCAAGGAAGGGTAAGAAAAACTATTTTTGGCATGTAAATATATTCATTTTCTAGTCCAAATTTCAGGCTGATATCTGTATAATTACTGGTTTGACTTAACATCAGTATACAGGAAATTCTTTAAAAGACTTTTTTTAGTTAAATTGTGACAGCTGCTTTGATTTTGACAGACATCCAGTGAAGTGTTCTGATGCAATATGACAGTGCCAGCCATGACGTTAATTGTGTCTTTTGTTGGAAAATGCCACATGTAACATTTCAAACAGAATCCAAACACTAGGATAACTATTCATTTATTTTGCTTTGGAATAGAACTCTGAAATATTAGCCTTCATTTTGTCTTTTTCAGTTTCATAATTGACTATTTCAACTATATTCACTGATCGCAATTGCCAGCACTATCAGTTAACTAGACAGTGTAATCAAGTATGTCTGTTATCAACAACATATTATACCCCATCCATTTAAAAAGAAGATGTTGAAGTTATAAATTGCATTTTATTTCAGGGCTAAAGTTAATTTTAGAAACAACTCAGTATCATTTTCCGTAGAAAGTCATAAAATATGACACATAACTTCAAGTTGGGAGACATTGATATGAATGTATATAAAATAATGTAAATTAATTGCTTCAACTAAAATTAGAGTTCCTTGGATTTTCTGTTGCCTCCTTTTTTAAAAAATAGGAACATCTTGCTAGGCATGAATTGCACTAGTGTTATGACTAAATTATTGCATTGTACAAATTCATGTATTTATTCATTCACATATTGATTTAATAAATATTACAAAATCTATTCAATACTAGGGACAGTGCTGAGCAAAACAATAACTGTTGCTGCCTTTGTGGGGGAAGGAGGGTTTGAATTATATCAAATTCTGCTTTAAAATAATATATAGTTAGTACCATCACTGACCCATGTTTTCTTATTCCTGCATTCAGCCTTACCACTTTAGATCTTTGTCTAGAATCAGAGGTCCAGATCTTACCTTGGAAACACTGCAATAATTTTTATCCTATTTCCGTTTGCTCTAGCTTCAAGCTGTATTTCCCATCTATCTATTGATTGACAGGGTTCTCTTCCTATTTTTACATTCTATATCCATTTACAAGATCACAACGCAAAGCTTAGGAAAAGTATTTTCAAAATTTTTAAATTTTTAAAAGTTGGGAAATTAAAATATACCTGCCAGTTTTTTAGTTTGGTTTTGTCACCCTGTGCACAGAAAACAAATAGTGGGTATGGCAATAATTTAAGCTGACCACCGGAGATACTTTTCTTGAACCTATCATTGCTTTTTTGGCTCAGTAGTGATGATCACTTACTATTTCATAAGTATTTCTACACTGATAACGTCAGTGCACTTACCAGATTTGTATTCATACTGTTGCAGTTTTTAAAAATTTACTTCCAGCAACGGATGCCATCCAATGTCCTTAGAAGCATTAGGCGAAATATAAAAGTCTACTTTTTCATTATTGATGAGGCCATTGAAGAAAAAGACAGCTAGAAATGATTAAGAGTATATTGATTATCAGATGTTAAGATATCAAAGGGACTAGATATCCTCAATTTGCTAATTAGAATCTTGGGACATTAATCAGGACTAGATCAAATGATGCATTATTTGCTTGATTACCTAAGATATTATCTTATCATAGGCTGTTCAGAAAGCATGCTTTCAGTTTTAATCCATTACTTAAATATTTAAGTGATTCTTAAGATCCTGTCACCAATTCTGTTATGTTTGATCTTTATAGCTGCTTTGAGTGTCCTTATCTATTGTTATGATTTAACTATTTTAATGGGCCTCAAATCTAGACAACTTTCCTAAAGATAATTTTAAGGTTGTTCTAAATGTTTATATATTTTTTTGTTATAGCACCTTCAAAATTTACCTGAGTTGTCTCCCCAAATTCTCTTTAATATTTTATGTTTCTCAGATTGTTGTCTCTTTCAGTTAGCTAGTATAAAATATTAGTAATGGCTTTATTTATCTCCTCATCCTGACGTCCATCTCTAAGTTACCAAAATGGACACATTTTTCAATGTTCTTTCATGCAGATGTTCTGTTTTTCATTCCTACTGCCATTTCTTTACTTTAAGCAATGTTGTTTCTACACACATATTCATGCATATTTATCTATACAGTGCTTTCCAGCATATATATTAGCAGATGTGCTTTTTGTTTGTTTTCCAGAAAATACAGAATTGGTCCTATTAATTGATTGCTAGCAAGTCTTTACCATCTCATCATTTCAAGCTCCTAAGGCTGACATTCAAGGCCCTCTACACACTGTGATCTCCTCCTTACTTGTGTTCCTGCTTCTATTCATCCCACTTCCAAACAAGTCTTTACATTTACCAGAGATGCATATTGAAAGTGTAAATCACTTGGCATAATGTTCTCTAAGCACATCCATGCTGTTGCAAAGGGTAAGAATTCACTCCTTTTCATGCATGCATAGTATTCCATTTTGCATAGGTATCGCACTTTTTAAAAAAAATGTTTTTAATGATTTTAGAGAGAGAGAAAAGGAGAGGTAGAAAGAGTTAGAAACATCGCTGAGAGAGAGACATCAATTAGCTGCCTTCTGCATTCTGGGGATTATTTCTCAGCCATGAAGCCACATCAGCTAGGCTGTCTCAGATATTTCTTATTCACTCATTGATTGATGGGCACTTGGATTTCTTCCATATCTTGGCTATCCTATATAATAAAAGAGTAATATGCAAATTGACCATACCTTTGCTATACCCAATAAGCCATGCCTGTAAGTCATGCCCACCAGCCAATCAGGACCGATATGCAAATTAACACCCAACCGAGGTGGCTACTGCCCATTGCAGGGTGATTGCTGGGTTCCCAAGGCTGGAAAAAGCCTGGCCAAGAGGCTTTTTCTGGCCTTGGGGCTGGAGCAGAGCCAGCCAGCCAGCGATCAGCTGGATTGCAGGGTGATTGCTGGCTGGGGTTCCCTGGCCGAGGTCCCCTGCCCAAGGATGAAAGCCTCGGCCAGAGGCTTTTGGCCTTGGGCAGTCTGGGTGTGAGCTGTCAGTAGGACATCCCCTGAGGGCTCCCAATATGTGAGAGGGGGCTGGTTGGGCTGAGGGACCACCCACCCCCAGTGCACAAGTTTTGTACACCGGGCCCCCCAGTCCTATCTAATAAAAGAGTAATATGCAAATTTGATCGTACTTTCACCATACCCACAAGCCACGCCCACAAGCCAATCAGAAGCAGATTATGCAAATAAACCCCAACCAAGATGGCTGCCATCACTGGGAGCAGGAGGAAAGATTGGGTTTCCCTGGCAACAGAGGAAGCCAAGCTTTCTGCCTGCCATTGTGGGCCTAGGCCTCCACTCAATGTTACAACGTTTCAATTATAAAAGATACATAAATTGCAGCAGCCACTGAGCTGGAGAGAACAGCGGCTTGGGTTTCCCTGGCAACGGAAGAAGTCAAGCTTTCAGCCTGCGGTTGCCGGCCTAGGCCTCCAATCTAAGTTACAAAGTTTCAAACAGAAATGACTGTCACCCTGGAGTGAGCAGAGGGTTTGACTCTACTCCAGGCTACAAAGTTCCAATTGTAGACATAGATTAATCCCAGATCCCAGGGCCTCCACTTAGGTCACTGGGGGGCATGGCCAGCCTGCAAACCACCACAGGCCCCTGGCCCAGCCTGCCCCTCACTTCTACCCTGATCTGGAACACTCTTCAGGGCAAACCAGCTGGCCCCCATCCATGCACCAGGCCTTTATCCTATCTAATAAAAGAGTAGTTTGCAGATTGACCATCACTCCAACACACAAGAGGGCTGCCCCCATGTGGTCAAAGATCCTGCCCCATGTGGACACAAGATGGCCACCACAAGATGGCCAGCAAGGAGGCCGTTGGGAGGTTCCAGGCCCTGCAAGGAAGGGCAGTTGTGGGTGATCAGGCCAGCAGGAGGGGCAGATGGGAGGGACCAGGCCTGCAGGGGAGGGCAGTTAGGGGTGACCAGGCCGGCAGAGGAAGGAAGCTGGGGGCAAACAGGTTGGCAAGGGAGCAGTTAGATATCAATTAGACTGGCAGGGTAGTGGTTAGAGGTGATCAGGCTGGCAGGCAGAAGTGGTTAGGGGCAATCAGGGAGGCAGGCAGGTGAACAGTTTGGAGCCAGATTGTGAGAAGGATGTCCGATTGCCTGTTTAGCCCTGATTCTACCAGGATCAAGCTTAAACGGGCAGTCAGACATCCCTCAAGGGGTCCCAGATTGGAGAGGGTGCAGGCTGAGCTAAGGGACATCCCCCATCCCCCCATGAATGAATTTTGTGTACCAGGCCTCTAGTTGTAAATAATGCTGCAAAACATAGTGGTACATATATAATTTTTAATCAGTGTTTCATGTTGTTGTTGTTGTTTTTTAGTATATATTCAGAAGTGGAAGTACTGTGTCATAAGGCAAGGCCATTTTTAATTTTTTTGAGGAAAGTCCAGATTGTTTTCCATAGTAGTTTCCCCATTTGCATTCCCACCAGCAGTGCACTAGGATTCCCTTTTCTCCACATCCTCATCAACACTTGTTTTCTGATTTATTGATGATAGTCATTCTGACAGGTGTGAGGTGGTATCTCATTGTAGTTTTGACTTGCATTTCTCTGATGATTAGAGATATTAAGCAACTTTACATATATCTGTTGACCATCAGTATGGAGAAATGTCTGTTCAGGTCTTCTGCCCACTTTTTATTAGGTTGTTTATTCCTATGGTGTTGAGTTGTCTGAATTATTTATAAATTTTGGATATTGACCACTTATTGGATATATTACTAGCGAATATCTTCTCCCATTCAGTGGGTGGTCTTTTCATTTTGTTAATCGTTTTCTTTTGTATGCAAAACTTTTTAGTTTGATATAACTCCATTTTATTATTTTTTGTTTGTCATACTTAAAGAAGATATGTCAGTAAAAATACTGCTAAGAGAAATATCTGAGATTTTACTGCCTATGTTTTCTTTTAGAAGTTTTATGGTTTGAGTCTAACACTTAAGTTTTTATTACATTTTAAGTTTATTCGTATATATGGTATAAGCAGGTGACAAAGAAAGACAAATACCATATGATTTCACCTAAATGTGAAATCTGAAAAATAAAGTAAGTAATCAAAATGGAAGCAGACTTATGGATACAGAAAACAGACTTACAGTTGACAGAGGGAAGGAGGTTTGGAGGCCTGGGTGAAGGGATTAAGAAGCACAAATTGGTAGTTACAAAACAGTCAAGAGATGTAAAGTTAACTTTAAAAATCCTATATAATAAAAAGGTACTATGCAAATTGACTGTCACACCCTCACACACAAGTTGTCTGCCCTCAAGTGGTTGCAAGATGGCCACCCTCATGTGGTCACAAGATGGCCACCTCAAGATGGCCAGCCAGTAGGGGCGATTAGTTGGGGGTGACTGGGCTGGCAGGGGAGGGCAGTTGGGGGCAACCAGGCCAGCAGAGGAGGCCAGTTAGGGGCCACTGGGTCGTCAGGGGAGGGCAGTTGGGGGCAATTGGGCCTAGGGGAGGGAAGTTGGGGGTAACCAGGCAGACAGGCAAGGGCAGTTAGGGGTAACCAGGCTGGCAGGGGAGGGCAGTTAGGGGTAATTAACCTGGTAGGGGAGCAGTTAAGCTGGCAGAGTACTGTTTAGCAGATGATCAGGCAGACAGACAGGAGAGCAGTTAGGAGGCAGCAGTCTCAGATTATGAGAGGGATGTCCCAGGGATTGGGCCTAAACCAGCAGTCAGACATCCCTAAGAGGTCCAAGATTAGAGAGGGTGCAGGCTGGGCTGAGGGACACTCCCCACTCCCCCAGTGCACAAATTTCATGCACTGGGACCCTAGCATAGTCATTAATATTGTAATTACTATGTATGGGGCCATGTGGGTACTTAAAATATGGGGGGACAACTCTGTAAAGTCTATGATTTTCTAACCATTATGCTGTACATCTGAAACAAATATAGTATAATATCAAATGTAAATAGTACTTGAAAAAAAGAAAAAAGAAAATCAGAGCATGTCCCAACACTGCCTGTAAAAACAATGTAACAAGTTTTCAATTTCTCATAGAATACAATCTAACTACCATATCCCACTGAAGAGCTTTGTGATCTGGCCCTGAATCCTTGTCTTCCCAAATTCTGTCTGTGCTACTCTATATTTTGCTTGCTATGTTCTGGAAGCATTGTCCTCAATAATCATGCGTACATGGTTAAAGATATTTCTAAAGTACTAGAGAGCATGGCAAAGAAAATAATGTGCCTTGCCAACTTAAACAAAATGGAAGGAGAGAATTGCATTGCGAATAATTATTATAGATCACTTCATGTTACCATTAATAAGGAAAACAAAAGCAGTTGTTTTTTTCCTTTTTATTGAATTTATTTAGGTGACACTGGATAATAAAATTATATAGGTTTCAGGTGCACAATTTCACAACACATCATCTGTACACTGTATGGTGTGTTCATGTCAAGGCTGTCACTAGGGGTTTTCATTAGTATGCTCCTATTTTATCATAGATGTCTGAAAATCCTTGAGTTGTGATTTTTTTATATAATTCATAAGTTTGTATGGATATATAGATGTGAATATACAACTTTACTCAAATGAACATAGTCAACCACAAACATTACAATTATACACAGTTTGTTCCTATACTCAGAGTGTTTTGTTTCTATTAAAAAAAAAACTTTTCACAATTTTAACAGGTTTTAAAATACTCATCTTAACTTTTTTATAATCTTAATTTTCTTTAAAATGGCCCACTGAATTCATTTTCAGTACTTTGTTTTTTATGGTATTGCTTTTTCTGGTTCACCGTCAACAGGACACCAGTCTCATTACATTACTAGAGGCCCTGTGCCTGAAATTTGTGCACTGGGGCAGGGGGGAGGATTTCCTCAGTCCAGCCTGCACCCTCCCAGGGATCAGGCTTAAACCAGCAGTTGGACATCCTCCTCACAATCCTGGAAAAATGCTTACCTGCTTGCCTGCTTAATTACCCTTACCACTTCTGCCTGCCAGGCTGATTACCCCCTAACCACTCCCCTGCCCACCTGATTGATGCCTAACTGCTCCGCTGCTGGCCCGATTGCCACTGACTCTCCTGCTAGCCTGATTGCCCCCAACTGCCCTCCCCTGCTGGCCATCTTATGGTGGCCATCTTGTGACCACATGGGGATGACCATTTGTATGAGGGTGTGATGGTCAATTTGCATATTATCTTTCTATTATATAAGACTAGAGGTCCGGTGCGTGAAATTCGTGCATGGGGGAGGGGCCAATCTAGGACCCCTTGAGGGATGTCTTAGTGCCTGTTCAGGCCCGATTCCAGTAGGATCGGGCCTAAACAGGCCATTGGATATCCTTCTCACAATCCAGCACTGCTGGCTTCAAATTGCTTGCCTGCCTGCCTCCCTGATTGCCCCTAACTGCTTTTGCCTGCCAGCCTGATCACCCCCTACTCACTACCATGCCAGCCTAATTGATGTCTAATTGCTCCCCTGCCAGCCTGTTTGCCCCCAACTTCCCTCCTCTGCTGACCTGGTCACCCCTAACTGCCCTCCCCTGCAGGTTTGATCGCCCCCAACTGCCCTCCCTTGCAGGCCTGGTTCCTCCCAACTGCCTTCCCCTGCTGGCCTGATGGCCCAAAACTGCCCTCCCTTGCAGGCCTGGAACCTCCCAGCGGCCCTCCCCTGCTGGCCATTTGTGGTGGCCATCTTGTGTCCACATGGGGCAGGATCTTTGACCACATGGGGGTAGCCCTCTTGTGGGTTGGAGTGATGGTCAATCTGCAAATTACTCTTTTATTCAATAGGATAGAGGCCTGGTGCATGGGTGGGGGCTGGCTAGTTTGCCCTGAAGGGTGTCCTGGATCAGGGTGCAGGTTCCCATGGGGTATGGGGCAGCCTGGTTGAGGGGCCTGTGGTGGTTTGCAGGCTGGCCATGCCCCCCAGTGACCCAAGTGGAGACCCTGGGATTTGGGATTAATTTATGTTCTACAATTGAAACTTTGTAGCCTTGAGTGGAGCCAAGCCTTCTGCTGGCTCCGTGGCAACAGCCATTTCTGTTTGAAACTTTGTAGCCTAGAGTGGAGGCCTAGGAGCTTGGCTTCCTCCATTGCCCTGGCAACCCTAGCCTCTTCTCTCTCCAGCTCTGTGGCTGCCACCATTTCTGTTGGGATATATATATCTTCTGTAATTGAAACTTTGTAGCATTGTGTGGAGGCCTAGGCTGGCAACAGTATCGGCAGGCAGAAAGTTTGGCTTCCTCCGTTGCCAGGGAAACCCAAGTCTCCCTGCTCTCAATAGTGGCAGCCATCTTGGTTGGGGTTTATTTGCATTATTTGCTCCTGATTGGCTGCTGGGTGTGACTGTGGGCATGGCTTGATTGGTGGTATGGTTAATTTGCATATTACTCTTTTAATAGATAGGATATTCATAGATACAATCCCCTGTTTCATAAGCTCATGTTTATAGAATACCTGTTGACATATAAATAACTGTATATGTGCAATACAGGAAAATGAGTAAGGAAAGTTGAGTTACTGTCTCCTAGTTGGGAGACTTCAAGAATACTAGTAGCTGATTTCTCCTGTATATTCACATTCTTCTCTTAATTCTTTTGTTACCTTCTCTCACAATGGCAAAACTCTTACAAGGTCTTTTAGTGAGTCAAAAGAGAATCAAAAAACAGTAGATCCTGGGGGTTGAATCAAATTGGGAGCTTGAAGAAAATCTTTTCATGTGAAGTAGATTGACCCTTAAGAAGTTTTTGTTGAATCATTTGTTGGTGTGTTTGTTTTATTCACCATCCTAAGAACTCTACATATCTTAAAATTCCAGAAGCCAACATCAACAGCAAGGATTATAAATGTGAGAAGTCCAGTCCTGAAGGCTGAATTGGGCTTTTTGATATTTGCAGAGCTGAATATCTGCATTTTATTACCTATTGTTGATGACTCAATGGCCTAAAGCAAACTTCTCCAATCTGATCATCTTACTGTTTAATTAACATTACCATTGATATGTCTGTTTGCATTCCTAAAAGGCAATTGTGTTTTCTAGTAATTAAAAGCAGATGGGAATGGAGACTCAGTGGAACTTGGTCCATTGTACCAAGGTCACAACTGGCTTCCCCCATAATTTTGAAATTAAAAAAAAAAAAAAGGTTTACCATTTTATCTTTCTCTGACTGGCTTATTTCACATGATCTCACTCATTTGTGGAATATAATGAACAACATAAACTGATGAACAAAAACAGATTCAGAAACAGAAGCATTGATCAGATTGTCAAACCTCAGAGGGAAGGTAGGGGAATGTGGGGGTAAGGGGGAGAGATCAACCAAAGGACTTGTATGCATGCATATAAGCCTAACCAATGGACACAGACAACGGGGTGGGGGGGAGGAGTAGGGGATAAGTGGGGGAGTGGGGGGACAAAGGGGATATAAGGACACATATGTAATATCGTAATCAATAAAGAAATTTAAAAATAAAGGTTTACCATTTTTATGTGGGAAAGAGACTGAAATAAAAGGTCTGGTTAATTGTGTCCTGAGGCAATTAATGAAGAGCATACAGAACAGTATTCAGTAGTCCCAAATTCCTGAGTTGTTATATCATGGTGTAATTTTTTTAAAGACATATTTTAAAATTAACTAAACATATTTTTGCATTACATCAATAATCAACATTTACTAAAGTTTGCAAACTGAATTGTCAGATGACAATTTGTGTTACCTATGGGAAAATTGGCAACATTGTGTCAAAATTTAATTAGGAATTTCTCAGTGGGGAATTATATTGAGTTGAAATAATTTTTAATCTAAATTTACATTTTTGAAGAGTTTTCTTCAAAGAAATATATAGTCATCCCTTTAATTTTCTAGGATCCACTCTTCTAACTTTCAAAATTCTCTACTTACTTGGTTTATTCATTTTTATAATTACAATACTGAAAATTTTATTGGAAGCTGTCTGTTTTTACACTCATGTGAGCTGTGTTTGTGGATAGTTTAGAAACAGAGAATTAAATCTGCATGAAATTATCACATTTCCCTAGATGTCACTGTGAAATTAGTACTTTTCCCTGAAAATTGCCATGAAATTATAAAAATTATTGCATCTTTGTCTCTGGATATCTTGCTTAGAAATATAAAGCAGACCAAGCCCATCTTTTTTATACCTCAGTCCCTGGTATAGGTAATTATTTATGAATCTGTTAAGTAAACATTAGGAGAAAAATACATATTTTATATAAAATATTTTTAGAATGTGAATTTTATTCAATATCTAAATTTAATAATCAAAGAGCCCTAACTTCTGTTTATTTTCAATGAATGCAGACTGTGGCCTTCACAGATTGTTTATATTCTGCCAGTTTCACCATTAATGGTTATCACTGTAGCCAAATCAGTCACTTTATAACATACATTATTATTGATTGACTAAAATGATAAATTAACTATAATTAAGGCTACTGTTCTTTATTGTCTTTGGAAATGCTTTTTTAAGTATTGTTTAAAATATATAATTACTATACACACAAATGCCTTTTAAAGTTGGTACAGATCTTCAAATATATTTTTCCCATACTTATGCTGGGATTATACATCTCCACACTTTCAATGTCATGTTAGGATTTGAGTTATCCTTCTTTTAAAGGTGACTCTTCTTTTCTTCTCTTTTGACAGCACACTATATATATGATTTGCCCAGCCCAATGGAATGTGAGTAAAGAGGCTTCATGCTCTTCTAAATACATCTTTTCCTTGTATGGTCTGCCCTAATGTTTTTCATTCTGTCAGACAGCTGGCTGGCTATCCTCTCTAGACTGCCTACGTCCTAAAATAAAGTAACACCTCGTAGGTTCTTACTCTGCCTTATCAATTTATTTAGTTAGAAAGTAGTAAAATATACTATAAATCATTCTTAAACATTTGACACTTATCCTGTCTGTTTGCATTTCCCTATATATCTTCAGCTGTATTTTTATTGTGAAAAATGAATGAAAACCAGAATGAGTGATCACCTCTTCTGATAGCTGAGAGTGAAGAAGTATCTTGTTTGGTTTTGTTTTAAATAATTTGTTAAATACTACATTGTTGAATAAACAGTATTTGGTTTAAAAGACTTGGCTTTTAGAAAAAGGTATACTTTTTTTTGATAAAACTATGAAATTTGATGCCACTGATGTGCACATTGTTTTCATAATTTAAGATAATCTGATGAGATAATAAAATCTTGTATGTTTATCTGTGAAATAAGTTCTAAAACAAAGCTTTTCATGTAATTATCTTTTTTTTTGGTAAAACTTATAATCATAATGCAACTAAATTTACTGATTTTAATTTTAAAAAGACATTATTGAGGTTCTTTAATTCAATTTTTTAATTTCTCTGATAGTCACTAATGTTCACACTGCCTTTCCCAGGTCCCCTTTTTCTTCCTCTAACTTGGAATTAAAGTATAAAATAACATTTAAACATTTCAATTAGAGGAGCAGTGAAGTGCTAAAATGAAACAATTGCTAAAAAAAACACATTCTTTGGGGGCAGATATAGTATTTCTGTGACTAAGTGCTCTGCTATGGGGAGAAACATTTGCGCAGGTTTTGTGGGTTGTCATGTTAATGAAATAAAAATATTTAATTTTTCCTTGGGCTTCCACATAGCTCTGCATTCCCAGTGAATTTTAAGGTGGTGTCATTGGAGACATACAAAATCATTGTTTGTTTTTGGAATAGAGATCTCCAATGAAATCCAGATTGCCAAGAGTCCTCATTCCCAGATTGTGGTTTCTAATTCCAGTCTCCAAAAATGCAGCTAAGTCTCTTTGGAGAAATGCTGATTCTAGGACTGGGTTAGGAAAGGCCTAAGATGAGCCTGGAGCATCACGTAGTACTAGAAAGTACGGAAGTTTCCACCCCTCACCCCAAATCAAAACCCACATAACCAGGGATGTGGTAAAAGGATACAGGAATAAATTGAAAAAGCTCCCAGTGGCCAAAGCCAAAATAATTTAAGCAAAAAAATAAAGTATAATTAACCAATAACTCAAATTATAAAATAAATATCTATGAGTTTATATTGACATAGATAAATGATTGAATAAATAATTAATTGGGGAGAACAGACTAATCTTTGATACAGAAAAATTCTAAATAATTTATGTAGGTACTTAGCCCTCTAAAAGGAGAAGCATAGCTCTCTATTTTTTTATTTTAAATATATTTTATTGATTTTTCACAGAGAGGAAGGGAGAGGGATAGAAAGTCAGAAACACTGATGACAGAGAAACATCCATAAGCTGCCTCCTGCACACCTCCCATTGGGGATGTGCCCACAACCAAGGTACATGCCCTTGACCGGAATCGAACCTGGGACCTTTTAGTCTGCAGGACGACGCTCTGTCGACTGTGCATTGTGACTTCCTTCCAAAGAGTACAGTACAGAAAAGAAGAAAAATGAGTAATACCTAGCAAACACTATCTCAAGCCAGGTGACCAAGATAAATATCAAGAGTGAAAAGTTATATTGAGCCCTGCCTGGTGTGACTCTGTTGGTTGGTTGTCATCCTGTGCACCAAAAGGTTACTGGTTTGATTCCCGGTGGGGGTGTGCAGAAGGCAGCCAATCCATGTTTCACTCTCACATCAACGTTTCTCTCTCTCTCTCTCTCTCTCTCTCTCTCTCTCTCTCTCTCTCTCTCTCTCTCTCTCTCCTGCTTCCTTCCTTTGTCTTTAGAAATCAACAAAAATATTTTAAAAGTGCTATATTGATAGTATGAATTCTTGATATGATGTGATGAGAATAGTCTTTATCCCTAAAGCAAATTACCACAGTCTAATTAGGAAAAAAATTTAAGACAGACTTGTGGACATTCTGCAGAATGCCTGACCAGTACTTTTCAAAAACTATCAAGCCCATCAAAATAGAACAAAACAAAAAATATCTGAAATAGCATCACTGTTAAGAGGCTTGTCCTAAACGCTTTCCTGGAACAGAAAAGTAACATTAGGTAAAAAACTGAGCAACTATGTATACTATCTAAACATTGGTTAATTGAAATGTATCAGTATTGGTTCACTAACACAACAATTGAATCATACTATCAGAGATATTAATAATAGGTGTAACTGGGTGTGGGATGTTTAGTAACTGTACTACCTTTGAAGAAATTTTATAAATTAACAACTGAAATAACAAAAGTTTGTTTAAAATATCTAATGATTTGTTTATGCAAACTAGGGGTTCTACAGGGAAATTCTGAAAGATTAAGCTCTCTTGTATTTTTTGCCCACAGGTGATAAAATTGCAACATAAATACATTTTCTATAGTAGATTAGAGAGAGATTTTGGTGTATTCATTTAAATACAGGCATTAAATACTCTGTGACTACATATTCACATGTATATTCACATTCAAATGAATGACTCTTTTCCATATATTGATTTTTTAATGATATAACTCATATATGAGGAAAATTTCCCTGCAACAGAAATTACCCAATGGGGTTGGTCTAGTTGACTTGAAGTTCTGACTCTTTTTCACTAATACATGTATGTCCGTACAGTGGCATTTCTTGCATCATAATGAAAAAGCTAATCTTTAATTAAAGATACTTAAGTAATTGTACTTCCTCCTTAAAGAATTGTATTTTGTTTATTGTGGTTTTTTTTTTCATTTCTTGAAAGGCACAATAAAAAGATCCATTAAAATATAAATCATGTAATATTGCTAACTTAGATTCTCCTGATGTGAATATATTAATTCCATAGGTTAAGCCTTTTACTATATCTATCTCTAAAACTAAGTCAAACCCTCATCTTGGTGTAAAGCAAATAGCATATTCATTTTACATGTATATCTGGACCAGTATTCCTCATGACAAGCTCGGGACTAGGATGACTGTAGAGGAGTTAGGACTATGAAAACATTGCCAGTTAATCTTCCTGCCTCTCAGTTGTCGTTTTTGTCCCCTGCCAGTTTTTTCACTTTTCATGTTCAGCTACTGTTGTTTTCACAGCCAAAGAGCTATATTCATTTTCTTTTTTATCGTTATTGTCGAGACTATGCAGATGTTCTTCATTGTTCCCATCTACCTAGTCCCCACCCCACCCTAGGCCTTCACCACACTATCATCTGTGTCCGTGGATTATGCATAGCCTTTATAATAAAGAGGGAATATGCTAATTGACCATCACACCCTCACAAAATGGCAACACCCACAGCCAATAAGGAGGAAATATGCTAATTTACTGCCATAGCCTCAAAGGTGGTGGTGCCAACAGCCACAGATGGTGGTGCCCAGTACTCTTAGCCCCACTGGGGCTGCAGGTGTGGCTTGGCCAGACCCGCCCCCAGGCAGGTCCAGCCACTCTGCATGCCTGCCTCCAGATCCCCCAGTCCTTTCAGCTCCCCAGCAGCCCAGGGCTGGCCTGAGGCACAGGCAAGCCTCGAATGGTGCCTGCCAAGCCACCAAGGCATGCCTGAGGTACACACAAGCCTTGAATGGCAGCTTCCCAGCCATCTAGGGCTGCCCAAGGCTTAAATAACCAGGGCAGGCTAAGGCTTATGCTGCCAGCAGTGGCACCAGCAGGGGTTTGATGGGGCATCATTGACTTTCCCTGGATGCTGGGTTGCCTCCTGCCCCTGAGGGCTCCCGAACTGTGAGAGGGAGCAGGCCTGGCTGAGGGACACCCCTCCAGTGCATGAATTTTCATGCACCGGGCCTCTAGGATATACATAAGTTCTTTGGTTATTCTCAGAGTTTTCTTTTTCTTATTAATGTCCTTCTCTCATTCCTAAGCCTTTCATCTACATCCTGCAGAACTGTCACCAGCCCTGGTGGGTCAAAGACCTCCGATTGTGGCATCCTGCCCAGTGTCATTTATATAAATAGGCTCAGACAGTATTTGGCAAAGCAAGTCAGAAACTTATTTCTTGGCCAAGAAATGGAAAAGGATCATCGAATGCCTAATGATTCTTTCTACCTGTTTCTGGGGAATTAACAAAATATTCAAGTGTCTGGGGAAGTAGGTGGGTGCAGGGAAGAGTGAAAAGTCCTTAGATTTCTAAGGGAGCATTACAGATTTCAAACATGCATGGATCATGCCTACCCATACTTCGCTTGTCTCAGTTTAATGTTAAAAAAGTGCATGTAATTTGTAGTGTATTAATGAAGAAAAGTTCCTCAAAAGGTTGTTTGGGGAGGGGTTTCAGGTGTCATATTGGATCTTTCTGGTGCAAACCAGTTTCTTAGTGGTGGTACATAGGTTCCTTATTTGATTTCTGCTGACAGGCTTAGCTAGCCTTGGAATTTCTGTCTTTTCTTCATTGGTTCATCCTGCTCTTGTCAGGAGATGAGTTGGAGAGAATACAAGAAAGTTAGAAGATTAATGATTAACGAAATGATGTGGTGGTAGCACAATCAGTGGCAGGACCTCCCTTTCAATTAGGAAGAATTTGTCAGCTTCTCTAAGTTAATACAACTTCCTTCATCCTCATCTTCATTGAATTTCCATGTCTCCAGGACACCATTTCCCCTGCATATCTTTTACGTAGTTTCATATGTCTACATGGCATTTGTCCCCAAAAGTTGGAAATCAAGTCATTTGTATTTTTTTCCTAAAATCAAGAATGAATAATTTGAAAGATGCTGAGTAAAAAATATCTAATGTTAATATATCTTATAGTCTTTTCTGTCTTCCTTTCTTCCTGTTTTCCTTCTTTTCTTCCTTCCTTTCTTCTCTCCACCGCCAGTTAAATAATACGTTCAGCATTGTCTATGTGTGAGGTGCCCCAGTTCTAAGTGCAGCAGACTCCCTGTTTTGATGAATTTTACATTTGTGTCAGTTTTCTATTGCTGTCCAACAACTTGCAGGCTTAGTATAACACAGGCTATGTATAACACACAAATTCCATGAGCTCCGAACCTGGGCATAGTTTAAGCCCCGCCCATGCTCAAGAGAAGAGAATTACCAAGAAGCTTGAGTACCAGGAAGTGGGGATAATGGAGGGCCATCTTTGGAATCTGCCTACCACACATTCCAGCAGGGAACCTCTCACTCTTAACTTTTCTCTGGGCACCATCTATTTGCCCGAAGTCTTTGCAGGCATCTCCCTCTGCTCCAAATGTGCTTCTGCAGCTGCCTCTTCAGTCTTGGCAGATACTGCTATTTCCTCATCTTAAAGATACACATCAGTGTCCTCTCTCTTGCAACATGATTCCTAACTTTTACTTAAAAAGTCACACCAAATAAAAGGTACAAGAGATAATTAAAAAAATGTATTTTTACAAGCACAGGATGCTATAATAAGCATCTAGCTTGTTATAGGTGCTGAGTAGGTGAATGCACTTTCTCAGGGTTACAAAATAGTCAAACAAGACGTAAGTCTCTCTATCCTGAAATCTTCCTGTCCTGAAGTCTTACTGCTTCTCCAAAGCTAAGTGATAATCTGTTTGGGATTTGAAACTCATCAAGTGACTGTTTGAATTACAGTAATGGCTTTGTTTTCCCCTGACTAGAGAACCTATCTGGATAAATGTTAGTGGATATTTCAATGTGAAGTTCTATGTTATATTTCCATAGAGACAGGTTGATTAGCAGAGCCTTTTCTCCATAAATGACCCAGAATATTTTCCCAGGGCATAAAGAATTTTATAAGGGGCAAATTGACCATTTAAAGTTATTTAATGTATAAAATATGCTAAATTTATAGAAATAACTTTGTGAGATATGACACAAGTTGAAAATACTTATTAAGTTACAGACTGAATAAAGGGACCAATTTCAGCCAAGTATGTTTACCTTATCCAATATTGGTTAATGTAAAATTTAAGATATACATTGATTGGAGACTTCATGCAGGTATGTATACATATATATGAAATTTATGAAAGCACACACACACACCCATGCGTGTGCACATGGAATTTAAAAGCACATTTAGAAAATAATTGAAGACAATGAACTAAACTAAACCTCTTATCCAATAACCCATTAGTAACTGACACAGAAAAGGAACTTGAGCGAATAATACTTAGCTTCCGAGTTTGAAAGTCTAAGTGACATCACCAAGTGGTACAGAAGATGTTGAAATCTGCATCTACAAATAAGATCACAAACGCCAGTTGCTCTGCTTGATTTATGATCATAAAATGAACGCAGGAGCATAGTTGCCTGCATGATTGTAGGCCTTTTATCGAAAGAATGGGAATTTTAGCACCAGTTTTCTCTCTCAAGCACTAATTTATAACACGATCGCATTCATGTTATCTACATACAGATGATCAAAACAAAGATAATCTTTTCTGTGTATTTCTTGAATGGCCATAATGATCAGTTACTATGAAATGAAGAGAGTATTTCAAAACTGATCTTTGACTACAAGCAATCAGATTAATTGTTGAACTATCTTCTGGCATTGAATTTCCTTTTCAGTGAAACAGGGAGCGATGTGTGCTAACGCTAGGCAGTTAAGGTGGGTAAAGGGAACTCAAGTGGCTCCACAAACTGGGGCAAGCACGCTAAGGAGCACGGCCTGTTTTCTGTTGTGTCAGCCATTGTTGTGACTCTGCTTAATCCATAAGTGGAATGATTTGAATTATGATGGAAAAATGTCATGGCTCATGGGAGACTGTGATCACGATAATGAGCCAAGGCGTGTCAGCTGTCTGTGCTGGCTGCCTGAGTTGTCCTGATGGGCTTGCTCCTCTGTGCCTGGAGGCTTAGCATTAGGATTTGACAGCATCCCCATGAAACCTCACTTTGTAAAGAGCGGGGCCTGGGAACACCAGCCCTGGTGCTTCTGTGATGTGTGACAGTAAGGAGCTCCTACTGGATATACCAGGGACCCCACTTAAAACTTGTGCTCCTGAAAACAGTCAAACCAGAAGTCACAAACATTTCCACTTGAAAATAAGATTTCTTTTAGAAAAAAAAAGGAAAAAGGTGCCGTTATTAAACTCAGCATGGGAGAGAATCTGAACCAGGATCTTCATCAATCAGATTAACTACTTTTCAAGATGAGAACAGACGAGGCACAGTATGAGGCTGAGCAGATATTTATCAAAAGCCATATTAATAACCACATTCAGCTTTTTCCTGACAGTTTCATCTGAGGTTCCATGTTTAACATTTGAGTATCATATGTTTTTGTCAGGATGAGGCTGCTAAGAGCATCAATTAATTAATTCCTTTGAAGTTCTGTTCAGAAAGGTAATAAAGTAACTGTCCCTAAGGCCACAACCAGTAATAGTAAGCAACATTCTGGAGCTAGATAATTTGTCACTTTAGAGAGAAATTAAAAGCAAGATGTCTTTTTGGCCCACCTAAGAATCAATTCAGGTGCATTTTTGCAAAGTGACAACAAGGTATATATGCATTTATCTATGCATAGACACAAATACATATTCAGTAAGAATAACTGGTCACCTAACTGAGATATTCCTCATTTATATACTAGTGTATGTATAATCTAGTGTGTCTGTGTTTGCACGCGCACACACACACACACGCACACACACACACACACACACACACACACAGAATGGCCTCTTTAATTTGCTTTATCTGAATTGGCTATAAATAGGCCAAAATTAAACTTGGAAAAATAATGAGACTTTTATATTAAGATTATCAACTGCACTTGAGTGTTTGAGAAAATTTTAATTTGGTGGGTTTTTAAAAAAATCTCAGCTCATGGGAATTAACATTTCAAGTAACACAACTCAGAAGATAGAAGGAATGTGCACCTTGTCTCAGCCCGATGTAGGCTACAGATATTCAGCGACATATCCTGCCATCTCCACTTTATGCAGGGCACATCAAAGGCATGGCTAATGTAGTTTTCATTGCAATGATGTAATATCAGCCATTGGCAATCAACCAAACCGCAGTAATCTCAGAGAGACTTTGTGTATGTAAAGTATCAAGCCAAAGTGGGAAATAAAAATAGGGCAGGTTTGTGTTGAAGAGGGTTCATCACACATGGGATATGTTTTCAGTCTAGAGGCATCTTTTCTATGAATAATTTAGATTGAATTCACTCTCTTGTTACTTGAAGCTTCACATTACCCTGTCTGCTCACTGCGATCCAACCTTATGACAAAAATCTGTTTCATAAAATACTGGATGAGATGAACCACTTTGTAAAACACTCAGACTGACAAACACAGACTCTAATGGGAAATGGCATGACATAGGGGAGCGGAAGCCAGTCTGGGAGGTGGGAGGCCAGCTTAGGCAATGTGAGTAAGGCGCCTTCTCCCTCTGTTTGGCTATTCCTGACAAGGCTTGATTACTTCACATCTACAGTGCAGGCTTGGGTTGTAACCTTCTTGATTGTGATATGAGTCTCTATTTGGCTTCCCTTTCTTTTTCTTTCATTCCCTATTCCAATTCCAAGGTAATTAGGTTTTTTTTTCTTTTAATCGATTGGACAGAGACATAGGACACATTGATGCTTAATCAATGTATACTCAATCTTCAGGGTCAGAGTATAAGCAGTTTTGTGGTCTCATTACCCTTTTTTGTCAACTGGGATTTCACAGGTCCTTGAACTGTTATTCTCTTTATGGGAGACTGGCATCAAAGTTCTCCAGATACAGACCAGGAGGCTGATAACACATTGCTGGGGAACAAATAATGAGGTTAACCATTAGCATTAGCCATAGGAATTTGAGTCATTAAATGGAGCCTTGCAAACCTCAGTGTTCAAAAGTGTTTTTGAATTACTCCTTCAAAACAGATCTTTATATTGTTATCCATTTGCTTTGTACGTTTAAAGTGGATTCACAAGTGGCATCTAATTTCCTTCTTTCAGTAAACCAAGATTGACAATTTTTGAATGAATGAAGGGAGGGAGCAGGAAGATGGGTCTGGAGAGAGACTGTCTGGACCATCTGCAAAGGGCACAGTTGACCTTTTTTCAGTTATTGAGCCACAGCACCTGTGATGACAGTATGAACAGAAAAGAGATTGAATTGGGAGAAAAGATGAGTGAGGGAGGGAAAGAAGGTGAAGTTCCCTACCTAACAGTGGGATTTTCCAAAACATATGACTTTAGAATATGAAAATACCTCATTCTAATTATATGCGTGATTGACACCAACCAACTCTGCCTTAACCCACCTCCCTTCTCCTTCTTGGTGGTCTGTTTTACTAAATTACTATCTTGAATTTTTGTTATAAATATTTGGCTTATGGTAACTGGGAGTTATTATTAAGTCTTCAACTGCCTTGATTTGTGCCTTTTTAAAAAAAATTACATTTGAAACCTGTCTTGTCATTGGATTCATGTATCTATTTCCTTTAAAATTATTTCTCTTTTAATCTTCTTTATCCTTATGTTTTTCCTATTTTTTAACTTCTAAAATATTAATAAGGCTTAAATTTAATAATAAGTAAGAAATTTATTTCAGATTTATTCACTCAATACTTAAGAGATACTAGGCATTATTCTATCTCATGAAAGAGTAATACGCAAATTAACCATACCTCTGATCAAGCCACACCTACAGCCATGTCTATAAGCCCATCAGGAGCAAATTATGCAAATAAACCCCAACTAAGATGGCTGCAGCCACTGAGAGGAAGAGGGAGGCTTGGGTTTCCTCAGCAATGGAGGAAGCCAAGCTTTCCACCTGCCCTTGCCAGCCTAGGCCTCCACTCAATGTTACAAAGTTTCAATTATAGAAACTACATAATCCCAACAGAAATGGTGGTGGCCATGAAGCTGGAGAGAGCAGAGGAAGCCAGGGTTGCCCAGGCGATGAAAGAAGTCAAGCTTCTGCAGCACTAGCACCTAGGCCTCCACTCTAGGCTACAAAGTTTCAATGATAGAATTTAAATAAACCCAAACAGAAATAGCTGTCACCACAGAGCGAGCAGAAGGCTTGGCTCTGCTCCAGACTACAAAGTTTCAATTGTAGAACCTAAATTAATCCCATATCTCAGGGCCTCCACTTGGGGCATGGCTGGCCTGCAAACCACCATAGGCCCTTCACCCAGGCTGTCCCATGCCCAAGAGAACCCTCACCCTGATCAGGGACACCCTTCAGGGCAAACCAGCTGTCCTCCACGCATGCACCAGGCCTCTATCCTATCTAATAAAAGAGTAATTTTCAGATTGACCATCACTCCAATACACAAGAGGGCTGCCCCCATGTGGTCAAAGATCCTGCCCCCTGTGGACACAAGGTGGCCATCACAAGATGGCCAACAGGGGAGGGCTGTTGGGAGGTTCCAGGCCTACAAAGGAGGGCAGTTGTGGGTGATCAGGCAGTTAGGAGTGACCAGGTAGGTAGAGGAGGGAAATTGGGGGCAAACAGGCTAGCAGGGGAGCAGTTACATATCAATTAGGCTGGCAGGGTAGTGGTTAGGGGATGATCAGGCTGGCAGGCAGAAGTGGTTAGGGGCAATCAGGGAGGTAGGCAGGTGAGCAGTTTAGAGCCAGCAGTCTTGGATTGTGAGAAGGATGTCTGACTGCCCGTTTAGGCCTGATCCTACTGGGAACGGGCCTAAACGGGCAGTCGGACATCCCTAGAGGGTTCCCAGAGGAGAGGGTACAGGCTGGGCTGAGGGACATCCTCCTCCCCCCATTTACAAATTTTGTGCACCAGGCCTCTAGTCTATTAATAATATATAAATTAGGTTCAACTTAGAGCCATCTCTAAGATATTTGTACTGCTCTTTGTGAGCTTGAATTTTTTTCTGATGGATTTACCAATTGCACTAAAGGATTTTGTTTATGTCTGATGCCAATTTTTCCTTGAAATGTTTGTTTTTCTCATATTAATTTTTTGAAATAATCCTATAAATTATGTATATTAATATAAATATTAAATATTTGCCTTCCTAACCAATATTTATTGATTTATATCATGTGCCACTCATTCTGCTTTTAGATAAATAATCCTATATAATTTTCTTTGTAACCCTGTTAAATAAAATTGTAATCCCATTTTAGAGTTGAAGAAAGAATGGGAGAAATTCACACATTCTGTAGAAAGTTACATAGCTAGTAATGGAGAGGCTAGTATTAAAGATTTTGTATATATAAAGTTTCAAAGCTATATATTTAACTTTTTTATGCTTCCTCCATATCTGTGCTGTAATTATTTCTTCAAGGCTTTTACTTTTAACTTTAACAGCTTCTCAAAAAAATTGTTTAATATTTATGTAGTCAAATCCACCCTTATTTTTCTTTAGGGTGTGTGCTTTTGCTTTTGCTGTTAATCTGAGAGTCTTTACCCGCTTCAATCTTATATAAATAACACTTATATATTCCCTTACTATAGTTTTTAAACTTTAAAATAATTTCAATTGCACCCTAGTCAGTGTGATTCAATGGTTGTGCTTCAACCTATGAGCTAGGAGGTCACGGTTCAATTCCCAGTCAGGACACATGCCAGAATTGTGGGCTGAATCCCCAGTGGAGGGCATGCAGGAGGCAGCCATTCAATGATTCTCTCTCATCTTTAATGTTTCTCTCTCTCCCTTTCCTTTCCTTTCTGCAATCAATAAAAATATATTTTTAAAAATGTCATGTTTGGATGATTCTTACATAGATATTTGTTTATCCTTCCTCCCCTCCTTTATCCCTACAGCATAGATATTGGTAACCTAAGAATAAAGGTCAAAGGCCAAAGCCACATGCATTTATCTGAAATCCAGAAAACAGCTATTTGGAAGCACCAATTCAGGGAGAAACCCAAATGGTATTCTGGATTAGGAAGTGAAGGCAAGGGATATTGATGAAAAAGGAAAGGAGAATAATTACATGACCAGAAAGGATGTCTGTGGTTATTAATAAACTAAGGAATGAATTTCTATATGTGCAAGTAAGCTAACCTGGTATTGCTAATTCTAAAGAATAACTTTAAGTTTCAGTCCATAGTTAGGATGTGTGCTTCCCTGTTGGCTTTGCAAGCAGTTTGGTATGCAAGGCTGCGTTAGGCCCAGTCCAAAGGTTATTTTGCCCAGTTTTAATATTCCCAAGGTTTGAGGCAGACGCGTACAAGTCAGTTCCTCTGGGATAGCAGCTCTAACTCTCTCCTGCAGTGGCTCCTTTTATATTATTTTTTACAATATGCATTCACAAACTTTCTTACATTTTTTAAACTACAGTTATCCTCCAAAAACTTAACTGTTTACAACCTCTTTTCCCCTGCTTAAGGAAGAAAACCTCTTCATTCTGTCTATGGCAGGCACTCTTTTCCATGAGATCAAGTGAGAGAGCAAGTTGGAAAGACTGGAGACAGTGGCATTGGTCACAAGGCAACAAAACAAGTCGACTGTTTACATGGTCAGGAACATGGAAAGAGTCTGAACATAAATTTCTCTTGTAATGCTGAGACTGAATTGTTTCGGAGACTTCAGAGGGGAGGTAGTTGGAAGTAAAAATTAAAGCTTAGGGAAAATATTTGCTGTTGGGCAATACTGGGAAATCACTCTCATTTGCGTGGCTTCTCTCATGTCTTAAAATCCACATGAAATCACAAAATTTACCTTTGCAATGTTTGCCCATTTTTGTTTACCCCACCTCCCATTTCCTTAAAAGCATTTGTTTAAAAAATATTGCAACCACCTGGCCAGTGTTGCTCAATGGCTGAGCATCGACTTATGAAGCAGGAGCTCATGGTTTGATTCCTAGGCCGGGCACACGCCCAGGTTGCGGTCCAGATCTTCAGCAGGGGTGAGCAGGAGGCAAGTGATCAGTGATTCTCTCTCATCATTGATGTTTCCATCTCTCTCTCCCACTTCCTTTCTCTCTGAATTTATAATATATTGCAACTGTTTTCAAACTTTTCTTCCTTTCTCCCTACTTCAGACTTGGATCAATATATTAACTTGTCAAACAATATATATATATATATATATATATATATATATATATATATATATATATATATATATAAAATGAAGTCTATGCTTTTTAGGAAGAGATAGGAACTTGCTTAGTTCTTTCCTTTCTATATATGATAACTGACTCCTATGACATATCAGGTTATTCTAGGTTTGCAGCTATGAATAAGACATTGTATTTCCCCTCACACCATGCACAATACAATGGAGATGTCAGAAAGGTTAATAAAGCTACTTTCGTAGTCAAATAAGCAACAGCACCTTAGTTTGAACATTGCACAGCAGACACACTATCTATAACATTTGCTCTTTCCAGAGCACATATGTCTTTATCTTTGCTAATGATATTCTTTGACTAATAGAGGCCCAGTGCATAAAATTAATGCACTGGGATGGGGGTCCCTCAGCCCTGCCTGCACCCACTTGCCATTTGGGACCCCTTGGGGGCCTAAGGTGACAGTCAGACATCCCTCTTAGAATCTAGGGCTCTTGCAGTCTGGGACCCCTTCCTCTTTACTGCTTGCCTGCAGCGGAGGCAGGAGAGGCTCCCACCACTGCTGCTGCACTCACCAGCCATGAGCCCGGCTTCTGGCTGAGGGACTGGTCCCTGGCGGTCAATGCATGTTATAGCAACCAGTCGTTTCACCATTTGGTTTATTTGCATATAAGGGCTTTATTATATAGGATAATATCTCCCTTTTTACTAATGATAAAGTATCCCATTGTGTTGGGAAATATTTACCAAATAAATCTGATTAAAACTTATAATGGGCTTTCAATTGCTTTCTTTATAAGACTGTTTAGCCCAGAAATTCTTTTGTAAGCTAAAAAGATTTTGCTAGATTTTTCCAAAAGTACTGCCTTCTTCACCCCCATGCTACAAAAATTCACCATTTTTCTAATTGCAATCTAAAGTGAGTTATTATCTCTAAAATTATTTTTTTTCTCAGTGGGCTTATAGAAACCAAATTGTCACAAAGGTTCTGTTTATAAATAAGAAAACAGGTTTTATTTATTTAGCCAGCAAAGAGCATACACAAATTTGTTTGCAAGAAAATAAAATACTATATAAAAAACATACTTGGAATTGATATATAGTTTTAAACAAAGACTGCTGAGGTTAATTGTGACTGATAAATTACAATAGAGCAGATTTGTATTGTTATTATTTGTGTTTGCTTTTGTTATACTTTGTGTTTTTCCCTTTAATCTCAGAATTATCTTGCTATCATCAATATTACCTGATTTCTACCTTATTTTAAATCTGATTATATTATTTTATTTCTCTATTACATAATTCTAGTGGTAAAATAATCCCAAATAATTAATTCTGAGAAATTGTAATGAAATTGAGAATACTATGGTCAAAAGTTGTGTTCATTATAAAACATAGGCTTTAAATAATATACACAAAAGAGACTATAACATAAGCAGATAGAGTATATCAAATAACATGTATTTTATTTTTAATTAATAGGCTGATTTATGTAATTATTATTCTCTTTACTGAGTATATATATGTTGGTTCAATCTATAAGCAAACATTTAAAGCACACTTTGGCTAACAAACACCAGAGCCAACAAATGTTCTATTTCTATAATTTATGAAAATGCTTTTTTCCTTTAAAATTTCTACTTGTCAATACACTGATTTCAAGAAAAATGCTTATGGATGTGGATGCAGAATACATAGAAACAATGAAAACTTGAACAATGTTTATTGTTCAGGTCTCATGCTGGCGTAGTTTTCATTGAGAGAGATAAATGTCAATATCCAATTTCTTGTTTGTGAATGATCAGTTGGATATTTTAAAAAGAAATCTCCTGTTCTCTTTATTTGTTAAGAAACTATAATAACACAGTATGACAAGAGGCACTGAACAGAAACAGACTTTAATGAAAGACTTACTATGGTGAAAGAATTGTAAAAAGACTCCAATACACACAACCCCCATCAGCATAGTTAGCAGCAGCTCTTGCTTTGGGTTGTTACCTTGCTTTGACTAAGAAACTTTCAATAAGCCCCTTTTGATCAGTTTTTCATTTATAAAATGGACTTAATAGTAAGGAGGAAGTGAAATAATGCATGTAAAACACTTAGGTCATAGTATCTTTATTTTTTTTAATTTAAACTTAGTGGGGTGGCATTGGTTCATAAGGGTATATAGGGTTATAGTGCGCATTTCTGTAATCCAAAATTCTGGATATTGCATTGTGTGCCCATAACCCAAAGTCAAAGTCCTAGAGTCTTTAAAAGTCAGCTCTGTTGCTATTTCTGTTCATGATGGAACCTCAGTGATATGATTCTCAAAACGAGGTGTCAGTCCCATAAGGATGCCACTTGGAGCAGGCAGTGAACATCGGTGCCAGTGAGGAACGGTGCGGCCGAGTGTGAGCCAAGAGCACGTGGAGTCCGCAGCTCAGTTTGAATTCAGGTTCTCCCACATATAAAACACGTGAGTCCGGACATGTTTCTTCCCTTTTTGAGCGTGAATCCCTCAAAGAGTAAAATGGTGATAAAAATAATGAACTTTCAGGGTTTGAGTGAGAAATAAATGATAAATTGCTCAGCAAATTATGACAAACATATATATAATAAGTCTCAAAAATTAGTGCTCCCTTTTCCTTTAAATCATTTAGGTCAGTCACCTGGGGTTGATTCTCTGTCCACATTAATGTTAGTTTACTGAACTGAGGCTACTTAGTTAGGACAGTGGTTGGCAAACTGCGGCTCGTGAGCCACATGCAGCTCTTTGGCCCCTTGAGTATGGCTCTTCCACAAAATCCCAGGGTCTGGGCAAGTCTATTTTGAAGAAGTGGCATTAGAAGAAGTTTAAGTTTAAAAAATCTGGCTCTCAAAAGAAATTTCAATCGTACTGTTGATATTTGAGTCTGTTGACTCCCACTGAGTTAGGACAACTGGCAATAATGTATTAAGCAGGGCACTGAATGCCTGCTCAGCTATCGTATATCAACTAGGAAGGCTACAGCCGCCCGTGTGGTGACCTGACCAACCCAAAACACTGCATAATAATGTGGTTTCTGTGCAACTTTTATTTTATGGTGAGGTTTCTCAGATAACATTTCTATGGGGTGAGTAGAGTGAACAAAATGAGGGAAAATGCTGAAGTAAGTAAAGGGCCTCACTCATGCCAATACCTTATCGTATATTTGAACTTCCATAGCTTTGGCTTTGAGAAGCCGTTCTTTGCATATTAAATGTAGTTTCATCAGGGGAAACGGAAATATTTAGAACATTCGAAGCTAACAGCGTCAGTGTTCGCTACCATCTCCCTGGCCTCCCTCCAGGAATCCTGCCTCGGGCCTGGGCTCATCTGCAGGCTGTAAAATCCTGGACCTGCATTTTCCTGGGAAAGTTACTAAACTTACAATGATTCCTCCTTGTCCTCTGACTCAAGTATATTAACAAAGCATGGCCTTGTGTTAAGGCAGCAGGTCTTCAGCTGGAAGGTAGACTTCCATCAGTGTAGAGATTTCATAGAAACCACTGCAGGTTGTAGAAGTGATGGAGTGCCCACATATGCTAAAGGACGGTGCTGTTTTGAGGCTAATTCTCTTGTTGGTCCAGAATTGAAAACTGCAAACCACCTGGATGCGTGGTGGGGGGCAGTCTCTGTCACCCGAACTAAGAATTATTGTGTCTTTTGTTTAGCACTTCAGATGTTTGCTTCTTCAACTGTATGAATAGCAATAGCAGCCACAGTGTAATAATAGTAGTAATATTTTCAATAGTATTTTCTTAAGCTTGTATATTAAAAGACTTTTTTGGAACACCTTTTTTTTTTTTTTTAATCAGGATAAGTCCAAATGATTCCTGCAAGGGAATTCTATGGGTTTTATGAAATTGGGGATCACATCACTCATATAGGTTTAGATCTGCTTATATAGGGCATGTGCCTGGAAAAAGGGGTGGAGCTGCTTTGTCAGAGCAGGAGAGGTCAGATGATGTTTGCTTTCTCTCCAAGGTGCAGGATAGAACCCCTGAGCCTTGTTGCCTGAGGCAGGAGGGTCCCTGATTGATTATTGTAGGCTTCACTGGCATTGATGCAATCTAGACAGCAAAACATATTTTTGTGTTTCTCTAAACATGTAATGTAATTAGATCATTTTGTTTCTTTTTTTTTATATAACTGTGATACATTCCATTAGGCCCGGGGGCATAGTTAAATTTGAAAATGCCAACAATTAAGTATTTTAAATCACTTAAAAAATCTTCTAAACTCAAATTCACATGCTTTCTCCTCATTTACTATCAACAATTTCAATTTAGATTATTTTTGAATTAGTGAGTGAGGCTGGCCAAGATTACAGAAAAATATAATTCTGAAACATGAGAGAGTACTGTGTTCCTGATAGCTTGATCTACAAATCAGGCAAGCACAAGGTAAAAGTATTAGCTAATTCATGGTCGTATGACTCACATCCAGGCCTGGGGAAATTCAGTATTTTTCATTTGATTCAATTTCTCCTCCTGAGCTAGAGAATTTGAAGTCAGATTTTTAGTTCAAGTTACATCCAGAATTTTCTCTGACAGTAAGACCAAAGAAAATCAAAAAGAACAATTCATGACCTGTGGTATCTTTCAAAAGTTAATGATGTATTCATACTTTAAACATATCTTTTTATATTTCCTTTTAAATTTAGTATTTTAAAATATTTTAAAATTGATTTGAGAGAGAGAGAAAAGGAGCGAGCAAGAGAGAGAGAAACATTGATGAGAGAGAAACATCAATTGGGTGCTTTCTGCATGCCCCTACTGGGAATCAAGCCTGCAACCTGGACATATACCTTGACCAGGAATTGAACTGGTGACCTCTCATTGCGTGGGACCATAACCAAACAACTGAACCACACTGGTAAGGGCATAAGAGCATCAATGTTAATATTTTTAGCCTTAGCTGATTAGCCTCAGTGGATAGAGCATCAACCTGCAGACTTAGAGGGCCTTGGGTTCAATTCTAGTCAGGGGCATGTGTCACATGGAAAAATACTCTCAGGTAAAGATGAACAAAAAATTAATATTTAAATATGTTTTAATATTTTAATATTTTAATTTCAGTACATATATTAAACACGAATGGTGCAGTTGTGAGCTAAGGAGTGAGAAGAATTGCAAATACTAGGAAGAGGCAAGGAAGGATCCTTCCTTAGCACCTTTAGAGGGAGCGTGGCTTTGCTGCCTCCAGAATGGTGAGAAAATAAATTTATCCTAAATAATTTGAAATTATGGTGATGTGTTACAGTAATCCAAGGTGACTAATATAAAGAGGGTGCAACTTTTGTTTTTTTTCCAGATATAATTCTGCTAAATATCTGGAGATATGTTTTATTAAGATTCAGAATCCTCTTGACTAATGTTTCATTGTAGTTGATTTGTATCTATTTATAAGGAAGGAAAATTTGCTTGCAACTTTAAATAAACATGTATGTGTTATGAAATTTGTAAAGTTCTACTAATACTAATACTATTTTGATGATAATAAGCTCTTTTGTTCTACAGCTTTGTCCTAGCAGTCGGTGAATAGCATCAAGAATAAACTGATAAAAGAGTTCTATTATTAAAATTCATTTGAATAAAAAAGGTCAGTCATGGAGAATTTGTAATTATATATTGAAAGTGAAAAAAAAGTAAGCAAACTAATTACATAGCAATCTCTCTGACGTATCAATGTTGAACACATTTAATAATCATCTATTTTTGTTTCTCACCCCCAATTGGCATAAGCTGAAGCCCAGTTTATTTGAAATAAACTCTGAAAAAACTATCTCATGCAGCAGAGCTTGTATTTCTCCTGCTGTAATTCACATTTTTTAAAAAAAATCAAACCCACTATGCATATAATTTTAAAATATAAATATTTGAAAGCAAAAATATTAATGTAAATGGAATTTAGACAAGCATTGAGGGATAATATAATCAATGCATCTCTTTTTAAAGAACAAAATATCTAAACATTAATGAAAACAATAGCAGAGATTGTACATTTTAACTGACATTTCAAAATATGTTATGAAAAGATATATCATAATTCATATTTCTTTTTAAAATGGAGTTTCTTTCTGAATAAAGAGCTCTTGGAGTAATTTTAGAAGCTTATTTGTATCTAGTAATCTTGAAATTGCTCTTCCTTACTGAAAATGAGACTCAAACCAGTTGGCAGGGTCATAAAACCTAATCAAGGTTTGATATTCTATTTTAGGTTCTAATCTCTATATTGGGAATTGAGATAATTTATAACCAAAAAAATCTGAGAGGCAAGTTTCCATCACTTGAAGTCTTCAGTACAATAGAATTTGAAATGGAATTTTCCAACTATTTTGGTCTTTATTGGAAATTGATTCAGTCTTTGACTCATTTTGACTCTCTACTAGGACTGGGGGAGAGCAATAAACAAGGCAGATGCGATCCCTTTCTGCTGGAGTTTATGACCTAGCAAGAATGATAATTGATCAAATAATTATAAGTAATAATTTTTTAGATAAATAATTATTTCATTATGATTGTAAGAAATGTAATGAAAAATAGTTTGTTGTATTAATCAGATTCTGGTTGCAAGCTATACAAACCCAGCTGGAATAATATTTTTTAACAATGGAATTCACTGGCATGTCTACCTAAAGGGTCCAATTATTCCAACTTCAGGCAAGGTTATTGGAAATCCATTTCTCTCCGTGATTTGGCTTTATTTCTACAGTTTGTCTTTAATTTCAGGAAGAATGGAATGGCTGAGTTCACCACCAGCAGTGCCAGGGTTATATTGTACTTGTTTAATAACACAAACAGAGAGTGCTGCTTACCTAAACATTACAGAAAAAGCCTAGGGGATGACTTTCCTTGGCTCATTTTGTCCATCTGTGAATTGATGCCAGTCAAGTTCATTGGCTGATTCTCGGTTGTTAGGTAAACTCATATTCCAGGGGCCGCTACAATGAACTGAACTCAGACACCATGGACTAAAATAAGAAAACAGTTGATTTTCTAAAGGAAAACTAAAATGTTATCTAAAATACAAACAAACAAAACACAAAAAGAAACACCGAGAGAGCAAAAAAGAAATAGGTCTGCACAGCTGTTGGATATCTTTCACTCTGCTGCTCACTTTGTATGTGAGTGGACACTAATTACATGTAAATGCAAATCTTGGGTCCAGTTTAAAGTTAGGAGTAAACTCAATGGATGATATCTCCCTTAGTTTTCCTAAGGTGGAATATTTCTCTGAAATGACAAGACCATATATTTTCAACATTGTTCCTAAGATGGCTTGGCAAAGAATTCTTTGGATTTAAGATACCCTGTTTTATTGACCAGCGAGGTACAATTTCACTACGTGAATGTTGCTGAATGTTAAATGGTGGCCTTTAAATATTGTGCTTCTTGAGATAAAAGTAACATCATTATATCTTAATGTTCTGAAAAAGGTGGTTTGAATATTTTTTGAAGAGCTATTGTATGCTGCATGTTACAAAATATAAAAGATTCAATAGCAAAATGCATCTCCCTTCCACTTCTGTTCCTAAGACACATTTTTTGTTCATGGACGCAAACTAGTATGACAAATTTTTCAAATGTTATATATATATATATATATATATATATATATATATATATATATATACATGCATACACACACACACACACACACACACACACATATGTAAGACACAAATGATATTACGTTCTAGGGCATGGAGTTGTGGACTGGTAAGTCTTAGAATGGCCAATAAAGAGGGCAGTTTCCATCAAGATTGGGATGTTACTTCAGGTAATGGAGAACATTATATCCAGATCATGGTGTGGAGAATTTTTTCTCAGAGAAATTAAAGATTTAGAACAAGAAATTAAAAAGTAATGAAAAGTTAATAAGTCAGCAATGTGTAAACTGAAATGAAAAAATAGATTTGAAATTGGTGGGACCTGTACGATATATAGAAATAGAAGTATGTGAAGTAGAATAAGGATGCAGAAATGAAGAGGATGAAGTGAATAAGAAATATTTTAAATATAAAAATCAATAAGTTTTTTACATATGTCTCCTCCCCCCAACATATGTAAAACTTTAGACAATAAATATTAAAAATAAATAAATAAATAAATAAATAAATAAATAAAATAAGCAGAGATGACAAAACAAACAAACAAACAAAAAACCAAAACCAGTAAGATTAGCCAACTAATTTGACAGAAGAAGAAAGTGAGAGAGAGGAGTTAAAATGAGACTGAGTTTTGAACTGTAGTTCCAGGGGTGGGAGGAGGGGCAAGTGATACTCTAAATGAACACAGGAAACATGGACAAATATTGGCTAGGAATAAATCCTCCAAGAAAACTCCATATTTGGAACAATAAAAAATCAGAGACATATGAGAAGCCAAGGGAACCTGTAATAACTACAGAGAACAACAAGAAATGGCTGTTGGCTTTGGAGATAAGGGCCTTTCTAAACTCCTTAGGGTGCTGCAGCGAGGGTGGAAGCCACTTTAAGAGGATAGGAGGTGTTTTGCTTTAATGTTTGGCATCAATGTGCTTTCTTGGAGTCCTTAATCCTTGGCATTATGCTCAGTGCCCATTTCCCCATTCCTCATCTCCTTTATAAACATTTTTCTATTGACTTTACTCACTTGGTGTCTCTCAGACCACCCCATTCTCCAATATTTTTTCTTCAGTCAAGTTCACCAGTGTTTCTCTACTTAACCACAGCAATCAAATCACTCAATCCATTCTCTGTATAGCAGATAGAGCAATCCTTCAAAATTACATATACTTGATCTTGACACTGTACAGTTGAATTTTGTTTTGTATAATACCATTACTCTTCAAAACAAAACTCTTCAATATGGCTCCCTTATCCCTCAGTGATTTGAGTGTTAAGATATCTCTCAGCCTCATTTAGCGTTATTCTTCTTCATACATTACAACCAAGTTATACCGGCTTCCTTTGAGTTTTTAAAATATATTAGTTTTTATTACCTCTACTAGATTGAAATTATTGGGCGAGAATATCTATCATTTTCTCCATTATTTTCTTTTTGCCTCCCTCAACTCATTGAGCATAGACAGGTAGACAGTTTAAATAAATGCTCTTGGAGAAAATACATTTGACATGGTATGTTCCCTCTCATGATGGTGATTGTGTTTAGTATCATAGAACAGTAGTTTGGAAGGCACTCAAGGTCAGTAATACCTATTTTCAACATGTCCTTTGTGAGCAGGATGAAATCTTTTTGGATAACAATGAACAGGAAAACTGCTGATTTTAGATGTTTAAATCATAGGGCTGCCTGTTCAGAGCATGATTTAAATCATTTTCTGAAGATATTTACTCTTTCATTTTAAACGAGTGTAAGCTCTTTGTATTTCATATTTCCTCTTGATCTACAGTGTTTATATTTAAATTCTCATGGTAGTACCATTTATAACCTTAGGCAAATACTGGTCTTATCAACCTGCATGGAATTTGTCTTAACATGTACATCATCATTGGAATGATTTCTAAATGCTTGTTAATAGATCTAAGAACTTTAATAGACATAGGTTTAAAATGAACACAAGTAAAATATTGATTTGCTAGTAATCTAATTTATGTTAACTACTTAGTATTTTATATGACTTTTATAGCAGAAAGATTTTCCTTGATGCAGGCTATGTGTTAGTTGGTTTTCTTTACTTTTTCTGCTTATTTATCACCCCATCCCCTTTCCTATGATTGTGGGTTCTTGGTCTACTGCAGAGTTAGTGGGAGTGTAGATTTTTACTTTATGTAAGTTAGGGTTGATTATGTTCCTTTAGTAATGCATATTCAGTGACTAGAAACCCCACCCTCCTGGTTGGGTGAGGACTATGCAGAATCTTCCCTTTCCTTAATCCCACCTGCTCCAACAACCCGCAGAGCACCAGTTTTCACAGAGGTACCATATATATTTTCATTGGAAGTATATGAGAATTCTAGTTCTCATAGACTTTCCAACACTATCTACATTTAGTTCCTTAAGAAAATTGATTTTTCTTAGGGAAGACAAGATAAGACATATGGACTTTGCTCTACTTGCATTATCTGGGCCAACCTGAAGGCTGATGACTGGAATCATCTAAAGTTTCCCATATTTATATATTTGGTGGTGGATGCTGGGATCCAATGGCTGTGATCCCAACTGGGAATATGGCAGAAATACATAAATGTATGGAAGTGTATGAGGGAAGGACAGAGAGAGAGACAGAGACAGAGAGAGAGAAACCAATAAAAACTGTCGATAATGACCTAAGCTCAGATCTCCAAAAGTGTCAGTTTCACTGCATATTACCTGTTAAAAGTAAACTAGAGGACTGGTGCATGAAATTTGTACATGGAGGGAGCGGGCCCTCAGCCCAGCCTGCACCTTCTCCTATTTGGGACATCCCTCTCACAATCCTGGACCGCTGGCTCCTAATCGCTCAATTGCCTTCCTGCCTAGTTGCCCCTAACTGCCCTCCATCCCACTAGCCTAATTGCTCCTTACTGCCCTGTCTTGGCAGCCTAATTGCCCCCAACTCATCCCCTGCCAGCCTGGTCACCCCCAACTGCCCTCCTTGTTGGGTAATCGCCCCCACCTGCCCCCCTGCCAGCATGGTCACCCCTCAGAGCCCTCCCCTACTGCTCTGGTCACCCCACATAGCCTGTTGTTTTGTTGTTTGGTTGTCCCTCACCCCTCTGCAGCCTGTTGGTTGGCAGCCATCCTGTGAGGGTGTGAGGTTTAATTTGCATATTACTTGTTTATTATATAGTATTACTAAGTGCTGAGTGTACAACATCCATCATTAAGAATCTATGTTAAAGATTTTTACCACTTCTCTGATAGTGTAAATATTTGTACCAATTTCTCTTAATTCACCTCTTCTGCTTTGTTTTTGTCTTTTTCATGCATCTCATTTCTCCACATATTTGAAATCATGAGACATTATTATTATTGCTTTAAATAGTCAATATTTATTTAGACTTATATGCAAATTTTTGGTCATCTTTATTTCTGTATTATAATAACATCATTTGGAAATATATTTCTTCTACCTGAAGAAATCTTTTGAAGATTCCACATGTCTCCTGCCAACACATTTTCTCAATTTTTAACAAAAAATAGTATTTACTTGTACTTATTTTAAGAGGATATTTTTACTTAATATAGATTTTAGGTTTACTTTCAGCCATTTAAAGTTGTTATTGCTTTGTCTTTTGCTTTCAATATATTTGTTTAAAAGCCAGATATCAATCTGACTGTTAGCCCTTTGAAAATAAAATCTCCTCTCCTCACTTTTTATTGCTCTTACTATTCTTCTCTTTGTCTTTGGTTTATAGCAGTTTTATCAGAATGTGCCTGAGTGGAAGTTCAAAGAGCTTCTAATTTTTGTGACAGAATATGATTTATCAATTTGACAAATACCTATAATTTTGACTAATACCCACTTTAATATTGATTCTGCCTCATATGTTCTCTTGTCACTTTTTTACACTCCATTTAAAGTTATATTTAAGTTTTTCATTATGTCCCATGTATCTCTTTCACTCTTTATTGTATTTTCAGTTTTTTTACCCCCTGTTTTTCTTCAATCTAGATTTTTTTTTAGTCACCACTTTTTTGGTTTTTTAATTCTTCTGTTTTGTCTAGTCTGCTCTGAAACATACCAATTATTTAATATTTATTTTATAATTTCAAACTTTTTATTTAATTACTGTCTGTGGATTCTACCCTTTGGTCACAATTTATATTGGTGCATGTATAATGGCATATTAGTAATAAATATTCATCTAAACTGCCAAATAAAGAGTCATCAAGACAGTGAGAGCTATAGATATTCCAGGGAGTAGAGGACAAGTGTTATAGGGATCTTAATAGTGTTTATAATTTTTATCATAACCAAGTTAATATTTATAACAAAATTCAAACTAAACTATCTTCTCTGATAATTTCTTTATTGGCATCATGTGATGGTCTCATTCTATCATATGTTTGTATTTTATTGTTTTGACTTTCAATGTTTTGGTCTTTTTCCTGCTATAGCTTATCATTTTTTTAATTAATGCTTAATGATTACTATTAAATAATGTTAGATCTTATGAATCATGTTATAATCAAATCTTACTATTTTTGGTAATTACAATGCACTATTAAATCAATGAATTAGTGAATATTGAATGACTACTCCTAGGGGAAATATAAAGTTAAGTTCCTGGGGGCTTCTGTTCATAATATTCTCATCAATCAGTTAATATGTAACTGTTTTATGTGGGTTTCTCTTTAAAAAGACCTTATTTAACATACATTGTGATCCTTTAACATTGGACACACAGCCAGCAGTACTATAATTCATGCCTAAATGTAGCTTAGCTAACATGTATATTTTCACCATAAGACAAACATAGCCTTCTTATGCCTAAGAACCCTGGACAGCACTTTAGCACTATGCTTTGCAATAATTTTAAACAATGAAATCACAAAAAAGAAGAAAAAAAACTTCTGGCCCTAAATGGATTGCAAGAAGGATACTTGTTTACAGTATGAAAAGTGAAACAAGAAAGCAGAGGGCCACCTTGCATGGCCCTCAGCTGAACATGTGAGCACTGGGCAACACAAAATTTTTACCCCTCTTGCATGTCCAAGAATGACTGTGAAACACCCAAAATATTGATTTTAAAGGGCTACAAATATAGTTTAGTGAGTAAGCAAAATTGCAAATATGGAATCCTTAAATAATGGGGATTGACCATAGTTGTCCAGGAGAGAATTTAATTTACTCCTTGCAGTAACTTGTCTTGGACCAATAAGTGTGATTGAGATGATTCTAGAATCTTGGTTAAAATTATTGAGAAATATTTTTCTTCTTTAGTGGACTTTAAACCCCAGTGTTTGTTTTACTGACACCATAATATTTCCAAAATCTCATTTAACCTATTAGCTGCCTTATTTTTCTTTATTTAAAAAATATTTTATTGATTTTTAGATAGAATGAAAGGGAGAGAGAGAGAGAGAGATCAGCTGCCTGCCTCCTGCATGCCCCCTACCAGCGTCCAGCTCACAATCCAGACATGTGCCCTGACCAGGAATTGAACTGGTCCATGTGGGGAACAAGGGACATATATAATACTTTCAACAATAAAGATAAAAAAGAAAAGATTACATGTGTAGTAATCATAACATACCGGCATGCTTATTTAAAGATAGTCTGACTTATACTGTTGATAAAAATGGCACAGCACTGAAAACATGTCCTCCTGGAGGCAGTAAAGTTGCATCAGGGGCAGTTTGTACTGCCTGCTTTACTGTCCAGTAGCAGCATCTGGATTTCAGCTGAAATAGTGTGAAGGAGACTCCCCTTCAGCAATCTTATGGTGGACTTAGTCCTTGCAATACTTACCTGGTGTGACAAGACATCCCACTGTTGGCTTTGCATGTTCCCGGTTCTCTGTTCACTTAACAATATTTTTGTTTTTATTGGTTTACCAAATTCTAACA
Source organism: Antrozous pallidus (assembly GCA_027563665.1). NCBI lineage: Eukaryota > Metazoa > Chordata > Mammalia > Chiroptera > Vespertilionidae > Antrozous > Antrozous pallidus. The sequence continues at coordinate 63,876,136 of CM050521.1, forward strand.
AGGGGAATATCCTTTTCCCATAATGACTTAGTGTCAAACTTTGACTAAAACCAGTTTTATCATTCTGATAATATTTCTCTCAAGAGTGAACTTATGGTATAACACTTTGCAGAATTAGTCTGTGAATTTTATACTTACAAGCTACTCAATAATACACACTCAACACCAAAATTCTCTTACAGTAGATAATTATAATTATAAAAAGTAGCATCATTTCCCCTAAATTGCTAGTAATATAGTAAAGCATTTATGTGAATCATGTATAACATAAAACTGGCAAATTAGAATTATTAAGTATTTAATACTTAAACACTAAAAAACATAATTTTCTTACTATATGTATGTGTTCAAATATTTATCTTAAGTAGTTAAGTTTTTATATAAAAAATTCACTATTTTTATGATAATTTAAAATGTGGCTCTTAAAAGACTATATTAGACAATAATTTGTATTCATTCTTAAACAGAGATAATTTCTAGGAAATGTGTTTATTATTGGATTATTTTGTGTTGACAATATAAATTTGATAATTTATTATTTTTAGAGCCAGAATGTTATAATGTTTTTTATTAAAGAAATGCATTGCCTTAATTAAAATAATGTATTAATGTAAGAAATTCTAAGGGATTTGTCAAAAAGTAATTAAGTTGTAATAAGAACATACATAGTTTCTATTGGGATGTCATTAGTTATTGGACAGTGAGGATCTCTTGACCTTACTACTGCTTTTCCTTTAGAAATGGCCTCATTGTCTTCTGAAAGACAATGCATGGAATAAAGGGGGATTTAGGTTAGAACTCCATTTCAATCAGTATTAAGTGTTAAAAACTTATTGAAACTTTCAATAACTTATGATTAAAGATTACGTCAGAGTTAACTTATACAAAGGTGCAAATAAAACTGTAGTTTAAGTATTTAAACTCTTAACAATCAATATTGAAATCTATTGAATGTTAATCATGACATTAGAAATTTTAAGTTACAATATTTACTTTTCTAAATTTTAAGTATTTATGAAAAACCTTAAGTCTGTCTTGTATACCACTGTGTCCAGCACAATACTTTAACCATAACATATTTAATTAAAAATGAGTACAATGTGATGGTATAAAATAGTGAATCAATTAGAGAATTAGCTAGACAATTACCTAGCACCTGCATTTAACTAATTCTTTCTTTAAACCGTCATAATAATACTTTAGTACATAGTTATTGTTATTTTCATTTTCCAGAAGAAAATATAAAATATTAGTATTTATAAATTACAACTTATCAAAGTCTCACTTAAGTAAAAATAGCAACCCCGTGAGTATAAATGTGATAAATTGCAGGAGTAACTAACATGCTAATATATATCACATTCTTACTAGGTGCTAGGAACTGTTCTATGTTTTTAAAAAATATATTTTTATTGATTTTAGAGAGAATGGGAGAGGGAGAGAGAAATAGAAACATCACTGATGAGAGAATCATCGATCAGCTGCCTCCTCCATGACCCACACTGGGGATCAAACCCACAACCCAGGCATGTGCCCTGGGCATGTACTCCGACTAGGAATCAAACTGTGACCTGCTGGTTCATAGGTGGACACTCAACTGCTGAGCCATGCCGGCCTGGCATGTTCTATGTTTTTACTATTAGTCTTTGTGTCAGTTCTAGAATAAATACTGTACTCGCCAATTTATAGTTTTAAGAGGTAATATTTTAAACACTAAATCTATGTATATTATAATACAGGGTTTACTTTTTGAAATAATAAATTTTATCTTTCATTAAAATTATATAGATATAATATATACATACAGTGTATATAATACATATGTTATTAAAAAGTCAAAGTAGTCCAAAAAATGAAAAGGTAAAAAAAAGCAAATAAACTGTATCTGATAGATCGAAGATATAATCATTTGTAAACATTGTTCCAGACTTTTCTCTATAAAAATATAAAGGCAGATGAAGTAATTTTAAAACATGAGATTGTATTAAACATGATTTTAACATACATTATTAAATAAAGTATATTCTACAAAATAAAAAATAAGGTCAATCAAAGGGAACTGCCAAATTTCTGATAAGTATTTCTCTACAATAATTGACATAAGAATGTAAGAACATTTCTCAACTTATAAAGGAAATATTATGAAGACCTTTAAGGTTATGAGTTCATTATGTGTATTTCTTTTAATACTTCAATTTTAGTCTGTATTACTTTTTGGACAAAAATATAATTAAGTCATCTCATTTCTTTCTCTTCTATCTCTATATTGTTTAATTATTTTTATATTATGAAATTATAGTTGCTTATTTGCAGTTATGAAACCTTTATTCTCTCTTTTGTTGAGTATTAGCTTTCTAGTTATATGTATCCAAAATCTATTCACCATAACAGCTACAATCTGGGAATCTTTAGTCTAATCTGTTAGTCTAATGTGTTAGTCTAATCTAGTTTATTATCAAATACTAGAGGCCCAGTGTACAAAATTCATGCCTAGGTGGGGGTAAGGGATGTCCCTCAGCCCAGCTTGCACCCTCTCCAATCTGGGACTTCTCGAGGGAAGTCCAACTACCCATTAGGTCCAATCTTGGTAGGATCGGGCCTAAACGGGCAGTCAGACATCCTTCTCACAATCCAGGACTGCTGACTCCAAACTGCTCAACCGCCTGCTTCTCTGATTGCCCCTAACTGCTTCTGCCTGCAGGTCTGTTCACACCTAACCACTACCCTGCCAGCCTAATTGATGTCTATCTGCTTCCTGCCAGCCTGTTTGCCCCCAACTTCCCTCCTCTTCCAGCCTGGTTACCCCTAACTGCCCTCCCCTGATTGCCCACAAAAATGCCCTCCCTTGCAGGCCTGCTCCTTCTCAACTGCCCTCCCCTGCTGGCCTGATGGCCCACAACTGCTCTCCCTTGCAGGCCTGCAATCTCCCACTGTCCTCCCCTGCTGGCCATCTTGTGGTGGCCATTTGTGTCCACATGGGGGAAGGATCTTTGACCAACTAGGGGAAGCCCTCTTATGTGTTACTCTTTTGTTAGACAGGATAGAGGCCTGGTGCATGGGTGCTGACCAGCTGGTTTTCCCTGAAGGATGTCCCAGATCAGGGTGGGTATTCCCTTGGGGTGTAGGGAGGCCTGGCGGAGGGGCCTATGGTGGTTTGGAGACTGGCCATGCCCCCCAGCAACCCAAGTGAAGGCCCTGAGATATGGGATTAATTTATGTTCTACCATTGAAACTCTGTAGCCTGGAGTGGAGCCAAGCCTTCTGCTTGCTCTGTGGCGACAGCCATTTCTGTTTGGTTTTATTTAAATTCTATAATTGAAACTTTGTAGCCTAGAGTGGAGACCTTGGTGCTAGGGCTGCAGAAGCTTGACTTCCTCCATCGCCTGGGCAAACCTAGCCTCTGCTCTCTCCAGCTCCATGGCTACCACCATTTCTGTTGGGATTATGTATCTTCTATAATTGAAACTTTGTAACATTGAGTGGAGGCGTAGGCTGGCAAGGGCAGGTGAGAACCTTGGCTTCCTCCATTACTGGGGAAACTCAAGTCTCCCTCCTGCTCTCAGTGGCCGCAGCCATCTTGGATGGGGTTTATTTGCATAATTTGCTCCTGATTGGCTGATGGGCATGGGTGTAGGCATGGCTTGATTGGAGGTATAGTCAATTTGCATATTACTCTTTTATTAGATAGGATAATTTTATGTATGGTATATTTTGAGTGTCTAGGGTTGCTAGAGGATGCCTATTTGTTATTGTTTTTTAAGGACAAATTGCCTACATATAAGTTTCTTATACAACAATCCTTTCAGAATTTTTTAGATGTTATACTGTATTCTGAAGTTGAGTGTTATTATAGAAGCTAAGGGAAATATTTTAAAGCATGTTGATATCTGATTTGCTTTATTTTTTTCTTTTAATGCTTTAGTTTTAGAAACTTTCTTCAATTATATTTTTAAGTGATTTGGGCCCATTCTATCTTTCTACTTTTATCCCCAATCAACTACTATGTCCATTTTCTTTCATATAAAATATATTATTTGTGATATCTTTCATGAAAGTATACCTTTATATTATATTAAGTTAGATAACTAGGGTAAAATTTATAGATGGACTTGAATAATTGGCTAACTTCAGTGTTCCTACATAAATACTGATAGTTTGGTCAGCATCCCTTGCTTCATAAAGGATAAGGTACAAGTTATTAATGGCATACATCAAGCTATGAGCAGTGTTTTTCCTTGTATTTTGTCTTGCTTTCTTATATGGTTCCTTTCAAAGTAAAAACACATCTTTTAAATGCTGATAGAACTGTGGATTAGTCCATTTTAGCACTAACTTTTCCAAAGCTTTATTTCTACTCGGTATAATTTGAAAATCAGAAAGACAGTATTAGAACATTGAATTTTCTTGGTTAACTGTGCTTACTTTGGCACTATTTCTATGGGATACATATTTTTTTTATCTTTCATCTTGTGATTCCAATGATCCAAACTATAGATTATTTTATAGCATTTCAGTTAAAAGATGTTTATTTTTTCATTTTTCTGCCATAAATCATTGCAATATCTTAATATTATTTAGTAATTTCTAGCAAACTCCAATTTTAGTAGCATTTTTACTCTGTGCAACTCAATTTTTAAGAGATTAAACATTTCAGAGCTGCCCTGATTTCTGGTCTGTCTTAATGATAAACTCTTCTATTCTGTGAACTTCACGGTGTCATCTAAATGTTTTCTTGTTAGCTTCTTTATATTACTTGCAATCAAATAAGCAATTGTAAGTAAGAAAATTAAATGATTCTCCCTACCCAACACACACACAAAAATCTCTGATTTCTGGGGGGAAAATCTGGATGTTTACAAAGTCATAATCATCATGAATTACTTGTTTTGAAATATTCATGATAATTTTATAAATCCTTCTGTATAAAACCTTAACTTGATATTTACTGTTGCTCAACCCATTCTTGGAATGAGAGATTTCCTTATAAAAGTTTTATGGTGCATACTAGAGCCCTGGTGCACTAAATTCATGGACGGGATGAGGAGGGTCCCCTCAGCCCAGCCTGCACCCTCTTTCATCTGGGATGCCTCGGGGGATGCTGCCTACTGGTTTAGGCCTGCTGGCTCCTAACTGCTCAACTCCCTGCCAGCCTGATCACCCCAACTGCTTCTGCCTGACGGCCTGATCATCCCCCCCAAAATAACCCCCTCCCCCACTGCCCCACTGTTTTAGTTGTCCCTAACTGCTTTCCCCCCACCGACAGCCTGGACACCCCCATCTGTACCTCTCCCCTCCCCCCGGCCAGCCTGGTCTCCCCACGCAGTCCTCTGTTTCATCATTTGGTTGCCCTTCACTAATCCCCCTGCCAGCCTGGTCATCCCATGCAGCCTGTTTGGTCGTGTGTTTGGTTGTTTTGGTTGTGAAGGTCACTTAGGATTATTTACACACACACACACACACATATATATATATATATATATATATATATATATATATAGAGAGAGAGAGAGAGAGAGAGAGAGATTGTTAATAGGAAAATATAAATTTAAAAGTGAAATATATTGTAAAATAGAGCAGAATTGAATTTGAAGTTTTGCAGTGTAGCTTGGGAAAGGAAAAGGAACTCCATTATTGTCTTTGAGAGAATGGAATCCAGATTTTCATGAAGGGGACCCAGAAGGACATGTGGTGTCCTGGTGCATCCTAATGGACTAGAGGAGGAAGTTGCAGTTTTGGCTGTAATCCCCCTCCGGGTATTAAATAAATGCTATGGCTTGACTGGCTTGGCTCTAGTGGTTGAGCATCAACCATTAACCAGGAGGTCACGGTTTGATTCCCTGTCAGGGCACATGCCCAGGTTGTAGGCTCTATCCCTAGAATGGGGCACACAGGAGATAGGCAATCAGTGGTTCTCTTTCATCATTGATGTTTTTCTCTCTCTCTCAGTAATGTTGAATTTGTAACTTGGGTTAGGTACCTGTTAGAAACCTTTTATAAAGCATCACATTAATTCCTTCCAGGGACCTTCTTACATAGCTATTTGTATCCCCAGTTTAGAGAAGAAACCGAGGCTAAGGTGAGGCTAAAATATTTATTGAATGTACATCTAATGCTATCTCAAGATCTATCCCACTAAATACATTTCAGACTGAGTATCTATTTCTTGTAAATACATAGTAACCCACTGTGCTTGCATTGTTCTTGTGACAGCTGAGGTCACTGTGAACAGAGATACAGCAGTTTCAACAGCAAGTGGCCATACCAAAGAGGAAATCCTTATGTAATGAAACATTTGGCCAGAAAAACATTGTCAGATGGACCATGAGTCAGCACAGTTTTTTTTTGCTCCCACTACACAGTCTGAATCCATGCACTGGGTTCCTCTGTTAAAGTTGTTCGTGCTCTAACCGACATTATCCCACAATTTCTAAGTAAGGACGGTTATATTTTAGTTATATAATGCTTTCTCTTCCAAACATATTACCTAGAATTTAAAATTTCAACTTTAATACATGGGGGAAATATTTATGTTATGGTTTGGGGTTTATGAAAACAACACTAATGTTTATTTAGAACCCCTGTGTTAGGCACTGTGCTGAATGATTTCACACATGTTAGGATGGAGAGGCAGAATAGCTTAAATTATTTAAAAAACAAATCCTATTTAAGTGGATCACCATGTCTTTCTTATCTGTCCCTTTCACAGCTCAAAAGAGAATCATTCAAGACTCTGTCCTCTCTAACAAGACATAAAGCAAAGAAAGAAGTGAAGGCAAGCATTTGCTCATGCTAAGAAATCCTCCTTTAGAAAGCTGTAAGGGGCTGTAATTAGTTCTAAAATGCCATCTTATATCCGCTGTGCATATATTTTCACACACAGAAAATGAATATTGGAGACCAAAGGGCTTGAGATGTAAAATGATGCAGCTAAACCTGATTTAGAAATAGCTGTAATGCAATTCCCAGTTGCCAGATTGATTTGATATTCTTATCTTGGGAAGAAACTGAACCCTGCAGTATCACCAATATTTTCTAACTCCTCTCTGATTATTGTTCTAAACCAACAGTGATTGATTTTGAGTAATTATCCTGAAAAACGAATTAGATTAAAAATAATCTTTCTGAATATAGAGGAATCTAGTTCCTTTTTGTTATTAGTCCCTTTTTAGAAAGAATGATGATTTGACTAACACAATGAATTTCTTCCCTGACTATTTGACTTTGCAGTGAAGAGAACTATGTAAGTTAAAGGCCAAAATTTTCATAAAATCCCAATTGGGGGCAAACTTCTGGAAGGAAGCAATCTATAATGAAAGTAGCCAGGAAATCAGAATCAGAGGGCCTGGAGTATATTCTTGGCTTAGCTCTCTGTTATATTGTGAGCCCAGATGACCAATCTGGGTCTGATTTTCTGCATCTGTAAAATAAAGTTCAGCAAGATGTTTTCAAGCGCCTTTCCTCTTGTAACATTCTGTTTCGCATTATGTAATCCCACCTTATGTGTGGCAATGGCCCATTTTTTAAAGTAGTAAAGGACAGCGATTGAGGGAAAGTGTGAAGAAAGACTAGCTAATAAGAGAAATAATAGTTTCTTTATGTCTTATTGCTTACAGGATGATGCCTCTCAAGAGTAATACTTCTCAAACTTTACTTGTAATTTGTATTCGAATCATTCAGGGATCTTGTTAAAGCTCAGACTGATTCAGTTGGTTTGAGTAGAGGCCTGAGAAGGTGTATCATCACCAGCACAGCCTGAACAGCAAGGCTCTGATTGTAAAACTCACGTGTATAGAAAAATCTGGTAAATAGTAAAAAAAAAAAAATTCAGTTCCCAGGGTTAGCTCCAGCTTCAGGGATTGGAATGCAGTCACAAACTCTGCATTCTTAGCAAGCATCCTGTGTGGTATTGATGTCAGTAGTTCAGGAACCAAAACTTAGCAAATTTTAGAAATTCTATCACAGAGTCCTGGAAGAGGTTTATCTGCTAGCCCTTCTCTATTCTGTCCAGGTTTTCAATGCAGCCACCGACTATTTTTTCACTGCCTCAGTTTTCAAAATAACCAGGTGAAACCAAGCCTACTGTTTGCTTGTGTTGGTCTTTTTCATTTCATGAATTATCTGTGGTCTTGTTAGAATGAGAGTTGCATGTGTAAGGATTTTGTGTGCCTTTGCTTTTTGAAGTTGATTCCAAGGATCTGTCTACCTCTGTGACAATTGTCTGTGAAAGGAAGCATGATGTGATGGAGAAAAGACCATGCTAGAAGAGAGGCCGAGCCCTGATTCCAGCCCTGCTAACTATTCATTCTTTGCTTTTCTCACACCAGAAATAGAGAGATTTGGGGCATTGCCAGTTCAGTGAATTACTAAATTAATTGTTAAATTAGTTATACTTGTCACTAGCATGATGGTCTAGTAGGAGTCACCAGTAACAAAAGTGATTATTAGAGTTTAGAGGGAAAAGTGCTGTAATTCACAGAATGCTTTAAAGTAGTCACTGAAGGTCTTTGATTCTCTGTAAAATATTGGACCTATTTAATAAAAGATTAATATGCAAATTGACTGTCACTCCAACACAGAAGATGGCTGCCCCCATTTGGACACAAGATGGTCACCACAAGATGGCCCACAGGGGAGGGCATTTTGGAGGGGCCAGGCCTGCAAGGGAGGGCAGTGGTAGGCAATCAGGCCAGCAGGGGAGGGCAATTAGGGGTGACCAGGCCTGTAGGGGAGGGCAGTTAGGGGCAATCAGGCTGGCAGGTGAATAGTTAGGAATCAATTAGGCTGGCAGGGGAGTGGTTAGGAGAGTCAGGCTGACAGGCAGAAGGAGTTAGGAGCAATCAGGAAGGCAGGCAGGCAAGTAACTGGTAGCCAGCAGTCTTGAATTATGAGAGGCATGTCCGACTGCCCGTTTAGGCCTGATTATAAACGGGCAGTCAGACATCCCTCAAGGGGTCCAGATTGGAGAGGGTGCAGGCTTGGCTGAGGGACACGCCCCATGCATGAATTTCATGCACTGGGCCTCTAGTTTTATTTATAAGGATCATGGAATACATGAAATTAATATGTAAACTAAAAAGGGTATACATATTACCATATATGTGCATTTCTGTTGGGTAATATGAAAACTTGTCAAATAAGCAGTTATTTCCATTTTAGAGATTATATTAATAAAGGTTCTTCAGAGAAGAAAAACCAATCCTATATAATAAAGAGGTAATATGCAAATTGACCCTCACACCCTCGCACCACAAGATGGCCACTCCCACATTGTTACAAGATTGACTGCAGGGGAGGGCAGTTGTGGGTGATTGAGCTGGCAAGGGAAGGCAGTTGGGGGTGATCTGGAGCCAGCAGTCCAGATTGTGAGAGGGATGTCCAACTGCTGATTCAGCCCCGTTACCTGTAGGATTGGGCCTAAACTGGCAGTCAGACATCCCCTGAGGGGTCCCAGATTGGAGAGGGTGCAGGCTGCACTGAGGGACACCCCCACACCCTGTGCACAAATATTGTGCACCGAGCCTCTAGTCCTATATAATAAAAGGGTAATATGCAAATTGACCCTAAAGGCAGAATGACCTGTTGCTATGATATGCACTGACCAACAGGGGTCAATGTAGGAGCTGCCCCCTGTTGGTCAGTGCATTCCCACAGGGGGAGCTTTTCTCAGCCACAAGCTGGGATTATGGCTATGAGCACTGTAGAGGTGGCACAGCGCTAAGGATGTCTGACTGCCAACTTATGCTGATCTCTGGGGGAGCCAGCAGATGAACATCCCCCAAGGAGTCTTGGACTATGAGAGATGTAGTCCGGGTTTAGGGACCCCTCTGAGTGCACGAATTTTAGTACACTGGGACTCTAGTAGTAGATAAATATGGATATAGATGTATATGAGAAGATTTATTATAGGAATTGGCTCATGCAATTAAAGCGGCTGCAAAGTCTCAGGATGCAAGCTAGAGGGCCAGAGGAGATAATAGTGGAATTTAAATGGATTCTGAAAGCCTGAGAACTCTGATACAAATGTTGTAAATACTGGTCTGTGGCAGGAAGCCTGAGAACCTGGAGCCTTTGTGTACAAGGGGAAGGAAGATGGATGTCTCTGATCAACCAAGGAGCACGGGCATTCACCCTTCCTCCACAGCACAGGCCCTCAGCGGATTGGATGAGGCCAGCCCACATCGGGGAGGGCCATCGGCTTTCCTCAGTTTACCAATTAAAATGTTAACTTCTTCTGGAAGCTCCCTCTCAAAAGAACCCCAAAATAATGTTTTACCAGCTGTCTGTGTGTCCCTCAGTTCAATCAAGTTGACACATAAAATTAACTATCACAGGAAGAGGGGAAAACAAGGGCATCATTAAAACTTCATGCAAACAGTTTAGAGATAAAAGCTGGATAATTACATTAAAAGCTTTAAATAACCTCTTTCATTTGATACAGAAATTTATTTTCTGTGCATCAAGGGCAAGACCCTCTCTTGCCCTTCCCATGGTCATCTACAATGTTTCATTCAACAGATAGTTATCAGTTCTCAACCATGTATCAGAAACTCTTCTAGACTTTAGGGACAAAATAGGGAACAAAAGAAACAAAATTACCCTCAGGTATGTCTCAATATCCTACTGGGATATATTCTAAGGAGGGGGTAAACAAATAAGGACATTAAACTTTGTAACATGCCAGCTGCTGGTGGTGAACATTTCTATGGAAAAAAAAAAAAAACAGAAAAAGAAAATGACAACTTTTTTGGTAAAGAAAATGGGAGGAGGGAGATTATAATTTCTTCTTTTTTTAAATATTAACTTATCTTTATTGTTGAAAGTATTACAGATGAAACAAGTCCTTCCCGCCCCACCCTGCCCCCGCAATGACCTCCTCTATCCCACTTCCAACCCCTCCCCAGGCCTTCACTGCACTGTTGTCTGTCCATAGGTTATGCACATATGCATGTAAATTCTTTGATCAATCTCTTCCCCCTTGCCCCTTCCCCTTCCCTTTGAAATTCGTCAGTCTGTACTAGGCTTCAGTGCCTCTGAAGTGTAATTTCTTAGGGAGGGAAATGCATCACTGAAAATGGGACATTTGGCCAGGGGCCTGCGGAAGGGGGAGAATGAGCTCTGCAGGTACATGGATGGGTACTGTGGGTTTCTCCAGACAGAGTGAACAAAAAGACAGACGCCCTACTGCACAGGGCAAGGTCAAAGAACAGCACAAACAAAGATCAATGTGGCTGGATCACAGGGAACAACTTTGGTGGATATACTGTTGAGAAACTATCCTGTGTTCGAAATTTTGGCTTTTATTGGGATTTTGAGCAGCTATGAGTAGAGGCATTATGTGCTATGATTTTCGTTTCAAAGGGATCACTGTGGCTCTTGTATTGAGACTCGATACTAGGTGTTTGTAAACTATGGCTCGGCTCATAGATTAGATCTGACCAGCTTCCTGTTTTAGTAAATGAAGTTTTATTAGAACACAGCCATACTCATTCAGTTGCATGAGCTGCTTTCACATTGTGGCAGTTTTAAGTAGTTGCAACAGGGACCTTGTGGCCTATAGTACCTAAAATACTTACCACTTGGCTTTTCACAGGAAAAAATGTTTGCATGATCCAGAACTAGGAGGTTATGAAATAATATGTCTGAGTGGTAATGGTTGCTGCTATCAGAGTATAATTATGAATATAGGAGTAATGTTTAGACACTGCATGTATTTTGAAGGAAGATACAAAAGAATGTGCTGGCAGAGGAGAGGTATAATAAGACAATGTGATCATTAATTACTTTTTTTTTTGGCCTGAGCAATGGGAAGGACAGAGTAGCCATTTATTGATTTTGGAAAACCCATGGGAAGGGCAGCTTTGGAGATTTGGAGGTACAGATCATGAGATTAGTCTTTGAGATACGTCACACGTCCCCGCTGACATGGCTAGTAGCCAAGTACACGTCTAAGACCAGAGTTCAGCAGACAGGTCTCAGCAGGAGGTTTTCAGCGTAGAAGTGCTATTGGAATCAGTGGATGAGACCACAGGGGAGTAAAGGAATAGAAGAAAGAAGTTTTAAGATTAGAACTGAGACTTGGGGATTTTCAGTTGTGGAGGTCATGTAGGTATTGTAAAACCAGCAAAGTGAAATGAGAAGGAACAGATAGTACCATAAATTAGGATAGAAAGCAGAGCACAAGCAATCCTTGATGCCAAGTGAAGAGAGTGTATCAAGGAGACCATCAGCCATATTAGGTACTGCTGGACTTTTAGATAAGATGAGGATGGAGAATTTATTATTGGCTTGGAACAATGTGGAGATAGTGATAACCTTGAGGAAAGTTTTGGTGCCATATGAGGTGAAATCCTGATTGGACTGGATTCAAGAGAAAATGAGAAGGAAGAAACTGAAGACAGCTTATATAAACTGACTAGAAGTTTTCCTCTAAAGGAGAACATATAATACATATAATGATGTATTATTGAGGACTTCACTCTCCTCTTCCCCCTCCCTCATTTTTTAAGATGGGAGAAATAGAAGAACACTTGTATTCTCTTAAGATAATTTAATCAAGAAGAAAAAAATAGTATCCAGGACAAAGAAAAAAATTGGAGTGATCTATTTGAGCAGGTGTACAAGTGGAAGAGATGCCCTTCAATGGAAGCACAGGCTGTTTATTCAAAGTAACAGAAGGGAGGCAAGGTGTACAGACACAGATACAAATAAGGAGTAGATATGATTGTAGCTGCTTGGCACATTTTCTTGTCATTGACATTTTTTTCAGCATAGGTCAACAATCTGAGGGTCAAAATGGAGAGGAGATCTGAAGGTATGAGAAGAGATGAGAGGAATAGAAGGTATGCAAACATCTAAGAGAGGGGTTAAGTGAACAAACTACTAAAACTTCTGCACCATCAAAAGGTTGAAGTTCACAGCAAAATCAGAATTAGAACAAGGGTTAAGATGAAAATAATCTAAATATCCAAAAAGAGGGTAATAAGATAAGTAGTGGTTTAGAACTTTTATTAAGTGGACTATTGCAACCATTAAAATGATTTTTTGATATGTCTAATAACATGGACAAATCCCTCAAACAATGTTTGTGGAATAAGAAGACTACAACTCTATGTTCAAACCTATTATTATCACAGTGTAACAGTGCATAGATGGTAAGACCCCAGAGTCACATTGCCGGGAAGTGAGTACCAGATCTATCTACTTTTATGACAATTATCACACAGCTTTCATTTGCATTTTATTTTAAGTACCTGAGATATAGGATTCATTTAAAGTTAGCCTTTTTTTTAAATGTACAAAATTGAAGAAAGTAAAAACTATCACAGAGATAAGCATCCCCCATCTTCTACTTGGATAATTGTTTCAACTGTAACATATAACTTTTCATATAAAATAATTTAATTTTTTCTAATATTCCAGGTCATCACTGAACTAAGTTTTTTTTTTCTGAAAGCTGTTTCTGTCATTCAATACCTGAGCTTTACCTTTGTCAGCACATTCATCACCAGCTCTTTGTAATTTATATATTTAACTAGAGGCCCAGTGCACGAAATTTGTGCACAGAGGGGTATATCCCTCAGCCAAGCCTACACCCTCTCCAATCTGGGATACCTCAAGGGTCCCAGTAGAATCGGGCAGTTGGACATCCCTCAATCCAGGACTGCTGGCTCCTAACTGCTCACCTGCTTGCCTTCCTGATTGCCCCAACCATTTCCGCCTACCAGCCTGATCACCCCCTAATTACTCCCCTGCCAGCCTGTTTGCCCCTAACTGCCCTACCCTGCAGGCTTGATTGTCCCCAACTGCCCTCTCTTGCAGGCCTGGTCCCTCCCAACTGCCCTCTCCTGCTGGCCATCTTGTGGTGGCTATCTTGTGTCCACATGGGGGCAGGATCTTTGACCACATGGGGGCGTTACCTTGTATGTTGGAGTGATGGTCATTTGCATATTACTCTTTTATTAGATAGGATAGGCTAGAGGCCTGGTGCATGGGTGGGGGCCAGCTGGTTTGCTCTGAAGGGTGTCCTCGATCAGGGTGTGGGTTCCCTTGGGGTGTGGGGCTGCCTGGGCAAGGGGGCCTGTGGTGGTTTATAGGCTGGCTATACCCCTTGGTGACCCAAGTGGAGGCCCTGGTATCTATTATTTACTTATCTTCTATAATTGAAACATTGTAGCCTTGAGACGAGGCCAGGGTGTGTAGGAAGCTTGGCTTCCTCCATTGCTGGGGAAACCCAAGCCTCCTGGTCTCTTCATGGCTGCAACCTTCTTAGTTGGATTAATTTGCATACTCACTCCTGATTGGCTGGTGGGTGTGGCTTGTGGGTATAGTAGAAGTATGGTCAATTTGCATATTACTCTTTTATTAGATAAGATTGCTTCAATGAAGTCTTCATGTAAATCATCAATATATTTTATTGATTTTTTTTTTTTTTTTTTACAGAGTGGAAGGGAGGGATAGAAAGTCAGAAACATCGATGAGAGAGAGACATCGATCAGCTGCCTCTTGCACGCCCCCTACTGGGGATGTGCCTGCAGCCAAGGTACATGCCCTTGACCGGAATCGAACCCGGGACCCTTCAGTCCACAGTCCGACGCTCTATCCACTGAGCCAAACCGGTCTCAGCAATCATCAATATTTTTAACATGTTAATTCATTCTTTGAAGATAGAACTTAAAAATGATAGAATTACAAGACCATCTGGTAGCATTGTGGGAGGCCCTATGTAACTAAACAAAATAAAGTTTTGGTGTAGATGAGTCAAAAATCAAAACCTAAATTTAGTGTGGGTGACTATCTGTTTTGATTTTATTTTATTATTATTTTTATTTTTTTGGTAGCAAAATTAGTTTCAAGTTTTAGGTTTTAGTCTCCAAAAATTTTTAGGTTTTCTCCAAACATGTGACTTATCTATGGCTTCTAACAGCTGGCACTTAGATGATCTTACCTAGTTCCATGAGCATAAATAACAATTGCTTATATTCTGATGCCTCCCAAATTCCTGTCTTCAGTCCAGATTGCTCCCCAGAACTTCAGTCACATATGTTCAGCTGTCTTCCTGACATCTCTCCTAGGGTACTTTAAACATAAAACATTCAAAGCAGATCTTTTGAGCTTTTTGCCTATCAACCATGAGAATCAAGACCTTCTTAGCAATCAGATTGTTTATATTTCAGAAAATGTCGACATAACTCTGAAAGAATGCAATTATTAAAAAAAGAATAACAGAGGAACTCTGTGAAGGACTTTCATAATATCAAGGTAGAACTTAGTGTCCTTGGAATGAAAAGAAAAGGCTTCGTGTTGACAAATAATGGGGAATTATAAAGGAACTGACTACTCTGTAGTCATATACTAGGAGATGATCAAGGGTATCACACTGGGCTCATGTTATAAGGTGAGATTTTGTGCCACTTTCCCATCAACTGTGTTATTTAGAATGAGTCTTTTGTTGAAATTAGGTATTTCTCAGTTCAAAGTATTCACAGGGTTTGGATGAGGTGAGGCTTTGCTTTTTCAGTATTTCAAGTCCAGAAAGGTGTTTTAATTCTCAAAGGAATGACACTGAACTTGTGTCAAGTTCAGCTGTATTGTTTCAGCAAGCCACAGTTGTTAAAAACAGAAAATTTCAGGATGGTGCCTACTAGTGTATCTCCAAAAATGTTAAGTCCAGTGGGCCAATGAGTAAGGTCTAAGAGTTGTCTAAGCTATGGAGATGACAAGATGCCAGATGGATCCTAAGACTATTTAGGATATTTTAAAGCTGCAATGAAAGCTTGCTATTCTTAATACTTCTTCAATGAAAGAATGCATATACCATTTTCACTCCTTGCAGAAGCTATAGTTCACTTTGTTAGTTTACAAATCCATTAGTTCCCACGTGCATTCAATTGATATTTAGATTACAGGTGATAATTGCCTTCTCAACACTTCATTATTCTCCACTTTTAGCATAAAAGGATTCTGTTTTAAGCAATTTCTAAAGCCCTTTGTTATATTAAACTTCTAAATCTTTTTTCTTTCTTCCTGAGTAATTCCAATGGATATTTATAAGGAAACCATTTAGCTGGATACCCCCAGCTGTTTCTCATTTTCACTCAGGTTCTTACCTCTGGGTAGATGCTTTCCTTATTTTGACCTCCTCTGAACAGTTTTAACATCACACAAATCAAAATGCAAATTTAAAAAGCAAAGAGGTTTCTTTATCTTCCTTCCACCATTTGCACAGATTATCTACATAAATTTGTAGAATGTAGTAAAGGTAAGACCAAAAAAAAAAAAAAAAAGGCGTTGGAATGGGGGGTATTAAAGAAGGGTGGTTAATTGAAAGAGGGGGTTAATTAAAAAGCTCATGTCATGTGACTAAAATCACAGCATGAGTCAGTGCATTTATTAAGATGCTGCATAGCCAGCTGATGTAGAGCATACTTTTATATCACCAGCCAAGTCTTGGGCAAATAAACATGACCATAGCCACTCAGTTTTAATTTAGAGATGCCATTTCCAAACTTTCAGTAACTCTTTAGCACAAATTTCAGAATCCCACAGAATGACATAATCAGAAATCATATCATGTTATACCTTAAACTTCTGCAGTAGGTTGTTTTGGAAATTTAGTGCATTTATTCTTTGTGTCATAGAGAACATAAACAATGTTTTCTTTTATATTCTGCCCTCAAGGATGCTGGGCCAAATGGACAGGGGGAGAACTCACTGTTGCTGGTTGCATACTGGCCCATAGTACCCCATGTAACATTTTCCTAGATGTAGAAAACATGATTACTTTCACTATCTCATTTAATACATATATTTTATTGGTTTCAGAGAAGAAAAGAGATAGAAACATAAGTAATGAGAGAGAACCATTGATTAGGTGACTCCTATATGCCCCACACTGGGGATGGAGTTCACAACCCAGGCATGTGCCCTGACTGGGAATTGAACCGTGACCTCCTGGTTCATAGGTCTTTGCTCAACCACTGAGGCACAGCAGCCTGACAATCATTAATTTTTTAAAGGAAGCTTTCCAAGCATAGTTTGTTGTTTTGGAGAAGGAACCAGAGCACAGGGAGAATAAATAATACTCCTACAGACTCTGAAGGGTTAGAAAAGGCATTGTGGCCTCTACTTTGCAAATAAGAAAACTGAAACTTTAAATTGACTAGGTTATCGAAGGTCACAGAGATGGATGATTTATTTGGATAAGAACTGTACTTTTTTATTCATAGTATTTTACTCCTCTTTCTTTATATTGAATATCTTCAGAGGCATCAGAACAATGGTGGATGCTGTGGCTACTTAAATGTCCTGTAATATCCCATTCTTCTTGCACTTTTGATAAACATGTCAAGTTTTTGTGTTCTTTGCATATTCAGGAATCATGGTTTTAAGTCCTATTTCTGTCTGTGAATTTCTCAGTTCTGTTTACTCTATGCATGGAAGGCTTTGTCCTTTTTAATCCCAGAAAAAAGGAAAGGAAGACATTCCAATTGGGATGAAACACCTCCAGTCTTCGGCAATTTGTGGAGGGAGACGAATAACCTGACTAGTTCTTGGAGCTGGGTCAGTTAAAGAGCAAGGTTATTCATCCTTCTCATATATTTAGTGATAACTGCAGTAGAGTATTTTATAAATGTAAGGGCATTGGAAGGAGAATGGGATTGACATTATTGGCACCAATTTTTAATAAAAACAGCTAATGGTAGTAACATTTATTGAGTCCTGGCTACTTGCCAGGCAGGCACTTTAGGGCAATAGCACTTAAATATCTCAACAAATCCTTGTAATTTTCTGAGGTAGGTTATATTTTCCCCATATTTGTAATAGATCCTGACTTATTTAAAATTGTCATTTAATGGTTGAGTGTCTATCTGGGAACCAAGAGGTCATTGGTTTGATTCCTGGTCAGGGCATGTGCCCAGGTTGCAGACTCAATTGGCTAGTGGGAGTGTGCAGGGGCAGCCTGCCTATCAATGATGTTTCTCTCTCATCAGTGTGTCTCTCTATCCCTCTCCTTTCCTCTCTCTCTCTAAAAAATAAATCAATAAAAGCATTTAAAATAAAATAGATAAAACTGCCTTTCTACTACTTACAAGTTACATGATTTTGGTCAGTTATTTTACCACTGTGCTTCAGTGCCCTTATTCATGAAATCTGGGTGATAATAATAACCCTTGAATGATAAAGCTAAACCCATCTTCATAGGGTTGTTATGAGGAACAAAGTTTTTAGAATATTACAGTGAGCAATATCAAAATGTTTGCAGAATAAAATAAATATCTGATTAAAGCACATATTCTTTCTACTCCACCACCCCAGAAATGGTAATGTATTTTCCCAGAGAAAAATATCCTATCTAATAAAGAGGGAATATGCTAATTGACCCTCACACCATCACAAAGATGGCAGCACCCACAGCCAATAAGGAGGGAATGTGCTAATTGACTGCCCTGCCCTCAAAAATGGCAGCACCCTTAGCCCCACTGGGGTGGCAAGCACTTGGCTTGCCTCCAGAGTTCCCCAGCCCCCTCAGGCTCCAGCTGCCCAGGGCTGGCCCAAGATTCAGGCAAGCCTTGGATAACTGTTGCCCATGCACTCAGGGCCTTGAGGCTCAGCTAACCAGGGCTGGCTGAGGCTTTCACTGCCGGCAGTGGCAGCATCAGAGATGTGATGGGACGTCTTCTTCCCCTGATTGCTGTATTGTCTCCCACCCCTGAGGACTCCTGAACTGTAAGAGGCAGCAGGCAGGGCTGAGGGAACCCCCTCCAGTGCATGAATTTTCATGCAACAGGCCTCTAGTACAATTATAAATCTTGCAATACTATAATTCAAATAAATTATAGATTAAACTAGTGGCCCGGTGCACAAGGGTGTGTATTCCTCAGCCCAGCCTGTATCCTCTCCAATCTGGGACCCCTTGAAGGATGTCCTGCTGCTGGTTTATAGGGATCGAGCCTAAACCAGCAGTCGGACATCCCTCTTGCAATCTGGGACTGCTGGCTTCTAACAGCTCTCCTGACTGTCCTCCTGCTTGACTGCCTCTAACCCCTCTGCCTATTGGCCTGTTCACCCCCAACTTCCCCCCACTGCCGGCCTGCTCGCCTGCAAATACCTCCTCCCACCAGCCTGGTCATCCCCAACTGCCTCCCCTGCTGGCCTGCTCACCCTCAACTGCCCACTCTGCTGGCCTGCTTGCTCCCACATTCCCTCCCCACTGGCCTGCTTGCTCTCAACTGCCTCCCTGCTGGCCTGCTCACTCCAAGCTTCCCCATTTGCTCTTCTGACCAGCTCCAAATGACCTTTACTGATGGCCTGCTTGCCCCAAACTGACCACCTTCCAATAGCCCCCCACCAGCCTGATCACCTACAACTTCCCTCCCCTCTTGGCCTCAAACGGCCTCTACCTCAGCCCCACCACCATGGCTTAGTCCAGAAGAACATCTGGAAGGTCTCCTGGAAGGTCTTCTGGTATAATTATTATATTACTCTTTTATTAGAATAGATAGATGCCTGCTGCATGGCTGGGGACCAGCTGGTTTTCCGTGAAGGGTGTCCCGGATCAGGTTAGAAGTCCTGCTGGGGTGCCTGGCCAGCATGGGTAAACGGCTTGAGGGCGGCTGTTTTTAGGCAGGCCACACCCGCTTCAGGGTTGGGGTCCCTTCTGGGGTGACTGGCCAGCCTGGGTGAGGGGCTGATGGCTGTTGGAAGGATGGCCAAGCCCCCCAACAGAAACCCTCACCCCATGGTGGTGTGGCCAGCCTAAGTGAGGGGCTGAGGGCTGTTTTCACACTGGCCACATCCCCTTCAGGGTGGAGGGTCTCACTGGCCTGCCTATCCAGTCTGGGAGAGGGGCTGATGGCTGTTTGCAGCCTGGTCACAGCCTCTGATAATCCAGGCTCCAAGCCCCTCCTTTTTTACTTTTTTTCCCCCCAGTGCCTCCTTGAGTGGAGGCAAGGGCTGGATGGAAGCAGGTATCTGGGATTTATTTATCTTCTATAAATGAAACTTTGTAGCCTTGAAATGAGGCGAGAATCAGATAGGGCTGGTGAGATGCTTGCCTTCCTCCATCACAGGGGCAACCCAAGCCTCCTGATCACTTCAGCATCGTGGCTGCCTCCATCTTGGTTGGTTTAATTTGCATACTCGCTCCTGATTGGCTTGTGGACATGGCTTGTGGGCATAGCAGAGGTATGGTTAATTTGCATGTTTCTCTTTTATTAGACAGGTTAGAATGTTGTGATCTAAGAACCTAACCAGCATAGTAGAACTTGGGAATATATATATTTTTATAGAATCAAAAACGAAGATCTAAGAAATGTTACTTTTATGATAGGTTGGGGATTGCTTATTGACTAAGTATAGAAAATGGGAAGAAAGATACCTTTCAGTGAGTTTTCAGTGAGATGGGTTCTGTGTCTCTAATCACCTGGATCACTTTAATTGCTTAATGGCTGGAAATATACCTAGGAACCATAGCAAGAAGTGTATCTGAATGTTCAATGAGAGGGCAGGGAAAGTTGTTCTTCTGCCCTATGAAAATTTTATACTGTAGTTTTCACTGAATGGAAGGAACAGGAAGTGTTTCTGGGTAACCCAAGTCATTTGAATTTATGTTCCACTTACTGTTTTGTTTATTGGATTGATGACAGTACCTATTAGTTTCTTTCTTTCTTTCTTTCTTTCTTTCTTTCTTTCTTTCTTTCTTTCTTTCTTTCTTCTTTCTTCATACATCTTTATTGATTTCAGAGACAAAGGAAGGTTAGAGAGAGAGAGAGAGAGAGAGAGAGAGAGAGAGAGAGGGAGAGAGAGAGAAACATCAGTGATGAGAGCAAATCACGATTGGCTGCCTCTTGCACACTCCCCATTAAGTATTGAACCCATAACCCAAGCACATTTTCCCGACTGGAATCGAACCTGTGGCTCCTCAGTCTGCAGGCTGACACTCTATCCACTGGGCCAAACCAGCCAGGGCACTAGAACCCCCCACTTAAATGAAATTCCAGCTATCCCTAGGCTTTCTTACCCAGTGTTTTATTTTTTTCTTTAAAGTTCTTTTACACTAACATTTGTTTTGTACCATCTTTCCCTATTTTTGTTTTTAATTTATAGCAATTTGTTTTTGTTTGCTGTTGTTGTTTGAAGGCCTAGAACAGTGCCCGGTGCTTACTAATGTATCAGTTAATAATGCTGATTTTTTCAATAGATGGAGTTACATGTATGTTGACATATATGCAATTTGATATGTATGCTATTTTGTTGTATTGACAGCTTCAAAACTTCATATGTCAAATTTGCTGAAGGTGTTAACATCATAGATATTTTTTACACTTAAAAATTTCGAATTTCATGCCCAGAAAGAGCATTTGCGGGAAGTTTTAATTCATTACTTTATTTTGAAGAAAAAGTTGTTGTATACTTCAGGAAGCTTATGGTGAACATGCTCCATCTCAAGATATTTGTGAATGCTGGTTTAAAAACTATTAAAGTGATGATTTCGATGTTAAAGAAAAAGAACGTCCAGGTCCACT
This sequence comes from Antrozous pallidus, assembly GCA_027563665.1. Classification (NCBI taxonomy): domain Eukaryota; kingdom Metazoa; phylum Chordata; class Mammalia; order Chiroptera; family Vespertilionidae; genus Antrozous; species Antrozous pallidus. The sequence continues at coordinate 63,897,660 of CM050521.1, forward strand.
GAAAAAGTTTGAAGACCAACAATCACAAGCATTGTTGGATGAAGATACGTTTCAAACTCAAAAACAACTCGCAGAAAGATTAAACATTGCTCAGTAATTCTGATCATTTGCAAGCAATGGGAAATATTTTAAGGAAGGAAAATGGTGCCACATCTGAACGAAAGACAAATGGAAAACCAAAAAGTCATCAATAAAATGTTGCTTCAAATATAGGAAAGAGTCTTTTTTGCATCAATTGTGACTGACGATGAAAAGTGGATTTATTTTGAAAATCCCAAATACACAAAATCCTGGGTTGATCCAGATCAGCCTTCAACATTGACTACAAGGATAAATGGCATCAGAAAGAATTCAATGCTCTGTGTTTGGTGGAATCAGGAAGGTGTGGTGGATCATGAGCTTCTAAAACCAGGTGAAACCATTAATAATGATCACTACTGACAGCAATAATCAATTTGAACCATGCTTTGATCATGAAGCGATCAGACTGTGCCAGAAGACATGGCAAAGTAATTTTCTTTCATGATAACGCACCATCACACACTTCAAAACCAGTTAAAGACATGTTAAAAGATCTTGCCTGGGAAGTATTAACCCACCCTCTGTATTCACTGTTAAGCCCGGGACGCCTGCCGCTCTCACAAAGGCACCAAGAGACGTTCTCATGCAAACAGCAAAGGGTTTATTCACCAAGCATGCTGGGGCTCACAACATACCCTGAAGTCAGAGTAGAGGCTGAGAGCCCTGAGACAGTGCAGAGCCAGGGCTTAAATACCCTGAAACAATTAACAGAGTCATACAGATGTCGTCAGGGGGACTTGTTACAGTTTGTTTTTCCCAAAACCATGACATTTACATTAATCTTAGTTTCACAATCTCAGTTTCACATTCTTGGTCAAGCATCCTGTTCTCCTGTTCCCTTATCATTACCCCTGGGCTCTCCCACTCTGCAAGAGGGACAGGATGTAATTTACTGGTTAATGTTTCTGTAATCTTTGCTACTAATCTAGTCGCCTTTCAGGGTGCAGTTTACCGGTCACTGCTTCCAACTCTGCTGCCTTACATTCACCAGACTTTGCTTCTTCATATGACCACTTGTTCCGATGGATGGCACATGCATTTTCTGAGCAGCACTTGAAAATGTACAAAGAAGTGGAAAATTTGGTCTCAGAATGGTTTGCCTCAAAACAAGAAAAGTTCTATTGGGACGGTATCCACAAATTACCTGAAAGATGGAGATGCCAAATTACCAAAGCTGGCAATGGACATTACTTTGAATAAAGCACTTTTGATTTTTCTTTTGAAATTATTATGATTACAAAATCCGCATTATTAACTGGTACATCTAGTAACTTACTACATAGTGACTGAACAAATTAATGGATACAGATTACTCCCTGGAGTTTGGTCATATTTTATTCAAATTTCAGTGACTTTAGTTGCTGTGTAATGCTGATTATTTAAATCAATCACCTAAGAAATTATTGGGACTAAGTTTTGTACTGAAATGTTAATTGCTCTTTTATATTTATATCATTTTAATATAACAAATATGCCAATTGGAATGTACTCTTAAATCAATGATTGAGAAAAATGTCAGTGAATTAGTAGACCTAGATTTTTGAACTAGCTCTACTAGTACCTTATACTGCATAACCTAAGGCAAAGTTGCTTTAATTTCTGAGTTCTACTTTCCTTAGCTGTATAATTAGGGAGATAATTAGGTGATTCCTAAGATTTATTTCTTCCTCTGAAATTCTGAGAGGTGGTTGTTATATAAAATATATTTTGAATATATGATTATACTCTTTAAAATGTCATCTATAATTGTAGTGTAATCAATGCTCAGTATCACTGGTAACTGACATCTACAGGACACATGTAGAATTTATCATTTATCTTTCATCTTCTTTGCTAAAAAGTATATCACTAAATCTTTTTCTGGAGGATGAAATGGGTAAAATAACTGCAGATGACTCACTGATTAGGACAAAAGTATAATTTTTCATTGACTATTTTCCCCCAATATATTGAGAATATATTGAAGTATATATAAAATATGTAACAACAGATGAAATACATAAGAATTTCAGACTACATTGCAATAAATGTTGTCTTTCACTTTTATAAAAATTTATTGATTTCCATACCACAGATTTTCAAATCCAAGTAACACTGTAAATGGTCTCAAATGTGTACTTTAAATTGAAGGTGAACACTTTGTATTAGGCATGTTTTTCACCTTTAAGATTCAAAATAGACTCCTGAAAAATTAATGTAAATTTATAGAGCTTTTCAGATGGCTTTCTCTATGGATCTGAAATATGAAGTCACAAATTTCTAAGTTTTTCTCATTGCCTGTATTGTGGCAACATAGCAAAAATCATTTCTGAATTTCCACCACCAGAAATATCATTAATTTTAATGATAAAATCCTGTTACACTTTGAATGGAATTGACCTTCTGAATTCACAGACAAAATGTACTATATAATCAGAAAATGGAATTATTGTTATTTGAAAATGAAATAGAATTTCTTATCCTTTCATAATAGCATGACAGACAAAAATATAGGTATCTCCTATAATTTTTTCTGCACAAGATATTAAGTGGAATATTCTTTTTGAGAATAAATATTCATATGTATGTCTTATTTGAAATTACTGGTAAGTAAAAAACTGCATATACACAATTATTTACATGCTTGTAGCAGGTAGCTGGGACTCATTATTTTCTTACCTTTATTATTTTATCTGCCTCAATTGTTTTCAATAAAATCTGAACTACACCATTAGCTATTAATATACTAAACCTCCTAAAGGTCTTCTCCCCCTAGAAAATATATTTTTTATTCTACATCAATTCATCTTGATTAGGAAAATGAAACAAATTCTCAGCTGAGTGAAAGATTCAATGTCTGTCAGACATTTGGACAATGGAATATTCTTTTATTTAGAAAACAAAGAACTCACAATTTCTGGCCTCTTATAGCTTGATGATATTTGTTTCCATCATGTCATTTTACTTATTGTGCAATCCATAGGAGAATGCATTTAACTAGCTTCAAACATGGTCTTATAACAGGCATCGTTCAAAGAAAAGGCTCTCTACATGCATCACAATTTCTTCCTTGCTGCTGCCGTTTCGTGTGCACTTAGGTGATGCATCCATCCTCATTAGGAGCCAGTCTTCCTTATGGACAGACTATTCCCAACAATCAAGTAACCCAGTCCTTCTCTGGGATTTAAAGTATCCTCACAATATTCATTCTCACTGCTTTTCTTTCTATGGTACCCAATTAATACCATTTTACAAGAATAATATATCCTACACTTATTTATGCCAGTATTATGTAGCAGACTTTATGTATAGAAAGAAGCATGCAATACAAAAGGAAAATTATGGAAGGGAATTGCCAAGTACTGAATTTAAAGATAAGTAGAATCCCAAAAGAACAGCTTTGAAAAAAATGTTTAATTATTGCTAGAAACTTAGAGCATAACTATTTTATATTTCTAGTCACCTATCATTTAATATTTATAAGTTGCATTTCTGCTTTTCATGAATCTTAACTCTGCTATGATTATTATTTTTTTAATTTCACAAGAGCACCCTCAGAGAAAGTATAGTTCAAGTTAGATAATCACTTGATGTGGGAAAGGGAACAATGGACACATGTATTTGAAACTGGGGTAAGAGCAGTTAACTGGGAAATAGGTTGCCTTTGGTGTCTGTCATTTGCTGCATTTGTGACTGGTTCCAAGATTCTTTAGTTTTCATACCTAGCAATGAAAGAAATGGCTGTCTTAGTCTGCCTTTCATTTGATTTAAGAGCTTATTGGTTGGTGATGTGCATGAAAGCATTTTAAAAGATAAAATATTACCTTTAAACACCATTTAAGACTCTACATTTCTATCTGTACACCACCGCAGAATCACCTTTCCTTTCTCTACACACACACACACACACACACACACACACACACACACACACACAACCACTTCCCCAATTATGATAATATAAATAATTGAAAACTCTTCCATGTGGGTCTCCACAATTCCAGGCTCTCTCTTTTTTAACTGTTGAAATTTTGATCAGATTTTGTGCAGTTATCTCATCCTGCTTTTTAAATTCTTACATGAGAGTGTCATCAATAAGTGATATAACTACAAAACTACACATTCTTGGCTGGCACTTTGGAGTTACACTAATTCCACTATATCTTAACACTGAAGGCACAGGGGATGTATGGTGACGGAAGGAGACATCACCTAGGGTGTAAACACACAACACCATATATACAGATGAGGCATTGTGGAATCATGTATGTGAAACCTGTATAATTCGATTAACCAATGTCACTCCAAAAAATTCAATTAAGAAAGAAAGAAACTAATGTAACAAATAACAGATGTATTTTTTTTAAGTTCTTTCTGAAGCTTGTGACCCACTAGGCTTAAGCCTAATGCTCATTCCCTATGCAAAAATACGTTTTTAATTTTTTTTTTACTCCTTTAACTTTTTATTCAAACCATCTATGGATAGGCCTATTTCTTCATTGTATGAGTTCCTGTTTTTGTGATCACACACTTTAGATGACTTCATATCTTGTTTACCTTAACAGCAACTACTCCTACACTAATGCTTGTTACTACTACTGGGTCTTATTTTATCATCTATAATAGAGAGATGGTAATAATTGTACCTAGAACAATTATTTAGATTAAGTTAGTAAATAAAATATAATCCTATATAATAAAAGCATCACACCCTCACATACCGCCAACATATAATGGCTACCACAACATGGCCACCACAAGATGGCCACATGCACAGTGGAGGTGGGGCCCAGTGGCCACTCCTCATGGTGAGGCCTGCCTGGGGGTCCCGTGGCTCTGTGTGCTTGAAGGAGGCCAGTCCTAGTGTCTCTGCCACCTTGTGCTGAGGAGGTATATCCCAGGGAAGGAGGCAGGTTGTGGCAGGGGAGGGCAGTTGTGGGTGATCAGGCTGTCAGGGGAATGGTTAGAGGGTGATCAGGCTGGCAGGCAGAAGCAGTTAGGGGCAATCAGGCAGGCAGGCGAGTGGTTAGGAGTCAGTGGTCCTGGATTGTGAGTTGGGATGTCTGACTACTGGTTTACGCCCAATCCTTCAGGGCCTAAATCAGCAATCGGACATCCCTCGAGGGGTTCAAAATTGGAGATGGTGCAGACCAGGTTGAGGGACACCTCCTCCCATGCACAATTTTCATGCTCTGGGCCTCTAGTGTATATATAAAATCCTTGAAGGAAGGAGACATATGGTATTTTATGTATATGTGTGTATTCATAATATTTAACACAAAATCAATTTTTTGCCCATGAACATAATATTTTTACTTTGCCACCCTGAGTGCCAGACTGCTAGACATATCTATGTGTGTATTCATAAATATTATACTTACACATATATATGTATAGTATTTATGCATATTTTTCAATTTCTTTTTAGTAAATAGTATTAAGTATTAATTACTACTCAAAAGAACTCCAGGAGATAGATGTTACTATTCTCATTTCACAGATGAAGAAACTGTGACTCTAAAAGGTTACAACTTTCTTGCAATTACTCAGCAAAATAGTGCAGAACAGGATTCAAAGCACAGGTTTCCTTTCCTGATCAGTAAATGCTGCTTATACCACTTGGTCTAATTGCCAGACACATCTTTAGTCAAAGATGACAGTATTGATATTTAGAATAGCCAACTGTACCTAGTCTCCTTTCCCGTGCCCAAGCCTGAGAGGGATCTCTTTATCAAGTAGTTCAGTTGAGTAAGATAGAACATCATTTACACGCTGGAAATTTGAGCAGAAGATGGTCAATCTCAATCTCATTCTTTGCTCTTACAACGTGTGTGACTTCCTCTATGTCACATCTTAGTGTTCAAATGCCTCTGAAGTACCTTTACCCTACCCAAGGTTTATTAGCTTTAAGTAAGTTTCCTCCTTCATGAACTAAATGAAGAATATACTCCTTGAGAATGCAAGAATCCCTTTGTATTAGTTTAGGTGTGCTTTATCAAAATTAGTAAAATTATATTATCTTATTGTATTGCAACATGAAACTGGCATGAAGGATCATAAATAAATTGAAAATTTTGAAGAGCCAGTTGGTTCTTCTGGCTCATGATACTCTCAGTATTTTAGAATTGAGTATATTGCTCAAGATTATGCATATATTATTATATCATTGTACTAGATAATCTTTTTTTTTTAGTTTTTCTGAAATACTAGAGGCCCAGTGCATGAATTCATGCACCAGTGGGGTCTCTTGGCCTGGCCTGCAGGATCCAGCCAAAAAATGGCTCTCAGACATCCTCCGAGGGGTCCTGGATTATGTGAGGGTGTAGGCCAGGCCAAGAGATTCCACTGGTGCTGAGGGACCCCACCAGTGCATGATCAGGGCTGGGAAGGGACATGGGCGGTTGGCTAGCTGGAGAGGGACTGCGGGAGGCCTCCAGGGCATGTCTGGCCCAACTTGCTCAAGTCCCAATTGGCCAGACCCCAGCAGCAAGCTAATCTAACTCTTGGAGAGTCTTCCCCCTGGTGGTCAGTACACATCACAGCCAGTGGTTGAGTGGCCTTAGCAAATCATTAGCTATTACACTTTTATTGGTTGAACAGATGACCGAACAGCCAGATTCTTAGTATATTAGGCTTTTATTATATAGGATACTTTATAATGTATTTTAGGTAGGAAGTTTTTGCATTCCTAGCTGCCCATTTTCTGAAATTTAATAGATATTCACCTTAATCCTATAAATTCAATGTTCTGTAAGGTAAATTTACTTTAAATGAAGAACAGTTTTCTATAAATATCCATGTGTAGCATTTTCATTCTGGTGAGTCTGACTTTATTGCTCTAAGCAAATATTCCTTGATTTCATTTGTAAAATATTTCTGACAAAACAAAGATGGCTTTGAACATATTTTCATTTTGTTCTTTTTACTGAGATCATGCTGCCTTTGAACAGTCCTTAAATGAATTTCACCTTGCCTTTCTGTCTATTTCAAAAGGAGGAAGCATTTGAATAACATTTCTTTCTTTTTAAAAATAAATCTAAAGCTTCTTTTACACATAAATGAAATTTCCATTGAATACTTTGGGATTTCACTGACAATAGGCTCTGCTCAGTGGTGACAGAAGAAAACACCTTATTTTTAATTGTTCCTATTCTCCACGGGAACTCGAGTTCCGGTCACTTGTCTCTCCTGCTGTTCAGCACAAACAGGAACACAGCAGAGCCCCAGTTTGCCGTGGATATGGAGACTCAGTGCATAGTCAGTGCCATGTGCCCTTCATTTTCATAAGTCTGGTTTCATGAAGGAAGTACTATGGGAGGAATATGTGGGGAGCCAAGTTCTATTTCACCTCTTCCATGCCCTTCCTAACCATACCTGACCAGGGATGCAGAGGCAATGCGTCCCTTCTCACTGTGGTGGCTATCAAAAGCCTGAATCTGCTTCTTCACTCTTAATTTTAGCAAAATAAATTGAAGATATACGAATGGTTTTTTTATTTTGTTTGTTTTGTTTTGTTATGTTTTGTTTGTTTGTTTGTTTTGTATGAAATGCCATAGTTATGTGTGGAACCCTGTCTAAGAATATACCGGATATTCAAGGCCATTCTAAGCATGGGCCTAATCGGGGTGCTCAAGGCCGAGATACTTCTATAGGGGTGCAAGGTCACTACAAAGCCTTACAATGATCAGATGTGCCCTTCTGTAGCCAAAATATGAGTGATGCAACTATTGGCATGAAGTCTTCTTTGTCTAAGGAGTAACATATAGGTTACAGAACAGCTTGTCTGAAGGAGTGTGAAGAAGACGAAGCTAGCGAGATAGAGCTGAGAGCTGGTACTATTACGATTTAAGGCTAACGTTCATTGAGAGCTCAGATATAGATACCATGTTAACCAGCTAGAGTGTGCTGGGAAGGAGAGACAAGAGAAGCTGCTGAGCCAGAGAGGTCAGATACTACTACAATGTAGGGCAGTGAGTTTAGAGGCAACATGTGGCTGCTTGGATAATAGCTGTGGGTACAGAGACTAATGCTACTGCTTTGTAGGAAAGGTATGTACTTACCAGCCAGTGTGTGACTGCCAGTTTTATGGATTGCTGTTAAAGACTGTGTTGTCTGATGGCTATATGGCCACTGGCTTCTGCAATAAAGACTCATTCTTATAAACCTACAACTTCTCATGGCTTCTCTAAGACAGTGGTAGGCAAACTCATTAGTCAACAGAGCCAAATATCAATAGTACAATGATTGAAATCTCTTTTGAGAGCCAAATTTTTTTAACTTAAGCTTCTTCTAACACCACTTCTTCAAATTAGACTCGCCCAAGCCATGGTATTTTTTTGGAAGAGCCACACTCCAAGGGCCGAAGAGCCGCAGGTGGCTCGTGAGCCGCAGTTTGCCGACTACTGGTCTAACACTTGGCATCCAAGGAGGTCCAGCCCTGGGCAGGGGATCTCGGACCCTATACCTGTAACTAGTGAGCAGAGGACAAAAGAGGAACTTGGACTAAGTTCCCAACAGTTAGCACGGTGGGCAGGGTTTGAGTAGGAACCTGCCCTGGTGTTGTTGGGAATAATTTAGAGGAAAACATGAACTCAGAGCAACTCTGAGCAGCAGTGCTGAGCAGTGCTCTAGCTGGCTCTGACATTTTGCATTTGCATAAGAATGTAAAGAAATTTCTCAATTTATAAAGGAAATATTATGAAGATCTTTAAGGTCATGAGTTCATTATGTATATTTCTTTTAATATTTCAGTTTTAGTCTGTATTGATTTTTATAGAGAATATGTGATTAAATTATCTCATTTCTTTCTCTTCCATTTCTATATTATTTAATTATTTTTATATTATGAAGTTATAGTTGCTTATTTATAGTTATGAAACCTTTATCTCTCCTTTGTTGAGTATTAGCTTTCTAGTTATATGTATCCAAACTCTGTTCACCACATGGCTATAATCTGGGGTTTTATAGTCCAATTAATCTGTTGGTCTAATCTAGTTTATTTTCAAATATAATTTTATGCAAGCTATATTTTGGGTGTCTAGGGTTGCAACCGTGTATTTTCTAGGAGTAGCTGTCTATTTTTTTCCTCTTTGATTAAAAAGTTGTATTTTTCCAGTTCCATTTAAGAATGTGAATTCTTTTTAAAAATATATATATTATTGATTTTTACACAGAGAAAGAGAGAGGGATAGAGAGCCAGAAACTTCGATAAGAGAGAAACATCAATCAGCTGCCTCCTGCACACCTCCCACTGGGAATGTGCCCGCAACCAAGGTACATGCTTTTGACTGGCCGACGCTCTATCCATTGAGCCAAACGGGTCAGGGCAAGAATGTGAATTCTTGACCAGTGGTAGTTCTACTTAGATTGCTTCTGTACCAGAGAAATATACAAATCATGGTTTATTTTAGAAATTAAAATATGATGGTCTATTGATTTTTGTCATTAAAAAATGAAATTACAATTTGGAGAACACTTGGTAACTTAGTTTTAGGAAACCTATTAAAAATTCTGTTGAATAATGTCAGTTCACACAAATGCATGGCAATATTAAAGTAAGAACTTTTAATTCTCCTTCTTTTTAATATTTACATAAATCAAAACCGGCATTCACAGAACTAAAGGTCAAAAATAGATGTGCCGAATTGTGATAACTGCTAAGACAAAAATTCTAGATAATATTTTAAAGTTGTACCCTGGGCAGTGGTTCCTTCCTACTCCCATCCATTTTTCTTTCTTTCAAATAAATAAGAATACTATAACCATATATCTTCTTCCCAAGAATACTTTCTGTGTCTCTCTGTTTATACTGAAAAAAATAAATCCTCCAACTTTCTTTAACTATTAAAGGTTCTGGATCATGTGTCCCTGATTTACCTTTTTAGTAATTTTGACTTATTCCTCTACAAAAAATCTTTTTCTACTATAAAATGATATGTTATCTAATATTTCCCTTTAGTTCACCTCTGCTTATGCCAGAAATACAATACCTTAGTACACACTTCTGTGCTATATAAGCATCTGTTATTCCACATTCTCAGTCAAAGCCCCCTCTCGTCTGTTCAAATTCAGCCTCAAACACGTAGCCTTCCCTGATCAACTCTTCCTCTCCCCCCAGTTTATTCTTCTAACCTAAGCTCTTGTTTTGTACAATGTCTGGTACATTTCCTATACTACACAATATATTTCAGTTTACACGTTTACTCAGTTACACTTCTAATAACAGGGAAAGGGACACCAAGATTTAACATCTCCAAATTCACCCCTGCACTTAAGGTAGAGCCCTCTAGAAAAGATGTGGATTAATAATGAATTGCTCTTGAATGGTTTTAAATAGCTTGATTCCACAAATTATAAATGAAAATCTTGTTAATTAATGGTTTACAACTTAGAATATTTATGTGCTGCTAAAATCCATTTAGACACTTAACCATTTAAAAAATAATTGTAAGTTAATATTATTGGGTTTTGGGATCCCACTCTCCCTTGTTAGTCTGTATGTCCACTCACATTTCATACCCTCTTTAACCATTTTGAAGCCACCTCAATTATTTATTCATTAACAAACTTCCTCTGGATGCTGGCTGGCGTTTTCTAGGCCATATACAGTTACCCTGACCTCCCCTTTAGTCTTATGTTTACCCTCAGCAGCTTTCCTTCTTCCCCAGCTCTTACCATTCTAGCCTATTTTGTCTTTTCATCTTGAAATATAATTATTTAATGACAAACATATTTCTCTTTAAAATAAGGGAAAAGACAAGATGCTCTTTTTAAAATTTATTTTTCCATCACCATTTATTCCTCCTATACCTTCTTCTACCTCCACTTCTCCTCCTCCCCCAGGCACCACACTCTGTCCATGCCAATGAGTTCTTTCTCACTTGTTTTTTCTTTCCTGCTCAATCACGTCATACCTTCAGCCCCCTCCAACTGTTAGCCTGCTCTCATATATCTATGAGTCTCTCTAATTTGATTTTGTTAGTTCAGTTTGTTCATTAGATTCGAGACAAGATATTGTTTAAACCCTTATTATTTAACATAGTTTTAAATGACTAGCGAATATAATTAGTAAAGAAAATGTAATGTATTGTTATCAGTAAAGAAAAAGGAGAGATAGAAATTAGCGAGTCAAATGTAAAGTGATCAGATAACTGTTTATTTGGGAAACCCAAGATAATCAACTGAAATTTTATGAAAAACAAAAAATTCTGTAAGGCACATAGTGCTTTCACATACATTGCCTTTATATATTGAGACAAGTAACTATAAAATGTAACAAAAAAACAAACCTTAATATATTTTATTGATTTTTTACAGAGAGGAAGAGAGAGGGATAGAGAGTTAGAAACATTGATGAGAGAGAAACATCGATCAATTGCCTCCTGCACACCTCCCACTGGGGTATGTCCCAACCAAGGTATATGCCCTTGACTGGAATGGAACCTGGCACCTTCAGGCCACAGGCTGACACTCTATCCACTCAGCCAAACCGGTTAGGGCCAAACCCAACTTTTTAATAATAGTGAGAGAATGATGAACCACCTAGGACTTAAAAAAAGAATTAGATGAGGAAAACTTTAAAACACTATAGAGACTCATGAAAAGATATTTTAACAAGTGGGAATCATATCATGTTATCACAGAGAAAGACAGGAAACCATAAAGATATCGTTTTACCCTTAATTAATCTAGTCATTTAATGTGGTCCTAATAAAATACCAGTGGGATACACTTACGAAGTTAAAAGGGCTGATTTTAAAACGTATGTAGCAAAAAGAAGATGCATTTCCAGTGTTACTGTGACGTCCCCGCTCATTTTATAGCCTTATTTTATGTGAAAGGTAACTGCAAGGGAGATCAGAGAAGACCTAAAAACACAGAAAGGGGAGCCTGAGGAGTGTTGAAGGCCTCAGTGTTGAACGCAACTCAGTCTCCCATCTAGGTTATGGCATGAGAGAGTACAGGAGCAAAGATCAATTCATTTGTCACATCCCGTTAGTGGGTAGTCATAAGGAGTCCTGTAAATACCCTTTCCTTTTGATGCTATTAATTTTTACTTAGAGTACTATAGTTTTATGATCTAAATGTAAATTATTAAAGAAACCAGAGGTATTAGTGAGTGGTGACTTTAGAGCCTGGGCTTGGTGAAATTAGCAGCCTCAAACTTGAAGATCTGGCTTTTCCACTAGCTGATTGGATGAGAGTAAGCAGTTTACTTAACCTCCCTAAGTTTCATTTTTCCATCTAATAAAGGGAAGAATCTACCATATTCGCGAATGAAAGTTTTGAATTTATTTGTGCAAATGCTGAACACTTTGCCTCGTTCATGGTATTTTCAATAAACATTAGTTTAAAATGCAACTTTTAATATTATAAAGTTCGGAAATATTCTTGTTTCATTCAGAAATTGATAGAAAATTGTAATCCCTGATAGAAAATTGTAAGAGCAAGCTATTTGCTCTTACTTTTTCATAAAATATATTAAAAAATCTCCTGTCATTGCTCACAGCATTACATATGGTAATAAATTTAAGGGTGGAGAAATATTACTATCTCACTATTTAATTAGAATTTCACCAGAACTAAAATTTGTGGACATTACATCTTTTGAATTAAACTCATCAGAATTTTACTTCTATTGTTCACTTGTGGCAATGAAATGACAAACATTTATGCAGGGTGGTACTTAAAACAAAAACAATCCTAAAAACGGATCCTTGCAAAGTCTTGTATGAACCTTACAGGTGCAGACCATTCTCCCAGCTTCTCAGTTTCAGTCCAGACAGTCTTATCGGTGTGGCGTCTGGGGAAAGTCATGGTGTTTTCTGGAACCCATGTTGTTTATAAAAAAAAAAAGAATAGTTAATACCTGGCTGCTAAATTATGATAAGGCATTAATTTTTTATTTATAAAAGCTTTTAAAAGTACAAAATATTGTAAGGTCTGTTTCTTTGCTTGTTAAGTTAGTCATAAAATGAGGACATTTTTCTAAATCATTGCTTAATTTTAGGAGAAACTTAAAATATTCAGTATCTGTATTATAGAATTCCTTGATAAGAATCATAGCTCTTTTAATTAGAGGATTGAGGAGAGGTTAAAATCAAGTTTCCTTTGATCCTTACCCATCAGATAGCAGAGGTGTTTCCTTATGAAAGGTATTGCAAATGAGAAATGAAGAATCCATGAAAATCTGTGCATTGGCGTCCCTTTATCTTACCAAAAGAGCTTTGAGTGTTTGAAAGAACTGGCCATTCTTTCTCTCACTTCTAACTTCCTATTTCCAATACTGCTTTCATTTGGACTCCTTATTGGTTTTCATTTAATACAAAATTATTAGCAAGTTTAATTATTTTCCCCAGTCCATACAGAAGCTCTTGGAACTAGCCCAGTGAGATCAGGAGAAATGTTAATTAATGGCATAAGTTTGGTAGGACAGAAATATAGATTTTAGTAGACTAGGTGAGAGTCATGCTGCCATGTTCAACGGCTTGTCCAAGGAAGTGGGACCATGAATGGAATGTTCAGCAGGCAAATTCTTCGTCAACAATAATTCAGAATAAAACATGTATGAAAGCTTTAGAATTTAAAGAGTTTAGTTTCAGACTCTGGAACATTTGAATAAGGCAGATCTTTCTGTTTTATGAGGCTGCATGCCACTAGGCTCATAAGATATGCTGAAAAGGAACTCTATATTTCATCATATAAGTGCAGAAGCAGTCACGTATATTTATAGCATTTCTGTGGTAACCCAAACCTCAGCATAGATAGGACCCATGACTAGTTCCTCTCCCTATCTGTCAAGCTAGTAAGTCCCTAATTAGCAGAGCAGAAATCTGAGAGAGAGAGACAGAGAGAGAGAGAGAGAGAGAGAGAGAGAGAGAGAGAGAGAGAGAGATTCATATAGCGAGAGAAGTTTTTGAGGTATCAGTAGAGGGTGTTCTTGGAAAGGCAATATTACATGTGGATATAAGGCCTTTGAATTTGAATTCAGGGTGATTTGGCTTTAAATATCAGATTCACCACTCACATAGTGGGAGACCGTGGATAAATAACTCTGAAACAATTTTTCCTGTGAAGTGGAGGTAACAGGAGTATATATTACATAGATTTATCGATAGGAGATCTTGTGTTTATGTTAAAAAATGGTGAATAGAGTCTCTTATAAGCACAAGGTAAAAACTTAATAAATACTGTCTATTTTGTTACATCTCATTGTTAGGACAATAGTTCTAGTAATAGCCTTGAAAAGAATGAATTTCTACTTGAACAATGTAGAACAGAACCTCCTCTTCATCTGCTCTTTCCATTCTCCCCACACCAATCTCTAATTGGTTGAACCACTGAGTCTTAACTTAATGCCAAAACAAACAGCCAATGGGTAGAGCATACCTTTCAGTACTGGACTCACCTGCTGGTAGTAATAAGAGAGAGCTTTTCAGTGGTAAGAGGAGTTGGAGTGTGTTACAGAGATCTGTGTAATATGCAGAAACCTTTTAGCGTTTCTGATATTCGTTCCTGTTTGAAAATCTTTGAGGGCAGTACTGTTGGTCAAGGTCACGGGAATGTGATTGCCAGTTGACTTGCAATCTGGACCTGGGCGATCCGAAGCTTTTCACCTTTCCCACAGTCCTTGGAATATGCCTCTAGCCACCTTCCCCAGTCTAGGAGCTTCCAAGAACACAACCTTGAGAGAGTAAGGTGTTGAGACCATCAGATTGAGTTCATGACTGTACCAAGTCAAGGCCTCTATGTAAACTTTTAGGATTCTGGTGGGCAGGTGCTGAGATCTGCTTGCCTTATGTGGTCCAAGCCTCATATATAAACTCCCTTGTTTATTGCAACTACCACCTACCAATCTGTGGCCTGCCTCTTTCTTTGGCCTCTCCCTCCCCGCTTTGTCTGGGGACCAGTTTTCAAATCAGTAAATACACAATGAAGACTTTGAAAGAGTAAAAAATAACCTCAGGCTAAACCCAATGCCAAAATTTAAAAAGTATTTTGAAAATCCTTTAAAAATGTAGATATTTTTCAATTCTGACATCTCTCTGTTACTATGTTACTATTTTATAGTCTATGCAAAAGAGAATCATTCAGGGCTATTGACTGAACACAATTCCAGATCACAATTCATTTGCAGGAACAGTTTCACTGGGCCTATAATCACAGAGTTACATGTAGGTTGCCCTATAAGAGACCTGCAGGGGCTGGTGCTGGAGCTAAATACCCTCTTCCAAACCAGCTTTTATCTCTTACTGGACTAGGTTTTTGAGCAAGTTACTTACTCTCTGTATCTTAGTTTACTCTCCGATGGACAGGAGTGGTTTTAGGCCTCGATGTCTTTCAGGTTGAAGTACCTGTATTGAACCTGTGGTACAAACCACAGGTTTCCTAGGATATATTCCTAGAAGCAGGGTCATGGATCAAATGGCAGCTCTATTTTTAATTTTTTGATAAAACTCCATATTGTGTTCCATAGTGACTGCCCTAGTCTGCATTCCCACCAGCAATGTACTCAGAAGATTATTTTTGTTTTATTTTTTGCTGATTTTAACTTTAGTTCTTTGTTGGACCACCAATTAGATTTTAACTTAGCATTGTCAATGTTGAAATCTAGAACGTTCATTCTCATCTAGCATGGGAGATACAAATGTATATATATAAAGTAATACTGGTCTAGACAGGATTGAAGTGAAATCTATCTCCCCAAGACTGTAGTGTAGAGGAGCACCTGGCAAGCTGTCAAAGGAAATCTCTTTGGCTTTATTCTCCACAGGAGTGCAGTGAGCAGGCCCTTCCGGTATATATCTACCAGGATGCTAATCAGATGCTAAAGGAAAACACCTTTAAAAAATCTGTATCTGTCAATAAATCCTCAGGCTTATATCCCTGTAGACATGACTTGTGGTTCTGATGGAACTTAGGCTGAGTGTTTAATTCACATCTCCTAAGCCAAGCTGTGTAGCATCAGGCACAGAATGCTGCTATATTACCTTTAAAGTTTCCTGCAGCATCGTTGGCGTTTCCCATGAGATGTGATCATGTACATCGCTTTGAATGCAGAGTGATGTAATAAAGCAGGATAAAATATGGCTGCAGATTACGGTGATGGCACCACGGTAGGCCTCCTTAGCTTCCTTCATATTGAAAATTCAGCAGGACTATTAAAGTGTAATGGCACAGAACATCTTGTTAAAAAAAATACCAACAACCCTGTATGGTATCCTTGTTTATGGATGATATTTATTGCTTTTGTATTCTTATTGTGTGCTTTCAAAGTCAATTGAAATGCAAGGGCTAATGAAACTTCCACCATAACACATTTATTCTTCCCTACCCCAAATGAGTCTACAAGATTCAAATGACTTACATATATCAACTGTTCAGGTTTTATTGTTTTGGGTTAATTTATTCACTGCAATATTCTTAATGAAAGTAATGACGATTACACTAGTTTGTATACTCGTATACTACGGTTTTTATTAAATCATGCTAGGAAAGTTCACAGTGAAGGGCCTACAATAAACTTCCATGTTTAGTCAAATATATAAATGTAATACACTTATCAAGTAACAATCCTATATAATAAAAGAGAAACATGCAAATTTGACCATACCTTCGCTCCTGATTGGCTATGCTACCAGCCAATCAGGAGCGCCGGGGCCCGGAGGTGGAGATGAAACAGCAGTTGTGGTGAACACCCAGCCCCAGGTGCTGTGCGAGGAAGTGGTGGTGGCAGCAGCAGTGGTGGTGGCAGCAGGCAGGGAGCACCTGGCCCCCGGGTGCTGTGAGAAGAAGTGGCAGCGAGTGCCTAGTCCCCGGGGCTGGGTGGTCACAGGCAGCTGGGACTGAGCTGAGCAGGGCAATGGCTGGATGCCCAAGGCCTAAAGCCTTGTCAGAGGTTTTAGGCCTTGGGCAGGCTGGGGGTAAGCCATCAGTTGGACATCCCCTGAGGGCTCCCAGTATGTGAGAGGGGGCAAGTTGGGTTGAGGGACCACCCACCCCCAGTGCACGAATTTTGTGCCCTGGGCCCCTCATATTATATATATATATATTTTAATTTTTGGTCTTAATTTCAGGTCATCAAAATTTTAAGTGTAGGGGAATTCAGAATCAAACATATTAGTCATATTTTTCTATTACATTATTTTTAAAAAGTATATTTGTCAGAATTCTCAACTTTTCTTTATACCAATGCTCATTGTAAGGAGCTAAAATAATCACTTCAAACTTTTATTCTCAATGTTTACATTTATGTAATTATTTGAACTTTAGCCAAAAGCAAACTTCTTGTAAAATTACTGAAATTATAGACTGAGTGAAAACAGAAGATTTTAACGTGTAATTACTTCCAAAGTCTATGCTAGAAAAATAACAACAATCAATAAATTGGATTATTGTGTGATATGGTTCAATCTCTTTTATTTACCTGATGCCTGGTACTGGCATGACATCCAGGAACCTCTCCAAAAATTTTGCTGAAAGAGTGAACAACTTCCTAATACTTAAACTCTTGTTGCCATCAATCTCAATCTTCCCCAAAGCTGGTCCTGCTAGTCTCACTTTCTTTCCTGATTATTTATTAGAATTTACTTCTCTTGCAGGAATGTAGTCTTATCTACCTCCAATCAGTCTCTGTCTGGCATATAGTTTATCTTCCTAAACTATAACTCTGATCATGTAGCATCACTGCTTTGAAATTGTAAAGGCTTCTTATATTCCAGCTTTCTTAGCCTAGCATGTAAATCTAATGCCAAACTACCCCTGTAGCTCTTCCTAGCCTTCTTCTTATTTATCTTAAGCTCAACCAGTCTTGAAGTCTCAGTATCTGCAAAATTCACTACCATGATCATTTCCCCAATTTACTTGTTTACTTATTGAATATTATATATATGAATGTTTTTATTATTTTATTATTTTACTAGAGGCCCAATGCATAAAAATTCATGCAAGAATTGGCCTTCACTGGCTGCCGGCACCGCCTTCACTCTGGCCTGAGACACCTTTTCAGTCTGGCCAAGAGCTGCCTTTCTACTCCATTCTGGAGCCAGCTTTCCACCCTCCCACACTGCCCAGAGGCCCAGAGTGGCTAGGGTGGTGCAGAAAACCTGTGTTGTCACTATGACAATGACACAAATGTCCCGCCCCACCCCCAGCTGCTCAGCACCTGTGTATGCAAATTAATCCGCCATCTGTGTTGGGTTCCTTTGCATGCTCACTCCTGATTGGCTGGTGGGTGTCGTGAAGGTACGGTCAATTAGCATGCTACTCTTTTACTAGTGTAGATTTTTGACACAATTGCAGATTCCCTCCCCGCCTTTGCCCTCCTTTATCTATCCCCATCCATCCTCCCTCTGGCCATCACCACACTGTTGTCTGTGTCCAAGGGCTATGCATATATGTTCTTTGGCCAATCTCTTCATTCTCCCAATTTAGATTGCCTTCTTGACCCTTGAGGTCCACTCCTGTCACTGAGACCCCACTCAGCTTTTTCTGATAGAACCATTGAAAGGTATTTGTTTGTTTCTCATTGCACTGTCCCTCCCCCCAACAATGAACTGTCTGAATTTTCTTTAGATCTATTATAGCATTAACAGCAAACTACTACTAATCACTGTGATTTAAAATATTTGCCTTTTACATTAAAATATCTGAAGGTCAGTTTCTCATTTGTGTCATTTTCATATTCTTTTGTGATGCCCACCACAAAGCCATGCACATATTCAGGGTCCAACAAACATTTATTGAACTACATTGAATCAACCATAAAATACTTTGCACTTTTAAAAATTTCAATTCTCCATTGAATGTCTGCCGAATAACTGTAGCTCCTGTAATCTCTACTCAAAGCCTCACTTTCCAACATACCAGTTGTTTTAATTGTCCTTTCTTAAAGCAGAAGAATAAAGGAAATGGGGAGATACAGGAGAAATGAAAGATAGAGGTGCTATGTAGGCACCCAGTAAAGCTAAATCTGAAGGGGGAAAACCTGAGAGCTGCAGATCTTAGAGGCCATGTGCACGCTTCCTGAGGTTTTATCCATTATATGAAAAGCATTTATCACATGGTCAGCCTTTCCATTTTAAAGAAAATATGTTTTCTGGGTTTACAAAGGCACTTTCTTCCTGGTACTGATTTTCCATCTCTGTGACAGCAATTTAAGTTCATCTCTGAGTGACAGCTAATGTTGATCAGTGAGAACTAGTGAGTGATAGCTTCCAAAGAAACAGCCAAGAAACCCTTCAAGGTATCAGAAAGCTTTTGGTGAATAATCTGTTTTTGATTTAGAACCCTGTAAGAAAAGGGCTTTTAAAAGATGTCATGAGTTTCGCTGTCCTTTTCCTTCTCTATCCCCAGATTCAGCCTGAGGTATTTATAGCACAGTAATGGTTACACTCTTTGTGCTCAAGGCAGAAGATTTTCATTTCTTTATAAAATTAATCATTCATAAGGTAGAGGGACAATTTTGTCAGCCTTTGCATTTTGACATTTTGATCTTATACTTAGTTTGACACTGACACTTTTTTGTTCGTTTTTATTTCCTAGATGGAAACACTAAGAGTTGATGGAAGTTGTTTTTTTCCCCAACTTAATGCACCCAAGAGAATATGGGATGACTGCCAATTACAGGAATGGAGGTAGGAGGTGATCTTTAAATATGACGGTATACCTTTAATCATGTGATCAGAAATGTTTTTCTCATCTTCCGACTTTTCCAAATAATAGTTACAATTCATTGTTATATTTGCAGGTCTTATGTTAAGTAGGTTATATACCCTCCTGATAAATATATATTGATGTTTTGATTTTACAAATGAAAACAGGTTCAATAAGTTGCCTAAAGTTACAGGAAGAGAACCAAAATTTGTATCAAGATCTATTTGAATTTAAAAGCCATGCTTTTAAATACTCCATTCTGCTGACTCCAACAATACATTTTCAAATATTTCAACCAACATGATGTAAACAACTTTCTCTCCTCATTCTTTTAATTTTGCCTATGAGAACATTGCAAAATGTTATTTGTTTATTGTATATGGCAATACTCTTCTTAGAGTAATAATACCAACTGCTAACTATCTTTTGGGTTCTTATTTGATGCTACTGATAGTTAATTGGACCTGTAATATCCATTTCAACCACACAGGTTTCATTATCTTTGAGGCATTAGCCTACTGTATTGTTTGGTTTTTATTTTCCTCAAGACTCCTTTCCAATTTAAATTGCAAGATTCTAGGGTTGGTTTTTATTTTCAGTGCTTTATTTTGCCCAGATGCTCATTTTGAGAAGTGCTCTGTGACGTAAAAATTGAAAGCTAGATGGAGATTTTGCATGATGGCAAGTCTGTTGTTTTCAAACTACTTGAATTTGACATTATCCCATGTTCTTGGTTAATTAATTGTCGTATTTTTGTCATACTGCTATGTAGCTACTTGGAAGAGGGTTTTTCTTTTTCATCTTCCCACTTTTTTATGTTTAAGAGAATCTTCCTGTAACTCTGGAGATATAATTAAAATCATCTTAAGGAATATGCATTTTTAAAATTTATATGTTATGCATTGTGGGCCATCGGTGGCTACAAAAGGTATAACCTCAGCCTGCATGCTAGAATAGTACATGGACATTTGTATGACTGTTATATGAGTTGAATGTAAAGATGGTCATAAAAGAGTTCTAGAAATGGGTTGGGCAATTTCAGAGAAAAAAATAAATTAATTTTGCCCAAGAGATGGCAAGAGAATTTCTTGGAATGGGTGACATGTGGTTTGTTTTCTGTTTTTAATTTTCTTGTGAAAAGATGCTAATTTTATAATGAATCTGAATTCTACTTTTTGGAATGGAGCAGATAGGATTTTGATAAGTGGATGGAAGGCATCAAGGTGAAATGTATATGTTCTATACATTTTAAATGAAAAATCGTGAATTTTACCTTGAAAAGTAAAACACATGAACTTTGCTACTGATTTTTCTAATATCATGATAATCAAATAAGAAAGAGGAAAAGGAAGGTAAATGGTAGGAGGATGGAAGCAAAGCCAAATATTTTAGATAAACTTCTTACCCATAATTACTAAAAGTTGGAGTAGGTAGCTGAAGTATAGGATTATCTATAATTTCAGACAATTTCATAGTGCTTTCTCCTTCACTTTTAGTTGGTGTCTCTGTATAAATTCAAATTTATATTTGCTGGCATTTCGTAGTTGATAATTCTTTTATGTATGTGCACCTAATCCTCCCCTTCAGTAAGCCAGAGGGATTTGGGGGAATTTTCTTTCTGAGAAGTTCTTGTTCATTTAACTCTTAATGTACTCCATTCCAGAGAACAATCCAATCCCTGTTCCAGACAATATTAGCTTGCTCCCAAGTGTCTAACAATTCTCTGAAAAGCAATATTACCATATCATAGTACAGTGTTGTACAAATGATAGCTTATAAATGGCAAGTAGTAACATTATAGTGTTTTTGGTGCTATTCGGATTGTGAAGTCAGAGTCATTGCAGAGCCAGTCTGCTGCTGAAGTAGTAAAATAAATATTTTTATTCAAATGCATTAAGTGGTTGGGGAGTCATACATTGAAATAAAATGGAAAAGGAGCACTTATTCATAGATAAATTTGACAGGGGAATCTCAGAGCTACTGCCTGCATCATCATAGTACAGGGAATGAGAAATCCTGTGATGGGATTTACAGCAATGGTTTAACGTTGAATGACTCTAATAAAGAAAGTGTGGAGGCTGGACATTTTATCAATTATTGAAAGATACTTGATGCTGCTTGGGCTGTCTGGATATAACTCAGCCTCTTCAATTACAAATATGACCCAACCAGAGCCCGGAGACCTGAAATCTGGAGGAGCAGTTCCCTTTGTGTAGGCTGACCCGGAGAGTAAATGTGCAAAGATGAAGCATGAATTTACTGCAACATGTTTGTGGGGTTGTGTTCCTCACTATTTTCAATTGCAAATGTAGTCAGGAAATTGGAAATGAAGAGAAAAGGACTAAAGTGTAAAATTAATTCTAGCCCTACCTGGTTTTGTTCCATGGATAGAGCACTGGCCTGTGGACTGAAGGTTCCTAGGTTCTATTCTAGTTAAGGGTGCATGCTTGGGTTGTGGACTCAGTCTGTAGCAGGGAACTGTGCAGGAGGTAGCAGATCAATCTTACTATTGATTTTATATCTCTTTCTCCCTCTTTCTTCTTCTCTGAAATAAATAAAAAACATTAATTAATTAATTAGATTAAGTATACAGTCTGGCTAATGTGGCTCAGTGGTTGAACATCAACCCTTGCATGAACCAAGAGGTCACCAGTTCAATACCAAACCAGGGCACATGCCCAGGTTGCGGGCTCAATTCCCAGTAGGGGGCATGTAGGAGGCAGCTGATTGATACAATACAGGCAGTCCTTGGGTTGCCTTGGAGATTGGATTCCTTCCTATGGCGCAATGTAATGCATTTTTTTAAATCTTTATTGTTCAGTTTATTAATTACATCGTTCCCCCTTTTTTATCCCCCTATAGCTCCCCTCCACCCTGTACCTATCCCACCCTCCACCCTCCCCTCCCCCTCCCCACTGTCCTCTCCCATTGTTGCAAGATTTTTTATCAGTCTCTTGCTCTACTTCCCACACCCCTTTACCCCTTTTCTCCCCAAGAATTGTCAGTCCATTCCCTCTCTATGTCCATGTTTCTGTTATATTCACCAGTTTATCTGGTTCATCAGATTTTTAATTCACTTGATTTTTATATTCATTTGTTGATAGATGTGTATTTGTTGTTCATACTTTTTATTTTTACCTTTTTCTTCTTCCTCTTCTTAAAGAATATCTTTCAGCATTTCATATAATATTGGTTTGGTGGTGATGAACTCCTTTAGCTTTTTCTTATCTGCGAAGCACTTTATCTGATCTTCAATTCTGAATGATAGCTTTGCTGGATAGAGTAATCTTGGTTGTAGATTCTTGCTATTCATCACTTTGAATATTTCTTGCCACTCCCATATGGCCTGCATTGTTTCTGTTGAGAAATCTGCTGACAATCGTATGGGTGCTCCCCTATAGGTAACCAGCTGTTTTTCTCTTGCTGCTTTTAATATTCTCTCTTTACCTTTTGCTCTTGGCATTTTAATTATGATGTTACTTGGTGTGGTTCTCTTTAGATTCCTATATTTTGGGGTTCTGTGTACTTCTTGGGCTTTTAAGTCAGTTTCTTTCACCAGGTGGAGGAAGTTTTCAGTCACTATTTCTTCAAGTAGGTTTTCATTACCTTGCTCTCTCTCTTTTTCTGGCACCCCAATAATTCGGATGTTGGCATGCTTGAGGTTGTCCCAGAGGCCCCTTACACTATCTTTAATTATCTGGATTCTTTTTGTTTCTTGCTTTTTAGCTGAGTGGATTTTGCTTTTTTGTATTTCAAATCTTTGACTTGGTTCTTGTGGCCCTCTGGACTGCTTTTGGGACTCTGTGTAATATTTTTTATTTCAGTCAGTGTATGCTTGATTTCTAGTTGGTCCTTATTCATATCTGTGAGGGTCTCATTCATATCCTCAGAGGACTTTTTCATTTCCTTGTAGGTTTCATTCATTTCCTTGTAAGTCTCATTCATTTCCTTGTAGGTCTCATTCATTTCCTGGTTGGTCTTGTTTATTTCCTCATTGGTCTGGCTTATTTCCTCGTAGTTCTCATTAAGTTCATTGGCCTTTTCTAGGAGCCTCTTGAAAAACCTTAAAACTGTGGTTTTGAACTCTATGTCTAGTCGTCTTTTTTCCTCCATTTCTTTCACACCTGATTTCTTTCCATATCTCTGCATGGTGGCTGCTTTATGTGGTAGATGTCCTCTAAGGGTCAGTGGCTCCCCAATTACCTGAGGTGGGTACTCTTACTGCAATCTTTTATGGGTTGTACAGTATTTTTGAATTTAAGCCCAGCCTGTTGTTGTTAGCCCTAGGAGGGTTTGACCTCCAGGCCAATTGGCTGTGAAGGGAGACTGTGTTCAGGTTGGATGGGCGGAGTCTCTGAGCTGAGCAGGCAGCCTCAGTGTCAGCTATGTCCTATGCACGCTCACGCGCAGGTCTCTGTTGGGTGGGAATGGTTGCAGACACCTCCAAGAGAAAGCTGCTAGTCTCTACCCCTTGCCAGACAACTCTGCCTCTCCCCAAATGAGTATGCACACCCAAAGTCTCACCCAGGGTTGTAAAACAAAGCAGTCCAGTGGTCTCTGGGACCAGGGGGCAAGTTGCCAGGGAGCAACTCGTGCGTCTGTGCTGTTGCACAGTTTACACGTGCAAACTGCTTTTCCAAGCAACCCGGTTTCTCCTGAGACTAGGAGACCTCTGCCATGCCTGGCTTCCAGTGTGCGTCCCCCGGACCTTGGACCTCGCCTGGCACTGGGGAATCCATGCAGTGGGGTGTCTCTACCCTCCCCGTTGGCTAAATCCAGCCGGGGTTGCTGCTCCAGTCCTACAGCCCACACGCGACCACAGCTCCTAACCTATTTCCACACGTATCTTCAAGGCTGCGCTCCCGCTGCTCTTAGGAGTCTCAGTGTCCCACCTTTACTTTTATTTGTGGAGTTTTCACTCAGCCAGCTGTCCGGTGATTCTGGATGATGTTTCTTTTGTTTTTATGTTGTAGTTTTTGAATTGTTGTGCAGGGCAGAACAATAGGGCTTTATCTATGCCGCCAACTTGGTTCTCCCTGTAATGCAATTTTTACTGTAAGTCGAAACCCACCTACATAAGCACCTACATCACTCACATGGAACACATAAACAGCAGTAATGAAGTGAAACAGTAAAACAAAATTCAAAAGAAAGATAACAACTCCTAACCTTTATTTGTGGTAAATAAATAATAAAAAACATAAAGCACATAGGTACATATGTCGAAATGACAGAACTTTTTTTAGTGAATAAATGGGAGATGGCGACTTAACCATGAAATGTCATAAGTCGAGTCTGACGTAACCTGAGTACTGCTTGTATTTCTAGCTCTTTATCCTTCTCCCTTACTCTCTCTGAAATCAATAAAACATACATTTTAAAAATGAATTCTGCACATACTCTTGGAGTTCCTTTTAATGGAAAATAGTGTTTGTCTCTGAAATAATAAGTAGGGTTTGAATATCTGATACCCCTTGAATAGGAAACAATAAATGATATGTAGTTATCATTCAAACAATGCATTATCACCATTAATATAACTTAATGTTATTGATGATTTCTGGATATTACTGTTGTGGATCAGGAATAGTAAAAATGCAAGCTGTTGGTCATTTGTTTTGTCCATAAGTAAATAGTGCAAAGAAATCCAGGTAGACGTAGTATGATAAGTATTGGGATAATTTCCCTTTTTGCTACATATTTTGCAACTTTCATTGAAAGTTTCAAATAAAATGCAAAGCTTCAAACCTGTCAACATTCTATTCGTAAGACATTAGCATTATTAACCCATGGAAGTAGCCTATCTAATAAAAGAGTAATATGCAAATTGACCATACCTCTGCTACACCCTCAAACTATGCCCACCATCCAATCAGGAGTGAGTCTGCAAACTAACCCAACCAAGATGGCTGTGGCCACAGAGAGAGCAGGAGGCTGGGGCTTCCCTGGTAATGAAGGAAGCCAAACTTTTTGTACATCCTGGCCAGCCTAGGCCTCCACTCAAGGCTACAAAGGTTCAATTATAGAAGATAAATAAATTCCAGATACCACAGCCTCCTCTTGGATCATCCGGGGGGGCATGGCTGGCCTGCAAACCACCACAGACCCCTTGCCCAGGCTGCCCCACACCCCAAGGGAGCCCCCACCCTGATCTTGGACACTCTTCAGTACAAACCAGTTGGCCCCCAACCATGCACCAGGACTCTATCCTATCTAATAAAAGAGTAATATACAAATTGACCATCACTCCAACACAAGATGCCCCCATATGGTCAAAGATGGCTACCTGCATGTGGACA
This sequence comes from Antrozous pallidus, assembly GCA_027563665.1. Lineage (NCBI taxonomy): Eukaryota > Metazoa > Chordata > Mammalia > Chiroptera > Vespertilionidae > Antrozous > Antrozous pallidus. Next base: position 63,923,672 of record CM050521.1, read on the forward strand.
CAAAATGGCCACCACAAAATGGCCAGTAGGGGAGGGGAGTTGGGAGGGACCAGGCCTGCAAGGGAGGGCCATTATGTGCAATCAGGCCAGCAGGGGAGGGCAGTTAGGGGTGACCAGGCCAGCAGAGGAAAGAAGTTGTTTGTCACTGGGCCTACAGGGAAAGACAATTAGGGGGGACCCAGGCCTGCAGGGAAGTGCAGTTAGGGTTGACCAGGCCTGTGAGGAGGGCAGTTAGGGGTGACCAGGCCTCCAGGGGAGGGCAGTTAGAGGTAAATAGGCTGGCAGGGGAGCAGTAAGACATCAATCAGACTGGCAGGGAAGTGGTTAGAGGGTGATCAGGCAGAAGCAGTTAGGAGAAATCAGGAAGGCAGCCAGGCGAGCAGTTGGCAGCCAGCAGTCCTGTATTGTGAGAGGGATGTCCGAATGCCCGCAAAGTCGCACATCCTTTGAGGTGTCCCAGATTGGAGAGAGTGCAGGCTGGGCTGAGGGACACACCTCACCCTGGTAATCAATTTTGTGCACTGTGCCTCTTGTGTGTGTATATATATGTACTTTCTGTTAAATTATGCTATTAATATATATATATTACATATATATGTAATATGCAAATTAGGCTGGGACTCCATAACGGGTCAAGACCAGACAGGAAGGGTTTGTGCACACAGATGAAGCCTGGAGTAGAGACAGAGAGAGAGGCAAAGGGAGGGGATCTGCCCGAGTGAGAGCACCAGCTCAGGTGGGCCCAGAGTCGGCACAGGCAGGGGGTTCAGGGGATGCTATGAGTCAGGCACGGGTCTTGGCCCCCCGTGGGGTGCCTTCTCACATGGCAGGAGGTGGAGAACTTAATTACTCAATTTCAATCACGCGCTGGGCCTCTAGTTAGTTTATAAAATCCTAATAAATAGGATTTCTAATCTTTTGAGAACACTACCAAAACTCCAAAGGTATTTAGATGTCTCAATAACATTTAATTCTGATCAATCAGCATTTAATGGATACAATAATTATTTTAAAGTGTCTAAATTTCAAAAATTTAATAATATATTCTCAGTGGACTTAAAATCTTAAAATAAACCTTTGCTTAAGTGATTATTACAAACCAATAGTCTTAACAAATCAAATGTTAACACATATGTCCACTTGAGGTAGCATCATTGAAATAGTAGTAGTCAAAGTATATATTATATATTTGCTCCTTTGCATTTACCCAAATGAATTAAAAATGTATGTTCATACAAAAATCTGTACACAGATTTGTATAGCAGCTTTACCCATAATTGCCAAAATTGAAGCTATCAAAAATACTTGATTGAATGAATAATCTGTATATTAGTGAATGCTAAAAGTGAAATGATTTATTAAGGAATGAAAGGATATAGAATAAACTTAAATAATAAATATGACTCTGTGAAAGAAGCCATCTGAAAATGCTGTATGATTCCCATTATGTGACTTCCCAGAAAAGACAAAACTACAGAGATATAAAAAACATCAGAGGTTTACAGGGGATGGGAGTGAGGGATGAATAAGTGGAGTACAGAGGATATTGAGGGTAGTAAAACTATTCTGTATGACAATACAATGGTGAATAGATGTCATTATACATTTTTCAAAACTGAAAGAATGTATAACACTCAGAGTGAACCCTAATGTAAATGTCAGTGCAGTTTTACTACAATGTAGGTTCACTGTAACAAGTGTACCACTGTGGTCTCCGATGTTGGAAGTGTGGTATGGGATGTAGGTTATGAGCATGTAGGACCAAGGGGTATATGTAACTCTGTGTACTTTCTTTTAAATTATGCTATGAACTTAAAAGTTCTCTAAGACCTATGTATATTAATTAAATAATAAGCAACAACAAATATATATATTATTTTCAGTGCTTGACCATAACTCATTTAATCTCTAATGGATTGTATTGAATTTCATTTGAAAGATTAAGAAAACCAATCAGCTTCTCTAAACAGTTAAAAATGGTTAATTGTTAAAACATGTAATTGCATAAAGCTGAATCTTACTTTATTAGTTTTCATTTTGCAGGAGAATTTGTCAGCTATTTCAAGAACACAAAATTGTCAATATATATCTGTGTGCCACCAACTCTAACCCAAAGCCTGATTCTTGCATAAGAAAGGTCCTCCATTTAGAATGACTTACAGTCCCAGTTTAGTGTAATCAACTAGTAGGATGATGCTCTAGGTATGGACAGTTTGATTCAGTATCTTCATAGAGGATATCTAAGTATTTTCCTGGGTGATTTAAAAGAACAGGGTTATACTTTCATCAGTATTTGGGAAAATAAATGAACAGGAATGTGAGATAATGGAGTGGGAGAGGTTGAGGTATTAGTGAATCTAATACTCCCCCCCCCAAACCTCCTTAGTTATAAATGGACTTTACTGTATGAAAATGTTCATATGAAATGAATATAGACTTAGCAAATGCTCAGAATGTGCCTACAGAGTTGTAGACTTTTGGCTGTATTATTTATCTACTTCCTGATCTTTCAGAAAACATGAAATAATTATAACTATTAAAAAATCAACACAGCAAGGATTCCTAAGAATCATCCTTTCACTCCCACTCCTGGGCTTCTCAAATCACTGACAATTATTTGAGAATGGTGTTACTCAGTTTAAAATTATTGGTCATGTCATTTCAGCACAATAGCAGTAAACAGCAGTCATACAGCCTCCCTGGGATTAACAAGATCAGGATTTAAGGAAAAAAATCTGGCTCCAAAGACCTTGGCGGTTTCCTGATTTGAATGGAAAAAGGGATTTAAAATGATGCCAAATGAAGGTATTGAAAGTAGAAAATAAACAAGCACTAACACTGTATTTTTGCTTTTTCTTATCAGTTTGTCAGCTAATAAAGAGCATAATCTATTTGTACCTGTTTTGCCGTAGGAGTTAGAGGAAGATAATGAAAATATTTTCTATCTGTTTTCAAATTATAAACTGTTGTTTCCAAAGAAAGTCAAAACTCATGTATATTATCATATTATTGTTCTCAGGGGACTGCAGTAACCATAGTGATTGTAATTACCTGGCATCATTAACTTTATACATTCTACCTGATATGAGAGGTTCACATTAAGACAATTTGCATATGCAGGGAGTGAATGTCCTTTGCAGGGAACTAATGTCATTAAACATTTAGGCAGTCCCTACCCAGCAAAGGGGTTTCCACTGGGATATGCTTTACAGCATGCCCTTTATAGTAACTATAGGCACAGGCATCTATTTCCAAACCCTAAAAAGTAAAGCCTCTTTTAGAGGAAAATATTAACAAATCTGATATATGACTGGAATTTCAAATATCTGACTCCAAGAATGTTTGAACACACAGTTAAGGATAATAGACTTTCAATACATTGAGACTCTTGCACTGTGTGTGTGTGTGTGTGTGTGTACAAAAATAAGAAAGAAAAAGTGAACTTCTTAAATAATAAATTCAGACTTTTAATTCCTATACATAAGAGCAGGATAATAAAAAAAAAGATCTTCATATTCCTTTTTTTGGAGTAGATGTTCTTGATATTTTTAAATATATATTTTTATTTAAGTTCAGCGAGAAAGGGAGAGGGAGAGAGAGATAGAAACATAAATGATGAGAGAGAATCACATTGGGGATCGAGCTTTCAATCCAGCATGTGCGCTGACCAGGGGTTGAACTGCAACTTTCTGGTTCATAGGTCCATTCTCAGCTGCTGAGCCATGCTGGCTAGGCTCTTGATCTTTGTATAACTTCAGAGTTCCGTTAGTCTAGAGAGAAAATCTGCTAGAGGGAGCAGAATGGGCACTCAGACCCTCATATTCTTGCCCTATCAAGGCTCAAGAAATGCTCACAAGTACTTGGCTCTCTAAATTCTGTTTGCCATACTAGGGTTAAGATCAACTATTAAGAATAATACAATTAACCATAATAAATATTATGTGATTTTTACCCTCCATTTTGTTTATGTAGTATATCATGTTTATTCATTTATTGGAGATTGTACCAACCTTGTATCCCTGGAATCAATCCCACTTGATCATGGTATACAGTCTTTTTAATATATTGCTGGATCTGGTTTCAAAATATGTTTGAGGATTTCAGCATCTATGTTCATCAGGGATATTGAACTATAGTTTTCTTCCTTTGTAGTGTCTTTCTCTGATTTTAGAACTAGGACAATGCTGGCCTCATAAAATGAATTTCCTCTTCTTGAATATTTGGAAATAGTTTAGTAGGGAAGGTGTTCTTCCTTATGTTTGGTAAAATTCACCTGGTCTAGTTTTGTTTGTTGGCAATTTATTGATTATTGTTTCAATTTCATTAGTTGTAATGGGTCTATTTAGATTTTCTGATTCAGTTTTGGAATATTGTATGTTTCTAAAAATTTATCCATTTAAGAACTTATAAAACTTAACACCAAAAAAAAAAGATAAACGAAACAAACAAATAATTTAATAAAAAAAACAAATGGCAAAGGACCAGAGAGGACATATAGATGGCCAATACACATATGAAAAGATGCTCAAGGTCACTAATCATGATAGAAATGCAAATTAAAACTGCAATGAGATATCACTTCATACCTGCCAGAATGTCTATCATCAATCAACAAACAAGTGTTGGAGAGGATGTAGAGAAAAGGGACCCTTGTGTAGTGTTGGAGAGAATGTAGAATGGTGTAGCTACTGTGGGAAGCAATATTGATTTACCTCAAAAAATTAAAAATGGAACTGCTTTATGATCCTGCAATTCCACTTCTGGGAACATATCTCAAGAATCCAGAAACACCAATCAGAAAAAAATATAAGTTCATAGCAGTGTTATTTATAATAGCTAATATTTGGAAGTAGCCCAAGTGCTCATTTGTAGATGAGCGAATAAAAAAGCTGTGGTACATCTACACTATGAGTTACTACATGGCCGTAAAAAAAGAAGGAAATCTTACCTTTTGCTATAGCGTGGATGGACCTGGAGATTATTATGCTATGTGAAATAAGCCAGTCAGAGAAAGACAAGTACTATATGATTTCACTCTCATGAGGAATCTGAAGAACAAAAACCAAGAGACAAAATATAAACAGATTCATAGATACAGAGAACAGATGGACAGCTATCAAAGGGGAGGGAGACCCTGGGGGCTGGGTGAAACCGTTAAGCCAAAGAAAAGCAATTCATAGACACGAAAACAATGTGGTGATTACCAAAGATAAAGGGGTGTGAGGCAGATTGAAGAGGGTTAAGGGAGGATAAATGGTGATGGAATGAGATTTGACTTGGGGTGGTGAACACACAATACAATATACAAATGATGTAGTATAGAATTGTACACATAAACCCTATAGAATTTTATTAACTAGTATCATCCTAATACATTCAGTAAAAATAATGTGTTTATAAGCAAAAAAAAACCTCACAAAAACATAGTAAAGTACTCATGTACATAGGGAAATGGTGACATTTTGCACATGGCAGAGCTGTAGTAATTGCTGTTTTCCAAGTAAGATTCAAAACAACTCTTGATTTCTTTTTAGCTATTAACATTTATAGTATTTCACAATAATAGGAAAATTACCTACTTTCTGGTACAAAATTACATCCTAGGAAATTACATTGCACATGTAAATTGTGGTGATTTCTTTTCTATCTGTAACTTTTTGGGTTAATTAATTCCTTAAGAGAGGTGATGTATGTTAGCATTGAATGAGAAAAATCACTTTGTACAGTCAATTCACATAGATTTCTTCTTAGAATTGAAAGCAATAGAGTTAACAATGACAGTTCAGAAGTACCTGAAAAAAGTCTTTTTTTTTTTTTTTACAAAAATTGAATTATTCCCATGTCTTCTGAAATGTTCTCTACCTGAGTAGGAAGTTTATTAAATTCATGTTATATATTTTATAAGAATGCATACACAGAGTAAATGAATTTAAATGTACTTAATCTTTTCTTCCATCGAAATAATATTGATTTCCTTTTTTTTTTAGAGTAAGCTTTCCTGGGGTAAAAGTGATCACCTTTTGGATCAAAATTACACCCTGTTTGTGGACACAACATCATTTAACTTAATTTATGTCTGTACCCAAAATCAATTGGCTTCTTATTAAATGGGCTATGTTCTTGCTATTAATTTTAGATACTGCAATCCTTACCTGTTTAATTTTTTTTGGGGGGGAGGGAAAAAAAACTATAAATACTTTACTAGATTTTTTTCTTTTGTATCAAAATAGAATCTGAGAGCAAGTCAGTCAACAGTTATTTTTTACTTTGGAAGCAAAGCAACTCTTTAAATAATAATATGATTATCATTATTATTTTTTTATTGTGACTTCTGAAAAATACCAGTCAGTTTATTTAACAAGAGTTTTTTAGTATTTCCTGTTCTTCTCAGTGATTGGCAACCCTGGCTATTCCCTGAATCATCTAAGAAACTAAAGATGATGATTGTTGTGTTAATGTGGTGAAATTCTAACCCTAACTCAGAACAATCAAGCAAATTAACATATCCATCACCACATAGTTACCTTTTTTATATATATTTGTGTGTGTGGTGAGAACATTTTATGTCTACCCTCTCAGTAAATTTCAAGCAGATAAAAACAGTATTGTTAATTACAGTCATATTGTATACTAGTACATTATTAGATCCTCAGAATTGATTCATCTAGCATAATTTAAGATTTTAGCAAACTGATAATATTTTATCCATTTCCCCAACCCCTAGCACCTGGAAGCTAGCATTCTACTCTTCTGTAAATTTGACTAATTTAGACACCCCATATAAGTGGAAACATGCAGTATTTTTTTTTCTGTTTCTGGCTTATTTCACTTAGCATAGTGTCCTCAGGTTTCATCCATGTTGTCACAAATGGCAAGATTAAGGCTGAATAATACTCTATTACTTTCTGAGTCCATTCATTTTTTAATGAACATTTAGGAGGGAACTTTAAAAATAGACATGCTTTGGTACCTCTTCAGACCTATTATATCCGAGTCTTGGAGGGTAAAATCAGTGCTAAATTTTAAAGCTTCACAGGATCACATGATTTCTGATGTTCAAAATGAGTTGAGAACCACTTTTCTAGGTATTGTAGGACGTGTAAAAAACAGTAATGTGGATGATAAATATTCTCTGATATTGTGGATCTTCAAGAAATGTAGTTGAGTGCAGAAACTTAACTAGACTGATGCCATATGAGGAATGAAGATAAACTGCAGATCTGAGTGAGATATTGCAATTTAGCACAGTCCCCACTGGTTTCTATAGGAGTGTCTTGCTGATGATATCTTTGAAACTTCATACTGTATCAGCACAGAGGGAGTGGACACTCTCTTCACCTGGGAAATAGCTTTGACAAACATAGAAAGTAGGAACAATCTTCACTTGCCATATCCCTAATTACTTGAATTTGAGATGTTGGAGCTCAGAGGAGAGGACTTGCCTAGAGATATAAATTTGTAATATAAACTCAGAACCACAGAACTGATGTTACATGTGGAGAATGTGTAAATGGAGAAAAGAAGAGCAAATGAGGTGATCACTAAATATATAAAACATTTTTGAGAATAAGTGGAGGGAAATTAGCTAACAAGAAGACTGATAAAGGGTTAGTTCAGGAGGGTGAAGGAAAATGTGGCCTCCCGGATGATTAGAGAGAAGACTTTTTAAAAAAGAAAATTGCTGTGCTCAGTGCTAATGATTTTAAGTCAGATTCACATAGAAGAGTGTCCACTAAATCAAGCAACATAAAGATCAATGATAGGCCTTGGAATTTGGGGCAGGTGAGGGGCATAAAACCCAGAGTGGAGTGGGTTATGAATAAATAGGAAGTGTAGAAATGGAGATATCAAGTGTAATGCAACTTTTTGAGAATTTTGACTGTTTAGAATACTGAAGAATTAAGTAGTATTCATTAGGATCTTACTTTTATGACTCCTTGGACAAATTAGGAAACAAATTCTTTGTAAATAATTTAGAAAAATGTGCTGTCTGGCCAGATAGTTATAAACTAGGGTACACATGTTAAGAGAGTAGAATACAGACTAAATTTCAGCTCCTGTCTTTTCCAGTCAAGTGGTACCTTTGAATAGTACAATCCTGCATTAAAGGGGATCAAAAATTTGTTTAAGATGGGTGACTATTATTCTGTACCTAGCTATTGTACCAGTTTCATAATCTCTAAATATGTCCAGTTAGTTAGAATGATCTTAATATTTATAGCAGCAGCAAAGAGAATTGGTCCTGGAAATATTCAAGACAAGAGTCTGGAATTGGCTTCCTGGATGTTCGATCACCTATTAGTTATTTACCAGAGATGCTGTCAGTTTACTGCTATTAGGGATAGCAAAGGGATTGCCGAGATTGACAGAGAAGGAAATTAGTTAATTTCAGATCTGAGGTAGTGTCAGTCGCTCACCACTTTTGCAGAATCAGGGACAGTGCTTTCATCCTTGTATTCCCCATACTTAGGTTGATGCCTGCAAAATGATAGGTGTTCGGTTGGTGTTTGTTGAATTGTATTGACATTCCAAAGGGCTGGTTTAATAGCCAAAATTAAGTAAGTGTAGATGAAAGTATAGATAATGGCATAGATGCCAGGAATGATGGTTAGTAGACAAAGACTAGCATTGAAGTGGGTGAGTCACAGCGAAATCTCCTTTCCAGGAGTAGAGATACTGTATAATAATGTCAAGTGAGATGTTTTCATTGAAACTCTATTCCAAGTCGTTTTTCTTCATGTCCTCTTTTAGGGGGAAAGCACTGAGGTATAACATATTAGAGGGGATATTCTACAGCTTGCCTTTTCAGATTAAGTTGGTAGTGTGATAGACTAAAACAAACATACCATGGAGAGTGCATCATAATATTTAGATACATTTATTGATTGTAAGTCAAGTAGGTTTGCAACTCAACCAGGAGAAAGTCATGAGTAATCTAATAATAAACCTCTGAGTGGATATGAGGGCTTAGGGAAATATGGCAAGAAAGCAGATGGGAATCCTAACAAATGAGTAGAATGCTGAAGCAGAGAGGCAGGTGTTTGCCTTTCACATGGCTGTACACGAGAGAGAAAGATGAACACCTTAAGAACAACATTAAGAGCAAGACCAAGAACAGTCAGAAGTTAAGCAATATCAGAACTTAAGTAAACAGTTCATCAAGATATGGCTAAAATACCACAGGAAATACCATGGAACTAGTCAGTGTGTGACTATAGTCAAGGTGGACATGATTCTTAATTGTTTAAACTTTGAACTGTCCTAAGATTTCTGTTATTGCATGAGCTAGGATTGCAGAAGCTAAAAGAAACACAGACTGCCATGCCATTGTATCTGCATGTCCCTAATTATGATACTATGTCATTCTATTGACTGGATTGCATAATTGAGCTCATTCATATAGCCTACATTTTAATTTAAGTTTTCAAAAAAGTTTTTTCATCTCCATGAAAAAATAATTTCCACAAATTGGGCATTATATGATATTTTTGTGCATGTTTGTATTTCTATGTATTTCTTCATAGTACATTGTTAGCAATATAACAAGCCCTCAATAATCACTTGTTGAAGTAATATGTTAACTTATTCATATCAAGTAGATACATTTAATCAGCCTAAATTACAAGGTTGAAATAAAGATGTAGTCATGCTATTTTTAAAGGAAATTAAGTCATTGAAATATGTCAAAGCCCCAAAATGTTTTAATGTTGAAGATAGAATGTGAGTTTAAAAGAGATGCTATACCTACCTTTTTCATCTTTTCTGCAATACTTGGCTACTACCATCTTGATTGGTTCAAGATGTTTTGTGAACTCTATACTTTACATTTTTTGAAAGGAGAACAAAGCTCCTGTCAATTGACTTGATGCATTGAAGAGAATTGCATGGGCAATCTCCCTTTATTACATTCAATGGTCCAAGGCACAGAGTAGCTTAAAATGTTCTTTTTATACTCTTCAGAAAGGTGCACTAATATGGCATTACAAGGTATCTTTTTATTATCTTTTCACTGAAAAAAGCAACTTTTCAGAAAAATTAAGCACTTCTATTATATGAACTTTGTTGGCAATGAAATGACCATATGCGATTTGTTCTCCATGTCCTTCCCTATCATACATGTCCCCACAGTACCTCAAAATGAAACTGGTGGCACCCCAGGAACCTACACCTAGAGCCAGCATCTATTATGATGAATTTAGTTCCCATACAATGCCTTCTTTTTATTAACATTAATTATGTGCCAAGGAAAATTGGATGATTCATAAAAGCAGAAAGCATTCGGCTTGACCACATTATACAGCAGTGCAAATAAGATTTCTTAATGCTGTTTAACAAATGACTTTTTCACTCTTCATTAAAGCCCCTTGTTGCCATCTAATCTTGATTTTAGAAATTAAAGCTAACAACCAGATTGAGGGAATCAGGAAAGTGACAGCATGGGGCAAAGTCTCAAAGCCACAACTAACAGCATGAAGCAAAGCGAACCTCAAGCTATTGCTGCTTTCAGAGAAGGCTAGGGAGAGGAGGGGGGCACACAGTTGCAGGGAAACTCAATTACAGCAGCCCTCCGCTCTAGGAAAGTACTTGTGAATGTTGACACAAAAGCTTCTCTCCTTAATGTTTTAATTAAATACCTAGAAGCCAACGCTTCTTCCCAGTTAGTGTCAGAACGCTGCTTCTCAGTGGATAAATGTTTACAGCATGAGCTCAGCTGAGGGTTTCTACAAACATAACTCCAAGAACGGAGAAGGCTTTTGCTGAGACACTTGAGATCAAGAGGGTGGTCATGATTATAAACTAGCAGCACAATAGCAGGATGGCTTCATCCACCCAAATGCCAGTCTTTGGTGTGCTAGTTGGCAATTCCACCCACCTTCATCTTCAGACAAAAGGGCACTGGTTAGTCATCTGTTTAATTCTGTAGCTGCAGTGTCATTTGAATGGTGAAGGAGAATCCCTTGACTCAGTCTGCCATTTCTGACAGCCTCCCTCTAGACCCCATTAGTAAGCCTTTTAGGGGACAGAATGCAGAGTAGGCAGCAGGCAGCCCGCATCAAAATGGAGATAGAACAGATAGCAGTGTTACCTCTTTGTGACAATGTTATTTAGGTGATCTTTGTTGAAGAGAATTTTTTAAAGACCTAAAAATGGTGCCTTTCAAGATATTAAAGCAGCATTAACAGTGTGGTAGATTTAGGAGGTCATTTGGAATTTTAGAGTTAATGAGAGGATACAGAAAAAAACTCAAGTGATATTTACAAAATGTACAAACAATGGCACAGACAGGAAGCCAGCCTGGCTTTGGGCATGCCTGGGGAATATCCTTCAGAAAACAAATATGCCACTCTTTAATGTTGGTTTGAATCTCATTAAAAAATCACAAGTGAAATGAGACACACATTGCCTCTGAAACAGTGATTCTAGAAGCAGAGCAACTGTTCTCTAATAAAGTGGTCCTGTTAAGAAATGTAGGGTCTTAATGTGCTTTGAATGTACATCATTTGTTACATAATGCACTGTTTCGATTGAACCTATTTTCTATTTTTCATTCATTAATTTCCAGTTGACTGGGCATGCGTGTGTGTACATTCTGAACAGCATTACTTAATGTGTCACATGCAGATTGATGTATCAAGTCTCTAGAGTACTAGTCCCATTCCAAATAACCTTTGCCCAGACACTGCCTGGTCCATGGGAGCATTCCAAAATACACAATTTCCAGAGGCACAGATTCAAGCAGGGCCAGGAAAGTTAAAGGCAACAAGACAACTACAAAGTCTCCTCTGCAAGTCCTCCATTCAATAGGCAAGGTCTTTTGGAGACAGATATTGGATCCACATCTGTGTTGTGCTGATTGTAACGCAATGCCATGTGTTCGTTTGTAATCAAAGACTGGAAAGCGAAACCACAAAAGAAGTAGAGAGATCGTTTATTACCAGGGAGATCACTTTTATTTATAGAGTAGCACCAGGGAAGTCACTTATTTTTTATGCATATAGTCCCTTAATAAAACACTAATAAAGCTTTTATGTACTTTTATATCTCAGGGAACCATTCAGGCATGCCTTTTAAAACACACAAAGGCAAAAATAGCTGTCTTCTGCTAGGAATGTGTTTATAAGCTGCCCTTTTATTAGATAACTTGAATCCACTTAAGTAAAACAGCAAAAGCATGTTTTCGAAGAGTGCATAAAAATGTACTTACACAATGGATATTCAAATACAATATGGCATATTTATAATGTTTAGTAAGTACTGGAGATTAGATTATTTGTATAGAAAGATGAATTATACATGTGTATATGTGAGTGTTTCCAAAAAGTCAATTTATTTTCAAAAGTAATAAATTAGAACATTGATAGCCTTAGGCTCACCCAGGTTTATATGGGAGGCTGGGTATCACTGCCTGCTGCAATCTAGTCCTTCTTAAGAAAATAGTTAGCCAATCATTGATGCATGTGATGATATCTGTGATAGTTGCTTTTCACACACAAATATTTAAGTCATCTCATGCTTTTAATGATCTCTTTGTAGATATTTATTTCCTTTTCTTATGGACAAAAACTGATGTTAAATTATTACCTTTTCATTTTATGTACTTCTGATTTTATTTCTTCATATTTGCCACTGTGTATTAATTTTTGTTCTTTGAGAATAAGGCCTAAAGGGCCTTATTAGATTAGCTGTGCAAGAGGAGAAGTATGAGAAAAAACTGGGCAGATCCAGGAAAGACCTGTCAAAACAGGATCCAAGTCTAACCCAGAGGTGGTAAGAGGGAAATAGGAAAAGGATTAAACTGTGGAACAACTTTGGCAAAAATGATGGGGAGCCCTCTAGCCAGAGGAATTCGCATTGAATTCCACTATCGTGCAGAATGTGTTCACTGTCTCTGAGGACGCATTGGCCACTCAGTCTTTGGCAGGAGAAGCCAGTGGAAAGTACAGCCGCATCGTGCATCGGGTGATGCACTGCAGAGTATGACATCCGGGGCTATTGGTCAATTATACTTTCTGCCATTTGAAATTTGTAAGAATGGAATATGAAGGCTTCTTTTTACTAAAATAATATGTGAACTTGAATACTAATATGTTTGCCTCCCATCGTTTTACTGTTTATACATGTTTTAGAAATCCCTCTTAACCCTGAGGAGAGTTTGCTATATTTGACTCTAAAATTTTTAATACTATGTAAGGTTTGTTTTCTACAATTAAGCATGGAAAGGGAGAGAAGAGGAGAAAAGGAGAGATAAAGATAATATTTTACTTTATTTTCTTATTAAAAGGAAGTTTTCCAACACAATTTATCAAATAGAGTGTCCTATGTCCTCTAATTTTAAGGCTTACCAATCAGATATCAAAAATCTCATATATACTTCATCTGTTTTTTGGCTATTTTATTCCTTTGGTCTTATCCTTCTTTCTCTCTCCCTTTATTCCTCTCTCTCTTTCTTTCTCTCTCTCTCTCTCTCTCTCTCTCTCTCTCCCCCTCCCCTCTCTCTCTGTATGTGTCTAACAATACCATGGAATCTTCAATTACTATGATTTAAGTTTTAGTAAGAACATTGTTTTTAATTCCCTTTTTAAATAATTTTATTCACTATTATTGAATATTAATTATATCACGACATTTTAGAGTTGGTTTGTTGCTTTTATTTAAAAAATGCTGTTGGTAATTAGAATAAATTAAATTACATATTAATTTAAAGAAAATCAATGTCTATTGTAATACAGAATCTTCCAATCCACAAATATGCTAAACTCTCATTTTTCAGGTTTTATTTTCTTTTGTGTTTTAATAATGCTTCAGAACTTTCTCTATACATTTCATACATATTGTATTAGACTTATTTCTAGAGCTTTTGTCACTTTTGTTGCTGGTGTGAATGGTATCTTAATTTTCTAATTAGTTGTTGCTAGAGTATAGAAGTTTTTGCGTGTGAATCTTCTATACCAAATTTTGCTAAACTCTCTTATTATTTCTAAAAATAATAGTTTTCTATGTATGATCCTGAATGTTTTATGAGATAAAATGTTCAAATACTGGCAGTTTTTTTACACAATTTATTCCAATCTTTATTTATCTTATTTCTTTTATGTACATGGTTACATTGGTTAGGACTCCCAAGATATTTTTTATGTCAGTTATTCTTTTTTAAAATATATTTTTATTGCTTTCAGAGAAGAAGGGAGAGGGAGAGAGCTAGAAACATCAATGACAAGAGGCAATCATTGATTGGCTGCCTCTTGCATGCTGCCCCCATGCTGAGGCTTGACCCCACAAAGCCATGCAGGCTGGGCAATGTTAATTATTCTTACGGTAGTTGGTTTGTTTTTTTTAGTTTACATGAGATTCTTCTAATGTTTTACCATTAGATCTACAATTTGCTTATAGATATTCCTTCTCATGATGAGGAAGTTATGTCCTATACTATTATTACTAGTTGGTCATTAGTATTTTAGCTCTCTTGGGCCCCTGGTTTAGGATCCAGGTGGGGCTCCAATTTACCTGTTAGACTTCCTACCAAGGGAGAACTCTAAGCCACACCTCCAGCCCTCCTTGCTGCACTCTTGCTGTAAAGGAAAAATTATTCTTTGTTTCAGCAATATCTCAGTTTCAGTGCTCAGCTAAGCATTCCTCAAAGGGCCTCTTTTACTCTGTTTCCCTGTGATTCTTGCTGGCTGATACATGATTGAACGCTTAAGACATATTTTACTCATTATTTTTGTTTCAAACAATAATATAAGTATAGTAACCAGTTCACCAAACGTGCTTTGTCTGTAAAAACAAAAATTGTTTTAAATTTTTTTTTCACTAATTCTTAAGAGTTGTCATCAGGTTGGTTGCTTGCAGTGCCTTTGGGTATATTTCCCTAGATTTGTGGATGGGAATTAGTACAAGATTAAGTTGATATTCCCATAGAATATCATATATTACATAATATCTTGTTGTTTAAATAACCTATTAGGAATAACATAGAAAAAAGTGTTGGGGGGGGGGCATTTTAAGCATTGTCTGAAGGAAGAGTTTTCTGTTTATAAAAAAACTATCTTTATTATTGAAAGTATTATAGATATCCACCTTTTTCTCCCCATTGATCCCTCCCATGCCCCCTCTTCTCCCCACCTCACCACCCCGACCCCCCACCAGGCCTTCACCACATTGCTCTCTGTGTCCATATAAATTCTTTGGTTAAATCTTTTCCCACTCCCCTCCTCCTCTGAGATTTGTCAGTCAGTTCCATGCTTCCATGTCTCTGCATCTCTTTTCTTTCCCAGATCTATTAAATTCCACATGTAAGTGAGATCATGTTATACTTGTCTTTCTGTAACTGGATTATTTCAAGTTTACATTATCTACCCTTTGATTAGTCATTTTATAGCAGCATGGAAAGCAAGCTTTAAAGGAAAATTAATTGTAGGTTTTATTCTTTTTAAATATATTTTTATTGATTTCAGAGAGGGAGAGAAAAGGAGAGAGAGATAGAAATACCAATGATGAGAGAGAATCATTGATCAGCAGCATCCTGCATGCCCCACACTGGGAATCGAGCCCACAACCAGGGCATATGGCCCGACTGGGAATAAAATTGTGACCTCCTGGTTCACAGGTCAAGGTTCAACCACTGAGCCATGCCGGTCGGCCTCATTGTAGGTTTTACACAAGAGGGCTTACCTTTAGTAAAATTACCTATTAAAACATCAGTGGGGATCATATATGTGAAAGAGGAAATATTGTTTAAAATAAACATTCACAAAAACATTTGGGAGCTGAATTCCATTCCTACTGCTAACCTATTCAGTGGCATGCACTTGTTTCAAAAGTCAGCAGTATATTTTATTATGTCCTTATGTTTTGTTTTTGCTGACGCTTTAAGAGATGACATCTGGCTAATAAAACACTGAAAAAAAACCAGAGAATCGTTGGACTGATTGTGAAACATGAAATGTCATTTAGTGCGTAAGAATTGACAGTTTTTTTTTTCCAAATGAAATGTTCCACATCACTAGTTTCTACTGGATAATTCATTGTAGACATTCAAAATAAATAGGGATTTTTAAGTAAGATACGTTATCTTTAGTAGAACACAGAAAGAAGATCAACACTAGGAAAAAAAAGTGGATTATTTTGATAATCTGCACATCAAGTCCTGGCTATTGTTTTGATAGAAGGGCAAAAATCACCTTCCTTTTATACATTGCTGTGACACCAGCATCTAAAATGGGCATGGCACATAGTAGGTCCCTAATCTTGATTAAATGATTTATTAAAATTCAATAAAGCACCTTGAAGCTGCTAAGATAAATTAATTCCTCCTATAAGGTTTATATTCTGTGTTTATTTTCAAAATGTCCTGCCCTTTACTAGTCATAGAAAGCTTTCCAGATAATAATTATATGGTTATAAAAGGACTATTTAATTTACTAAATTAAATCAAATTTTCTGAAATAAAATCTAAAAATTAAATACTTAAAATTTAAAAAAAGCCATATAATGAAGCACAACAGTAATGAAACAGACTTCTCTAGCACTTACCTCAGTTTACTTTTTAAAAACATGTTCTTGTTTTAATATATATATATATATATACATATATATATAATATTTATTATATTTATATCAGGCTTGCTTGATCTATCATATAAATAGAGAAATCTAACTACGATGCATGAGGATATTTTATATTCTTGCACTGCCCTTCCTAACCATTCTTCCAAGTTATATTTCAATTTTAATGTTTGTTTTTATTTCTACATATCAAATTCTTTAAGTTCTTATTGTCCACCCTTACCACACAACTATTCTAAAGGGTTTAATGTTTATCTTTTTATTTGTATAAGTTCTTACAGCATGTATATTTTAGTCTTCATATGTTCTTAGTTCAGTTGATTGGTCTATATTGTAGTTTTAATTTTGGAAGTTCATGGGAGTTGGTACACACAGTGCTTTCCTACTCTAGCATCTTGACCAGAAGCCTCAGCCTTTCCTATTATGATTTTAAGTTCTTTAAAACCAATAATTCATGGAATAGAATTTAACTACTATAATCAATAAGATAGCTTTAGGATGTAATTATTTGAATCAAATGTGTATGCATTTTTATTTTTGTCTTTTTAAAACCTCAAACTTGTTTATGGAATAGTTGTCCCATTTAAATGCATGTTCTATGTTGATTAGTTTGACCTACCTACATAGAAAGCTCAGACTTAGGATATTATATGTTTTCCTAGAGAATTCCCTTTACTATTCTTTCAGCAAAGGAGGCCTGTGTGATTTCATTCCTTTTGTGTTTAGCTCTTGGCTGATTCATAGCCATAGCCTCTTACTCAAAACCAACATGAGTTATAGGTCCTTTGGCAACTACAATAGAAAATACACTTGCTTTAAGAAACGTTTGCCATAATACTAACATTATATTATAAGGATTGCATTTAGACTTCTAAGAAAAGCATTTATAACATTATTTACAACATCCTTTTCCTTGCCCCTGGCATTATAAAACTACTTCCTTCTCTACAGACCTATCCACTCCTCCTGGATGCCTTTGGAACACTGCCAAACCTCCATAATAGTCATTGCTATGGGAATGCTTTTGTGTCCCGAACACAACCTCTTCTTTCAAAATGTAAACTATGTTTTGGAAAATCTATGAGTACGAAAGGGAAGGGTGATTGAACAAGTTATACTCATTAACATTGTTTCAAAAAATGTTAGGGAATATTTCTCTTCCAAATTCCCCGAGGAGAGAAAAAAACAAACTGAACTTAAATTTCTATAGGAAAATTTTAGCTAGGACCCAGCCAGTGTGGCTCACTGTTTGAGTGTTGACTCATGAGCCAAGAAGTCCCTGGTTCAATTCCAGGTCAGAGCATATGCCTGGGTTGTGGGCTGAATCTCCAGTAGGGGGCATGCAGATGGCAGCTGATCCATGTTTCCCTATCATTGACATTTCTATTTCTCTATCCCTTCTCCTTCCCCTATCTAAAAAATCACATATGTATGTGTATGTATATATATATAAAGAAAATGTTTAGCTAGGAATGAAGAAACCTTCTTGACTTAAGGATTTGCAATGAAACGAAAATCTCTCCTAAAGATGATAAATTTCTCTAAAATCTTGGCATCTGGTAGCAGAAAATGCCAAATTTTAAAAATCATCTTTCTTTAGACAGGTGATTCTCAGTTTGATGCTGTTAACAGGGTTCTTCAAATTCTTGTTTGGGATCAGCAGGCATCGTGTTCATTGTAGAATATTTAGCACCATCCCTGGTCTTTATTTTATAGATGCCATTAAGATTCTCTGATGTGACAAATTCTCTAGACATTTCCAAATGTAGGAGGAGGGGGAAATCACCCCAGTTGAAAGCTACAGCTGTAGATTACTGGCCTATGAAATGTCAGTGAGTCTTATTTTAGATTCTAGGGGTTTTAATTTTCATCCTCATTAGGGACTATTTCTAGCCAACTTTCTGCTATTATAACATCTAACTTTGTTTCCTTTATTATCCTTCTCTCAGCTGATGGTTACATACTTCAGTCAAATTTTTCTAGAGAGTTTTTCCCCCATTTTAATATGACTCTTTCCTACTTCCTTTTCCCACACTCCTCTTTCCTCCTACCACACAGTCAGCTAATTTATTTCTTTTCATTCTTGATTTAAAAAGTTACATCAGACAAAAACATTCTGCTATGTTTTTTTCCCCCCACATTTACATTCTCTGCTTTGTTAAACAGAGTAATCCCTCCAACATAGTTTTGGTTAACATCTCCCCTCACATTATATATCTGTACCTATAGATATCAGCACATAAAATATCCACTTCTTTCAACTGTATGTTATATCATTGGAAACCATTGGAGTCAGAAACCATGAGCATTTTCTGATATCAAAACAGAGTTTAAGCATAGCACAAACCCAGGAAAACAATAATCAATGTACAGAGGCAGTAGCAGTAGACTGTATCATTCCTTGTAATTTAGTGACCAGAGTTTATTTAGGTGGCCATTATTACCTCATGGCCTGGAAACAATTCATATTTCTGAGTTGTATCACTGGACTGAAGGGGCAGATGGATTTACATGCTGCATGGGCATGGGCCAATAGTTGCATGTACATCAGAGACAGGCAAAGTCTAGTCTGTGTTCCAGAATGGGAGTAGAGAGGGTATCATATTCTCTGGATCAGTCTTTAGGCACCAATTATTCATTCTTTGCCACCTTCCCAGCTACTTTTCTTTTTTAAAAAATATTTTTTATTGATTTCAGAGAGGAAGGGAGAGGGAGAAGAGATAAAAACATCAATTATGAGAAAGAATCATTGATGGATCAGCTGTCTCCTGTATTCTCCTCCCCCCCCCCCCCCCACACACACACATACTCACACTGGAACTGAGACCACAACCTGGGCAGGTGCACTGACTGGGAATCAAACCATGACCTCCTGGTTCATGGGTAAATGTTTAACCACTAAGCAACATCAGCCTGACTCAGCTATTTTTCTTTATCACACCGCCTTTTAAGTTAATGGCATTTAACACTTATAACATATTAAAATCACATAGCAATTTAAAAAAAAGTGTAGTCCTGGCTGGTGTTGCAAAATGGTTAGAGCATCGCCCAGAGGATTGGAGGGTCACAGTTTTGATTCCTGATTAAGGGCATGTAGCTGGGTTACAGATGGGATCTTCAGTCTCAGTCAGAAGTCAGGGCATGTAAGGAACCAATCCAACCAATGTGTCATCTTTCTTACATCTCTCCTCTTTCTTTCTTCCCTTCTCTCCTACTATCTCTAAAAATCAATAGGAAAAATATCCTTGGGTGAGGAAAAGAAATAGAAGAAGGAAGGATTAAAGGAAGGAAGGAAGGAGGGAGGGAGAGCGGGAGGGATTATAATTTCTGCAGATTATAATTTAACTAGAGGCAGGTTGCAGGAAGATTCCTGCAATAATAGAGCTTCCTTGGGCCTATTCCTGTGAGAATAGGGCCTCTTGCAGCTTTCTCTGCCGTCCCACCTGCTTCCCTCCCTTCTCCACTGCCCCGCCTGCTTCTGCACAGCTTTTCTTCCTTCTGCAGTGCTTGGCTTCCTTCTATGCTGTCTTCAGTCTTTGCTCTGCACCTAGATATGCAAATTAACTGCCATCTTGTTTTGGTTAATTTGCATACTCATGCCTGATTGGCTGGTGGGCATGGCTTGTGGGTGCAGTGGAGGTATAGTCAATTTGCATATTTCTCTTTTATTAGATAAGATTGTTTCAGTAGAGGCCTGAGCATCTCTGTGTTTAAAAGGTTCTGTAGGTGATTTTCACGTGCAGCCAATATTGAGAACCACTGAATAAAGAGCTCTTGTATTGTTAAGGAAATTCTTTTGTTTTGCAACAAAAGAATTAATGGATATATTTTATTTTCAATTTTTCTGCTAAATTTATCCAAATGTACATACTTTTATGGATGAGAAACATTGTACCTGTTTAGAACAGATTGTTAGAAACAGATACAGCTCTTCCCCTAACTTGTAATTTATATTTTCTTGGAACATGTTAGATATAAGTGAAATCTGATTTGAGGATCATGATACATAAAGGTTAAAAATTACTTTGATTTTCAAATTGTGAAAAAATACATTCTAAGATAATGGTGTTAAGTATACCAATCTTAAAAACTAGAAACTATAAGAAATATATAAAAAATACTAGATAGTTCTAGTTCTGAAAGAGTAGCACTCTATTTAAGGCTAACATGTATAGGTATAATAGTATACCAGCAAATACTATTTACTATTATATAATACTTACATATATTATAATATATACTATTATAAAATTACTTAAAGAACTCTACAGTATTAGCTTCCAAAGGAAGAGAAGACATGAGACAAGTTGTATGAGTACAGCATAGAATCATCATCATGGATATGATAGTCTGTGAGTACTTAATGGTTAGAATTGATAAACAATAAAGGCTATGACTCATGTCCAGGTTTAGAATGTCCTTCTTTTGTAGAGAAGACAAAGGACAAGGTATAATAGCTATAAGAGAAGCAGTGTGATAAACAAAAGCAAACATGTGCATTGAAAAAACTAAAACAGTTCATTTTCAGTAAGAGAAGGATTTTAAAATGCTATTTGGGACTTGTTTAAAGCATATACTATAGCCAATTTATAGAAGGTTTTAGACATGAATAAAAGAGGTTGAAAATTATCTCTAAAGAGGTAACTTGAAGAGTTTTTAAAAATGTAATTATACTTTAAAAAATCTCAAACCTCTTATTGATCCCACTGGTTGCAGTCAACCACTTCTTTGCTCTGATATGAACTATATCATGGATCCTGGCAACATATGCCCTTTGAAAACTATATCAAACCTCAGCGCCTGGTTTATTGTCAATCTAAAGGCAATGATATTATATTGTATATTTAAAGGTCATAAAATGCTGTCAATGAAGTTTGTGATTGTTTTTTCTCAGATGAATGTGGTTATGAAAGCAATATGCAGGCAGATGTTTAATATAAAATATCCTTCACATTTCAGAACAAACAACATATGGAGCAAGTCGCCATTTTACTTGATGTGCTGATGCTGAAAATAGTTCAGAACCGATTTGCTTTGATTTAGTTTATCTTTATCATAGCACAATGCCAACCAACATGTTTCAGCAGATTACAGTTAATAAGGAGACATATTGTTAATTTCTTCAACTTTAAAGTTGCCTTTTAAGTACCCTTCTTTGTTCAATGTTGTGACAATGAGAGATATAGTCACAGATAATGAAAATTTTTTAAATGACTTCTCTTTTTTCTAGTTTTAATGAGAAATAATTTACATAGTGTAAGGCATACACCATAAATGTTTGAGTTACATATATTGTGAAATGATTTACAATAGCTTCAGCTAACATCCATCTTCTCATCTATACTAATAAAAGGGTAATATGCAAATTCATCAGGGCACCCTCACAGTAATGACCGTAGAGCAGTCTGTGTGGGGTGACCAGACTGGCGGGGTGAGGGGGCAGTGAGGGCCAACCAGGCTGGCAGAGGGGGACAGTGAGAGGTAACCAGGCCAGTGAGGGGGGCAGCTGGGGATGACCAGGCTGGCAGGCAAGCAGGTGAGCAATTAGGAGCCAGCCCCTGGGATTGGGCCTAAACTGGCAGTCAAACATCCCGTGAGGGGTCTCGGATTGGAGAGGGTGCAGGCTGGGCTGAGGAGGACTCCCCCTCTGTGCACAAATTTCATGCACCGGGCCTCTAGTATAGATAAGAAGAAGGAAAAATTCTCCTTTTGAGTTAATTCTTAGTATTTACTCTCTTAACAACTTTCCTATATGTCATACAGCAGTGTTAGCTATAATCATCATGTTTTACATTAGATTTATGTCCTGAGTACTTATTTATCTTACAATTGGAAGTTTGTCCCTTTTGACCACTTCCCTTTTTTCTTTTCCTGGTACCACAAGTCTGATCTCTTTTTCTTTAAAATTTTAAAAGCTTTTTTAATTAATACAGTGATATGTGGGACTTTTATATTATGAATAAAAACAGAAAGACATTCTAACCTGGGAAACGTTGGAATCAGGAAATACTATAAATAGGATTGATTTCTTTAATTGCTCAGATCTTGTCCAGAGAAATAAATTGAGCTCAAATAATCCATTCTGTTCCTTTTTAGCATACTTATGGAAAAGCAGGCAATTAAAAGATGAAAGAGGGAAAAAATAACTGATGAATGCATTTTACAGTCACACACGTTATTTTTAGATTGAACTTCCAGTGTTATTTTATTGCAATGAGAAGTATTTCATATCAACCCCAGGAAATTTAAGATTTAAGTTCCATGTTAAAAATAAAGTATGCTATTTCCCTTGAATTCAAACTGACTATTTTAGACAACAAGAATGATAATTATATATAATGAACATTTTGGCATTGCATTGATGGGTATCATGTGTTGGAATATATTTATATTCAAATGTGTTTTTCTTTCCCATTTCACCTCCTTGCCATAAATGAAAGTTCATGAAGTTGGGGGTGGGGGAGAGATGGAGTACATCTACAGTATTATTAACAATAAAAAATTAAAAATATATAATGTTTAAATTACAATTACTGAATCTCAGAGATGAAAAGATCCAGAAGTCCAGCCAGTTCAAGACTTTTTCTAAAATGCCTCTGATCAATCAACAGCAGCCTCTGGTTTACCAACACAGTGTTGATACGGACTTGCTGCTGCCTGTCTTGGGCCACATGTCCTATTATTTAAGAAATCCTGATTTAGAGAAAAATATCTTTTCGTGTTGTTTTTCCTATCAAATGAAAAGCAGGGCAGTTCCATTGCTCTCCAGTTTTGTTCATTTCCTCTTTACCTCACCTATGTATAGACCCAACAGGTGTTGCTGGCCACATTTTAGGACTGTGCATAGACTTCCCTAAGTTACCCATACAGAAAGGACCTCCTCAGAGGTAGCCCCAGTTAAACAGGGCCCTGCAGTTGGTAAGCTTCTGGGGATTTGTCATTTTAAAGCCTTTCCTGGAAGAAGTGAGCCTGTTAATATCAAAAGCTATCTTCTATTGTTCACTAGATTCCACATATAAGTGAGATCATGCGGTACTTGTCTTTCTCTGACTGGGTTATTTCACTTAGCATACTGCTCTCCAGGTCCATCCAGGCTGGGAACGAGAGGCATGGACATATGGAACAGACTGACAGAAGTCAGAGAGGAGGGTGGTGGGGAAGACTGGATGAAAGAAGGTGAGAGATTAGCCAAAGAACATATATGCAGAGCCAGCGGGCACAGACAACAGTGAGGTGATGGCCAGAGGGAAGGAGGGACAAGGGCTGGGTGGAGGTAAGCAAAGGGAAGGGGCGGGGTCATCTAATAGTGTCAGCAATAAAGTTAATTTGAACAAAACTAGCATTTTACACCTGCAGTTTTTTTTTTCTTTATTTGCTGCATTTCTATATAAAAAGGTACTTTAAAAAATTTAAATCTTTTGTTGTATTACCTAAGTTCCCCCTTTTCTTCCATCTGGCCTCCGCCCCCCAAACCAGACCCTCCCTACCCTATTGTCTGTGTCCATGGTTTATGCATATATACGAGTTCATTGGTTGATCTCTTCCCACCCACCCTGCCCTGCCTTTCCTCTGAGGTTCAAAAGTCTTTGTTTGTTTGTTTGTTTGTTTGTTTGGTTGGTTGGTTTAACTGGGAAGAAGCCTTTCAGGGAAAAAAAATGTAGGGGCTTCCTTACCAGACAGTTGGGAATTATGATATTTCTAAAAAATATTATTTAAAAGGTGATTTATTAAAATTAAGCTTGAAAAAATATAAAATCAGTTATTAAAATATTGCTTATGTCCTCGTGATCATCACCCAAGTCTTGAAGTCTCTAAGCCAAAGAAATGTATCACCTTTCAGAACATATCAAGGTCTGAGCAGGGTTTTCCCAGTTTTTGGCCAGATAACTTGATTGTTTTAGCAAAGTTTGGCCCTGCAATCTCTTCTGCTCACATTCAATACTCTCTTCACCATCTGCTAGCTTTCATCCAGCTGATCCTAAATGTAACAAACAACTTCCTTCTCCTTAATTGTTGCCCAGTATTCTTTCCTTTTAAATTGTAGATCAAGCCTACTTCCTTGATTTTATACCACTAATTTTCTAAACCTACCATTTAATTCTTGAATCATCACATTCAGCACACTGTTGCATTTCTGGAAACATATTTATTTGGATTTTATATTTATCAGTCTTAGCCTCATCTAAGAGTCTGACCTTGAAATCAGACCGAATTCTAGTTCCACTGCTTATCTGAAGACTGAAGGTAGAGTGCATGATTATTCAAACCTCAATGCCCTTTAAAAAATGTTAATAAGAGTTTGTATAGGAATAGGTATAGATAAGTGTGTGGCATAGCTATATAAGATAGTAGGTTGCCAATATAAAAAATTTGTTGTAATTTTAAGAGTGTATTATAATTTTTAAGGCCAGCCTAATCCCCAAATACCTGCTAGATATTACTATCAGTTGTTTGTTTAAAACCAAACTAAATTTCATTTCAAGCATTCTCTTAATAAATAGTTTGTTGATTTTTTTAGAGAAAGAAGCAAGGGAGAAAGCGAGAAAGAAATATCAATATGAGAGAGAAACATCCAATGACTGCCTCCTACTCACCCCACCCCCACCCCCCATTTAAGCCAGCACTCCAGGCATGTGCCCTGACCAGGAATTGAACTGACAACCTTTCAGTGCACAGTATGTCCAACCAACTGAGCCACACCGGCCAGGGCTATTCTAAGCATTCTTGATCTTCTTACTCTTTTGCCATTAGACTGAAAGAGTTAGTGACTGCCAGAGTCACTTCCCCTTCCTCAGTCAGATGGAAAAACTTCTTGATTCTGGTCCTAGAATGTATCTTGCATATAAAATTTATGACCTTTGGATCACATGCTTTTGTGACGTCTTGTTATTTTCAGCCCTTCAAAGTTTTTCCTTTTCAAATTATATTTTCATCTAAAAAATATCGGTGGCTTATAATTGGACTCCGAGATCAAATTTTTTGCTCATATATACTAGTCCCTCTGCATACTGAACACCTGCTCCATCCTCTTTACAGCCTCAGGCCTCTCTACCAGCTCTGAGATGCTGCTCGCCTGTCATGGCCTCCCTCGTACACTTCCCTCTGCCCCAAGCTATTTCCCCGAAGTTTTGTCTTATCCCAAGTCCACCATTCCTCAAGATAAAATATTAACTTTTCCATGAAGAATTATTAGGGTACACTTGACCTTACATCTTTCCTTCCTCTAAACTGAAGCCCTTGCTGCCAGCACTGCTTCAGGACACCGTTTTATACTGTGTCCATTGTCTTGGTCTCTTCCTCCTCTCCCCTACCCCTCAATCCATATGCTTCTTCAGGACAGGCAGACACTCAGATATTATCTTCTCATGCAGCCTCCAACGACCCCTCTCTTTAAGAGTTTATCTATTCTCCCCAACATTTACTATCCCTGACCCTCATTTTATTTTCCCCATAAAATCAATACCCATGCAAATACATCAAATTTACTTGCTCATTGTTTGTCTTTTCTATCTAGAATATAAGTTCTAGGATGAAATAGATTCCTTTTTTAAAAAAATTGTTTACTATTCTATCTCTAATGCCTGGAAAATAATAGTAGCTTAGCACTTGTACATTAAATGATGCCTCACCAAAGAGAATTCTATCTTATGTACATCATATACTTTTATGCTTATAAACATCTCTCTGTTCCTTTAAATAGAAAATTAAATGGTATTTCTAATTGCAGAAACATTGCTTTTGGGTTTTAAGATTTTCCATTGTCATATATGCTGGCCCACATATTAATGTAAGAGACCACAATATATGGCAGTGTGAATAAAGGTATAGAGATACTGAACCCACTTAATTAAAAATTGAGCCTTCTGATTTTGTGTGTCTTGGTATGTAAGTTTGAGTTGAACTTGATTCATTAAAAAGGCATTTTCTTGAGAAACCTTTGGAAAGTGTTTTAACTGAAAACTCAAACTCAGGTTAATAGTAGTTTTTCCTATGAGTTAGTTTTCATGGAAGAAAAAAAAATGTTTTTACAATGCATTTATATTCCAAGTGCCTGTACACAAATTTAATTATAAGAATAATTAATATTTTAACTTTGAGATACACTTTGGGATAGAGACAAAATTGCCATGTGTAGGCACCTTATTTGGTTAATGATAGTTTTATTATTATATAGGAAACAGAATACAGTGAGATGATCAGTTTCTAAAGATAAGCAAAAATTATTCAGCATACCTCTATTATTTTTGGAGCAAACAATATCAGATGCAAGCACAATGACTACATATATTCTGATTTATTATAAAATATAGCTGAGAAATAAATGAGAATTTCAATGTTGAACAGTACAAGGAAGTTTAAATTACATTATCTAGGATTATATTTTGTTTATAATATGTGCTAATGGAAAAATAGGTGAGAAAAAGCAATCTTTCTAATAATTATGTTCCATCTGCCTCGTGGATAAGGTGTTTTACTTATTATTTCAAAATTTCTAACATTCTATCTATCTATATAAAAGTCTTATATGCTAAGTGTGTGACCGTTTGACCATTGGAACATTTGCTATGACACACACTAACCACCGGGGAGCAGATGCTCTGACAGGTAGGTTAACTTGATGCTGGGATCTGGCCAATTGGGACTAGGCAAGATGAGTCAGACATGCCCTGGAGCCTTCCTGCAGTCCCTCCCCAGCCTCTAAAATATTTCTTTTAACTAATTTCCTTTCATTGCACACAAATTCATGCATTGGGCCTCTAGTACATGTATAAGAAAAAAAAAAGTGTAAAAATGTTATTTTATAACATTCATTTATTTTATTTTGAAAGCATTTATTTCTTAAATCTATTTTTAAATATGTTTGTAATTGATTTTAGAGAGAGGAAGAGAAAGGGGTAGGGGGAAATATCAATGAGTGACATTGATCAGCTACTTCCTGCAAGCCCCCAACTGGGGATCACACCCTCAACCTGGGCATGTGCCCTGATTGGGAATTAAACTAGGGACTTCTTGGTTCATGGGTTGATGCTCAACCACTGCGTCACACCAGCAGGGTTCTTAAATCTATTTTAGTTGCAGGAAAAAATGATTTAATATTAGATAAGTAGAAGAATATTCTGTGCTTGATCCTGTTCCTCCTTTTAAGACTCTAGGGCTTTGAAAATAATGCTGTATTGTTCAGGAACTTTTTATTTAAGTCCTTGAAATTTTGTTCTTCTGGTGATTTTGATTTTTATGAAATTGATAAAAACTTCTAACGCACCCCCAAAAGAAGGCCAGCTTTACCAAATGCTTTGATATAAAATATTTTAAAAATATTTATATATTCTTATGATATACTAGAGGACTGGTGCATGAAATTTGTGCACTGTGGGGGGCGGAGGGCATCCCTCAGCCTGGCCTGTGCCCTCTCACAGTCCGGAACCCCTTGCTCCTTACCACTTCGCTTGATGCTCCTTAGTGCTGCAGCAGAGGCCAGAGATGCTCCCGTCACTGCCACTGTGCTTGCCAGCTTCTGGTTGAGCAGTGCTCCCCCTGTGGGAGTGCACTGACTACCAGGGTCAGCTCCTGCATTGAGCGTCTGCCCCCTGGTGGTCAGTGTGTGTCATAGCAATCGATCCTTCTGGTCATTCTGCCTATAACGGTCACTTAGGCTTTTGTTATATAGACTTTTTATCTATTCAAATACAAAGATCTATTTCTAACCAGCATTAACTTATCACCGTTTAGTACTCCAGCTTATTATCATGTACAAACATGAACACTGTTTAATTTTAGAACATTAATATTACCCCATGCTCCTTAGCATCATTTCAATTCTCCCCTCCCTCCACTCAGGTCCCGGCAGCTGCTTGTGAAATTTCTGTCCCTATAGATTTCCCTATGAAAACATTTTATGTCAATAGATATGTGAAATACAATGTGCAAATTTTTGTCATTGGCTCCTTTTAATTATAGGTTTACCTTGGGTATGTTGCAGGTTCAGTTCCAGATCACCAAAATAAAGCAAATTTATATCAAAATCAGTCACATAAAGTTTTTGGTTTCCCAGAGCATACAAATGTTATGTTTACACCACACTGTAGTCTACCTAGTGTGTAATAAATAACATTATGTCTAAAAAGTCTATACTCTATGTCTTAATTTAAAATGCTTTATTATTAAAAAATGGTAATCATTGCTCTAGATTGCTTGGCTCAGTGGATAGAGTGTCAGCCTGTGGACTGAAGGGTCCTCAGTTCGATTCCAGGCAAGGGTACATGCCCGGGTTGTGGGCTCAATCCCCAGTGTAGTGTGAGCAGGAGGCAGCTGATCATGATCCCTTCTCATTATTGATGTTTCTATCTCTCTATCTCCCTCTCCTTCCTCTCTGAAATCAATAAAAATGCATTTTTTAAAAATGCTGACCATCCTCTGAACCTTCAGCACTCTGTGACCTTTTTGCTGGTGGAGGGTCCTACCTCCATCCTGATGGCTGGCTGCTACTGGTCAGGGTGGTCCTTGCTGAGCATTAGGGAAGCTGTGGCAATTTCTTAAAATAAGACAGCAATGAAGTTTGCTTCATGGGTTGTCTCTTTCACAAAACATTCTTCTGCAGCATATGATGCTGTTTTATAGCATTTTATCCAGAGAACTTCTTTAACAATTGGAATCAATCCTCTCAAACTCTCTTTTATCCGCTAAGTTTATTTAATATTCTAAATCCTTTGTTATCATTTCAACAATCTTTATAACATCTTCTCAAGAAACTACTCTCTTTGCTCATCCTTAAAAAACAACTCCTCATCCAATAATAGCAAATCTTCACGGTCCAGTTTTAATTCTAGTTCTCTTGCTATTCCCACCACATCTGCAATTACTTCCTCCATGAAAGTTTTGAATTCCTAAAGTCATCTATGTGGGCTAGAATCCACATCTTTCAAACCCCTGTTAATGATGATGTTTGACCTCTTGCTAGGAATTACAAACATTCTTTTTTAAAATGTGTCTTTATTGTTGAAAGTATTACAGATGTCCCCTTCTTCCCCACCACCATTTAACTCTTCTAGCTGGCACCCAACCCTGACCCCAGGCCTTTTCCACACTATTGTCTGTGTCCATGGGTTATGCATATATGCATAAATTCTTTGGTTAATCTCTTCCCACCCACCTACCCTTTCCCTCCCACCTTCCCTTTGAGATTCAACAGAAGCATGGAACGGACTGAACAAAGGATGTTCTTAATAGTATCTAGAACTGCAAATACTTTCTATAAGGTTTTTAAATTACTTTGCCGAAATCCATCACAGGAATCGATATCTATGGCAGCTATAGTCTTACTAAATGTACTTTTAAAGTAATAAGACTTGAAAGTTAAAATTATTCTTTGATCCAGGGGCTGCAGAATGGATGTGTGTTAACACACATGAAAACAACATTAATCTTATTGTATATCTCCACCAGAGCCCTTGGGTGACCAGGTCCATTGTCAATGAGCAGTAACATTTTGAGAGAAGGATTTTCCTGAGCTGGAAGTCTTAACAGTGGGCTTAAAATACTCAGCAAACCATGCCATAAGCAGATGTGTTATCATCCAGACTTTGTTGTTTTATTTATAGAGCATAGGCAGAAGAGATTTAACATAAATACTATATGACCTTGAATATGGAATGGTAAATGAGCATTGGCCTCAAGGTAAAGTCAGCAGCTACATTAGCCCCTAGCAAGAGAATCAGCCTGTCCCTTACAGCTTTGAAGCCAGGCATCAACTTTTCTCTAGGTATGAAAGTCCTAAACACCATTTCTCCTAATAAAGGCTGCTTTGTCTATACAGAAAATCTGTTATTTGTGGAGTCACCTTCATTAGTTATCCTAGCTAGATTAAAAAAAATAATTTATTGCAGCTTCTACATCAGCACTGGCAGCTTCAACTTGCACTTTTACAGTATAGAGATAGCTTCTTTCTTCAAACTTCATCAATCAACCTCTACTAGATTTATTTATTTATTTGTTTGTTTGTTTTAGCTTTAAATTCTTCTGCAGTTTCTTCACCTCTCTCAGCCTTCACAGAATTGAAGGGAATGAGGGCTTTGCTCTGGATTAGGCTTTGGATGAAGGGAATTTTGTCGCTGTTTTGATCTTCTATCCAGACCTCCAAAACATTTTCCATATCAGCAATTAGACTGTTTTGTTTTCTTATCAGTCTTGTGTTCACTGGAGCAGCACTTTTAATTTCCTTCAATAACTTTTTTTTTTTTTTACATTGAAAACTTGGCTAACCATTTGGAGCGTCCTCTGTACACCAGAAAGTCATGGGTTCAGTTTCCGGTCAGGGTACATTCTTAGGTTGTGGGTTTGATTCCTGTCCAGGTGTGTATGGGAGGCATACATTGTTGTTTCTCTCTCTCTCTCTTTCTCTGTCTTCTCTCTCTCTCTCTCTCTCTCAAAAAAAAAAAAAATTCTTGGTGAGGATAAAAAAAGAGAAATAAAAGAGAAATGAAGACATTCAAATGAAACTTAGTTAATTCCTTGCTTGCAGACCTACCCTATAAAAAAACCCTTAAGGGAGTCCTTTATGTTAAAATGAGGGGACACTAATCAGTAATCCAGCTACACACAATCATGTCAAGAACCCTAGTAAGGACAATTTAAAATTTAAGTGTGCCAGACATCATAACTGTACGCTGTTTGTAAGTCATATGTTCTCCTACATAACTGTTAATATATCTGAAACTTATAGTAGGGCCTTGAATACGTGAGGTAAAATTCCGAACTGAAGAAAAATAAACACAATTCAATAGTAATAGTTGGAGACTGCAATACCTCGCTTTTTGTAATGAACATAAAAGCTAACAGAATGACAAGGAGATGTAACATTTGAACACCACTATAAATTAACTGAACCTAATGGGCATTTATAGAGTAATGCACATAACTGCAGAACACACATTCTTTTGAGAATAAAATATATAAACTCTCAAAACACTTAAAATGATGGAATTCACAAGAAAGTGTATTCTTAAAACACAAAAGAATAAAGTTGGGAATCAACAGCAGACATTTGGGAAATTAAAAAATATTTGGCAGTTAAGTAATACACTTCTAAATAACAAATGAGTGAAAGAAGAAATCTTAACGGAATTAAGAAAATACATTGAGAAATAGCAGAATATACGAAATATATGGGATACAGATAAATAGCATTAAGGGAGGAACAATATAGCTGTGAGAGCCTATATTAAAGGTGATTGATCTCAAATCAATTACCAAACTTTTCACCTTAACAAACCAGAAAACAATGCAAATTGACCCAGAACAAGAAGTAAGGAAATAATAATAATTAAAGAAAATATAAATACCACCTAGAAAAAAATATTAAAATTGAGCAAAACTATAAGTTAGTTCTTCAAAAAGTTTACAATTTTTAACTTTCCTCCCCAAGATAAAGAGAGAACACTAAAACTAAAATCAGGACTAAAAGAGAACATTAATTCTGTCCACACAGACATTTTGAAGATTGGAATAGGATACAATGAGCAATTGGATGCCAACAAATTGCAAAGTTTGATGAAATGGAGAAATACCTAGGGAAACACAATCTACCAAAACTAACTCACACAAACAATAAAAATTAGAGTAGACATACATATAACAAAGAGACTGAAAAAGTAATAAAATACTTTGCCATAAAAATAAGCTCAGGGCAACCTTACTTTTAAAAATTTCACCAAATATTTAAGGAAAAATGAACACCAATCCTTCATTAACTCTTACAAACAATCAAACAATAAACAAACAGAGAAACAAACAGTTCCCTACTCATTCAATTAGTTCGTATTGCCCCAAGATCAATATCAAAACCATCACTAGACAACTACAAACCAATGTCCATTACCAACATAGATGCAATGATCCTATCTAATAAAAGAGCAATATGCAAATTGACTGTACCTTTGCTATACCCACAAGCCACGTCCACCAGCCAATCAAGAGCAGGAGCGGGGGTGCTGAGGCAGCCCTGACAGTGGGGGGGGGGAGGGGCGAGGTGGCCAGGGCCTGGGGGGCGGAGCAGAGGTGGCCAACGCGTGCTGGCCAGGGAGAAGGCCTGGGCCCGGGGGGGGTGGGGTGGGTGGTGGTGGGGCTGAGGCCCATGCTATCTGGGCTCAAGCTGGCTGGTGCCAAGGCCTGGTCCAGGGGGAGGGGGTATGTGGTTGGGACGGAGTCAGCCATTGGCCCTATTGCAGGGCGATGGCTCGGTGCTCAAGACCTAAAGCCTTGTCAGACATCCCCTGAGGGCTCCCAGTATGTGTAAGGGGGCAGGTTGGGCTGAGGGAATCACCCATCCCCAGTGCACAAATTTCATGCCCTTGGCCCCTAGTATTCAATAAAACACTAAGAAATTGAATTCAGCAACATATAAAAACACCAT
Organism: Antrozous pallidus; assembly: GCA_027563665.1. NCBI lineage: Eukaryota > Metazoa > Chordata > Mammalia > Chiroptera > Vespertilionidae > Antrozous > Antrozous pallidus. Next base: position 63,956,646 of record CM050521.1, read on the forward strand.
GACCAGGTGGGCATTTATTCCAGGAATGGAAGGTTATTTTTATTAAATTCTCCAAGACATACATCCTTCAGCTCAGTTTTAAATACAAGTGCTGTATTTTCTGTATGATTGCTGAAATAGCTGTTACATCACTTTTAAGGCAATTTGTTTTATGCCATTATATGCCATAATGAAATCTGCAGTAAAGTCAGACAGGACAAGACATAAATCATTGATATTTCCTGGATTCCACACTGAAACTCACAGATAACAACAATGCTTCATTGGTTGGAATATTTAAGTTAGCTCACACACCAAAAAAGAAGGTTGCTAATGCTAAATAATTGTCTATACCTTCTCTTGGAGTGAAAAATTATTTCTTAAAGTGCCCCAAAGTGGGAAGCATTGCCTCTTAAAGATGGCATTGTGAAAATGATATGAGAACCATATTTCTATGCCAAAGTTAATAGCATCAAAGGAAAATGCATGTATGTGTTTGTCAGAAGGGTACATTTTGAGTTAGCCTGTATCTTCTCAGGATTCAGGTTTTGTGCCAGAAAAGCCAATTTCATTATTTGTAGCAGCTCTGTAGCACACATATACCTGGATTGTTTCGAACTGGGTTGTTTTGGCAATTATCTTAGAAAAACTTAACATTTAAACAGAGACAATATTCTGATGACTTTTACCTTACTAAATGGTACAGAACATGTCATAAGGTTTTGATTCTGTAAGCACTAGATGTTGTAGTACTTCTTTATAATCCAAGGTACTGGCCAGTGACTGCACTAAACAATTGGAAAAGAGTAGGACACAAATTGCAGGGCATTATGTTCAGGTATATCTCCATAATTATCAAATATTCCACTCATGAAGTTCAAGAGACTTTTAGAAATTAAGAAACTGAAGCAATGACTCACTTCTTCAAAAATGTAGTTGCTTTTGAATAAGTATAATATAATGGTTAAAGCAGAGGATGGAGAAAGAGCCTTAAAAGGGAACTTTTCTCAATGGCCATTGGTAAATCAGCATTATCTTTTATCTTATGACTAGAGGCTCAGTGCATGAAATTCATGCATGGGTGGAGTCCATAGGCCTGGCTGGTGATCAGGGCTGATCAGGTCCCCCACTTCCCTGTCTCTTCCTTCCCTCACTGCCCAGGTCCACTACAACCCACTCATGGTTTCCTGTTCCAATCCAGGGCCTGGCCCAGATCAGGCAATGGGGACCTGTGGCCCAGGGGGAGAGACTGGGAGATTGGCCAGCAGGCCCCAAACAGGCAATCTGCGCCTGTGGGCTAGGGGCAGCTCCTGCTTTGAGCATCTGCCTTCTGGTGGTCAGTGTGCATCATAGTGACCAGTCATTCCAGTTGTTCCCTCATAAGGTCACTTTGGCTTTATATATATATATATATATATATATATATATATATATATATATATATATATATAGTATAGAGGCCTGGTGCAAGAAATTTGTGTGGGGGGAGGGGGGTGAGGAGTGTCCCTCAGCACAGCCTGCACCCTCTCCAATCTGAGATCCCTTGAGGGATGTATGACTGCCTGTTTAAGCCCAATCCACAACTGCTGGCTCCCAACTGCTCTCCTGCCTGCCTTCCTAATTGCCCCTAACTGCTTCTACCTGCCAGCTTAATTACCCCCTAACAACTCCCCTATCAGCCTGATTGCCCCTAACTGCCATCCTCTACAGGCCTGCCCCCCCCCCAACTGTTCTTCCCTGCAGGGTTGGTCACCCCCAACTTCCCTCCTCTGCCAGCCTGGTAACCTCTAACTGCCCTCCCCTGTAGGCTTGATCACCCCCACTGCCCTCCCTTGCAGGCCTGGTTTCTCCCAACTGCCCTCCCCTGCTGACCATCTTGTGGTGGTGGCCATCTTATGTCCACATGGGGGCAGGATCTTTGACCACATGGAGGCAGCTATCTTATGTGTTGGAGTGATGGTCAGTTTGCATATTATTCCTTTATTAGATAGGATAAAGTCCTGGTGCATGGGTGGGGGCCAGCTGGTTTGCCCTGAAGGGTGTCCTGGATCACGGTGAGCATTCCCTTGGGCCATTGGACAGTCTGGTTTGGGGGCCTGTGGTGGTTTGCAGGCTGGCTATGCCCCCCTGGTGACCCAAGTGGAGGCCCTGGTATCTAGAATTTGTTTATCTTCTATAATTGAAACTTTGTAGCCTGGAGTGGAGCCAAGCCTTCTGGGTGCTCTGTGGTGGCAGCCATTTCTATTAGATTTATTTACCTTCTATAATTGAAATTTTGTAGCCTGGAGTGGAGGTCTGGACTGGCCAGGGCAGGTAGAAAGCTTGGCTTTCTCCATCTCTGGGTGCAACTCCAGCTTCCTGCTCTCTCCAACTCGGTGGCTGCCACATTATATTCTATAATTGAAACTTTGTAGCATTAAGTGGAGGCCTGGAAGGCAAGGGCAGGTGGAAAGCTTGGCTTCCTCCATCTCTGGGTAAAACCAAGCCTCCCTCCTGCTCTCTGTGGCTGGCAGCCATCTTGGTTGGGTTTATTTGCATATCCACTCCTGATTGGATGGTGGGCGTGACTGGTGTGTGTAGTGGAGGTAAGGTCAATTTGCATATCACTCTCTTATTATATACGATGATGCCTAGAAGAATAAGAGCAATTTGAGAATAGGGCATATTTTGATTTAATGCAACTGACTTTAATGCACTAAAAAAGTGGAACAAATGATGCTAAAAAGGCAAGAAAAAAAATAACGATTGTCCAACAAATATTTAGCAGATGACTAGCTTTTACAAGATGAAAAATGCGACATGATTCTTATCTAGAGAATTTAGAGAGCAGTAAACACATGAATCATTGCCACTCCAAAGTAGTTTTTGAATAAGAATACTTCATTAATATAATTGTCATATGCACAACCCACTGGTCATATGTTTTCCTTCCAATCTGACTGTACCACCTGATTGCTACATATCCATTTGTTCATTGTCTAGGAATAATCATAAATTACTTAAAAATTAAAAATAAAATCAAATAACTATGAGTACCGAGTACTTTAAAACATCAAAAAGCATATAATAAAAACAAACTTAGAAATTTCTTGATTAGAACATCAGTAACAAATTTGATGAAGTAATTTCAATGAAATTATAAATGTAGATGGAATTGTTTAAGAAGAATGTGAATTTTCAAAACAGTATAGAAAGTATATAAACATGATTATTTTGGAAAGTTTGAGTAAATGGTAATATGAAAACTTTGATAAGAAGTCAAAGAAAGACAACCCAGAAAGTTCAAACTGTAAAGAAGATAACAATGTGCTACACACAAAATAAGTCTTTGAGAAATGGTTGATATATTTGTTACTCTTGGCTAGTATGAGTTTAAAAGCATGAAGTATTTTAAGTTGCTTTATGTTGGAGAACTAGGTTACTAGATTGGTGCTCATATAAAAGCATACTTGAATCTGTTCTAATATGAACTTGAACAATTCAAACTATTCAAAACAAATGTGGCATTGTGAAATGAATGTTAGCTTTACCAGGGGATGTGATGGGCCCAGGAGCGTATTAGTAGAACACAATATTTTTCAAACTGCACTGTAACTTTGGGTAAGTGATGCAATCAATTTGGGCCTCAGATTTATCACTGTGAAGTTAACATTGTTTGTAAGGTCAGTTATAATAATGTAAAGTATCTTTGCAAACTTACTGGCACATAGTGGGCAATTGATAAATATAGGCAACTGATACTTTGCCTCTTGCAAAGTAAAGGGATCTTCAGTGGAAGAGACCAACTTGAGATAAGTTGCTATGGATGTTGGAGAAGTGGTTAAGGGAGATATCTTAAATGTGTGCTTCAAACTTTGATATTTTAGGACCTTTGATGCAGTGCCTACAATTCCTAACGTTCTCACACTGGCAAAAGATTAGAACTGAGAAATAGTGATATTTTAAGTGATATCTAGGCTGTTCAAATAGATATCTTTCACAGCAGATGTGGATTCATTCAACAAAAATATCATAGTAGTTTAATTACTAGCAAAAGTAAAGTCGACTTACTAGAAAGCAGGTTTTTCTTGAACTTAAATTGCTTATTTTCTCTTATTTGAGCACAGTTTTCTGAAATCCAACATTGTAAAGCATCCCCAATAATGCTATTTTAAATGCATATTTCCTTTATTGGAATGTAGGAATCATCGAATGTTATATAATTATTTCCAAAGCTTATTGATCTCTCTAATTATCTGAGCCATTAACTGGTTTGAAAAAAAAAATTATAATACAAATTTGGGACAGAAAAAAAATATTTTTTAAAGAACCAAGATTTAAAGGGGTGTGTTTTGTACTCACTTTCCTCCTCCTACTGTTTATATACACACCTTTGTGTTAAATTTACTTTTACAGTTTTATGCATTTTCTAAATGTTGCCAGTGAGAAAGCTGGATGGTGATGATAATCCTTAGATATCTGACAATCTGTAGGTCCTTTTGTTACTCAGTGAAATAAGGTATCTTTATCCCCAGGATGAGGCATCATGTTAAATGACTTTGAAGCATTATCAACTGTTTGGGGATTTTTAAAATCTTATCTGAAAAGTAGATTTAGAGCTTTCACCTAGTAAACTCAAATATGAAATCACATTTAATGTTCAGGGAAAGATTGAATAAATGCATATAGCTCACCATAGTGAACCATTCTAAAAACACCCTGTTCAGTGGGCTTTGAATCCCTCTGCAGGGGCAGATTTCAGTTTCGGGGCATTGATTTTTGCCCTTCCACCATGGAACCATCAGCCCACAACTGTTAGCTCTTCACGGCATCTACTTTCCAGGCACTTGTTAGGGATGGATGTGGTTGCATCTATAATAATAAAAGCATAATATGCTAATTAGACCAGGTGACCTTCCAGACCAAGCTGGGGCTGCGAGGGCCAAGCCTTTTGAAGGAATTTTGTGCATTGGGCCTTTAGTAAGGAAACAATATAGAATAAGAAAAGAAGAGGGCTCAGGACATAAATCACCAATGTTCAGATATTTAGGAAAGGGGGAGATAGAAATGAAATGGCCAAAGAGGGCAGAGGCAACAGAAAGATATTTTTAATTCAGAGAAAGTGAGCAGGTGAGCAGGTCTGTCAAATGCTCATGAAAAGTCATATTAGACCAAGATTAAAATATAGATTTTTATATAATTTTAAAATGGCGGGAATACAGAGTATATTTTTGTGATGTTCAGAATTGGAAGCTGATTTGGGATTAGCTGTGAATCATGAAAAATGGTTTAGGAAGTAAAGCAATTCTGTTAAGTAGATAATTATTCCAACTATTTTGGCTGGAAACTACAGTAGAAATAAGATTGGGAAGAAGATACAGGGTTTATGTTTGTTTTATTTTAGAAATGATGGTGGATAAGGTGAAAAGGTTGAACAAAGAAAGTTTATAATCAGTGAAGCAAGATTCCTAAGAAGGTAGCAAGTAAGGAAATATTGACTACACTCTAAAGACAGGAGGAAGAGTTGGTGCAGATGCAGGTAATCTTGGAGATGGGTTGTAGGGAGTTGAGGGGGAGGCCAATTTGATGGCTTGGATTCCTCTGAGTTAAGAAGCAGGGACAAGGTATTGAATTTGAAAAAGTGTGAAGTTTTGAAGAGAGCAGTAAAGATGTTTGTTAGATGGTGGGTAAGGACTATAAAAATACATATGTCTGGAAAAATCCAGCAAGGTGGCCCAGCAGCTTAAGATTCACTTGCGGTTGGTTATCATAAATTTATAGTGATAACAATCTGTCCCATTGTAATTTCTCCTCCAACTCTCAGTCTGGGATTGTGAGATAAGGCTGTGGGGCAGAACATAGCCATCAGAGAGTTATGGGTGTTTGCAAGAAAGTGACTGTGATGATGGACCATGGAATGTAGGACAATAAGGAGGCACTAAAGCCAGGAACAGGCTACACGGTTCAGTATAAGGGGCAGCTAAAATAAATTCAAGACATTAATGAGTTTCCATAATTTTCAAGTAAAGGATTGAGAGCTACTTCCTTGGGGGAAATAGGAGAGTTGTTGATTTCAGGAGTGGGGTCGGGGGGGATGTGACAACTTTAGAATGAAATAGAGCGGTTAATAATGTCGCTAAGTGTAAATATGCAGAATTGTTGACAGTAAAGTCTTCAGAACATCCAAGTCCCTTAGGCCAGTTGGCAAACTCATTAGTCAACCAAGCCAAATATCAACAGTATAACGATTGAAATTTCTATTGAGAGCCAACATTTTTAAACTTAAACTTCTTCTAACGCCACTTCTGCAAAATAGACTCGCCAAGACCATGGTATTTTGTGAAAGAGCCACACTCAAGGGGCCAAAGAGCCGCATGTGGCTCGAGAGTTTGCTGACCACAGCCTCAGGCTAATGGAAAAGGATGGTAAGGAAGATATTAAGGCAGATACTTGCTTATTGTGAACCAGATGTATGTCAGGGATTATATCATTTTATTTTTTCAGCAGCATTTGCAAGTGGTTATTTGTATTTCACATTTATAGAGAAGGAAGCTAACACTCAAGGAGTTTAGGTAGTTTCCCAAAGTCACCCAGCAAGTAAATGTCCCATTTGAGATTCCAACTTAGTCGTATTCAACAGAATTCAATCTCAAGCCAACTTATCTATACTCAGCCTTAGTTTTCTCACCTGTAAAATTCAAACAACATTTATACCTACCTCAGAGTGTGAGCTAAATATGTAAATTATTTAGATCTCTAAGAAGTGCACGTTAAATGGTGAATACATGTTAACACAAATAGTAACTGCTTTTATGCATTGCTTTATTTGTACTTAGTTGTGTAAACACAAGCTAAAAAATCTTGCTTCAGAAATATAAAACAGAGCATATCCTTCAGATTCTTCTTTTAAACAAAAATTGTACGTATTTAAGGTGTATAACATGATGTTTTGATATACATATACACTGCTAAATAATTAGTAAAACCAAGCTAGTTAACATATCTGTCATCTCACAATTATCTTGTGTGTGTGTGTGTATGTGTTTGTGTGTGTGTGTGTGTGTGTGTGTGTGTGTGTGTGTATGTGTGTTTGTGTTAAGAACATTTAAGATCTGTCCTCATATTTGCAACAACATGGATGAATGTGGAGGACATTATTCAAATTGAAAGAATCCTGTCATAGGAATATAAGTGCTGCATGATGTCACTTATACGTGGAATCTGAAAAAGTTGAACTCATAAAAATAAAGAGTTTAATGGTGATTGCCAGGTGACTGGGCGGTAGATCAAAGGGTACAAAGTTTCTGTCATACAGGATGAATTCTAGAGATCTAATCACCACAAGAGGAATATAATTAAACATACTGTGTTGCATACTTGAGATTCCTTTATTCAGATAACTAGGAAGGTGTTCTTACAACCATAGCTAAGTCAAGATCAAGGGCACATAACTCTTTCTACACAAATTTATTTAAAAATTTATTGCAAAGAACCACATATTAAATCAATGACTAAATGATAAGTAATTTGATGATACTCTTATGTTGGAAGATTCTTGCCCCATTAAAGACACCTGAAATTTGAGGCTCCCTCATGAATAAAAATAATGTAGACATCTGTGCCACCTAAGAAAAAAATTGACCATCATTAGTGGCACCCTTGCATCTGCTCTATTTCTGAGTGTGAAGGTGTGAAGATAAGAGCAAAAGTGGGTGGGCCTGAGTGACAGTGATTAAGGGAAGTTCTGGAATAATGGAACATGATGGACCATGGTCGCGGTGAGTGGCTATGCCTGAATGGACCTTCGTATAATTGATGAAGGCAATGCACACTTTGACATGGATGGGAGCTGAACGCCTTTGAGAAGAAAGGGAACACACTCCACATGACTCTGTGAAAGTGACTGCCAGATACATGATTAGTATGGGCTGGCAAAGGCGGACACAGTAACCAGGTGTCCTTTGATAAAAGTAAATAATGCTGGATGGAGCAACTATTTTCTGCTAATATGAACCCCATTGCTTGACATTTAATTAGGCTCTTTTTGGAGGTAATACAATTGCTTTTGAGTCTTTCTCTATGTTTTCCATGCAGCTTGTATGAGCCCATGGGTAGCAATGAGCTAAGGTCATGTTAAGAGGTGTGTATGTCCCGTTTAATCTTATATGACACTTGTTATTGTACTACTGTTTCATCCACTTTGTTGGAAGCCTGAGATACAGCAGCTTTTCCCTCACATGTCAAATATGGCATGCCTGTTGTCATACTCGACAGGCTGGATGTCAGAAAGTCAGAGCTCCGTGTTCCGGAAAATGGAAAAGTATAATAAAATCCCTACAGTCCCCAGATAAGTGTCTGAAACTCACTTCGTGGCTGAGAATTGGAACCTGAATGCAGAGGGTGGTACCCGAAATTGGAGCAACCTTTTCTTCCTTCTCCACATCCTCTTCTGCTCACTGACAGAAGAGATGAAGGGTTAGGGCATTGTTCAAAAGCAGAGCTGGCAACCTAGGCAGTTTGGCTTGGTGGGTAGAGCATCAGCCTGTGGATTCAAGGGCCCCAGGGCATGTACCTTGGTTGCAGGCACATTCCCAGTGGGGGGTGTGCAGGAGGCAGCTGATTGATATTTCTTTCTCATTGATGTTTCTAACTCTCCCTCTCCCTTCCTCTCTGTAAAAAATCAAGAAATGTATTTTAAAAAATCAGAGATGGCCATGGCTGCCCCATGGGACCTTCTTACTTGCTGAGGCACCTAAGAAATCCAAGGCAATGCTCTTCATGCATTCTCTGAATATGCTTTTCAATTTCATAACACTTCCCTGTTTCATAATAAGAGAGAAAGATGCCCATCCTTTAAGTTCTTTTCCTCCCCTACTATGAGGTAGTTTCAGCTACCTTTTTCTTTTTTCTGCATTTGCTAAATATTTTTTCCTTTATTGATTAAGTTATTACATATGTGTCCTTATCCCCCAATTCCCCAGGCCCCCTCACTCCTGTTCTTTTGCTGTCTTTTTTTTTTTCCTGTCAGGTTTCCTTTTGTTTCTATGATAGATAGAAGCAACTTTAAAGAGAGAGGCAAGCATAGTGAGAAATCCTATTTGCGGAGAGTATCTGACCAAGTTTCCTTATGCCCTCCTGTACTGGCCTAGACACATACCAACACAAGTCAAGGTGATGACAAAGAGAACGCCATGTGGCCTCAGCCATAATTATACTAATTGAAACAATGTGTAGACCAAGCCTTAGGGTACAGAACATGACAACTGTGTACTTATATGGGAAATGGGTGATAATATTAGAAATTAGAACTGTCCTGGGGAATAGCAGTCATTTTGTTCATCCTACATACAAGTATCTAGGGCAATGGTTGGAAAACCGCGGCTCACCAGCCACATGCGGCTCTTTGGCCCCCTGAGTGTGGCTTTTCCACAAAATACCACGTGCGGGCATGCACATAGAGTGCAATTGAAACTTCGTGGCCCATGCATAGAAGTTGGTTTTCGGCTCTCAAAAGAAATTTCAATCGTTGTACTGTTGATATTTGGCTCTATTGACTAATGAGTTTGCCAACCACTGGGCTAGGGCACTAGTCTACTATTTTTGTTGTTGTTGTTGTAAATCCTCACCAGAGTATATTTTTTCATTGATGAGAGAAACACACGGATTGGTTTCCTCCTGCATGAGCTCCAAGGAAGGCCCACTGAGCTAAATGGCTAGGCCCATTGATCTACTACCTACCGGGAGCCCTTGAAGGAGTTGAGGCATTGCAGTGTGTGGGTACAGTAACTCCCACTGTAGTTGCTTTTGCCTGGGAGCAAATGTTCTGGAACATTTTGGGGTGTCCTTGTACTGTGCCTCTTCCTTGATGATGGCCCACTAACCATTACCACAAACAGTCATTCTTTCCACAACTACTTTTCTCTTGGCAGCCTCAGCAACACCCATCGCACACATGCTGACATTTGTGTCGGTTTCTTAAATTTAGTCAGTGATCATTGGGGAATCTCTGTCATATTTTCATTTAGGACAAAACTCCTAGGGAGGCTGACTGGAACAGTGGAGGCATCCAGGGGCTCATGATTTACAGAGACATTTGCTGTTTCTTTTGAGAGAGAAGTTTGGCACAGGAAATCTGTTAACACTCCCCTGGATTGTGTTGCCACCATCCTTATTATTGACCCTCACAACTCAATCTAATTCAGAGGCTTGATAAGAGTTCCTGCCATCTAGGGAAAATAATGAATTCAGCATTTTATGATACTCTATTTAAATTTAAATACAGTAAGTCAATCATATGGAATTAAAATGTATCTGTGCTCCTAACTAAAATTGTCATGTTTATTCAGAATTTTAAGCTTCTGACACCTTAGTTCTACGTACACCAGGAAATTTTAAATGCTTAAACCAAAATCTGGGAAAGGTTTTATCTATGTATCTTTCTACATACATATACACATATAAGTACTGAACCATAGATACATGTCTTTCCTAGTGTATGTGCTCAGCTATGTGAATATATATTTCTAGTACATACATTTGGCATTATACAGAATTAAATGCTCCTCCTCTTTGTCCTTTTCTGTCTTCCCATTTAGAAATGAAAGCTCAATAATGCAGGATCTTTAAGCAAATGATCAACTCTATTTTCACTTTTGTTACTCAACTTTAGGGGCTTTTAACAGTTACTGTTAGGCAATGCACAATATCCATGGATTGGAATAACTTTATAATCAAATAAATTGCAATGCATGTAATCTATACAATAAGTCATGTTTTCCAGTCTGTAGTGCCCTTTCAATTCTCTGCATGATATTTCTGTCTAAAAGGCACTAATAGAGACATTCTGATCTTGAAAAGAAAAGTGAGGAAAATCAACATCTAAAACTCGGAAAAGTCCTGGGTAGTAAAAGGTCTTTGTTCTGCAGAGTGTTCTCCCACAGAGAAACAGAATTTTCTTTTAGCTTTTACATTTGACTCCCATGCTCTGAAATATAATAATCAAAGCTCTTTGCTACCTTATGTTGAATCTCCTGTACATGAAATATTTTTATTCAGCAAGAAATGGAATTCTTTTCCCCAAATAACTTGATGAAAGCTTGAACATTTGCCAGTTAAAAATATCTTTTTTATTATGATGTTGTAAGAAACTCCTGGTAGGCTACTGGGATAATTAGCGAAGACTGGAGGATATTTAATTAGTTTTCCAGGATGCATATGAGAAGACATCACACGTTATCATGTGTTGCTGATGATTTTATCTTGCTCTCTCTAGATGTTGAGATACCCTGGTGTTAGTTAGGATGCTTAAATTAGAGATCCGAGGTAATATTGAAACCGAGAAAAGTTTGACTTGTTTGTAAGACCGTGTGAGCCTTCATTCTCCAGCAGCCGCTGTGGCCCTCACATCCTTCCTCTTAAGCAGATTAGATGAACCAGTCAATAGCTCCCCTACAGGAAAGAGGTATTTTGCCATTTCAGGGATTGAAAAATGTCTTTCCCTTGTGTTTCAATGAAAAGAAGAAATGTAACTAATGTGCTTGGAAATTCTTTCATATTCATTAGGCACCTTGATGGTCTTCTCTAGCTTCGGTGTGGTTGGGACAGGAATTTCAAGGTAGATTTCTTAGGCTAGAATCCACTAATGTAGATCCTTGCACACTCAAACAAAACTAAAAAAAAAAAACTCTCCAGCAAAAGCTTTTCCATGACATCTGCCAAATAAACCCTGGAGGGTGGCAGGGAGATGCAGGGTGAGAAGCAAAAGCAAGAGGGAAATTGATGGAAGAGATTGATGGATTTGATGGGCTCTATCCTATTACTGATGGGGAAAAGGGAAGGAGTAGGACAGCTTTATTCTCTAATCCTTAAAGTAAAGAGAGAGTGAGTACAAAAACAAAATGAAAATCAGAGAAATGGTCTTTCCTGGAACCTAACTCTGGAGGAGCTGAAACGTATGAGTGGGATTCCAATCTAGGGGTGATCAGAACAGAATGTGAAAGGTTAGCTGGAAATGAGAAGAAAAATGGATACACGTTATGCAATTAATTCCCTGCAGCTCACATAAGGGGCACCTGCTTCAGAAACAGCAGTTCAGGAGAAGGCCGTCAATGTCCTCAAGCTGCAATACTTGAACAAGTGCTGGGATTTCAGCAAGCACAGTTCACAGGCGGGTGGCACCGCCAGGAGCGGGGTGCTTCAGACCAGGATAGAAACCTTGTCCCACAGGCCAGATCTGGCAAGCTATTTATGTAAATAAAGTTTTATTGGGACACAGCTCAACTCCTTCCTTTGTATTATCTACTGCAACATGCAGAATATTGCCTGCTTTCTTTTGCAGTTTGCTACAAGGCTGTATTACTTCAAGGACCTAGTGGAAGAGTAGCAGCAGAGACCTTATAAGTCCTGGGCTTTTACAGAAAAAGCTGGCAGATGCCTGCACTGGTAGCCATGGTAGTCAGCTGCACTCTGATGTATCAGGCAAGTCAGAAACAACCTCCATGCTGTTTTCCATGCAGTTCGCATAATTGTACGCCTCTACCAATGGGGTACAAGTGTTCCATTTCTCCACATCCTCACCAAAACTCATCTTTTGTTTTTTTGGTAATAACATCCTAGTAAGTGGGAGGACATAGCTCATGTGCTTTTCACTTATATTTCCTTGGGGAATAGACATGTTGAGCATCTTTTTTCTGTTGTTGTTTTTTTTAAAATAATATTAATTTTACAGAGAGAGGAAGGGAGAAGGATAGAGAGATAGAAACATTGATGACATAGAGACATAGATTGCCTACCTCCCACACTCCCTCTACTGGGAATCCAGCCCACAACCTCAGCTTTTGTGTAATACCTTTAAATTAATCTCCCACACTAGGGGTTTAAATGTTGAGACTGGAAAAGCAACATTTTCCTTCTGTATACTCTACTTTATTCTTTATTCTCTCAACAAACTACTAAACCAGCATTTTTGTTTTATTCTTCTCAAAAAACTACTAAGCGAGGATTTTTTTTGTATTTCCATCTAATTACTACCCAGTCTTCCTATTTGAGGCTAATAGCAGGGTTTGCATGGTATACGAAGGTTTGTTTTTTTCTTCCAAACAGAAAGTTACAGTGTGGGTTCTCCAGGTCTAATTTTTGATTTATTCAAAAAAGGAGAAATGTATTTGGACACCTCTAACTCTAGTTAATAGCCTGGCTTGCAAGGCTGTTTTGCTAGAGCTTAGTTCTACTTTGAGGATCAGAGGCTAATTATTAATTACGTTTTGCTCTTTGTAACAAATATTAATCTCCTCCCACATTTCTCCTCACCCCAGCCTTGCTCTTCTTCAGCAGATAGACACTTTGGGTTAATTAACCTACCTCTCTGAACTCAGACAATAAAAGAGAAAAGTTCATCTGCTTCCTACTCTCTCACCTCATCCCTTAGCAAAAGGAAGGACTACATTGTAAGCTATTTCATTTCACCTGCATCCTGCTTGCATCATTGTATCTAGAAACCTATTATCACAACTGAAATAATTTGTTCCCCATCTAGAAGGTGTTTCTATCTATTCTGTGACAAAAGAAGGCCTCCAAACAGAAAAACAGGTGTTTGAAGTAGGAAGCCGTCAACTTGTACAGCTCTTCTCGCCACAGTCACAGGTGCTTCCAGGTGGTGGATAAGGTGTAGGTTGGGCTGTCATATGCTACACATATAATCCTATATAACAAAAGGCTAATATGCAAATCAACCAAACAGCATGACCTGTCATTATGATGAGCTCTTACAACCTGGGAGCAGATGCTCAATGCAGGAGCTGCCCCCTGGTGGTTGTGTGCTCCCACAAGGGGAGTGCTGCTCAGCCAGAAGCTGGGTACACAGGCTGGGGAGCACAGCAGCAGTCAGGAGGTTCTCCCGTCAGCAGCACTAAGGATGTCCGACTGCCATGGGGAGTGGGCCTAAGCCAGTAGTAGGACATCCCCTGAGGGCTCTGTGAGAGGGTGCAGACTGGGCTAGGGACACCCACCTGCTCCCCAGTGCATGAATTTTGTGCACCAGGCCTCTAGTACTTTAATGAAATGATTTGCTAGTTTTCCAAAACAAACAAAAAAAGAAAGCACTGGACCAGTGGTTTTCAACCTTTCGAATGCCACGACCCTTTAATACAGTTCCTCATATTGTGGTGACCCCAACCATAAAATTATTTTTGTTGCTACTTGATAACTGTAATTTTGCTACTTCTGTGATTTGTAATGTAAATATCTGTGTTTTCCGATGGTCTTAGGTGCTACAGCAGCGGTTCTCAACCTGTGGGTCGTAACCCACAGGTTGAGAACCGCTAGCAGGGTCGCCTAAGACCATCAGAAAATACAGATATTTACATTATGATTCATTAACAGTAGCAAAATTACAGTTATGAAGTAGCAACGAAAATAATTTTATAGTTGGGGGTCATCACAACATGAGGAACTGTATTAAAGGGTCGCAGCATTAGAAAGGTTGAGAACCCCTGCACTAGACTATCAAAAAAACAAAACAAAACAAAACAACAACAACAAGCAAAAAGACTAGCAAACACGAACAACATTTTGCAGCACAGTCAGTTGACTTTTACACCAGTCTTATACCAGCTTCTAGTAGATGCATTGATTATGAAAACAAAATAGTGCCATTCTAGTTTGTGATTCATATCTAATCGTCTTATGTCTACATAAGACGTCTTACGTCTTATGTTTACGCCCTGTAAATGATCTGCTAATTGTTCTAGTCCTTTCAGGACTATAGATAGATTTTATGTGGTTTCTCTGATTTCTCATGAACTATAACATTGATCCCAATCCCAGAAGTTAGTGTCCTGCTTGTCATATACTCACTCAAAAAGTTTCACCCTTTTTAGGGTCATAGGCAATAAACTATAAAGGCTTTTTAATAGCCTTAGCTTTTAAATACAACAGAAAATTGTCTGTTAGTCATCTGTCTCTCTCCCATCTATCTTCACATATATCTAGTAACATTTATGTACATGTATGCAATTATAGATTCTGTGTAATTAAATGATAATTTCTGTGTCTCTCGCTCATAAAGTATTTGAACATAGACTCCACCTTATTTTTCTATAGGCATCTTATACCAGTCAATCCCCCAAATTCTGAGTAAGAAAAAAAAAACTTACTCTGGCTAACCTGAAATGTCCCTAAATAACAAAGGAATCCTGGTCAGCTAGCAGAGCTAGAGGAAACAAATATCATTGAAGGCAACTTAGTCAATTTGTTGGCCTTTTAGAAATTATAAATATTTATTAAAAAGTAAGTAACATATCCCTGCCTCAGTTAAAAAATACAATAAAGAATCAAAAGAGTGTAAGTTCTGCAAGATATGGTGTTTGCTAAAATGCGGCAAGAGCAAAATGCCATAATTCCTAAGTAGCTGAAATCAATCAAAGAAGTGAAATGTGAAGTTTGACATTTTTAATATATTACACTATTTACCTTAATACAAGTGACATAATTGAGGTAAATTAAATAGAGGAGAGAAACAACTGAGCTGTAGCTAAATCATGTTTCAGTCAATGTTCAAAGTTTTCTTTAAAATATGTTCAGAATTTTTTAACTTCTGGAATGATTAGAAGTTGGAATTTTTAGATAATAGAACTTGTCACTCATTTCAAGTTAATGAATTGATATTTTTTCATTAACTTATATTCTCATGACAATAACAGAGACTGTGTACTTTTAAATGAATAATATTAACATATAAAAAGAATTATGGTTGTAGACAAAATTATCCTGAAAAAATTACTGAAAATTAGGCTGATATCCCGAGAACAGAGTATTTAATATACATTTTCTGATTGTAATATTTTCCTGAAATTTTATTTAAGGCCCACTACTGACATTATTTTAGTCAATTATATTAAAGGGTAGAGAAGAAAGCAAAATACATTTGAAAATAGTCACTTGTTTTATACAAAGATCTTTTTCTTTTTATTTCAGTGTGTAATTAAGGGACATTTTAAAGCCCACACAACATAAGAACTATAATAAAAGGACGACATATGCAGAAGGAAATGTTTTAAGAACTATGCAATGATTTTCTTTTTCTTCTTAGTTTTAGAAGCTACAAAAAATCAGATTAAATAATATAAAGCAAATATTGACCATCAGCAAGCAAACATTTATACTCAGAAAAATACAAAATAACAAATAATATGAAACAATGCTCAATTTTAGTTGGTTTCTTAAAAAAATAATTATAACAACACTTCATACAACTGTGAAAATATTTTGGAAACATCTTTAACATAATCCCTATTAGTGAAATAAATGTCGTGAAATTGGCACTTTCATGCTGATTACATGACCATGTATATTTATACAATTTTCTTTTTAAAAATTATAACTTGAAAAAATAATTTTAAAAATGAATAATTCATGTTTGTTTGTGTTGTTTTATTTTTGTGGGCAGCTTTGCATTCAAAATTAAAATTTTGATATAATTTTCAGTAGCTATTATGTCTCTCTATTCTGAAATATCTTGTCCTGTGACTCCTTCCAGGGATGTGATAAGGTTGTCATTCACTTCTCTGTTGAATCCAGAAATGACCCTGTGACTTCTTGGGTATACAAAGTGTTAAGTGGGATAGGTGTGGGTTAAGAACACAAATTGTTATGTAAGTTGCAGAAATAATAGGCAAAATAAACACAATATAATGTATTTCTTTGTCAAGGCTCCCAATATTTAGAGCAAGATTACTCTTAAAATGCTGATGAAACTACTTGTGCAGTAAGTGCTCTGATGTTCATTTGCATCGAATCATTTATTCCCCCATAACGATTGTATAAATATCCTCTCTTCAGAGCTAAAGATTTATAATGCTGTATTATAAGAATGTTGTGTCTCTAAAAAGCAGAGTAAGGGCACAGCCCACTAATTCAGTTTGTCATTTTCACTTCCTCTCTTGCCTTCCTTTCTCATCTCTGCAAAGTTCCAGTGTTGATCCCATGCTTCAGGTGCCAGTCAATGGGAGGATGTGGCTTTGAACTTACATAAAGGGTCTGTCTCATCAGGCTTAGGTTGTCCCTGTATCAAGGACCACAGAGGTTGTGGCTTACGTGTGTTGCAGACCCCTCCTTCTGCATGTCATCTCCAGTTGACATAGGCATCCTATCAGCTCTGTCTATAACAGAGTAATCCCCCTGTAACTCTCCTTGGAGATAATTTATCTTCTAGATTCTTCCCAAGATTTTAACATCACTTATCGGAAAGATAATGTAAGTGTAGTTCTGAAGATATGGACACAAGGATACTGTGGATGAAAGAGGAAAGGCTGTGTTGTTTTTACTATGGGTACACAAAATATCTGTGTAAAGAGGAGTGCTAGGCAATCAGGTGAGAAGGATATTTTCTGACATGGCATCTTAAATTAGAATATTAAGTAATAAACACTAATATTTATTAGTAATTAGAGGCCCAATACACGAAATTTGTGCATGGGGAGTGGGAGTTTGGGGGAATACCCTCAGCCCAGCCTGTACTTTCTCCAATCTGAAACCCCTTGAGGGATATCCGACTGCCCGTTTAAGCCCGATCCAAGTAGTATTGGAGCAAAACAGGCAGTCGGACATCCCTCTTACAATCCAGGACTTCTTGCTCCCAACTGCTCGCCTGCCTGCCTCCCTGATTACCCCTAACTGCTTCTGCCTGCTAGCATGATCACTGCCTAACTACTCCCCTGCCAGCCAGGTTGATGTCTAATTGCTCCCCTGCCAACCTGTTTGCCTCTAACTGCCCTCCCCTGCAGGCCTGGAACCTCCCAACAGCCCTCCCCTGCTGGCCATCTTGTGGTCATCTGGGGGTAGAATCTTTGACCACATGGTGGTAGTCATCTTGTGTGTTGGAGTGATGGTCAATCTGCATATTACTCTTTTATTAGATAGAATAGAGGCCTGGTGCATGGGTGGGGGCCAGATGGTTTGCCCTGAAGGGTGTCCCGGATCAGGGTGGGAGTTCCCTTGGGGCATGGGGCAGCCTGGGTGAGGGGCCTGTTGTGGATTGCAGGCCAGCCACACCCCCCAGTGACCCAAGCAGAGACCCTGGTGTCTGGGATTTATTTATATTCTACAATTGAAACTTTGTAGCCTAGAGTGGAGCCAAGTTTTTTGCTTGTTCCGTGGTGGCAGCCATTTCTGTTGGGATTTATGTATTTTCTATAATTGAAACTTTGTAGCATTGAGTGGAGGCCTAGGCAGGCAGAAAGCTTGGCTTCCTCCATTGCTGAGGAAATTGAAGCCCCCCTCTTGCTCTCAGTGGCCACAGCCATCTTGGTTGGGGTTTATTTGCATATTTTCTCCTGATTGGCTGGTGGGTATGGCTGTTAAGTGTGGCTTGTGGGTATAAAGGAGGTATGATCAATTTGCATATTTCTCTTTTATTAGATAGGGTGGGTATTAGTAGAATAATAACAGAATACCGATTAGCTAATTTCAAAAGAAAACATCAGAATCATCTTTTTTTAAAAAATATATTTTATTGATTTTTTATAGAGCAGAAGGGAGAGGGATAGAAAGTCAGAAACATCGATGAGAGAGAAACATTGATCAGCTGCCTCTTGCACGCCCCCAACTGGGGATGTGCCCGCAGCCAAGGTACATGCCCTTGACCGGAATCGAACCCGGGACCCTTCAGTCCGCAGTCCGATGCTCTATCCACTGAGCCAAACCGGTCTCGGCCAGAATCATCTTTTATTATTGCCATTCCCATTATCCCTATTTCAAGATTTAAAATCCTAAGCCCT
The DNA here is from genome assembly GCA_027563665.1 of Antrozous pallidus. Classification (NCBI taxonomy): domain Eukaryota; kingdom Metazoa; phylum Chordata; class Mammalia; order Chiroptera; family Vespertilionidae; genus Antrozous; species Antrozous pallidus. The sequence goes on from CM050521.1 coordinate 63,975,377, forward strand.
TTAGGTGATCTTCATATTATAATGCAGAAGTGGTTGCCTATGAATCTTAAAAGTATGGCCGTCTTGGTTGGAGTATTTGATTTGATTGCTCAGAAAAGTGTAATCTCGTTCAAAGATTTCCATGTGAATGCTTGAAATACAGATAGATGATACAAGCCCATGCAATGCCTGACATGTGGATGCACAGGACAAATAGTTGCTGACTAAAACAAGTGAATGAATGAATAGCTAATATTAATGTGTCCACTTCTGTTCAGTTCTTGTAGATTTTAAGATAGTGTCATATGTTTAGCAGGTTAGCCTGCAACAATCATTGTGTTTCAATTTGGGCTAATTTTTGTAAATTACTTGATATGAGATATTTTATATTGGGCCCAAGATTGAGAATGAAAGCAAGATATAAGTATCAAAGATCATAAACTTCTTTCATTGACAATATCAGCATAGCCTCCCCTTCTCCCATTATCAGGGACTCATAATATCTCCAGCTCATTGTGCATCATTCTTCATTGGGTGATCTCGATGTTCAAAATTCAGAATGGTTTCTAAAGGTAGCTCTCATTGTCACATTCAAGTTCCAGGTAACTAGAGAGAAAGGACTTAGATGAGTTGCTTTCTCCTTTGTAAGGACATGCCTTGTGAGAATCATACAACATTTCCACTTCCATATTCCTAGGCAGACGTGACCATATCTAGTTGCAAGAGAGACTGGATATTATGATCTGTGGGTGAGCAGCAATGTCTTAAGCTATGGTTCTATTACAAATTGATTGAATAAAAAATTGGAGAGTGTATTATCTGCCGTTATTCTTATTCTGACCTGGATGATTTAACTTCTTAATTATATTTTAAAAATTTTAAAGTTTGCCCATAGAAATAAATATTTTTCTGAATAATTAATTTACCTATAGAAAAGACACAATGCTATGTCAAGATGTGAATTTACTTTCTTACTATTTATAATTGTGTAACCAGGTAAAAATAAAACATCAGAATTTGCTATGTAAAATATTAGTATTTCACAGTTATAAAGTTTAATTTTAAAGTATCCTAGATATAATCTCTGGGCACTTGAAATCTAAATCCCACTGTCTTCTCTGGACCTTCCTATGCTAAAGAGGGTGAATGCTTTAAAAATAGAACTAGACTTAGCAAACTGCCTGATAGCTCCAAGTCTGGGCACAAGTTTGAGCCTTCAAAGTTGGATATGGTTACAATATAGGTTGGAGAGTAGAAGTAAGGAAGCTACACCTTGAATCTTGTTGCCTAGTGCATATCTCTCCTTTACTCATTCATCAATGTTCATCAACCTTCTCTCCCTAAACACTGCCTCCAGAGTGCATGGGCTCACACACACACACACACACACACACACACACACACACACACACACACACACACACTTATATCTTAGCAGGTTCTTCATATTCCCTCACACACTCTGTGACAAAATAATTGTTTAGTTGTCTATGAAAAAGGGCATTTTAAGCAAACAAAACATCCGGACAGCCCTTAATGACTCAGCTGTTCTTCACCATTGGGCTTCACACACTCCAAGCTGATGAATGGAGTCAAACAGAGCTCCAATCTCTGGGTTGCTTTATGAGAAGGATTTAAAAAAAATAAGTCCTGTTATTATCTTCCTCCCACTCCAACATTTTATTATTTGACTATCTGAAATAAAATTATCTTTCCATGAGCATAATTTCATACCAAAGTAATTTTTAAAAGGCACATTTTAGGTTTAAATAGAAAACAGAATTTAAAAAAAACACATTTCCACCTTCCTTTTTGGTGCAAAGATTAAAATGTGTCTAAATATTACTCTCTCAGAAATGATTCATTATGTGATTACCACATTTTTTCAGTTCAATTTGCCTACTTCTTTTTCATTTAGGAGAGGATTAGAAATACCACTTCTCTTCTCTCCCCATCCTCAGCCCACACATTCCTTCTCTCCTCGTTTGCTGAGTGCGTGTTATAAGTCAAACACTATGCTAGGGGCTGTGGACTTAAAGAAACATAAAAAAGTAAGTTTCCTGCCTTGAGAGAGCCCAGATTTTAATAGCTCTGTAGATGTGTGAATGGATTACTTTTAACAGGAGCCCTTAAAAGTTCTAATGGAGCTACCACTAAGTCATTTGAATGCCATAAAGGATAAAGGGTCCAACTCTCACGGGGGAATCACTATGCATGCTTTTCACTTTATTAAAGTAGGAGTAATAGTGTCTACTAAATATTATCCAGTAGCTCAAGTTTTTGCTAACTTATTTTCGTCCATTTTCACATCATACTTTGTCAGTAAATCCTAGAGAGGAGTATTAAGATCAAGTTAGGAAAAGAGAAACCACTCCAGGTGTGAGACAGTGTCAGAGAAAGAGATAAAGGAGAGGGCAGGAGAGAGAGAGGAGGAATGGGGGCTGGGGTGAGAGAGAGATTTTTTAAATGTTAGAAAAGCTTTAGGAACAGGAGGGAGAAGATTGATAACAAGCTCCTCGTTTGTCTCCAGTGATTGTGCCTTTGAGTTGTTCTTTTCTCACACTGTATCACCATGACTAGTCTATGTGACCCAAAATTATTGCAGCAGTGATATGTCACGATGATATGTCACGATGATATGTCACATTCTGGGCTTGAATATAGAAGGCATTATGGCTTCTGCCTCCCTCTCTCCTCTCTTTGTAGTTCTCCCTCTCCATCTCCCTCTCTTTTTCTCCTATCAGTGTCTGGGGGAAAGCCAGCTGCTACGTTGTGATGACATTTAGGCAGCCATGTGGGAAGGGCCATTCATTGAGGAATGAAGACATCCTGTCAACAGCCAGAAAGAAATTGAGTCCCATGGTCAGTAGTGGTGTGAGGGAGGGCATCTTCATGGAATTGGATTCCCCAACAGAACCTAAGTGAAGACTTCAGATGATTAGAGTCTTCGGCTTGATTCAAATCGCATGAGAGACCCTGGAACAGAACAGTTAGCAGCTAAGCTGCTAAAAAGAGTTCTGGGGTCTTTGTCACACAGCAGTAGGTAACTAATACGAAGAATTCCACAAGTGCCTTCAAGTGCCTCCCGTTAACTTGCACTTGGAGCTACTGGTGCAATTGTCACTGGGCTCTCTAAAATATTTACTTTCTTGAAAATGGCTGTGCTCTTGGTAAAACTACTGTCTTTGTCTGGGTAGCTAGGTTCTGGAGTCACGCCAACCTTGCTGCCATCATAGTGAAAACTGTGTTCAATTGGGAAGCAGGAAGCTTTGTTCCTATGTTTTTGTTTGTTTGTTGTTTGTTTGTTTGTTTTTGTTAATATTGGCAAAACTCAGTAGAACCTGGTTGACTGCTTGGATGGGGAGCCTGGGGCAGCTGCAGGCTTTATAGGATTGTGTGCAGACTCCCAGCTCCAGTAACAAAGAACAGAGGACATTTCAGACTGAGGGTACCCCAGAGAAAATAACTAAAGGAACTACAAAGAATGCATTACTAGCTCTATTTTCTAGGTGAGGATTATACAGCTCAGAGCATAAATAACCTGTCCAAGGTCACACAGAAACAGAAGAAAAGAACCTTTAGAAGGAAAAGAAGCATCTTCCCAAATGATTCTTCCTATGAATGAGTTTAAATAGTGAGAAAGTAGATGATGAAGAATTGAGTTTCTCACCTTTATTTACCACACTACTTTGTCTCAGGCCACTCCTGACTCCCAGGACCATATGGAGAGGAACCGGCACCAGAAGGCATCTCCTTCAATGTGACATCTGTGGGCTGTTTTCTATCACCTTGAACTCATTTATAGGCCTTTTTACAAACACAACATGTTCCCTGGAAGAGGATATATTGCCATTCAGACACGAACCTCTGTGCAAGAAGTGGACATTTCCCCCCTCTCTTTCACCATAAGTAAACTGTGAAGCTATTGAAGCATGAAGAAGAAAAGGGAGAGGAAAAGAGAATGTTTTATTAGTCTTTTCTGGTATAGTAAAGAAAAAAATCAGGATGAAATGTAACTTGAACGTTATTTTTATAAAGTGTAAAAGCAGTCAAGCCTTAGCTGGTTTGGCTCCATGTGTAGAGTGCCACAATGCGGACTGAAGGGCCCAGGGTTCAATTCCAATCAAGGGCACATGCCCGGTTTGTGGGCTTGATCCCCAGATGAGCCATGCACGAGGCAAGCAATCAGTGATTCTCACCATGATGTTTCTCTCTCTCTCTCTCTCTCTCTCTCTCTCTCTCTCTCTCTCTCTCTCTCTCTCTCCCTCTCTGAAATCAATAAATATATATTTAAACAAATAAAAGCAGTCTGTTTGCAATCTGGTTGGTCCTATTGATAAAGCTTTGATTGGCCACTCTTCTCTCTTCAGAGAAATTATTCTGTTTGAGCCCCACTGATGTCAGTAGAATGAACAAGACAGGATAAAAGTCACAAGTGGGATTTTACTAGTGTTTCCTCTATCATTAACCCAATGGTTAGGTAGCCTTTAAAGTGAAAGGAGCACTACAAGTGATAGAGACACACAGGAGGTAATTATGTGCTTTCAGTAAATGCTAAAAGCTCACAGTTTAGGTGATACAATCTCTGGAAAAGCTTGCATTGCCACTTTCATGTGTTTATTATTTTAACAAATTGCATGTTCTACAAAGGCATTTTCTTAAAAAAAAAGGGGGGGGGGTGAATGTACATTAAATCAATTCCTTTATTCAATGCCTATGGAGGAAACAGTTTTTATTCCTTAGATATTTTCATTGTCTATTAAGACTTTATGTTGAATTAACGAACATTTCTCATGGGATCATATTATTCACAAATTTATATCTCGTACCCTCTGGGGCATGAGTCAATAACTGTACCCTCTAGGCAAAGATGGCATACCATTTGTTTCATAAATAAAGTGTTTTTGGGGACACAGCCACACCTGATTTTTAAAAATAGACTCAGTGGTTGGAGTTTTGGTCTGTTGCTATAGGATCACAGGTTCCATTCCTGGCCAAGGGCACATACTTGGATTGCAGGTTCATTCCAGGCTCAGGCAGGGTGCATGTGGGAGGTAACTGATTTCTCTCTCTCTCTCTCTCTCTCTCTCTCTCTCTCTCTCTCTCTCTCTCTCTCTCTCTCTCCTTCCCTCTCTCCTTCCACTCTTCCAAGTTCTCTAAAAATAAATGTAAAAATACCTTCTAGTGAGGATTAACAAGAAGAAAAGATGAAGTGACTGCCAGGGTCTGGGGGGTGGGGGAGAATGAATAGGCAGAGGACAGAGGATTTTTAGGGCTGTAAAATGACGCTATATGATACTATAAACATTTCATGACACACCTGTCTAATATTCAAAATGAACCACCGAGAGTATGCATCAGTGTGAACTCATCAATTATAAAAATGTACCACTCTGGCAGGGATGTTGATAGTGGGGAGGCCATGAAAGTGTAGAGGGAGGGGTAGTGGCAAACCTCTTACCTGCCTCTCTATTTTGCAGTGACCATTAAAATTATCTAAAAGAAATTAGTCTTTAAAATTTTTGGACCCTAGCTGGTTTGGATTAATGGATAGAGCATCTACCTGCAGACTGAATGGTCCCAGGGGCAATTCAGGCTAAGGGCACATGCCTGGATTGCGGGCTCGATCCCCAGCGGGGGGGCGTACAGAGGGCAGCCAATCAATGACTCTCTCTCATCATCGATGTTTCTATCTCTTTTTCCCTCTTCCTTCCTCTTTAAGTCAATGGAATATATTTAAATAATAATAATAATAATAAAATAAAAATGTTGGTAATTGTAACTGCTTTTTTCATACTTTCTTGAGAATATTCTCTCCCTGTCTCCTCCTACTTAAAACAAATACACATTTATCAGTATTTTCTTATATGTGGTCTTAACTGATGTGCATTTTCTTTTTGTTTGTTTGTTTTTTGTTAATCCTTACTTGAGGATTTTTTTCCATTGATTTGTAGAGAGATTGAAAAGGAGGAGGAGAGACAGAGAGAAACATTGATCTGAGAGAGGCACATGGATTTGTTGCTTCCTGCACAACCCAGGAACATGCTCTTGATTAAGCTGTGTAGTTTCACATTGTATATAGTGTAACAATGGTAGGTAGTTCCTCTTCCTTTTCTCCTGTCAAGAGCATTGGAGGTAATCAGTGAAGAAACATTGCTGTCAACTCTGGATCAGCACCTGCCTCAGTGTTTCTGTTATTGTAACTATGTATGCATATATACACATACAACAGGGGGCTTTCATTTTTTATCGTTCTTTAGTCAATCACTTAGAACAATGGGTGACTCAATAAATATGGGTTGGGAATGTAGGAGGAACCAAGATGGTGGCATAGGTAAACACCTATCTTGCTGCCATACACAGCAATTTCAAAACTGCAACTTAACAAAAGAACAAACATCATCCAAAATCACCAGAAAGCTGGCTGAGTGAAAATTCCACAAATAAAAGTGAAGATAGGACACTTTGACTCAGGGGAGCGGCGGAGGAAATCATTGAAGATACGCACGAAGAGAGGTTGGGAGCCATGCGCACACCAGCGGATACGGTGAGTGGCTGAAAACCCGTCCGGTTTTCTCGAACGACGGAGACAAAGATGTCCCACTGAACTGATTCCCCAGCTTTGGGCGAAGTCTAGGGAACCCACAATCATACAGGGTAAAAACTGGACAGTGGGAAGGCATGCCAAAACTCGGGTGCTGCAAGGGTCTGCAAGCTTGTAGAGAGGGTGAGCTTGTGCAGAGTGCATGTGAACTTGGGAACAGCACAGCTGTGTGACCGTGCAGAGAGGACTTGTGACTTACTCTCTTGTTCAGGAAACCACCAGGCTGCATTGTTTTACGACCTTGGGTGAGACATTAGGTGTGCGGACTCATTTGGGGAGAGGCTGAATAGTCCAGCAATGGGTAGAGCTCAGCGGCAGCTTTCTCTCAGAGGTTCTTGCAGCCATTACCACCTGGCACAGAGACCCAGGTGCCACATAGGGTGGATCTGGTGGAAATTAAGGCTGCCTGCTCAGCCTGAAGACTCCGCCCATCCAACCTGAGCACAGCTGACCCTCACAGCCAATTGGCCTGGAGGTCAAACCCTCCTAGTGTTAACAACAATAATCTAGGCTTAACTTCAACAATACTGTGCAACACATAAAGGGCTGCACCAACAGTATCCACCTCAGGGAACTGGGGAGGCTGAGCCACTGTCCCTTAGAGGACATCTACCACCTACCACACAAAGCTAATCAATCAGCTCAGGAAAGCAGCCATCATGCAGAGACATGGAAAGAAATCAGATGTGAAAGAAATGGAGGAAAAACAAAAAACAAAAAATGACTGGACATAGAATTCAAAACCACGGTTATAAGGCTTTTCAAGAGGCTCCTAGAAAAGGCCGAGACCTACAAGGAAATGAATGAGACCTACGAGGATATGAACGAGACCCTCAAGGATATGAAAAAGGACGAACTAGAAATTAAGCATGCACTGACTGAAATAAAAAATATTATACAAAGACCTAAAAGTACTCTAGAGGACTGCAAGAACCAAGTTAAAGATTTGAAATACAAAGAGGTAAAATCCACTCAGCTGGAAAAGCAAGAAACCAAAAGAATCCAAAAAATTGCAGATAGTATAAGGGGCCTCTGGGACAACCTCAAGCATACCAACATCCGAATTATAGGGGTGCCAGAAAAAGAGAGAGAGCAAGACAATGAAAACCTATTTGAAGAAATAGTGACTGTAAACTTCCCCCACCTGGTGAAAGAAATTGACTTAGGAGTCCAAGAAGCGCACCGAACCCCAATATGTAGGAACCCTAAGAGGACCACACCAAGGCACATCATAATTAAAATGCCAAGAGCAAAAGACAAAGAGAGAATATTAAAAGCAGCAAGAGAAAAACAGTTACCTGTAAGGGAACACCCATATGATTGTCAGCAGATTTCTCAACAGAAATGATGCAGTGGCAAGAAATATTCAAAGTGATGAATAGCAATAATCTACAACCAAGATTACTTTACCCAGAAAAGCTATCATTCAGAATTGAAGGTCAGATAAAGTGCTTCATAGATAAGAAAAAGCTAAAGGAATTCACCACCAACAAACCAATATTATATGAAATGCTGAAAGATATTATTTAAGAAGAGGAAGAAGAAAAAGGTAAAAATAAAAATTATGAACAAAAAATACACATCTATCAACAAATAAATATAAAAATCAAGTGAATTAAAAATCTGATGAACAGGATAAGCTGGTGAATATAATAGAATCATGAGCATAGAGAGGGAATGGACTGACAATTCTTGGGGAGAAAAGAGGTGTGGGAGGTGCAGCAAGAGACTGGACAAAAATCATGCACCCCTGGGAGAGGACAGTGGGGGGTGGTGAGGGCAGAGGGTGGGATGGGTACCGGGTGGTGGGGAAATATAGGGGGGAAAAGGGGGTACAATGTAATTAATAAACTGAACAACAAAGATTAAAATATTAAAAAAATAAAAAAATGAGTTGAAGGTTGAGTTTTGAATATATGTTAAAAACTTACCACAGTATCCAAATATAATGTGTGTAATATTATTAGATATTGATTATTTTCTTTACTTATTATGTCCTACATACTCCTTTTTTTCTTTAGGTATAATATCTTGTTTTGTTAAATATATGAAAAGGTTTGTTCAAAGATACAACATTAAAATCAATGACACTGACCAAACGTGGCTAGATCTATTCTTTGTATAGGGTTTGCTTTTTGCCTTTCTGTTTTTCACGTACTTTTATTCACTCAAGAGATTCCTCTGGGAATACCATGTTCTTTTATGCTTTTGTAACTTAAGGAAGTAGAAAGAGAGACCGCCCTAATGTGGAAAAATACATCGTTTACTAGTACAAGTAATCAAGAGTGGGTTAGAACCACAGCCTCTACCAACTTATCTAGAGATGTGACTTGAGTCAGGTCCTTCCCATTACATGAGGAGTTTGTTTATTCTCCATTTTTAATTACGGTCAAAGACTTCCTCAAGAACCCTTATGGAAGGATTCAAAAGATAATTCTTGTGAAAGTACCCAGTTCACTGAACCAAACCATACCAATGTTTGCTAGAATTTCTTGTTAAAATATCAGTAATTATAACTATTATAGCTTCAACAATTGTTCCAATTTTTATTATTAATGATTAAAATGAGATTATTAAGTGGCTCTTATATACACTTGAAAAAGACCAAAATAGAAAATGACATATGGAAGTGGTCGACAAACTGCGGCTTGCGAGCCACATGCGGTCCTTTGGCCCCTTGAGTGTGGCTCTTCCACAAAATACCATGGCCTGGGTGAGTATATTTTGAAGAAGTGGCATTAGAAGAAGTTTAAGTTTAAAAAATTTGGCTCTCAAAAGAAATTTCAATTCTTGTACTGTTGATATTTGGCTCTGTTGACTAACGAGTTTGCTGAACACTGATATAGAGCAAAAATAAAGCCTACTTTTATCCTGATTGTATCCTCCTAAATTCATGAAATCTAGTCACTGAACTTGTCTTCCGTGTCTTAGCACTCACTTGTTCAGAGTTCCTCACTCTCATGCAGCTTTCAGTCACTGACGCTTGAAATGTTTGAAAATGGATTATTGGAAAACAAGCCAGAAAACAGCAACAGTAAAATAAAACAACCTTTTGATTGGTGATGTGTGTCTATTCCCATGGTGCAAATTGTTGATGTCATTGAATGTGAAGTTAGCAAGAGATACCCACAGATTTCATTTTATATAGGCTCCAGCAGCTTGCTTTCAACTCTGGCATTCTGTGATTCATTCAGACAGTCTATCTGTACTTTCATTTCTGCTGCTGCTGCCATGAATTAGCAGAAAATTGTAGACTTTATACGCTTTCTCTGGTGCCAGCTGACAAATCCCATAAATCATCCCAAGATCCAATGCTGATTTATTGGGAGTGGGCACCTGTGATCCTGTAGAAAGAATGTTTCTGAGGCCACATCTCAGCTCAAGAAGAGAGAGAACTCTAATTACTTAGTGCTGTTTGCCACGACCATGAGAGGACAGCCTCTTCATCAGTATTTGAAGCTTTGCCTAAACAAACCTGTCATCATGAGAGGACCTGAAGGCCTTTGCACCTTCCTTAGGTTTTATAAACATTTCAACTGGTGGAGACAAGACTCCCTTGTATATAGCCCCCTCCCATCCTCAGTGACCAATCATTTGATGCAAGGTGTGCTAGGGGAGAGGACTCTACCTTGGGCCAGGCAGCTTCCTTAAACTGAGGGCACTTTCTGGTGTGTGAGTCAGCCTAAGGACTGAATGGAACATTGACCAGTTTTAGAAATTTTAGGCTGGATAGGAAGGAAAAATAGCGCCGTGGTAAATAGGCTATCAGCCTCATGCTAGTCCGTGTATATAATACCTAAAGAACTTCAGGTTAAAAAAAATGGATACAGAGACAGAGAAGCATGGAACAGACTGTTGGACTACAGCGGGAAGGCAGAGAAAGTTGGGGTGTGGGGGACATGCTGCAAGAGATCAACCAAAGGACTTGGATGCACGCATAAAAGCATAACCAATGGATACAAGACCCTGGGAGAGGGGGCAGGTGAAAGCATGTGCTGGGGGGTAGGAGAGGGCATGTGCTGGGGGGCATGTGCTGGGGGTAGTATCCATAACCAATGGATATAAGACCCTGGGAGAGGAGGCAGGTGAGGGCATGTGCTGGGGGGTAGTATTACAAATAGTAATACATATGTCTCCTTTTTTCCCCCTTTGACCTCCCTTGTATATAGCCCCCTCCTACCCTCAGTGACCAATCATTTGATGCAAGGTGTGCTAGGGGAGAGGACTCTATCTTGGGCAAGGCAGCTTCCTTAAACTGAGGGCACTTTCTGGTGTGTGAGTCAGCCTAAGGACTGAATGGAGCATTGACCAATTTTAGAAATTTTAGGCTGGATAGGAAGGAAAAATAGAGGGGGAGGTCAATGGGGGAAAAAAGGAGACATATGTATTACTATTTGTAATACTTTAATATATATATATATATATATATATATATATATATATATGTGTGTGTGTGTGTGTGTGTGTGTGTGTGTATTTAAAAAAAACAAAAGAACAAACAAACAAAAAACTATGGTACATCTACACAATGGGATGCTACATGGCAATAAAAAAGAAACAACTCTTGATAAACATAAAAAATAAAGGACTTCAGATTGCCAGTTCTCTCCTACAGACAAAGCATCCAATTCTATTGGGCTGCCTTATCCATTAAAGAGAATGGAATATTATTGGGGATGCAGTATAATTAAAATCAAAGTGTCCTCAACCTATAATTGTTTTCTTTCTCTTCTCCATCAAGGTAGATGAGAAAGAAAACAATTTTGTTATTGAGTAACCATTAAACCAGAGCTGATACACATCACAAGCAATGTGTTAAAGACACTGCTGAGACAGAAAGAACCCTCACTGTTTTGCATAGCCAAGCCAATGCAGCTCACGTTCTCAAGATAAACAATAACTAGTCCTAAGGAAGAAGACTTCAGAGCATGAAGTTCAACCTAAGTTCACTTGGTGATAGGGTTAGCCTCAGTGTTAGAAAATTGGCTTTCGCCAAAGGAAAAATGAACTTTTTAAGTCTTTATGACTGAAGGTAGTTTTGCATCTTGGGACAGGGAGCTCTCTAAAGTTAGCCCACCTGCCCACAGAAACTGGGAAATAGGAGTTCTGTCTTCCTTGATGATTACATTTCAATGAGATGACTCCCTGGTCTTTGTAAAAGACACTTCTGGGTCTCCAGTCAGGCAGAAGGCTAATGCAAAGTTTACATACATTGAAAAGAGATAGAGAGGAGACTTACAATCACACATTTTGTAAAGCAAGTACTATAAGAAAAGAGGCAAAGTCTTCCTTCTTTTTGAACAGTGAGAATTAAGCCTCCATTTTTTAAAAATTTGTTTTGTCCTCACATGCTTACAGGGATAATACAACTTAATTATGCTTAAGTACACAATTAGTTTCATCCTAAGTAAAAGTGTGAGGTCATGAAAATACTTTATTCTGCCTGCCATAGGTCTGATTTTCAGGTAACAGGCTCTGAGATTTATATGCAAGAATTTTATTGGAAAATAATCCTGGGGATGTAGTCTTGCTATCCCACAGTATGTGTATTTGGATGGGTATTATTCTAGGTTGATTATGTCTAAGACACAAAAGACTCAGGAAGGGTGTTTTACCTTTCCCATAACTGCCTAAAATCCTATCTAATAAAAGGGTAATATGCAAATTAATCATCACTCCATCACAAAGATGACAGCGCTCAGTTCTCTCAACCCTGCCAGAGTCCCCTAGTCCCGGGGTGGGTGGCAGCTGAGAGCGGGCAGCGTGGGCAGCCTAGCAAGTGTTCCACTCCAGCCGTGGAGCACCTCTGGGCTGCAGAGAGACTCTGGGCATCGGAACAGCCAGGCCCTGCAGAAAGCTACTGGTGCACGGATTTGTGCACAGGGCTACTAGTAATCTAAATAAGGGCCTGGACCAGGAAGAACATTGTGACCAGAGAATCTACAGATAATATGGGCTAGGTGTGCTGAGGAAACACGGCAGAGTTTGGAGACCCAAGTCCTTCTTCTGTGTCCCTTTGTCTCTGCAATGCATGGCTCACATTTGTTTACTAAACATTTGTTTTTTCATCTCCACGTAAACTGCCTTTCTCCCCTTTGACATTCCAACTCCTACTCCTCCTACGTGTTCATAATGGCATGTTAATCCCAATTACCTCACTGCCCGTGGGACCCCATATTCTCATGGAGCCCCATATGTGTGTCATTGAGTTTTATTTTCTCCTTAATCTGTGTCATGACGATTTAATTCTTAGACCAGCCACAAGAACTTAGAAGAGTAGAGTAAAAAAATTTTTTTCATCCCTGACAGGAACAGCATCTGTGAGAAATGAGGAAAGCGGAGTTGAACAGAGGGAGGAAGTAAACAGCTACACAGCTGCAGCACAGGCTTCATCCAATTCCATAGGGAACTCTGGGGCTGGGGCTTCAGAGTTGTCTCAGTTGAGGCGAAGGGGCTGGGCTTTTGCATGGAACTCTCCTCTATCCCAGTGAGCCCATCACTTAATGCTGACTGTGCCCAGGGAGAGGACACAACACTGGGCAAGGCAGCTTCCTTAGGCCGAGGGTAATTTCAGGTATGAGTTACGGAACTCCAACTCTTGGGGGAGCAGAGGGAATGAGTGCCTTTGAATCCTGAGTGGGCAGCTGGGTGATGTGCCACAGTGTCCACTCAATTGCCTTATACATCCTTTAACTAAAATGGCAGTGTAAGTGCATATACAGCTATCTAAAAGCACGAGAAATTTCTCCTTGGAAGAATCAGTAGAAAAAAATAATTCTAAGAGATTTAAAAAAAGATTTTCTAAATGCAGGAAATAAGAAAAAAAAAGCATGCAACTTGATTAACTTATTCAAATTTCATTGGTCTAGAAGTTAGGAAATTTAAAAAAATCATACCTTTCTTTAACTCCATCATCAAATGTTTTATTTCAGGAATTTTGGACTGCATGTTCTCCCTATTCCATTCCATTCTGGGTTTGTGTGCTTTAGCATTGTGGGCATGAGATTTGGATTTACTTTTTTAGCAAACTTTGCCCATTCTTATTTGCTTTCTTATACAGGCTAATTTGCATTGTGAAACCCAAAAGCTAGAAAATGATAATATTAATGATGATGATGATGATGGTGATAGAGAGACAGATATGCAGGTTTTGCTATGTGTTATTAGACAAAATAGTATATACCCATTATCTCACAGCAATCGTAAAGATACTTCTCATAATCCTCATTTAATAGATAATGACACTGAAACCCAGAAAGGATATATATGTTAATTTTATGGAATTGATAAATAACAGAACTTGAATAAAGGTGGGTTGACTTGAATCTGCAGTCTCAATTTGTGTGTTACCTTCTAACACCCCCAAACTCCTACTCTTATTTCCCCATGACTTGCCATCTTCCTGAACCACTATATTGTTAATTATCTGGCTAAGAGGTTATGTCATGCAGTGAGGTTAATATAAGGTTAGACTCACAAATCTATGTTGGAAAAACTCTGCTGTTTGATAGCTGGTGTAAGTAGGCAAGTTATTCACCTTTTCTGAATCCCAGTTTCCTCATCTGAAAAAAAAAGATGATAATAAAACTTATAACATAGGAAGTAGCTGTAAACTTTTTGGTATCTAATGGACATTCAATAAATAAATGATAGCTGTTGCTATCTGTGAGGATATTGACAATTATTTTGCAGATATTAAGTAGATGATTTGTCACCACCAAATTCAGAACTAATGAAGAAGTGTACTACATGGAAATGGTTTCCAGAATAAAGATAACTGGAATATTGGGGTTTAAATATAAAAAATGGTAGCAGCTATGAAATTCAGAATCCATATAGCTGAGCTATAAAAAATCTGGAGGAATAAACATTTTTAGATGGAGAAAAAAATGTAGAATTCTATAGGAGGAAATTATTATAATAAAATAATGTGATTTCAGAAAGCTAAAGTGCTTTTTTACTGTTATATTTAGGAGCAAATTTAAACAACTGTTAAGTTTATGTATTTTGAATATATCTGAAGGAAATAATAATAAATATAAAATGTGTTTTAAATCCTCTGGCATCAGTTACTTATAATGTCAAAAAACAAATGAATGAAATGATCACTAAGAGCTATCAAAATAAATAGTTAGACCACTTTATTTGTTTGTTTGTTTGTTTGCTTATTATTGATTTCAGACAGGAAGGAGAGGTAGAGAGAGATAGAAACATCAATGATGAGAGAGAATCATTGATCAGCTGCCTCCTGCATGCCCCACACTGGGCATCGAGCCCACAACCCAGGCATGTGCCCTTAACTGGAATCAAATCCGGGACCCTTCAGTTGTCAAGCTGATGCTCTATCCACTGAACCAATCCAGCTAGGGCATGTTAGACCACTTTAGAGGAAATTATGTTTTTCTAGATATATTTCATAAAGTATTAATTATTAAATATTTAGGGAGTATATCTAGAGATGGTGTATATGGTTAAATTGTAGCACTAGAATATATTATTTACAAATCTGCAAGCATATACATGAGACACATATATCTCTCCCCCAAATATATACAGAAGAAAATAAATGAAAATGTTATCAGTGATTCTCTTTTTATGATAGGAATGTGGGCAATATTTTTTTTCTGCTTATGTGAGTGTGAGTTTGTAGGTGTGGTATGTACATGATGTTCTAGATTTCTCTAAGAACACAAGCACCTTGTAAATAAAAATAATTTTCATTTAAAAAGCATCTGCCCTACTTTGACATACACTTGCCTCCTATACTCCCATTTCCCCTCATAAGATCTGCCAATGTTTATTTCTGTGGCACAAAGGATGTAAATATTTACTTCTGAAATAGTAGGAAGGCCATTCAAGGCACTGACTAGCAGTTATAGGCACTCTTACAGTTTGCTGTTTGAGATTTGTGCACCCATAAAAAGTGTAGAGATTAAAGAGGAGGCCTGAAAATGTATTCATAATTAGAAAGGGGACCAGGGTTGTATTTGGGGCATGATTAACCTGTAGTCAGTAAAGAACAAACTGATTATTAGCTGTTCAATTCTTGTTGGTCTTAGGGGATTCCACTCAGTGGTGTAATTAAACTGAGCTTGAAGCCTTCACATCTCCATTCAGTGGCAATTTCATGATAATATCCAGTTCTTTGCATGAGATTTGCCTTCCCCCTCTGTAATCATATGTTTTGCATTTGTGTAACACTTTCCTTGATTAGTTTCTCTATAGGATTAGCTCTTGATAAGTGCATGGTTTCTGAAGGCAAATGTCACAAATAAGACAATCTGAATTGTAAGGTTTATTGTCGGTATTGGAATTTTTCAAAAGGGAAAAACAAGCAAAAGGCACACACTTATTTTAATTAAAATGGTTTTCTTTGCTTTCTAAATAGTGCATTTGTTTGGCTCTCAATGTACAGATACAATATCAGAGGGAAAAAAGACACCTCAAGGATTCTAGAGAAATAGAAAGATATTTTACATTTTGATTCCAAACCCCAAATTTTTAAAATTAATTTCATTATTCTCAGAATGTAGGTAGCTCTCTAAGATAGCAGTTAAGTCTTTCTGGCTCCAGAGTACTACTTAGATGAGAAATGCTCTCAATGCTTTAAAATATGCAGCAGAGAGACTCTGTTTTTGTTTGTTTTTTTTTTTAGCTCAAAACAATGTTGTGATTTAGCTGTTACTCAATTAATTTCATCAATGTTGATGGCTAAACTGGGACAGATTTGAATAACGCGGCCCCTCACATAAATTTTTGGCAACAAAGCATCTGGGTGGCTATATAATTCATTGGTAACCTAATTCAGCTACCAAACCTGTGTCCTCCTGTCCACTGTAATTGTAGGGTAACCAAAGTTCGCTGAGAGAAGATAGCTGCCACCTCCATAGGCAACACCAAGGAGGAATTGTTAATACTTTTTATTCCGTGTCCAATCATCTGTTAAGCATGTCTAATAAATTTTTGAATTCATATATCATAATTTTTAGTTCCATAATACTTGTTTGTTTTTTATTTATTTTTTATATATTTTATTGACTTTTTACAGAGAAGAAGGGAGAGGGATAGAGAGTCAGAAACATGGATGGGGATGTGCCCACAGCCAAAGTACATGCTCCTGACTCGAATCAAACTCCCCACTGGGGATGTGCCCATAACCAAAGTGCATGCCCCTAACTGAAATCAAACCTGGGACCCTTCAGTTCCAGGCCAACGCTCTATCCACTGAGCCCATCTGGTCAGGGCACTTGTTTGGTTGTTTAGATAAAGTTACCATTTCATAGCATATACATTATTCATTAGTCATGTGTAGAAATACAGTTTATTTTACTATATTAATCATGAGTGCTGCAATATACTAAACTTATATAGTTCTTCTAGGAGCTTTTTCTACATAGAAAATAACAATTTGCAAACAAAGGCAGTTTTATTTGTTTGCAACTTTTTTTCTTGCCTACTTGCATTGGGCTAGAACTTTCAGTACAGTTTTAAATAGATTGTTGCCTTTTTCCTAATCTTTGGGATAAAATATGTATTTTCTCACTGTTAAATATGATGTTACTTGTAGGATTTCAAAGATGCCCTTTCTTAGGAATGGATGTTGGATTTCATAAAATATTTTTCTGCAGTATATTGAGCTGATCATATTTTTGGTTGTTTTTTTAACAAGACAAATGATGCTGATTGATTTTTAAAAAAATATATTTTATTAATTTTTTTACAGAGCCTAAGGGAGAGGGATAGAAAGTCAGAAACATCGATGAGAGAGAGACATCGATCAGCTGCCTCTTGCATGCCCTCGACTGAGGATGTGCCTGCAGCCAAGGTACATGCCCTTGCCGGAATCGAACCCGGGGCCCTTCAGTCCGCAGTCCAACGCTCTATCCACTGAGCCAAACTGGTCTCGGCTGATTGATTTTGAATTGTATGCTACATTTGCATTTCTGTGATAAATTCTCCTTGAAATGTATTATCCTTTTAGTATATTGCTGGATTCAATTTTCTAATTTACTTTTAGAATTTTGGCATCTATATGAATAAAGAACATCAATTGGTATGTTTCATTGTCTTGTAATTCTTTTAACTGCATTTGGTATCCAGATCTTTCAAGTGTCAGGCAACCTCCAGGTTCTTCACTTGACCCAGAATGATTTCAAGAGCAGGTCACACTGAAAAGAGAGCACATTTTCTTCAGGTGGAGAAACAGAAAGAGGCCAGGGTGTGGGCTCCGTTGTGAAAGAAGAAATGAGCGTGTGTCCAAGTGCACACAGGCGAAGTAGCATGTGAGTTGCTGAGTTAGGTGGTGAGTTAGTTGATGGAATCTTGTTTGTTTCTGAAGCAGGGGTTGTCTCCAAGCTTTGTGATGCCAAATTCTGAATCCAGTTTCTGGTTGATAGGGGGCCTTTTTGTTGTGACTTTCAAGACCATCTCAGGTTTTTTGTTTATTTGTTTGTTTGTTTGTTTGTTTTTTGCCGTAAACTGTTTCCTGTGATCATGCATGAGGTGAGGGCTCTGTGAGTGGATGTCAGTTCCTACTTCCTCACTCTATTTTTTGGGATTTTCCCCTAACTTCTTTCTACCCTGCCTCCAGATTATTATTTAACATAAGTAGAACAGTAAGAAAATGACTAGAGCCCTCTTACATTGCTTGTAGTTAAGTAAGTCTAATTTCTTGCAAGCTCTGAGATGCTTTCCATTATTACTTAAGTTTTCTCAAAGCCTCAAAGACAAAATATGTTAGAATTATTAAACCAGGGGCAAGAAAGTTTGTAATAAAGTAGATAGTTATAGAAATACTATCTAGTAAAAGGACTGTGATAAAGCCATTGAATCTTTACCGATGCTACTTGCTATAAATGACAAATTGCTTTTTAAATTTTTTTTTAAATTATGCTATTTTTAAATATAGTCACATATGCTGGTTAAGCACCATCTGAAAGTTTTTGGAGAAAGTAACTACCAGTCTTCTTTATATTTTTAATTAGAATGTAGTCTGAGTTACACTCATGACTTCATTTTTATTAAATATTTATAGATCATAACTATTGCTAAATGTTTACAACATTGGACATCATAAATTGGATTTCAAAAGAAAAGGACAAAATTGCCTGTCCTTTCTTTGACACCAGTGTAACTTTAGATTGTTTTAAGGGGAGCGATATTAACTATTTTTTTGTCTCAATAACTAATGCCAAAACCATGTTTAATTATTTTATATTTTACTCTTTCCTTGGTTTGTTAAATTCTCTGGTTTATATCCTCTTTAATAACATATTCCATGGACAGTGTATTACAGCATATAAGATCACATACTTAGGAACCACCTTCCTGAACCCAGCTGTGCACCAAGAATGAGTAGTTAGTTAAATTCTCCATACTTCAGTTTTCTTATTGCAAACTGGGAATAATAGATTTGCTATAAGCAACACACACACACACACACACACACACACACACACACATAAGGCTACAACATTGCCTGACATACAGTGAGCAGTACATAGGTATTTGCTACTAATAATTATTCTTTATTTATTAACCACTCATCTTTTTCTTTTGATTCTGCCTTCTTGTTAAATTTATATAACCTTCTCTTCTGTAGTTTTACTCACAGGTGTTTGATTCCATATTTTATCCAGATTTCTATTAGAGAAATCAGTTTTAATTCAACCTAATTATGAATTTTTTAAAATCTAAATTTCCCCTTTCAGACTAAAATATAAAAACATTATAATGAAGCCTAACATTCTAAAATAGCAAATGCTAAATATTGTTAGCTATAATTTACTTAAGCTATTGGATTTATTTGTCTTTATTCTATTCTAACGGACTGGAGCACAAATTCGTGCACTTGGAAAGTAAATTAATTAGAAGGTGGCTGGCAGGGCGGGACTGGGTGAAAATGGCCAGACATGCCTTGGAGCCAACCTCCCACAGTCCCTCTGCAGCCTGGTGCACCTGGGGCACTGCCAAGGCTCAAGGGCGTCTATGGAGAGAGTGGGGTCCCTCTGGGAGGTGGGGTCCCTCAGCCTGGTCTGAGGGAATTGGGCTGAAACTGGCAATTCTACATCCTCAGAGGGGTCCCAGAGTGCAAGGGGATACTTTGCAAACTTGCTGTTGCTCTGCATCTCCTATGTTGAGCATCTGCCCCTGGTGGTCAGTGCGCATCATAACTACTAGCCACTTGCTTAGGCTTTTATATTTATACTAGAGGCCCAATGCATGAAAATTCATGCACTGGCGGGGTTGGGGGCTCAGCACAGCCTGCCCCTCTCACAGCTCAGGAGCCCTTGGGATGTCCTACTGATGGCATAGGCCCACTCTCTGCTGGGAGCAGGCTTAAGCCACAGTCTGGCCTCCCTCTGTGGGAGGCAACTGGGGTGATCAAGGGAAGGTGCCGCCCCCATCCCCCCATTGCCACTGCCACTGCTGGCTGCCACAGCTGGCTGCCACAGCTGCCAAGGTGTTTTCATCAACACACAGTCCGGTCCCTTTACCACGAAATAATGACAAACGTTCTTTAGGCGTTTTCAAGATGTCTCTTTTATAGGATATTACTTTTCTTTCTTATTTTTTTGTTTATCCTCACATGAGGATATTTTTCCATTCATTTTTAGAGAGCATGGAAGAGAGAGGGAAAGGCAGAGAGAAACATAAATGTGAGAGGGACACTTTGATTGGCTGCCTCCTGCATGAGCCCTGAGGAGCCTGCAACCTAGATACATACCTTTGACCAGAATCGAACCTGGATACTACAGTCTTCAGGCCAAGGCTCTAAGCTAAACTGACTGGGGCAGGATATGAAATTTCTTTGCTCCTCCAGCAGCAGACCTTCAATTTTTCCTCCAGGTGGAAAATCCCTAGATCACCTTCTTGGATTCCTATTACCCAAATTACCAAGAACACTGCAAGTGGCATACTGAGAACTTAGTCAATGAGTGGTCAGAAAAGACGTTTCCTCTGCAGCTCACATGCAGACGCGGGATGGCTAATGTGCCGCTGGCAGGTCGTCTTCTCTCTAGGTCTTCCTGCAGCCATTTCTGTTTGAAACCTTGTAGCCTAGAGTGGAGGCCTAGGCTGGCAATGGCAGGCTGAAAGCTTGGCTTCCTCCATTGCCAGGGAAACCCAAGCCTCTGTTCTCTGCAGCTCAGTGGCTGCTACCATTTCTGTATCTTTCATAATTGAAACTTTGTAACATTGAGTGGAAGCCTACGCAGGCAAAGGCAGGCAGAAAGCTTGGCTTCCTCTGTTGCTGGGGAAAACCAAGCCTTCCTCCTGCTCTCAGTGGCAGCAGCCTTCTTGGTTTGAGTTTATTTGCATAATCTGCTCCTGATTGGATGGTGGGTGTGGCTGTGGGCGTGACTTGTCGGTGTGGTGAAGGTACGGTCAAATTTGCATATTACTCTTTTATTACATAGGACTAGAGGCCCGATGCAGGAAATTCATGCATGGGGGGGAAGAGTCCCCTCAGTCTACCCTGCTCCCTCTCCAATTCAGGTCTCTGTGGGGGATGTCTGACTGACGGTTTAAGCTTGATCCTAAGGATTGAGCCTAAACAGGCAGTTGGACATCCCTCTCACAATCTGGAACCACTGGCTTCTAACTGCTCACCTGCCTGCCTGATCGCCCCACACAGCCTGTTCGGTCGTCCAGTCACGATGGTCGCTTAGACTTTTACATATATATATAGATAGTCAACATATCATGCCTGGCAAATAATGCACATTTCTGTGACTGTAAATGGTTTCACAGTTACTATTTTCTTGATTTCGTATCAAAATTTTTGCTTTAATCTTATCATGAGATCTTTGTAAATTGAACTTTCTTTAATTGCTAGTTCTGATTGGGTGACAGTATACAACAAGTTATGCAATAACTTGTATAAAAAAACCATTGAAAACCTGTGCTATAGTAGTCCTAGTTTTCACATTGCTTAGCACTTGGATGTTGGTTCTCATCTTTTTGAGCAGAGTGTTTACATTAAAAGTAATGGAACTACTTTGTTATTTACATATAAATGTATAAGATTTTATATCTTAGTTCTACAAATTAATGATATTTTTTTCCCAAAATTTTCAGCCCATAGAAATGTTTTGTTGCAAGGAAGCATATGTAGTAATATGGCATTGATGCAGTGAGTATCAATAACCTAAGCAGATACAATTGAAGGGTTTTCTGGACATTATCACTCAGTGTTGTGTACTTTTTCTGAGACATTTTATCAATGAGGTTAAGGTAACATTCAAAGATATTTAGATGATCTTACTGACCTTCACAACTCATTTGAGTTGATCAAAAACAATGTCTCCATTCCCTCTTTAAAAAGTATGAGTTTGCATGCTTTTGGATATGTCTTGTGTTTCTGAATGGCAAAGTCTCCTCCTTGGAGGGCATATTCATATTGCGACTTTTTTACATTTTATTTGCTAGTCCTGTATCTGCTTTCATTGCTCAATAATTCAATTAATTCTAATTGTTTTTGTCTTATCATTACCTACTCCCATGGGAAACTTCCTATTACAATATATTGGATGACTTAAATTTTTTTATTGCCTGTTTAGTAGGAACAATTTAAGATATTTTATTGAAATGCAAATTTCATACTTTTAAAATGTCACATACCTGAATATATATGTTTAATTAAAAGGTGTGGGTGGAAGAAGGAAGGGACTTGAGGGCAATTATACTATCTTTTTTTGAAATTATTTTCAGCAGACAGGGCCTTCCACATGAACAAAAATACTTTTATTAGTAAAATATAAAAACAAAGCTCTAGGTAAACTGGAAACTGAGAAGCTAAAACTTCTTATTGCAATTATTCAAAGCTCAAATTAGAATTCATTCTGTTTTCGTCCTTGCAATTTCCCCCTCTTTGTTAGTTTCTGCCTATCCACAACCAAGAATGCAGAACAAATATTTATATGAATTTACAAGTTGGCCTCAGATAGTTCAATTTCATTTCTAAGGTTTTGCAGACCATTTGAAAATTAAAACATTACTTACACCTCTGCAAATGATACAATAATTTGAGAGAAGATAAGACACTGTGCAGATTCCTATTCTAAAGCTTTGTAGGACACTCCCTCCAAAATGTATATGACAGCAGCATATCAGACATTTTAAAGGATCAGAGAGAATGGAAGACTGTGTAGGTGTTATTTGATGTGTGAAATTAAAAGAGTAGGGAGGTTGGGATGTACAAAAGGGAATGGAGGCATTGTTGCCCTTGGAAATTTTGTAGGTAGAAATGGTGTCCTTTTATGGAGTTGGGAGAAAAGTATTTAGGGAACTCACAAGGGGGAGGATGAGGTTTAGAGGTAAGATTCATTGGAGAGGAACAATCAGAGACTGTCCCTGGGTTCTCAGTGTCTCATCTTTGTCCATCCTGCGATGGAAAAATTCAGCCTTGTCTTCATCAGGAGCAGAAATAGGGTCAGTGTCCAGACATTTTGGGCCATTGGCTCAGTTGATGTCTCTGTTCTCATCTGGAAAGTTTAGTCTGTTCTTAGATATGCTCCAGCTGGTGCTATGCCCAGATCTTCATGATCTGCCATGGGTCACAGGCAGCTGCTAGGGCCACATGGCTGCTATGAAGAGAAACCTGGTGAGCAAAGTGGGGGAGGGTAGGGAGAGGAAGCACATGTTACTGAAAGAGAGAGAGACTTGGGAAGAACCAGGAATCCATTCAAACTAACCAACCCATTTCCTATGTCTTCTGGGATTTGGTGTCCCTTATCCAGACTGATCATTTTCCCAGGCTAGAAAGTCTGGCCTTTATGGCTGCCATCTTGGCTTCTGCTGTACATGTGCCCAACAGAGGAATTTTCCCTTTATGTTTCTATCCCTCCCTGCAGTAATCTGCCAGGAATGTGTGGGTGGTTCCCTGGGGTGTGTGTGAAGCTGTCGCTGCCTAGTAAATTAGGATTAATATTGGATTCTGCTTACCAGTTTATTAGGCTTCTTAATGTCTCACTCCCTTTGCTTCCTTCCTTTAATATCTAGCTACCTATGTCAACGCATGAGCATTACTTAGTGGTTCCACAGCAGTATAAAATGGAAAAAATGGAAGGGAAACAAAATTGGAAAAGATAAAAGAGGGAGATAAGAATAAAAAAGAATATATACCCTTTTTCCCCGAAAATAAGATAGTGTCTTATATTAATTTTTGCTCCCAAAGACGCGTTAGGTCTTATTTTCAGGGGATGTCTTATTTTTCCATGAAGAAGAATATGGTACACATTTATTGTTAAACAAAAAAGAAAGAAAATTTATTACCTGTATACGGTACAGTAGTAGTTGTCATCACAAACCAGCATAACAGACAAACTTAATCCTGTGGTATCAAGAATTTCTTGTTACTACTATTATTTCCATGTACAACAATCTATGGTGCATTTACTGAGAGTAATATTTACTTGTATGAACACAAAGTAAGATATATTCAATGACAGTCATGTCATCATCTTCTGGAACATCATAACATTCCAAACACTGAATTTCCTGTGACTACATTTATTTCAGAATCAGTGGACCAAATCTCTCATGTTTAGCAATAGCACTGTCCTTAAATGAGTACTTCTTGTCAAGGTAGCCTGCTCGTAGTGCATTTGCAATGCATCTGTCAATGATTTTCTCCCATGAATTCTTCATCCAAGTCACAACCTCTTGCAATTTAGGTTTCACAAAGTTTCCATGCTGATTTCTCTCCATTCTATTTTCAGTGTAGTCATTAATTTCCATGTGCAAATTGTCCTTGAATGGCTTGTTTATTGCAATATCAAGAGTCTGGAGATAGGCTGTCATTCCTGTGGGAATCATTATTTGATCTATTTTTCTTTCGTGAAGAAATTTCTTCATGTCTTTGGTGTGGTGAGTGCTGGCTGCATCCCAGACTAGCAGACCTCTTTGGCTCCCTCGCATAACAAGCGGCAGCATTAAATCGACCCACTTCCCTGTAACTGCTTGTGTGGCCCAGGCTT
Source organism: Antrozous pallidus (assembly GCA_027563665.1). NCBI lineage: Eukaryota > Metazoa > Chordata > Mammalia > Chiroptera > Vespertilionidae > Antrozous > Antrozous pallidus. The sequence goes on from CM050521.1 coordinate 63,999,938, forward strand.
TTTCAGTTTCAAGAATAAAAGTATTATCGGAGGGGTCTTATTTTCAGGGGGATGCCTTATATTACAGTGAGAGGCAAAACTGGCAGTAGGTCTTATTTTCGGGGGATGTCTTACTTTCGGGAAAACAGGGTATATACTAGAGGCCTGGTGCACAAATTTGTGCACTTGGGGAAGGGGTCCCTAAGCTGGCCTGTGCCCCAGGGATTGGGCCTAAGCCAGCAGTAGGACATCCCTCTCGCAGTCCAGGATCCCTTGCTCATTACCACCCACCTGCTCACTGCTCCTTAGTGTTGTTGTGGAGGCAGGAGAGGCTCCCACCATCACTGTGCTGGCTAGCTATGAACCTGGCTTCTGGCTGAGCAACACTCACTGTGGTAGCACACTTAACACCAGGGGACAGCTCAGATTTGCTCCCTGGTGGTCAGTGCACATTATAGCAACTGCTCATTCTGATCATTCCACCATAACAGTCACTTAAGCTTTTATTTTGAGTGTGTGTGTGTGTGTGTGTGTGTGTGTGTGTGTGTGTGTGTGTATGTGTATTTCCTATCTAATAAAAGAGTAACATGCAAATTTGACCATACCTTTGCCACACCCACAAGCCACGCCCACAGCCATGCCCACCAGCCAATCAGGAGCAGATTATGCAAATAAACCCTAACCAAGATGGCTGCCACTACTGAGAGCAGGAGGAAGGCTTGGTTTTCCCCAGCAACAGAGGAAGCCAAGCTTTCACCTGACTTTGTGGGCCTAGGCCTCCACTCAATGTTACAACATTTCAATTATAAAAGATACAGAAATGGCAGCAGCCACTGAGCTGCAGAGAACAGAGGCTTGAGTTTCCCTGGCAACAGAGGAAGCCAAGCTTTCAGCCTGTCATTGCTGGCCTAACCCTCCACTCTAGGTTACAAGGTTTCAAATAGAAATGGCTGTTGCCATGGAGTGAGCAGAAGGCTTGACTCTGCTCCAGGCTACAAAGTTTCAACTGTAGACATAGATTAATCCCAGATACCAGGACCTCCACTTGGGTCGCTGCGGGGTGTGGCTGTCCTACAGACCTCTACAGGCCCCTTGCCCAGGCTGCCCCTCACTCCAAGGGAACCTCCACCTTATCTGGGACACTCTTCAGGGCAAACCAGCTGGCCCCCACCCATGCACCAGGCCTCTATCCTATCTAATAAAAGAGTAATATGCAGATTGACCATCATTCCAACAAGAGGGCTGCCCTCACGTGGTCAAAGATCCTGCCCCCATGTGGAAACAAGATGGCCACCACAAGATGGCCATCTGGGGAGGGCCATTGGGAGGTTCCAGGCCCTGCAAGGGAGGGCAGTTGTGGGTTATCAGGCCAGCAGGGGAGGGCAGTTGGGAGGGACCAGGCCTGCAAGGGAGGGCAGTTGGGGGTGATCAAGCTTGCAGGGGCGTGCAGTTAGGGGTGACTAGGCTGGCAGAGGAGGAAAGTTGGGGGCAAACAGGCTGGCAAGGGAGCAGTTAGATTTCAATTAAGCTGGCAAGGTAGTGGTTAGGGGGTGATCAGGCTGGCAGGCAGAAACAGTTAGGGGCAATCAGGGAGCAGTTTGGAGCTAGCAGTCCTGGATTGTGAGAAGCATGTCTGATTGCCTGTTTAGGTCAGACTCTACCAGGATTGGGCCTAAATGAGTAGTCAGACATCCCTTGAGGGGTCCCAGATTGGAGAGGATTCAGGCTGGGCTAAGGGACATCCCCTGCCCGCCCCCCACCCCCCCGCACAAATTTCATGCACTGGGCCTCTAGTATATATATGTTTTGCAAGAGGCTAGCTTTATGTACTTTTCCTCTTAACAATAGCACTCATTCCTGAATGTGATAATGAGTGTACAGACCAATAGATTTACACAAATTTGCAATTCATTTGTTAATATAGGAAAGTTGAAAACTTACCATATTGTTTAATTTATAAATCCCATATGTCTATTTCAATGTTTATTTTATGACTATTTTAGTGAATTATTATTGGATAAAAAGCATATTTTCTTAAAAATACCCTAAAAATGGTTTCAGATTGTAATCATGATTTTCCCTCATTGGAAATAAAAGAGTAAATGCACATTTTTAACTTTTCCACAAAAATTGCAGGTTCCAAAACTAAAAATAATTCCCTTAATATTTATGTATTTTATCTTTATTTCATTTTTTCCCTAAAATGTTGAGACCGACAACTATTATTTAGAGGTAGGATGATTGTGGTTGTCTTCTTAATTCAACTGCAAGACCTCCTGCTGCTTTTGAAAGAGAGACTCTTCCATATTGGGAACCCAAAACATGAAATTTACATTATTCTTTATAATTCAGCCTAAGCTTGGGGCACATTTTCTTTTACCTATTTATGTTATGTTAGAGTTGTCTGGGTGGCTTCTGATTCTTGAATGTAAAATCATTTCCCCTTCGGCAAAATGAAATGAAGAAACAAAGAATGTTATACAAGTAATTCTAATTGGTTAGTCTCTTCCCACAAATAAAGCATTATCTCAATTTGGGAAGTTGAGAAACTTCCCATATTAATTTACATAGAGTAAATCAGTTTTTAAACAGTAATCATGTTAGCCGTAAAGTAAATATTTCTATTTTTATCTGGTGGGCTAGGTTTAAAAATAAAAATGATTTAAAAATGCTTCCTTATTATAAAGGCAGTAGCAGTTAATGTTGCGGACTTGACTATAAGCTTCATGAAGGAGGGGACTTGTTTTCACTTGCTCTTGAATTCCCAGTACCCAGAGTAGTATCTGGCTTGGAGTAGCTGACAATCGTATATAATAAAAGCTTAATATGCTAAGTGTCCAACTGTTCTGTTTGACTAGTCGCTCTGACGTGCACTGTTCATCAGGGGCCAGATGCTCCAGCTGGTAGGTTAGCTTGCTGCTGGGGTCTGGCTGATGGGGTCTGGGCCGGATGGGCAGGACATGCACTGGAGCCCTCCACAGTCCCTCCCTGGCCAAGATTGTGCACAGGTAGGGTCCCTCGGCCTGGCCTGTGCACTCTTGCAATCTGGAACCTCTGGGAGTATATCATAGAACCGGTTTCTGCCCAATCCCCACAGGCTAGGCTGAGGGATCTCACTAGTGCACGAATCTGTGCACTGAGCCTCTAGTTATTAATAAAGCAATAAGCTTGTTATCTTTTAAATTTTTCTTGTGTCAGTTCTGTATTATATTATGATTATTTTCTGGGGATAGGATAAGAAATATTCCCATATACATACTGTATAATTGAAGAGACAAAAATTAGTCATTCAATTTAGCTCTTAAAATCATATCTACATTATCTATTATATTATAGATTTAACTGTGATTTAATACCCAAATAAATTATTCAGGAGCATTTTAGGTTTTTATCTATTCTCCTCTTTCATTGAAATGATATATTTAAAATCACTTTATGAAAATATATTTTAAAATTATGTTTATGCATTATACATATAAAATCATCTTAGAAAAAGAGGCTTAGAGTGAGTGGATCTTATTCCTAAAACTTTTAAAAGCTTTTTCATAAGAGTAGGAGCTTGTTATAATTCTCAAAGTACTTTTTTTTTCATATTGAAAGTATCCAATGTAGTCTTCTTAAAATATAGAAGGAAATCTGTTTTTATTTATTTTTATCTTTGTTTCCAAAAATTGTCAATTTATTTTCTAATTTTTTCTCTAAAAATGTTTAGGTGGTTGGCTATATAGTATAAGGTAATTGTTGATGAGCATACTGAGTAAAAAACCTCTCTTATGCTTTTTTAGTTACATTAAGATTTATACACTTTAATCAAGCACAGTTTCCATTACCCATTTGGTTTATTTTTAATCTCAAATGTTTAATTCATTTAATATTGACATGTATTAATTATCATGATAGAAAAATGCTGAGAGGTGCTAAATAAAATTACGCCTGTCCAGAGAGTGAAAAGAAGAGGTGATTAGCCAGCAGATAGCTGTGGACCAACAGAAGACTGCTTTCCTCCCTGCGTGTGAGTTGGAACTGTGACTCAACCTCCAAGGGGCTATCTGAACAGAAGCAGCCAGCCATCAGATGCCACTGCATCCTGCTTATGCATCAACATTCAAGACTATTGCCCCAAAATCAACCAAAAGTAGTAAATATATGCTTCTTTGGAACTGTACAGCTATGCTAAACCAGCCCCTGCTGTCCATTTCCCACCACTCCATAACTATAACCAATGCAAATTCTTTCTAAGTAACTTTTTTCTTCCCTAAAACATAATGGACAGGGTGGAGTAAAGGTAGGTTTACAGTTGTTCATGTGGAAAATAATACAATAATCAATACATTATAATACGAGAATAAACTCTGGCGTACTCTCTGTGAAAGGCCCACCCGTTATCTGCAGGATGTCAGCTGTGCTGACTTCCCTGTCTAGTGCTGCAGCTGGTGGCTCAGCCTGCGTGCCCCGGGACCTGGTCCTTTTCTGACTCATTACCTGTTATAAAAGCTTTAGACTATGAACTTTTTAGTTAGTTTGTTTAACAATTGAAATTAATATTGAAAAAGCCTTTTGCCCTTTTAATCGTGTCCTATTTCTTCCAGTCTCATAAAAGGATATTAAGTTCAAATCTAAATTTATATGAAAAGAAATGGGGTATGGGTGTCCTTAAGGTAAATTTTCATAATTATCACCCATATTTTTGCTTTTCAGAATGTGATCTACCAATAAACTTGTGGGTTTTTTTTCCCCCTTAATGAAAATTTGCTATTTTCTTTCATGAGCCATGCAGAAATTTCTGCTAACCCATCTGGTTTAGAAGTTGCAGCTTGAATTTTAACGAGGCAACATTGTTTACTGTACTTGTCCCTGCACATTTCCCAATGCGTGTTCTGTCTTGGTCTGTAAATGGCCAAATTACCATTGCTTCTCTGAAGAGCTTAGAAGTAACTGTTGTCACTCAGTGAGACTCCGGATGGTGAGATTTCATATTTACAAATCCAAAGTGTTGGCTCGAGATATTAAACAAGGGGCCCAATTTTTTAGTCCTCTGGGATGCCTTTTGAAGACAGTAACATGAGCTTCTGTCTGGAGTTATATCTCCTCTTTCCGGCTCCTGAGACTTACATTTAAAAACATAGCAACGTATTAAATATATTAAGTAGCATACTTGTGGGCTTTAAAAATGAATCCAAGCTCATGGCGAGAGAATAACAATTACATTCAAAGACAACATTGTTACTGTGAAATAAGTTCACTTGGTAAACATTATGTGAAACCTCTTTCAGATCTGTCCTGATTCCGGTTTTTTGTTGTTGTTACATTGGGCCTTAATAGGAGAAATCATAAACTGGATATTTAAAATTATTATCTACCCTGAAATGTAGGAGCTGAGAGAATACCTCTTAACCTCTAAGTTCATGAAATTGTTTCCATTCAGTTAAATATTTGTTTTATTTGAGAGGCAGAAAGATTAGCACTTGAGTAGAGTTATCAAAGGATGTGTATTTCCTATGGGTGATCACCACTTGTCTGTTGTCCCTCGAAGTTCTCAAGTAAAAGAAGTAAATTTCTGGAATGAAATAGCTTTTCAGAGGTCTTAATTAAAGTTCACAGAACTTGAGAAAATGGAGAACTGCCTTCTTTTGACACTTATTTAAGTACATATTTAATTAACTTTACTGTCTGACTTAAATATATATTTAACGGGGTAGTATTAGTATGGTGCGACCTAGAGAGAAAAGGAGCCAAAGCCCTCTGGCTATGAGGTGGCTTGGCACTTTTCGGGGTTGGGGGGAAATGAACTGTTACTGACTAAACAGTTCTGGCCTTTCTTCAAGAACCTCGTTCTCCATGGAACCCTGCAGGGTGTCGCTGTTCTCTGGAATCACCGAAGTCAAAGACAGCAGGACTCCCTTGTTGCCTTCCGAGGAGTTTACAGCTCTTCCATAAGCCATAGATTTTTTCCCCTCTAGCTTCCTGTAAGTAATACATCTAGTCCTGAGTGAATTTACTAAATTAAGGGTGGACAGGAAATGAGCAGGAGGGAATGAGTGTAAAATCTAGTGAGTAAATTAGTGGAGGAGGCAAAGCTTTCTGTCTGTAGGTCCTTAGGTGTCTGGCAGCTGCTCTTCGCCTGTCAGGATGTGCTTTGTGGTGTCACACCAGAGGTGTCCAGATTGCCGTCCCAGCCAGATGAAGCCCATGGCTTCCTGTTCTGTTTCAGAAAGGGCCCTCTGCCAGTTCCCCAAGGTAGCTGGGATCAATATTTAGTATAACTACTTGGTTAAGAGATGCAAACAAACATTGATGACTTAGCTTAATGAGCCACTTGGCTCCAGACACTTAAACTAAAACACATGTCATTAATACAGGGTGCAGAGTCTAGGAACATTTTTTTATAGTCTTGCACTATTCTTTGAAATTGAGGCTGTTCTCTGAAGCATGCACTGTAAAGGTGGCATTTTGGATCAATGATGTTCCCTGTCATAGAGAAGGGCTCATGTGTTGAGCTGTTCCTATGGGGAAAGAAGACTTTGGGATTTCAATTGGCTGCTTGCTTTTACTTTTCTTCCCCCATGGAACTTCCTTTAGTTGTGACTCAGGATGTTCCTGCTAGTGCTTTTAAAACCTGACAATTAACATTCTGGCTCATGAGCTCGATAAGATTTTACAAGGTCTAGGCAACGAATATCCACAGAGATATTTATAAAGAGAAGTTATGTGCAATAGCAGTGCAGTTCCTGTCTCCTTCTTCAGCCCAAGTCCCACAAGGCAAGGGTCCATGCTATAAATACTTTGAGGGAAATTGTATTTCTGGGTGGGCAGAATAATGGTGTCAAACAGAAGCACCACAGTCTGACAATTTTTTGCTGAAATCAAGCCACTATCAGTCTAATCTCAGTTTCAATGACTTAGGAAGAAACGTAAATCTTTTAGTAATGGCATTTGTTCCACTATAAATGTAGTTTGAATATAGTGTAAGACAAGGAGCTTCATTTTATTTTATTTATGTTTTTAATAACATTTTTAAAAAAATACATTTTATTGATTTTTTTACAGCGAGGAAGGGAGTGGGATAGAAAGTCAGAAACATCCATGAGAGAGAAACATCATTCAGCTGCCTCCTGCACACCCCTACTAGGGATGTGCCTGCAGCCAAGGTACATGCCTTTGGCCGGAATCGAACCTGGGACCTTTCAGTCTGCAGTCTAATGCTCTAACCACGGAACCAAACTGGTTTTGGCAAGGAGCTTCATTGTAAATCTCTAGTTATAATCACTGAAGAGGACCTATCAAAAACATTTCTTTGTCTTGTTATTGTTACCGAACGCAAGGGATTAGCCACTTGGGATGCTTTATTCAAGAACAAGATGTGGTTGTGCCAGGAAGAGACCAGGGATTTATATCCAAAACTCTGTCTCCGGAAGGGAGGCTTAACCATTGCTCATAGACACTACTTGGTCAACTACAGGTTTTCCTCTTACAGTTGACTACACTTTCCTGGTTGGACTCCTGGCAAGCTCATCTTGTTTACCCCTCCATCTGCAAAATACTGTTACATTGTAACACTTATCAAGAAGAGCATTTAGTAGGAATGGCTCAGACCTTGAGACCATTGTCCTATCTACAATTAGCAACTACTAAAGGGCATATAGAGATCAGTTTCATGAGAGCATTTTCCTGGGAAGGATAACTTGTGGAGATACAAGTCACTTCATTTAGGAAGAAAATTTAAATTAGGGCCAAAATTTTCTATGAAATATACTTTCTCATTAAAGGAAAAAGACAACCAAGAAAAATCTTTACTGGTTGCTAATGAAAACTTGTACTAGGAAAATCTAATCCTATATAATAAAAGGATAATATGCAAATTAACCATCACTCCTTCACAAAAGATGGCCACTCCCATAGCCACAAGATGGTGGCACCCAGACCTCTCAGCCACTCTGGAGTCCCCTAGTCCTGGGGTGGGGGGCAGTTCCTGAGAGCAGGTAGCAGGAGCAGCCTGGCAGAATGCTTGCCTCATTTCACCCCAGCCTCGAAGGGCCTCTGGACAAGGGGCATTGAGCCATTGGAGAGGGGGGATGAACCCTTGTGTCATCTTCCCTGCAATGAGGCAAGCATTCTGCCGCTGGCTGGGATGGGGTTCTGGGCTGCAGAGAGCCTCTGGGCAGCCAGGCCCCACAGAGAGCTACTGGCACACGGATTTGTGCGCAGTGATACTAGTATTTAATAATTCAGTTTTGAATCATTAGGAAGGAGCTTTAATCTCCTATGTAACTGATTTTAAACATGTACATTGAGGGCACATAACAAAGAAGAAAGAAAAAAGAAAGGCACAGCTGAAGAAAGTTTAGGCTCAAATACTGCAGGGAATAAATAGTTCATATATTAGAATATGTCAAAGGTTTATCAGATATTTAATTCATTATACAGATCACCTGTATAATCCAAAAGTCTGTTTGTTTGTTTTTGTTTAACAGAAGCCACTCAACTAGACCTTAATTCCAATAATTGAAATGCAAAAATTTACTGTATTGAATCCAAATGAAATTAACCCAATTCTTCTTTGGTTACCTGTAGCAAATCAGACACAAAGTAAGTATTTAACATTTTTTCTTGCTGTTGAATGGATAGAGTATAGTCTTATTTATCTTGGGGATATGTGTTTCATACTAAATTCAGATTAAAGAGATATTTATAGTTAATATTGAATGTTGTAGGAAGAAGTAATTAAAATATCTTTGTTCAAGTGTTGAGCAAGTTAAGTATACTCTTGTTCTCTCCCACTATCACTTTTTTTTTTAATAACCTCTTCTGCAATTATTATCTGGAAAATGTGAAATATTTTATGGTTTTCACTTTTTCAATTAATAATAAAAGTGTTTTATTTTTGTACATTAAAAGTAAAAAAATAGGAAGAAGCACCACAATAGAAATAATGATGATAGAAGAATGATGCATGGATTATTATATGCCTTCAATATTTTGGGTTATAATTCAAAATTTTTAAATTAAACCAAAATGACCAGTAGTAGCCACAAATGGAATGCCAATGTAATTTTTATCAATAGGAAATAAATTTATAAGATTTCTATCATTTTACTGCCATAAAAATTAGCTCACAATTGCAGTATTATTATTTTTAAATGAAGATTGCCTTAATAAATTATGTTCCTGTTTTACAAAAGACAGTGTCCCAAATGGACTCAGCATATACTTTGCTTACAAAACTCCCTGCAGATTCATTGCACCCTAAGAATGCATTGGTTTGTGGAAAAACTAGTTTATAAGAGGAAGATCACTAACCCAGAATTAGATGGTTTTCCAAGATATTGCATGCAGGATTGTTGAGTACATAGATAATACTTCAAATTTTTATTTTAGAATACATAAGATAATTCCTGAAGAATCATAGGTATGGCTATTACATTAACCTCTTGTGAGAACAAAGAATTTTTTAAACACCCCACAACACAGATATAAAATGTCTTACTACTAATTGGAATAAATACTTACCTTCCCAATTTTAAGTCAATGCTGTTCAAGATTTCTTTCTGATAATGTGGCAAGAGTGGCCTCACATTCATCTATTAATGTCATCTCTTGTGTGCCTGAAAAATTTGCCAGAACTGATTAGAGCAGATATTAAATGATAATTGGACATTTAGTGCTCGTCAAACAGAAAGTGACAGATGGGGCACTAATTAAATTACAGTCCTGACATTATTCACAATGGTTTATGACTTTTCAGTCTTGACCTTCATGCATCTCTTCTCCATATTTTTCTCCTTTTGGTGGAGAAAGAAGGAGAGGAGGATGATTGATAGAAAGAAAAGCTATCTCTTAAAAACACTATGCAAAATTAAAAGATTTTTTTAAATGCCTACTTTTTTTGAAGCTATCAAGATAAAACATTTCTTTTGTGTGTGGTGAAATGAACAGTCATAAAACAAAAGGAAAACATACTATGAAGCTAATGAATTTGGAAGAAAATATCTAGGTAATCCTAAAAAACATATACAGAGACAGTTTATGACTCTATTTCTGGAAAGTGTAAAAACCTTTGTTCTGATTTTGAATAAAGAAAAATATAATTATGATATCAGAAATAAGGATTTTTATTAATGTCTTTTTTGTTTGTTAACTCAAGCTTGCATTACTAGCTATCTCTACCAGCTAAATGAATAAGCTTGTTTAAGAGAAAGGGGAAGGGGGAAGAATTAAAAGAAATTCTAAGCTACGGTTGCTGAACCAGAACTTCATTTTATTTTTAAATTAAAAGGGAAAACACAGTGTTAATTACTTTGTAACTTTAATTTCATTAATTTTACTCCAGTGTTTAGTAATCTTAAAAATCTCAAAGACTTTTATGCTTAGTTTTAGGTTCCAGCAGTCAACAAACTTCTGTGTAGTGAGTGATCACAGTTTAAAAATAAAAATAAATCATTTTCTGTTATATCTCCTTGCCATTATTTTATAGGCATTTTTCCTGCTTATTTATATACACAGCTTTAGTTATCATTAATGGTGAAACTTAGATCTGATTAGAACATTTTGTCTCTCCCCTCCACATACACATTATTCGATGAATAAAGTAGAAGAAAATATTATTTGTTTTTATGATGTTATCTCTTCAATGTGTAAAGGTATGGGAATGATAGTGACTGAATCTATAATTTAGATTATTGAAAGGTTAAAGTTGGTGGCATGTGGGCAGGCTTCATAGCAATCTCAGATGGTGAATAACAGGAAAATTGAATTTATTTAAAGAAATGGGAATGGGGGACAGAGATATCCAAAGGGAAGGGGTACACAGCACCGAGCCAAAGAGGATTGGGTCAATGATGGCAGTCCCTAGTGAGGAGACAGAGGGAAGCTATCTGGTGCTTCTTGGCAGTTTTAGTTCCTTACATAGTTTTATTCCTGGAGTCTGGCATTTCCTGTCCAAGTCTTCATGGTCTTTGTTTTCCTCTGGTGGGGAAGCTTATAAAATGGCCCTTAAAAATTATATTCCCTTCCAAGTTCTAACAATTATTAGACTTAAACATATTCTGTAGCTTAGACATGACAACCAACTAGCAAAATCAATATAAAGGATTAAATGTAATTAAACATAGATATAGAGTTCCAATTGGCCTCATTTTCCATGGACATTTGAAAAATTATGTTACCCTATAAAGCTTTAATTTCTTTATTGGTAAAATAATATGGCTTCAGTAAATGCTTTATAAATCCTTTCATACTTTCAAAAGTCATGTTTGTTATGTATCAGGTAAGGAGAATCAATGTATGGCAATAGCAGTTTATTGTTAAAGATACCTTAATACAATATATTACCAATAACCTACTATTTTTTGTGTTACTCAAAAAAATGCAAATGTATTCACTAATATAGCTGAAGGCTAGTGTTTAGAAAAATTTCTAGTTAACAGCAGGCTACTCAGCTATTCTAAACCTTTTCAGTATTTCTTGTTTTCATATTTTTGTTGGATACATAGGCCGCAGCTGTGGGTATTAGAGATGATTGTGTATGTTATATAAGCTTGTTTATTAAGCATTCTATCACTTCTAATATATTTCTCTATATCTTCCTGAATATAAGCAACATAACATCTGCTCTCCTATTCTGATAAGTCCACTGAAATAGAATATGAGGGTTTTTGGGTTTTTTTTGGCCATGAGAAATTCTTGACAGAGATTATGTTTTCCTTCATTTCTTCTTAAGCGCATATTGGAATACAGAATACAAATACAGAATGTTGTTTGTTTCTTTATTTAGTTATTTAACATTTTGTTTTTGGTCAGGCAGAAAAAACTAGTTCTTTTATATTTGATTTCCAGAATTTTCTTATTTTCTCCTTTGCATACCACAACATTTAAACTCTGAACTTCTCACATCTTCTGTCTCCTTTCTGCTTTCCATGGGATGTGGGGAATCGCCATCACCAAGAGCATTTCTGTGCTTCCACCCAGAAGTTGCCTCAGAATCTTGGAAATGTCAGTAACTGGAGATTTGTGTTCAGTGAAAATGCTAGGTACTTTCTTTCTGATGTCCTAATTACTGTGGGGCATCCTTCATATCAGCATTCTATTTTTAGCTTAAATGTCATTCTTCTTTGTAGAAAACATGAAAATAAAATCATAGCCACATAATTTTCAGTTTTCTATACTTTAAAAATTTTAGCAATGTATCTGCTTCCCATAGTCATGGGTGCCTGTCTTACTTGGCCTCTTACTCTAAGCGTGATCAAGAGGGTCTTTTGTTGTTATCATAAGACTCGCTGTTGCACTTATTAGCTTACTGAATACAGACCCAGAGCAGGGGTGAAAATATGAAGAAACTCTAAGCTTTAGACATGCCAAGTCTTTGTCTCATCTACAACAGCATTTGAGTAAAGAGCTGAGGTGCTAAAAGCATAGTGAAACAGCTATGATCAGCTTGTTATTTCAAATTCAGCTCATTAGAGAATATAAACATTTTAATGTTATATATTTAGTGCATTGGTATTGTAAACTTTAACGAATAACTTAAATGTCAGTAATTTGCATTCTGAATATATTTATGAATACATTTTTTTTCAATTTCCAAATACTTGGGGAACAAAGAATTTAGACACTGTCAGTGGATTCAGGAGCATTAGCTACATCTACCAGAGAAATAAATGTTTTAGTGAATTCATGTTCACATTAGAAAGAGTTGTTGAAATCATTTAATCCAACATAGCAGTTTGAGGAGACTGGGAACATAAACATGATAGAATTTTGTCAACTGTTGCAATCACTTAATGGTAGACCAGGATGAGGGGCCCAAGTCTTTTACTATCAAGGTAGAAATCTTTTGGTTTTCTTAAGTGACAGCAGTAACTAATTTACCTAAGACTAAGGGTGGGATTGTCTTTTGGTTAGCCATTTCATACCCTGTTGCAAATGGTCTTTCTTTGACAAATTCTACCTCATAGCTCTAGGGGAAGATAAAATAACAAACAAGGCAAAAACTATGAAAAGAATGTTAGTGCAAATACTGTGAAAAGCATTTAAAATAGTTTGTATTTTTAAAAAGTAAAATCTATTTCATTACTAAAACATACTTTGCATTATTTAGGAACATGCCTATATTGATCAATCTTTATAATAGAAAAAAGAACTTATTAAAGCTTATTTTAAGCTAAGAAATATTCTCTTTGTTTTATGAATCACATGACTATATATATATATCTATATATATATATATATATATATATATATATATCTTTGAGATCAGCAAGTTTATCCCCTAACCCCCATGTTATTGATAATGACTTTGAAGCAGAGAGTGGTTAAGCACCTTCCACAAGGACTTACAGCCAGAAAGTGGCAGAGTCAGGCTTGGAACCCATGTCCTCTAACTATTGAGGCCAGCTGCCAACCACTATACTAAATGCATTACTCCACTAGCTTAATTTTATACATAAATGCAAAGATCACTACCAGATTTTTATTTTATTATAAAATAATAAGAAAAGAAATATATATATATGTATATATATATATATATATATACTTAAATATATTTTATTGATTTTTTACAGAGAGGAAGAGAGAGGGATAGAAAGTCAGAAACACTGATGAGCGAGAAACATTGATCAGCTGCCTCTTGCATACCCCCTACTGGGGATGTGCCTGCAGCCAAGGTACATGCTTTTGACCGGAATCAAACCTGGGACCTTTCAGTCCACAGTCTGACGCTCTATCCACTGAGCCAAACTGGTCTTGACTTATTTTATTTTTGAATGAAGATGAGAATACTTAGATTTTAACTAAAGTTACTGTGGAATTTAAAAAATATTTTGTGCTGAAAGCAACAGCATGACAAAGTCATTCCTTCCTCAATAACAGAAGTAAGAGCCAGACTTCCAGTTAGCCTTTCATTTAAACACATTTTAAAAATCTAACCATCACGACAGGATGGCAACAAACATATCATTACATGTGAATTACAGTGAGGCATATTCACTATACTCATTGTGAAACAATTCTTGATATCTCATGAGGACTAAATATCACTCTTTCAGCAGTGACTGTGTCCCATTAAAGAATATTTTTCACAATACCTCACAAATTAGTTTGATTTGAGCTATCAACCTCCAAAAGGAAAATTACTTCCAGTAGTCATAGATTCTTTCTTTATAAATGCATTTTGATTTCTCCATTAAACCCTCACTTTCTATTTCGAGTCCCAAACATTTATCTACTTTTTTTTTCTTTTAGCATTAATGAGAAATGTCATGGCACAGGTGGCATACTCTAATCGATTTAAAGTTTAGTTGTTTCCTCTGTGGCAGGGCAAGAGGTCAAACGCTGTCCCATTGTGAAATAGACTGAGTGGCCAGATTATTATGCAGAGATCATAATAATCTGCCCCCTCATTCAATATGCACAACTTTTCTGCAGGTTCAATGTAATTATTTCTGTTTTGCAGAAGAAACTGGGTTTTCAGAAAGGCTTACTTAAAATTCCCTCAAATTACAAAGCTCACAAGAAGCAGAACCCCATTAGCCTTTCTGGATTGGGAAAGGAGAAAAAGAGGATGATCATTCATGTGCCTATGTTTGGAAAACTGCTCTCTGCTAGGAAGTATCTGCAAACTAGTTTCTATCAACTTTTTGTCTTTATAGTTATTCCTCCCTGTGTCCTAATGAAAGCATCTCTCCTTAACATGATATTCATGAAAATATTATCTCTGGTCATTTTTTTAAAGGTTGAATTACTTTGCTTTTCCATTAAGATATATAATCCACCTAGAAATGGTTGTGTCTAGTTGTGTGTAAGATTCAAGTTCTATATTGTTTTTACATGGAGACCGATTAAGCCAGTGCCATTTAGCAAAACAGCTCACTTTTACCTCTCCTATACAGTATCACTGTTATCATAAATCATGTGTGCATGTGTCTATGTGTGGGCACTCTATTTTATTCCATTGGTACACTTCTGTATCATTGTGCCAGTATCACACTGTTCTAATTATTGACTCCAAATCTTGATATCTGTTAAAAAGTCCTTCTACTATTTTTCTTCTTCAAGAGTACTAATCTATTATTATTATTATTTTTAGATATAACTGGCACACTACATTCTATTACTTTCATGTATCATATATAATAAAAGTTTAATATGCTAAATGTCAAGTTGTCCAGTCATCCATTCAACCAATCAAAGGGTAATATGCTAATGATATGCTAAGGCCATTCAACTACATGCTATGTTGAAAACTGACCTCCAGGGGGCAGAGACTCCAACTGGTAGGTTAGCTTGCTCCTGCTGATTGGACGTGAGCAAGAAGGGCTGGACATTCCTTGGAGCCCTCACATGGTCCTTCCCTGGCTAGCCAACCTTCTGCGTCCCTCCCTGGCCCAGATCATGCACCAATAGAGTCCCTCGGGCTGGCCTACTCCATCTTGCAATCCAGGACCCTTCAGGGGATGTTGAAGAGCTGGTTTTGGCCTGATCCTGAAGGCCAGACCAAGGGATCCCCACTGGTGCACAAATTCATGCACCAGGCCTCTAGTACAACATAAAGTTAATAATTGTATACTATATTGTCAAATATTAACCCCAATAAGTCTGATTAATATTCAACATCATATATGATTATTTTTTTTCTCCTGATGAGAACCTTTAAGATTTACTCTCTTAACAACTCTCACATATGTAATGCAGCATTACTAGTCTGTTCTTGTCTCTTACATTTAGTTATAAATCTTAAAATCCCTTTGTCAAGTTAAATGTTAATGTGATATTATTAAATTATAGATTAGTTTGTGAAAAGTTTGCATGCATTCAGTAGTAAGTTTTCCTTTCTGGCTCTATTTCTCCCTGCATAGGCTTCCAGCTGGTGCCCTTTCACTTCATCCTGAACTTCTTTAGCATATCTTGTAGTGGAGGTCTGTGGGAGAAAAATACTCTCAATGTTAGGCTATTAAATATTTGTTTCATAATAAATTTTGTGATATGATAAAATGTAATCATCAAACTGATTCCCCCCCTCAAAATTGTCTTGGCTATTTTTGATTTTTTAATATAAATTTAACTTAAGCTTGTCAAGTTGTTTTAAGTACACCTTTTATATTTGAGTTTAGGAGAAAATGTTATTGAATTTAAAAATAAGTTAGTAAGAATTAATATTGTTATAGATTATTTTTTCCTAGCTAATTTTAGTGTTTTTTTAGTATCTAATGTTACTAGTTAGTATATGGTAATGCAATATATTCTAATTAACTATATATGTATCTATATGACTGTAATATAAACACTTTTATTTATGTTTGTATCTATAGTCACACAGTAATTTCTCTACAGTGACCAAATGATTGACTCCAAATCTTGATATCTGAAAAAAGAAGTCCTTCTACTATTTTTTCATTCCTTAACTCCATTGGATCTCTCTCAACTGTATTAAGGTGTTGTTTATTTATTTATTTATTTGTTTATTTATTTATTTATTTACTGTTTTGTTTTGTTAATTCTCACCTGAGGGAGGAAAATTTTTTTCCCATTGACTTTTTAGAAAATTGGAATGAAGGGAGGGAGGGAAAGAGAGAGAAGCATTGATATGAGAGAGACACATCGATTGGTTGCCTCCCACACATTCTCCAACCAGGCCCAGAGATTGATGTACCCTTGACCAGAAATAGAACTTGCGACTTTTCAGCAGGCAGGCTGACACTCTAACTACTTAACCACAGTGGCCAAAGTGCGTCAGGAGTTTTTGAATTCTATTTTTTTCTTGTTTTGATTTCTTGTTTTTCTTTAATCATGGGTAGACAACTCATTGTAGAACTTAAAATTATGTGAAGGAAAACTGAAAAAACTAAGAAGTGCTTAGACAAAACTCACAATGACAGTGGGAGATTTTAACACCCATTTCTCAGGCGTGACCCTTCTGTAGACCCCTCCAAGACATACATATACACAAACAGGTCGGTACCCTATCCTCTGAGTAACACAAATATGCATCATCTTTACATTCTTCAGTTCAAACAACGGTGGGGGTTCAGAACAAGTCTCAGCGGTATTTGGAATATTTTGAGCTAAAGGCAAGGAAGACCTTGTGAACTCAAGAGAAACTTCTGCTCACCCCCTTCATTATCCAGGGGAATTTACATTAGGAGCCTAGCCCATGATAAGCTTAAAACAAGAAATGACTTTTATCTGTCTATATGATAGGGAAAACTAATAATTCCTGAACATGTGCTGTCCCTGCAGTTACATTTTGAAATCTTAACATGCATTATCTCATCTCTAGCTCAGAATGTCTTATATACCAATTTTTCCTTTCTGTGTCTGAGCCTCTCATGCATGTGGCTCTCTGACTCCATACAGGTTCCCATACATATGTATTACATTTGGTTATTTTCTTTTGCTAATCTATATCCTGTCTATTTGATTAACAGACCAGCTGAATGAACCTTAAGGGTAGAGGAAAGTTGCTTCTTCCACCCACTCAACAACCTATCAGCTACTCCTACTGAAACAGACATTCTATTAACCTTTGAAACAGATTGCCCTCTCCCTACATCTATTTGATTCCTATAAAGCCTGGCTGAGGTTTTTAGCTCTGGCTCAGTGATCAAAATCATCTCTGTAGCTTAAAGGACTAAGAATCAAACATTGCTTCATAGATTGAATATCCTGGGGATTTGGGGTATTGATCACTCATATCCTCTTTCTGGAGTACTGAAAAAACAACAACAACCCTAAGCATGTGTTCATGTATATGTATGTCTTGGAGGGGTCTATACAAAGATAATAATATACAGAGTGTATTTTAACCTGGTCCCAAAGTTTTCCTGCTCTAGCTCAGTAGTGTTCAGAATTCAGTTTCATCAGCAGGGATGGCAATTACAATCAGGCTGGGAAAGTAAATCTTTTTATTAGTTAGAACACATAAAATGCAAAAACAATGTCTTTCCTGACAGATACAGTAACAGTTATGAAGACTGTAGAGCACTGCTGAAGTATTTATTTGACATTTATTAAAGAGAGTTTAATGGTAGTGACATTTTAATCTAATTCATCAGTTTAATAGTTTTCATGAAAATGCTTCATTTATTTAGACGCTTTATGTATCTTTCCGATTCTCACTAATCATTTTTGTTCATTTGCTATTGAAGTAGTTTGTCTTGAGATAGTGCATTAAGCTTCCTAATTTTTATATTATCATTAAAAATCTATCTAGATTAAGAAGTAGTAACTAATTATAATTTTACAGGATTATTTTTTCATTTGTCTCAATGACAGTAAATCATTAGACCTGAGAAACCATCTGAATGAATCTATAGCTACACGCCAGAGGTCGTCTTTGGAAACATAATCATACATTATTATAAAGCCCCAATTTACTATTATAATGGGTTTGCTTCTAAAAAATCTTTAGTAGTAATCTCTTCTAATGAACATGATAAATTTGAAAATGATCAAGGGAGTTTCAGCTTCAAATTTATTTACCAAATCAGTAGAATGCCTACAATGAAATAATAAGTATACAAATGGTATTGTTTGGCTCCTTTAGGGTATGTATTTTGTATCTAATATATTTCTAGCAATGATCTTATAAACTCAAGTATCTAAATTTATAATTAATTCGTAAGGTCCTAACATTGTGAAGATATGGGCTCATATGAATTTTTATTTCTGCTATGTTATCACTGTCTGAATAGAGAACAATTAACGTAGCCTTTGCCTCTGAGTAACTCAAGAATGGCCATTAAAAGAGATGATTTTAAAATATGAAAACACCTGAGATGGATATTAGGTAATAAAAGAAACATTTGTGGCAACAACTTTTCGTAAAGTAGGTCTAGTACATTTGGCCTGAGGAAGTACTGCTCTCTAAACATCTTAGATGAATTACTTCTAAAAGAAGTTATATATTAAGGTCATGTTCCTCAGAGAAGGCCAACTGGCTTGTTAGGAAGTACCATTATATATCAGCTTGACCTTTGAGCCACTCTGTAGAAACTTAATATTGCCAGTACCCAGGACTTCTTGGACTAAATTGATGATCAGGATCACTAAATCCCCTCTGTATTATCAATTAAAATAGCACCTTATTCATTTTTACTGAGCAATATTGCCATCATGTAGAACAAATATCAGGTGATCCAGTGTTACCCTCTTCAAAGAGAAATCTGCATGTGAAGCTGCATAGTCAGAATTTGAAAATAGAGCAAGAAAAATTCTTTATAGGATTTGAATATTGAAGATCTTCATACTTTTATGTATAGATTTACATTTGTCCTCACAACAAGGATAGGTGCTTTAGGTTGGTATTTTTTTAATTCATTCTGCCTTTTGGGAAATTTCTTTTCTCAATCATGTTTTTATAGGTTTTCCCAATATCCGGTGGTCTGCTAACAAATATTTAACAAATGACTCTTCAGGAAAAAAAGATCCAAATGTATAATGTTTACCAATTCTGTGATGTATATGTTTTCACCTTGACCAAGGTCAATCTACCAGTATTCTAAATGTTCACCTGGGAAGAAATGCACACTGCCCAGCCCAGCTTTCACAAGCCAGCACCAGCTGGCCCTATCATACCACTGTAATGCCTGCCTTCCAGATGTGACTTTCAAAGCCTCTGCCATGGAAAAGTTAATGTTTTAGAGGGATATTTTAAAGTATATTAAGTTATCACATTACATCATATCTCAGTCTTTTAATTTATAAATGACACTTATATATGTCTTCTGATCTATTTTATCTGATTTTTATGATTTAATTTTCAGAAGTACTTATTTTCAAGTTCTTGGGGAGCTCATGGTCATTGCTTCTATAGTTTCTTCTCCAGACTTTCTAATGTGTTTTCCTAAGGCCACCTTCTTGAGAATGTCTGAGACAGGGGGAATTAGGGTCAGCATTTTAGCACATTCTTCTAGAGAAAGATTGTTAAATGTTGAGAATTTTTGTTTTAAAGGACCTGCCTTTTCCTGAATGATAAAAGTCTATTTGGACATAAAATTGAGCTTCCATAGAGAACAACTGCAGTCAAAATAGAGGTGGAGAATTGGGGAGTAAACAATGAAGTGAGTTAGTTGTAAGAGCTCACAGAAATGTAATCTTGATGGATTTGACTTGGGAATAAGGACTATTTCATGAAGACGGTTTTCTTTTCTCTGGTTTTGTCACCTAGTAAACAGAATATTTATTGTGCTAGTTCTCTATCATCAGGTATAGGAGAATCCCCTGGTGAGGTTAAGTTTTATGTAACTACTCTACATGGCACTAATAAGCAGCCAGAATTGAGAACCACTTCCAGCAGGGATCCCAAATTTCCTTGGTTCATGACACCCACAGTCATTTATTTTCCAAACCCCCTAGGTCAATAAACAAAACAAAATATGTAACTGTTCTGTTTGAACATTAGTTGCAAGCATTTTAATACATATTTATATAGTAACAACTTAGCTGTGGCTTGAAAAGTTAATGTACATAAATAAAATGATATTGCTATTACTTAAAAAAACACAACAACACAGAATTATCAAGTATGGGATGCTGAGGACTGCATAGTTCCTCTTAATTTGAATTCTGGTTGGAGAGCTCTAGGCTTATTTCCTGTTTTTCCTGTTTCACAATGACTTTCTCACTGGTGAAAGCAACTGGTGAAATTGGACCTTTGAACAGAGATGATGCCATTGAGAGAAATATAACACAATCATGAGCTGATTGTTTCTGTTTCTCTTGTGAACAAATATCTTAATATATCTCTGTAAGCTCTCCTCAGCTCTCTGGGACACCTTGGCACACAATTTGGGAACCAGACCTACAGGAAAGTGGTTTGTGAACGTCCAAAGCTATGATAACAATCCCAAAACAGTTTTAAAAGGCAAAAAGACCTCAATGGGAGAAAGGATTGCTCATTACATTTTGATTTTCTCAGCTTTTCAATGATGGTGATGCAGCTGATGATGCTGATTACCATGGTGATGATTAATATAACTGATATTTCATAGAATCTATATTAATCATTACATTTTCTACATTCTCCCAATTAATTTTCTGTAACAAATCTAAGAAGTTAGATACTACGACCTTGATTTCTAGGTATGGAAAGTGGAAACATGGAGCTCTAACTACTTCCTCTTGAAGGTAAGTGGCACAGCTGGATAGGGAACGTGGTTTGAATTTAGTCTGTGAGTTCTGCTTAACAGGGACTTGCCACAATCATGAGGAATAGAATTGGTGGAGGGTCCTAGTGTCATACAAGTGGGTAGATCAAGAAGTGTTACAGTGAGAAAGCAAAGGACTCCTGGCGTAAATATACAGTATATATCTTATAGGAACAAATGTGAAAAGCAGTTGCAAAATCCTAGTAATATGGAGGAATGGAACCCAGGTGTGTGTACATGAAAATACACACATTCATAATTGATAATCCCAAGTTCGACTAGGTATATGTCCAGTTGCAAAAGAGAATTAGAAGAAGATGCAAGACTCAATGTAAAAGGGGAAAAGGTAGATTGTGGTGAAAAAAGGGAAGGATAGAGAAATGACTGTAATTTCTGTCATCTGATACCCTCTTGAATGTATCACTATTGCCCTTTACTTGCAATATTAAAACTCTTCAAAAGTTATATTTTTAAGACTCTAAAGCTAGATTTATGTTTTTTATTTATTAGTATGTTTTTAATAGATTTCAAAAAAAGAGGGAAGAGGGAGAGAAAGATAGAAACATGAATAATGAGAGAGAATCATCTATCAGCTGCCTCCTTCACTCCTCCTACTGGAGATTGAGCACAAAATCTAGGCATGTGCCCTAACCAGGAATCGAATTGTGATCTTGGTTCATGGGTCGATGCTCAAACATTGAGCAACACTGGCTAGGCATAAAATTAGGTTTATTTTAAGATAGTTCTGTCTCAAGAACACTGTTAAATTTATACACAAAAAGTTTGGACTATGGACTTATTTCTTTGAAATATCCCCTTCTGTTGGAGTATGTTTCTGGAAGCATGTCCCGTTGGGTTCCTGCACAGACTGAGAAACAAAGGCAAAGTTCTTGAGTTGCTTGTGTACTGCTGAACTCCTATAATGGCCAAGTGCTCACTGGGATTTATAAAGGAATGTCAGAAAATAAAAAGAAGATACCTACCCCAGAGTCTTTATGTGAATGCTTCTCTGCAATTAGACTAGAAAAGGACAGAAAGAAGTTATGTGTTGTCAACTCTTTCCTCCCTTGCCTTCCTGC
Source organism: Antrozous pallidus (assembly GCA_027563665.1). NCBI lineage: Eukaryota > Metazoa > Chordata > Mammalia > Chiroptera > Vespertilionidae > Antrozous > Antrozous pallidus. The sequence continues at coordinate 64,022,136 of CM050521.1, forward strand.
CTTTTCCTTTCATCCAAAGAGCTGGTATCATAGTCACTATGCTCTTGGGGCGTATGCATTTTCTGTAGGCAATCAATCCCTTTGAGAACCATGAGCTCTTTCTCTCTACTGTATTCACTCCAGGGCTTCCGCTGTCTGTACTACTACACTGGCATGTCATTTGCACCTCTGCATACTTGGATTTAAATAAGCACAGTCTTGACACATGACAGTCATTTAATCCGTGCGTTTTGGATGAATTAATAAAATCCATCCCCTGTAGATCTACATTATTGTCTAAGTTGTGTACTTGGGGTATTTTAAGTTACACCTGTCTAATTGAGCATCTACGGGTCCCTCTTCTTCCTGGAAGATCAGTATACACATGCTCTCTTTATCCTAGCCTGCACTGATTTATGTAGTCTTACCCTTCCTTTTCTGTTAGGAGGCTCTTGTTTTGATATTCCACAGAGGATTTGTTTAGCCTTCTGCTATGCATGAATTTGCGTTTACTCAATAAGTGAATGAAGGTTCTATTGCTCACTTGTAAGCAGATTTTGTAAAGTATGTCAACATATGTATTCGTATCTCTTAATATCTCATCATGTATACCTCAACTTTTTTTACTTAGTGTGTTGATACATAATTGTTTTAAGTTGTTAATGGGATAACTCCTTGTGGTCTAACTTCAGAGCTTGTCTGACACCATAGTCAGAATGCTAATGCTATATTCTACTTTTCTCTCAAAACCAATCAAATCTAACATTTTGGAAGGCTTGTGTTATCCACTGCTTTTTTATTATATATCTCCATCCTGTGAGCTAATGAGGTCATGCCCTATGGACTCGGGCAGATAGTGTGATTAAATGCTTTTAAATGAATTTGAGCCTTTCTGGTGTGAGTGGGGTGGCATCTAGACCTGAAGTTGATGTTTATAAATGTATTGTTTAGACCTAAATATATATATATATATATATATATATATACATATATATATACACACACACACACACACACACACACACACACGCATACTTTTCAGCACATGTGAGCTTCCAAATTGTTTTTTATGCTTTCCTATTCTCCTGTTCTTGTTCAATCATATCCCGCTCCCTGCAACTCATGCATTGTTCAAATGTTATTTCTCATGTCAGATAATGTTTATAAAATCAGCAAGCTTCTTGAATATATAGCCTTTATTTTTTTAAAGTAGTAATAGCTATAGCACTTTATAAATAAGAGAAAATTGGAAGAGGAAGTTCAATATATTGCTTAGATGTGGCCCAAATGGTAAAATGTGTTTTAATGTAGATTGAAGTCAATTGTATCACCTGATGTGTCTTTCCACACATTCCTTTTGTGTATGATAATGCCACTGTTAGGTGGTAAAGGCAGAGAGGGGACTTGTATAGGTAATGATGCTAATTTGCTTCACTGCAGGAACAGTGCAAAAGTGCCCTCCAGCATTTACCATGTTAGAGGGGGAAAGAGATTTGGAGTTTGCTTTAGAAATACATGATAAAAAGGAAAATTGAGCTTTGTCTGTGTTTGTCCTCTTTTGTTGATGCAGGAACAATATTGAGTTGTTTCTGGCAATTGCTAATCAATTTCTACCTTCCTCCCGACAGTCTTTGCTGTCATTGTTTGATACTCTTTTATCTCATTTCTCAGTATATGCTGCATTAGTACTATTCATTCACTCAAATGTTTATTGAGCGCTTATCTTGTGGTCCATTTTGCACAAGGTGTTATGGGGAGTAAATATAAATGCATAGGAAGCAAAAAGATAGTTTCTGTCTCAAAAAGATATTCACCTTTCTATAATCAATAACATGATGATGGGAAAAAAGAATGAAATTAATATATCTATTGTCATCTAAATAGAATACATATAAAATCTCTATTTAAGAGTGTACTATAAACTTATCTTCCATGTTTTTCCTACTTTTGGCACATTGTTTCTGATTTCTTTAAAATATAACATTAGCCTTGGCTGGTTTGGCTCAGTGGATAGAGCATCATCATGCGGACTGTAGGATCCCAGGTTTAATTACAGTCAAGGGTACTTGCCCTTATTGCAGGCTGGATCCCCACTAAGAGGCATGCAGGAGGCAGCAGATCAATGATTCTCATCATTGATGTTTCTAACTCTCTTCCTTTCCCTTCCACTCTAAAATTAATAAAAATATATTAAAAACATAAAATACTAGTGGCATGAATCATGAATGAAGATTGGCAGAAGAATGGGTGTTTGTTCCCCTGGCTGCCAGCACTGACTTCACTGTGGCCGGAGCAGCCTTTCTGGAGTCGCTTATCTGCTTGGCCTGGAGTGGCTTTTCTGCCTTCCCACATTGCCCAGAGGCCAGAAGCGACTGGGGTGGTGCTGAATGCCTGTATGGTCACCATGGTGACGACATAAGCATCTCCCCTGTCCCTGGCTTTGCTCCTGCATATGCAAATTAACCCACCCTCTTTGTTAGGTTAATTTGCATACCCACTCCTGATTGGCTGGTGGGTGTCATGAAGGTACAGTCAATTAGTATGTTACTCTGTTATTAGGTAGATAACAGTAATATTCAATTAACATTCTTTATGATAATGTGATATTTTTACCTCATCAATTTCTTTACCAGTAACCCATTGAAATAAAGTATTGCAGTAAATTTTTGGACTCTTTTGGAAAGTATCATCTATTTCACTAAGCATGACATTTATAATAGTGGTGGAAATTAAGTAATTATGAGTTTCTTGTGTGTTTTTTTTAATTCCTCCTACTCTCAGATCCAAAAGGAGTTTTGAGGTTCCCTGTTCTCTGTTACTTAAGAGGTAATTAGGTAATTTAAAAGAACCTCTGGCAGTGATTCATGTAACAAAGAACTGAACCAGTGAAAATCAGGCATGGCAAAAGTTTGGGCTAGTAAGATTTTAAGAACTGAGCAAATGAATATTATGAACAGAGAAAGAAGGTAATTGAGGTTAGCTGCTATACAGACTTTGAGGAGCTAGATGAGTACAGATGAGTTTTAAGAATGCATGTCATTTATTAACTCTGCTCCTATTGTACACCTTCATTTCAACACTTCTTTTAAAAGACATCAATAAACAAATACACATTTAAGTCATTTTAAATACATTTCAGGTGAAAATTAGCACAATCAATTACAAGATAGAAGAAACACAAAGTACTAAGGTTATTTAGATGCCAAAAAATGGAAAACCAGTTTACTCATAAATATTAAGCCAGTGTCTGTAGCTTCTGTGACTATTTAATAACCAAATGATGACATTTTTATTTCTCTTAAAATGTTAAATAAAAATTCATCTAACAGTTATAAAATACTATATTTTATTTATTTATTTTAAATTTAATCTTTATTGTTCAGTTTATTAATTACATTGTTCCCCCTTTATTCCCCCTATAGCTCCCCTCCACCCGGTACCCATTCCACCCTCCTCCCTCACCTCCCCCCCCGCACTGTCCTCACCCATAGGTGCATGATTTTTGTCCAGTCTCCTGCGACACCTCCCACACCCCTTTTCTCCCCAAGAATTGTAAATCCATTCCCTCTCTATGCCCATGATTCTGTTATGTTCACCAGTTTATCTTGTTCATCAGATTTTTAGTTCACCTGATTTTTATATTCATTTGTTGATAGATGTATATTTGTTGTTAATAATTTTTATTTTTACCTTTTTCTTCTTCCTCTTCTTAAAGAATACCTTTCAGCATTGGTTTGAATATTGGTTTGAACTCTTTAGCAGTGATGAACTCCTTTAGCGTTTTCTTATCTGCGAAGCACTTTATCTTACCTTCAATTCTGAATGATAGCTTTGCTGGGTAGAGTAATCTTGGTTGTAGATAATTGCTATTCATCACTTTGAATATTTCTTGCCACTCCCATCTGGCCTGCATAGTTTCTGTTGAGAAATCTGCTGACAATCGTATGGGTGCTCTCTTATAGGTAACTGTTTTTCTCTTATTGCTTTTAATATTCTTTCTTTGTCTTTTGTTCTTGGCATTTTAATTATGATGTGCCTTGGTGTGGTCCTCTTTGGATTCCTATAGTTTGGGGTTCTGTGTGCTTCTTGGACTCCTAAGTCAATTTCTTTCACCAGGTGTGGGACGTTTTTGGTCACTATTTCTTCAAGTAGGTTTTCATTATCTTATTCTCTCTCTCTTTTTCTGGCACCCTTATAATTCGGATGTTGTTATGCTTGAGGTTCTCCCAGAGGCCTCTTACACTATCTTCAATTTTTTGGATTCTTTTGGCTTCTTGCTTTTCTGGCTGAGTGGATTTTGCCTCTTTGTATTTCAAATCTTTGACTTGGTTCTTGTGGTCCTCTAGATTGCTTTTAGATCTTTGTGTAATATTTTTTATTTCAGTCAGTGTATGCTTAATTTCTAGTTGGTCCTTTTTCATATCCTGGTAGGTGTTATTCATTTCCTCATATGTCTTATTTATTTCCTTGTAGGTCTCCTGAGTTTCATTTCCTTGTAGATAGTGCCCGAGTTTCAGCGTGCTTCCCTACTGTCCAGTTTCACTCCGTATGAGTGTGGGTTCCCAGGACCTCGGAACTGGGGAATCAGTACAGTGGGATGCCTTTGTCTTTGCAGCCACCTGCCCTCTCCGCTCGCTCATGCACATGCAAGGCTCCAAATCTCTGCCTCTGCGCGTATTTTCAACGCTGCCCTCTGCCGCTTCCCTGAGTCACAGTGTTCTATGTTTACTTTTATTTGTGGAATTTTCACTGAGCCAGCTTTCCGATGATTCTGGATGATGTTTGTTCTGTTGTTAAGTTGTAGTTTTGAAATTGCTGTGTGGGACAGCAAGATAGGTGCTTACCTATGCCGCCATCTTGGTTCCTCTCTCCAAATCTAAAATCCTGTATTTTAAATATGAATGCTACATATGACTTACCTCCCAACATTCCTATGTAAAAGTCTGTGTGTGGCCCAAACAGCTGTTTTTAAAAACTGCTTAAGTGACTTTTATATTATTATTATTTTAATTTATCTTTATTGTTGAAAGTAATACAGATATACCCTTTTCCCCCCATAGATGTGTTCTATCCCATACTTGAACAGCGCACTGCCCCCTCACTGCCCCAGGCCTTCACCACAGTGTTGTGTGTCCATGCATTATGCATATATGCATATAAGAACTAGTATTTGGTTGGTCTCTTCCCATCTCCCCACTCCTCCACCCTACCTTCCCTCTGAGATTCAACAGTCTGTTCCATCTTTCTATGTCTCTGGATCTATTTTATTCATCATTTTATTTTGTTCATTAGATTGCACATGTGAGTGAGATCATGTGATATTTGTCTTTCTCTGACTGATTTATTTCACTTAACATAACACTCTCCAGGTCCCTCCATGCTGTCTCAAAGTGTAAGAGATCCTTCTTTTTTACTGCTGCATAGTATTCCATGGTGTAAATGTACCACAGCTTTTTTATCCCCTCATCTACTGATGGGCACTTGGGCTGTTTCCAGATCTTATCTAATATAAATTGTGCTGTTATAAACATAGGGATGCATATATTCTTTCTGATTGATTTTTTTTTTTGTTAGGACATATCTTAAAAATGGGATCACTGGGTCAAATGGAAGTTCCATATTTAAGTTTTTGAGGAAACTCTATACTGCTTTCCATAGTGGCTGCACCAGTTTTCATTCCTACCAACAGTGCTTGAGGGTTCCTTTTCTCCACAACCTCGCCAGCACTTGTCATTTTGACAGGTTTGAAGTGATACCTCATTGTCATTTTAATTTGCATCTCTCAGATGATTAGTGACTTTGAGCACTTTTTCAGATGTCTCTTGGCCTTCTGTATGTCCACTGTGGAGAAGTGTCTATTTAGATCCTTTGCCGACTTTTTAATTGGATTGTTTGTCTTCCTTTTGTTGTTTTTAAATTTTTTAAAATATTATTCTTTGCGCATATATGTATGTATATACACATAAAAGTGTAGTAATTTTAATGTAGATATAATCAGACAGTACTTCTTCAATACCTTAACCAATCTTATTCTGAAATTGTAATTATATAGTGTAACTCCAAACAATAAAAACCACAAAATTAAAAAGTTCAGCAATTAATTGTTCTCCTTTATATCCAAGTGTCTTGGGTATACTTAATAATGACCCCATTTAATACTGTTTTTGTTTGTATTTATACATTTGTTATTCTTATTACCATCATGTTTTTTCCTTTCATCAAACTGTGATTTACCATTACCTTTTTAAATTTTTATTTATTGATTTTGAGAAAGAAAAACATCAATTTATTATTTCACTTATTTATGCACTCATTGACTGCTTCTCGTTATGTGCCCTGTCTGGAGATCAAACCCGAAACCTTATCCAGCATATGGAAATGAGGCTCTAATCAACTGCGCTACCCAGCCAGGGCCACCGTCACTTATTTAATTACATATCACTCATTCCAGATCACAACTCAGCACTCACAAGTACCTTGTTTCAGAAAACAATTGTGCATTCATATATGCACACAAACATACACAGTTAAAACCAGGTAGGTGCTCTCTGGGTATAGTTCTTAAGATTGGGAACATAAAAATGTATAGTTAAATATTTGTTTCAAAGATGAGAATGCTGAGACTCAGAGATTTTTATTTCCTTATCAAATATCTCACAGCTGGATGCTAATATGACAAAAAAAGCACTGTCTCTAGTTTCTAGTTGTATAACTTGCTATGCAGAGTCCTGTGTAAATAACTTGTACATGTATGTAGTTGGAAACTTTTAAAAAGATGAGATTCTCCAAATTTCCTGGAGATATTGCATTAGATATAATACTATATTAGAAATGCAACTTCAAGTAAAACAGTTATATAATCACTAGAGCCCCGGTGCACGAAATTCGTGCATGGTTGGGGGGGTGTGTGTGTCCCTCAGCCCAGACTGCACCCTCTCCATTCTAGAAACCCTGGAGGAATGTCTGACTGCTCATTTAGGCCCAATCCTGGTAGGGCCAGTCAGATGTCCTGCACACAATCTAGGACTGCTAGCTCCAAACTGCTCACCTGCCTGCCTCCCTGATTGCCCCTAACCGCTTCTGCCTGCCATCCTGATCATCCCCTAACCACTACCCTGCCAGCCTAATTGATGTCTAAGTGCCCCTCTGCCAGCCTGTTTGCCCCCAACTTCCTTCCTCTGCCAGCCTGGTCACCCCTAACAGCCCTCCCCTGCTGGCTTGATTGCCCACAACTGCCCTCCCTTGCAGGTCTGGAACCTCCCTCTGTCCTCCCCTGCTGGCCATCTTGTGGTGGCCATTTTGTGTCCACATCAGGGCAGGATCTTTGACCACATCGGGGCCGCCCTCTTGTGTGTTGGAGTGATGGTCAGTCTGCGCATTACTCCTTTATTAGATAGGATAGAGGCCTGGTGCATGGGTGGGGATTGGCTGGTTTGCCCTGAAGCATGTCCTGGATCAGGGTGAGGGTTTCCTTGGGGTGCAGGGTGGCCTGGGTGAGGAGCCTATGGTGGTTTATAAGATGGCCAAGCCCCCCAGTGACCCAAGTGGAGGCCCTGGGATCTGGGATTAGTTTATGTTCTAAAATTGAAACTTTGTAGCCTGGAGTAGAGACAAGCCTTCTGCTCGCTCTGTGGAAACAACTATTTCTGTTTGAGTGGAGGCCTAGGCTAGGGCTGCAGAAGTTTGGCTTCCTTCATTGCCCTGGAAACCCTAACCTCTTCTCTCTCCAGCTCTGTGGCTGCCGCCATATTTGTCGGGAATATGTATCTTCTATAATTGAAGCTTTGTAGCATTGAGTGTAGGCCTAGGCCAACAATGGCAGGTGGCAGACAGAAAGCTTGGCTTCTCAATTTCCAGGGAAACCCACGCCTCCCTCTTGTTCTCAGTGGCAGCAGCCATCTTGGTTGGGGTTTATTTGCATAATTTGCTCTTGATTGGCTTATGGATGTGGTTGTGGGTATGGCTTGATAGGAGTTATGGTCAATTTGCATATTACTCTTTTATTAGATAGGATTATAGTTCTAATCAAATTTGATTTCAATAAAATTCTCCTCATTCTCTTTTGTCTGCTATTGTGTTATAATTTCATTGCTTTTGTTTACTATTTGGTCCATTGAGATGAAATTTTTATTCAGTTGATAATTTTTATTAATAAACTAGACCCCTCTCTTAAAATTATATTTCTCATCAATAATCTGAAAATACCACAACTCTATGTTGTCTTCAGCTTTTGACAGTGTTAACTAGGTTCAAAATAAATGTGAACTTGGCTTCCCTAAACACAGACTTCCAAGTTCCACCCTATAAGATTGTAGGTTGAAATATATCTAAATATATAAAAGCCTATGCAACTGAATGACTAAACGACTGTTCGACGGTCGCTATGATGTGCACTGACCACCAGAGGGCAGACACTCAACACATGAGCTGCCCCCTGGTGGGCAGTGCATTCCCACAGCGAAAGCGCTGCTCAGCTGACTGGGTACCAGACGCCACACTCATGGCTGGTGAGCATAGCTGTGTCAGTGCAAGCCTATCCTGCCTCCACAGAAGTGCTAATGAGCAGCAGCAGCTGCTGGTGGTGCAGCGAGGCTGGATAAGTGGCAGCGCCTGGCCCAGGTTTGGGCTCCTTCCTGGCCTCCTGCTGTTTTGTGCACAAGATATTACATATCTCAAGGGGTGTTTGACTGCCCTTTTCAGCCCAATCCCCTCAGACCAGGCTGAAACTGGCAGTCCGACATCCCCCAAGGGGATCTGGATTGGTCAGGCCAGGCTTGGACCTCACTGGTGCACAGATCCCATACATGAAATTTGTGCAAGAGTAGGCCTTCACAGCCGTGATGGCTGCCTGGATCCCTCACAGCCACGGTGGCTGCCTTGATCCTGCAGCTGCAGCCCCAGCTTCATCTGGAAGGTCATCTGGAAGGATGTCCGGAAGGATGTCGGGTCTAGTTAGCATATTACACTTTTATTATTATTGATAAGATAGTTTTAAAATGGCACTAGCTGTGTCTTTATCTTTTTAAGGCTGACTAATCATTAAGATAAATATGCCACCATTCCTTTATCTAGAAGATGTATATTGGATAACATTTTCTATTACTTAGTGTTTAATTAAAGTCTTTTGAATTAAAATTTATTTATAAAATCCAATCTTAATTTCCTGAGTAACTTTCTCTCTCTTTCTGACATTTTTATGTCAGAGCTTCCTTCCATAAATTCCTTCCCATGAGAAGGAGAGGAGATTCTTTTCCAATATTCATAGTATAGCATGTATGAAAGGGAGAGCAAGTGTGAAGTCAGGGTCCAAAATATCACTTTTGACTTCTTATAAAGGTCAACTGTATTAATTGGCATTTTCAAGAATGCTAGATTAGGTTCACTTGAAGCTGTACATGAAGTTAAATTTTTCTAGGTATCATGTAATTTCCAATATCATATCAGATTTTAGTAATAATATACCAAGTTACAGCTCTCATCAATATACCAAAGGTAGTTAGATATTGAGAGATTCAAGCCATGAATGTGACTCATTCCTACTGAAATTAATCTGAGAGCAAAATCCGATTCCAGAGTCACATTTCTAATCTTTTTAAAATATATTTTTATTGATTTCAGAGAGTAAAGGAGAGGGAGAAACAGAAACATCAATGATGAGAGAGAATCATTGAATGGCTGCCTCCTGCCTGCCCCACACTGGGGATCAAGCCTGCAACCCAGGCCTGTGCCCTGACTAGGTATCAAACCTCAACCTTCTGGTTCATAGGTCAATGCCCAACTATGGAACCATACCAGTTGGGAAGTTTTTTCTTTTCTTTTCTTTTCTTTTCTTTTCTTTTCTTTTCTTTTCTTTTCTTTTCTTTAATCAACTTTATTTTTTTTCATATTCAAAAGCAATTTATAACAATTTTATATGCTTATATAACTATGAAGATTTTTCATACATAAAATACTTTCAAAATATAGTTATTATTTCTTTTTTTGCAGTATAACTTAGATTTAATAGTAGTACATATGTTTTCCTTCCCCCCCCATTGTCCTCCCCCCAGCATCCCCTACCCCCAGCGCATGTCCCCACCTGCCCCCCACCCCAGTGTCTTGCCTCCATTGGTTATGCTTATATGCATGCATATAAGTCTTTTGGTTGATCTCCCACAGCACCCGCCCCCCACCCTCCTCAGCCTTCCTCCTGTAGCTTGACAGCCTATTCAATGCCTCCCTGCCTCTATATCAATTGCTCTCCCCTGTTTCTTTTCTTCAAAAATATCTTGCATCTGCATACTGGAAATAAATGTATAAGAACAAAAATTGTTTGAGTCTCAGTTTCAATGTCCATCTGTTCTGAGTTCCAGTTTTAATGTCAGATAGTTCCTTATGTGTACAAGTCAGCAATGGTGTCTGGATGGTGGACACATGGTGGCAATGCAGGTTCCATCCTCTCTGGTTTGGTCCTGGGCTGCCTGCAGCAATGCACACATAAGGTGGCTGAAAAGAATGGAAGACAAATTTGACAATATGAGTAAGAACCAAGACGAATTGAAGAACCAAGAGGAAATGAGGAAGACCCAGGAAGAAATGAAGAAGAGCCAAGAAGAAATGAAAAGTGACATCGCTGAAGTAAAGAACTCAATAGAAAGTATCAAGAGTAGACGAGAAGAAGCAGAGGACCGCATCAGTGAGCTACAAGACAAGGTCGGAAAAAATAACCAAGTAGAGCAGCTTCTAGAAAAATAAAAATAAAAAGCAGGAGGAGAGCCTATGGGAACTTTGGGACAACATGAAACAAAACAACATACATATAATTGGGCTTTCAGAAGGATAGGAAACTGAGCAATGAATAGAAAACCTGTTGGAAGAAATAATGACAGAAAACTTCACTGATATAGGAAATAAAAAACCGCACACAAATTCAAGAAGCTCACAGAGTCCCAAGCAAAATGAACCCCAAAAGACCTACGCAAGGCACATTATAATTAAATTGGCAAACACCAATGACAAAGTAAGAATCTTAAAAGCCGCCAAAGAGAGACAGAAAGTCACCTATAAAGGAACCCCCATCAGGCTAACAAGTGATTTCTCAACAGAAACTTATCAGGCCAGAATGCAATGGAATGAAATATACAGAGTCATGCAAAGGAAAGGTCTGAATCCTAGAATACTGTACCCAGCAAGGCTATCAATCAAAATTGAAGGTCAAATCCAGGAGCTTCACAGACAAAAAAGGACTAAGGGAATTCATTACCATCAAACCAACAATGCAGGAAGTTTTTCTTTCTTTATTTTTTAATGTGTATAGATATAATTTTTAAAAAATTAATTCTTACCTGAGGATATTTTTTTCATTGATTTTTAGAGAAAGTAGAAGGGATGGAGAGAGGGAACAGAAAAAGAGAGAGTGAGATATTGATTTGTTGCCTCCTACATATGCCCCCAACTGGGGACAGGATCAAACCTGCAAACCAGGTATGCGCATGCTCTTGACTGGATATTGACCCCACCCCCCCACCCTTTGGTGAGCAGGCCAATGCTCTAACCACTAAGCAAGCAACACGACCAGGGTTAGATATACACTGACTATATTTCCCAATTGCAATAGTTCTTTACCATTGACAGTCTGACAGAAATACAGATTAAATAAAACCTTTAATAGCATTTAGTTTCACAAAGTTATTTTTTATTTCTTCTCAGCTGGTTAGTAGTCATGTAAAAACTATCTTTGTCAAAGATAACAGATTTGAATAGGGCTACAATGAAGAGGGTTAAACTTGGGTAATTGCACAAGTACATTAAGAACATCCATCATATCTAAATGCCTGCCATTATTTAGGAGGATTCTGATGTACCCTTTGATCTATTACTTTTCAAATGCAAAATAACTGTAGGAGTCCAAACTTTTGACCTTTATAAAATGTCAAAAGAGGGGAAAATGCTTTCTATAATGCCAATAGGTGGTTTCTCTCTAAATTATGGAATGATTTGTTTCTTTACCTTAGTTCAGAATATTTTTGGTTAACTAATTGGGTTCCCTTAAGAATAAAACAGAAACAGAAACACCTCTTTTCTCAATTGAATTATCTTGATACCTCTGAGTGGATGAGATTTATTTTACCTAGGGGAACCCTTTATCATGGGAAAGCTCTGCTTTATGCCAATTTCCTGGCATACTTATTAATCGTGCCCCTCTCACACTCAAAAATGTTCCAGTGTGGATGATAAATTATATGATCACTCTGTTATCAATTCTATCAGTCAAGGTTCTCGAGAGAAACAGAACCAAGAAGATATAGAGATAGATACTTATTTCAAAGAAATGGTTTATGCTATTGTGGACACAGGCAAGTTTGAAATCTGTAGATAGTCTAAAAACTCTGGGGCCGAGCTGATGCTGTATCCTGAAAGAATTGTTTTTTTCTTTCTCAGGAAAACCTGCTTCCTCTTAAGGTTCTTCAATTGATTGGATGAGGTCCACTAACACTATCCAGGGCAGTCTTCTTTATCTGGAGTCAACCAAGTGTTGATATTCATGCAATTTACTAACCCTTCGCAGCAACACCTATAACAGTGTTTAAATAGCTGGGTACAATAGCCTACCCAAGTTGACATAAAACTAGCCACTACAATCTGGTTTATCAAAATTTGCTTCTAGATACTAACAGCAAACTACCAGAAATTGAAGTTTAGAAAAATAACCCCTTTTACTGTAACACCAAAGAGAATAGAACACATAGAAATAAATGTAACCATGGAGGGGAAAAGAACTACATATTGCTGATGGAAGGCTGATGGTACAGAAAGGAAAGTCAGCTAACAAAGAGGAAAATATTGGCCCTTTGTGTCATCTATTTCTATTTTCATTGTGAAAACTACATCTTTTAGAATAGGTAGCTCACACATCCCTTGGGCAACTACTTGTAATTATATGTTAAAGCCCTAGCTGGCTTGGGTCAGTGTAAAGAGCATCTGCCCTCAGACTGAAGGGTCCCAGGTTCGATTCCATTCAAGGGTACCATACCTTGGTTGTAAGTTCCCCGGCCCTGGTCGAGATGGGTATTGGAGGCAGCCAATTGAAGTGTCTCTCTCACATTGATGTTTTTCTATCTCCCTCTCCCTTCTACTTTCTCTAAAAAATAAATGGAAGAATATCATCTGGAGAAGATCAACAACCAGAACAACAACAACAACAACAACAACAACAACAAAAACACACAAAATAAAACAAAAACCCTGCCTGTCTTTTTTTGTATGTTATAACAAAATATTAAGAATGTATGTTAAAAACTGTCTTGTTTGAGGTGGCCTGACATTAGAGAAGGCTGAACTCTTCTTGACATAGTGAGCCGCTGATACGTACAGAGACAGTATCTCTTGGAAAGTCTTGCAGTAGCTACACTTGACCTGTTTTTCTTTGTTTTTGTGGTTGTTCTTTTTATTAGCATTGTAATCCAAGCTAGAATGCCTGCCAGAAAAAAATGCATTCACAAATGTGTATGACTTTGATGCAGGTGGGCTGGCTGTTTTCCTTGCTCTATTTGTACTCATGTCTTGTAAATCCATTTGAACTATGAATTGAAAGAAGACCTAGGGGTAAAACTACTTAAGGAGCTGTAAAATCAGTGTAAATGCCTGATCTGGTTTTTTTTTGTACTTTAGGAAACTTTAATTTTGTTCCCTGGGACTGCGCAAGGGAATGCTTATGATGACAAATATCCCAGTCTTATGCATGCTGGCCCTTCCTCCAGGCTGGTCCTTCCAAGGACAGGAAATTCAGGGACTAAAAAAAAGTCACTGGCCTTCAGAAAAAAAGCTATTTCCTCCTCTGGATGAGGATGCAGAGCTGCTCTCTCATGTGTATACCAGTCTCTATAAAATAGTATACATGGAGGATATCTGGTAAGCCTGATGCCATCATATAGTAAAGTGAGTCAGGATCAAAGCTGTAGAGAAAGAGAGAGCTGATGGCTATGGAGTCACAACTATTCAAATCTTTGCCCAAACCCCATAAATGCTAGTGAAGGAGCCTTCAAAGAAGCCCCTACCCAGATACCATTTTATTATGTCAGTGTGATACCAAGAGAGGATTGCCTAGCCAAGCCCAATTACCTCAGATTTATGAGCGAAATAGATGTTTCTGTTTTAAGCCATTATTGTGGGGTGGTTTGGTATATGGCAATATGAACATAACTATAAGCCAAATAAAAGCTAATAATGTCTAAACTAAGGTAGTGGCTCTTGGGATGAATCCAAATAGGCACATTCAAATTATTGAGGAAGCCCTTCCCATGTACAGTCCTAATGATAGTTATTAATAATAGGAAAGGAGCAAAGGGAAGGCCAGATATGATAGGCATGTTCCCTACAAAACATTGGTTGAAGGGGACTAAAGAAATGGAAGTTAGACCATGCCCAGTAAGTTGGGATAACACAGAGAAATACTAGTTGAGATGGATGGCCAGAATGAATGTGGCCATTATGAGCACCTGGAAATGTGGATTATATAATCCCCTAAATCAATGGTCGGCAAATTCATTAGTCAACAGAGCCAAATATCAACAGTACAACTTTTGAAATTTCTTTTGAGAGCCAAATTTTTTAAACTTAAATTTCTTCTAACGCTACTTCTTCAAAATAGACTCGCCCAGGCCATGCTATTTTGCGGAAGAGCCACGCTCCAGGGACCAAAGAGCCACACAGTTTGCCGACCTCTGCCCTAAACAAAGAAGCTTGTTCTCTTATGCTCTTGGTTCCTCTTGGCACTCTTGGCTCTTAGCTCACACTTGGCTTCCTTGCATTTGCCTACATGCAGTGGCTATGTGGACCACACGCACAATGGATTAATGGAAGGCAACTATTAGCCTAATGCTGTACTGAACCTGGCTCCAACGTGGAAAGGAAACTCTGGACAATGGCTCTGATTTTAGCTCTGCTAAAACCCTACCTACACTTCTTCTATGATTGGACTAAGGGAAATGGGACTTTGAAATCCCAGGGATTTAATTCCATGCAAATGAAAGTCACTCATTCTCCTATGGGAGTCTCAGAGAATTCCTTTCCTTGGGAAGCTCAACCCCAGTGGCATTCAGTAGGGAAGAGAGCCCCCAACTTTGCTCAGTATCTCTAAAGACACATATTTCTAGTCTCTGAGTCAACCTGTATCATGCAGTTGTTTTGTGGATGGCCACTTACTTAAAAAATCAAATAAAATAACTAACTTTTGTTTTAAACTTCTTCTTTTTAAAAAAATATATTTTATTGATTTTTTACAGAGCTGGAGGGAGAGGGATAGAAAGTCAGAAACATCGATGAGAGGGAAACATCGATCAGCTGCCTCTTGCACGCCCCCTACTGGGGATGTGCCCGCAGCCAAGGTACATGCCCTTGACCCGAATCGAACCCGGGACCCTTCAGTCCTCAGGCTGACGCTCTATCCACTGAGCCAAACAGGTTTCGGTCTAACTCTTTTGTTTTAATTCCAAGCTTATCAAGGTCACTTAGCAAATGGCTCCAAATAGCTGAACTTGTAGCTACTGTATCTCTCACTGGAGATGAAAATGTTGAAATTATGGTTCTATACATCAGTTTAAATAAGAATATTAAAAAAAAATACCTGCATAAAAAAACCAGGCCTCTCTATATAGTCAAATCCAGCTATTTTTAAATTCTAATGTTTGATTGGGGGAAATATAAAAAGTAAGCTGCTGTTTTTATGATAATTATCATTAAAATGAAGACCACAATTAGAAATGAAAATTCAGCATTGTAGTAGCAAACCCTAGAGTCAGAAGCCAGCGCATAGTAGAGTATAGTAGATTCTAACTGCACCACATCGGTAAAGCAATACCAGTCAAGTGAAGTTAGCTATTTGCAAGTTGGGGTTAAAGACAAGCAAATAAATCACTGAAAATTAAAGAATGAGCATGAAGGGAGCTGATCACTGATTATGTTTTACTTGTAATATATACACTGATTATAAGTTTTGACGAGTGTGGCAGGCATTTCTTTGATAAAATTGAGAACTAAGGGGGATGTGGAACTGGCCCCTCCCTACATTTACACTGTGATCTTTACACCCTGTTTATATTCCCAGAATATACTTTGTGCTCTGTTTTTGCAATTTACTAAACTTCCCAGGAACTAAAACAACCTAAATAAAATTGTTTTAGTTTGCAAAAAAGCAAAAAAGGGAAACACATATTTTTGTTTTTTGTCCTCTTTAAAAAATTATAGTTGGTTCATGAAGAGAGCATGAAAACTAGCTTGTGATCATGTCTAAACCAATATATATGTATTTGAACCTAGTAGCATTTGAACAGAATCAAAGTTCACACTATCCTGCTATTTCCTCTGTCTTCTGAAATTGCCCTTTCTTCCCATGATTCAACCAAAGATATCTAAAGAAAAACTTAACCTTATTTTAAAGACCACATTTATTGCAAGCCTAACATCAAATTTGAGATGATTATATTATGAAAATCCATACTCACCATCAACCTTGTGAGATTTGTCTACTTTCAAATCGAATACTTTTCTGTGAGTTTGCATTAGTTTTTCTATGCCCAGTAGTCCTAGCCTTTCAGATAGCCTTTTATTTTATCTGTGCAACAGTGAAAAATTGAGTCTTCCTTCCCCCTAGGGATGCTTCTCAAATTTAAATAAATAAATTCCTAATAACACACTGCTTTTCTGAAAGACATTCCAGCTTGATATTTGTGTTTGAATTCTATAGAAAAAAGCACCACTACCTTAGACAGACAGTACAGTTTATTTCTGTAATGAGGTGCCCTGTGTTTTCTGTGCTTGTGGTGTAGCTCTTGCTGAGTGATGTCTAATTTATATTCATTTTCTACTGTCTCTGACACAGTAGCTTTTATAAATCTTAATTTCTTTGATCCCTTTTGCTCAGAAAACTATCACAAGGGGACGTTAAGGGGCTTCTCTGTCAGGATGTAAACTCAGTAACTGATTTACATATACAGCCAAGGATCCCAAGCACTGTTCCAGATCTCTCAGAAATCCTCCACACGATGAGATGTATTCTAGTAAGTGCTTAGTCAGAAGAGGATCAAATACTTGCATTGTACCTTGAATTTAAAAAGGAAAGCAAAATGGCTTGTCACTTTCTTTAAAGCACAGTGTTTTAAAATTCTTTGAAAGTCATTTCTCACTGTAATCTAAGGCAGTGTCATCTCTAACTTTTGTTCTTTGGAGTTTAGCTTGCCCTTAAAATTGCAATTGTTTTTGATGAAAGAACCTGTCTACTTGACAACCTTGGTAGGAAAAAAGAAAATAGAAAACAGAGATAAGGATGACAAAGAGGGAGAAGCAAGAAAAACAAAGTGGGTTCTGCAGAATTTATGTTTTGCAGTCTTAGCACAAGACTACCAAGAACCAATTAAGCCAGATAATCTTTATAATTCAGCCCACAGCATTTGGTCAGTATCAATCTGTATTCTACATAATATCATCTAATTAGGTGCTGGAACATCTCCTCTGTAGTTAGGATTCTAGGATTCTGTCTGTTCTCACCTGAGTACTTTCTTTGGCACCATATTTAATTTCCTAACTAGTCCTACATTATTTCTATTCTTTTTTTGCTCTTAAGTGATTTAGCTCAATTACCACTGCATTAGTCTCCTTAAGGTCTACTTTAGTCATGTGGTCTTCTGCTATGATGGCTACAGTGGCTTCACATAGCCTATAAGATCAAGACTCCTCATCCAGGCATCCTCCTTCATTTGAATCCCTGTTTCACAGGCCTAGTCTTCAACTGCTCTCTATTCCAGTGGTCCTTACAGCTGGACTCGCAGCTTAGCATCCCCTGAGAACATTTTAGGAAGGAGAATTCTGAGCCCCAACTCCAGACCCACTGATTCAGTAACTGGGGATGGGGCTTAGCAATCAGTGTTTAACAAGTCTTTTTAGCTGATTCTGGTCAACCAAGCTTGAGAACGACTGCTGATCTAACTACTGAGTGCATATCATGACTATATTCATTTTCTCATCCTAGCTCACCCTTTATCTTCACATTATCACCAATTTCCACTATTTTCTAAGCTTCATTGATTTTTCATATATTTTCTATATCCCCATAACACCTGATTTATGTTTTTATATCTGTGTATATTTTATGGAAATTTATATTAAATTTATTTAAAATGGAACTACATCAGTATTAAAGTCAGGAGTTCTGACCATAAATAAAGTTGAGTATGAAAATAAATATAGTAGTGGCCTGGGCTTATGAATGTGGGCTAGGGCTGAGGAAGGGAGGTTGGTATAGTTATCAAAAGGCAAAAGGAAGAACTCTTGTTTTGAAAGAACTGTTCTGTACCTTGACTGTGGTGCTAGACAGGCAAATCTACATGTGGTAACATTGTATAGAACTAAATGCACATGTAGACATACAAGTATAAGGAAAACTGGAGGGGGAAGCTCAGAAAGATAGGTGAGTGCATCCATGTCAATATCCTGATCGTGAGACATGTCAGTCCCTGGTCATGAGATTGTATTATAATTTTGTAAGATGTTACTAATGGGGAAAATTGAGTAAAGGGTACACAGGGCTTCTGTATTATTGAGATTAAAATAATAGGATATTTCAGAAGCAATATTGGTATGTGTGAAGGTTCAGAATGAGCTACTCCAAGATCCACCTCACTGATATGCAGATTACTTTGAGAGAGAGGCAATTTTAGCACAGGCTCAAGAGCAATTTCTTCCCCACCCTTTAACTACTTGGAAGAATTTGAGTTAGGGTCCTTACTGTTAGGGATTATCAGAGATAAGTTCTTTTGACCTAACTTTAGGGCAGGGCAAACTTGTGTTTACTATACATCTTACTTATCACCCTGCAATGATCTTCTGAGGCCTCCAAGGTGCATTTCCTCATCCTTAGCTCCAGATGTCTTATGTGCCTCAATCCTCTTTTATATCTTTGAACCTGTCCTGCATGTGGGGATCTCTGATTATTGTATTTATGTGGCATTCCAATACATATGTATGTATTAAATTTGGTTATTTTCTAATGTTGCTAATCTGCCTATGTCTATTTGATTATTAGATCAGCCAAAAAGAACTTTGAGAGTAATATTTGTTCCCCCCTCACATATGTCAATAACACCGATATTTGTATCAAAATGCATGGGTCAGATAATGATTGAACTATCAGTCTATAGATATTGAAAAGGCTCAAATGAGGGAGGATCTCTGGGTAGACAAAAGCAGATTATGTAGATTAATTTAACACATGCATATAGTATAAGCATGCAGCTCACGAGCATTTTTGTGGTGAGCAGAGAAATATGATCAAATCTGATTAAGAATGGAAGGTATAATTGATATTGAATAGTACATTTGTTAATTATCTTTTCTCTCCCTCAAGTACAACCCACAAAGACCAAGTGAGCCAATATCTTGTGTCATATATCTATAGGCTAATAAAACAGGAAAACACAGTAATGTGTATTGTATTTTATATATTTTAAGTAGCAGGAGGACATTGGACTATTAAAGTCTGATGGGAAAACATTCATTGATCTCTGACCTCTCTGGAAGAT
The DNA here is from genome assembly GCA_027563665.1 of Antrozous pallidus. Taxonomy (NCBI): domain Eukaryota; kingdom Metazoa; phylum Chordata; class Mammalia; order Chiroptera; family Vespertilionidae; genus Antrozous; species Antrozous pallidus. The sequence continues at coordinate 64,041,668 of CM050521.1, forward strand.
TTGTGAATATGTAGAGTGTGTGTATTTGGGGGAGAGGGGTTCAGGCAACTATGCAAAACCAAGATTCCCTGTGTGTTTCCTGTTCCTGGCTGACTCTCTACTGGGAGCCCCCACAAACACTGCTAGGAAAGAAAGCTGCATAGATTTTTTTAATTAAAAGAGTCCCTTGTTTTAGTGAGCATATCAATGAAGCCTTTAGTTTAAATTCTATTTGAACAACTACCTTGTAATTTGGAATGCTCATCAGGAACTACGTGTCATTAAGCAACACAATGTGACTTTGTAAAGAATCCATTTAGAAATTACATTCCATTCTCTACTTGTCTTCTCTGGGAGGAGAACCCATTATTTAGAGGGTAAGTTACTTTACTCCTTGAATCCTGCTCCTGTATTTATTATTATGTGTGAGTACACATTTCCTTTCTGGTTTTTGCCTTTTTAAGAAGATTTGGAATTACACAAAATCATTCCTAGATGTGCTAATTAAAATTTGGATTCTGTGTTTCAAGCTAACATTTACTAATTGTTGGGGAAAAAACTAATTGGTTTAAGTAGAATCATGAATTTAGAGAAATGGTATATTGATTCATTATAAATTCGAGTTTAGTAAAACATGATCAATATAACATACATGACTATTTTTGACAGACACCAACATATACATGGTCAAATCCATATCTATACTTTTTGCTCATCCTCGAATTTAGATATCTCATTTCTCCATATCTCTTTCTTTAGTCAAAGTTAACAAATAGCAATGGTTTTTCTAAGAGAACATGGAAAGTTGGCAAAACTAGCTCTTCAGCCATAGTCATTTCTTATTCCTTTATTTGATCTCTGAATGCATTAAAATCTGGCCACTCATGCACCACTTAGAGGCCTGGTGCATGAATTCATGCATGGGTGGGGTCTGGCCAGGGGGAGGGGACATGGGTGGTTGGCTGGCCTGCCTGCTGGTCGAACTCCTGGTTGAGAGGACAATTTGCATATTAGCCTTTTATTATATAGTATATACACTGAGTGGCCAGATTATTATGCATTCAGAGATCATAAGGTTTTTCTGAAACAAGAAGAATGGAATGCTATAAATACAGAATAAGTATAGTATTTGGCCTCAAAATAGACTTTGATCTTAGAAACAGGTCAAACTGCCTGTAGCAATTGGGAGTAGCAGGGGGATGAAGGGGCCAGACCTTCTTGCATCTCCCTTCCCTTGTCTGTATCCACAATTAAGTACCCTGATGTCACAGAGGAACCAGCTCCACTTCTTATCTAATTAAATTCATTGTATCCCACACATATAAAAATTATTAAAATGCCCTGAAAATGCTAGTTTGATAAACACATATTAGTATTCTAAAGGGGGAGGAGGGAAATAATTTCACCGAAAACCCGAATTCCAAGAAAGTATTCTAATACTTTCTACTCATTTCCTATATATATAAAAAATGAAATACATCTTTCTTATTCTATTGCAAATAGTCATAAGTTGTTTCTTTATTGAGAATACAACTTGTTTAAAAATTCTCAAATTTATCTTTGGTATTTGTAGAACAACAAAGTAATATATCACCTGCATTTAAAATAAATAGCAGGGGGAAAAGAGTAAGTCATTTGTTATAGAGTTAGAATATTTTGATAAAATTAATAGCTAGTTTACTATCCCCTGACACATAGGAAAAGCTTTAAGAGATAGAGTGGCACTGAGTATGTATCTTGATTAGCTCAACAATACTTGCTATAATAATTCTTTTACCCTTTTTATCTACTTTCTAGATAAAAGTATCCTTTAATTTCTAAGTAAAATGAACTGTAGGTATTATGTATTTATATTTTCTGTGATTCTTATCTAGGCATTCTGGGCTTACCTCTCTTTGAAACAATGGGAGAGGATGTCCAAATGTTTGGGTGATTGCTTAAATAATAACATATTCAATACAATTATTGTGCTTAAAAATCAAATGTTAAAGTTGGAAATATGCTCAAGTAGAATTAGGAATGATACAATAACAATGGCCAAAAGAAGTCAGCCAATATAAACTGATAATATTAATATACATAAAGGTATAAATATGATAGTATATAGTTATATCTGTTATTGTGTGTCACACTAAGTGTCCTATATAATCTTATATAATAAAAGGGTAGTATGCAAATTTACCCCAAAGGTGGAACTACCAGGACAACTGGTCTCTATGACACACGCTGACCACCAGAGGGCAGGCACTCAATGCGGGAGGTGTCTCCTTGTGGTCAGTACTCTCCCACAGAGGGAGCTCCCCTCAGCCACAAGCCGGGCTGATGGCTGTGAGCTCAGTGGCAGTGGTGGGAGCCTCTCCCGCCTCAGTGACAGTGCTAAGGCTGTCTGACTGTGGCTTTGGCCCACTCCCTACAGAGAGTGTGCCAAAGCCGTGGTCAGACATCTCCCAAGGGCTCCTGAGCTGCCAGAGAGATGCCTGACTGCCAGCTTAGGCCGGTCCCCTGAGGAGCAGGCATAAGCTGGCAGGTGGACATCCCTCAAGAGGGACTGCCAGAGGGCACAGGCCAGGCAGGGTATGAATTTTCATGCACCAGACCTCTTTTATAGCATATAAACAGCATGTGTAATACTAAAATACGTAATGTGTTTGAGCAATAACAGTGAGCAACAAGGAAGAATGTAACACCCTGGCTAATAATGGGCCTCATCTAGAAAATTGCTGTAAAGAAATCTTAGGATAACAGCCAAGAAGTCCCATTAGGTGGTAAGCAATTGAGACAGAGAAAGAGAAAAAACGGTTTCCAAGATAAAGTTTTCTAAGACAACAATTCAATATATTTTATTTCATATTACTGAGGGTTAGGAAACACTTTAGAATACAATAAGGTAGAGATATCAAGCAAGAAAATTGGGCTGTTAGAAATTGCTATAATCACTCCCTCCCCTGATCCACCTTTTCTGTTTCATAAAAGCAAGCTATGGTCCGAACTTGAAGGCAATGATTCAAATTGAAATGGTAAGATAAACCAAAAACTCTGCAGCTGGATTTTACATGTGGATGTAATAGCATTATGGTAAAGATGACTTTCTCAAAAAATTTATTTATCTTTTTCACATCTCATTTATGTGAATACTTTACATTCTTATGTTACTTGGCTATCAGATCACCAATACATACTAAACGTATCATGTTTACTTTTACAATAATAATGAAAGATAGGTGCTATTATCTCCAATTTATAAATAAACATTAAAAACAGCACTTAAGTTAGTTGTAGAGAATTATATAACTAATAACAAAAAAACACAATATCTCAATATTATGACCCAGATCTACCTAGCACCAAAGTTTTTACTTTCACCTTTATATTTATTCTGAAGAGTCTTGGTAAATAGATCTCTTAAGGCTTAAATTTTATCTCTGAAATAACTGAAGTTATTTCACAAATTTACCCCTCAATAAAAATATTTTCTTGCCTAAAGTTACAAATTATTATTTATAACTATTAAACATGCAAATTTGACCGTACCCTCGCTCCTGATTGGCTATGCTACCAGTCAATCAGGAGCAGAGGTGGGGCCAAGTGGCACAAGCGCCAGTCCCCGGGGTTGTAGATGAAACGCGGTGGCAGTGGCAGCAGCACTGAGCACCTAGCCACCGGGTGCTGTCAGTGGAAGTGGCAGCAAGCACCCAGACCCCTGGGCTGAGCTGAGCAGGGCGATGCCTTGGGCAGGCTAGGGGTGAGCTATCAGTTGGACATCCCCTGAGGGCTCCCAGTTTGTGAGAGGGGGCAGGTTGGGTTGAAGGACCACGCACCCCCAGTGCGAGAATTTTGTGCACCAGGCCCCTAGTTTATTATAAATATTAATGTTGTTTTATTCACCCCCAAACAGAAGACCCTTAAGATATCTTTGAAAAGACTTGGCTATGCGGACTTTTTTATTTGCTACATATTTTGACCTTGAAACTCAAAATTTCCTTAGGTAGTTTTCAAAAAGGCTAAAATTTAGCATCCAGTACAGATTATTTCGAAGGTAATTATGTGAGGTTGTGAACTGTGCATATAGAGTAATCATTTTGCCAACATATCGTTGTTCTCTAGAACTTCAGTCTTGATTTTTCAAAGATTCATTTATTTTTGACTATTTAATTTTTCTCTAGCTAAAACATAAATAATATTGTTTACAAGAGCAAGACAGTGTGACTCTGTGCAATTAATATGCATATTAATAATTTCTTCCTACTGATAAATCTCTGGCTAAAATTTTATTCAGGATTATTTTCAGTTTTTTAAAAGTAAACTAAATCCAGGTTATTTGCAACAACAACCACGACAGTAACAAAATCTCATTGTATGTAATATGAAATCTTAAAATCTTATCTTATTAATTGGAAACTGAAATCACTTGAAGGAGAGATTTAATGATTGATTTTTTAAAATCAGTTTTTAATCTTTTTTATTTTCATTACAGTGCCATGAAAATTCATAATGAAAAATATAGTCTTTAATCTTTAATACTTTTTAATTTTAATATACTTAATTCTAAGAAATTAAAGGTATTAGAAACAGAACACAATTTACTGCCAATGAGTTTTTTAAAACTATACATTTTACAATTGAACTTTTAAGACATATAAAGTTCAAGAAAATATTATTTACATAGGAAATTGTGAAATGATGTATTATGGTAGGAATTGTACTAGATTATACAATGCAGAGATTTTGTTTAGGGACTATACTTGGCCTAGTCAGTTTGTGAGGGAACAAAATGTGTGAGTTAAAAGGCATATATCTTCTTTATGGCAACATCTTAATAATTGTTGAAACTGGGCAGGGATATATGTGGATATATCAGGATTTATTTAACTATTTTTCTACTTTTGTGTGTATCAATATTTTTATAAAATTTATAAAAGAAAAATAAATTTGAAAAGATGGTATGTTTGCAGTCATTTTTAGTAATAATGGATAGTGAATGATGCATTGAGGTAAGTCATGTTTTGACAGTAACTTTCTAGGTTTTCTGAAATCCTTTTTGATCTGGTAAAAGAGTGCCTTTAGTTTTGCTCAGTGTTCATTATAAGCTGAGAGCTGAGTGTGGCTCTTTGGCTGTGTGACAATATGTTGGGTTTTCTGGAGAGTTAACCAAACAGAAATTTGATTTGACTCAGGTATCTAGAAAGTAGACAGTTAGGAAATGGAATATGACAGAATCACCTAGTGAGTACTCTAATACTCCAAGAACAAATTATTCTAAGTGTGACCAGTATCTTTTGAAAAGTCCACTTCTGTGGATTTTTGTACTATCTAATTCGTACAGGCACTTTTCTGACTGCCTTAGTGTGTGTGTGTGTGTGTGTGTGTGCACTTTTAACCAGGTGGTGTCAACATGCTCTCAAGAAGGTATGGCCCAAATAGTTCTTGTTTTAAGTTGTTTACCTAAAATGTATGAGTTTCTTAAGTAACGGGAAAAATTACATGAAATGATCTGAACTTCTTAAAATTAAATTTATTGGGGTAACGTTGGTTAACAGGATCATATAGTTTTCAAGTATACATTTCTATGATATATGATCTGTATATGGCATTTTGTATCTATCACTCAAAGTCAAACCATCTTTCGTCACCATATATTTGGCCTCTTTTACCTCCCATCATTTCCCAACCCCCTTCCCTCTGGCAACCACACACTGTTGTCTGTGTCTATCAGTTTCATTTTTATATTCCACACATGAGTGAAATTGTATGGTTCTTAGCTTTTTCTGATTGACTTATTTTGCTTAGTATAATATCCTCCAAGTCCATCCATATAGTCACAAATGACAGTATTTCATCTTTTCTTATTTTTGGATAGTATTACATTGTATATATGTTTGACATCTTTATCTAATACCCTATTGAAGGACACTTTGTCTATGTTTACATTTTTATTCTATCAATAATCCTATATAATAAAAGGCTAATATAAAAATTTACTGAACAGTGGAACAACTGGTCACAATGACACACACTGACCACCAGGGGGCAGATGCTTAGTGCAGGAGCTGCCACCTGGTGGTCCGTGCACTCCACCCAAGAGCACCGCTTAGCCAGAAGCTGGGCTCACAGCTGGTAAGTGCAGCAGAGGTGGCGGGAACCTCTCTTACCTCTGCTGCAGGCAGTAAGAAGCGAGGGGTCCCGGACTGGTAGAGCCCCAAAATATGAGAGAGATATCTGACTGCCGGCTTAGGCCTGATCACTAGGATCGGGCCTAAGCCGGCAGTCAGATATCCCCCGGGGGTCCCGGAGTACGAGAGGGCACAGGATGGGCTGAGGTACCCCATCAGTGCACAAATGTCATGCATTGGGCCTCTAGTTTGTTATAATTATATATTTTAAAGGGTCATCTTTTTATATAATTATGACTTAAGCATGTATGTTACATATTTTTAATTTTTATTTTAACTTATGTTTTATAAGCAATTGTATACATGTCATATGAGTATATTAATATTTAATTCTTTTTTAAAACATAATTGCAGATTATAGATAGCATGTATACTTTAGAATTTTTGGTTCTTCCTCCCAAGATTTGGTGTATTACAATGCATCAGCCAAACCCAGGAAATCATATATATTTCAAATTTAGGAAGTGAAGGTAAAATAATAATGAAACAATAGAAAGAAATGAAGAGGGTCTATGATGACCCTTTAAAAGATAAAATGACTATTAAAATAATTCTATTTTAAGAGAACAGAATTGTGATTAAATGTGTCAAAATTGCTATTAACATAGATTTTTTTTAACTTTATTTCTCAATAAAAAATTTCTCCAGGGAATGTGCTGTAGAACCCCCAGTTGCCACGTGGCCCTGAAGGATTCTAATTAACTGTACCAGAGGGTCTGCTGTGCTGTCTAGTTAATGCTTTCTATCTGCTTCTTCACTGGCCATCATGAATCATTGTTCAGCGAGTGACAGCACTCAGGTTATTAAAGGTGTAGATATTAAATTAACAACAGTAGTAAACATTGTAGCTGTACTTCACATCTCAGCAGAACCAATGAAGTGGATGACACGGAATCCACACTGATATGCCGCAGTGACAGATGGGCGTCATTTAACACAATACATCAGTGGGCAACCCACGTACCACAGCTGTCCTCCACTAAATGAATTAGATCAGGGTAATTAATCTAAAGCAGAAAGTATTACTAAAGTGGATCCTAAGCAGAATTAAAGAAGAATAAAACCTCATGCTCAAAAATTGAAAAGGATTTATGCATTAACAGTTTTTTAGTGCTGACAAGAAGGTTTTAGAAGTTACTTCACTTCTTAAAAAATGTATACAAATTGTCCCTCTTGTTGAGAAACAAACTCACCATTTGGGGCAAAAAAATGGATGTTGGCTATTTCTTACTAAAAATCAATGCTGCTGAGAAATGAAGCAAAACTTGCTCTATGTAAATACTTTTTAAATTATAAGAGATTTTTCATTATTCTTTATCATACATGTTTGCTTCAAGTATAACAGAGGACTCATTATTATACCAATAATAATTCACTTATTAAATTCTCATTTCAGATATATTTTAGAGAGATAAGTAGATGAATGAATAGATAGATTTTACATAGAAATAGATGATTTTTTTCTTCCTGATTTCAATTTTCTGTCAGACCAGAGATACTTCAGGTTTAAAAAGATATTCTTGAAAAAAAATTGGAGGAATTTCTTTTAAAAAAAAAATATATATATATATATATATATATATATGTATATATATATATATATATTGCTTTTTTACAGAGAGGAAGGGAGAGGGATAGAGAGTTAGAAACACTGATGAGAGAGAAACATCTATTAGCTGCCTCTTGCACACCTCCTACTGGGGATGTGCCTGCAACCAAGGTACTTTCCCTTTACCGAAATCGACCTGGACTTGGGACTTCCCAGTCTGCAGGCTGACACTCTGCCCACTGAGCCAAACCGCCTAGGGCAGGACGTTCGTTCTTAAATATCTTATTCATTTAGGTCTACTTAAGATATATTTCAAAGGATATACTAGTGCTAATAACTTAGCATTAACTCTGTTGCTTATTTACAATAACTTTACTTTAAGATACTAATACATATACTTAAAATTTAATGTAAAAAGTTACTTCTTAAAATGGTTTTTAAAAGATCTAAAGTGCCAATTTATAATGTATAATTTAAATAGAAATGCTCTAGATGTTACATTTTAAAATCGCCAATAAATCAAACCCATGGTTTGAATAAAAGTCAGAAACTCTATTTAAAATAACTAAATAAATCAATACATTCTTTCTAATGTTCAGCATTAAATCAATGTGTCCATAATTGTATTTATCTTTTTTTCAAACCTAAAATATCCAGAACCGGGAAGTTCTTTTCTAATTCACAAATACCTACAAATTCACTTTCCAGTGTGCATGGTACAAAGTTCTGATCTCTTCCTGTAAAACCTATTTGTGATAGTTGTGGCTATTGATCAAGCAGCATGTCCTCTGCTCAATTGTTGGACTTCTCTAGTTTTTGCTTTTTGTCCCCTGTCCTTTCCCAAGGCTCTTTTCTTCTACCTTCATACAGATGGAAAACCTGCTGCTAATTACTTCAGTTAAATTTTTACCACAGCAGGAGATATCCAAACACCTATCCTTCTTTTTTAAAGCATCTGCTAGCTTCTTGTTAAGTTAGTACCTCCGCGTGGGAGGCCTGAAACAGTCACCTCAGAGTATTGTGTGTTTATTGTAGAAGCATAGCAAGCTGCCGCTTGAAGAAGCTACCACACACACAGTATCTGATTTTTAGACTTCATTATCTTGATCATCCATGATTAGAGTAAATTGTGGACTAACTGCTGGTCACATTTAAGTATTAAAATGGAATACATGTTTGAAGAGTTATAAAAATAACTCGGTATGCAAGAACACTCATCTCTCTCTTTAAACTCTCAAAATTTAAAATACCCATATACGTTGAATTACATAATTATTATAATAAAACTTGTATGTATTCTTAACTGCAAGTATAGACAATTAAATATGAAAGGAAAGGAACTGTAGTATTTAATTCAATTCCATTGAATGAGAACTGTGTTAACCATAAGGTTAACCTGCTGTGGCCTCGCTATCTTGACCAAAATAATGAGCTTGTGTTATTTTTAGAATATTATTAAGGCTAAATTTTAGTGGGTTTGAACCCTTTCTTTTTTTAGATAGCTGTCTGTGATATTATGAATTCATTTTGAATGGTCGTTGAGCAGGAACAATTCAAAGATCAACTTCAGTTGTCTACCTAAAGACATTTTGCATTATATTCAGAAGCTTTTTATTTGTATTATCCTCTTGTATGTCCATATAGTTTAAGCTCTATACTCTGACATATGAGCAGTAATAAAATATTGCTATAAACTAATTTTATTGCTATAAACAAAATTTATTGATGTAAATTGTGGCATGACACTTAGAGGACAATAATATTATACTGTTCTTCACATACAAAGCTGACATTACTGAGTTACTAATATTATAATGTATATTTTAATAATACATCCTCTTTTCTGTTTAACTTTTTTAAATTTTTTACCACATGAATATTATTTTAAATATCTACACTTGAGTTTTCTTATCTCTAAAATAGAATAACCTTAAATTGTTTAGATGGTCAAACAAGAGAAAGAAAACATATTTTCATATTTAATATTTAACTGTTTATGACAGGATAATCTCACAGATATTTCATCAATGCCTATGGACTGGCACAATGTATTTATGAAATAGTTTTGTCATTGAAAAATATACTCACATATTTATAAGACAATATTTCTTTTTTGAAATTTTATTTTTCAATTACAGTTGACATTCCATGTTATTTTATATTAGTTTTAGGGGAAGACAAGAATTTCTTTGTTCAAAGATATTCTTCTTGGTGACCAAATCTGTAGGCTTCTTAAAAGATCCCCTACCCACTGAACAGAACACATCACCTCTCCTATAAAACCAAACCAAATTTTCTTGGAAATGATTGCTAACCAATCACATCACCATTTCAAGGAGCAATGGTTGGATTTCAGATCCCAGTCACGCAGACACAATCTTTCATCGTGAATACCAGCCATTAACATGGTGCTTAACCATAAAGTTGATGAATGGACTCTCATAATATGATTTTCTATAGAATAGAATTCATGATTCAGAAGGTAAAGTCTTGAACTTCAAGTCAAGGTATGAAAAAAAGACTATCTTTAAATGAATGTCTCATACAGTTTCAATTTCCCCAAATTAAATAAGAACACAGACCCAGTTTTAGCCACTTGAAGTCTTCAGGTACCCCCAATTTTTATTGTGGAGGCTATAGGCAACACAGATTATATAGTGGTAGAAAGACAGTCTTTAGAGGCAAATTCACTTGCATTTGAAAACTACCTGTATGACTGTTGGCAAGAGATTTAGCTAGACTTGGTTCAGTTTACTCAGCCAGAAATGAGACTATCCAACTTACAAATTCAATGTCAAGTTTAACTAATAGTATGTCAATGTCACACAGTCAGTAGGAGCCTGATATATAATAGAGGCTTAGTGATTTTTTTTTACTATTACCTTTAAATATAAAGCCAAGACAAAACTAAAGTTACCAAGAAGGAAAAGCTTCTGAATTTCTGTGTCCCGTCCCTCCACTATGGATGATCCATTTGCCCACTCCACACACCCACATTCCAAAAAAGAAACAGCCTCAGGAACTTTGTTATTTTACAACCTGGGAGATGCTCTTCCTGGGCAGTTGCTACTTCCTGCTTTAAGAGACCAGATGGATGGGTCAAGATTAACTTAGATAAAATACCAAAAACAAACAAACAAACAAACTAACTAACAAACAAACACAAAACGATTTGGAGGGGTACAGTCAGAGGAATCCAGATTTAATTATGTAAAATATAGGACTTTTAGATAAAGTTATTAGACGTTTGTGAATGAAGTTGTGGAAACTTTTAGGCTTTAAGAATAGATTAAATCATTCAGAAAAAGGACCTACAAAACATAGAGAAGTAAGGAACCAATCTGAAATCTGGAGAATAAGATTAATAAAGAGGACAATAATTGTGTTGTGCTTGTGCCCCGGTGTCCTTTGGTGGAGAGGATGACTAAAGATTGGAGTCATGAAAAGGAGAAATAACTGATCTCCTTGGACTTGGGAAGTGAAGAGAAAGTAGCATTGATAAGTCCATTATAACATTAAAATCAGAGAAGAAAATCTCTGCATACAGCAGCAATTTCCAGATATTATTTTTAAAACATGCAGTATCTATGTAGTCAGGGTCACTGACCTCTTTTCCCTTAAATTGTCAAATTAAAAAAATGACAAAAGCCAATATAGCAGTAGCCATCTGGTGTGAATTAAAAAATATACCCCCCTTTTTTTTGTTAAATATAAAGCAAAAATGTAGTTTTTTGGTATGCCACAGAATTTCGGGATTAGTTTATGTGTGCCATGAGATGAAAAAGATTGAAATTGCTGGCCTAGAGGGCTTAGACAATAGCATCTAAAAATAGGAGAGGTATTGAGATTGAAGACTGAAAACGGGGCCAAATGAGATCAATAGATTAGAGGACTAACTCACCTGGACAGGAACTGAGGACTAACTCACCTGGACAGGAACTGAGGACTAACTCACCTGGACAGGAACTGAGGACTAACTAACCTGGACAGGAACTGAGGACTAACTCACCTGGACAGGAACTGAGGACTAACTCACCTGGACAGGAACTGAGGACTAACTCACCTGGACAGGAACTGAGGACTAACTCACCTGGACAGGAACTGAGGACTAACTCACCTGGACAGGAACTGAGGACTAACTCACCTGGACAGGAGCTGAGGACTAACTATCCTGGACAGGAGCTGAGGACTAACTCACCTGGACAGGAGCTGAGGACTAACTCACCTGGACAGGAGCTGAGGACTAACTCACCTGGACAGGAACTGAGGACTAACTAACCTGGACAGGAACTGAGGTCTAACTCACCTGGACAGGAACTGAGGACTAACTCACCTGGACAGGAACTGAGGACTAACTCACCTGGACAGGAACTGAGGACTAACTCACCTGGACAGGAACTGAGGACTAACTCACCTGGACAGGAACTGAGGACTAACTCACCTGGACAGGAGCTGAGGACTAACTATCCTGGACAGGAGCTGAGGACTAACTCACCTGGACAGGAGCTGAGGACTAACTCACCTGGACAGGAGCTGAGGACTAACTCACCTGGACAGGAACTGAGGACTAACTAACCTGGACAGGAACTGAGGTCTAACTAACCTGGACAGGAACTGAGGACTAACTAACCTGGACAGGAACTGAGGTCTAACTAACCTGGACAGGAACTGAGGACTAACTAACCTGGACAGGAACTGAGGACTAACTAACCTGGACAGGAACTGAGGACTAACTCACCTGGACAGGAACTGAGGACTAACTCACCTGGACAGGAGCTGAGGACTAACTCACCTGGACAGGAGCTGAGGACTAACTCACCTGGACAGGAGCTGAGGACTAACTCACCTGGACAGGAGCTGAGGACTAACTCACCTGGACAGGAGCTGAGGACTAACTCACCTGGACAGGAGCTGAGGACTAACTCACCTGGACAGGAACTGAGGACTAACTCACCTGGACAGGAGCTGAGGACTAACTCACCTGGACAGGAACTGAGGACTAACTCACCTGGACAGGAACTGAGGACTAACTCACCTGGACAGGAACTGAGGACTAACTCACCTGGACAGGAACTGAGGACTAACTAACCTGGACAGGAACTGAGGACTAACTCACCTGGACAGGAACTGAGGACTAACTCACCTGGACAGGAACTGAGGACTAACTCACCTGGACAGGAACTGAGGACTAACTCACCTGGACAGGAGCTGAGGACTAACTCACCTGGACAGGAACTGAGGACTAACTAACCTGGACAGGAACTGAGGACTAACTAACCTGGACAGGAACTGAGGACTAACTCACCTGGACAGGAACTGAGGACTAACTCACCTGGACAGGAACTGAGGACTAACTCACCTGGACAGGAACTGAGGACTAACTAACCTGGACAGGAACTGAGGACTAACTCACCTGGACAGGAACTGAGGACTAACTCACCTGGACAGGAACTGAGGACTAACTAACCTGGACAGGAACTGAGGACTAACTCACCTGGACAGGAACTGAGGACTAACTCACCTGGACAGGAACTGAGGACTAACTCACCTGGACAGGAACTGAGGACTAACTAACCTGGACAGGAACTGAGGACTAACTCACCTGGACAGGAACTGAGGACTAACTCACCTGGACAGGAACTGAGGACTAACTCACCTGGACAGGAACTGAGGACTAACTCACCTGGACAGGAACTGAGGACTAACTCACCTGGACAGGAACTGAGGACTAACTAACCTGGACAGGAACTGAGGACCAACTAACCTGGACAGGAACTGAGGACTAACTAACCCGGACAGGAACTGAGGTCTTCCCTGGGGAAGAGAGGAGAGAGTGGGATGGGATACAATATAATGAACTTGATTTATTGAAGGAAGGAAGAAAAAGAGCTATTTATTTCCCAATAATTTTAATGAAGAAATGGAAGAGATAGGAGAAAATGGGTCATCTATCAAAAGTAAGGTATATGCCACTCCTATGTTGTGTCACTCAATTTAGTCCTGGATTAAAAATTTGATTTCTTAATTTGTTGGTTGCCAATAAGCCCAAGATATTTCAAAAGAAAATCTGTTTTTATTGAAGACATGGCTCATCAGTTTTAAATTTGCCAAAATATAATGTTTAATAACACACACACACACACACCACTGTAAACCTCTCTGATTATTAGGAAAGCAAGGCATCTCTGCAATTCTGAAAAAGTTAACATCATAAAAACAACAGAAACATTTTATTAGAATAATATATATGAAGATTAAAAGCACCATTTTTAATTACTTGGGCTTTGCTACTTATCCAGTCCTTTTTCCTTAAGTGTTTATTTGCGCTTACTGAAAGAGAAATAGGATTGTAAAATGCAGATGTTTGGTGAAGCAGGTGTGAACTAGTATCCAGCATCTTCTCCCTCTGCATCCAGAAACATCACATTTCGCAATTTATTTCTGAGTCACCACCAATTCTCTGATAATTATTGACAGAGTGAGTTATTGGTACTGAAATCAGTGGCCTGTGGATGTAGCCCTCACCCTTAGTATATTCTTTATCTTTATGTGCAATGGATCAGGGTCACAAGTCCTTATCTTTCCTTTATCCAAATCATTGCAATCATTTGTAATTAGTTATGATTCACATTCAAATGGTATTCCCTGGTATACTGTTTTTTTTCCCACTAAAAAGCCAGGATTCAGGAATGCTTGTTAAATTGAAATGAAATCCTTAATATAAATCCTATAATAGTGCTAACATTATGTCTAGAAATGATTTCTACCTGAAGAATAAAATAACTGTATTTGAGAATACATTACTTGAATAGCGTTTTTCATTCTTTTATTTATCTGCCCACTAGCACTTCAGCTAAAAGGTAGGACATTGATAAATTAAAACAACTCTATCTTTTCTTTTTCTTTTTTTAAAAATATTTCTATTTATTTCCGAGAGAAAGGGAGAGGAAGAGCATGACAGAAACATGAATGATGAGAGAGAATCATTAATCAGTTGCCTCCCCCATGTCCCCTACTGGGGATTGAACCTGCAATCCAGGCATGTATCCTTGACTGGAATCAAACCTGGGACCCTTCAGTGAGCAGGCCTATGCTCTATGCACTGAACAAAACCAGCCAGGACAACTCTCTCTTTCCCAACTTTCCCTTTTAAGAATGATAAAGACAAAAGAAAAATTATTTGAGGCTGATGACTAACATGTGGTGGACTTTCATGTTCCTCTAGGTGTCTGTCAAATCCATGCTAGAACTCTTCTCTAATATCAGTTAACAAAAGAAAGGCCTACATGATACAAAGTAAAAGATAATCTTATATGTATGTGCATTCATACATGTACACACACATATATATACACACATCCTATATAATAAAAGAGAAACATGCAAATTGACCATACCTCCACTACACCCACCAGCCAATCAGGAGCAAATTAACCCAACCAAGATGGCAGTTACTTTGCATATCCAAAGAGAAAGATGGAAGACAGCATAGAAAGAAGCCAAGTCCTGCAGAAGGGATGGAGGCTGCATAGAAGCAAGCAAATGGGGCAGCGAAGAAGGGAGGGGAGCAGGCGGGGCTGGGGAGAAGGGAGGGAAGCAGACGGGGTGGCAGAGACCACTGCAGGAAGCCCTATGGCAGGAATCTTCCTGCAATGGGCCTCTAGTATGTATATAAAGACATATATACATATATATAGTATGTGCTGTGTGTGTATTCCCTATAGGATTCAAAAATATTTATAGGAGTATAGAATCTTACTTTATGAAAGTAGCTGATTCAATGATTCAACTTGCTATATTTTTCTTAGAGAAAAATTTAGAACATGAGAGATCAGAATGGGATCCTTAAGCGAATGTATGTAGAACATCAATGAAAGTGCCTCAGTGAATGTTTCATAAGCCTTTTAACCATTATGTGAAAGGTTGCTCCCATTAGGAGCCATCCTATTGACTTCTGACCTATTTCATTTTGGTTATTAAATTGGACACCCTCAGAATAGATATGATATCATTGCTTATTGCTGTCTAATGGTTGAATGACTAGGCTAAAACTCATTACCTCTTTTTCATTAGGACATTATGTATCCATCCAGATACAATGGCAGAGAATTTGTCTTTTGTTTCTGTTGTGGTTTTATACAGGGGAAGCAAAAAGAACAAAACAAAATAAAAACAGCATTTTAAATTTGTTGTCTGACATGTACTTTTATATACATTTCTTAAAGGAAAATTTAGTTCTGAAAACTTTATTATTGAATGCTTGTTAATGAAAATTAAACAAGAACCTATTGGGGCCAAAACAGATTTGGCTCAGTGGATAGAGCATCAGCTTGCGGACTGAAGGGTCCTAGGTTTGATTCTAGTCAAGAGCATGTACCTTGGCTGTGGGCACATCCCCAGTGCGGGGTGTGCAGGAGACAGCTGATCAATGTTTCTCTCTCATCGATGTTTCTGACTTTCTATTTCTCTCCCTTCCTCTTTGTAAAAAAAGAGATAAAAAAAAGAATGTATTGGGTACCTTCTATATCCTTGGTAGTTGGCTAGGTCTTTGAGTGTCTTAGGATAGAATAATTTTCTTTCTAATTCTCATCATGTTAACTAATTTATGCCTACACATAATTTAGATAGTTAACTACAGAGTTTATTCTATGAACAAAGATTTTTACTCCCTAAAAGAGAACATTGATAGGGAATTTGGGCAGCTGGTCACACACACACACACACACACACACACACACACACACGTAGATATCTTGTAAGTAATTCTTTTCTTATAAGGTAACCCAAAGGCACTATATTTTTACAGAGAGATTAACTTGGAGAACAGAAGTTATTAATCTTTCTCTTAACAGGCTCCTTGATCATCCTCATTCATTCTGTCAATGTCACTTTACAACTGCATTTCAGACATTTTTTGTGAAAATAAGTTGTATAACTATTCAAAAATGCTAATATTCTCTGCTGAGTATTTCCAATTATGTCTTCAGTTTATATTTGCTTAAGGCTTTCATGTTGCAGTAAACCTTTCTTTAGTTTCTTCCTCTTTCATTTGGCTGGAGCCAAAATGATGTCATCCTTTGGCTGATAAGGCTCTACAAACCCTGCATAATGGAATGCTTCAATGGACTATGTTAAAGAAATTAGTGATCAAAAGGATAGACAAAATTGTATCTCTTTAATCATTGTAATATTTTTGTTCAAAGCCAGATTCTTTTGTATTACACAGTAGAAACTGAGGTTCATAGACCTCTATTTTGAGAATTCCTGTTAATCTGGCTGGTAGTTATGCT
The DNA here is from genome assembly GCA_027563665.1 of Antrozous pallidus. NCBI lineage: Eukaryota > Metazoa > Chordata > Mammalia > Chiroptera > Vespertilionidae > Antrozous > Antrozous pallidus. The sequence goes on from CM050521.1 coordinate 64,058,656, forward strand.
TTAAAAAATTCTTGTTGTTGCCTTAGGTACCAGAGGGTTCATATTCCTCTAGCATCCTTTGTTTTGTCTCCTTATTTACTTTGGCCTTACTTAAATATTGCTATCAGAAGGAGTCTATAGTTTATCATTCTTTAAGCTGTATTTCACTGTTGTTATGCTGGGCCTCTGACTGTGTTGTGGTGATAAGGTGTAGATGACATGGGGACATTCTATAATCTTCAATTAATGTCAGTATTTTAGCGGGCCGTGTGTCTGGCCCATGACCTTCACAGTGTTTCTTTCACCCACGCTTAGGTGAAACAGGTCGATAGGAGGCTGGAGTGAGAGCAATGCCCTTATCCACACTTTAGGAGACAATGCTCTGAAAGGTTTTTCAGTGGAGAGTGTCTTTGTTATTGAGAACACTGGGCATATTTCAAAGTGATTACTTTTTCTCTCCTCTTGCCATAGTCATCATGAAGAATGCAAAAGAGATATCTCTTTTTCAGAAGCTTTGAATGATATATAAGAGATCGAAGCAAAATGTACCTTTGTTCTGAAGTTTAAAGGAAATACTGAAACTTTAGTTTATTCTCAAAAATTTAAGAAGAGTATAGAGAAACTTTGCTATGTTAATAATCAGGCTGGCTTAAAGGGAATTTTACTGATGGATTAATATTATGATCTATGGGCGACCCAAGTTATGTGACCGAATTCTGCATTTGGCAGTATTCTTCCCTTATCTTTTTATCCTCTCTTCTTCTCTTGGATAATGAACAGTTATAGCCACATTAAAAAAAAATTCTAATACCTTTTTATGTCCTGGGAGAGAATGCTGCATGAATTGCTCACTTTGTGTATATCTTGGCTTTACCAGCCTGTATGCTCTACAATTATCTTTTCAAAAGTTGTTTAATGAGGCATGGTTGGAAAGGACACTCTCTGGATCAAATTTTGTTTGCATTCCATGTTAACAAACAGGAGACTTACCATTTCCTGAGGACATTCAGGATAATAAAGATGAAGATGCCTCCTTGTCCTTTCCAGAGATATTTGATGGCATTCCAGGACAATAAAGATAATGGTTCTCTCTACGGAGAGGCAATACAGGTTTGCCAGCATCTCCTATATGATATCAGAGTCCTCCAATCTCAGGGTTCTCCTTTTTAATGCATACCCACAGTATGTAAAAGCAATACCTAAGCTTTATCACATCATCCTTTGCTAATTAGGGATCAGAGGAATTACACTAATGATTACTATTGCTCTAAGTAAGTAGTAAAGCTGTCTTATCCATTTGTATGCATTGCTTCTTTGCCAGCTGGATCTATGGAACCCTGATAGCAGTTTCCATCATGCTGCTGCTTAGGAACAACTTGTCTGACTGACATGAGGTTGTTTTCCCCAAATATGGAATAGTTGGGGAATAATTGATATAGAAATACAGAAAAAATACAAACACTCACTCACCAAATATAATTTGCCAACAAGATTACATTGTATATTTATGTCCTTATTAATAATTAACTTTAGGTTTCATGTCTAGTCTTCCTAAAATTTTGATGTATTAACATTCATCAGCTCTCAGCTCCCATCTTATATAATACTAGAGGCCTGGTGCACAGAATTCGTGAATGAGTGGGTGTCCCTCAGCCCAGCCTGCACCCTCTCCAATCTGGGAGCCCTTAAGGGATGTCTGACTGTCCATTTAGGCCTGATCCTACGGTAGGACATCCTTCTCACAATCCAGCACTGCTAGCTCCAAACTGCTCACCTGCCTGCCTCCCTGATTGTCCCTTACTGCTTCTGCCTGCCAGCCTGATCACCCCCTAACCACTACCCTGCCAGCCTAATTGATGTCTAACTGCTCCCCTGCCAGCCTGTTTGCCTCCAACTTTCCTCCTCTGCCGGCCTGGTCACCCCTAACTGCCCTCCCCTGTAGGCTTGATTGCCCCCAACTACCCTCCCTTGCAGGCCTGTTCCCTCCCAACTGCCCTCCCCTGCTGGCCTGATGGCCCACAACTGCCCTCCCTTGCAGGTGTGGAGCCTCCCACTATTCTCCCTTGCTGGCCATCTTGTGGTGGCCATCTTGTGTCCACCTGGGGGCAGGATCTTTGACCACATGGGGGCATCCCTCTTGTGTGTTGGAGTGATGGTCAATATGCATATTACTCTTTTATTAGATAGGATAGAGGCCTGGTGCATGGGTGGGGACCAGCTAGTTTGCCCTGAAGGGTGTCCTGAATCAGGGTGGGGGTTCCCTTGGGGCATGGGGTGGCCTGGGCGAGGGGCCCATGGTGATTTGCAGGCTGGCCATGCCCCCTAGCAACCCAAGTAGAGGCCCTGGGATCTGGGATTAATTTATGTTCTACAATTGAAACTTTGTAGCCTGGAGCAGAGCCAAGCCTTCTGCTTGCTCTGTGGCGACAGCAATTTCTTTTTGAAACTTTGTACCCTACGCCTAGGCTAGGGCTTCAGAAGTGTGGCTTCCTCCATCACTTTGGCAACCCTAAGCCTCTTCTCTCTCTAGCTCACTGGCGGCTGCCATTTCTGTTGGAATATATCTTCTATAATTGAAACTTTGTAGTACTGAGTGAAGGCCTAGGCCAGCAGCAGCAGGTGGAAAGCTTGGCTTCCTCCATTGCCGGTGAAACACAAGCCTCCCTCCTGCTCTCAGTGGTGGCAGCCATCTTGGTTGGGTTTTTTTTTGCATAATTTGCTCCTGATTGGCTGGTAGGCATGGCTTGATTGGATGTATGGTCAATTTGCATATTACTCTTTTATTAGGATTACATATCTATATCTATATCTATATCTATATCTATATCTATATCTATATCTATATCTATATCTATATCTATATCTCTATATCTCTATATATATATCTATATCTATATATACATATATATACATATATATGTATATATAGATATAGATATATATATATAGATATAGATATACATACTAGGGGCCTGGTGCACGAAATTTGTGCACTGGGGGTGGGTGGTCCCTCAACCCAACCTGCCCCCTGTCAGATACTGAGAGCCCTCAGGAGATGTCCAACTGATGGCTCATCCCCAGTCTGCCCAAGGCACCCAGCCATTGCCCTCCTCAGCTCAGCCCCTGTTGCCTGCCACCACCCGACCCCAGGGGCTGGACGCTCGCTGCCACTTCTGCTCACAGTGCCCAGGGGCTGGACGCTCACTGCCACTGCCATTTCATCTTCACCCCCAGGCCCGGCTCTCACACCACTTGGCACTGCTCCTGCTCCTGATTGGCTGGTAGCATAGCCAATCAGAAGTGAAGGTATGGTCAAATTTGCATGTTTCTCTTTTATTATATAGGATATAAAAGCCTAAGCGTCCAGGATGACCAGTGGACCAGTTGCTATGATGTGCACTGACCTCCAGAGGGCAGATGCCCAATGCAGGAGCTGCCCCCTGGTGATCAGTGTGCTCCCATAGTGGGAGCGCCACTCAGCCAGAAGTTGGGCTTATGACTGGCAAACACGGCTATGGCAGCAGGAGCCTCTTCCACCTTTGCAGCAGCACTATAGAGCAGCAGTGGCGGGTGCAGCAAGGCCAGGATGAGAAGGAACTGCATTGTGCCAGGGCTGGTTCAGGTCCTCCTAGCTGCCTGCTGCTTAGCAAACTGCTATGTCCCTCATACCTCTTAAACCTGCTATTACAATCTCTGGAGAATGGTTGAAGCACGGACACTTGGAGTAAGCAGGATGGCAGATATTCCCGTTGGGCTCCTGGAATTCTGCTTTGGGCTTCAAGATCAAATCTCATCCCTTACCAATTGCCCAGAGATATAGATGGAGGGGCAATATAACAGTGGTCACAGGTGGCACTGACAAATGGGGTAAAAGTCAAAGAGAAATAAATGGACCTGAAGGATGGAGGCATAGGTGACAGAGCACCCTACCTCCAAGACCTTTAACTTTGTATTATTCACCTTGGACCATCTCTTATCTGGCTCAGTGTAGTGAAAAATATCCAGCATAGCCCAAGGTGTCCACTGGGGACTTCCTTGGTGTGACTATGGCCACAGAAGGGACATTTGGAAATATTTTTTTCAAGAAGCTATGGGGAGGAGGACAGACTCCTACATGACTTCCTGGCTCACAGGGACTTGGAACCTCTCCAAACATGTGGGCACACGCTCTTGATTTCCTTTCAATGTGCACGAATCCATGCACCAGGCCACTAGTATGTTATATATATCAAGATTACTGCCTCACCAGCCTAATATAGACTCTGGAACATAGTAACTGCTCATTATATATTCCTAACTGAGTAAAAGTTAGTGAGATTAGTCTCAAATGCTGATGCTCTTATGACTTTTTCCTGAATTTCTAAACTAAAAGAAGATTTGAACTCTAGCTCTGGAACAGATAGTGGTGATTATACTAGCACATCTCCTTGTATTATCCTAGCTAGGAGAGCAGAGCATGAAATGAAGTGCCAGGAATTGCTTTCCAAGATCTATGAGTATTGTAGTTTGTTGTCTGTTGAAGGATTATTATGAGCAGTGATAACTCTCATCCAAAATGCTAGTCTAAAATTTAGTTCTCAAAAATTGTTCACCTGTATCTTGAATTCACTATATTAATTTGTATCTTGACTTGTTGAAGTTTTAGAGTTTGAAGATGTCCTGAGCATCACAAGTGATGTTTATTTATTGTGGGACATGTTGATTGAGAGAAAAGAATAGAAAACACACAGTAAGGTTATTTAGTAACACTTTAAAAAATATTCTCAAGTGACCTTTCCCCTCACCATCTACCTTGCACTAGACAGGTCATAAAAAAGTACAGTTTTATTTTTCATAATATATATTTGTTGATATTATATATGCCCTATGGAAAATAACCGTTATTACATGTTACAATAAAAACAATTGAAAAAACCTACAAAATCCAAAAAATCTTAAGATAAATTCCAACTCACAAACATATCAAAAAATACAAAAAATTTTTGAGTATGCATTGGCATTTGCAGAACAAGGGTTGGCACTTCCTCAAAATGGCTTATTCTTACCCTTTGCCACAAGAAGGTAGTCGATATCCCACAGTCTGGGCCTTCAGTGGTCAATGAAAAACCTGGCCTTAGAAGCACTAGACAGTGTGAGAGAAGAAAAACAAAATAATAAAAGGATATGTGTTTGCACCTACCAGCTGCTTTTATCACAAGGAGGGTCAGTGTGGTTGAAATGGAAGCTACCGAAAAATAACCAGATGCTTCTCAATTAACACGAACTGTTCTTTCAAAAAGAAAACAAAACAAATTTCATATTACTAGGCATTTAATTTTTCATTCATTCATTTTTTTCCAAATATCAATAATTGCTGTGTGTTTTTCCCAGCTGGGATGAATAACAGAGACGAGATCTACTCTCCACTTGAAACTAACAGAAACTGTAAACAATATATACAAATTTTGTTTTCAATACATTTGACATCATGCATTTCTTCTAATTTGACACTTACAATTTGTATATATTGTTTCCCAATTGAAACACCCAAATCAAAAAAGTACACCACAATAATAAATTTGGAAGAGTCAGAAATACTTTCTGAACTATGAATAGAAGTTCATAGTAGCCTACTATAAAAGATTCAGCCCTGACTGGTTTTGCTCAGTGGATAGAGCATTAGTCTGAAGACTACAGGGTCCCAGGTTAGATTCCAATCAAGGTCACATACCTTGGTTTCAGGCACATCCCTACTAGGGGGTTTGCAGGAGGCAGCTGATTGATGTTTCTAACTCTATCCCTTCCCCTTCCTCTGTGTAAAACATCAATAAAATATATTTTTTTAAAAAAGATTCAGCACTGGGAAGAAAGTTAAAGGATACAGGAGTTGAGAAATAATAGTTTAATCACCCAACTTCAAAACCATCACCGTTTTTGCCATGCATGCTTAGTAGGACTCCTTTCTTAACATGAATGATTGGATTTCTCAAGAGAGTTTCTGTTGGGAACGGAATTCAACATCTTTCTGCCACAAAGATGCTACTCTGAGGGAATGAGAGATAAAAAATTAATAAATGAAAGGCTATTTTGCCTTTGGAGATGAAAGCTATTTTAAAACTCATGAGGTCACAATTGGCTTATTGATGTTGGTAACTTATTCAGGCAGCTATGAACTGACAGTGTTCTACTCAGGGACTCATCTCGCGCACACATGGGACAGTGGCCATGAACTAAAAGAAAGCTACAGTGTTCTTTCTCCTCTTGCTTAGTCTTAGCATTTTGTGGAAGTTGCTTAAAGAATCAACAGGAAAAACGAATTGGGAGCTTATTTTGTAGAGCGGGGTGGTTTAGCAGAAGCTTAGACTGGAGCACAGTGGTCTTGTGTTAAGCCCTATAGCAGAGGCATCACTAATTATTTGTATCCTGCCGTTAAGCGTAAAGCAGGCTTGGCTGCCCTTACAACAGCTGCAATCTCACCACGCGTGCGGCACCGTGAACTTTGGGTGAGCTCTCCTGAAGAGCTTTCAGGGGCACCAGGCACTACAAGCAGGTAGCATCATTGTCAGGAGAGCCTTCTGAAGAGTCCTGGTGCACAGGCAGCAATTAATGCAGGTGGTATTTTAGACAAGGGAGCTAATGAGCTTTAATATGCATGCAGGTGAGGGAGTGCTGAATCAGTAGAGCCATTAATGAACCTATGACAGTCTAATTAGCTACAATTTAAAATCTATGGAATCTAATCAGAGAAGCTGAACACTGCTGCAAATCTGTGTATGAATGAGTCTTTCTAAATACTCCAATCTGTTGCTTAGTCACTGATTGATAGTAATTGCTTTTTTCCCCCTCTATTGTGTATAGGAAAATGCCCAATTTTTCTCTGATAGGGGAGGGCACCGCATTGAAGTAAATGCCCAAGATGTTTAGCTGCTTAAGTTTAATCAGTGGTTTTTAAAAAAAAAAATCAAAGTGAAATTAATTTTCAACTCTGAATATAGATGATTAAAAATATACCACCAACTTCTTATATATTGGATTGGCAATGACTCCCTAGTTGTTAATCAACTCCAAATAGCATATCTGAAAAGCAAGCAAAGACAATACAACTTGCACATGTAGAAAATGCATTTATTAATCCATAATTCACTTTAAAAGGACCTATTTATAGGTTCTGCTAGTTATGAGAGCTAACAGGACAAAATAGTTTTGTTGAATGTTTGCAATAAGAAACTGTTTTCTGGGTTAAAACAATTTATTAAACATTCTATTTTAAAGTGGCTGAGATAAGGATTTTCTTTTTCAGAAACTGAGGATACTTTTTTTTCAGAAACTGAGGATACTTATTTTGTAGTGACAATTTGGTAATGGTGGATGTATGAAAGGTTACAAGTAGTTTTTTGACAGTGACATTTCACCCTAATGTAGCACGATTCTTCTGAGAACGGTAAGGAAGTTTGTAGGTTCTGATTTATAACACCGCTGAGTCTTATAACACCACTGGAAGACAGGCCAGTGTGGCTATCCTTGTTTTACAGTCAGCTCAACTGAGCTCCATTTGTTGAAGGTCACAGGTGAGTCAATGGAAGAAATATAGAAGGAGACCCAAGACTCCCTTACTTTTCCCATTTGAGATGGTGCACGCACAATTCTGACATTTCAGATAAAAATCGATGGACTTAATTTTTGAATATTAACTTAGAAAAGTACCTTGGAATGCAGCCTTGTAATTCTGTTGTTGTTTTTCATTGTTGCTATTGGTGTATAAGAATGATAGTTATCAGTTAACTAAACGAGGAGAACTGCCACACGTCCTCATTGGTGTCACTAGAAGTGAGTTTAAAGTGGTGCTTCTGTTAGATTAACCACCAGCCTCAGTAAGACTGAAATCTAAAGAAGATAAAATTGGAAAGTTTTCTGTAGTTTGAAACATCTAAAATTAAAGAAAGAAAGGAGAGGAAGTCAAGTAGGGGAAGGGAATGGATAGCTATAGAGAAAACACAACCACACAATCATAAACACATTTACCAAAGATGTCAAATGGGATGGTTTACCACATAGATGCTGCTGACAAAGAAACAATGTATATAATCCATTAGATTTTATTTTAATGGGATCTCTACCTTAAAAAAAAGAACAAGAAGAATGTGAGCAAACATAGACAACTCATATGATATGTTAAAAGCCATTTTTTATTATGTGCTAAAACTTCCATGAATCTTTATTGCTAGTTTAAGAAATGTACTGCAATGACAATTTTATGAAATCTGGTGTTTAAATGATATTCTCTTGATGTTTGCACCAATGAACTATTTTTTAAGTTTGACAACATTATAACAATATCATATTTTTTCTTGTGTCAACCACTATGCATTAAATTTGTGAGCAAAACAAACTATAAAGCAAATACTTTATTTTTTTGTTAATTCTCACCAGAGGATATTTTTTCCATCGATTTTTACAGAGAATAAAAAGAAAAGAGAGGGAGGGAAGGAGAGAAAGAAAGAGAGAGAGAGAGAGAGAGAGAGAGAGAGAGAGAGAGAGAGAGAGAAACATTGATGTAAGAGCATCAAACTAAAAACATTTAAAGCAAAGGAAACCATTAATAAAATGAAAAGGTAATGTGCAAAAAAAAACCAAAATAGTGCAGGATATTTTTTTAAAAATTAATTATCTAAAAGCCTTAATTTAAATGATTTTTCATATACAACTTTCTTTTTAAAAATTTTATCATATTTATCTTTAAGATACTTCTAGATATGGAGTTATTTGACACATACTGAAAAGTAACTACAAAAAGGTGAGGGAACTTCACTAAGGTCAAATGAACATTCACTAACCATGTCAGAAGATCTGTCTTGGCCAAAATCCTTCCCTTACTACACATTTCCTGGTTATCTTGTCTAGTTTCCTAAGAAAAGATAGTGATCAAAATGAGACAAGGACACAGATGTTCTCACAAATAAGGGTATCTTATTTCAGTGGGGAAGATGGATTGATAGTGTTGATTTTTCCTTTCAGTTGAGCTCACAACGGTGCCATCTGATGATATCACAACTGGTTTATAAATCAGACCTATACAAATAAATTGCCAAATTGAGAAGCAGTTTTTTGTTTGTTTTTTGTTTTGTTTTGTTTTGTTTTATTTTTTAACCAGAATTACTGAGGTCAGGAGCCCTGGATGTCATAACAATTTTTGATTGAAAGTATCTAACTTTTCAAAGACTCGGTGCCTTTGTCTAACAAAAATGAAACCAAAGACAAACCAGACTGCCGGGCATGAACTCTCTTCCTTTTTTTAATTTTTGCTTCACTCGGATGTGAAGATATCCTGTGTGGCTGAGCCATCTCATACTGAAGAGTCAGCACTGCTGTTGCCACTGAAAGAGCTATATTGAGAACTTTATTATGCTCATCTGAAAAGCAAAATCAGTGATTGCGAACAACTTACAGGACAGCTGAAAGTAGTTAAATCATTTACTTGTAATACTCACAAGATCTTGAAATGCTACCATATATAAAGCATGTTCAGTCACCGCAGGACTTTTACACTCAGTTGAACCCTCTCAAATCTATGGGAGCATTTCATGTAATCCCTTTCTCCTTATTCTATTGTAAGATGAAAGTATTCACAAGTGGACAGTGTTCCTATTTTTTTTCTCTTTGTATTAGAGGTTAACACCTATGGAGTGTTTTCATAGTATGGGTTTAACAAGTGCATTTTAACATGATGTCTTCTTATGAGATATTGTTTATTTAGAATCATAAACGCCCCAGTTCACTCTATAGATTTTAGGCCACATGCTCAAGTCCTGGCTGGGTCAGTTATTAGCTGTGTGACTAGGAAATTCACGTTATCTGAAACTAACTCACTTTCTATATCTGGAACACGGAACATAACTGCTAAATATACTCGATTTCCTTACCAGTATAGTAGTGCAAGTCAAAGGTGAGGTCAGAAGAGAAACAATTTATAAGATCATGAGTTTGAATTCTGGATTTGCCACCAATTGTTGAGTGTTTTGGGGCAAGATTTTTCTCATTTCTCTTAAGCCCATATTTTCTTCTTCTATAAAAATAAGTAATTAAACATCTACTTGATAAATCTGTATGAATATTTAAGTGGTGGCACAGATGTAAAGCTACAGACCTGCAAAGACTCCTGCATCCTAGGCCTCTCTCACCTGATTAAGGATTGCAGATCAATGCAGTAAAGGAAGGCTGTGATGTGATCACTGTCTTAGCTTTCACTCGATACTTCAAGATGTCTGTCACCAGGCATCTCAAGCCTTTTGGCTTGAGCTTATCCCCAATATCCCTATAGAGATCCAAAGAGTTAGTTCCTGTGTCATATCTGTTTATGAGAGAGACAGAGTTCCTTGCCTGCTAGATTCATATCATCATCACCATCTTCATCTTTGTTATCATCACCATCTCTGAGACCCTTGGTTTCCAAACACTCACTAGATTCAATCTTTAGGTCCTCTATGCCCTTGCAAACCTTTCCAATGTATCTTTTCAAATGCACTGTCATTAGGCTGAAATGTGGAGATAGTAGTCCTCCTTTTTTCCAATGGCATTTCCAAATCCTTTCTTCCTCTTCTTTTGTAAACCTCTACTCCCAAAATTCTTTATCCTTACAATAATCTCCGCATCTCCAAATTGATTACATTTTCATTAATCATTACTCCAACTTTCTCTGCATATCCATCCATATCCAGCTATGTTTCTGTGATATGTCATAATGAACAGTTTCTTACATCCATTCTCTTGCCCTTCTCTCCCCCTCAGATTCATCTACTTTATGTATACACCTGTGCAGCTGCAGAAATCCAGTTTAAAAAAAAGTGTGTTGTCGCATCTTATTTTAAAATAATCGTCATAAATCTCAAGTTGGTATCCAACATTGTCCTATATGTCCATTAAAGTTCTCTATGTTTGTTCTTTTACCCCCCAAAAATGATCATTTCAGACCTTCTAGGCCATTAAATCTCTATCCACCTCACTCATATTCACATCACTCTTATATATACTAATATACTTGAGCTCACACACACTTTCAGCCAATGAATTGATTTTCATTTTTCTTCAGGAAAGAGAGGTATTATGATATAAAAATTCCCCTACCTTCTCATTCCAAATCTATCAATCTCCCAATATCTTTATTTACTTTCTTTTTCTTCCCTCCAATTATGTGGGATAAAACGTTCTTACTCCTATAAACACTTCTCACCTTTGCAAGGTCTTGCTTCATTTTTACACTTAAACTTCAACAGGTTGATAACCTCAATTTTATCTCCAGACCTGGTCAAAGCTGTGTGAGTATCTCACCTTGAATTGGATGACTTTGACTCTTGTTAAGTTCTTTCATAGCCTAATGCTTATACATACAACTTCCTGATGGAAGTCTCTTCTATGCCATCTCACAGGCCGAAGTGGCTTCATCCTGGATATGCAGTCTCACGGAGCCTTGTGCTTAAATAAAGGTATCTCATACTTGGTTAGTACTTGGCTGTTACCATTTTGAAATTCTTAATACTTTTTGAGCCAAGGTCTTACATTTTCATTTTACACTTGGCCCCCACAAAATAAGAAGCCAGTCCTACTACTAGGTACTATGATTTAATATAGCCAAGACAGAATACTTGATTTTCACCTGCCAAACCAATTATTCTCCTATTTATCCTATTTCTATAACTGTCAACAATATCAATTTAGGTGCTCAGGTGAAAATCTAGAAATCACATTGGATGCTTTTCTCTTTTTCAACATTCAATATGTTAAAAGTTCTATATATATTCTGCACCCACACTTTATCCTAATGTTCTGTGCAATATACCCAATCTCGCCGTTACTACAATCAATAGAGAGAAATCGGTTGTATTAGATATTGCAATAGCCTTGTAACTTGATTCCCTTTTCTACATTTAAATTCTACATCCATTCACCACAAAACAGATAGAAACACCCATACAAAATGTAAATCAGACAATACAGTATCACTCTCCTAATTAGAATTCTCCTGGCACCCATTGTATATAAAATTAAAATAAAATTACATTTTATTACCCTGCATGATTTGTCATTGCCTGACTTTCTGCCCTCATTAATTTCTATTCTAATTTTCTTTTACCATGCACCAGCCACAAAGGCCATATTTCTATATTGTGACGATAGCTAACTTGTTTTTAGCTTAGGGCATTTTTATTTGCTACTTTGGTGTGAAATGATCTGTCTCTGATAAATGCATGTTTGTCTCGAACTTGTCCTTCACGTTTCACTTCAAATGATAATCATTCAAAGAGATCTTCTCTGATGACACGGTCTAAATTAGTATCTGTTCCACCACTCACTATCTTGGGATACTTTTATTTCTTTTAAAAATAGTACTTACTATGTTCCAATTTACCTAGGTCATGCATGTATTTACAAAACTTATACATTGAAAAATGCAAAATATTTTTGAATGGAATTAAAGAAGATGTAAATAAATGAAAAGCTATCTCATTTATAGTAGTCACTGAATTAATATACTAATTTGGTCTAGCACCTATCAAAATCAAAATGCCAGTAGCCTTTTTTCCCTCCAAAGTTACTAAGCTGATCTTAAATTCATATGGAAATGCCAGGAGACCAAATTAGTCAAAATAACACTGAAAGATGACAAACTTGGAGTACTCAAACGTCTTAACGCCAAAACTTACGAAAAGCCGTAGTAATCTAGACAACGTGGCACTGAAATAAAGATACATATTTAAATCAATGGAATGGAATTCAGTCCATAAGTTAGCTCTTAAATGTATGGTCAGCTGATTTTCATCAAAGATGCCAAGACACTTCAATAGGAAGAATAGTAATTTTTAGCAAATTATTTAGCAAAACTGGACATACATATGAGAAAGAATAAAGTTGGGCCCTTATTTCACAACACTTAGAAACATGGATTAAAATGAATTATAACTATAAAACTCAGAAAGAAAACATAAGAATAAATCTTTGTTGCCTTCAGTTTAGCAATGGCTTTTAGAAATGGCACATATCTAAATATACAAGAAAATAAGAAAAATATAGGTAAGTCGGATTTTATTAAAATTTGAAATTTTAAAGAACATTTCAAAGAATTTCTTTAAGAAAACGAAAAGTCAAAACACAAAATGGAAAACAAATATTTGCACTTCATATGTATGATAAGAAATTGCCATTTAGGACATATAAATAGCACTTATAATTTTTTAAAAATCAAATAAATTAATTAAAACGTGGGTGAAGTATTTGAATAGATATTTTTCTAAACATGCTATTAAATGGTCAATAAGCACATTTAAAACTATGCTTGGTTTCATTATTTTAAAAAATACAAATTAAAAATGATTTTGTTTGTGGTTTCTAAAATAGTTAACATAAAAATGACAATAATAACAAGTATTGTCAAGAATGTAGAGTGATTTGAATCCTCATACATGGATAGTGGGATTGTTAAATAGTACAGACAGTTTGAAAATTTTCAGTAAGTTAAACATAGAGCTGATGTGTAATGTAGCAAATCTACTCCTAGGTATGTACTCCAAAGAATTGAAAACAAGTATTTGAATAAAACTTGTACATGTATTTTGAAAACTTTTACAACTATTCACGTATCAAAGGGTGGAAGCAAAATATATGTCCATTATCTAAAGAATAGGTAAACAAAATGTCTATATCCATGCAAAATAATATTTTGGGCAATAAAAAGGCATAAAATATTAATAGACACAACATGTATGAGCATTGAAATTATAATGATGAGTGAAAGAAAGAAGTCACATACTGTATGATTTCAATTATATGAAGTGTATAGAATAGACAGTTTCAGAGACAAAGTAGATTAATAGTTGCCAGGGCTTAAAGGATATAGAATAAAGAATGACTGATAATGGGTTTGGGCTTTCTTCTTGGATGATGATTTTGTCTAGATAAAGTTGGTTGTGATGGTTTCATAATTCTGTGAATATGCTGAAAACAGTTGACATGCATACTCTATTTGATTATTTTTCAAACTGGATCACAGTTTCTGAAAATTTGGTGACAAGCAAAGGCTGAAACACTTCTGATTATATAATTATTTAAATGCACATCATTCCAAATAGGTATGTCTACTTTCATTTGCAAAGTATGCTATAAAACAGTTATTTCAGTCTTCATTATATAGGTACCATGTATTTAAAATGTGACTCCTGCAAGAACTATCACATTTTTCAGAGTTTTGTGAGCCAATTGTTGTTACCCGAGGAGATTGTAGATGGCCATGGTGGCAATATTTATTCCAGGAAAACCGACATTGGCTACAAAGAAAGTAAATCTTGCCTAGGGACCTGGTAGTGAACCATTTATTTGTAAAACACTAATTTTGATTTCTAAAGATAGGATTAAGAAAATGAAAAGGCAGACCCTAGACTGGGAGAAAACACTTGCAGAATATGTCCAATCAAGACCTTTATTCACAACATATGCAGAACTCATTAACAATAATATAATAAGCAAATGTAATGTTCTAAAAATCATTCATTTCCAATCAAATACAGATTTGACTGCAATTTCATGAACTCATTATTTACATGCATTACACTAAATAGTTCCATGCATGTTATCACATGAATTCTGAAGAAAAGAAAATAATTAAAAGGTCATAAAGGAGAGAAGGACGAGGGATGGAGGAAGGGAGAGAAGAAAGAATAATAATTATGATATTGTTTATCTCAAACCACGTATGGTCTATCAGTATAAAGCGATGATAATGCAAGATATAAAGGAGTATCAACAAAGATCATTGGGCAAGGTATTAGAACACCTTACTACCTACAACCTACTGGCCATGTGGGCCTCAGTTTCTTCCTTTTTAAAACTGGATAAATCAGAAGATATATGTGAAAATAGTTGGCATAGTCGGATGTCATATAAAATGTGATGCACTTAGTAAGCAATAAAGCACTCTGTAACTTCTGATTGCTATTACTATTTGTGTGTTGCAAGAAAAATAAAGCAGAAAACAGAAATGTCTTCAGACTTTATAATGGCCTGTCACCATTATTACTATCCTCAAAGACCCTTTCAGCCCCCTGTTTTGAACTTTGTTGCTAAAGGACTTCAGTATCTGCATCTTATAGCAATGGGTAACTTTTTACTTATTTCTAATTATATAGATGCTTTTGAAATGATATCACCAGCAAATGGTTTCTACAGTGAATAATTTTGATTAATATGATCATTATGTCCTTTTATATAAAATATATTTCCATTTTCATGTCTATATTCTTTGCAATTTATGAAAACAAGCAGCTTATATGAAACTTTTTAGCATTTGGTTTTTGGTTGAGTTAACAGTGCTTATTTAATTTTATATATAAAACATCAATAAAGGGAGCACATAATATCTTGATAGGGAATAATTCTGAAAACTCGGTGTACAAGTAAGTTAACTTCATCACCAAAGTCCCCCTCAACCCCCAATTTACTTTCTCCTATAGAGAAAAAAAGAAAATGTAACTAATCTGGATTTAACAGGTACTTGTCATTTTCCCAGCTTCCAAATGGAAAATACGAAAAATAATATATAGAAGAAATTTTGAAAAAATATTCAACTTATACAAACCAGTTGAAATAATATTCACAAATTTTATAACCAGCATGACACAATGACCTGGAGACATGATTGTCATTTTTTTTTAGAATGTTTACTTTTCTATGGTGCATGTTATTCTAAGTCTGGCCAGTGCTTCATTTCTGATACTATGTGAGAGCGTGAGCATTGTATCTATTTAAAATGCATTTTATCATCAAGATTTTAAATTATGCATTTGCAATATACATTAGAATCCACTCATGCATATCCTATATAATAAAGAGATAATATGCAAATTAATCTTCACACCCTCATATCATAAGATGGCCACCCCATGTCATCACAAGATGGCTGCCCCCACATTGTCACAATATGGCCACTACAAAATGGCTACCCTTACATTGTCACAAGATGACCAGCAGGGCAGGGCAGTTGGGGATGACCAACCCTGCATGGGAGAGCAGTTGGGGGTGATTAGGCCAGCAGGAGAGCAGTTAGGTGAAAATCATGCCAGCCGGAAGTGGTTAGGTGTCAGTCAGGCTGGCAGGGGGACAATTAGGGGTGATCAGGCAGGCAGGCAGGTGAACAGTTAGGAGACAGCAGTCTCAGATTGCTAGAAGGATGTCTAACTACCAGCAGTCAGACATCCCCCAAGGAGTCTCAGACTGGAGAGAGTGCTGGCTGGGTTGAGGGAAACCCCCTTCATTGCATGATTTTCATGCACCAGGCTTCTAGTCTATATAATAAAAGCCTAAGGGACCATTACAGCAAAATGACTAGTCATTGTAATGTGCACTGACCACCAGGGGGCAGACACTCAACACAGGCACTGCCCCCTGGTAGTCAGTGTGCTTCCACAGGGAAAGTGCTGCTCAGCCAAAAGCCGGGCTCACAGCTGAAGTGCACAGTGGTGGTGGCAGGAGCCTCTTCCACCCCTACTGCAGTGCTAAGGAACATGGAGCTGAGCAAGGAGCAGTGAGCAGGCAGGTGTTTAAGAGCAAGAGGTCCTGGACATCCCCCCAGGGCTGGCTGAGGGACCCTCTGCTTCTCCAGTGCATGAAATCTGTCCACCAGGCCTCTAGTATAACATAAATCATTCTAAGTCATGTGAAAATCAAACTCTAAATAACAAAAGGTCAAGGGATCTGATTGCTCTTTTCAAAAGATACATACAACTAGGTTCATCTGTATTAAGTCCTCTAGGCAAGGACTTTGTTATTTTGAATGACACTTTCCCAGTCAAAAAAGAAATCAGTACCAGAGCAAGATCAGAATAAAGCAACAAGAGATCATTGACCTAGAACTTGGCTCATATTCCTAAGGCTGTGAAGCCTGGGGTTGTTCATGAGAAGGACTGGGTCACCCTGTGTGCTATTGTAACACAGCAGGCCTGGGTCTGTTTCCAAAATGAGCAATAATATTAGTCTTGCAGATAGCATTCCTAGAAATATAAAAACTTAAAAAATCCTTAATAGTAAAGGAAATAATACACCCCAGTGGAAATATTGTCAATAATAAAACAAGTTAATATTCTAATGTTAATGTTTTTTATTTCTTTTAGATTGATCTTGACAACATGTGTAAAAATTCATATAAATAAGCAACACTAATTTTGCACACTCTCCTTTTTTTCTCAGACACATGCAGAGACATATACACACATGCACACACATATGCAGATACACACACACAATCAATTAATTGCTAGAGTATATTACCTTGCTAAGAGTTTCCAAGGCAGACCCAGTAGCAGCCCTTGAACTCTTGAAGATAAATACAACCATATCAATGACAATGATTATATAAGTAGTAAATTGGTGATACAAAGAAAATAAATTAGGATTTACCTCTGACATTAAATGGAACACAATGTTTACTAGTGGTTAGATAGACTTGTTTCTGATAATTTAGTTATTATTTTTTAGGATTGTGTAGTCTACTGATTTCCCCAAGTGAAATTATGTTCTAATCTAGAATTGATCAAACAATTTTTGAATTACCACAAGAGGACTGGAGTTGTGAACTAAAACTATTTAGTAGCAAATGGTAATCTGTGGCTACAATTTTCAATACCTTGTTCTAAATAGCCAAATTCTAGAGGCTTTTAAAGTTTTCTTATAACTTCCAGAAACCAGTATTTGTACATATGATAATAGAATTGATACCTCACTAAATGTGTGTCATTATTTTTAATAAAGAACACAAGTAAATTTGTATAGTTAGCCAATTTTGGTGACTTGTGGAAAAAATTGCCAGAAATAATACAAAGAAACAGACACTCATATAAAATATTATATGTTCAGGCTCATCTGAACATCCTGGCCATTTTTCTCCTTCCAGCACATCCAATTTCTTTTTATTACAATTCTTGCTTACTTGTGCAGAATTGGAAATCACTTTGTATAGCACAGTTTTCATGTTTAATAAATGCAGGTGTGTTTCATTAGAGTATAGTGTCTGATTGCACTCAGGATAAAGCAACCACACATTTGTAGCACAAGGCTAAGATGTAAGGAAAAAAATCTCTCACTTTCTTGTATAAAAATGACATATGAAAAGAATCACATGCCCCTCCACAATCATTTCTGTGTCTCAGAGTTTGTGATGGAGGACATAGAATCTCTATGAGACTTCTAAATTAAATTGTTTTTAAAAGAAAGAGATATTCAGGAGGTAGCTGCAAGTGAAAAAATAATGGCCTGCCCGAGGAGTACGTGACATTTATACTTTTATTTCTTCCAGAGATTGAAGATGGTTTCCCTGCGAAAGCAGCCAAGTCATCCAGATTGAATTAGTGACAAGGACCAAAAAAAAGAAAAGAAAAAAAAAGGTATGGATATGAACTACAAGGTAGACTTAACAGCTCTGTCAAAATGGCCTTTTTCATGTTCCTGTTATTGATGGGATAGTTCCCAAAGGGGAAAAGAGAGAAGAGAAAGAGCCAGTGTTAAGTCTTCCCTCTTGGCTTCTGGAGTAGGAAATGTATCTCTTTAATAAAGTGGGATTAGGCACCATATGCATGATGGTTTTGAGAATAATTAGAAACTGTCAACATTAAAATTAAACAACAAAGTTTAGCCAGCAGCAGATGAGTTTATTTGGAAACAGCAGAGAAGGAATTACCATGCAAGACATGCAAACTATGGTGAGCTACAGGCAAGTCCAGAGAGACGAAAGGGAGGTCAACTTGTACTCGTCTCCAGGAGGAGATTGGAGAGAGTAGTTTCAAATAAGCGTCCATTTGTGGGGAATAAGAGTTCCAGGTTGTGGCAGTTTCTTATTGGTGGCAAGCTGGGGGCAGTTGCTGTTGCTGAGGTAAGCAGGGAAGTTAGCTTCCTTCTTCTTGTTGGTTATGCAACTTGTGACTAATAGGGAGAGCTCTCCATTCATGACTTCCGGATGCCATTTTAAATAAGGTTTCTTTATTCATATTTACAAAATGCAATGAAAATACAATAGTTTATGTCACATTAAATATAATAATTATTTATTAGAGCTTTTGTAAAAACCTGTGCAGAAAAAGAAAATTCATTTTTTCAGATACAAGTAAAACTTACCGATGACAGATCCTTCTCCACCAAATGATACCTCAATTCAACATTTTTTTTTCATTTAAGCCAGATATTGTAAATAGTCACAAGTGAGCCAGTGACTAACCAAACGTGAGGGTGAAGGTCCATAGCAATGATGTTTCACCTTCCCCAAACTGCTGGGAAAACATTTCGATGTCTTCCTAAGGCATTGTGTGTGTATGCATTTTGACAATGGAAATACTTCAACTGCTGAAAGGAAGGTACTGAACATAACAAAATCTGAATAAGAATAATTCATTGAGGATTTGTTAGGATTCCTATGCATGGTATGCAGGCTGTGCACTGGTATATACAGGGTCACTCTGGATTTTGTCAGTAAAAAAAAAAACACACAAAAAACCATGCACACCTGCAGCACTGCTGTGTCCTTGAGGATGAGATAACAAATGGATGGTAAGAACCAAACTCTGCTTCTTTTCCTGCTGTAATGATTATAGTTTTTGATATGTATCACCCTTCCTGTAGTTTTTCTCTCTACCACCTGATTCTATGCAAACTTCAAACGGACATGCTGTGATAATTTTCAGTTTTAAAACAAAGGATCCATGTACTTTGAGACAGATTTATTTTTCAAATCCCTGCTCCACATTTACAAACTCTTTAGTCTTGGACATTGTCACTTAAGTTTTGTGTCTTCAGATCTTAAACAAGACAGTGATATTCAACTGCCTTATAAGGTTTCTCTGAGCATCAGATTTCATGCAAATTACTTAAGAAACCATAGTTCTCAATAAATTTATTCCCATGGGATCTTACATTTAAAGATGTAAACTCTATATTTATGAAAATATTTAAGTCAGTGCTATATTTGAGTATTACTTCCTTGCTCAGTGAGACAGGAATCTATGCAAAGTATTTTTAAACCAAGGTTAGAGTACCAGTTGGGTTTAATCAGACATTCTTAAGGTCCTCAACTAATTAAATAGACTATTTGTAACCTAAACAGATAGAGGCTTAGATTTTTTTCAATTCAAAATAATGAGGCTTAAACCGTCAGATAGTTAATAGATATTTAACTGATTTGAATGTTCTCTCTACTTTAGAGATAATGTGAATAGATAAAAGTTCATATTAACTTTAGTATGATTTTTGTTAAAACACTTGAGGCTCAATGCATGAAATTTGTGCAAGGGGCTCAGCCCGTGCAGCCGTGGTGGCTTTTCTCAGCCCTCACAGCTCTGGCTTCGTCCAGAGGGTCATCTGGAAGGATGTCTGAGAAGTGGTTTAGCTGTCCAGTCTAATTAGCATAATATTTTTTTATTATTATTGATATATATAATATTTTCAGTGAGAAAATTTTAAAATCCAAATTCACTTTTCCAACTGTGATAGAGGAATTTTTACATATATTTTATAAATGTTTGCATATATATAATATATATGTATGTTTATATTTATATACATACACATATATAATGTTTACAAAACCACTCAACGTCAGGCAATGCTTCCCTAAAATCATGAGAGTATAAACTTTAAAAGCTGACAGCTAAGAGACTATTTAGGTTCTCATTATTAATTATTGTTTTGCCTTCAAAATTAGTTGCATATTTTAGATTTTACCTTCATGTATTAAGTCTAGGATAAATGAAAATAATTAATAGTAATAATGATAAAAATAATGTGTTTCCTGTGCTAGGAGTCACCTATTTATAGCATAAATAGCAGCAGTCCTATAGAAGGTTTGCAGCAGTCCTATAGAAGTTTTCAGTACAAAATAAAATGAACTGAGAATTCCAAAATATTTCTGTATGGAATCTAAATCATTTGTATTTTATGGGACAAAATCCAATTGATGGAGAATGTTTATATAGACAAAAGCAAATTCTTGATGATTTACTATTCATTCAAAATCATTTTCAAAATTATAAGAGTTTTTTTAAAGAATTGGAAACAAAGGAACAGTTTATGATAAATGCTGACAAATCTTATATACAGAATTATCAGATATTTTAAGTGTAACATCTTAACAATTCAGCTAAGAGTTGTTAAAAGCAGTATGTTTTTTCTAAGACTACCAGAACAGTGAAAAAATTCCAAGACAAAAATTAATAAAAGGAAAACTCAAACGTGTCACAAAAAGATAATTATTATCTCAGATATAAGCTTGATGCTCTCCTGTGAATTATTACTGTTCACAGATAGAAGATTCTGTTTAGACAGAAAGGTTCTACTTGATGGGTTATATATATAGTAGGTAAAGAAGCTGGTTTAAGAATGATGATAATTGGATGATAACTGAATCGTGAGTTTCAGATTTGGACATTGATTTGGATATTGTTAGTCCTCTCTGGGTGGAGAACTTGCTTTACATTTCCAAGCATTAATGGTCAATTGCAGTTTTGTGATTTTTGTAACTTATAGTTCTGTAGAAGTCATTTTCCCTATTAAGTTCCTTTTAAAAATGAATTATAATATGAAAATCAGATGTGCATATTTTATATGACCTTATGTCATCTGGTGAAAGGATAATCATTCAAATTCTATGATTAAAGTAAACAAACTATTATTTGGAATTACATAAACTCTTTAGGAAACAAAATTTCATTCCATTAATTAGATCTTTAAGTTTCTTACTAGATAGCCTGAGAAAATGTTGAATAACAGTTGCACTATGTAATGTAACTGGTCAGTGATCCCAGACAAATTAACCCATCAGAAATGAACAAGCTCCTGAATACTGACCAACTGGATGAACATGACTCAATCAACATCAAAATCAATGAGGTGAAAACAGTCTGCCTTCAGTGAAAATCAATGGTGGTGAAAATGGACTTCCTTGAACTTGACTTTTTTCAGATTTGGAGCCTGCCTTAAATAACAGAGATGTATTTCAATCATAACAGACTCCTGCCTCTTTCTACTTCCTTATAATTCCCTAGAATTTAACAATAATTCCATGTTATAGCATCTGGAATTTCTTAACTCAGAAATTTCAAGTACAAGGAATAGGAGAGCTACCTATCAGCCCTGGAGGTTGATATCGCCTAAATAGGTACATCATTAAAGAATCCTTAAATAAATAGTTTCACTATCATTTCATCTGCCCAATCACTTCCACCCTCTGATTTAGCTTTGGCAAAATACAGCAAAACGTATTTTTGCAAGGTAGCTCAAGATAGATTTGCTAGATGACAAGTCTGTGTATTCTATCTTTGCCCCCAAACAAAACAACTTTGTCTTGTTTAATTATAGTCCTGCTGTTTAATCTTGACTCTCAAAGAAGGCTTGTGATGAAAAGTAGACCAGAGGCTCTGTGTCTATTACTCAGCTTCACAGTAGGATCTGTCAGCAACTCCTGTGCCACTCGCTTAACCTTCTCCCATGAAGTCAAACAACACAGTCCCCAATTCCTAATACTAAATCCTGTCATCTGTATACTATGAGAACTATACTTCTTTCCAAAAGGACATTCAGATGAGATTTTAAATTGCCCTCTTATTCAGACTTGAATAACATTAGGGTCAAATTACAGTAGACCTCAAAATAATGTATCTCTCTATTGAAGTTCTTTGAAAATTGTGGCTTCTAATTTAAATTTTTCCATAGTAGGGGGGTCAGAAAACTTTTTCAGTAAAGGGATAGTGAATAGTTTGGTATATATGGTGTGACAAATTACTCAATTTTGCCATGGAAATATGGAGATAGGCACAGGCAATACATAGAAGAATGAGCATGCCTGTGTCCTAATAAAAATTTAAATTTCATGTATCACAAATTATTATGTTTACTTGATTTTTTCAACCATTAGAGGCTAATATTCATTAGTGGTGGGCTATACAAAAACAGGTAGCAGTCCAGATTTGGCTAGCAGGCTGTGGTTCACCAACACCAGCTAAAAGAAAACCTGATTATTTTTACACATTTATAAACATATATCTCAAGTTCTTGTTACAAATGAGTGAAAAATTCAAACTCATTCAGTTTTTTCTACTCTCTCAGATGTTCCTGACTATTGAAATATTTAGATCTCAATATGACATATTATCATTCCATAATTAACTAGAATTGCTGCTTTAGATTTTCTTTGGTGAAATGCTGATTAAATTTTTACCATACATTAAGTACCATACATATTGGGTATCTAAGATAAAACAAAATAAGTAGTCACTGTCCTCAAGTATTGCATAGTTTAAGATTTAATATTTCACAATAGATTTATTTTAGATAGATTTTCAATCCATTCCTTATAATGTAACATTAATTAAACACACACTGCACCAGCATTAATTAATTTGTCATGAAGGTTTTCAATCTCTTTTTGACATACAACTTGTGGTTTTATGGTCTGTTGAATTTTAAACAAACCTGTCTTCTAATTAAATATATGATATATAACTACCAGTGATTAGTTTATCTGTATGCTCATTTATCACAAATATCAGGATTTTATTAACCTCATTTTCTCTTTTACTAATAAATCAAGTCAAAAGGAAACCCTTTATACTTAGCTATCCCCTCTGCCTTTAACCCTTTCTTTAAGCCCTAAGAAATCACTAATTTATATAGTCTCTACTGAGTTCCTAATTCTTGACATTTCATGAACAGGATTATATTGTGATTTACTTCTTTTATTTAGTACTAGGGGCCCGGTGCATGAAATTTGTGCACTGGAGGTGGGTGGTCCCTGAAAAAAACCTGCTCCCTCTCACATACTGGGACCCTGTAGGGGATGTCCAACTGATGGCTCACCCCCAGCCTGCCCAAGGCCTAAAGCTGGCCTTGGGCACCCAATCATCTCCCTGCTCAGCTTAGTCCCAGCTGCCTGTGACCACCCAGCCCCAGGGATTGGGCACTCACTACCACTTCCATGCACAGCACCAGGGGCCAGGTCCCACCCTGCCACTTCCCCATGCAAGTGCATGGGGGCCGCAGGGTGCTCCCAGCTGCTGCCCTTGCCCAGCTGCCTCTGCATACAGCTGGGGTGGCCAGGGCACCCTGGTGCTCGCTGCTGCTACTGCTTTGTCTCCATCCCCAGGGCTCAGCCCTTGCCCCACTCACCCCACTGCTTGGCCCTGCCCTCTGCTCCTGATTGGCTGGTAGCATAGCCAATCAGGAGCCAAGGTATGGTCACATTTGCATGTTACTCTTTTATTATATTAGTATAATATTTCCAAGGTTCATTTAAATTTCTTTTTATGACCTAATAACATTTCATTCTATGGGTATACCTCATTTTGTTTTTCATTTGTTCTTTGTTCAACATTTGAGTTGTTTGCACCTTTGGGTAATTATGAATAGTGCTCCTATAAATATTCACGCACAAATTTCATTACAGTTGACTATTTTCAATTCTCTTATAATATCCTATAAAATAATGAGCTAATATAGCAAATGGTCATCACACCCTCATGCCTGTCACACTATCATGCTGTATTGGCTTAGATACTCAACAATGGGAAGAGGGGGATGGGGATCAGCCAGGTACAAATGAGCTTGTGAGGTAAGAATGGGGACTAGCCAGGGTGTGGCCCTGGGAGAAGGACAAACTGCCCACCCCACAGTTCTGGCTGCCAGCAGCCTGGACAAAGCCCATGGCCCCTTGTGTCTTTGGCCAGCCTGGGTAAAGCTCCCCAGGGCTCTGGGTGCCTGAAGCTGGCCAGAGCGAGGGAAGCCCAGGTCCCAGGTGCCTCTGATAGGCTGGAGGAGAGAATCCTGGGTCCTGGGTGCAGGGTCAGGCAGAGGCGGTTAAGGGTGATCAGTTAGGAGCAATCAGGTCAGTAGGGGAACAGTTAGGGGTGATCAAGCAGGCAGGCAGAGGTGGTTAGGGATGATCAGGCAGGCAGAAGTGGTTAGGTGAGATCAGGCAGAAAGACAGAAGGGTTAAAGGTGATCAGGCAGGCAGATGAGCAGTTAGGAGCCAGTGGTCCCAGATTGCGAGAGGCAGTCAGACATCCCCCAAGGGATCCTGGATTGGAGAGTGCACAGGTCGGGCTGAGGGACTCTCCTCCCGTGCACAAATTTTGTGCGCTGGGCCTCTAGTCTAGGAATATAGTTGCTGGATAATCCAGTACTTTGATCTTTAATCATTTGAGGAATTGGCCAACTGCTTTTCAAAGTTGGTTGAAACATTTTTCATTCCCACTTGCAATGTATGTGAGAGTGTAGAATTCTCTACATCCTCATGAACACTTGTTATTATCTGACTTTTGCATTTTATAATTGAATAATTTGCTTTTTAATATTGAGCTGTGAGAAGTCTTTATATAGTCCTACATTCTATAGATTATCTTTTTACATTTTGAGGCTCTATTTTAAAGCACAAATTATTTTAATTTTGATGACGCTCAAATTATGCATTTTTTTCTTTTTTTCAGAAGCTTTTGGTATCTTTTATTTTTGTATCTTATAAAAATAAATTCTATATCCACGTGTACTATGTTTTTATTGAACTATAGCTAATAGTTCCTTATTGAACTCAGTGTATATAATAGGAATAAGAAACATTTTTGAAAGAATGAACTTCTGAATCTGGGTATAAGCATTACTTCACAATTGTATCAGTGAGCTTATCCTACCAAACATTTAAAAATAAGTTAAGCAGATGTAAATATCCCAACAGAGGACATTATAGGCAAAAGATGTATTAGGAGCTAATCAAGATATCAATCTGCAAATATTACAGAGACAGATGCCACACCTAGTTTATGACAGTTAAATATTTATTAAGTGTTAATTCACAATCTGTTCACCCTGTCACTCCTAATTATATAGCTTGATTATATGTTTAAATTTCCCTGTGAGAAAAGTAATAGGAAACAAGAAGAAATATAGGCAGGAAAATATAGCAATGTTAAAATTAAGTTTTTTCTTTATTTGAATTGAGAATTGAATGTAATTATGTTTTGGGTGGGTTAAATTATTGAATGCCATCATTGAGAAACAGATCATAGTACTTTGTATACAGTAGGCCCTTAAGAAATACTTGTGGATCTAGACAGATGAAAGTGACAAGCTGACTGACTAAATATACCAATTCATCCCTATTATGGGCCAATGGCTGCAGAAACTAGGTAGTAGATTGAAATAACCTTTAATGCAAACAAGGATAATAATTTAAAACTGTGCATTTTTATTTTTGGAATGGGAACTTTTATTTTTTGAGATCTTATTTAATTTTTTTTTTGCCTTTTACTATATAGGATTTTATTGGGGTGACATTAGTCTACATGAACATATAGGTTACATGTGTGGATTACTAGTTTACAAAATCTGTATATAGGACCATGTGCCCAGCACCCAAAGTCAAATCTTCTACTGTCACCTCATATTA
The DNA here is from genome assembly GCA_027563665.1 of Antrozous pallidus. NCBI lineage: Eukaryota > Metazoa > Chordata > Mammalia > Chiroptera > Vespertilionidae > Antrozous > Antrozous pallidus. Next base: position 64,085,072 of record CM050521.1, read on the forward strand.
GGACCCTCACCCCCCTCCCTCTGACAACCACAACACTGCTGTTTGTATACATACGTTTCAGTTTTATATACCACATATGAGTTAAATCATATAGTTCTTAGCTTTTTCTGTTCTACTTACTTCACTTAGCATAATGTCCTCAAGGTTTATCCATGTTGTTGTAAATAATACTGTTTCATGCTTTCTTATGGCCATTGTGTATATAAGCCACATCCTCTTTATCCGATACTCTATTGGAGGGTATTTTGGCTGTTTTCAACTCTTGGCCACCATGAATAATGCTGGCAGTGAACATAGGGGTGCATATATATTTTTCAATTAATATAAATCAAAGGCCACTAAATCATCAACACACTGTGAAAAGTTGTTTAATGTTTGCACAATTTCCACAACACATTTGAAATTCTAAAATGATGCTGTGTTGGAATACAATTACGTTAAAACATAGACCACCCCCCCCTCAAGTCAAATTTGATTCTGATACAAAGACAGCTGATGTCATCTACCCATCAAATGGAAATGAAAATATTTCTTGTTTATATAATTGAGTTCTATAGGGAGGTCAGGGCAGGACTGCCAGTTAGATCCAAAATGGCTGACAGAGCCAGGAAATGAAACTTGCTTGGGGTTTTTACTGTGGCTGTAGGTGGAGTTGGGCTGCGAGTTTCCCTGCAGGGGCAAGGGCCGGAATGTTTATCGTGTCCTGCTGCCACCCATGGAGAAAACATCCAGGCTTTCCTGTCAGTTTGTCCAGATGTAGAGCAAGAAATGAAGAGGGGAGACAAATGGGGCTTAAAAGCTGTCCCAGGAGTCAAACATCAAAAATGGAGTCAGCCTTGTTGCAGAGTTTGCGTTAAATTAAAGAGGAGCACACAGACGTTAGGCATGTGCAGATGCTGGATCACACTTCCTCATTCCCATTCCCTGCCATTCCATCTGCTAGAAGTTAATCCTTGGAAAAACTACATCATACATTTGAATCTCAGGGTCCTCATCTATATAACTCTGATAAGTACAGTCTCTATCTCTTAGAATTTTGTGAAATGTAAGGAGTTAATATTTGTAGTTTTCCTGGAAGAATGCCTAAATCCTAGAAAGTGTTCAGTAAATGGTATTCTTTCCTTACTTGCCTGGGGAGTATAGTGGCAGAATTAGACTGAAAAGCAAATGTAGTGAAATATTTTCTATTTTCACTATGTGAACACAGCTTTCATGAACCACTATCAGTCTCAAACTCACTACTCTCCTCAAAGTAAAAATGTACCATATGTTTGTGAATGTAAGATACCTGTGCTACCTCACTCCTTTTCTGGATTTAACACAAGAAAACTAAACTTAACATCTTAAACCTCTCTGAAAAATTCCTAAATTATATATATTTGTTTACTGGAAAAATTATCTCCATATTCTGACTGATTCACAGGCTTTAATCTTAATAGGTCTTAAACTGAATATATTATCTTTATCCCTTGTCCATTCCCTCTAAATCTATATTTCTGCCCTATCATCCAAGTCAGAAATCTGGAAATTCTCCTAGGTAATTCTCACTTTCTGGAAACAGTCCATATTTTATATTTATATTATTTCCTCAAAAACTTTGGCTTAATGTAAAAATATATTCTAATAAATCTGATCAAAATGATTATAATAAATAATAAATGATCATAATAAATAATAAGCTATTATTTATTAATTGCCTTTCCTTGTTAAAGTTTAAATACTTTGCCTTATGCAAACCTCTTACTAGCCACACGAAGTGGGTACTACAAATACCAACATATGACATAAGAAAACTGACCTCCCACAACTGTTCAATCACGTGACCAGAGTGACAGAAAGGCTGGATTGTAGAGCTGGATTGTAATTTAGAAAATAGTCCATATACTACTCTGCTTTCTTTATATGTTCTTCCACTTAACTCTCTTCAAAATGTCACATTTCCTATGGGATCAGGCAGAAATCACTTGGTCTGGGTTATATGAAAGGGTCTCTAAGATAGTAAGTCTTATTTTTACACAGGTACCTGCATAGTCTATGCTTTAGTTATGTTGATCCCTTTCCCATCTCCATATCTTGGCCTTTGCTTCCCTTCTCTCAAAACAAATGGCTGCCTAAAGGGCCAGCTAAGTAATTTGTGGGAACCCAGTTATAATATGAAAATGCATTGCCTCTTATACAAAAAAAAGAAAACAAAAACAAGAAAAAGTGCTGTTAATATTACTAAAATATAAAGCTTTATTCTTTCTTCCATGGTCTCACTTTAGACTCAAGGATGGAAAGAATGAAGAAGTATGCGTTGCCCTATCAACTTCTTCTTTATGTCATCATTTCAGCATAAATGGTTGTGTAACATAGAAAAATAACAACTGCAATACAGAACATAAGACTTTTAGGTCATTTGGGTTCCCTTGTCCTTAGAACTTCAGGTTTACCAGTATTTATCATGTTATTTCTTGAGCATCATAGTAAATAATATATAATAATGATATTTGTAAATAATAAAACATACATATGTACAATTATATGTATAAAATACAAATAATATACATTAGTGAAAACAAATATTCTATTAGGTGGATATTTCTCTCTATACACATAGCGAGAAATGATTTTAAAGCAGCTCACTTGCTCTGCCTAAAAACCTGGTACATCTTGAGCAATGCTTGTTTTCCACACATAGTTTTCCATTTACAGGCCAAGTCTACATATGTATTTTTTAACAGATTGAGTGTACTTTTCATCTAAAATATTTCTTTTAGCAGGAAACCTTATTTAGGGTAAAAGAAAATCTCAACATATTGTGGTAACATTTTAAAATACTGTGTCATATCAATATTTGCAAAACACATCAGGCGCTAATTTAAAAATAGGCCTGCCCTGCAAGACAGCACAGCTGTCATCATTCAGCTCATGGCAAGTCTGACCATGTGATGAGTGGCGGTTAGGCCACCACCAGCCTGAGCCTCCGACATGGGGCAAGTCCCTCTGCTCAAAAGGAAGTCATGGCTGGGTTCTTCTAAAAGCAAGATAAAACTCATAAAAAATCAAAGGAATATTCCTTTAACTGGGTTGATTGGTAAAAGAAGTCATTTCCTTTTTTTTAGTATTTTAATCCTTATTGGTCAGTTTATTAATTACATTGTTCCCCTTTCTTTCCCCCTATAGCTCCCCTCTACCCAGTACCCATCCCACCCTCTACCCTCACCTCCCCGCACTGTCCTCTCCCATTGTTAAAAGATTTTTGTCCAGTCTCTTGCTGCACCTCCCTCACCTCTTTTATCCCCAAGAATTGCCAGTCCATTCCCTCTTTATGTCCGTGATTCTATTACATTCACCAGTTTATCTTATTCATCAGCTTCTTAATCCACTTGATTATTATATTCATTTGTTAATAGATGTGTATTTGTTCATAATTTTTATTTTCACCTTTTTCGTCTTCCTCTTCTTAAAGAATATCTTTCAGCATTTCATATAATATTGATTTGGCGGTGATGAATTCCTTTAGTTTTCTTATCTGCAAAGCACTTTATCTGACCTTCAATTCTGAATGATAGCTTTGCTGGGTAGAGCAATCTTGGTTATAGATTCTTGCTATTCATCACTTTGAATATTTCTTGCCACTCCCGTCTGGCCTGCATAGTTTCTCTTGAGAAATCTGCTGACAATCGTATGGGTGCTCCCTTATAGGTAACTAACTGTATTTCTCTTGCTGCTTTTAATATTCTCTCTTTGTCTTTTGCTCTTGGCATTTAAATTATGATGTGTCTTGGTGTGGTCCTCTTTGGATTCCTATAGTTTGGGGTTCTGTGTGCTTCTTTGACTCCTAAGTCAATTTCTTTCACCAGGTGTGGGAAGTGTGTGGTCACTATTTCTTCAAATAGTTTTTCATGATCTTGCTCTCTCTCTTTTTCTTGAACCCCTATGATTCAGATGTTGATATGCTTGAGGTTGTCCCAGAGGCCCCTTATACTATTTTTAATTTTTTGGGTTCTTTTGGCTTCTTGCTTTTCCTGCTGAGTGGATTTTCCCTTTTTGTATTTCAAATCTTTGACTTGGCTCTGCGGTCCTCTAGACTGCTTTTAGGTCTTTGTATAATGCCTTTTATCTCAGTCAGCGTATGCTTAATTTCTAGTTGGTCCTTTTTCATATCCTTGAGGGCCTTGTAGGTCTCCTTCATTTCCTCATAGGTCTCATTCATTTCCTTATAGGTCTCATTAAGTTCATCAGCCTTTTCTAGGAGCCTCTTGAAAAACCTTATAACTGTGGTTTTGAACTCTATGTCCAGTCATTTTTTTTCCCTCCATTTCTTTCACATCTGATTTCTTTTCATGTCCCTTTTCATTGTGGCTGTTTTCCTGAGTTGATCCATTAGCTTTGTGTGGTAGATGTCCTCTCCGGGACAGTAGCTCAGCTTCCCCAGTTCCCTGAGGTGGATACTCTTGGTGCAGCCCTTTATGGGTTGCACAGTATTGTTGAAGTTAAGCCTAGATTATTGTTGTTAACGCTAGAAGGGTTTAACCTACAGGCCAATTAACTATGAGGGTCAGCTGTGCTCAGGTTGAGTGGATGGAGTCTCCAGGCTGAGCAGGCAGCCTTAATTTCCACCAGCTCCACCCTATGTGGCACCTGGGTCTCTGTGTTGGGTGGTAATGGCTGCAAGCACCTCTGAGAGAAAGCTGCTGTTGAGCTCTACCTGCTGCCAGACAATTCAGCCTCTCCCCAAATGAGTCTGCCCACCTAAGGTTGTAAAACAATGCAGTCAGGTTGTTTCCCAAATGAGAGAGCAAGTCATGAGTCCTCTCTGCACACTCGCGCACCTCTGCTGTTCCCAAGTTTATGTGCCCTCTCTACAAGCTCACAGACTTTTGCAGTGCCCAAATTTCAGCATGCTTCCCTACTGTCTGGTTTCACCCTGTATGAGTGTGGGTTCCCTGGACTTTGCCCAGAACTAGGGAATCAGTGCAGTGGTATGTCTTTGTCTCCCTCCCCTTTAGAGAAAACCAGCCGGCTTTGCAGCCACCCACCCTATCCGTTCTTGCATGTATCTTCAACACTGCTCTACATCACTCCTCTGAGTCACATTGTCCTGTCTTTACTTTTATTTGTGGAATTTTCATTCAGCCAGCTTTCCAGTGATTCTGGATGATGTCTGTTCTGTTGTTAGGTTGTACTTTTGAAGTTGCCATGGAGGGCAGCAAGATAGGTGTTTGCTTATGCCGCCATCTTGGTTCCAATGGATGTCATTTTCTCAAGGAGTTGCCACCACTTCGCTTTAGGGGCTGATAACAAGGAGTTATTTGCTGACCCTCCTGTAACCTGGAAAATAAGTACCACTGACCAGGAAAGAAAGTTGGTAATGGATTCACTTCTTTTTCGTAAGACAAGAAAATAAGTCCTTGTAGTGGAGGGCAAGAATGAGAAAGACATTTACAGTAATACTAGCATTTTATAGATATGAAGAAGTGTAATTGGTCTTTTGCTACTAACATAATGAAATAAAGCTGAAGTTTTAAAATTAAATAGCTGAAAATAATGATAAAGGAATTGGCTCTGGCAATCTTGGATAGATAGACTCTTGATAAGTGAAGCCAGTATCCTATGACAGAAGTAGATAGATGTTACACAGCCGGTGTTGCTCAGTGGTTGAGCATTAACCCATGAACCAGGACAGGAGGTCATGGTTTGATTCCTGGTTAGGGCACATGCACAGGTTGTGGGCTCAATCCCCAGTAGGGGGCATGCAGGAGGTATTCGATCAATGATTTTTTCTCATCGATGTTTCTGTTTCTCTATTCCTCTCACTTCCTCTCTCTAAAATCATGGGCTATAGTCATGCACCTGACACTATTAACCTTTTTTTTCCAGTTTTCCATCATCAATACAGCAGTGGAAGAACTTTTCTCTTAGGTATTCCGATCTCAGCAGCTACCTTAGCATGTTTTCATGTGTTCTCAGCAGTGTAACCTAACATTGCTGAATGACTAAACATACAGAACTGTCATGAAAGCTTGTTGAATGAATCCATTCATATTTGGCAAGAAAAGCAATCCCTAGTAATATACTAATACTAGCTGAGAGTCCCATCAAGCTATATTCCTCATAACAATATTTTTATATTGTCTTATAAATAATTAAAACACAATATTAAAAACCATGAATTAATTAAAAACAATGAAATTTTTAGTACTTCTATAAGTATGGTAAAATTACATTCCATGTAGTTTTAGTGGTATGTTTATTCTTTTTCATTTATTGCAGTATGAGTAGAGGAAATTATCAAAAATTTTATTACATTAAGGTGGATTTTTCTTGCATTTTCTGCATTAATAAATGTGTATAAGGTATATGGAGTAATTAGTTATACCCTTAACATTAAACCTGTCCAGGTTAATTGAAATATAGTTAATAATAAATATTAAGAATGTTCAAGTCCATTGAAATAATATGTTAACATAAATGGCAAAAAAACTAGCTTAGTATGATGATGATACATATTATTAGAATGAAATGTCAAATCTTTCTGTGATTACTATTCAAAGCCTTTAGAAATTATAGATTTCCAATTGTATTTTTAGTTCATTTCAGTAGAAATACATCTTCACACCCACACATCATTTTTCTTGTATCTAAATGTTTCTTTAAATTATATGGTACAGTGAAATTATAGTGGTAAAAATCTCAGGTTCATATTCTACTGGAAATGAAACCATAATATAAACCATGTTTGAGGGGAAAAAGTTAATTTTATTTAAAGTGCTGAAAATTATGCCTGGCCAGTGATGCTCAGTGGTTGAGCATCAACCTATGAAGCAGGAGGTCACAGTTCAATTCCCAGTCAATGCACATGCCTGGATTTCGTACTCGATCCCTATTATGGAGCATGCTGGAGGAAGAAGATTAATGATTCTCTCTCATTATTGATTTCTATCTCTCTCCTTCCTCCCTCTCTGGAATTAATAAAATATTATTTTAAAAAGTGCTGAAAATTATCTCAGTGCTCAAGAAAGTATATTGATTTTAAAAATTATGTATATGTCATAAATGTATTCAAATTAGATTTAAATTCATTTGAAAATTAATATTCACTAAATCAATATTTCCTCCAACAAAAGCAATTGATAACCTTATTAGAAAATAATTTACTGATAAAGCAGTAAAGAATAATATTAATGTACTGTATACAAATTTGCATCTCAAAGAACAATATAACATAGCATTGCAGAATTTTGCGTGTTATTTATCTTTTATTATGGGGTTTTTAACAGGTGAACAAGGGAAAGTTTTTAACAATTTTTCGTAAGATAGCATGCATGGAAAATATTACTTGTTCATGATACATTTAAGCCACCTGCTTTGCACCATGGTGCCTTTTAGGATGGAAAACATTCCGCATTTGCTTTACATTATTTTGAGGGCAAATGCTCTTTTCATGAAAGCCAGCTGTGCTGAGTAAATGCAAATGTGTGTCATATTACAATTTACTGAAGGGACAGAGCCAAAAAGCAAAGCCTTTTGCCGTATTAATTAATTGTGAATCATAGCTTCATCAGAGACTATTGTCTGTTTCTGTGTGCAAATCTTCTAGGTACAAGGAACAGTTTAACAACATGCCAATTATGTGAATGTGGAGATACTAGAGAGTTCATAAAGCACCAGTGAACTACAACCAACTTAAAAAATCATAATTTTCAACAAGTGACAGTAGTTCAAATTAAGAGCTTGTATCGGGGTGGATTATAGATTAGTTACACATCAATCCTTGCAGCCTTGAGTGGTAACATTATTAGGAGTATACAGGTCATATGAGTCCCTGGTCAACACACTTCCTTGTACTCAATATGTTATTTCAGCAAATATTGGTTCCAGTAATGTAATTTAGGCAGGTTTCACAGACAGACAAGACAATTTCTTTCCATGCATGTTTTACATTTTGTGAGAAAGTACAGTATCTAGGTTGCCATGCTGCCAAAATTCACTACTTATATAGGTTATAATGATCACTTCTTTCATCATAGCATAGACTCTTATGTTAATAAGAGGCTGGGCCATATATATATGTGCAGCCATATGTAGCAGAATTTTACAACAGGAACAACTGCTTACAGAGGGCACTCTGAGAATTCAGGGAAAGGGAATGAAGGACCTTACTTTTTCTGGGAAAATTTAGAGAAAGCTTTCCACAGGAGTTTATCTTTTTTTTTTCTGGTTTTTAATCTATCGGGAGGGATTTTTTTCAGGGTCAGAGGGGATAGACATATTAGGCAGGAAGAATATTCTGTGCATAGGCAAAGGGTGTGGATTTATCATAATTTAAAAAAAATGAGAAGGTCTGAGGCCAGATTCTAGCAGGGGTTAATTTTGAGGAGCTTTTGTGGAATACATTTGGGAGAATGAGGTTATCATTTTTGTAGTTGGGAAAAAAAATCAGTTTGGTCGTATTAAAATGGAATGAAGACATTAGACACAGTGAAACAAATCAGGTTTGTCATAGTTAAAGCAAGAAATGACAAGGGCAGGAAACTTGTCTGTCTTTTTCATCTTTATATTCCCAATGACTAGGATAGTACCTGAGACATAAAGTTGAACTAATGAGAAGACAGGAGGAGGAATTCAAAATGTATTTAGAAAATAGACAGAATAAGACTTGAGGCTCCAAAGGATAACGGAACATCTTAAACGACATTTTATATGAAGCAATAGAAGCGTAACTGAGATGTTGCCCAGGGTCCAGTTATAATGTTTTTGGTCAAATTACAATGGCCTGAAGACCCAAACTGCTCAAATTAGTTTATTTTATACAAATATTTACAGTTTATGTCTGAGAATAACCTAACCAACAAGTGAACTTTTAAAGCTCTCTTTACCACTGCTTCACTTGTAATCACTACAGGCACCTCTGTGCTTGAGCCAGCTTGTATTCTGCAGGTATCTCTTCCAAACTTGATATGAAAATATTTCATATAGGAACTTGGAAATTGCCCATGGTGGGAATGCTGACACCAAGGGAATTGGCAGATGCCACAAACCAGTTTTTTGTTTACCCCTGAATGTCAATTGTTAAACATTAATCAGCACACCACATGGAAAATTCAGTGCTTTCCTTTTCCTCCCCCTTCTGGATTTTTTCAGCAATTTTTACAGGTTGTATATTCCCAGTAAACATGCATCTGAAGGTGCTATTGTTCATGTTCCAAAGCTGCCAGCTTTAGAGTTGTGCTGGAATCTGGGTCCAGAAGATACATTTTTCTGTGATTCTGCACCTCACATTCACAAGTTCCGCTTGTTCGGATCTTCTAAAATATCTCATATTAAGAATTTGATAAGTCTTTGTTTCTCAAACTATAAAGTTTTACATGCTATCCTAGTGGCCCAGACTTGAATAGGCACCATTCAAGACCCTATTGTCCTCTTTTGTAAGACCCTCTGTGCCAACATGCATACTTGACCACCCTATATCACTACCACCTTCCCCAGGAGCAACAACAAAGCATAGCACACAAAAGAATCCAAGCATATTTTACGAACACAGCCAATGTTATAGGAGAATCTAACTCCATTTCTGCCAGCTAACTCCCTTGCTATGTTTTTGTTATAAGTGCATGGGGAAGATGGGAAGAAAATTTTAGACATTGCGAGAGCTATAGTGTGGACTCATAGATTTCCAGTATTTGATATGGCATCACATACAAATATTTACAATGGTTTAGAATTACTTAAGCACTATGTGCATGCTAGGATTTTATGGGGGTGGAGTTGTAGCTGATAATATAAATCTTACTCTTCTAGTTGGCTGAAATGTGAAATAACATTTAAAAAATGATAATGCAAACCTTGACAAATTAGGCCTTGGAATAGAATATGTGGTGTGATTAGAGAAAGAGCAAAAACTTGGAATTCAAGTATGTCAATTTTGTTTTTGGTCTCTTTCTTTGAGCTTCCTCTTGCTTAACTGTGAAAAGGTGAGATGAATATCCTCTTCTTTGCTTACATAAACTTTGTGTTTTTATGAATGAGTGCATATTTACAAAATGCCATAAACTAAAAGCACCAGACATATTATTGCATTATTCTTTGTAAAAGTTGAGTCAAAGAAAAATATGTCTTATTTTAGAGAACAAAATGTATAGCTTTAGCACACCACCTTAGGCTTTTCCAATGTATTTGATTCTTTTTAAAATTATACCATTACCTATTATGCTCATTTTGCATTTAATAGAAAAAGTACCTTTTTGAAATAAATGGATGTACATGACATCCAATATTTACCAATTGTTTGGTTAATCAGATCAAATCAGACAAAGAGCTATCAAAAGAATCCAATATTTGTGAAATTTATATTAATTGCTTTAGTAATACAAATAGCTGGAAAGGCAAAATTCCCCAAATATCTAGACATATAAAATTTCAAATTACTACACAGACTTGTAATCACAACATATCCCATTGTAGAATAACTTCCTCATTGAATATTTTTATGATCCTGGGGAAAATTCCCAATAAGCTCCAGATGCCTCTTCTTGAAGTACCGGTAGCAATACCTTCCTCAAGTATTTCTTTGATGAGTGGGGGAAAAAAACAACACACAACTTATCATTGTGTTTCACACCTACCAGTTGCGTCACATATGAAACTAACTTTTGCCATATACTTCCAATAGGTCAAATCTATGTGCCTATCCTGCAAAAGCTTCTAATTTGTATTCTTTTGCAATAGGTCTCCAGTATAAATTTCTGAATTATTAAGGATCATTACAAGTTGTTATTCTTTTTTTACATGTCCTTTTTAACACTGTAGTTCAATAGAGGATCTGTAGTTCAACAGATCATTTTATGAATATGTGAGGTCTTGAATAAATACAAAGTTTGATCTGGGTGCACTCATAAAAATGTATTACCTTTGCTGCTTGAATATTATGCTAATTATATTGTGTCAATACTATCTGAACATTTGTGTGGAACATTTTTACATTTTACATAGGAAAGAGAAAACAATCTTTAGATCATATTTTGAATATTTGTATTTACATAGAATTTTTATTACTGGGACTTAAAAATTTTTTCTGAGATGAAATTTTGGCAAATTAGAATATGTCAATACAGATTTCATCATTGGAATCTATATTTCTTCAGAAAAACCACAAACTATTTAATTTTAGAATAATATAGTTTACGAGAGCAATCAAATAATTTTCTTTTGTATAATTGCCTGGATTGGTGGCAGATCCAGATTAAGTTGAGGGCAGAAACAAATATAATTGAGAATTTTTGAATTCTAAAATTCACTCAATGTACTTAGGTTATATAGAATCATTTCATAACTTGTATTTATCTGTGTTACTCTCAAAATTATTGATTGCTACATAAGTTTAACTCTCAACAAGTAATTAACCTTTTTTTAATTTAAGAGAATATGGAATTTATTAGAAAAAATTGAATTAAAAAATAACCTCATCTAAATAGGGCTTCAGCGAACTCCCTTTATTCCTTTGGGCTTTCCCACCCCCAGCCCCGTAAAAACATTTTGCACATACAGAATGGCTAGGAAAGAGCAAAAAGAGGTAAGCATTCTGAAAAGGACAGAAGCTCAGTATAAGGAGGGTGATGACCAAACCAGATGGCCACACTGATTGCTCTGAAATAGCACCCCAACTGTCTATAACAAACAAAAACACTAAAAGAAAAATAGAAAGAATTCTTGCCTTAGCTGGTTTGGCTCAATGGATAGAGTGTCAGTCTGTGGACTGAAGGGTCGCAGGTTTAATTCCAGCCAAGGCCACATGCCTGGGTTGTGGGGGGCTCCATTCTCAGTGCAGGAGGCAGCCAATCAATGATTCTCTCTCATCATTGATGTTTCTATCGCTCGCTCCCCCTCCCTTCCTCTCTAAAATCAATAAAATACATTTTATAAAAAAGAAAAATAGAAAAAATTCTTAATTTTGCTACAAGGAGACAAAAATATATTTAGTGTATTTCTTTCTAAATGCTTTTTCAATTAATTTTTAAAAATAGTATTGTATAGTGAATTCATATTTTAAAATAAACTTTTGTTTCATTATTCAGGGTATCCTAAAAACTGTATAGATACTTTAACAGCTGTTAGCCCACTTTTGAAAATGAAATGCATTTAAAAAAAACTGCCTTTATAATTATTCCATGTGCATATATACATTTTTTGGGCCCTACCCCTTCATACAAATGTAACACATTTTGCTGTTACAAAGGAGCTCAGCCATGTTGGCATCACCTACATCAAGAAAAAGAGTATATACAGCACCAGAAATTACTCTCAGATCTTCACCTAATCACTAGTCTCTGCTTCTCCACAAAGTTAATCACCAGGCTGACTTCTGACACCATGCATTAGTTCATCCAATTTGTTATAATTAACAGTTCACTAATTTCATTGCACTCTTTCATTATAAGAACATACCTCAATCTATTAATACATTCTAGTTTTGATGGACAGTTAGTCCCCTCCCCAAACTTTTCACTGTTATCAACTACACTGAATGAACATTTTTTTCAGTGTCTTTTGAGATACATGCGTATTTCTGTAATTATAGACCTAGAGAGGATTGGTGGGTCATAGGGAATACATTAATTCATTATAGTAGATAAGTGGCAATTTTCAAGGTGTCTGAATTAACTTACATTTCCACCAACTCAGCATATTAAAATTCTAGCAATCCAAATCTCTGTCAATCTTCTTTAGACATTCTGCTCAAGAAATACTGATTTAATTGTTTTTTATTAACATTTATCTAATGATCAATGATAATGAGCATCTATTTACATTCTTATTGACCAATTATTCAATTGATTCTTGAATGCCTATTTAAGTCTATTGCCCATTTTCCTATTGGTTATTTCTTTATAGGTTATTAATATATGTCTTTTGATTTTATATTATTTTATAATTATAACTCTTTTCTCACTCTTTTTCTAATTTCATATACTTAATGTGCTCTAATTTATCATTCACTGTCCTTATGGTTAGTGCTTTTTGGGGGTCTATCTCATAGTTAAAAAGATATTTCTTCTATAGTAAAAGAGACATTTCTGATTTTAGTACCTTGATTATTCAAATTTTCACTATTTGATCAACAACTCCCTTGTAATTATATTCAAAATTGTATAAAGAAGAGGTCAAGTTTCATTCCTTCTCCATGTATCTGCTCAACTTGACCCAACACCACTCACATAAGACTACCCTTTCATAACTTCTCTAAGTAGCATCTCTGTGTATCCATCCCTCCATCCATCATCCATCCACCCATTTTTGGACCCTCTTCTCCACTCCACTTGTCTTTTTATTTTCTGCACTATTTGTACTTGTGCTAGACTATTCATAGTTACTATTGATTCACTCATTTTCTTTATGGTGAGATAAAATTTTATATTACTTATATTCTTCAAGATTGTGTGGCTTTATTTTTACATATAAATTTTAAAATAAGTTTTAAAAAATATTCATGATAAAAGCTGCTGGACTGTAATTGGATCTATAAATCATTTAGGAAAATTTGATAGCTTAATAATATTGAGTCTTCCAAAATATTGACATGGTATGTCATATCTTCCTTTATTAAGGTCTTCTTTAATATTGTTAAGGGAATATAACAATCTTGTGTAAAGGTCTTATACTCTTCATTATATTTATTTCTATTATTTCAATTGGTTTTTATTCTATTGTGCCTATTTAAAAAACACATTGACCAATGATTTGTCCCTATTATAGATTTTATATATTGATCTTATATCGAGTAAGGTTGTTACAATTATTAATTCTAATAGTTTACCCATAGATTCATTTAAATTTCTATATAAACTCTCAAATTGTCTATATGACAGTTAAATCTGTTTATTCACTGTCTGTCTAAAGTTTATTTATATTTGACTATCTAATTAGAATACATATAATCTTTAGTAAAATATAAATATAAAAGATAGCAGACATTCTTTTTCATTTTTAATCTTCATGTTTAACCTTTAAATATGAAGTTTTTAAAAAATATGCTTTATCAGATTAAGCCCCCTAGCTACAATGACTATATTTATTATAATTATTTGCCTACTCAAAGGGATACTTCTAAATCTTGGAATTGTCACAATAATTTTAATTATGTCACTACAATTAAAAATATGCTAAGTTAAGAATATTTTTATCAAATACCATATATTGTAGATGTACATAGTTTGTGATTTATGGCATATATTTTCATCATAATTTTTGGAATCCTATAAAAAGTAAATTGTAGCACTTATTTGGGGAAAAACATCATGTAGTGGTTGAGGCGGTAGTTTTTGAAGTTATAGTCTGGATTTCAATTTCATGTATTTTGTTCACCAGCTTTATTTAAAAAATATTTAATGCAGCTTCTAAATGTTTTCATTTGTAAAACATCAATTAGTCCAAGATATGTGTTTAGCACATTTCATGGCACAAAATGTAAATGAATGTTTGTTGAACATGAGTGAAGTATGTCTTACTTCTGGGCCTTTTCTTAATCTTCTTAGTCTTCCCTTAATCTTTGTACCTAAAATAAAGAAATTATAATAATAAGAGCTTCCAGAAATAGTTTTTTAAATATTTCTCATGGCATAACATAAATGAAAAAGTTTTCATTAAATTTTTCAAGATTTATGCATTTTACAAGGATGCATTTTACTATTTAAAAGTTCCCTAGTATAAATTGTGTTTAGGTGGTTATGTGTGTGTTATTTAAGATTGTAATAATGAAAGGATGTTGGGAGCCAAATTAGTTATGGAAGTTAGAAGAAATCTCCAACACCTACAGCAATATTGAAATTCAGAAGTGGAAAAATCAAAGATCTATTCATGCATCCCATGGAATTATAACATATATTAATAGATCCCATGTCAATACTAATATTTAAGTTTACATTACATTTATTGACTTAACCTAATGCCAATATCATAGTGTTGTTATTTTGAGTTCATTGTAAATGCTTTAGAAGTAGTCCATGCGTGGAAATGATTAGAAGATAATATTGTATCAAGGTAAAAATCTATACTTCATTGTGAAATCTTAGCTACAATATAATACTTTGACCCATTATTTGGAATTATTATACATGGAAAAATGGAAAACAGCAACAATTTGATAATTTTGCCACATACAGTGAGATGACTCAATTAGAAAATATTTTATTAATTTTAACACCATATATTTTTGCAGTTATTTTTCGAGGTATATTTTTCACAGCAGTTTGAGTTTTATTCTTTATTTTAAGGTTACATTAAAGATTAACATTTACAATATAGATTACATTTGTCATTCCTGCATTAAATGTAGTTTAAAATTTTTATATACGTGTGTTTTGAGTAGGATTAAAAGCCAGTAAAATTCTATAAAGCCACTAAAAACGGTATTATTTTTACTTACGTATATAAGCATACATTTACTTTTTATTATTTGTTATCTGGATTATTTGGCCAATAAAAAAATAAAGATAAAAAAATAATTCCAGAGACTATTTATTTGATGCCTACCATTTCCCAAGTGCTTCATGTGCACTTTTCTTTTCCACAACATCTTTACAGGTTATTAGATGTTATTAAACAGAGTTATAGAAAAGAAACAAGCTAAATGATATGAAATAATTTGACCAGATTACATAGTTTATAAATGACTATATCTAAACAACATATTTTGTCTTTAAAAAGGTGCATCAATTGAGGTCATAGCAAGAGACTTATGACACATTTAAATTAGATAATTGAGGACAGTTTAATATAAGGATTATTTACAAATAAGTGGATAGGTTTAAGAAAATTACAAGTAATAGAATAATAACCTCAGGTTCATAACACAGGAGAGAGCTGTGTGGTAAGAGCCATCAGACAGGACCTATAGCCCCTTAAAATAGGTTTTTTATCTGCCCATAGTTACCTATGGGCAGCTAGAAAATAAATACCCTGAATTTCCTCTTCTATTGCCCTCAGCACCTTACCTCATTTTCTGCCTTATATTTGCCATGCTGGAGAACAAGGCAGCCCACTGGTGCATTCCAAGGGTGGAGAATAGATCTGGAGGGACAAATGATAGCTACTTGATATAAGGAATATGTTTAATAATCCCTGGAGAATTAGAAATTTTTAGTAAGAAACTCTACTCTTATACTCAAATTATCAACCATGCCTATTTTGCTGCTTCAGATTGTGAACAAAAAGGCTAATTAAATCTAAATGTCATATAAAGTAGAGGTACAAGCTAATAAATACAACTAAAATGAATTAGTATTGTTAGAAAGGGAAAAGATAACAGAAATCAACAGACTGAGGAAATCAATAGATGTGTCTTCTACTTCTATCCACTGGTTGCCCTTTTGTTAATTTCTCTCTTTCTTCATTTATTCAAAAATTATAAATCCAGAATGCATCATTATGTTTGGAGGAGTAGCAGGACATTGGATTTTGAATATGAATTTATTTCAGGAAAATTTGTAAATTGTATGTTTTCCTAAGTAGGTCTGAATAAAAAAATAAATAAATTACCTATTACAGTGAATTCTAAACATAAAGTGCCACATGTATTTTAAACTTTAGTAGGTGATTTCAGATTACCTATGACTATTTTCCTAATTTATCTTTCCATTTCTTTCTGTTTTCTCTATAACTAATGATATGAATGAATTGTGTTTACAAGTGGCAATACTATTTGAACCTCACTTTTTGTAACTAAAGCTATTTAAAAAAATTATGTGTTATAATATATTCAAGGCACTTTGATACATATCCTCTTCAAATTGCATATCCATATGTACCTTGTGTTACAGCTTTTCATGTGGGGAACTAGCATCCAGCAAGTTTCTGAAAATGTGCATATTGTTAAATTCTTCTTTTCCCTTCTTTTTTTTTGTCCTTTATTGGGTGTTACGGAAACAAATTCCTAGGGTATTACAATCTGCAGCCTTTCAAAGGGATTCTCTAAATGATTTCAAAATTTAATTATATGAGATAGGATGAGCCAAAATCACTTCCTCTGGTAACATAATCTGTTAAAAAACAGTTGGTTTAGTATCTTATTTTTGCCCTGTGATGATGAACAATAGCATCTCATTATCTGTTTCTAATTTGGAATCTTATTAAACACATCAGCAACACTCTCACTGAAAACGTCTTAAGAATTATGTCTAATACTTTTTTTTTTCAACAGTGCTCTGAAAATTTTTATAAGGAAAGAAAGAAAAGTTCCAAATGTGGCAGCAAGGGAAGTAAAATAAAACTTTATAAAATATTTATTCAGTTTCCAGCATTGACTACTCATCAGAATCAAATAAAATATGAATTAAGTAAGATATTAATGCATGGTCTGTGTACTTGAGCATTAAATCCATATCTGAGTCAACTTTGCATGGGCAAACTTTGAGATTATGAGCTCTCAACAATTTGGCTTACAAAATGTTCATTGAGAAATTCTATATTGATTTACTCTCATAAGGAATGGAATTATGAAATGTTTGCCTACATAATAATCAAATACCCCTGAACATGACCATTGAATTCTTGCAATTCATAGGTTACAAATGGGTACTAAAAGCAGGTAATCAAATCTTATTTGTCCATATTAGCAAGAATTCGAGCATAAAGCAATATAGAGATCTAACAAAATAACACATTTTATCTAGATTGAAAAACAGACAAAAATAAAGTAAATAAAATAATGTATAAATGTAAGCTAAATAAGAGAATAACAAAGAAACTCTCCTACTGTAAACATAGACTAAAATTGTAAAAAAAACCCTTCATTTCCCAATCCTCTCAATCTTTAATTAGTCGTGTTATCATTTTTCATCCAAAGAAGTTTGTAACTTTCAGTGTCTCTTTTTAATTCACATGGGAAGAATTGCTAGTCATCAAGCCCATTTTAAAGTTAAAATTACATATGTTAGAATCATTTAAATTCATTATGAGGGGCAAAATATTTCATTTCTCCTTTTTTCTATATTTTTAATTAATATGTGAGGTCTAAAACTCAAATTTTCCAGCCTTTAAGAACACATAAGGATTAGAAATATTAGTGTTGATGGAAGTTGTCAGTCTATAGTCATGAAGTGCTTCACTGACCTTTAATTTTGATATGAATAAAGTTTATTGTCATGCTCATGAAGATTAAGAGGTTTGTGCTTTTGGAAATGGAATTTTTATATTCACCTCTATCATTTAGTTTCACACTGTTAAAATGTATCCTTTTTAAAATTTGGAACTTAAGTTATATACCTATATTCAAAAATGATTGATCCTTATTTCTAACAAATCACAATCTGTATCACACTTGGCTAAGACATAAATACTTTAACTATTGCTTAATTTCATGATAAAATAATTCAGGTATATTTTAAAAATTTTCAATAGTCTAACAATAAAGCTGAGGAAATCTTAAGATAATTACTCTTATTAATTATATATTCTGGGAAAGTTGTGGACTATTAGGAGACCTGGTCATGTTTCAGGAAATTTGTCCTCTCTTTATCATCTTTTCCGTTCTGACTATACCCCACACTCTGATACTGAATAGTGTTTCTTCTCCAATCCCCTCTTTGTTGACACTTTAATCTCTCGTATCTGGCTCTGAGTTCTGATTCTGTTTCTTGTATGTTATATTTCCTCCCAGCTTTAGCTTTAAATCCATTCTTGAGCCTTGTCATTATCCTGCCTGGTTAACATTTGTCTTTACTTTGAAATTTGTGGGAAGCTTCTGTTCTTTAATTTTAATTACTGTACATAAGCATTAGAATTATACTATCATGTAATGTATTAGCAATTGACATGCCTATACTTTTGCGATTAGGATGAAATCTACATAGCATTTTTTCTGTTAAAATCATAAGGTATGTTCTTTAGCTAATACCAATAGTTATCACATGTATTTTCATGTAGAGCTGCATTTTATTAATAGATTAAAATATATCCCCATTTTAACCCCCAGAAGCCCCAAAGCAAAGAAACTTATTTATGACAGGTATATGTGAAATCACTTTTAATTATTAGTTTTATTTATCAAGATCTGGGGTAAGAACAAGAAAACAAGCAAATAATCCATATAGCAACATTACAGACCTGTCCTATATGCTAATAGTTGAAAATTGCTTTAATGTGTATCTGTAACACCATAAGAAGAAATTATTTCGTGAAATAAATACAAATGGAGAAATAATTAAGAGTAACAGCAGAGATACTTGAGCACAGTACAGAAAGGGGAATCAAAGAACAGTCCATGATTCATAGCTTTAAATCTAAAATGCAGGAAACATAACATTGACTGGATAATAATATTTTAACTATCTATTTGTGAACTTCAGTTAAAATAAATAAAAATGTTTACAAAGGCCTTTCTACCACCTCATAAAAATCCTGCTTATGAATGAAGGTACTTTATCATAGAAGCATTTAACTCCTAGGAATTTATTTTTATAACTGCTACAGATAGATACTACTTATACTAATAATTACTCAGACTTTATAAAGAGGGTGCTATCATAATATGTTTTCACCTTTTAATTTGATTGTGCTAATCATATAAAATTAGAGAATACATCCTTTAATGATAACAGGTGTGCTTGTTAGCATGCTTAATGGATATTTTGATGAGTTCATATCCAAAGTATGCAAACATTTTTGATTACTGTATACAGTGCAACGTTATAGCAAAAACTCCAAGAGGAAGTCATAAAGAATTTTTGAATTGCAATCTGCAAATATCCTTCAGGTTAAAGCAACACCTCTAAGGAAAAGGGAAATACAAGATCTGTAGTCTATGGCATGTAGAGTTTAAATCAAAGACTGATTACCTATTGATAAAATCCTGTCAATGAGCCCAGTCAGCAGTCATAGATGGAAGTTTGGAATTCTGATATTTTATCTTGTTTCATAATAAAATATTCCCAATGCTCTTTATTCTTAACTTCAAATTGAATAGTGAATTCAAAAGTACTTTCAGTCACATAATTAGGTAATACCATTAATCCTGTTGACAGTCAAAATTCTAAAAGGATTAGCTTTTCACTGTTATGTGAATAAATACTGCAGGATAATATATACTATATTCTTGAATTTATTTCTGTTTCACTTAGATACACCTAGACATTAATGTTTCTAAGCAATTTTCATTGTTTAGAAATATTTGTTTTATGGCTTATGTGTTTATGAAATAGTCTACAGAGAGGACAGGCTACTGTTATAAAACTGAATTTATTGCTGTGTTAAGCAATAGTAATTTTGTTTATTCTAAAACATTAATCCATTAACTCAGAAGGAAATTTTTGGTGAAAAGTTACTTTTTCCTTTCTCAAAAGTAACACATTCAAAGAAGGATATAAGAATACTTCAAATACTAACAACGTCTGCTACATTGAACTTGCCTGTAAAAGAGAAATTGATAATTCCACAAATCGTTTTTTCTAAATATATTTTATTGTTTTTTTGTGTGTGTGTTTGTTTGTTTGTTTTGTTTTTTATGGAAAGGAAGGAAGAGGGATAGTTAGAAACATTGATGACAGAGAATCATTGATCAGTTGCCTCCTATACACTCGCAACTGGGGATGGGCCCACAATCAAGGTACATACCCTTGACTGGAATACAACCCGGGACTCTTCAGTCCGCAGATCGATGCTCTATCCAATGAGCCAAACCCATTAGGACTAATTCCACAAATCTTTATGGAAACCATTGGAGTCCTGGGAAAGTGCTCTGTAGTGTTTTATATTAATAAATTCAAGGTGTACTTTAATAACTAACCTAATGAAATGCTGGATCTCATTAATCTCAAGAAGGCAGGCTGCTCCACTAAAATGCCAACTTTCCACATGAAAATATTATAGTGTGTGGCTTTAAAGTAATAATTGTCCTCTATATCTATATATTTTATCTTAGAAGATTCCTTTTATTGTTTCTAGTTATAAAAACAATTTAGTCCACTTATATCACTCAACCTTTATAAATAGTTTCATGCTGTTTGTAAATTTAGTCAACTATTCATTAACATGTCCATTAATATGTATTAGGAATTAACAAGGGATACAGTCACTTTAAAATGAAAATGACAAATAAATGAGTAACAAAATTAATAATATATTGAGTGATTACAATGTGCCAAGTCCCATCCTAAGTCCTCTAGATGTGTTCACATATTCTGTTTAATATTATTAGAATTCCTTCTTTTATATAAATGGGAAACTGAGACATAGAAAGGTGAGACGCTTTGCCCGAGACCACCTGTTTAAGTGGTGGCAGAGTGAGGATTCAACTGGATACTCTTAATTTTATCTTACATTAACATGACCATCAATAATACTCTGAATTATACCATCATTTATAGCACATTTCTACTTCTTATCTGAAAGAATATTATGAAAAATGTGTCATTTCATGTGTTGAAGTATAGAAAAAAGATACACATGGCCAAGGATGTCTTTTAGGTGTTAGCTTGCATATGGTATAAATTTAAAATCTGCTCAATAATCACTTTTGGAAAAAATAGTACGTGAATGAATAGATTAATCATTGAATCCAAAGCATGGTGGTTCAATGCATGACTGAGGTCAGATGACTTTGTTTGGGAGTTAATCTGACATGTTTTATTGTTCAAGGACCTATGATGGATCCATTTCCTCTTTTCCTATTCTTAAACCGTACTAATATTATCTTGTCCATGAATACTCACTGTCTATGATTTAAATCTGTAGTTCCCTTCATCTTTTTCTTTAAACCAAGGTATTTATCTATCTTTAGTTTCTGGCTCTCCCATTCTCTATAACTCTTCAAATATCATGAACAGTATAATAATCTTCGCTTGAGTTTTTTTTTCAGAACTGTGGGAAATAACTCATTTGGGCCAGGAGACAAACTCATTTAGAGCAGTTACCTGGCCTCTTACTATCTTCTCACTTATCTCTGGCTTCAATTCCCTTTTTCGAAAGTTAGATCTATGCTTTCAGCCTGATGTTCATTCTCCTTGACAGAAAAGACAGAGGCAAAATAGAAGTTCAGCAATTCTACTTTCTATTAGCTGCTAACCTTACAGCATGAGTTTTGAAGAGCAGGCTTGATCTTTTCACTTTTTTTTCCTTTCTTTGTTTGTGTGCTCCTAATGCCACTTTAAAAGTTTTGTAACTAATTCATTCAACAATATATATAAGTACTAGGCACTGGATATTATAGGACAGAAAATCTTCATACCTGACTGACATCACAGACCATATCTGGAGTGACATAATGCCAATTGAGAAACTCAATTAAGGAATGAATGCAATTCAAGAACATATATAGGAAGGAATGATTAATTCCACTCAGAGAATCAGGATGGCTTGAAAGAGTAGCTGACTTTTGAATTGAATTTGAAGAGTTTTTTCCATATTTTCCTTTCTTTATATGTGCTTTGACCTTTCAGACCATTTGCTGCAGCTTTTATATTTGCACTTGGCTATGACTTGTAATTATCAACTCTCATTGAACAATGGTTCTTTTGACCTCATTAGGCCTGAATGTACCCATATATTTCAAGACTCTTGACTGTATTTTCTTCCTTTTCAGTTCAGATCCATGACTCACAATGGGATCCGTGACTCACTGCTCACAATACTCTCAATTTGTCAATTTGCTCCAACTATTTGCAAGACCCACACTGTGGAGGAATGCAAAGTGTGCACCTTCTAGTGCAGGAGGAAAACAATTCTTACCATTGGGCAGAGTGGAGACAATAAATTCATGTGCACCAACTTTATGAGTTTGCTAGGCCTGAATTAACAAAGTGCCACAAAATGGGTGCCTTAAATAACAAACATTTATTGTCTCACAGTTCTGGAGTCTAGAAACTCCAAATCAAGGTGTCAACAGGATTGGTTCCTTGTGGGGACTATGAAGTAAGGACCAGTTCTAGCCCCCCTCTACTTGCTTTGTAAATGGCCTTCTTCTCCTGGAGTCTCTTCTCGTCATCTTCCCTCTACATGTGTCTGTGTCTGTGTCCAAGTCTTCCCTGTTTACAAGGACACTAAATGTGTTGGACTACAGCCCACCCTAATGACCTCATTTTAATGTCATGACCTCTGTAAAGACCCTATATCCAAATAAGGTTCCATTTTGAAGTACTGAGGGTAAGGACTACAAAATGTCTTTTTGGGAAAGATACAATTAAATCCATAACACTAAATTTAATATTTTCCAGTTAGCTATGTTTATCTGCATTCAGATTATTCCCCCCTTCTCTCTATCAAACTATTTTATTTATTTATTTTTTTTCTACTTTTTTAATTTTATTTACAATATAACTTATATTTAATAGTAGTACATATGTTTTCCTTCCCCCCCAAAATCCTCCCCCCAGCCTCCCCTAGCCCCCCGCACATGTCCCCACCTGCCTCCCTCCCCACCCCAGAGTCTTTCATTCATTGGTTATGCTCATATGTATGCATACAAGTCTTTAGATTGATCTCCCCCAGCATCTGCCTCCCCTCCACTCCAGCCTTCCCCCTGTAGCTTGACTGACTATCAAACTATTTTAAATATTTCTACTCTTCTCTAAAGTCAAGTGTTTGAATCACTATATCATTTTAGCAGATTCTCTTTATTCATGCTTTAAAATAATATTAATAGCTGTAGCCAGTTTAGCTCAGTGGATAAAGCACTGGCCCACAGACTGAAGAGTCTTGGGTTCAATTCCTGTCAAGGAAATGTACCTCGGTTGCAAACTCCATCCCTGGCCCCAGTCAAGGTGGGTGAGGGTGGCAACCAATCGATGTGTCTCTCTCACATCTATGTTTCTTTCTGTCTCTTTCACACTCTCTAAAAATCAATGCAGTGGTGGGGAGAGCATACGTAATACTTTAAGCAATAAAGATTTTTAAAAAATCAATGCAAAATAGCCTTGGCTGAGGGTTAATCTACACTAATAAAAGAGAAACATGCAAATTGACCATCCCTCCACTATGCCTACAAGCAAATCAAGAGTGAGTATGTAAATTTGCCCAACAAAGTTAGCAGTTGATTTGCATACACAGGTGCTGAGTGAAGTCTGAAGACAGTGTAGAAGGAAACCAAGTGCTGCAGAAGAGAGTGAAGTAGCAGAGAAGGGAGCAAGGCAGCAGAGATAGGAGTGAGACAGTGGAGAAGGGAGCCTCCTTCTCTGCTTTGTTCTGGATGCAGGAAGAAGTTTTATTCTTGTAGAAATAAGCCTGAGGAAGCCCTATTCTTTCAGAAATCCTTCTGCAATGGGCCTCTATAATAAAGTAATAGTAATATCAGAAAAACGCCCAAACAGGCACATTTATCTATAACTATCACTAATCTCTTCATACACACACACACACACACACACACACACACACACACACACACATATATATATTTATATATACATACATTTATGCCAAGTGACTGGAACACTGGAACGACTGGTAGCTTTGATGTGCACTGTGGCCCTGATTGGCTCCTTCCATCCTGATCAGGGGTGGGGCTGGCTGGCCAATGGTTTGCAGCCTCTCCCCCCAGTGGGCCGGGTTCCAATCGGCTCCAATTGGGGCGGGCTGGCTGGACCTCACCCATGCATGAATTTGTGCACCAGGTCTCTACTATTATTATATTAAAACTAGTGGCCCGGTACACGAAATTCATGCACTGGGAGTGGGTGGTCCCTCAGCCCAAACTGCCCCCTCTCACATACTAGAAGCCCTTCGGGGATGTCCAACTGATGGGTCATCCCCAGCCTGCTCACTAGAGGCTTTAGGCCTTGGGCACTCAGCCATCTTCCTGTTCAGGTCAGCCCCAGCTGCCTGTGACCACTCGGCCCCAGGAGCTGGGAACTCACCTCCACCCCGTGCCCTGGCCATTTCCTCACTCAGGTGGCCACACCCGGGGCCCAGCCCTCGTGCTGCTTAGCCCTGCCCCTTGGCCCCACCCCCTGCTCTTGATTGGCTGGTAGCATAGCAGAGGTACAGTCAATTTCCATGTTACTCTTTTATTAGATAGGGCTAGAGGCCTGGCACACAAAATTCGTGCCTGGGGGTGTCCCTCAGTCTAGCCTGTACACTCTCCAATCTGTGACCCTTTGCTATATGTCTGACTGCCCCTTTAGGCCTGATCCAGGTAGGATGGGACCTGATCGGGCAGTCAGACATCCCTCTCACAATCCAGGACTGTTGACTCCCAACTGCTCACCAGCCTGCTCCTGATTTCCCCTAAATGCTTCTGCCTGCCAGGCTGATCACCCCCTAACCACTCCCCTGCCAGCCTGATTGATGCCTAACTGCTCCCCTGCCAATCTGTTTGCCCCTAACTGCCCTCCCCTGTAGGACTGGTTCCCCCCAACTTCCCTCCTCTGCCAGCCTGGTCACTCCTAATTGCCCTCCCTTGCAGGCTTGATCACCCCCATCTGCCCTCCCTTGCAGGCCTGGTACCTCCCAACTGCCCTACCCTGCTGGCCTTCTTGTGTTGGCCATCTTGTGTCCACATGAGGGCAGGATCTTTGACCACATGAGGGAAGCCCTCTTGTGTGTTGGAGTGATGGTCAATCTGCATATTACTCTTTTATTAGATAGGATAGAGACCTGGTGCATGGGTGGGGGCTAACTGGTTTGCCCTGGAGGGTGTCCTGGATTGCATAGGGTGGCCTGAGCAAGGGGCCTGTGGTAGTTTGCAGGCCTGCCATGCCCCCTGGTGACCCAAGTGGAGTCCCTGGTATCTGGGATTTATTTATCTTCTACAATTGAAACTTGGTTGCCTGGAGCAGAGCCAAGCCTTCTGCTAGCTCCGTAGCTGCAACCATTTTTTGCTGCGATTTATTTATCTTCTATAATTGAAACTTTGTAGCCTTAATCAGAGGGCAAGGCATGCCAGGGCTTCAGATGTTTGGCTTCCTCCATCATGGGGGGCAACCCTAGCCTCCTTCTCTCTCCACCTCTGTGGCGGCTGCCCTTTTTGTTGGGATTTATTTATCTTCTATAATTGAAACTTTGTAGCCTAGAATGGAGCCCTGGGTTGGCCAAGGTGTGCAGAAAGTTTGGCTTCCTTCATTGTCAGGGAAACCCAAGCTTCCTTTCTGCTCTCTGTGGCCACAGGCATCTTGGTTGGGTTAATTTGCATATTCACTCCTGATTGGCTGATGTGTGTGGCTTGTGGATGTAATGGAGTGATTGTTAATTTGCATATTACTCTTTTATTAGGTAGAATAAAGAATATGTTTCTTCTTTTCTCTATAAATAACCAGTTTTTTTAAGCCCTGAATTATATTCCTTTCCACTTTTCAAAAGCTCAGTGCCATTGCCTACTCTCTTTTTTTTTTCTCATCTTCTTTCTACTGGCCTTTAACTATTAGAATGTAAACTATATATACATATATACATATACATATATATATACATATATATATATATATATATATATGTATACACATATACATATATATATTGATTTTCAGAGAGGAAGAGGGAAAGAGAGATGAGAGTGAATCATTAATTGGCTGCCTCCTGCATGCCCTGCATTGGAGATTGAGCTTGCAAAGTACCTAGACCAGAGTGGAATCATGATCTCCTCATTCATAGGTTTATGTTCAACCCCTGAGGCACACCAGCCTTGCTCTGGTTTCCCCTTTAGGAACACAAATTCTCTTAGTCAATTAGTTGTCTTTGGTCATATTTTAAATTTCATTATCTGTCACATATTACCCAGACAATTCCAATCTGGATTATATATTCACCACTCCTTACAACTCCCTAAAATTTTCAGTGACTGCTGTGTTTCTAAAAACTTGCTCTTAATTTACTAAATTGTTGAATAGTGTTTGGCATAGTTCATTACTTCATCATTATAACATGCTTACCTTTCTTCTCTCTGATTATACAAAGCTATGATTTCCTTCTAACTTTCTATTTTCAAATTCTTTTTTTAAAACTAACCATAAATATGTTTATTTGTTTTTTCAGTGTGTCTTTCTTGGTGTTTTGTCTACTTACTTTAGAGTGTGTTATTGAAGGTGGAGTGGGTGGTGTATCAGAGTTGCTCCATGGCTTCCATTACCAACACTATGCAAACTCAATCATGAACTTTGGAGCTTCTTAATGCCCACTCTTGGTATTATCTACCAACTTCATAGGTATGTGAAACTCTATATGTATAGATCTTGAGCTACTTCTCAAAATATGAAGCATTACCCCTATTCCTTACACAGTAAATGGTAAGACCATTTACCCCATTGATCAAATAGAATTTATTGATTAAGGTTGTATTTATCATAATTATTTTGCATCTCTTCATATTTTTCTTGGTATCACAGGGGGTTTCAGTTCCATGTGGAGTGGATTTTGACCATTGTGAAACAAACAAATGATATAAAATTAGACAGATAAATTCCTCTTCTTCCTTACTCTTATGAAATACTTTTAAGTAATTCTCTTTGCAACCTAGGTAGGGATGTTTAACTAGGCAAGCAAGTGGGCACATCGAGAACAAATCCCTGAGTCTCTTCAGAGAGGCACTTGCACTTTACAATGGACCATATCTTTCCTCACCTTGCTCCTTTTTTATCATCTTCATTGTCCTGCAGTTGTACTTCCAAAAAAGTAAAACACAAGCATTTTAATCCTCAGACTGTTTTCTGAAGAACCTGCAATAACACAACTCGCTATCTTTTTTTAAAAAATATATTTTATTGATTTTTTACAGAGCAGAAGGGAGAGGGATAGAAAGTCAGAAACACCGATGAGAGAGAGACATCGATCAGCTGCCCCTTGCACACCCCCCACTGTGGATGTGCCCGCAGCCAAGGTACATGCCCTTTCCGGAATCGAATCCGGGACCTTTCGGTCCGCAGTCCGACGCTCTATCCACTTAGCCAAACCTGTCTCGGCAACAACTCGCTATCTTTTGATATAAAATTTTATTCTTTGGCCTCCCAAATGCTTCTATTTTCATCTCTGTCGTCCCACTAATGTTACTCCAGTCAAAAGCATGACCTTTGCTTACAATGGCTTTCTAACTGGTCTCCTTTCAGCATTGTTTGCTTGTTTGTTTCCCAGAATCCAGTTGAAATAATCTTAGTAAACTCTGGATTTAATCTTGCTAGTCCTTCACTTGAAATTTGTCAAGACTTCTCATTGTGCTTAGAATGAAAGTCTAAACATTGTTAGGACTGCCTATACCAAGGCTTTGCTAAATATTCTCTGTGCTAGCCTTACTTCTTGCCTTTTGTATCCATTTTATTTTTTCAACTACTTTCCTGCCATACTGGTCTTCTGTAGTTTTTTTTTCCCCCAAAATGGTATGTTCTTGTGCTCTTTTCTATTTTGAGTCTTTCTCTCTGGAACACCTCTCTCCACTTCTCTCCCTCATCATGCCACATCTAACTCCTACTCATTCTTCATAGTGTAGTTCAGCTATAACTTCCATAAGATTGCCTTCTCTAATGTCCTATTATAATGTCTGATGTTGTTCTTCTAAAAAGATTGTTAAACCTCAAGATTGTCCAAGCTTACAGGAGAGTTTTCTGAGTATCTATATCAACATTCCTCTTATTATTGAACTACTTTTTCTTTATAAGTTAGAATTTCATAATGTCATGACTAAATAATATAAGTACCTCTGGGAAAGTATTAGAAATCATCAATGCCAAATATTTATTTCTTGTATTTCCGCAAGCTGTAAGATGACATAGTCACATTTTGAATTGTTCTCACTTTTACCTAATCAGGAAATTTTTTGCTATTAATAATGAGTCAACAGAAGTATATTGGTTTAATGTCTTCTCTGCCTGCTTAGAAATGCAGGAACTTATTGTTAACTATCTTAGATTTATTTTTATTTTTTTCTAATTTTTTCCTCAATTTGAATACAGCATCTATAAAATCCATTTCATATGGATTTTCAGAACACTTTGTTTCATGTTAATAGGATGGCAGTAGGAAACATTAAGATATTTATTAGGATGCCCCATACTTTCTAGTTGTTAAAAAATCAGATAAAGAAAGAGCATATAGAATAGGTTAATGTGTTATAAGCTGACAAAAGAATACAGTAGCAAGCAAGTGAAAGATTTAAAACAGCTTTAGTGAGGAATGGCAGTCCCTGGGTGGTCTAATTCAAGCAGAACATTGCCACAAGGCACAGGACCCCAGCATTGTTAGAAAGCACTCAAGTCATCTGCCATCTTGTCAGACACAGGAGCTTCCCCACCTCGTAGATGAAGCTCATCACTGCCTTGACAATGCTGGGTTCCACATCATTAGTTTCCATTTGATTCTGTAGTGACAAAATCAGAGAAAATTAATTATAGTAGATGCTGGAAACCAAATAGTGGAATTAAAATCCCAGCATTCTCATTTAATGGCCAAGGAACAAATTGCACTATTACAGCAGAACAGCTTTTTTAACCTCCTGTGCTGTTTTCTGAATTTTGCACAAATGTGGAGCTTATACTCGGAAATAAACAATTTTATTAAAAATGAATCCAGGAACATTGCTATGAAGAGTTCAGTCAGTAATTCCTTCCAATATGTGAGCTCTTATGAAGAAGCTACTTCTACATTTTCTGGAAAGAAACTGCTTATCTCTCTCTGTTGCTTAGTAAACAAGAGTAACCTTTTTACTTCAAAATCATCTCTTAGATGGACTCAAGCTGGTGAGACAGACTGGCACACACTGGTACTATCAAATGCTTATGCATTCCATTCCAATTCTACTCTAAGGCTGATTAAAACAAGGAAGTGTAAACAGGTCCCATTTTAAATGGAGCTGATCCAAATTGCTGTCTCAGACTAAGGTCAAAACCAGGCAGGGCTTGAAAGGGAAAGAAAGACTATAGATACATAAAAAACTCAAAGACGCTCTTTTATCAGAGTTGAGCCCTATTTCTATCACTATAACTATGAAATTGCAAAAGACCAACTCTTTCAAGAAAATGCTTTATATCAATGATGTCTTGTTTTCATTTCCTATTCTCTAATGAGTCTCTGCATTAAGAAACTGCATTATGAGCTTTGTTAACAATTTGAACACAAGGGTATGCTAAATGGCAAATAATATATTCACAAATGCTTTCAAGCCTGCTACCTTCTTTTCCATGTGCTTGAAATCAACAAAAATTTTTTTGCTCATATATCCATGATATTTATGTGTATAGTTTAGTATACAGATAGGCAGATAGGAAGATGTAGCTTTCAGATGTTATAACATAAAGCATCACATGATAGCATCACATTGCTACGATCTCTTTTATTTTGTCATTTCCTATTATCTTTGTATTTGTATTTTTATTTCTCTTCTTTTTCTTGTGTTCCTTTTATGCTACTTACCTGCCAGCTGCATATCTGCTTCTGTATAACTTATCTATCTTCATTGTATTGGAGATTAATGAATCAACTGCTCTGTGATTTACTGAAGAGTTATTTCTGTTGAAGGTCAATTGTCAAAGATTTGCTTCCCTTTCTTTAACTTTACCTATATAATAAAATGTGCTTATTTTTCTTACGGTGTTGCTCAAAGAATAGCATAAGAAGGACTTTCTACATTCCTTATGATCACTGTGTTAAATACTTAGTAACTTCATGAATGATTCTAAGCCCAAGACACACATGATCTGATAACTCACACAAATAGCTATGCAAAGACAAACATTTTTAGGTTAGCTCCAAGTATATTAACATTGAAATGACTATAGCATGGAACAAAAGACTCAAAACGATTTCTATATACATAGTTTTCTATATGTATATACATTATCAACATAAAAATAATGTTTTGAAAGAAAATGAGTTTGGGTGAGTATAAAAATAGAAATCAAAGTTCAAACTATAATGGAATAGCTATCATAATCATAATGTTATATCCACTAAACAATTTAATCTTCACAATCACCCTGCAAACTAGGTAAAATTATTCCCATATTCAATCAGAGAAACTAATCTGTCAATTGTCATTTTTATTAGCTTTTATGTTACTACTAGAGGCCTGATGCATGAAATTCATGCATGGTGGAGGGTGGCCCTCAGCCCAGCCTGCACCCTCTCTAATCTGGTGCCCCTTGGGAGATGTATGACTGCTGGTTTAGGCCTGCACTGTCTCACAATCCTGGACTGCTGAATCCTAATTGCTCTCCTGCCTGCCTGTCTGGTCACCCTTTATTGCCCCCCCACACACACATACTGGCCTGGTCATCCCACACAGCCTACTGTTCAGTCGTTTGGTCGTCCCTCCCTAACTCTCCTGCTGGCCTGGTCGCCCTACGCAGCCTGCTGTTGAGTTGTTTGAGTGTTCCTCACTAACCCCCAAAGGCAAGATGGTCATAGGCAGCCATCTTGTGAGGACATAA
The DNA here is from genome assembly GCA_027563665.1 of Antrozous pallidus. Classification (NCBI taxonomy): domain Eukaryota; kingdom Metazoa; phylum Chordata; class Mammalia; order Chiroptera; family Vespertilionidae; genus Antrozous; species Antrozous pallidus. The sequence goes on from CM050521.1 coordinate 64,116,388, forward strand.
GGGTCAATGTCCATATTACTTCTTTATTATATACCTCTTTATTATATAGGATATCATCATTAGACAGTACTATTGTTGGCAAGGTGTGCTAGGGAGAACTCAATTGTTCCTCTTTTAATAATTTCTTTGGACTCATTTTACTCTCAAGGCATGCAGATATTAGTGAGCTATGCCTAAAAAATGCCATGATAGTGATTCAAAATCAGGTTTGGTCATATGCTCTTGATGATTTTTGACCCTCTACTTCTAAAGAAGAAATCAATTTAGGCATAACAAACATATTAGAGCATTTGGGAAGACTTAAAGATTAGATATACTTCATAGAAACTTTATAGTTTGTGACCAGATACATGATTATTCAATGAAACAATAAAATATCTGATGTGATATTTAAATATAATTTAAGTAGGGGGATTGTCGCTTATCCTGAAATATTGAGAAGATAATAAATTTCTTTTTTTCTAAATATATTTTTATTTCTTTCAGAGAAGAAAGGAGAGAGAGAGAGAGATAGGAACATCAACGTTGAGAATCTTTGATTAGCTGCCTCCTGCACACCCCCTGCTTGGGATTGAGCCCCAACAGGAATTGAACCATGATGTCGTGCTTCATAGGCTGATGCTCAACCACTGAGCCACAGTGGCTGGGTGACAATAAATTTACTATTTGGAAGTTATTTTAGTGTTCAATATGAATAATGTACTTTTCTTAAAGAATTTTTTTTACATTCCAGATTAGATCAATTTATGAGCTTTGATAGCCAATAAAGTACACATTTGTCATAAGATGTATAATCTTAATTGTAATACTAATTTTAATGTTTGACTAGCTTATTAATGTCACCCATCTTCAAAAACCTGCTACTTTCATCATTAATTATGACCTCAATGAGGGCAAATATATACATCTACTTTGTTTTATTTCTGGTATTTATTACATTGCTTAAGACATATTAGATTCTCAACAAATGAGTTGATTGAATGAGTTAAAGATTAAATAAAGGGAAAAACCAGAGAAATAAAGAAAAATTATTAAAGTTGGCCATTAAGAAAGGAAACAGTTTTATAAATGGATAACAGCACATAAACATCCATTATCAGTTAAATGATCAGTACTAAGAAAAAAGGATAATGGTCCATGTACTTCATAGCAAAATTTTACTCTTAAAATAAATATATGGAAAGTTTACTCTTAGAATATACTGAGATTATATTTTATTCATATACAATGATGCAGTTTACATTCTTCTAAAATCCTATACTGTCACTGCAATAATACCTTATTAATATGACTGAATACTCTGATGGCATTTTCATATTCCTAAAGAACAGCATAATACATAAATTTGCCCTTAAGTTATAGCTAAACCTAGGATACACATAATACAAAACAACTAGAGTTTTATAGCATAAAAACACAGTTATAGTCTAGTATAAGAAATCTACATAATATAAAAGACCAAAATAAAGTTACTTTTGGAACAACATATCAAGCATATTTTTAGCAGGGAGATCTCAGAAAACAGAAACAACTAACATCAAATATGTATCAATTATAAAACTCTATTAAAATAACACAAGATTTTATTTTAAGTGTAGCTTTATAAAGTGACAGTTCCTATCATTATACCTGGAAAATATTTTTAAAATTCCATGTAGTAATTGTAATTTTGACCAACTGGAGTAATTGGAGGAAGAGTAAGTGTCCATTTCATTAACATTTACCAGAACAAATATTTTGAGCTTCTTTATAAATAATGCATTTATGTGTATATTGGGGGCCCCGTGCTTGAATTCATGCACTTTGAAAGGAACTGTGGGCCTCGAAGCTGTGGAGGGCAGAGGGGTGGGTCTCAGCCCATCTTTCCATGCCCCTACTTTGTCCTTCTTGCTGTGGCCCTGGTCCCCTGTCTGCCTGTAGCCCCGATCCTGCCACCACTCCCACACTCTGACAGCACCCACTGATGATGTGGAGTGATTGGTCTGGTGCCAGCCGTGGGTGCAAGTGTGGCTGGCTCTGTTGGCAGGTATGATTGGTAGCTGCTGCCTCAATTACCCTTCAGGAGCAGGGGGAGGTAGAAAAGCCTTCAGGGGCAATTGGGATGCGTAGCCACTGCTTGCACTTGCTGATGGCATTGAGTGATCGGAACTAGCACTGGGTGCTGGCAGTGGGGGCAAGTGGCAGCTCCAGCACTGGCAACAGGTGTGAGAAGTGGCTGCCCCTCAGGAGCAAGGGGAGGTGGAAAAGCCCTGAGGGGTGAGTGGGGCCAGCGCCGGCAGCAGGTGTGTGCACCAGGCAGGACTGTGGCATGCGGGAGCAAATAATTTTCAGTAACCACTAGAAGTTTGCCCCCGTGATAGTAACCAATGCTCCATCTTGGTCTGGCACCCCCACTCTCCTGCACCACCATCCCTCTGTGGCTGACACCCACCTTGTTCCTTGCCCACCCCCTGATGGTCAGCACATGTCATAGCCAGCGGTTGTTCAGTTGTTCTACTGTTAAGTCTATTTGCATATTAGGGTAATATATCTTATTCTTTAAATTGTTTAAAATAATAAGCATCAATATCTACTTCAAGGCAGTGTGGAGACTGATTAATAGGACAAACTGAAATGGTTTTGATCTCTACCAAAAAAAGGCAACATCATAATGGATCATTTTAATGCTAGAGGACAGATGCTATTTTCTCTTCTTTTGAGCTGCTGGATTGCAATTTGGCATAGCTCAGCTCGGAGTTGTTTTAGATAACCCAGTAAAGGTAGAAATGTTACTCTAGAACCCAGTTTTCATAGCAAGTGGTTTTTAAAAAATTATTTTATTTTATTATTGCAGTTTACATACAATATTATATTAGTTTCAGGTATGCAACATAGTGATTAGATATTTATATACCTTACGAAGTGACCCCAATAAGTTTAGTACCCATCTGACATGATATATGGTTATAACAATAACATGAGGGGGGGTCCCTCAGCCTGGCCTACACCCTCTCACAATTCAGGACCCTCAGGAGATGTTTGACAATCAGGGGCAAGTGATTAGGATGATGCCCCTAACCACTCACCTGCCTGCCTGATCACCCCTATCCACTCTGCCTGCCTGCCTGATTGCCCCTAACTGCTCACCTGCCTGCCTGTTCACCCCTAACTGCTCACTGACCTGCCTTATTGCCCTTACCTGCCTCTGCCTCGGCCCCTGCTGCTGCAGCTTTGTCTGGAACAACATCCAGAATGATGTCCGGAAGGTTGTTTGGCTATCTGATCTAGTTAGTGTATTACACTTTTATTATTATAGATTATTAATTATATTTCCTGTGCTATAGCTTGCATTTCTTGTTATAACCTCATGGCCTTGTTTTCTCTTGGTTTCCTAGAGAAATCCCAAGCTGTGATTCTTGAATAGCAGGATCTGCACTTGATGTCTGTGTATGTGTTAATGTCTGTGTGGAATAGTTGCTTGTGTCTGATGAAAGCACAAACTTATTTTTATTCTTTCTGCTTATTGATATTTACTTACACTTAGGTTATACCAGATAAATGATATCAACAAATGATAATTATTTAGATCCAGAAGTCCTTCACTTACCCATAACTAAATCTGAAAGCTGAGATCAAGCTCTCTGCTACTCCTGCTCGGCAGACAGAGACATCTTCTTGTTCAGTGCCAGTCTCAACCTTGAGACACAGTGGTGAAGCTCTGAGTGAATGGATTTGGCCTCATTGGGCTCGTGGTTACCAGGGCTGCTTTTGACTCTAGCAAAGTGGTTATTGTCACCATCAATGACCCCTTCATCGACCTCAACTACATGATCTACCTGTTCCAAAGGCACAGTCAAGGCTGAGAAAGGGAAGCTTCTCATAAATGGAACTTCATCTCCATTTTCCATGAGTGAGTTGCTGCCAACATCCAATGGGGTGATGCTGTACTGAATATTTTGTGTTGTCCACTGTGTCTTCACTATCTTGGAGAAGGCTGGGACTCACTTGAAGGGTGGAGCCAAGAGGGTCATCATTTCTGTACATTCTGCAGATGCCTTTCTATTTGTGGTGGGTATGAACGATGAAAAGTATGACAACTTCCTCAAGATTGTCAGTATTGCTTCCTGTACCACCTACTGCTTGGCCTCTCCTGGGCAATGCCATCCATGACAACTTTGGCATCAAGGAGAGACTCATGACCACAGTCCGTGCCATCATTATAACCCTAAAGACTGGATGGCCCTTCTGGGCAGCTGTGGTATGATGGCCGAGAGGCTGTCCAGAACATCAACCCTGCCTTGACTGGCACTGCTCTGCCTCTGGACAAGATCATGCTGAGATGGATGAGACTCTCACTGACATGGTCGCCCATGTCCCCAACCCCACGGTGTCAGTTGTGGATCTGACCTGCTCCCTGGGAAAAGTTGCCAAATAAGATAACATCAAGAAGGTAGTGACGCAGGCGTCAGAGGGCTCTCTCGTGGGCATCTGGGCTATATTGAGGGCCATGTCATCTCCTGCAACTTTAACAGCGACACTCATTTCTCCACTTTTAATGCTGGAGCTTGCATTGTTCTTGCATTTACTTTGTCACACTCATTTCCTGATTTGAAGGTAAATTTGGCTACAGCAATAGGGTGGTGACCTTATGGTCTGAAAGACCTCCAAGCATAACATCCCCCTGGACCACCAGCTCCATAGAGAGGAAGAGAGGCCCTCAGCTGCTCAGAAATCCTTGCACCAAACTGAGCCCCCCAATACACTTGTTTCTGTGCCAGGCCTCCACAGTTTCTATGCCAGGCCCCCTGAAGAAGGAGAGGGACTTATGAAGCCAAATCTGTGATGTACCATCAATAGAGTTCACTGTATACAGCTAAAGGGGGGAAGAAAGCTGAGATCAGTGTTCAAAGTTTTAGTATGCTGCTTGACTAAAACATTTGAGCCTCTAAGTTCTCAAAAACTGGTTGCAAATCTTGCCAAGAGTGGATTACACTATTTCAGTTCTTAACTGTATTAGTTCTTTTTTGGAACAGGGAAGTGCAAAGGCAAGCACAATTTTTTAATTAAAAAGTCTACTGGACACTTTCAAACCTTCTAAAGGGTTCTGTCAGGCTCTGTTCTAAAAATGTACAAGTCTTTTTCCCCCTTTAGTGTCAGCTGTTCCTTCACTGTAATTCAGTGGATAATTTCATAAGTATCTAGGATCCTATAAATCTATATGAAGAATTACAGCAGGTGTAAACAGATGTCAGTATGAGATATTCCATAATGGATGGATAATATGGCAAGTTTTATTGTGTTTTTTTGTTTATTTATTTTATCATAAGTTTGTTGTATTTATCATATGGATAAACATGTAATTGAAATAGGCATATGACAATCACTAATACTCTTTTCCATACTACATCTTAATCATAAGCATTAATAAGCCACTATATGTTATTGGAGAGAGGCTGCAATACATGTAGTCAATTCCTTTTTACCCAATAGGCTACAGTTTTCATAAGGTAGGTTGATTTCAGGCTGACTTTGAAGATTCAATAGAAACTAAAAGTATGTTTAACATTCTCACTAGTGTGATTGACTTGTGGAAATCTCTCCACTATTCTTTTTCCCCACATGCTTACTATTTTGTTATCACACAGTGGCTACCAATATAGCAATAAATAAGTAAAAAAAACATAGCATTGATGGAACTAAAAGATCCTTCATGTAACATACTAATCGTTATACTCCCACCTTCTGCCAAATGTAGTCATGATCTTGACTATTATAATCACTTTCTTGCTTTCCATTATTAGAGTTACCATATAAACATGAATTTCTAATCACTACAAATCAAGGTTGTGTTTTTAAAAATATTTATCTAACAATGAGACATCAAGTGCTATTTCATGTATCTTTAATTCACTCATCATTATGCTTGTAAGATCATGCTGTAAAAAGATGTATTTCCTTCATTTTTGTCCATCTTTGGATTTCTATTAGTTGGATGAAGCACAATTTGCTAACCATTCTCCTTTACTATTCTTGAAGACACAATTTATTGTGTTTGAATGTTTGCTAGAAAGCTAACAGTATGTTACTTCTCTAAGCCTGGCTATATCTAGCATGCTCAGCTACCCTATCTCTTTATTATAGGAAAACTGTCACCCACCTCCCACCCCTTCATGGCCTAATTCTGGTCTGCCTCTGTATTGTTTTTCAAGGAATTGACTATAGAATATGTCCTTGAACATTATATTCTCAGATGTTTTGAAGCAGTAAAATTCAGGTACGACCAAGAAATCTGTCAGTTTTATAAATACAAAGGTTATTGTGACATTTATAGATATTAAAATTTGGGAGGCAACTGTAATAGAAACTTTTAACTTATAAATTATTGTAGTGCTTAAATCTTAACCAGTGAAGCAATTGATTCCCAATACAATAGGTTACATTTGGACTTTTATTTCTATCTAAGCCTAATAGTTTTGTCCTGTTTTAGAGCAATATCATCCTACCACCTGTCCTCTCAACACCATCCACTAGTCTTGGAACAGATCCCTTTTCTAAGCACATTAAGTCACTCGGATATTGGAGTTCTGCCTCTCAATAGAAACCCATCTCTCTGCAAGACCATTATATTAAATGTTCAGTAAAGACTATTTTTGCAACCACTGTCTCTGATTCATGAGTCTGAAAGATCCTGGGTCATCATTTTTGTCTGTTTTCATGGTCAGTCTCAGGTCATTGTTAATCCACTATCATTCACAATCCCTAATATTTGAAATATGTTTTTGAAAACTTTCTGCATGTCATTAATTGGTACTAATAATAGACTGAACATCAAACATGTTGAGACATCAGTTAATATGTTCATCACCATTAGTACACACTTTCCACCAATTTTCTAATAATTCTTTAAGTGTAATTTAACTAGATACACATTCATACAAACATGCTAAGTTCTGTGGCTAGTTACTTATCACTGTGGCAAGTTAATTACAGAAAGACAGAATGGCATGATTTATTTTTCACAAACTCAACTGGGTTTTCTACCCAATACTTTGTATTTATCTAGACCAGCGATGGGCAATCTTTTGAGCTTGGTGTGTCAAAATTCGCCAAAAAAAAAAACACCGAGCATAACTTGTGTGGTATATTGCTTCGAAAAAAACACACACCATAATTTCGAGATATTTATAGTTTAAGTAACAAAATTGTATAATTGTAAAATATAACTGTATTTAATAAACCAAAAACTAATTATTTAACTTACCTGCTTAGTGACTTCTTTGTTCAGTTGCTTTTGTTGGTCTTGATATTATTTAACTTGTGTGGGGTGCCGTGAACTAAGATAAGTGAGGGGGAGAAGGAATTCTTTAACTAACCTGTCTATTAATGACTTTTTTTGTTGCTGAATTTCATTGGCTAAACCTTCAATTGAAGGTGGATATTTTGTACACTTTAAGACCAAGCAAGCGTTACTAACTTCACCTGTCAATATGTTCCTTTTGTTGGTTTTGATATTATTTAACGCTGATAATAAGGTCTCACAAAAGTACATAGAGGGAAAAATTGTGAGTAAAGCCATTGCTATAGTCAGGTATCCTATGTTTTAAAAATCATTGTGGTACACTAGTGTCCCATGGCACCCTGGTTGAAAGTTGCTGATCTACACTATTATGAATTGATTGTTTCAAGATATACTCTAATCACTTTGCAGGTTATCAAAATTAAAATGACTAATCTTTAATTACTGTCAAAACCCAAAACAACAGGACCCAAATGGTACTACTTATACTAAGTCCCATGTAATCAAACTGAAACTTAACATACTTACAAGTTTTTGCTCTTCCAAAAATGGAATCTTAAACTAGTCAATAGAATTGCTTGATCATGACTACTTAGGTAATTTGCCTGCCACCACTTCAAGGAATGGAACCTTGTACTAGCCCAACTTGCTTTATGCCTAGAATAACTTTGTTGTTTCTACTCCCTTCTGTCTAGAAAAGTCTTTCAGTTTTTTACAGTTCCCTGGAGCTTTTTTCTATTTGCTAGATAGGATGCTACCCAATTTGAATCGCTTTTTGCTTAAATACACTTCAAACATGTTAATATATTTTAGTTTACCTTTTAACATTAGTCAAGTCAACGTTTTCTCCTCTTTAAAAATATGAGCAGGAATGATGTCTTTCTCTGCTTTTCAGGTACCCACCCCCTCATATCTGTTTCAAATAGAGCTGATATTTCAATAAAGTCATCTAGCACATAGCTTAGAATAAATGCTGTTTGTTATCTGATTTAAATGAACCTTATTATTACTATTATTTTGGCAAGGATTTCTTTCTTCCTCTTTTAGTTTGGATTGTTTCTCTCCTATTATTGGCAGCATTCTCTCTGGACACATAATCACAATTGAATTTATTTATATAAACAAGCATATTTTGTTTTATTGCACTTTGCTTTATTGTGCTTCACAGATATAATTTTTACATATTGAAGGCAAGACCCTCTAACAACAAATAGATTACAATTTACTTTCTTTTGACAGTCACTTTATTGTGGTGGTCTGAAACCAAACCCTCAATATCTTTAGATACGCCAGTGCACTTATTATATAGGTGCCAGCCCAACCTATTAAATGACTATTGGTGGAGCAACTGAGAACAGAAAGAGCTGGAGGAGGAGAAGTGGCAAGAGGAACAGAGTAATAAAATAGAGGAGAGGAGAATTAGGAAGGGAAAACCCGGACTCAGTGGTAACTACTTAACAAGAAATCTTAATATATCTCAGTAATCCCACATGAACTACAGAGGAGGGAATTACTGTTTTCATAATGTATGGTATAAACTATTATAAATAAAAAACTTGTGTTCTTTTAGGACAGTGGTTGGCAAACTGTGGCTCGTGAACTACATGTGGCTATTTGGCTCCTTGAGTGTGGCTCTTCCACAAAATACCATGTGCAGGCATGCACGTACAGTGTACTTGAAACTGTGTGGCCCATGCGCAGAAGTCCGTTTTCGGCTCTCAAAAGAAATTTCAGTTGTTGTGCTGTTGATATTTGGCTCTGTTGACTAATGAGCTTGCTGACCACTGGGCTAGGATGTACTTTATACTCAGCGATTTCATGTATACATGGTAATTTTAACATCATGATTTCCATTTTATGTTAAGCAAACTGAGATCCAGAGAGATAACTGCAACTTGACCAAAGAAGTTGGAGTCCAAACCAGATATAGAGTGCCACCTTTTTACATGTCATCACATTGGCTCCTTGCAAGTTAACTTTGTCAATGGTTTTGTGCAAATTTATAAATTGAAGTACAATTTATATATGGAAAGCACACATCTAAGTTCTATTTGATAAACCATGACATTTTACCCATCTAACTAACCACCATCCAAAACAATACATACACCATTTCTACACTAGAAAACTTCCTGATATGTGTGGAGTTACATGTGTGGATCATGCACATTATTTTATTTTATTATTTTTATTATTAATTATTATTAATTTATTATTGATTATTAATATTATATTATTATGTCATTTCCAACACCATTTATCCTCTCTTACCACCTCCGCCATCACAACACTGTTGTTTATGTCCATGGCTTCTCTCTTTTTTTTTTTGCTTTTTTGCTCAGTGACATCAACACACAGCCACCACCAAAACTGGCTGCCTGCTCTCTATCTACTTTTTTTTAAAGTATAGTTGGTATATAATCTTATATTGATTAGGAGGCTCAGTGCACAAAAGTTGTGCACTCAGTGGAGGGGCGCCCTCAGCCTGGCCTATGCCCTCTTGCAGTCTGGGAGCCCTCGGAGGATGTCTGATGGCCCTAAGCTGGCATTCAGACATCTTTAGTGCTTCCAGGGAGGCGGGAGAGACTCCTGCCACCGCCACTGCATTTGCCAGCCTTTTCTAAGGCAAATTGAATGAGAAATACCATTTACGTGTTTTGATAAAATAGAGAAAATGTACAGTGGTTTCAAATATGTACAATATCAGGAGAGAAAATTATAATTTTTCAACCTGGATATTGAATTGGGGAAAACAGTAAGTTAGAGCTCATCCTTCAAGAAAAAAATATGGTACTACTTATGATAAATGAATAGTGCTAATTCAAATTAAAAGTGATCAATTTGATTATAAATTTTTGTGGACAAATATGAATGCCAGCTTAACACGACCTGCCATCAGTTGTGCATGTATTTCCATGTGGGCCTATGAATAATTTTTCTTCCTCTTGATTTTTCATTTTGAAGGTCTACATCTATTCTCATCAAAGAGTTTTACCCACAATGCACAGTAGAATATCTTTCACTTTATTTTATTATTTGATAAAAACTTCTTGTTAACCTGGACATTTATTTGTGGACTACTTTATTTTTATCCTTTTTATACCATGTCTGACTTAAATCTAGTTACTTCTTCCCTATTTCATGATACTAAATTAATGATATTTTTATAATGTTTTAAATGTTTAAGAGCTGTTTGAGTACAAAGCACTAGAAAGAAATCCCAGATCTTTCACGGAATATTTTTGTTACATTGTAGTTGGACTTTGTAGGAATTAGCTAATTGATCGATAATCTCATGACCCTTTTATTTTCTGCTTTTAGTGTTGATTCTTTATGAGTGAAATTTATTCTCAAATAAGTATGAAGCTAAATTAAAACTATAACTTATCAAAAATAAAAAGCCTGATAGAATAGATATTCTTTCTCTGAACATGATTGACTTTATTATTTAGTGGAAAATACTTCCTTATAATAATCAAAAATCTCATTGAGCATATTTAAAAAATATTCTATAAATAAAAAATTCTCATTAGTTTTGTGAGTTCATTAAGTACTGATTAGTCCCACTGATCACTCTATCTCAGTCAATCTAACATGAACACACACTCCTCTCCCAACAAATAAGCATTCACTCCCACTCACTCTCTTACATATCCCTTCACTACAAACATAATCACCCACTCACCTACAAGCATACTCACACATACTCAGACTGTCATTTTTTTAAAAAATGTAATTGAAAGGAAGCAAAAGTTATACAAATCTCTTGAGGCAAGGATATTCTTTGTAACTAAAATCTCAGCTGTAAGTGACTCTGTTATTAGAGGAAGAAATCAAGTTTTTTAAAGTGCACATAAGGATTAAGATTACTACTTTTTGCAAAACAGACTGGCTTCATCTCTGTGCATCCAATTATCCATTTGTCTTTAAAACTTCTCAAACTGAAAATAAAGAAAAACAAAGCCACTGAGGGTAAAACCTTGCTTATCATCCATGGACTATACAAATTGGACACGAAAAAAAAAAACACATTTCAAATATATCAGGGCTTTCAAACACATTTCATCACAAAAATATTTAGAATTCAGCATTGAATTAAATCAATCATACTTCCCTGTCACACTGATGAAGGAATTGTATGCTCTGTTTTCATGACAAACACATCATTAGTGTACATACTTTTAAACTGATTATTGCATTCAGCTCAAGGGACATTAGGGTTAGAGTTATATAAAAACTCAAATCACACTTGATGTTTCTCAAATATCATGCTTTGTGAGGCCTAATCAAGATTTCATCAAATGTTTTATTAAGCTCCGTCACAGGAACCAAGCTAAAGCCAGATGATCCCTTATTATTAAACAAAAGTAAATTGCATTCTGTTTTGGTCTGAATTTCAATGAAACAGTTCCTAATATACATAAGAAGTATGTGGAAGTCAATTGTAATACCACATTTATGTATCAGGAGAGCTGAAAGAATGATGAATTGTAAAACTGGGGTTTATCAAAAGAAACCAGAAATATTATGCCTGTGCAAACATCTGCATATCTCTAACGTGAGAATTAATATGCAAAGATGAATGAATGGTTACTTTTACTACAGTTTTACATTTATCCCATTTCTGATACAACTAAAAAATTAAGAAAATAGTGGGTTGGTCATGTATTGATCAAAAACAAGTAAATATTTTATAAAAAGTGTTTTCAACCTTTGTTTATAATATGGAACAGTTTGAAAATTAAAAACAGCTTCCAATATCAAAATATATTCTAATGATTTGAAACACAAGATTTTAGTGTAATCATTCTAAATGCTAGGGAAAGATCAGAATTGAAGATACATTGTATATAAAATCTTGTAAGTCAGGGTCATGTAACCCAGTTTGCCTCAGACAGCTCTATTTTATGACTGAATCTGCTGATATTACTAAAAGTACTCTCTTTTACTTCTAAATGTTTTTGTTTAGTTTATAATAAATTAGATGGGCATTTCCCCCCCTCAGTTTTAAATACAGGTAATCCAGAAAAGTGATCTTTCAACAGGCCTTGAGAGCAACAGTTCTCCATTGTCTTAATTCAAAATTATGTCTCCTCCTTTCTTTCATAACTCAGAGCAAACACAAATGTTTTGATATTACCTGGATATTGTTACTTTCCTTTTTTATAGAAGGTATGGATGACATAATGCTAATTATGTCCCATGAGATAGAAGTTGCATGTTCCTAGACATTTTTATAAAAAGCATGCATACCACACAGTGAGATATCAGTAACCCCACAAAGGCCTTCCACACGGGTGACATTTCTTGGAGTACAATAGTTTGGGCCATGTTGCAGTATTCTCTCTGAAATGAAATACAAATTTTTCCACCTTCATTTTCTCATATAAAATGATGCACTATGTCTGGTGAATATCTTTGGATTTTGGAGGCCACATTTGTGACATTTGGTTGTGAACCTCAGATTAGTTTATTGAGAGAGGCTCAGAGGAAGAAAAATACATACCAGCAGTATAAGCAAACCTGCCAGTAGTCATATGACAGAGAATCACATGCTTAAGGCTGATTTGTAGTGACTCTGGGAGGTTTATGAGTGCAGCTGGTTTACGAGTATAGCTTGTAAAGCTGGGTACTGGTCTACAAGAGATAATATACATTTTCAACCAGTGACCAAGAGCCAGAATTCTTATCTAAGAAGCAAAGAGATAGAAATGGCACATGTTCTTTTCTCTATACCTATACTAGCTCACTTAGTAAAATTTTTTCTTCCCATTCCTGCCATTGATCTTAGTTCCCAAGGGAGAAAGCCATCCTTCAAGGAACAAAGCTATAATTCTACTCAATTGAATGATAATATTTTCATGTCTCTTGCCATTTTGTATGTCCTGTTTGGAGAAATGTCCGTTTAGGTCCTCTGCCCATGTTTTAAAATTGGGTTCATTATCTTATTTTTGTTGAGTTGTATGAGTACTTTATATATTTTGGAAATTAACGCCTTATCAGATGAATCATTAGCAAATATATTCTCCCATACATTGGGTTATCTTTTCATTTGGAGGTTGGTTTCTTTTAAAAATATTTTTATTAATTTCAGAAAAAGAAAGGAGAGATTTTGATAGATAGAAATTGAGATAGATAGAGATAGAGATGGATGGAGATGATGATAGAGATAGAGATAGAGATAGAGATAGAGATAGAGATAGAGAGAGATAGAGATAGAGATAGAGAAACATCAATGATGAGAGAGAATCCTTGATTGGCAACCTGCTGCAAGCCCCTTACTGGGGAGTAAGCATGTAACTCTGGCATATTCCCTTGACCAGAATTGAACCCAGGACCCTTTGTCCTCAGGCCGATGCTCTACCCACTGAACGAAACCAATGAGGGCTCTGCTCAATATTCTTATTCTACAGTTCATCTCCATCATCTCTTCACCCTTCCCTGTTTTGCCCCAAATCCAAGGAGGCTGATCTCTGGTTGTATCACCCAGATTTTCCTGATGACTGGTGGTTGGACTTAGCTAATGGGAGAGTGAAAGTTGAGAGATAAAAAGAATGTTGAGTTATTTGTTTTCAGCTCCTGACGTCCCCCTCAACTTGAAAGCTTGTGCTTTCAAAAGGAGAAACCAATTTGGTCTTTACTTTGAAAATAATGACATAAACTATAATTAGTCATGTCTGATCACTGTCACTGGTCTATCAACTTGTTTTGTCATAATAGTTATAGTTATAAAACATAATTGCATAATAACATAACTATATAACATAATTGCATGAGTAATCTTACATTTTAATAACTATTCACATATAAAGTTTAAGAAACTTAGAAACTAAAAAAATCAGTGGTATCTAATTTTATGTGTAATAATTTACTTAATTGTAATTAAATTTATTTTCAAGTTTTATTTTTTGTCTTCTGAAATTTTTAAAGTCATAAAAATTGTTTTGTTTCATGCAGTTATCTGTTTAAGGCACTGTTAAGCATAATGTTTTGCCTGTGATGTTTTCAATATCTAACCCATTATTTCAGCTGGGTATATATAATTCATTATCTTTTCATGGCAGTTATATATTCATCATGTAGTGAGCTTCATCAAAAACAGGAAATAAAACTATAGAGTCAATTAATTATTAGTACTGCTCTGCTGGAATTGGCCTTATGCAATGGATTTGTGCCCCAAATAAAAACAACAACATGAGGTAGATTGTGTATCCTGAATTATATCTGGGACCACACTCATTTGTTCATTAAAACACATTTTATCCCATTGTAATTATTTTTCTTATATTTAAAAATTTGATTTGAAATGAAAATTATTTGATATCATATAGCAATCAAAGCCAGATGCATTTTAATTTTAATAGAAGCATTGTGCAGTATTTCATTTTAACATCTCACATTAAATGAGAAGTTTCTACATGAACTGTTTGTGAATCAGTCAATGAATGGGAGGAAATGCTGAGAAAATAAAAATATAATAACAAGTTACAGAATTATTGAAAATTTTCTAATGTCAGGCAATTTTTTAAAACTCTTCTGTAAACATATATCAATTGCATTTCTCTTAAATTATAAATCTGCAGAACTCCTTGGTTTTGCCCCTTTTTAAAAATTATCTTCATTTCTGCCGATTTCCAGAACCTGATAGATAAATCAGGTCACTACTGGCACTATCTATAGAAAAGCACCTACCTTACTCTTTGGTTCGGATGAGAGTCATCTTCATACACACCCAGATCTTTCCTGGCAGTCTCCTTTTATTCAACAGGAAGTATCTGTCCATTGAAATGGTGGACATGGTTGTATATGAATTAGTGTAATCTTCCTGGCTACCTTATATCTTCATCATGTAACATGAGATAAATGTTCTCATTCATTAAAGTGCTATTACTTTTCAATAATAAGTAACTGTGTAGGCAGATTTTATTTTCTGTACTTATGGTACTTACTTTCTATTTATTAAAAATATATTTCAGGTGTGATTTGATTATGGATCCCTTTCTGTCCCAAAGGAGTGTCAGATTGATCTTGAAGCATAAACTCCTGGGTAGAGCTTCCTAAATCTAGAATATAAATCCACTGTATAAGGTTTATTATTAAATCCCAAAATCTTCAACTTACTATTTATCCCCAGATTCCTTATTATCTACTAGCATTCAACCTTATCTCTGAATACTTCCCAAGTAGGTTATTTTCTTTAATAGGGGCAATTCTTCTAAAGAGTTATTATTCTGGTCTCAATGAATTTTTCTTTATTCTTTTATCTTACCTAAAATGGCTTGCAATTTCATTTCCAGTATTGTGAATTTCACTGGTAAACCTTCCTTTCAGAATCACCCTTTCTATGAAGCTTCCTATAACAATGTGTCAGGAAATGCCTGCTATCAAAATACTGACTTACCTGTGACTTCTGGCCAGGTATTGTGACTTCTGCATGCTGACTGCAGTAGCAACTGCATTAGCGCCTCTAAATGAAGTATTTAGCTTCCTATTACTACAATGGATTGATTGCCCATCCCCTCTACATCAGGAAGAAAGCTGTAGTGTTAATAATCAGCTACTGTTCAGCTAAGCCCGGCTATCTGGTACTTCCTACTTTCTTTGGTCTGAGCATGCTCCTCTAGTAAGACAAAGCTCTTCCTAGAATTGCAGGTCCTAGTGATAGGATGCTGTGCAACCTTGACTGGAGGTGTGCAAACTTGACACGAGGTGGCTCCTCTTATTAGCTCCTCTCTGAAGCACATTTTATGCAGTCTCTCAGAGTCCCCCGGTGACTGAGTAAAATTGTTCAAAAATGGCTTTTTAAATGAAATAAACCAGAGTTTCCATTTTGATTCTAATATTTGTGAGCTATGTTTTGATTGCCACTTATATTACTGGAAATATTTATCATATTACAGGAATATTGTTGAAATATAGGCGTGAACTTTGATTTATGATATGCGATTTGTGTTGTAGCCAATATATCAATTTGTTTGAGTCTTTGGTCTGGCCCCTGAGATTGTTCTTCCTTTTCTCTGTCTGATTTCTCTGGATGAGGAATTACTAAACTTAAAGCATAACTTGTAGTCTTTTAACCTGAAACGTGATCCTGATCCAAGTCTTCCTAAGGGGAATATGTGACACAAATTGAATCTCAAGCAATCACCTAAGGTTGGGAGAGAGAATCCAGGTCTCTACTGAGCTGCTGAACTGCTGCTAAAGTGACCTTCAGTAAGCAACTCAACCTTTGTATCCATTAGTTTCTCCCTTGTCAGAGTAAGTGGCTAAAAATATATGACTACCAGTCGTGCATGGCCATTGTGAAGAGAGATGGAAAAATTTGAACCCTAAAATATGAAGATTTGCAGTGGAAATATACCATATATGTGGAAATGTTATTAGTCTTCAATGTTTTGTTTGTAGTTGACATTGAATGGGTGATGTTTAGACATTTTGTCATTTTGGTTGTTGCTTGTTTTCATCTCATGCAAGTCTTTCACAAAATAAATTAGATTTTATGATATCTTCCAACTTAAAAGAAGCAGATAGTTACATGGCTGGTTTCACCTAATGCAGATTTATTGTCATGCTGAAGTAAAAATGTGATAAATGTATGTCCTATTTCAACCTTTCCCAATCTGCATATTTCACATTTCAATCAAATATAAATGACTGCCAAGCAATACTTTTATATACTTGAATTACATAAAATGATAGAAATATGAATATTAAAGAGATCAAACTATAAGTAACATGGGTCTTTAGTTAATTCTTCTGGTGGGGGATTGGACAAGAAATAAAGTAGTATAATCTACATATATAAAAGCCTAAGTGACCGTCCAACCACCCTACCATCCAACCAGTAGCTATGACGTACAATGGCCACCAGGGGGCAGATGCTCCGACCAATAGCTATGACATGTATGGGCCACCAGGGGGCAGACTCTCAATGCAGGAGCTGCCGAGCTGCAGTGATTAGGCAGCTGTGGTTCTCAGGTAATGCACCTGGAACCAGAGATGAGGGAACCCAATTCCAGGGTGTATCTCCCGAGAACCCCTTGCAATTTGGGACCCCGAGGAGGATGTTAGAGAGCCAGTTTTGGCCTGATCCCTACAGGCCAAGCCAAGGGATCCTCTGGGTACAGAAATCTCTTCACTGGGTCTCTAGTTGTACAAAAAGAAGAATGAAGTTAGTATACCTTATATAGAAATGAGGACGATTCTATGTATGAAATTATTAGTTAACATGTGTGTAAAATCAATAATACTACTGAATATTGAATTAGAAACCTTAGAAGTTGGGTAAGTGCCACACCCTGTTAAGATTGGGATCGATATTCACTTCTTTATCCTTCAAAGGTTTGAAATTTGGAGTTCTACACGGTTCCTATTAGCACTGAGATTCTATGATTCTTCTATAATGTTATTTGTTTAGATAACAAATTCATGAACTGCTATCGTAGCTTTGAGAAGAGACCACCAATCTGTTCAGATTTATGGAGATCTAGAATTAGTGAAAATAGACTCCTTTTGTGGGCCTCTCAAGGTCTGAGGATTTAAATCTTATACACAAGGTACATGGTTGCTTTACTCACAGGAAATGTAGATATTCATTCACAAAGACCTTGTCTCTTGGGATTTTACCATGTTACTATTCGCTATTTCCAATCCTTAAAAACGTTGAAACAGCCTTTATCCTGAGAAGCTTTGCCCAAAGTGGATCAATTTCAGTCATATCTAAAGTTTGTAGCTCTTCTGAAATTTATTTATTGCTTATTAACAGTTATCCTTGTAGATCTATTTCTTTGTTTATTTTTATAAAAACTTAGTTGATAGCATGTATAAAGTTAATATAATTATTTTAAGACTTTAAAATGATGAGCTTTATTTAATTTATTTATACAAAAACCAACCCCTGTTCTCAAAAGAAAACAGTGATAACAGGCTGACACATACATACACACACACACATATATATTCAGTTTTAAATGTGCACTTAGCTGGTGGGATAGAATCTTTTTGAGGATGAAAAATAGTATGTCTGACCCAGAAGTAAAGTTCTCATTATAAAAGAAGTAAAGGCTAATATGACTGTTGTTCATTAAATTAAATGTCTTTCTGAAAAACTCATTTTGTTCTTTAAAAAATCACTGTAATGCTATAATGGTTTTATCATAAGTTTCCTTTTTATTTATATTTTTGTTGTAGTTCATGACCTTTGACATAAAATCTAAGTATCTTCCTCTGAACACTGATTATGTCCTCTGTATAATAATTTGCTTCTGGGTATAATTGACATTTTTTTTAAAAAGCCATTAACATGTCAGTAGAAGATTTACTTTTTTATAGCTCAAAACTATCTCTTTCATATATTTAAGTTGAGGAATATTTTTTCCCATAATTTCAAAGTAAAGTCTTCTAGATAAATTGGTTGTATGACCATTTCTAAGAGAAGATGACAGTTGGATAGGTGGTTAGAGATATATAGCAATCCTAGGAATGTCAGGGTTAGCCAAACATTTGCCACTCTGATTCGCAAAATTTGACCAAAATCAATCTGATAACTTTCACCATTCTATATTTCAATATTTAAATTCATAAAGGCACGTTTTAAATAATTTCTAATTAAAAATGAATTACATTTAAGTAGACATGCATAAAAGAAAAGGAACAATATTATAAAGATAAATGAGTGGAAGAGAGTGGTTTCCAACAGAAGGTTGTGAACTTGACACTTTTCTAAAAAATAGTCTTTAAAAGTATTACATAGAAAAATATCATCTATAGGTAGAAGACACTATAGTCTTTGCTATTTTGACAGTATGTCAAAGAGAAAATTTAATTTGTGTTTGGAGCTTTTGGGAAATTAGCTGCAATGGAGGGTCAATATTTTAAGGAATTTAAACTAAATATAATGGATTTTTAATTTGTTTCAATAAGAAAATAATATTGTTATTATCTTTTAATATTTAATTATTTTGCAAATACTGATTTACATTTTGTTGTACAATGTACCTTCCCCCATCACTTTTGTTATTGGATATTCTTTAAAATACTACAATTTTACATCAAAATCTCACATGTAGTCACAAAATATTGTGTACATCTTCAGAGGGATACGGTTGAGAACCTATGAAAGTAAGTCCTTTCATCAAGTAGCAAAATTACAAACTTTATATGGCTTAATCATCTTTGGTCAATGATAATAATAAAAAAATACATATAGTGATTCTAGTTTATTTAATGTATGAAGGTGAAGAAGTTATATAGAAAGTTAAGGACAACTGTCAGGGAACCAGTTTTTGCTATTGATTTCATATTGAGATGCCCTATTTGGAAGCTCAAAGAAAATCAATTAAGTGCTTATGAAGCTAGCACTAGCCAGAAACAATTTCAGTCATACATTTTATGGCCCAATAAAGTATATGGGTGATGTTATTAATTCAATACAATGAAGTCAGTCATTTAAAGATTCATTTAAACTCACAAAGTTAGTTAAAATACTCTGTAGACATTCTTAGACTAATAAATATATTGAAAAGTAATTATTCGGTAGGCCTAAATTGACCAAATAAAGAAAATATTCGGAAAATAAGATCAGCTTATGACTATTTATCTAGCATGCTTTTAATTTATATAGTTAGTATTTTTCTCCTTTAATATATTTAAATAACACATTTGGTAACATGACATATTTAGAAATGTATTTTACTTTATTCTATTAGGTTATTAGAAAACCAGATAGGACTTTCCTTCATAATGTCCCTGGGCCTAGTTTTTTAAGGTTCCCTGGTGAGAATTAAATTTATTTTTATATTAGTATAAAATATTGTTGGATGGCATTACTAGGTTCTGACAATGCTTCATGAAGCCTCAACCTCTTAAAAGTTCATCAAGTTACTTAACATATTCAAACTCTGGTAATTTTATAGGTCTATTGTGGATAATGGATAATGAATGTTAATCAGTTAACACGGTGCTTGGAATATAATAAATACTCCATAACTTTAAACTTTCATAATTATCATCATAATCATCTTCATAAATATTGTAATTATTGTCTTCACTGCAGTTGCATTTGGTGAAGTACTTTAAAAGCCTTATAAGGGATTTTGTTTGTTTATAATGATGCTTACATAATACTGTTAAAAAAAAAAGGGTAGATATGTTGGGATTGATTCTCTAGGACACAAGGGCAAATCAATAAAGAGTGAATGCTAAAACTAGAAGGGGAATAAATTCAGAATATTTTTGCAACATAATCTCTAATATTTATGAATATGCAAATCTGGATTTCATTAATTTTGATTGATAACTCTTTAGTATAAACACTAAATAAAATATATTTAAAGTGGCTTAGTTAAAATTATATTAGAGGGATCTTTCTAAAGAGAAAAACTTTAGCTAGTATGTTATTATTTTGTTATATAAAATTTTCAAACATGTTAAGTTAATATTTTAATATTAAATATAATTTTTATTATCTTATATAATATTAAATGTATTACTTATCCCTCATCTTTCACTATTGTGGCTGAATTTTCTTTTTAGATATTAATATTTCAAAACAAATTTATATGACTTACAATAATTTTATTAAACCATTCTTTACATTTTGGTATCTAAGTTTGACTTACTTATAGAAAGCTTAGATGCCTGACATTAATAATAATATTGTCAATCTTAGTTCTAAGTGCTTAGAATTTATCCATTAATATTGGAGGCAATTTCACATTTACATAGTTTTGTTGTGGTGCTTTTTCTATACAATTTCTTCCCCTCAGTCTATACTATATTATAAGGGAACAGTTTTATTTTTATCTATGTGGATTTATTTATCTCTATTAGACACAGTGATTTCCATTTTTAAATAATGACAAATTAGTAGAAACTGAGTATATTGACTTTCATGTGAAAAATATGCTTTATGTTTTGTTTTACTTAACTATACAATTATTTTGTATTGGTTTAGATATTTTTCTTTTGTTTCAATGTCATTATTGCTCATGCTCTTTGTTTATAACCTAAGCAATCTATATTTATATTCAATGCTGCTTTCTTTATAACAGAATTAACTTGTGACTCATACTGGGCTTGGGATGAGTAAATGAGTGTTTTAAAGATATACTTGGTCCTAACCTGCACTTTTGGAGGAAATGTGCATTTCTTCAGCAATTCATAGTTATAGAAATAAGATTACCAGGCTCTATCTGAAACATTGGGCCCTAATATAAATATCTTCTCATGTTTATTAGTAACAAGTTATTAATGACCAAACATACTCTCTAAATAATTTTTCCTACCCTAATGTCTATATTATGGTGGTTAACTAGCCTTGCATTAAATTTAAGCTTTCTCATAATTTTCTCCTAATTGGATTACCAATTTAGTATACTAATTATGATGTGAATGTTTGGTATTCACAAGATAAGTTTCTTAAAGTTGTACTTTAACATTTTTTAAAATCCTTATCCGAGGATATTTGCCATTGATTTTTAGAGAAAGTGGAAGGGATAGGGAAAAACAGAGAGAAATAGTGATGTGAGAGAAATACATCTATTTGTTGCCTCCTGCTCATGCTTGGACCAATACCAAGGAGGAGCCTGCAACCAAGGTACATGCCCTTGACCAGAATCAAACCCAGGACTTTTAGGTCTGCAGGCCAACGCTCTATCTATTGAGCCAAACTGGCCAGAGCTAACATTTTATTTTTACAATTATATGCACTTCTTATTGATAGTCACACAATTTCTAGTAATTGACATTGACTATTAGAGCAAGATTTACTCTCTTCTCATTCTTTTTTAAAATAGTGACTTGTGTGCATGCATATGAGCCTAATTAATGGACACAGACAAGAGTGGGGTAGGGCATAAGTAGGGGGGTGGGAGGAATGGGGGAATAAGGACACATATGTAAATATATATATATATATATATATATATATATATATATATATGTATAAAATAATGAAACTCAAGTGGGACTTTCCAAAATAAATAAATAAAATTAATTTTTATTTTTAAGAAAATCTTTATTGTTGAAAATATTACATATGTTCCCTTTCCCTCCCTCCCCCATTGATCTCTTCTAACATATCCCCACCCCCTACTTCAGGTCTTCACTACCCTATTGGCAGTGACCATGGGTTATGCATATACACATACAAGTTCTTTAGTTGATCTCTTCCCACCCTTCCAACTTTACCTTCCTTCCCTCTGAGTTTCATGCTTCTGTGTCCCTGGATCTATTTATTCATCAGTTTAATTTGTTCAATAGATTCTACATATGAGTAAGATCAAGTGATACTTATCTTTCTTAAACTGGCTCATTTCTCTGTCTTCTCATTCTTAATCAAAGAATAATAGTTTTGGCAGGGTTTTGTGCTAGATAGTCATCAAATTTCTATGTAAGACTTATGAACTTTAGCAATTGTACATTTAAATTAATCTAAAATATTCAATTCGACTCTATCAAACCATCAGTGTTCACTATTAGTGATTTATTTTCAACAATGGAATTAATTTCTCTGAAGTTGTATTTTTTCCCTTCTAAAATGAGAATATAGTGTGGTGTGATATCAAGGTTGTTAAAGAATTGAAGATGTTGGAATTTTCAAATAATTCAGGAGAAAGTCATTTGCGCAGCATGACATGAATTGTCTCAGAAAAAACAAACAAATAAGCATTGTTTGAGTTTATATTCAAAATTTTACGGCTGGTGAATGTTGAAGGTAGTAATAGCTGTTTCATAATTATTACAAAAGTAAAACATTCTGTATATTCTATAAGTTACATAAGCATGGGCTTGGCAAAGCAATTGTCTCCTGATTTTTATGTTGAATATGGAAGAGTATGTTGTTACTTTCGGCTATCTATCCATTTCAACTTCTGAAAACAAGTACTTTTTAAATTGTAAAATATACTATCATTATTTAAATGAGGTCTGAATTTTTATTCCAAAAGTTATGCAGGAACAACTGATGAGCTTGTATGCAGGAAGATAATAAACATTCAGGCATTTCCAGTTACTTCTGTATATAATTTCTACTGTTCTCACTTGCTCTCAGATCTAGTGCTTAGCATGTAATATGTAAGGAATGATGTGTCCCTTTATCAATTATGTGTTTTGTAAAATACTTTAAAGCTGACAAAGCTGCTTTACTGCTTCCTATACATGAAGGGACAAAGTGTTTTCTAAAGGTGTAAGTATTTCTAATAAATATTCAGATGTTTCTTGGAGCAGCTGGATAACTTCTGCACAAAGTAGCTCAATTAAAGGTGAAGTAGATTACCTATTTGTTCACCTCTGTGGCCAGCCCTAGTTGTACATTTCCATGAAAGATTTAGGGGTGGTATTGGATAGACTCCTAAAATCAATTCATTTATTGGATCTTAACATTAAGACCCATTCAGTATTTTGATTACCACATAGCCAAATGAAAAAGAATACGAAAAATGAAAAGTGGAAGTAATTGAGTTGAAAATGCTTTGCTTTTGTATTCATTGCATTGGAAAGATATCTGAATTGGAGCAAAAGGGAATGATACAGCTCTGGTGATTATTAAATACACATAGTTTAAAGGAGGGAAGTTAACTCTTTAAATAAGGCAGCATAGAGGAGGAAAGATGGTTTTCTTCTTTCCTGAACTTTTGGCTGACAAAACAGAAGTTTATTAACATGTATCCCTCATCTTTTATATAGAACATTGACTAACTCCTTGAGGTGGGTAAGAGTTCAAAATTTAATACAATTTTAATCGGGAAAGGGAAGGGGGGAATGTTGACTACTTAGGGGAGAGTAAATGATTTGGAGGAAAGATGAATGAGCCTTTAGTTAGCAGAATAGATGGGAGGTATAATAGTTTTGACAATGTTTGAGTATGGTGTCAACCTCCAGTCCCTTTTCAGAGATGAAAGTCAATCTTCCTTAGCTCGTGAAACTCCCTGGGGGTCAGGGCGGGGTTTAGACAACTGGTTCCTTATGGAGGGCCTGCCTTTAGGTAGATAAGGAGAGTTCAGAGAAAGCTTCTGCCAGTATTTGCTGTTTTTTAAGTACCTACAGCTCAGAATAATCAATAGAACAAAGTAGCATATTTGAGGGTGGCATATCCTAAACTCCTACAGTCATATTTTGGGGTGGCACATTCCACTACCCTTCAGTATTTCATACTACTGCTTCCTATGCATGAAGGGACAAAGTGTTTGCAGTATAACTCCAATATGTACTGTGACTGTTAAATTTCAAAGTATCTTTTTAATATTTAATAGAAATACATGGAGAAACTATAACAAAATATATAAAAGTTAATAAAAATGTTTAATAGTTGCTATCAAGTATAAATACATGAAAATACATCTACACTATGAAAAGGAAATATAATTTTTTATTTTAATTTATATAGTAAAGTAATATTGGAAAACAGTCACACAAAACATTGAAATGGATATAATTAATGTTTCCTAATAACAAATTTATAAAAGAAAATATTCAATTCATAAAAGTGGTCATTGGCTTTTCAAAAATAATGACTCACAAGAATACCATTTTGAGCTAGCAGGATAATTTTATAAAAAAATTATATATACATAAATATCTTCTGTTGACAAAAATAAATATGAATTTGTATTAGTGTGTTCAGAATTTGGCAATGGTTTAAAAATTACATTTCTATGTAGAATGCCTTTATAACAAAGAAAATATTCACTTTACATGACTAATATAATGAACTGAATTTAAATTTTCATTTAATTTTAATTATAATATAAAAACTAAAGCAGTGTGTTATGGGCTGAAAAGCATTCCCCTCAAATTTATATATTGAATTTTTTCCCCAGTATATTGGGGTGTGACTGTATTTAGAGATAAGTTCTTTAAGGAGGAAATTAAGTTAGAATGAGGTCATAGTGGCAGATCCTAATTCAGTATATGGCTGCTGTCATAAGAAGATGAGATTAGAGCCCTGGTTTTGCTCAGTGGATAGAGCTCAGCCTGTGGACTGAAGGGTCCCAGGTTTGATTCTGGCCAAGGGCACATGTCTAAGTTGCAGACTGGATCCCCAGGACAGGGCATGTAGGAGGCAGCCAATCAGTGATTCTTTCTCATCACTGATGTTGCTATCTCTCTGTCCCTCTCCCTGAAATCAATAAAAAAATATGTTTAAAAATAAAAAATAAAAAGAAGAGGAGATTAGAACATAGACACACACAAAGGATGGCCACATGAAGACACAGGGAGAAGAAAGCCATCTACAAGCTCAGAGGGACACAAGCCCTGCTGATACCTTGATCTTGGATGCCTAGCATCCAGACCTGCGAGGAAACACATTTCTGTGTTGTATAGGCCATGCAGTCTGTGGTACTTTATAATGGAAGGCCTAGTAAACTAATACAGAGTATAAAATGAATTTCTGTGAAGTGCAACTTTTATCACTTTACTAGAGGCCCGGTGCACAGATTCATGCATTGTTGGGGTCCTTCAGCCTAGCCTGTGCCCTCTTGCAACCCGGGATTCCTTAGGGGATGTTGGAAAGTTGAGTTCAACCTTCGAGGCCAGCAGGGATCAGGCTGAACTCAGCAGTCCGACATCTCTGAGGGACATAGTAGTGTACAAAGCTGCAGGTGGCCAGGGAGGAGCCTGAGCCTGGGCTGGGTGCTGCTTGATAGTACTACTGCAGAGGTTGGAGAGGCTCGTGCTGTGGCAGCGGCATTTGCCAGCTCTGAGCCCAGCGTCTGGTGCCTGTTGGTCAGCTGAACAGTGCTCCTGCTGTGGGGATGTAGTGACCACCAGGGAGCAGCTCTTGAGTTGAGCATCTGCCCCCTGGTGGTCAGTGTGCATCATGGTGACCAGTGGATTGGTCATTTAGTCATTAATTCTGTTGGGCTTTTATATCTATGGATAGAATTGCATTTAACTTAAATAATTGAAAATTTAGCAGCTAACTTTAAAATACACACTAGATTTCAAAACTCTCCTTGGCAAAAATGAATATAAAATGTACATGATTTTTTTTAGACATTACAAAAAAGTGACTTTATAAGTCACTTTTTTTCTTTTCTAATGTGACTTTTTAAATCCTTAGAGAATAGACCCAGGTAAAGTCTCCCAAGCAATAATGCCTCATAATCCCTTTGACCCTCTACTCTATTAATTTGAAAGGCTGCCTTCACTCTTCTTGATAAACCTCACTCACTGGTCTGTTCTGGGCTTATTGAAAATTACACACCTATAACTCAGTTATAATAAGTTCTGGTTCACAGATGCAGCCTTGAGGTCTTTAGACACATTTTCTGAAAAGATGACCAGGCATTATGCAGGTAATGATGCAATAATTCATTACTCTGATGTCTTTCTCTTCGAAGTTCAGGAACTCTACCTATCTGTCTAAAGACTGAAAAATTCCAAGTAAATCTCTATGTTTTATAACATTTAATAAAATCAAAACATTTAATAAGACTAGTTGCATTTTTAAGAACTAGATAAGGGACAGTTGACATGGAAAGCCAGATTATTCAAACTCATTAACCCAGCTATCACTTGCCTATTTTTGTGAGTTATCTTTCAAAGTCCCAAATCCTACCTTTGATTTAGAATCAAATGGTAGTACTAAGGCTTCGTGAACAAAGTAACAATGAATAATGCATAGGCTTTTGCACAAATAATACATTTAAAATGATGAGACTTGGAGCATGTTTTCATATGCAGAGTTTCGGAGGGTAGTCATGTTGGTGCTGAACTATCTCAGATTTGGCTGTGAATAGCATTGGATTCATATTTACATTCTAATTAACTTTCCACATTTGTCTTGCTTTTTATAATGATAAAATTTTATAATAAATCTAATTGCTGTAAAACAGAGGTATCATTCTTTGTTCTATACTTTCACTGACAAACACATTTGTAGTTTAGGAATAAGGGTGAATCATGTTAATGAAGTAAGTATTCTGTGCTCAATGATATTTATTGGTTGTGATTCAAACTTTGATAAATTTCTAGATTAAGTATAATTCTACCTTAGCTTTAGGTACACACATAGCTCAAAGTGAAGGGATGGCAAAAGATGTTCTGCACAAGTGGAAACCAAAAGAGAGTCAGAGGAAATAGACTTTATGCTCAAAATGGTAAAGAGACAAAGAATGTCATTATATAATGATAAAGGGAACAATTCATCAAGAAGATATAATTATTATTTATATACATACCCAATATCAGAATACCTAAATAGAGAGTGGGGCAAAAGTAGCTTTATAGTTGTTCATGTGGAAAATAATACAATAATTAGTAAATGATATAAGAATAAACTGTTTTACCTACTTACAACTGTAAATCTAGCTTTGCCCCACATAATTAAGCAAATATTAAAATATCTGAAAGAAGAAACAGAGCACAACAATAATAATAGAGGACTTTAATACTCCATTTTCAACAATGGATAGATTATACAGACAGAATCAACAAAAAAAAATCATTGAGCTTGTAATGTAGTATACAGCAAATGGACCTAATAGATATATGAAAATTTCATCTAATAGTAGAATACACATTTTCTAAACCATGCATCGAACATTCTCCAGGAGAGAGCATAAAATAGACCACAAAACAAGACTCAGTAAACTTACGAAGATTGAAATTATGTGAAGTATAGTTTCCAATGACAATGGTATGAAATTAAGAAAAAATAGCTCAGTGTTCCTGATAGATATAGATGCAAAATTTCTCTATATTTTTCCTTACATGATATTACCCTGCTATCCTCCCCAACTTTTTTGATTAATGGAGGCTTTTGGAAATTTTATATTGCAGTCTTGATAACTTTAAATTTTAATTTTTGCACAGAAATATAACTGCTTTAAGTTCTTTGCATGTTAGGCAATTTTACGATGAGATGAACTACCAATAGAAATTTTAGTTAATATTTTAGGAACAGCTTTTTGTCCAGTACACTTAAGTTTTCTTGGGTATTCCCTTATTTCAATTGGCCAAATTAATCTGAAAACTTGATTACTGTTTTACCATCCAGATATCATTGCTGACATGTACACATAAGGAACTATTTGACATTGAAACTGGGACTCAGAACTGTTGGACATTGAAACTGAGAGACAAACATTTTTTTGTTCTTATATGTTTATCTCTAGTATGCAGATGCAAGATTTTTTAAAGAAAATAAATGGGAGGAAAGAATGTATACAGAGGCAAAAAAGCATTGAACAGACTGTCAGACTACGGTGGGAAGACAGGGGAGAGTGGGGGGCGGGGACTGTAAGAGATCGACTGAAGTACTTGTGTGCAGGCATATAAGCATAACCAATGGATACAAGACACCAGGGGAGTGGGGGGGCAGGTGAGGGCATGTGCTGAGAGGGAGGGGAGCCGGGGGGAAGGTCAATGGGGGAAAAAAGGAAACATATGTACTACTATTTGTAATACTTTAAACAATAAAAAAATGTGAAAAAAATTCTCTATAAAATATTAACAAATTAAATTCAATGATACATTAAAGGGATGAAACCTAACCCCTCTTTCATACCAATCACAAAAATTAGCTCAAAATGACCTGAAACTCCTAGAAGAACCAATAAAGGAAAAGCTTCTTGACATTAATCTTGGCAATGAGTTTTGAATATGACACTAAATGTACAAATAACAAAAGCAAAGCTAAGTGAGATTAAATCAAACTAAACAGCTTCTGCACATCAGAAGAAACAATCAACAAATAAAAGGCAACCTATAAAATGGGATCTGGTAAAGGGACACATATCCAATATATAGAATGAATTCATACAGATAGACATTTCCCAAATAAGACATACAAATGCTCAATTTATATATGAAAAGATGTTCAACATCACTAATCATGAAAATGCAAATCAAAAGCACAATGAGATATCAGCTGATACCTATTACAATGGCTATCAACAAAAAGACAAGCAATAACCATATTTGGTAAGGACGTGGAGAAAAGGGAACCCTGTGCACTGTTTGTGGGAATTTAAATTGATATCGCCTCTATGGAAAGCAGTGTGGAAATTAAGTATAGACCCCCAATCCATCTTCTGGGTATTTATACAAAGGAAATGAAAATATCTCAATGTCATATCCGCACTCCCATCTTTTCCCTGCTTTATTCACAAGGACCAAAATATTCAAACAACCTAAGTGCTCATCAGCAAAGGAATGAATAAATATGTTATAGATATGAATATTACTTAATCATGAGAAAGAAGGAAATTCTGCCATTTCTGACAATATGGTTGGCATGCTTGTGGGCAGTATACTAAGTGAAATGAGATAAAGATGAATTCTGTATTGTAATCACTTATATGTGGAACCTAAAAAATCCAAACTTGTAGAAACAGATAAAAGAATGGTAGTTACCAGGGGCTAGTAGGGGTAGGGGGACCAAATGGGTAGAATTTTCCAGGTAGAAAATGAATATGTCTGGGGATCTAATGCACAGCATTGTGAATGTAGTTCACAATACTATATTATATACTTGAAAGTTGCTAAGAGAGTACATTTCAAATGTTCTCACCACAAAAAGGAAATGGAAAGATGTGATTTAATGATGATGTTAGCTAAGGCCATGGTAGTAATAATATTACAATATATAAGTGTATCAAATGAACATATCATGCACCTTAAACTTACATAATGTTATATGTCAATGATATCTTAACTAGAGGCCCAGAGCATGAAATTCATATACTGGTGGGGACCCTAGGCCTGGACCATGATCATGGCTGATTGGCGCCAGCCCGATGAGGACTGGGCAGAAAGGAGGCAATGGTTGCTGGGCTAGCTTCAGAAGGAATAGATGCTGAACACCGATGCCACCATCATCAGTGCCCTGCCACCACACGGTTCCCCACCTCCTCCCTCCTTCTTTCCTTGCTGCCGAGCTACCACTGTGGCAGGCAGGTGGCGTGCAATTGGAGCCTGCTGGCTGGGAGGGGAAACAGGGCAAGGGAGGTTGGCCACCAGCCCTGAGGAGTGAACTGGCCTTCAGCCCATCTGGGAAAGGGGCTGTGTCCACTGCCACCCACCCCAGGTTTGCTGTCTCAGCCCAGAGCCTGGCCCTAATCAGGGCCTGCTGGCCAGGGGGAGTGACAGTGGGAGGTTGGCTAGCCGAGGGAGGTTGGCGGTTGGAGCACACTGACCACCAAGGGGCATCTCCTATGTTGAGCATCTGCCCCATGGTAGTCAGTATACATCATAGCTACCAGGCCTTCCAGTTGCTTAGGCTTTTATATATATAGATATATGAAGCTAGGGGAGAAAATTAGAAAAACAACAACATAAAAAAAAACAGAGTTTTGTGGCATGTGTTTTTTTCTTTTTATGTCTAACATATTCTATGGGGAAGAGAAAGAAAATTGTATATATATATATCCTTTACCTCCCTTTTCACACTAGTATACTCAAATTTACACCAAAAAAAATCATTTTACTGGGAAATTGTAAAAATGTCATTTTACTGGTAAATTTTACTGGTAAATTTACACACACACACAAAGAATCATTTTACTGGTAAATTGAATTATAACTTAAATGTATTAAATGTATAAAAGGCGCTTACAAAAGGAAGCATACCATAAATACAATGACAATTGACCATCTATTCTGAACATTTGAATTTTATATACTCTGAGTTTCTCAAAGCAGAATACATCTGTGTTTCTAGTAATCATTAAGTATAAAATGATTTCCATGCTAGGGAAAGCAGGAATACCTAGAGGGTAATTGTTTGAAGTTTCAGGTTTTCCTGACTTTACTTCTGTACTCCCATGACTTCTAGGAAAGAAACCATAATTACTGAAATGGTAACACATTCTGTCAACTTCTCATTCATTAAGAAATTGATAAATTATGATGCATAAAGCTTTTAGGTTTCTTAGAGAAAAGATATTCTTCATGCTGTGTCAGATGTGAGTTGTGATTTCTTTAATCTGATTCCTAAAGTAAGAAAGGTGAAATGAAGGATACTCCAAGGTCAGAAAGCTACCAATTGGTTAAAATGTTGTGGGACAGTAGCCAGGCAAATCATCACTAGAGTGAGACAGGTGGTTGAGGGATTGAAGTGGACGTAGGGACTGGTTGACAAGTTTTTTTATTTGTGGGGCAAGTGTTTTGGAAATTTCTGGGAATTTTATGAATTTGAGCTGAAATTTCAAAAGGACATATTTGTAAAAAAAAAAAAAAAAAAAGAACAACAAGGAAATAATAGGAATTGATTCCTATGCCGAATATGATTCCACCCCTATCCTTCTTTCTGTTGTCAATTGTCATAGCCAAATGACACAAAGTTGGATCACACACTGCACAGCTTCTCTACCTGTTGACAGGAATGATCATTAGGAATCTGTTATGACAATGCATTCTTTACTAGGTTCCTCTTTCCCCCCTTCTCTCTCCATTCTCATTCCTTTTACTCATTCCTTGGTCTCTGCATTGCTACAGGTTGATACAGGAAGGTATGGTTTGTGGAGGTGACCCTTTCTTTGTAGGTATATATATAGCACACTTGCTCAGTGCTAGAGGTGTTAGTTTGCCCCTAGCCACATATCATCAAATTATTCATGACCTGCTCATGTTTTTACCTCCTTCTTCTTTGAGCCTGGATTTACATTAGAAAATCCCTGTACTTATTTCTCATGAGGTTCTATCATCTGTTTAACTTCAAATTGAAACCTAGGCTAGTCAGTGTTATTCCTTGCAAAACAATTCCTTCTACTCCATATACAGAAGGTATTTAACCAGACAGACACTTTTATTTGACCATTTGCTATTTTTCAGGACTACACATTTTTTGGTCTTATTTGCAAAGTTCTTTAATCATTTCAATGGGATTTTGAAAAAGAATGGAGTAAATTGAATTCAGAGATCCCTAATTGATTTTGGGAGAAGATTCAAATCATAAATAGGACTTACCATGTTTTTCATACCTGCATCCGTCTATCTACCCTTACACTCCAGTCTCAGGTTTTGCTTCCTTCCATCCCTTGAACATGCCAGGCCCTCTCAACAATTTAGGTCTTTGAACCAAAAGAAATTTAAATAAAATGACAGATAATAATACATTATATTAGTTGGAGCTTGTATTCATGCATTTGTATATAGGTGTTGAGACTCAAATGATTATAAATTAATGCCCATTTCTTTTACAGGATTTCAGCCTGGTTCTTCTCTATCTCTCCATCTTCACTTCTCAACTTGCGTCTGTTTATACCTTGGCTTTAGTGAAACCTAAAATGACATGTTATTCTTACGCTTACCTTCAGCCTCTGGTATGGCCTGCATAGGAAGTATGGCTTTTTACAATTTATTCATAAACACTTCTATAAAAGCACTTACTGTTCTTCAAGATTGAGTCAATGTCTTTCTCTTTTCTACCCCATATATAGGGTATTAACATACTGCCTATTACATTTGATTGCACTTGTCTTTTTTTCCTACATTTGTCTCTATCAATTTAAATGAGGGCTGGAACTCTGTCTTACTACATTTTGTATTTCTAGCACAGTTCCTAACATGAATTGGTAGGCAATAGATTCTAGGCTAATGTCTGAACAAATGAATGTATGTGTGATACATAGGTCTGGGACACTGACACGGGGGCACAATAGGATGCCCCAGTGTACAATACAAAACATGGATTATTGATGGTTCCTGCCCTAGCTTGGTTGAAAATGGTTGACCTCAGTGACATTATTTATGCTAGCAGAGCTCAAGCAGTTCTACAGTCCCTTTTTGTTAGAAAGGTTCTTTTAGCAGGGAGAATAGCTGTTGAGATAATAGTTGTTACCTGTTTGTAGTATCATGGGCTCAGAGAACATGGGCAGTCACTTCTATCTTTGCTTCAGTAATCAACCTCTCTACTAGAAACTGTCACTACCAGGAGGAAGACAGAAGCTGGTTTTGTAATCCATGCCCATTCTCATCTGTATATATAAAAGCCCAGCAACTGGAATAGCCGAATGACCAGAATGACTGAAATGACCAGTGGCTATGATGTGCACTAGGGCAGCCAACCGGCCTGATGCAGGCCCCAGTTGACACTCCCCCACAGCAAGCCCAGCCCCAAATATGCCCCCAACACCCAGATTATGGAATAAACCAGCCAGCCAACCATCCAGGAGCCTGCCAGCCCAGCCCAAAGGGCCTCCATCGAGAAGGGTCAACAGACCCCACCCATGTATGAATTCAGGCACTGGGCCTCTAGTTCTTTTATAATCCTGGGCAAGAGCAGAATAGTAAAGGAATGTTCCTTAAAGTCAAGAAATTGACTTAGATTTGCTAAAAGAGTGCATTAGTTTTGCTCCAGCTACATTCAATTAGAATCCCTATGTGAAATTCTAACTATTAGAGAGTTTTCTTCCCACTGAATTAATTTCGGGTAGGTTGTTCTAACAAGGTGAAAATAACTACATGGTAATTTGTATAGTAAACTTAGGTAGTTTTTACTAAAAGCAATAAGTACTCAATAGACTCTAATGTAAGATTGCTAAAGAGAAAATTATTTACTTGGAAGATTTTTATGAAACTTTAGCCTAATGGGTATAATGCAAAATTTAGCACCCACATATTTCTTAATCAAAACAAAATATAAAACTGATAACTTAGACTTCCTGGTAAAATAAATTTTTCAGAGCTATTTTCATACAAATAAAAGTGTTAAGTAGAGTGTTTTGGAGAAATGCCAACTTAGTTAATTACATTCTGCCTTCCTAGATTCTTGTGATTGTTAAAAGTGGGGTGCTTTAGAAAAACTTGTTTTTATTAAATAGTGAGTCATAAGATTTTGAACTAAAATTAAAACAGCAGTAATAACCTCTAAATGCCATAATTTCTAAATCCATATCAAAATAATTTATCACTTTTCCTTTCTTAGTGAGATCCCTTTTCCACATGAAAATTTAGGAGTATACTTTTCAACCTGTCATCACAGAATATTAATGGTTTTGAGTAACATAGTGATTATATCATGGCATTTTGAAATACCATCATTATCTCATAGTATTTATAAAATCCCCCCTCCAACCTTATTGTAATTAAATAAAAATTTGAATCTAACTTACTTATTTTGCCTTGCCTTCAATCCTTGATTTTTTCTTTTTTAGTATATTTTAATTGATTTTTTTTTACAGAGAGGAAGGCAGAGGGATAAAGAGTTAGAAACATCGATGAGAGAGAAACATCGATCAGCTGCCTCCTGCACACCCCCTACTGGGAATGTGCCCACAATCAAGGTACATGCCCTTGACCAAAATCAAACCTGGGACCCTTCAGTCCTCAGGCTGATGCCTATCCACTGAGCCAAACCAGTTAGGGCAATCATTGTTTTTTCTTCAACTTATCCATCAAGCATTTGAAAGAACAATTTGTGATTACTCATTGTTCTCCTTTTATTCCACAGTGAACAGCAATCAGATTTCAGCCTCTGCTAGTCATAGGAAATGTTGACACTAACTTCACCAGTTCCTACATGATTTCTAACTACGGTAGCTTCATAGTGGTTTTTACTTTGCTTACTTTATAGGCATATGATAATTTCCTTCCTCTGAAACACACTTTTTCCTGGCATGACATTACTAGTTCCTGTCTCTTTAGACAGGTTGGAATAGGCCATGTTTCAGTAAGAAATACACCCTGAAGCCAAAACCAGTTTTGCTCAGTGGCTAGAGCGTAAGTTTGTGAACTGAAAGGTCACAGGTTCAATTCTGGTTGCGGGCACATCCCCAGTAGGGGGTGTGCAGGAGGCAGCTGATCGATGTTTCTCTCTCATCAATGTTTCTATCTCTCTCCCTTCCTCTGTGTAAAAAATTAATAAAATATATTTTTAAAAAAGAAATACACCCTGAAATCTCAGTGGATGGACATAATAGGACGTCATTTTGCTTATGCCAATTTCAAAATGTGTTGTTTGGGGAATTTCTCCCAGTTGGCTCTGCACCGCTTGGAGCATTTGGTCTCCAGACTGTGGTGATAATGGGAGAGAACAAAGGAAGTCACATATTGGCTCCTCATTTCTTCGTCGCTGTTAGTCAGAGTCTGTTGGGCCAGAGTCATTCATATGGCTATAATTCAGCTGCAGAAAGTATCTGGTGACAGTTTGGAGGGCACTAATTGTCTCTGCTACACCTGGTTTTAACCTAGCACACTAACCACCCTTTCCCGTCCTCTGGTTCTCCGCATGGAGTCCATTCTCAGTTGTCTTTTTCAGACTGAAAATACTGGCTCAGTGACTCACTTCCTTTATCTGGCTGAATATCTGTACTCTAACAAGTCCCAATTATTTGTCCCTGACTTTTGCAATTTTTCTAAGGTTTTGACATTTATTCCCATGTTTTGTCATTGCCTTAAAAATGCCACATTTTGAAGCTCAACAAACTCAACATGTTTAAACTGAAATTACCTTTTCTCATCCCCAGCTTTCTCCTCCCTTTTGTGTACATCCAGTCACCCATATAAAAGTTTGGTGTCATAGTAAATTCCCCTTTCTCTCCCACCTCTACAGGTCTGACCAATGCATGAAACTATTTTGTAATCCTCACCCAAGGATATGTTTGTTTCTTTTGCTTTTTAGGAGACAGGAGAGGGGAGAGAGAGAGAGAGAGGGAGAGAGAGAGAGAGAGAGAGAGAGAGAGAGAGAGAGAGAGAGAGAGAGAGAGAGAGATCAGATGCCTCTTGTGGGTGTCCCAAACTGTAACCTAGGTATGTGCCCAGGAGGGGGTGAACCAAGAGGTAGTCAATCAATGATTCTCATCATTGATGTTTTTCTCTCTCCCCCTTTATTCTTCTCTGAAATCAATAAAAACATATTTTTAAAAGGAAAAAGATGTCTTCTATGTTGTATATTGATTTTCACCTGTTTAAAAGTGATAGTCCATCTAGTGCTTTGGAAAAATAAGTTAGCAGGAATGCAATTTAAATAAATGAATACAAAATGTAAGTATTTAATTTAAAAACAAAATTAAATTGCTGCTTTCATCTTTCCTTTCTTTTCTGTCCGTGCCTATACCTGCAAAGACCCCTGTAGTTTAAATAACCAATGTGTGTACACTAATAAAAATCCCATTAAATTAAATGGCCGGTAAGCATGTAGAATGTCCTGTCGCAATTTCAGAAGACAGTTTGTTATCAGACACCCTGCTATGACCATTTTATTTTATCGGAGTTTAAAAAAAAAACATTTGTAACATCTATTTATTTCTCTTTTAAAAGTTTAGAGGGTCCTGGAACTTGTGGCTTTATAATTTGTTTTATATAGAATGAAATGGTTGGGTGGATTCCACATCAGGCACTATGTAGAATATCCTATAGCAAATGTATGTAATCAACACAATCGGCCAGTAATTTTCATTCTCTCACTATTATTTCTCTCTTCCATTTGCGAACAATAAAAGTGGCAATTCAGTGCATATTGTACTATAGGAAAGTGTTTACAGCATCCACTAGGCCTGTGTTCTGACGGAAATAATTTCAGAAATATAGAAATATTTTTTTCTTGCAAATGTTCTCTGCCTTACTTTAACTTTCTAGCCTTTAAAATCTGAGCATGCGTTCACATTTTGTGAAGGTGGAACTTCTTTAATAGTTTAAAATAGCATTTCTAATAATGATTAAAGCAGGGCAATAATTAACAGGAAAAAGTTGAGAGCTTCCCTCTGTGTGAGGGAAGGGAATGGACAGAATGGGGTGGGGGGTGAAAACCAATTGAAGAGACATGAAGAAAATGAGAAACTTCCAGGAAGTTTTTGGTAATAAAAAGGAAAATTACAAAGAGAAAAACAAACAAACAAACAAAAAACTCCTCTAAAATCAGATAATCAAGTGCCACTTCTGATTGCCCCCCTCCCCCCACCCCCCAAAAAATGGTGAGTTCTTTACATCATTTAGGATGAGCAAGCAGTAAATATGTTTTGGCCTCTCTGTTCTCAGAAGACAAGAAACAAAATTGAATATACAGCCCCCCCAATAGATATAGATATAGATATAGATAGATATAGATATAGATATAGATATAGATATAGATATAGATATAGATAGATATAGATGTAACAGCTCATAGCTCAATTTTAAAAATGAAATGTATTTTAATAAATGTTTCCTTTATAATTATTTAAAGTGTCTGTATATATTTTGGGGAGACACCATATAGGTGACACAAGCTTGAGAGTATAAAACAGAGGTGGGAATGGCAGTTCAGCTGCACTGAACCGTGAGTGCACTCCTGCTAACTTGAAGACTATGCAGGCTACCTCTTAGGGTCAACAATAGGTGGAAAGTATTTATTATTTAGTGATTAGCACCTCTTGTGTGTCACATAATTTCCATTTCTATGTAGTGACTAGAATAAGCTAATCTCTTAGTTAGTTTGGTGATTATAGTACAATATTGTTTCTATTCACTATACTGTACCTTGATGATTATAGTACAATATTGTGTCCATTTACTGTACCTATACTGTAACTAGGATTTATTTACTACTACTTGCAAGTTTCTACCCTTCAACAACATCACAATATCTCTCCTATCCCCACAATCCTTATCTCCTGGTTAACCAAATTTGTTGTCTGTTTTTATGAGTTTGACTTTTTTACATTTCACATATAAGTGCAATCATACAGTGTTTTCCTTGTCTGACTTTTTTCATTTAGCATAATTCCCTCTGGTCCATTCATGTTGTTGGAAGTGACAGGTCTCCCTTATTTCCATGGCTGAATACTATACTAATAATATAATTAATATAATATAATAATAATATAATTTAATATGCTATTGTATATATAAGTGACATCTTTATCCAGGCCTCCACTGACAGCACTTATGTTGTTTTAATATCTTGTCTATTATGAATAATGCTGCAATGAACATGGGAGTGCAGATATATCTGATATATGGATTTCATTTCCTTTAGATGTTTACCCAGAAATAGGGTTGATGGATCATATGGTAGATCTATTTTTTATTTTTAAAGGAAGCTCTTTAATGTTTCTCACAATGGCTGCACCAATTTACATACTGGTATTCCCTTACCTCCATATTCTTGTCAACACTTCTGTCATTTTTGTAAAACATTTCCAATGAGTATGCAGTGATATTATTTTTAATTTATGAAATATATATAGAGTTTGGATATATACCAACTAATATTAAGGCTTGATGCCAGTTACATAGTAAAACAGACATGTTTCCTCATCATATAGTCTGAGGATATTGAAAGAATAAGTACTTAAATGTTAAGTGATGGGCAATAGAGGGCATGTTTTATTCTAGACACAACCACAATGGGCTACATAAATGAGATTATTTTTTTTCTTTTAAAAATATTTGAGCCTTGATTCTGGGGGAGGACACCAAGATGGCGGCATAAGCAAACACCTATTGTTCTGCCCCGCGCAACGATTTAAGAACTACAACATAACAGCAGAACAGACAAGCACCCAGAATCGCCAGAAAGCTGGCTGAATGTAAACTCCACTAATAGGAGCAAAGGTGGGACACAGACTCAGGACCAGCGGGACCGCAGCCTTTCAGACTGAAAGAGGTTAGGAGCCGCCCTGGTCGCGCGCGCGGGCTGGGGCTGGAGCAGGGACCGGCCGGATTTAAGCGGGGTGAGGCAGAAGCTCCTAGTCCCAAGGGTCGCGCAAACCCGCGACTTGCCCCCTGGAAACTTGTCTCCTGGTTCCGGAAACCATCTATTTTACAGCCCTGGGCTGGACTTTTGGTGTGCAGGCACATTTGGGGAAAGGCAGAGTTGTCTGGCAAGGGGAAGAGACTAGCGGCTTTCTCTTGGAGGTGTCTGCAGCCATCCTCATCCAACAGAGACCCGCTCTCGCGAGCGCCAGCGCTGCATAGGACGCAGCTGACACTGAGGCTGCCGCGCAGCCCAGAGACTCCGCCCATCCAACCTGAACACAGTCTCCCTTCACAGCCAATTGGCCTGGAGGTCAAACCCTCCTAGGGCTAACAACAACAAGCTGGGTTTAAATTCAAAAACACTGAATACAACCCATAAAGGATTGCAGTAAGAGTACCCACCTCAGGTAACCGGGGAGACTGAGCCACTGTCCTGTTGAGGATATCTACCACATAAAGCAGCCACCATACAGAGAAATGGAAAGAAATCAGGTGTGAAAGAAATGGAGGAGAAAAGACGACAAGACATAGAGTTCAAAACCACGGTTATAAGGCTTTTCAAGAGGCTCCTACAAAAGGCTGATCAACTTAATGAGAATTACCAGGAAATAAACAAGACCAACCAGCAAATGAATGATAATTACAAGGAGATGAATGACACTTACAAGGAAATGAATGAGACCCTCCGGGAAATGAACAAGACCTCTGAGGATACGAACCAGACCCTCACAGGTAAAAAAAAAAGGACCAACTAGAAATCAAGCATACACAGACTGAAATAAAAAATATTACACAAAGTCCTAAAAGCAGTCCAGAGGGCCACAAGAACCAAGTCAAAGATTTGAAATACAAAGAACCAAAATCCACTCAGCTGGAAATGCAAGAAACAAAAAGAATTCAGATAATTGAAGATAGCGTAAGGGGCCTCTGGGACAACCTCAAGCAAGCCAACATCCTCATTATTGGGGTGCCAGAAAAAGAGACAGAGCAAGTTAATGAAAACCTACTTGAAGAAATAGTGACTGAAAACTTTCCCCACCTGGTGAAAGAAACTGACTTAAAAGCCCAAGAAGTACACAGAACCCCAAAATATAGGAATCTAAAGAGGACCACACCAAGACATATCATAATTAAAATGCCAAGAGCAAAAGATAAAGAGAGAATATTAAAAGCAGCAAGAGAAAAACAGTTGATTACCTACAGGGGAGCACCCATACGATTGTCAGCGGATTTCTCAACAGAAACGATGCAGGCCAGACGCGAGTGGCAAGAAATATTCAAAATAATGAAGAGCAAGAATCTACAACCAAGATTACTCTATCCAGCAAAGCTATCATTCAGAATTGAGGATCAGAGAAAGTGCTTCGCAGATAAGAAAAAGCTAAAGGAGTTCATCACCACCAAACCAGTATTATATGAAATGCTGAAAGATATTCTTTAAGAAGAGGAAGAAGAAAAAGGTAAAAATATAAATTATGAACAACAAATACACATCTATCAACAAATGAACATAAAAATCAAGTGAACCGATAGGCTGATGAACAAGATAAACTGGTGACTATAACAGAAACATGGACATAGAGAGGGAATGGACTGACAATTCTTGGGGAGAAAAGTTTTGTGGGAAGTACAGCAAGAGATTGGAAAAAATCTTGCAACAATGGGAGAGGACATTGGGGAGGGGGAGGTGAGGGCGGAGGGTGGGATAGGTACAGGGTGGAGGGAAGATATAGGGGGATAAAAAGGGGAAACAATATAATTAATAAACTGAACAATAAAAATAAATAAATAAAAAATAAAAATAAATAAAAATACATTCTGGATATTAAAATATATACATATATATATATATATATATATATATATATATATATATATATATAAATTTGAGCCTTTGTCAGGGGGCTCAGTTAGTTGGAGCATCTTAGTGTCCAGCACAATGTTGTGGGTTTGATTCCTAGTCAGGACACATACATAGGTTCCAAGTTCAGCCCCTGGTCAGTGAGTAGGAGAGGTAGCCAATCAATGTTGGTCACATCAATGTTTCTCTCTGTCCCCTTCCTTTCTCTAAAATCAATAAATTAAAACATATAAACATATCTGTGGCTTTTTAAAATGTTAAAATCTAATGTGTGCTGGTTGGAACACTGATCTAGCAAATTTAAAGTTAGAAAACTCCAAAACCCACTTGTGGACTGTTAGGCATATTTCAGTTTACATTACCTATATATACTGAGATCAAAGTCTAATGTTACCACTAATTCACTGCATGGCCTTAGACAAGAAACCTAGTGTCTATGTGCTTCTCTTTCGTTATTATGAAAAGGAACTTTAAAATTCCTGAAAATAACGTTGTAACTTGTTGCATTGCTGTGTGGGAAGTGATTAAAATGTGCATGAAGAAAGTAACCTGTGAGTTTTCATTAGGGTGCAGGAATGACACTGTCAGATAAAGATGGCTATCCCGTGCAATGGCGAGCTGCCTGGGACTGCAGCCATATCTTATGTTGGCTGATGTGCATTCCCTTTTCTTCCAAAGGTTGGAACCTTGTTAACCTCACCCACACCTCTGCCTTACTCTGCCACAATTACAGTTTCCTCATTTGCTTCACATTAGAGAATGAATAACTTTTTGAGTATCTGACCTTGTCTGGTCCTTTGCCATCGACTCCTGATTAATTTTGTCCTTTATGCTCAGAAGTCATGATGGAGCCATATCCCTGATACAGAACTTCATATAGATCTCATGTAGCCAGAAAAATGTTAGGTCTCTTAAATCCTTAATGTGAAGAGGGAGAAGTTGTCAATGTATATGGTATTCGCAGTTAATGAAATAAACATGACTTAGGTATTGCAACCACACTTTTTTTTTAGAAGAACAAGAACATGTTATGTGAGAAGATGTTATTATTGTCATCATAATAATAGTATCAATTATTTGTAGTCTACGGTATATTTTATTGAATATACATATTCACATACAGGGTGTCCCCAAATATATATACATGCTTTGAATATACAATTAATTCCAATGAGTTAAATCTGAAAAGAAAAAAATACCAGTTCAGCTATCAGCTGTTAAAGTGCATATATCTTTTGGGCGGACACCCTGTATATATATTTATACTTTTAAGCACTTATAGTTATAATGTTAGGGAATATGTCACAAATCAACTTTTTTAAGAATATGGTGGTTTAGAATATGGAGAGAGGGTTGGGTGTGAGAACAGTGAGTCCAGAAATCCCATCTTTCACCATCAGCCAGCAGTGGGAATTTGTGTAGGACACTTAAATGCTCTGTACTGATATTTTTCTAATAGAAACAGGTGCTAGTGTTGAGTTAAATTATAACTAAAATATAACTAAAACCTCTACAGTTATACAGTTGTTACCAGTA
The DNA here is from genome assembly GCA_027563665.1 of Antrozous pallidus. NCBI lineage: Eukaryota > Metazoa > Chordata > Mammalia > Chiroptera > Vespertilionidae > Antrozous > Antrozous pallidus. Next base: position 64,158,684 of record CM050521.1, read on the forward strand.
TATTTATGCTGCTGTATAAATCTTTTCTTACCTCTAAAGGATTTTTTTTTCATCAAAGCCAGATAGAGAGCCAGCCAGAGAAATCTCTGTTAGTACTGTGATTCAAAGCACGTCAAGAAAGCTAATTTGCTCTCTAGACATCTATTAATAAATCAAATGGATGCTTCTCACTGAGGAAGCATATAAATTAATTAAGGATGATTGACCCTATTTCAGGTAGTTGGGATGTTTGAGCTGTTTTAAACTAAGCCTCATACCAGAAGATACAGAGCCAGTCTCACACTTTGGCAATAGTGAAAGTCCCTCTAGAACTTAAGATTGTTATACACAGAGTGAATAATGACTGTTTCTACAGAAGACTGATCAATAGCAACTTTGTTGTATGTGTGTGTGTGTTTTTTTAATTTTGTTACTGATATTTGTATATTTTTTGAAATGTATCTTGTAAAGAATTGGCTTTACAACTCATTATTTTAAACATAAGATTGCCCTCTTTGTTTATTAAAAATAGCTCATAAAAGACAGTGAGTTAAATTGCTAATTTTTCTCCTATAGTTATGCAATCTATAGTTGAATTAATTGTCGTGTGCTGTAACTGAATGCACTTTTACCATCTGGGGGGTGTCGCCCAAACCACAGGTAAAAAATCTCTAAAGGGAACAAAAAGCTTTTTTGATTTTTTTTCAACTTTCTATATTCTTTAACACTAGCAACATATAAAGATATGCACAACTGTGGTGTTTGTGAGATTATTTTAAGTATTCACCAGAAGTATTTTAATTGTATCCTAAAATTAAAATAAATATTGTATTATAAATGCTTGATACTCAACGTATAATTTTGGACCTGCAGCATCAGCTGGGAGCTTTTTAGAAATACATATCTTAAGAGTATTAAATCCTAATCTGTATTTTAATAAGTGTTCAGTTGATTTGAATGAGCATCAAATTTGGAAAATGCTGATAAACACTGTAATTATATTTGCTGTTAAAGTAAATGTAATATTCCAATTACTAAACTTCCAATGAAATGACACTCTAACAAGATACACCATCCTTTACCGTGTGATATTTCAATCCCTATGCCACCATCCCAGGTTCTCACAGTGAGAATTCCTGGTAGAGAAAATTTTAGCTAAAAGACATAGTAGCAAGACTTTGGTACATCACTTTAATTCTCTAACAATATAAACCTTCATCTCCTTCCATTTCCCTGCCAACCCTGCTCACTTTTTCCAGACCCACTATCCTCCTTGCTTTATTGTTTCTGCTCTAGAGATTTTTCATCTGTTGTTCCTCTGCCTGAATGTTTTCCCTTCTACATATGCACATAGCAAACTCTCTCATTTCCGTTTCCTTGTAAAGTATGAGTCACTCATAGAGGCTTACTACCTAAGTTATAATAGACCAAGAACTGAAACGTACTCATTTTTTAAAAATTTACCAGTGTTTGTCAGAGAGTGGATCTCAGTCATTATTTTTTGCCATATGAAAGAATAATCACTATGATGATAAGAGTCCGAACCTTGGGTTATGCGATAATGATGAAGGAACCTGAGTTGAACAACCTGGAAAAGAGAATGATTGGGTGGTAGGAAGTTTTATCACCAGTAGCATAAAATCGATTTTTACAATTTGAAAGAAAAAGAGAAGAATTTCTTTTTATATAATATTAAGAACTTTTTGGCCTCTAATTATTTATGACACAGCACATTAAAAAGTCATTATGCCTACAGAAATATCTTACATATGTACATCATTAGTCCAGAATTATCCAGCAAAAACAAAGTACCACTGATCTAGAAGATAAATGCTAATCATGGTGTTCAGTTTTAGACAACAGGATATATATCAGTATATTAGAGTTATAAATAGGCATATTTTATTAATTAATAAAAGAAAAAAATTAATAATTACAGTTCATAAGGAATTAAATGAGCTTCTCTACTACAATAGAAAATAATTGTCTGGGTAGATTTAAGAGATTTGCATGTTAAATATGTGTTTTTCAGCATGGCATCTAAGACCTTTTTAAATTTGAGAATATGTATGTCTATGCTTTCATTTAAGTGGCAGCTCAGATGAATGTTGTTTATTTTTGTGCCTCCTAGTAAAAGTTTTATAATTAAGATTATCAAATCATGATCTTTGAAGCTAGTGAGATTGTAATTGTACTTGCACATGTTTCATATTGCTACCTTTACCCAAAGGTGTTCAATAAATTTTATCGATTGAATAATTTATAATCATCTTATATAATAAAAGCTAATATGTAAATTGACCAAACAGTGGAACGACTTGTTGCTATGATGCACACTGACCACCAGGGTGCAGACTCAATAAAGGAGCTACTCCTAGCCTGTCGGCCCCAGACCTGCCAAGGCAGGTGTCAGCAGGGCCCCCAATTGCATAGCCAGTCACCCTGAAGATCCTCGACCAGGCCTAGGGACCCTACCCATGCACAAGTTTTGTGCACTGGGCTTCAAGTATAGTAATAATATGGTAGGCCAATAAAGAAAGTAATTTAATGAGCTTGTGGTCTAGACCTCAAATATAACTGAACTAGAGGCACAGTTCATGAAATTCATGCATGGAGGGGGATTACTCAGCCTGGCCTGCACCCTCTCCAATCTGGGACACCTCAGGAGATGTCCGGCTGCCAGACATCCCATTCACAATCTGGGACACCTCAGGAGATGTCCGGCTGCCAGATATCCCTCTCACAATCTGGAACGAATGGCTCCTAACCACTTGCCTGCCTGCCTGATGACACCTAACCTCTCTTCCTGCCTGCCTGATTGCTCCTAACTGCCTCTGCCTGCCTGTCTGATCCTCCCTAACTGCCTCCCCTGCCAGCCTAATCTTACCCTTACCTGTTCTCCCCTGCTGGCCTGATCACCCCTAACTGCCTCTGCCTGCCTGATCACCTCTAACTGCCCGCCCCTGCTGGCCATCTCTCATCCCCAACTGCCCTCACCTGCAAGCCTTATCACCCTTAACTGCCTCTGCCTAAGCCCTGCCACCATGGCTTTGTCCAGAAGGAAGTTGGACATCTGGAAGATGACCAGTTTACCCGGTCAAATTAGCATATTAACCTTTCATTAGATGATCAGTTTACCTGGTCTAATTAGCATATTAACCTTTCATTAGTATAGATAGATTATATAGGATAGTATTACTTAAATCAGAAGGAGGAGATGCTTTTGGCAGACAAAAACACATAATCCCCATATCTGGACTGATAGCCAGACATATGCACTATATAGCCAAACTGGTCATTAAAAAATTACATCACTTTCTTACACCTTACACAAATCAGCCTTTGCCCTTAAAACCCCTCCTCAGTCCCCACTTTAGGTTCTGCCTTTGCAGTTCACCCAGATTAGGTTGACTAGGTTCTGATTGGTCGGTTTCTATGCCAGTCAGCATCAAAAGCCCCTTCTCCTAACCCTGGCCAGTTAGTGGATAGAGCATAAGCCTACAAACTCAACAGTCCCAGGTTCGATTATGGTCAAGGGCATGTACCTTGGATGCAGGCACATCCCCAGTAGGGGTTCTGCAGGAGGTGGCTGATTGATGTTTCTCTCTCATCAATGTTTCAAACTCTCTATCCTTCTCCCTTCCTCTCTGTAAAAAAAATCAATAAAATATATATATTTTAAAAGCGCTGTCTCCTAAGCAGCTATTGGCTCCTCACAATTCACACATATTTGGTTCTGATTGGTTGATTTCTATGCCAGTCAGCATCTCTGGGCCTATCTCTGGGCCTGATCATATAGGTGGGGCTGATCAGCAGCCACCCCAGGCTGCTGGTGAGTGGGCTGAACTGCTGACCTCTGAGAGAGAGAGAGAGGCTTGGCTGCTGATCAGCCCCACCTCTCTCTCTCTCTCCTAGAGGTCAGCAGTTCAGCACACTCTCCTGCTGCATGTGCAGCCTGGTATTCAGTCGAGCCTCCAGTTGTTTTGGATGTTATATTATATCCCATATAATAAAAGGCTAAAATGCAAATTGTCCCCTTGACCAGGAGTCCAACCAGCAGGCAGGCTGTCCTATTGCCCATGTCTCCTTCCCCTGGCCAGGCTGGACAGACCCCACCTATGCACAAATTTATGCACTGGGCCTCCAAAACACACACACATACACACACACACACACACACACACACACACACTCTCTCTCTCTCTCTCTCTCTCTCTCTCTCTCTCTCTCTCTCTCTCACACACACACACACTCTCTCTCTCTCACACACACACACACGCACACACTCTCTCACACACACACACACACAGAGTGGTCAGATTATTGTGCATTCAGAGATCATAATAATCTGGTCATTCAGTGAATAGATAGATATAGATAGAGATGATGATATAGATGATAATATAGATATAGATATAGATATAGATATAGATATAGATATAGATATAGATATAGATGACCTTATTTAATTAGATCATGTGCCAGCATGAGTTTAGCCATTTACAAGTCCCTTTCAAGCATAGACAACTGGAGTTTTTTTAACTTTCACTTCTTACTTCTTTTCTAGTTTCAAGGATTTCAGTCTTTGTAAGAGCTTGAAAGTGTCCTGAGCCATTACAAAGAATACAATCCAAAATGAACATTTTTCACAGGGTTCAGAAAAGACTGTATATGTGAATGGGTATCATATTTCTGCTGTGATCACTGTTGACATAATGCTGTTCTCAACTTAAGGCTTTTACCAAAGAAGAAAAGTTAACATTTTCCTCATCACAGCTCACCTATGCAGCTTCCTTAGAAGGGGACTACTGGGGGTAAATGTTTCAGCTCATAGAAATTACCCTGTAACTGATGATACTATTCCACTGCCTTTCCTTGTCTCTCTTCCAAGGCCTTAAAACTTCCTTTATGGTTAATAGTCACCCTATTTTGGTTAAAAATAATAAATAAATAAACAAACAAACAAATAAACAAAAAACAATAGACCCTATTCTCATGGTCCAAGTTCTCCCTGTTTAATTCATTTGCCTTTTGTTTGTTTCTTTTCTAGCCAAACATTTTAAAGGCTATTGCTATCCAAACTATAATTTCCAACTAGGATCCAAGAATCTATTTTGGCATTAAATTGAACATCATACAACTTGACTAAATATTTACCTTTAAAATTTTATAATTCTATTAAAACAATTTTAATTCCCCAAGTTCTATGGATACTGCTGAATAAGAAAAAGGACTATTATAAGGAATCATATTTTAAAAAGCTCAAAGATGAATTAGTTTAATAAAAGTATGATATTAATATAATTTCATCAAAAGCACGTTCTATTTATTTTTATCATTGCACTTTTGGATATAGCAGAGTACATGGTTTATAGTGGAGGCTTTATAATTATATGTTCCATTAATAATCTATTTAGATAGGCAAGGCAGTTTAGTAATAACAGTAAAAAGAAGGTCTAGTATAAACTCAAAAAATTAAATAATAAATATATTGATACTCTTTTGAAATAACATAAGCACCTCTGAAAGTTTACTCAGAAAATTTGAACCATGACAAATCATCATCGAAATAAATCTAATAGACACAATGTATAAAATAACTTTAAATTTTTATTAGATGCAGAAACATTTTAAAGTATATTCACAAATTATGCCAACATACAAAGGAAAAAATAGATTTCAAATATATTTATTTCTTATCCAATTAGGCTAACATAAGTAGAATAATAGCATGCAATATTGGAAAATAAAATGTTTTCTAGCTTCTGCCTACTACTAGTTGCCTAAAGTTGAGAGAGTGAAAGAGAGAGAGATATATATCCCAGACCATGTACAAAACATTTGATTCTTTCCAAGCTAGTTGAGAAGCTTAATGTAAGACTTGTGTAGTTGTTGTTTATTGCTAAAAGCATCCTATATCATAAAAGGCTAATATGCTAATTGCCCAATCTACTGGGAATTCAAGCAGGAGTTCAACCTGAAGGCAGGGCTGGCTGGCTGGCCAACTGCCAATGGCCCCTCCTTCTAGCAGGGCCCACCACAATTACCCACCCCCCACCCTGACTGGGGGCAGGGCAGGCCCATCAACTGCCCACAGCCTCTCCCTCTGGTCTGCTCAATAAACCCCAATCAGTGTGGGCTGGCTGGACTCTACCCATGCACAATTCATACACCAGACCTCTAGTCCAATATAATAAAAGGCTAATATGCAAATTGACCAAATGGTGGAATGACCAGCACTATGATGTGCACTGACCACCAGGGAGCAGAGACTCATGGGTGCCACTCAACCAGAAGCCCTGAGCAAGGCTCACAGCTGGCAAGTATAGTGGCAGTGGCAGAAGCCTCTCCTGCCTCTGTGGCAGTTGGACATCCCCTGAGGGCTCCCAGACTGTGAGAGGGTGCAGGCTGGGCTGAGGGACCCCCCCAAGTGAACGAATTTTATGCACCACACCCTTGTTTATGTAATAAAAGCCTAAGCAACCATTATGGCAGAATGACCAGAACAAATCACTATGATATTCACTGACCACCAGGGGGCAGACACTCGATTCATGAGCTCCCCCTAGTGGTCAGTGCACTCCCACAGGGGGCGTGCTGCTCAGCCAGAAGCCAGACTCATGGCTGGTGAGTGCAGCAGTGGTGGTAGGAGCCTCTCCTGCCTCCACAGCAGCATTAAGGACCAGTAAGCCAAGTGGTAGGGAGCAGCAAGTAGATGGGCAGTAAGGAGCAACTGGTTCTGTACTATGAAAGGGATTCCTGAATGTTGGCTTAGTCCCGATCCCTGTGGGTCCCGGACTGCAAGAGGGTACAGGCCAGGCTGAGGGACTCTCCCTCTACAGTGCCAAATTTCATGCACCAGGCTTCTAGTAGTAGTATATTTGCTGTTGAGGATGTGGATTTTTATTTAAATAGTAACTTACCCAGTATCTAGAATTAAATTTGTCATTAAAGGTGAACCTTACTTCAGATCTATCACTCACAGAGAGCTATGCTATCTAATAAAAGAGTAATATGCAAATTGACTATACCTTTGCTACACCCATCAGCCATGTCCACCAGCCACATCCACCAGCCAATCAGGAGTGATATGGAAATTAACACCCAACCAAGATGGCCTTGGGCAGGCTGGGGCTGGAGCAGAGCCAGCCAGCAATTGGCCCCATTGCAGGGTGATCGCTGGCTGGGGTTCCCTGGCAGAGGTTCCCTGCCCAAGGACAAAAGCCTCAGCCAGAAACTTTTGACCTTGGGCAGGCCGGGGGTGAGCTGTCAGTAGGACATCCCCTGAGAGGGGGCAGGTTGGGCTGAGGGACCACCCACCCCCAGTGCATGAATTTCATGCACCAGGCCCCCCTAGTTTATATATATATATATATATATATATATATACCTAAGTGACCATTCAACCCTTCGACCACTCGACTGGTAGCTATGACATGCACTGACCACCAGGGGGCAGATGCTCAATGCACAGGCATGGAAACATGGAACAGACTGATGAATCTCAAAGGGAAGGGGTAGAGGGAGGCTGGGGAGAGATTAACCAAAGATCTCATATGCATACTAGAGGTCTGGTGCTTGGATTTGTGCACAGGTGGGGTCCCACAGCCTGGCCTTTGGGATTCAAGCCAAAACCAGCAGCCCAACAAACACCGAGGTGTTCTCGATTGGGAGAGGCACAGGCCAGGCCAAGGGACTCCCCAGGTGCACAGATCTGCAAATCTGTACCCTAGTTAGAGAATGAACATGTTCTATGTGGCCTGGCACCAGAGTATGAGGGTGATAAAAAGAGAATTGCAGTTTGAAATATATATAAAAGAATTTCCCAGACTATATGTGTGTGTGTGTGTGTGTGTGTGTATGTGTGTGTATGTGTGTGTGTGTATGTATGGTCTGGGAAATTATTCCAATCATTCAGTGTATAAATTTGTAAATTAAATCTTTGATTATCATCAAAACCCATCAAAATATCAGTAATAATGATGTTTTGATCAACCTAGAAAAAAGACTAAATTTCTTTTTTCTCTATAAAAGGCTATTTTAAAGTTGTTGTAATATAAAAAAGACAAAGATAATGCAGTCAAGTTGAGCAGAAAACTTCATTACATCAATTTAAAGGTAATAAGCATGATTTCTATTACACTACATTGTACACCCTTCCCTACACTCTATCCTATACAGTGGGCCTATTTAATTCCTACTGGTTGAATACTATGTCCCTATGTTCTTTTACTCCTTATGTCTTCTAAGAAGCCAAATGTTCTATGTCTGGCATAATAAGAATTGCAAATGTCCTTCAGAGGAAAAGTCATTTTTATTTTGTAAATAGAGATCATGAATAATGAACAATACAAGAAAATTGTAAAATAATTAGGAAGTGGTTCAGAGGTGCTCATTTACAACTGAAAATTAAAAATGCAAATGCATTATTATCATAAAGGTAGTTAACAGACAAATGAGTGAAAAAAAAGAGCCTTCCTTCTAATTCATCGTTGTTTAAGAGACACCTGCAAGTTCTAACTGGAAAAGACAAGACTGAGAGATGCAGATGGTCACATTTTATATTATATCCATCTCATTTTTTATACCTTAATTAGAGGGCAGACTTATTTTTCATAGGAAGGCGATACTGTTTGTGTTAATATTTGGATAAAAGCTATTGTGTATGGAATTCAAAATACTGGCTGCTTTTTTTGTCTTTGTGTTAGGAGTGGGCAATATTTATTTATTTTCTTTGACCCAAGAAAACTGCCCGAGAAGATTTACATTTGGGCTGTGAAAATTAATTGAATTTAAAATTTCTCTTTGTTCCAAAGCTGAGTTGATTGATACTGACTTACAGTGGTTTCACAAAATGTTAACCTACAAGCCAAAAGTTTGCAGTATCAGATTATTTTGTCTAAAGTAATGTTACTTTAATAGATTTTGTGACATTTATTTTAATTGGTTTTTTAATACATGATTATTTCAATACAATCATCTTAAGAGTAAGATCTAGTTTAATCTTTATTTTCAACAAAAATATAATATCACATTTATAGTGACTGTATTCATAAACATGCATATATATGTTTGTTTTTATTTTTAAAGTTTGAACATGTAAAGAGAGATATAATATCATATAAGAGCACAATAAAAAACATCCAAATGTAGAGAAAAAGGAAATGTTGCATGTATATTTGAAGAATAACAAGATTTGAAAGTGTGCATATCCATACAGTTAGAAATGAATAAGGATAATTATATTTATTACAATAACAGCCATTTTTAAAACTTCACTTTTTCCCCATTTTAGACTTATTTTAAAATCATGTCGAAAATAGGGCAAATTGCCCTAACTGGTTTGACTCCGTGGATAGAGTGTCAGCCTGTGGACTGAAAGGTCCCAGGTTCAATTCCAGTCAAGGGCATATACCTTGCTTGCGGGCACATCCCCAGTAGGAGGTGTGCAGGAGACAGCTAATCCATGTTTCTCTCTTACCCATATTTTTAACTCTTTATCCTTTTCCCTTCCTCTCTGTAAAAAAAAAAATCAATAAAATATATTAAAAAAGAAAGTAGGGCAAATTATGTAATGATTTCATATAGTCTAGTAAATACAATAACACATGTTTTTCTCCTACCCTTTTTACATCTGATGCTTATTTGAATTCTTCTATTTCTCCTTCCAGGCTATAGGAAATAGAAATCTAATCACTCATTTAACAGATCAAAGGCAGTGACTTTGTGCAGATTGCTTTGTACTCAGTGCCTAGGTCAAATCCTGCCCCAAGTAATAGATTGCTGCTCAACTGAATTTTAGGGCCACTCCTATAATTGCCAGTTTAATGGTATGCCTTCAGGTTTCTGCTTGGTTATTTGGTGTATCAGAATTATATAATAGACCTTCCACTCTCCAAGCTAACTATAAAGATGGAGGAATGATTGTGACCACTGATGAAAAATGCTTTACATCATTTTCATCATAGACTCAACCATGATACTATCATTAAGTCTTCTTAAAATGATCATTACACTTCTTTGCCTATAATTAATAGGTCATCCATAATTAAGATTGATTGTTTAGTAGCAGAAAGTGATATATGCTAACTAAATAAAAATAATTAGAAAGAATCATTAGCAATGAAAAAAATTATTCATTAGGGAGGTCTCTCTTAAGTTTGCTAGCTAACACAAAAGACTGATTGAAGACGACATTGTATTATTTTAATAAAGATTTAATATCCTGCAATCCTGGCTTGTCTGATCAAATCTACTCTGTTATGCACAGCTGAACTGATCAAATATAAACTATTTTTAATAAACGTAAATAAATCTCACTTAGTGTATAATGTGGCATGTAATAGAGACATAATTGAGACATTAAGTGTAAAATAGTACCTTAAGACTAATTTAGTGACATGGCCTGGGCTCCAAGACTGCTCAGGCTATCCCACTGGTCCCTTCACTGAAACTGGTCCTTCTGTGTTTCCACCTTTTAATTCCAAGGTGTCACGCGATGACCCTAAAAGGGAAGTGAGGCTCAGCTCTCACAGCTTTCTCCAGGTTTCCCCCAAACTTAACCCATGGCTCTCACTCTTCTTTGCAAGGGCAGCCATCTGCCCTCCCATAATGTAGATCCAAATGGACTTATCTCTCTGCAGGGATTTCTTCTCTGTTAAAATTAATTTAGTTTTCTTTTATTGCTGTGGAATTTCAAATTAAACACGTGTGTGTGTGCGTGTGTTTATATGTGTGTGTGTGTATGCGTGTGTGTTACAGAAAGCTTTGTGTTTCTATAGATATGAGAGAGAGAAAGCTTTGTAACTAACGGTTCAAAGAATTTACATTTCCAAGTATCAAAATTATAGAAAATAAAGTTGATATATCTTCAAAGACTGACAAAATTGCTACAATCTAATATATTTAATAATCTGGGTGAATTGTATGGAATTTTCACAAATAAAAGCTTATGAAAAACACAAGAGACGAGACTGGAAACTTTAATAGAAAATCATCATAAATAAAATTGAAATGATGGGTGGAATATTTAACTCTGTTATAAGCAGTAGGTCCAGTCATATGGAATATTCCTCCCAAACTTAAAAGTAATAAATGATCTATAAGTAGTTTAAAATGTACCTAAGTTTAGTAAATATTTTAATTTTAAAGTCTCCAAAAAAGTGTCGGTATAATTTGGATTCTAGAAAATAAAAAACAAACTATCACCAGTGCAGTACCAACAATCATAAATTCACATACCAGGTAAAAATACTGAAGTAACATACTGTACATTCTATTTTAGTGTGATCATCATACACATAGAGCTGGTGGTTTTCAAGAGCAAAAATAATTTTATAGGTGGTAATAAGTTGCATGAATTAGGTGTAATATACTCAACTAAGTTATTCATTATTTTCTAATTTTACTAAATAGAGTATCATATACCAGGTTGTTAACATTATAAAGTATCTGTAATCAAGATTATTAAGCCTGTAAAATAAAGCAATTCATTCTCCACAATTTGGGCAGAAATAGTTTATTAAATCAAAACACTACCCATCTTGGCACCAAATTCCCTATAGAATACTATTCAGTTATTTTTCAAAGTGTATTTCACAATCATCTCTAATGTTTATGTATGTGTCAAAAAAGTGCATCCTTTATTTGGAATGATCTTTTCTATATCTTAGCTATTATTCAATGTTTGTTCCCAGGCATTTTAAAGTCCCAAATACTCTCTTAAATTTAAACATTCCTGGGCCTTTTGACATAATAAAATTATTATCTGCTTATTTATAGCCTTCTATTTTCCTATCTCCTATGTAGTCTGTACAGAGTATAGGATTTATAGATCTGAATGCCTTTTTTTATCAAATTAATTCACTAATTGATCATTTCAAGTCATCTTTATACATTAGTTATTATAAACCAAAAACAAAAATAAATTTCTAAACTAAAGGGAAATAACATTTTAAAAAGAGACTATATGAAAAAATTCCTAGAAAATTTTAATTTTCATACTCAAAAATTAGTATTATTTTCATATTCAAACCAACATGACGTCAATGGATTTGTATTATTTATCACTCAGAGCATAGAGAGCAACCCACTTCCCTCCACCATAAATAAGGCAAAATGAATAAAATATCAAAATACAATAAAGAGAATGGATCTTTACCAGTAATACTTAATGAGCACGAGGAAGTCCATTTCTTATCAAATCCTATCTAATGAAAGAATAATATGCAAATTAAGCACCACTCTGCTACACCCACAAGTCGCACCCACCAGCCAATCAAGTGTGGGAATGCAAATTAACCCCAACCAAGATGGCTGCAGCCATGGAGCAAACAGGAGGGAGGTTTGGGTTTCCTTAGTGATGGAGGAAGCCAAGCTTTCCATACACCCTGGTGGGCCCAGGCCTCCACTCAAGGCTACAAAGTTTCAATTAGAGAAGATAAATAAATCTCAACAGAAATGGCTTTGGCCACAGAGAAAACAGGAGGTTTGGCTCCACTCCAGGCTATAAAGTTTCAATTGTAAAAGATAAATAAATCCCAGATACCAGGGCCTCCACTTGGGTCACCACAGGCCCTTCGCCCAGGCTGCCACATGCCCCAAGGGAACCTCAGCCCTGATCCGGGACACCCTTTGGGGCAAACCAACTGGCCCCCTCCCATGCAGATGGCCTCTAACCTACCTAATAAAAGAGTAATATGCAGATTGACCATCACTCCAACACACAAGATGGCTGCCCCTATGTGGTCAAAGATCCTGCCCCCTGTGGACACAAGATGGCCACCACAATATAGCCTGCAGGGGAGGGCAGTTAGGGGTGACCAGGCCAGCAGAGGAGGGAAGTTGGGGGTGACTGGGCCTGCCTGGAAGGGCAGTTGGGGGGGAGGACTCAGACCTGCAGAGGAGAGCAGTTGGGGGGAACTAGGCCTGCAGAAGAGGGCAGTTAGGGGTGACCAGGCCTGCAGGGGAGAGCAGTTAGGGCAAATAGGCTGGCAGGGGAGCAGTTAGGCATCAATCAGGCTGGCAGGGGAGTGGTTAGGGGATGATCAGGCTGGCAGGCAGAAGCTGTTAGGGGCGATCAGAAAGGCAGGCAGCCTGGCAGTTGGGAACTAGCAGTTCTGGATTGTGAGAGAACAGTTGGACATCCCTTGATTGGTCCCAAAATGGAGAGGGTGCAGGCGGGGCTGAGGGACACTCTCCCCCCCTACCGCCACATGCATGAATTTCATGCACTGGGCCTTTAGTCACAAAATAAAAGACAAAAAGTATATGATTACCTTAATAGATGAAGAAAACATCCTTGATAATATGCAACATGTATTGATGATTTAAGTAAATGAAAACTTAGAAACATACTAAAGCAGATAAAAAGAGAGAAATATAGATAGCAAATATAGGTTTTGGTGATCACAAAAAGCTTTCTCTTTAGAGGGCAAATAAGGAATGCTATCACCGTTTCCTTTCAACATGAGAACTAAATGTTCTAGCCAGCACAGTAAGCCAAACAAAACATGTAAGAATAAGAATCAGAAAGGATGAAATAAAAATCTTATTGTCTGATCAGTGATTCTCTCTCATCATTGATGTTTATATCTCCCTCTTCCTTTCCCTTTCTCTCTGAAATAAATAAAAAAATATATTTTTAAAATCTTACTGTTTAAGGAGAACATCACTACATACATTAATAATCAAGAGAATATATAAAACAATTAGTTGAATTTATGTTAGATGATAAATTAATATTTGACAGTATCAGTTGATATTTTGTTAACCTGCAAGAGATAGAAAATGAAAGTTTTAAAGGGGATATTACTAGCATTTATATTGACATCAAAAAAATGGCTTAGTTGGACATTTGGTATATGGCCATGACAGCATTGCAAATGAGTAGGGGGAAAATGGAATTTTCAACAAATTTTGCTGAGATAATTAGCTACCCATTTGAAAATAAAAATTAAAAGAAATAGAAAAGGAAAGAAGGAAGGAAAAACTCAACATCATTGGTTACAAATACCACACAAAAACCCAAATCAATCCCAAGTGTATTAAAAATCAAATTGTGAAAGGCAAATTATAAAGCTTTTGTCTTCTACAAAAAAAAAAAAAAAACACATTTTTTTCAGACCTTATCAAGTTGATGGTTTTTTGCCAACTTCTAATTGCTGGTTAAAAGGGCCTTTTCCAAAACTGTGCAAGTCAGCACCACTTGTGTGCTTGTGACTGGCAGCAAGTACTGGAAAGTTAACCCCCAGGATCAGCCTGTGTCCAGTGATATTTAGGATCTGGTACTTAAATACCCAGGCTTCCTCTCTCCCTGGGTGGAATGATTCAGGATGGCATGCTTTGCACCATATCCTGTCAGACTCTCCCAGCATGGAAACTGACTTAATGGCATGCATATTATTAGCTGCTTTCTCTTTTCTGTATTATTTCTCTACACTGCTACCAGTGAACCTTGTGTCTGCCAAATAAACTGCTTGCCTCATGATCTTTCTCTGGTGAAAAATAAACTAAGAAAGTTGATTTCAGAAGAGTTTTTAAGAAGCAGACTAAGGATGAGATTCTGGAATTAGATAATTCCCCTGCAGGTGGCAACAAAGGTCTGATTGCTTGAGATAAGTGGATCCTGGGTAACTCCTGGGAGGCTTAAGCATCATGATGACTAAGACTTGACCACATATGGTAAATTGAAAAGGAATATTGGTGGAAGGGCAAGAGCTGTAGCATTTTAGCAATACTATCTAATAAAGAGGGAATATGCTAATTGACTGCCCTGCCCTCAAAGATGGTGGCACCCACAGCCACAAGATGGTAGCACCCAGTCCCCTCAGCCCTGCTGGGGCCAAGGTGCATGGCAAGGCCGGGCCTACCCCTGCCTCCAGAGTCCCCCAGTCCCCTCAGGCCCCTGGGCTTCTAGTGATATTTATAAGGACTATGAAGTTGGATAATTAATATAAAGTGCCCTCACTGTGCTAAAGAAAGAAAATGGCATACTGAAATCAGCTGACGATAAACTCAAAGCATGGTGTGAAAACCATTATTCCTCTATGACTATGTTTAAAGGAATCTTGGTCTTCTGCAGTTGGAGGTCAAGACCTGATTAGGAGAGTAACCAAATTGCAGAAAGGGCTTATTTCATGGCCCCAGCACTGTGTCAGAATCTGGGTATGACACCTGTGTGGATATGACAGAGTATCTTGAACATCCAGGATTCCCTGGATCCTTTGGATGTTCAGATTTGACTTTGTATCTCCATGTCAGAAGGTAATAGTCTCCCTTGCCTTAAAAAAGTTTACATATTACCTTAGGTAAATACTTGCAAAATGATACTTACACTTCTTAAGATTTGCTTCCATTTCTTCCCTGTTTTGCCTATTTTTGTCTTTTTTGTAAATGCTTTTATCTTTAATTATAGTTGACATACAATAATGCTTTTATTTTTAATTATAGTTTACATACAATAATATATTAGTTTCAGGTGTATAACATAGTGATTAAATATATATAGCTTATGAAGTAATTACCCTGATAAGTCTAGTATCCATCTGGCACCATACATAGCTATTACAATATTATTGGATACATTCTTTATGCTGTATTTTATATCCCTAGTGACCATTCTGTAACTACCAATTTTAATCCTTTTACTTGTTTCACCTGTCCCCCGATACCTCTTCCACCTGGCAATCATCAATTTGTTATCTCTATAAGTTTGTTTCTTCTTGTTTGTTTCTTTTTCAGATTCCCCATATAAATGAAATCATGTGGTAGTTGGCTTTCTCTGTCTGACTTGTTTTAGTCAACATAATAGATGGCCAAGTGGTTTAACTAAGGCACAAGACTCAGGCTCTGCTTCCTATTCCCTTATAGATTTTAAACCAATAAGTTTCAGCTTGATTAAACTGGACAAGTCTTGTACTTATTTTAGAGAGAAAGGAATTGAATATGCCTGTTATGTATCAGCACACAAGTGAACATGCTTAGGAATACATCTTGAGGCTAGTAAATGGGAGGGAGGCATTACAAAATATAAATTGTGATGAGAATTTATTGATATGAGAACACTCTGGTTTCTTGAGTTTTAATAACCTGCTAGAATACCTATAATCATTTCTAATATGATTCTCAGGTGTCTTGTTGAAGCTGGAAAATACAGCCCATAGTAAATGGGATGTTCTTGAATCAAAAGGGCTTAGGAATGTGGTTGTGCTACAGTAGATTATTACTTAAGACCAAAGAACCTACTTACTAATTATGTACTATGGGAGGCCCCAAAGGATGCTCCCTTCAATATACCGAAATGCGCTAGTGAAGGCACTGCCAGTATGGTGGAGAATCTTAGGTGTTAATATTAACTGCAGTTATAGTTAATGGTAAGCTTCTATGATGTAAGTATCTGTGATGATGATTGGTATAGGGTACATGGCATATCAAGAGGTGAGAAAAATGGGCAGTTTAGGGTAGGTATTGCTTGCATTTAATAATCAAAATGATATCAGGACCTAGTTAGCTTCAGGTTAATGTCAGCAATTTAAAAGGGAAACCTTAATCCTTTATTCAGTCTCCAGAACTGAGACTGAGTCATTTCTTATTCTCAGACTCCACCCATTAAAGGGTAAATTGGGTTCCCTTAAAGTCTTGATTTAACTATGTCAAAGCACCTATATACTAGCATAGTAGAAATTCCCCAATCTATCCCCCAAAAGATGTGTGATTATTTAGCATACTGAGTACATAAGAAGAAAGACAAATTTTCAGATCTGTCGAGGGCTTTGGGGCAGAGGGTCTGAACAAACACTGATAGCCAGAGGACCTTGTGTATCTTTATGTACCCATTAGAATTTGGGCATATGGTGGTTGGTGATAGAGTATTGGAGCATCCAAGTGTTTCTTTCTGGATACACTGTGTCTACATGTTCATTTACCTTGTCTTCTGACCTAGAAAGTCAAAGCCATAATGGAAGAAATGGCCAAGTGTTGGTACTGAAATCCTCCATAACACCATGACCAAGATACTTGGCAGTGAGTGAAATGGCAGTACAGTTCTAGATCTTCAAAGACTAAGAAGATGCAGGAGAAATGGTCCCTAGCATATCTACCTTTAATTCACCAGCCCAGTTCCTACAGAACCAAATAGATTATAGCAGGCAAAAGTGGATTTTTATAAAGTTCACAATGTTATAGTCTCAATCACAGCTGCTGTGCCAAATTTTCTCTTCACTTAAGCAAATCCAATACAGCTTTTAACTCTAGTATGTGATTATTGACTTGGTAAATGTTCTCTTTTCCATTCTTATCAGGAAGTAAAATCAGGAGCAATTCTCATTTACTTAATGCAATCAGCATTAAACATTAATAATCTTACCCCAGGGATAAGTTAATTTTCTTAGTGTCTCTCATAATACAGTCACAGGAAGCTTGATTGGACATTCTCAAGGACACCAAATGGGCATACTAAATTAATGTCATCATATTACTTGTACCCTGATAAGAGGGAAAACCACTTTTTCTGATTGTTCAAAT
Organism: Antrozous pallidus; assembly: GCA_027563665.1. Lineage (NCBI taxonomy): Eukaryota > Metazoa > Chordata > Mammalia > Chiroptera > Vespertilionidae > Antrozous > Antrozous pallidus. Next base: position 64,176,186 of record CM050521.1, read on the forward strand.
GACATTTAATATCATATAGTGGAAGATCAACACTACTAAACTTTTCCATAGTGGGAAAATTTTAGAGGTCCAGTGATCTAGGATATTCCAGACAAACTCCTCCTGGGAATACAGCAAGTCAAATACACCTTGTACCTCTTGCTTCTAAGAAGGAGGCACAACATTTGGTAGGTTTCTTGGATTTTAGCTATAAACTGTAACTAGAAATATTATTCCAACTAATTTTTAAAGTGACCCAGAAGCTCTCCAGTTTTGAGTGGGTCCCAATGAAAGGGAGGTATGTAGTGGTACATCTTATGTGCTAAATGTAACTATTGTTATAAAATGTAGAAGCCCTGGCACTCATAATACCAGAAACATATTGCAAATCTTTGGGATTCTAGAGTATGACTATGATATCTTTTAAAGAAAATTATTTACTATGCATAGCAAAGCTGCCAGTGTGCTACTGGGTACAAGTTGGGACCAAGAGACTAACCATTTAGTAGTGATGATTATGAGACTGGAGGTGTCTATCAAATAGCTGGTTATTGTCAGACCTATCAGTTCATAAGACCAGTTTATAGCAGCAATCAGTGCATAATGGAATGGCACATATTAGATTAAATCTGAACAGACTCAAATGTTACAATTAATTTACACAGGTGTCCAGATCCTCATGTTTCTTGCCTCTAATGCATTATTGCCTCTCATTCAGCTCATGGCTATTACATGATGGAATAAACTTCATGGTCAGCTGACAGAAAATGAACCATGGTTTACCTGGTTCATAGATAGAAAACACTATATGTTGGTGTGAAGCAAAAATAGTTTGCAGATGTGACTCAGTAATGACAATGAATGAGAAGGATGAGGCAAATTCTTTCAGTGGGCAAAACTGTAAGCAGTACATTTGGTAAAGGGAGTTATGGCTTGAGGTAAGGATATACATTGAGCTCTGAGGAGAAGAATGTGGCCTGGTTATTTTTATGAGAGACTTAGAATGAACAGGGTAGAAGATCAAATATAAGGAGTTCTGAGGAAAAGGCATGTAAATGGGAGGGAATGAAAACAAAACATGAAAATCTTTTTCAGATCAATCTCCACCAGAGGTCATCACCACAGATGAGACATTTACATTTGAGTTTTCATCCAGTTGTCGCGAGATAATTTCTCTCCTTGGCTACCCAGTGTTTCAATACTGAGTCCATGAATGGAATAGGCATGGGGGCAGGAATGGATTTTATTTGTGAGCCCTACAGCTCAACACTGACTCTGATCCAGTGATTGTCATCACTGATCTACCTATAAAAGAGAAAAACGTTTAGGTCTCAATATGCTACTTTTTTTAATGAAACCCTACTATAGGATGTAGAATCATTTCCATATTGAAGGAGTCAACATTTGAAACTTAATGGGATTTCTATATATCTTATATGTAGGTTTACCTGGGATTCTGCACAATTTCACCTCAATACAATGGCCTGCTTTATAAAAATAAAATAATAGAAGAAGCATGAATGTTTCTGTAGATCCAATGTAATCATTGCAAAACACACACACACACACACACACACACACACACACACTCACACACTCACTCAAACACACTCATACAGAGATTAAATTGGTTTTATTGTAGATCTTGTCAAACAAGGCCACCTAGTGGAACAATATTGCTCTAGTAAAATAAAACAAACAAAAAAAAACAAACAAACAAAGAAACCAAAAACTACAAGCCCTAGGGATCTAGAAGCTGATGAAGTCATAAATAAAAAGATGTATCATCTACTTCGTGATGTGCCTAGTATATTGGACACTTGGAATGGATTATATTTTAAAACCAAAATATTTATATAAAATTTATTTTCAGTAAAAATCACGAAATTATTCTAATTATATAAATGGCCAGGCAAGAAATATAACAATTGAAAATAATTTTTATCAAATTGTGTGTGTACATCCTTGTAAAGACCATAAGACATAATAATACAAAGTATTACACTATGGAAATGGAAAATTAATGGATTTCTACATTTCAGTTAATGTTTTAAAAGAACTACTTATTTATCACAATAATACATAAGACCATTGTAGTTTTTGAGTTTTAATCTATAAATTTGTCAATGATTTTATGAAGATTGTATATTAGCATTACCAGATAGGTCAATTTATCTTCACTCATAGTTAATCAATAAGAGTCTTTATTAACTTTATTCTCAAATATTGTCTTTCACATGAGGAAGCAGAAATGCAAATAGTTAGGAAAAATCAAAAGATGAGAATGAATTTGACAGATCCAGAAATTCAAATTTAGCTACAACAAAAACAGAAATTTCAATATTGTTTATTTCTAACAGCTTTCAAATGCCCCTGCAGACAAAAATGTGATAAAAATAAAAATTGCAAGTCAGCGCAGAAAATACCCAAATTGTGAATATTCATGTTTGCAATCACTGCAGTATCACTTTAATTTTTAGCTTTCCTTTTAAATTCTGTAGCTCAGGAGTAGAAAACATAAACTGGACCCAAAGTGAGCTTGAGTAATTTCAAAATGTTATGAACTTTTCTCAAAATAAGTGCATGTAGCTGAGCTTATGTGTCAGGAATGACCTTATAAATTGGACTACTTCAAATTAAACTTCCATTTAAACTGCAATGCTTCTGAAGCTTTCATATATATGATTAAAATTAATAACAACAGCAGTTGTTCAGAACTTAGATTAAGAAAAAAGAAGGGGATATTTTATCAAACACATTGTGCATGATAATGATAATGAAAAACAGGCTATCTTTTCTTTGTCACCGTTTGGTAATAATTTCCAAGATCACAAAACCATTTTAGAAATCTTGTGGTCTATGTCCTTATAGTAGTCAAAATTTCATCTGACACAAACTCCCCTCTATTAGTTTGTGAGGGCTGCTGTAGCAAAGCATTACAAATGTGATGGATTTAGCAACAAACATTTGTTTTCTCACAGTCCTGGAGGCTAGAAGTCTGAGCAAGGTGTTGGCAGGACTGGTTCCTTGTGAGGGCTCTCAGAAAGAATCTCTTTCATATACCTCTTCTCAAGCTTCTGGTTGGCTTTTTTGGGATTTCTTTGGCTCGATGGAGTACTACGTTGATATCTGCCTTCATCTCCACATAGTGTTGTTCCTGTGTGTGTGTGTGTCTGTGTGTGTGTCCATATTATCTCTTTCTGTAAGAGCACATTCATACTGAATGAAAGACACAACCTACTTCATACTGAGGAGTTAATGCATTAATTTCCATTTTTATATTGGGATGACAATAGGTTGTTAGCATTTGAAACAGGTTTTCATAATCAACACTCAATTTTATAGGTGTGTTTTAGGATTCACTATTGATGCTAAAACTACTGAATTTCAGCAATTTTTATGTTCTCTCACGTTTACTTGATGTAATTTAATTATAATAGAAATTACATTTAATTATTTAAAAGAGAAAGATTAAGAACCCACATTTCTAAAATACTTTTACTCTATATTTATTTAACTTTCAACTTGTATGCGTTTGTGTAGAGATATCTGGAATGATAGATGCTTATTTCCTAATGTATGATATTGAGTGATTTTGCTCCTTTCATTTTTATGTTTTATAATATATGAATCATTCTATATGGAGCACACATTTTTTAAAAACTTCATAAAATATTGTAAAAGCATTATCTTTACAAATCTCTATCAAAGGTGCTGAAATATATATTATTTGATATAATAAAATATGATATACTATTGGCCAATACTTCCTTTTAAAAAACACTATAGAATTATGTCCCTTAAGTTGAAAAATAGAATTTCTATTGGTCATTACTTAACATTGATGTGGAAATTTTAATAAATTAAAAAATACATAAAAAAGAAATAACAGGTATTGTTTTTTAGAAACAGACAAGAATTGATTTGCTTACTATTGGGGAGGAGGATAATTACCCCCTTCTTTAGTTCCTACTACTGGACTAATAATAAAATAATGAAATTGACACAGACTAGATTAACAGGAGAAAACCAATTTACTCTGTGTGCACAAGAGAATCAGAATATGGTGTTCAGATCATAAAAAGAAACTCAGAGAAATGATTGAACCAGGTATCTTTTTATTCTTTTTAGACAAAAGAACAATAAATTCGTGAGAAATTGGCAAGCCACAGAAAGTTAGTGCTCACTAGAAAGGAATCTAAACAAGGTCTGGTTAATTTTTAGTGAGGAAGCAAAACAAATTTTGGGCTTCAGTAGTAAATTAGTAAAGGCAGTGCAAGGATTTTTTATACGAGCTTTCGAGGCCTCTGGGTTCTTTTAACTCTTGTGATTGGTTATCTCTTAGCCTTTAAAAGCAAGGAAGGCATCTATTACATGAGAGATTTATCTTCTGCTTTTAGGGGTACAGAGAGGTTGGCTTTTCCTCTTGCATCAGCAGTTTCCTAAGTTACTCTAATTCAAAATGATTAATATGCTATTGGGGGTATCTTGGGGCAGCCTGCTGTGGGCCTGACATTACAAACTATAATTACCAGTATGTGGGTAATAGAATTGGCCAAATTGTTGAAAAACTGTTTGAATAACAAAATCAATTTAATAAAATGAGAATACACAACAGGTAGGCCAAAATATCACAGTCTCATAGATTTTGGGGAAATATCACTAGAACAAGGTCTGGTCTTCTGTCAAAAGTATTTATTGAATCAGAAAATGGCATAGGGTCCCTGGCCACAAGGCAAAACTGAAAACTAATAGCAGACTGACTCTCTCAAAGATAGGGAACCAGGAGCTTCTTAACAAATGCAAGCGACAGTCTGGGAGAAGGCATTTGCAAGACCTACATTTGACAATATCTCATTTTCCATAATGAGTAAAAATAAAGAATATAAAAACCATATATGTTTTTGTTTATTTTTATTTTTATATTTTATTGTATATTTTTATTAAATTTATTGTGTTGGCATTGGCTAATAAAATTATAGGTGGCAAGTGTACATTTCTATGGAACATCAATATTCATTTACCTTTTAAATTTAGGTGAAAGGCTTTCTTAGGAAGTTCACAAAGATGTCCAAATGGTTAATTAATATATGAAAAGAGTGCTTAGCATTATGCATAATCAGGGAAAAGCACGTTCCAGTGGCAATAGGATTCCACTGCATCACCCAGCATGGCAGATGGATAATAACAAATGCTAGGTAAGAGGTCAAGCATCTCAGAAAGAGGCAGAACTGGTGTCCAAGAATCAAGTAATTTACATATTCTGGACAAATGCTACAATATGGCAAGTATAATTCAAGATTCAAGAGAGTCAAATGTCTAATATTGTCCTGTACAGTTTCTGTTAATTCTTTCACTGATTACAATATTCTATTATTTTCTCTCTCTTTTTTCTTTCTTTCCAGACCCATGTCCATTTATCCTTCTAGACTACCTGGTCACATAGTCTTCATTCTCTTGTTCTTGGTACCACTACCCAGTCAGCTGTCACAAAAGAGTTCTACCACAGATGAAGTGCCATAGACTAAGACTTTCTAAAGTCTTTACCAGGGTACATAAACTCCCAACTGAACAGTATCACTAGTCATTTCCACTACACACCAATATATGGAAGGTATTTTTTTTTAAAGAAAAACAGTAATTTATTATACAAGTGAAGAGCTTCAAAACTATAACTATGTGCATTGCCTTTTAAAGAAATTTAAGCCAGAAAGGCATGAAACTATCAGGAAAAAAACTTCTTCCATAAGAATCATTTTGTAAATACCATCTCATTGAAAAGGAATCTCAGTGAATTTCCCAAAGTGTCTACTAATTCCAAGTAATAAGTTGTATATAGAAAACACACCCCAGTTAATAAAAAGATTGCTTTGGTGTGTCAGAAAAGGAGTATCTTCAGATCCCCACATTTTTTACTTTTTTAACCACTAATTTAATTCAAAACATCAGCCAAAGTTACCTGCCTCCCCCCTTTCTTTCTGGGAACTTTTGTGCACCTTGAGGTTAGTGATGTTTGTCAGGTCAGACTTTCTAAAAGCTGAATCAAGATTGACATATTTCCCTTAGTACAGGATCCTATAATTTGGGCAGGGTGTTGAAATGGAGTCTGTAGTCTCTCTTATTCAGACTTCAATCAGGAGAATTGAGAGTCTCCTTGAAAAGCAGCTGACCACTCTATCTGGAGCAGCTTCGGCTACATCAAACACCAACTATGCAGGCTTCTGAATGAAGTATGATGGTGGTAATTATATGTTCAGCTATTTGTAAGCTTGTAAAGATTAGAACTTAATAAATGGAACATCCATCAAGGTGATAAACCAAGAAACCTTTGCAAAACTAGAGATTGCCTCTTTGATCTGAAAATAGAAAATCCAAAATGAGAATATGAGAAATTCAGATTCTTAAGGCAAATTGCTTCTCAGATAAAAGAACCCTGAGTGGACTTGAAAGAAAATCAAAGAAACACATCCTAAAACTAATGTTCTCTCCTTGAATATATGTGTACATTCTGTGATGGAACATTAGATGCAGTCTAAAAAGAGAAGAGTTTCCTTACTCTCACAGATGTATTCTAAGCTGCCTGTGAGGCAAGTAAACTACCTTATCCTATATAATAAAAGAGAAATATGCAAATTTGACCGTACCTTTGCTCCTCATTGGCTATGCTTCCAGCCAATCAGGAGCGGGGGTGGGGTCAAGTGGATGAGTGCTGGGCCCCAAGGGTGGAGATGAAATGGTGATGGTGGCAAGCGCCGAGCTCCTGGGTGCTGTGAGCAGAAGTGGCAGTAGCATCAGCAGTGGTGGCAACAGCAGGGAGCACCTGGCCCTGGAGCGCTGTGAGTGGAAGTGGCGATGTGCACCCAGCCCCCGGGGCCAGGTGGTCACAGGCAGCCAGGGCTGAGCTGAGCAGGGCGATGGCTGGGTGCCCAAGGCTGAGGGTGAGCCATCAGTTGAATGTCCCCTGAGGGCTCCCAGTATGTGAGAGGGGGCAGGTTGGGTTGAAGGACCATCCCCCTCCAGTGCACGAATTTCATGCACTGGGCCCCTAGTCATTAATAATTACATTAAGTTGGGTAAATAACTGAAATGAGTCTCTTTTGAAATTAGCTTTTCTTCTTTGGCTGTTGTCCAGTCTTGCATAGTTCCCCCGCCCAACTTTGCTTTCCTTTCCATTGAAGCCAATTTTTTTGTACTTTTCTGCCCTAATTTGTATCAGAAAGCAATGTAACTATCCTATCTAATAAAAGAGTAACATGCAAATTGACTGTACCTCCACCACGCTACCAGCAAATCGGGGCAGGGGGTGGGGAGAGGTGAGGCAAGGGGCAGGAAGGAGCTGGGCAGAGCAGGGGGCATGGTTAGTACACAGGGGGCAAGGCCGGGAGGGGCATGGCCACAGTGCATTGAAAGCAACCACCAGGCTATAAGCGCTGCCCACAAGGTACTTAAAGGCCGGACCTCCTTACACTTATGGTGACTGAATTACATGCAAAAGAGGGTTCGGGGTCCCTGCATGCCCTCTAGCCCAGCACCCACAATGGGAGTCGGGGGGCTGCTCCCAGTCTCTGGGGTGTGCAGAGATCCCAGTGGCCACCATCAGGTGGAGAAAATTCATAGTGCTCTTGGTTCCTGCAGGGTATTGAGAGCACCAGGAATTCTGGGAAATGTAGTTCTTCCGCTTGAGCTCAGAAGCGGCTGGGCAGAGTTCACAACTTCAATTGATGTTTCGCATAAACCCAGGTCACAACCCCCACATGTTCACCACAGAGCTCAGATTATTGGTCAATTCAGTGAAAATGAGACAGAAAACTCACTAAGGAATAACAGGTCCCTGAATCTGTTCACTCATATCCTATCTCACCCAGAAAATTACCATCAGACAAATCACAGGATCAAAGCCTTTGCATCCAGGAGAAGCTTAAAAGGACACAGACTTTTCTATTTGCTTTGCTCTTCCCTCCACAGGATTATCTTCTGAAATCCCCAAGTGTCTACCCCTGACACAGCTTTCTCACATACCACGCTGCCCACCCTCCCATTTATCCCCATCCATTTTAAAGCACCTGGCAAACACAAGAAGGAGAAACAAAGGGCAAATGCCAGTCTGTGGTCTCTGTCTGGACTTAGTTAAGCATGATATCTTTGGAATGGTGTGTGGAAGTTTCCATGGCAACAAGACTTCAAGGCAGGCAGGGGGGTCACATATTCTTTCTACCAAGGTAACAGAAACACGGAGGCCACCCAAGGGATGCTGAAGGGGGACACAGTGAGTTCAGAGTTCTCTGGTGATTGCAAGGACCTAGGTCCTCATTGCCTCCCCTACCCTCCGCTGCTCTTTGAAATAATCGATCATCCCTCTTTTGGGGGAAAGGAAGGGACACATTAAAGAAGTCTTCTCTAAATGGATGCTTATGAAAAAAAATGTAGAAAGGACTACAAGAGAAGAGTGTTTTCTTTAGTAGACAAAGCAGCTCTATTAGGCAACAGGTTTGGGAGCCCTGACAGCCTAAGCCCATGCTGGCTACCTACAGGGGCACTTGCACTCCCACCAAGCTTCTCGGCTTTACATTGCAACATGGTCTTCTTGGTGAACCTAATCCGTAATGAAAAACTCCTGAACTACACTGTGTTTTACAGATGGTTTTTTAAAGATGTACAACTGATGGCTCATCCCAAGGCTTTAGGCCTTGGGCAGGCTGGGGGTGAGCCATCAGTTGGACATCCTGTAAGGGCTCCCAGTATATGAGAGGGGGCAGGTTGGCCTGAGGGACCACCACCCCCAATGCACGAATTTAATGCACTGGGCCACTAGTACTGGTAATAAAAGCCTTAGTGCTAAAAGTATAATTTAGTAATCCTGCCTCAAAAAAATTCCCAATGTTTCTAAAAATTCCAAGTACCAGTAATAGGTGTGCATAAACACACAGCTGATTTAAAAAAAAACAAAACTGAGGCCTGAGTAATTTCAAGGCATCTGTACTATCTCTCTGGCTTCTTGCCTAAATATGAGGAATTGTGGTTCTAATAACTGGACCACACATATATTCCCCATGTGTCCAAATCCTAACTTAAGGAACCTTCTGAAGATAAGACCTTATTGACTGGTCCCTAACTTGTACATGGTGGGCTTTCCTTGAGAACTGAGGTCTATGTTCCTGTCGACTTCATGAGTCCCTATGCTCTTACCTCTACCACTTCTTCATCATTGTTTTATACTCTTTAAAAAATGATCTGATGAACTTCATATTTTCCTCTAAGGGCCCCCTGAATCATTTTGTTAGAGCTGTTCTAGGTTCTAGCAGATCCTTGCCACCCAATCTTGCTACATTGAATTCTATCTCCCTCAAAATGCAAGTTCCATCAATTTCCTTGAACACATTTTTTCCCCGCAGAGCAAAATGCTACCTATCTTCAATTACTATGTTTTCTGAAAATGATATGAATGGAATATTAAAGCATGACTTTATTCTGTCTCGACAATAAAGAACAATCTTTTTTTATTTCCGTAAAAATTTTTAATGGCTGTGTATATTCTACTTAGTAAAGCACAAAATTCCAACATATTGAAGATCCTTGGAGATCTAACTTCTACCTATCATTTTCTCATCACATTTTGACACTCTTTCTGTGAACCATACACTCTCCTTATTACATCCCCTTCCATGTTCTACCTTTAAAAAAAATCATCAACTTGATTATTATGCCTTTTAGCCTCAAATTTCCTCATCACAATCAAGGAAAGTTTATTCATCTTTTAGGGTCTAATTCAAAATCAGATACTTCTGGTAACTTTTCTTGATCTGTAGCAATAATTTCTTTTTTTTTTTTTTTTTATCCATTTGCTGTAAGTTTATAGCTGTATTTTGTGCTGACCTTCTGTCTTGGACCTTAGGCAAATTGAGGGCAGTCTCCATGTTTTCCTTCTCTTTTCTCAAAGGTTGAGTTCCCTAGTTCTTTGCATATCATACATATCTTACATATTTAATAAAACTGCATTGAATATGAAGAGCAATCTTGAAGAGATTACTATCACTCACCGATTTAGGGCATGTCTTCAATTATGTGTCTTCAGTTTGTTGATTCTCTCACACAGTAGAGTAAAAATCAATTTAACTTCATCCAATGGACCAATACGGAAATTGTCTATACCTAAATCCACAATATGTGATGCATGGGCCAACCGGTATTTATTTTGGTATAAGGGCATATGACATTTAGAATTTCATAGGAAAAGATTTCAATAAAATAAACTTTTGCCTGGCTGGTGTGACTCAGAAATTGAGCATTGACAGTTGAACCAGGAGGTCACAGTTTGATTCCCAGTCAGGGCACATGCCCAGGTTACAGGCTTGATCTCCAGTGTCGGGTATGCAGGAGGCTGGCGATAGGTAATTCTCATAATTGATGTTTACTAGTATATATCTCTCTTCCTCTCCCTTCTTCTCTGAAATCAATAAAAATTATTTTAAAAGATAAAATTTTGATTTATTTTAATAATTTATTGTAAAACAGCATTTATTAGGGTAAGCTGTTCAAAATGTTACTGGAGTTACTAGTCTTTTCTAGACTTCATCCTTTAGTTTTTCTCTAGGAAAACAGGCAGGTAGATGCCCTCTATCTTAGATCAATAAAGATCGTAGAGGAACTAGAAAAATAATCTCAAAACACACAATTTGCATAGAGAAGTATTTCCTTCCTCCCAAGTGACCTCAATTTGCTTGCATGAAATGCTTCTTTCTAATGAAGAGAGTGTCATTACCCTTATTGGCAAAGCTTAGCAAATGAAATTATTTTACTCCTCACTGAATATATTCAGTGATTCCAAAGAAATTTAAGTGAATGTGTTGGTGATGAATTATTAATTTAATCTCATAAATACTAATTTAGAGATGTGTAGCTGCCTAATTTAGAATATTGACCTGAGAAAATGAAGCTCTTTACATTTTAAGAAACTTCTAGTTATGCCATTCAATTAGGTGTCATGGAACTTGAGCCTAATTCAATTCCATAATTTGAGTCTAATCCACATGTGATAAATGCCTTGTTAATAATATAATGCTTATTATAATATTAATAATAACTAGCATCATTAATTGGATGCTTTGTGGTAGATAATATGGTACCTTGATTTTTATATTTTAATAAAGGGCACCTTGATTTTTCTATCTTAATGCTCACAAAAATTCAATGAATTAGTTATTTTTTATATGTTTATGTTCCAGATGCAGGAACTAGGTCTCAGTTACATAAAATTACTTGGCTCTTTGTGTGTGGGGTGACCAGCATGGCAATTGGGGCTTTGCTGACACCCACCTTGTCTTGGCGCCACCCATGTGTGCTTCCACCAACCCCCAGTTCCCTGTTCCCCATCGGGCGATTGGAGCCTGCTGGTTTGGGGAAGGGACCAAGAGACTGGCCATCAGGCCCCCATCAGGCAATCGGTTATGGGCTGGTGGCAGCTCCTGCATTAAACATCATAGCCACTGGTCACTCTGCTATTTGGTCAATTTACATGTTATGATTTATATATATATATATATATATACACACACACACACTCTCACATACACACACACATATATTTATTTATTTATTTATTCTTATTAATCTTCATTAGTCACTTCTCTTTTGAGTTCTTATTAGTTAACTATCCAGAGATTTGTCTATTTTATCACTGTTTTTTAAACTAACTTCTGTTATATTAACTGTATTTTTTCTTTTATATTTCTTTAAATTTTGTTCTTAGATATTGATGTTTATTTTTTTCTAATCTCTTTTGTTGAATACATATGTATATACTTATTCATTTATTTCTATTTTAATATATAATTTTTAAGCATTCATTGTCCACATTCATTCAAGATAGTAGCTACCTTATAGGTAATGAATGATTACTACAAAATTTGACAGTGACTTCTTTCTCAACATGTTTCTAAAATGTCAGCAATCATTAATTTTTGGGTTCTCCTTTATCCCCCCCTTCTTTAGTCATAAAGCATTTATTTTGTCTGACATAATGAATACCAGCTTTTCTTTGATAATATCCATATTGTTCATCTTTTTTTAATATGTTAAATCAAAATATGTGATTTTTATATAGAATCATGTCCTCTATAATATTTATTCTTTCTTTCCTATCTTAAATAATACTTTAAAGAAATTATCCATCTAGTTCAGTTTTGAAAGATCCATTTTATATGAGTTGCTTACTTTTTTTTTTACTAAGAATTGACTTTTTCATATTTTTTATTTATCTTTGAATAGATTATCACATTATTGCTCTTCTCAGAAGCACATATCAAATTCTATGAATTTTATTAAGTTTTTTTAGATCTTATCTCGAGGATATTTTTCCATTGATTTTTAGAGAGAGTGAAAAAGAGAGGGAAAGACCGAGGGAAACATCAATGTGAGAGAAACACAATTATTCGTTGCTTCCTAATCAGAGCCCGGTTTGGAGAGGAGTCTGCAACTGAGGTACATGCCTTTGATCCGAATCGAACTGGACCCTTCAAACTGTACGCCAACATTCTATCCACTGAGTCAAATCAGCTAGGGCAATTTTTTATAAATATTGAATCATTTGGGATTTTTTACTTATTCACAAGGCATGATTCTTTTAATGAAAGTAATTACTCTGCTGTTTTGTAATTAATTTGAACTTTTTCATTGATATTCAGAATTACATTTGTCTATAGTCTTTTCCTTTCCTTATGTATTCTTTGATATCAATGTTACACATCTTCTTAAGAAGACTTTAAGTAGTGGATCACTATAACATCATTATAATCAACTTTAATTCACAGTTTGGGATAAAAGGGGCAGAGTTAAAGGAAAGCGATAACTCCGTTTTCATTTTGTATATCATTCACCAGTATTCTGAGTGAAACTGAGACAAAATGATCTTTCAGCTGACAGCACTTATTCTCTCAACTTTGGCCCAGTGCACCATAGAATTTTATCCCTTTACTCATTTTAATAAGTGGATTTGGAATGTGCTGTGTTGAACATGCACATTTATGATAATCACTGCAATACCAAATGGCGCTCTATTCTTTTCTTCCCCATGTTGCTGTTTGCTGTGGATTGCCATAACATTTGCAAAAGGCCTTATCACTTCTCAATTTTAAAAACAAAACAGAATTCTAGTCAACCAAATGTGAAGAGAGAGCCTGAGCCAAAAAATGAAACAAAAGAGTAAATAAGGCATAGACACAGAGGGATTATTGGAGAAAATGTTCAATGTTTTCTCTAAAAAGAAGTCCCTTGACTAGACAAAAATTCAGATTGGCATATTGGATAAACAAAAAAGCAAAATCTGCTGTTCTTATATGTTAATATTTATTTAAAAATTGGTTTTCATTATACATTAAAATGAGAATTTAGAGTTCACATGGTTCCACATATTTAAAAATATGACTATCTTTAAGTAAGAAACTGACTTTTTAAAGTTGTAAATGTATAACCTTTATATATGTAATACACATAAAGTAATGATTTTTTATGAAGACTATGCCTTGTAAATAAAATGTAAATATCCTTTCAAAACAGCTTTTTCATGGCTTCATGGAATGTCATCAATGAATGCACCTAATTTAATAGCCTCTAATGGTGAACATTCAAGTTATTCCCCATTTGTCAATGATATTTCATACCAAATTTTATTGAAAATATTTTATTAACTTATTAGAATGAATTTCTGGAATTATAATTATTTATGATGTTAATATACCCAGCCAAACTTATTACTTTAGAATAATTTTACTGTCTCTAATCTGTTAGATATAGTTTCAGGTACATTTTATCATTCACCATTTAAATGTTCTAATTTTTTAATCCAGGAAAAAATGCTTTTAATGTGAAATAAAAATCAGGGTACAAAAATGGCATGCATACCATGGTTACAAATACATAAAAATAGAAATGTAGAGAAACTAATGGACTAAACTGACCAAAATGAAATAGTGGTTAAGATAATATTGAGTGATATTTTTTTCTAACTCACTGGATGGAAGCATTAATTTCTTCTTTATCTGAGTTTGGCTCTTGTTTATTTGTTTGTTTGTTTTTAGTATTCCACAGAGGAATCATAATAAGATATATATATATATATATATATATATATATATATATATATATATATAATTAAATTAGTTTCATACTGCCTGGTGACAATGCCTGATCATCTGTCTACAAATGTCAAGTGCATCTGGCTATCTCCAGGTCTGTGAAGTCTTCCCAGCATGCAGTTCACATGAATCTCTTCCAGGACCAGAGGTGTTGGGCTTGGATCCCACGTGCCTTCCGCCTTCTTCCTTTCCCTCAGTACCTCCTGTGGGGCCCCCTATTTTGCTGGTATTTCTAACTGGAGTAGCATGTAATTAACAGGCACTCAGCTTATATCTGTAGGATTGAGCTGAAATGCTCTAACAATGACTCCAATATGTCTTTTTACTACTTGTAACTGACATTTTGAATATGTCACAAAATAACTAGAATTATTTTTCCGAGATATATATTTTGGGTTTCGTTCATACTATCAGGCCCTGTGCTGTGAGCTTGGTGAGGCACTCCCATCTATCTCTTTGACCAGTCAGGACCCTGCTACTCCCATTCTCTTCCAGCTCTAATGCTAAATTGCTAAGCTATCATTTACAAAATTACTTTTATGAAACAAAAAGCTAATTTTCATTTTTTATTAATGATAAAAACTAACTTCCAGTCAGAGCTTTAGGCAAATATGAGATAGACAGCAAAATTCAAACTGAAAGTAACTATAGTTGACTCTTTGGTTATCCTGGACAATGACTTCTTTGGGAAATGTTATGATTTCCATTAGGGTTATTATGGTATTACAAATAGTGACTGGCCTGACCGGCATGGCTCCGTGGTTGCACATCAGCCTATGAACCAGGAGATCATGGTTTGATTCTTGGTCCAGGCACATGCATATGTTTCTGGCTCAATCCCCAGTAGGGGGACATGCAGGAGCCAGCCAGTCAGTGATTCTCTCTAATTATTGATGTTCCTATCTCTCTATCCCTCCCTTCCTCTCTGAAATCAATAAAATATATTTTAAAGAAATAATGACTGTAGTCCTATTATCTTGTACCTGGATGCCTCAAGATCCCAAGTTGGAAAAATTTTGCCCAAAGACAAATCTCACTCAAGTCCCCACAATCCACTCAGAGTTTGAAAGTCCCAAATAGATTGTTTTCTAGTTGCAGTCACTTTGATCCTTGGCAGATAAAGGGAAAGTCTTTCATTGTTAAGCCCTGCTTATGGGATCTGAGAATATGTTATTTTCCTTTTTATTGGAAAGAATCTATCACGTGAGGAGTAGGGTTGGATGGAGCCTGTATTTGTGTTGAGATTGTTCTTTTGTTTTCTTGGCTTAAATATAATAGAAACAGTAAAGTGGACAGAGTGCCAGAGGCCCAGAGCAGTGCTCTGAGGTGAGTTTATGATCAATGACTATAAAAAAGAATTTTCCCTGTTGTGCTTTAACTCTTTCTTGTTAGTATATTAACACAGGTGGAGCTTTTTTCATTCAACATTTATCAACTAAGGTAAAATTATAAACATCATTGTCTTAGCTGAGTTCCTCTAGAAGCTGGCTCTGAGAACAGTATTCCAAAGAAAATGGTTTGCTGTGGTATATCGGAAATCTGTAAAGAATAGAGGGAACAGATGACAGAGGAAAGGGAGCCAGAAAATAAAGCCATTATGAAGACATCTACTACAGTGGATAACTGAAGCTCCAGCCTTAGAGAAACGCTGGAAATAGTGTCATTTCTGTAATTTTTTTAATGTACAGTGCATTTAATGCTATGATATGTTGTGGTCATAGTAAAAAAATAATTTTGTTTCCTACTGTCAGGTACAGACTAGAAACTGCCTTTTGAGACACACATTTCTATTTAATTTCCTCGTAATTGAACTTTTTCCCTAAAGGCAAATTTCACAAAAATTAATTCACTTGTGGTCCTGGTTTTGAGGTACACTGAGAAGTGGTAAGACATAATTCTTAAGAACCCCATGCCTAAAGCCTGGGTTCAAATTCTGTGCTCAGACACTAGCTGTGCGCTTTCAGCAAGTTACTTCACCTCTCTGTATTTCTATGTCCTCATCTATAATATGAAAATAATAATTTTACCTACCTGATACTGTTGTGCTGAATTTTAATGAGCTTAATATAAATAACCTAAAGTAGCACTCGGCTTTTAATGAGCTCCCTTATAACTGTTAGTTATTATTTCTTCTTCTTTTTCTTTTTTCACTTAGCAGTTGTTTACTGAGCCTATGCTCTGTGCCAGAGGCTACAACTCAACAGTTTAGTAAAAAAAATAATAACAGTAGTAATGGAAAAATTAAACAGATAATTGTATCATGATGGAGTAAGGACCATACAGCACAGAACAGGGAGTGCAGCTGGGACAAGTTTGCTCGCGAAGTTTGTGCTAGAGGGAAAGCAGGCCTGCCAGTCTGCAGAGACTATAGAAGCTCTGGGGAGGGAGAACAGCCTGTGGAAAACATCAACTTGGGAACCGGAATTAAAGTGTGACTGAAATTTAGAGTGCTGTGTAGGAAGCAGTGTTGGGTGGTTGGTGTTTTGTTTCTTTAGTTTTGCAGGGAGTAACATCTCAAATACGTTTCTCAGAAAAGGAATTTGGTCACTAATGTGAAGGATTAGCTAATATCAAGCAAGCAAAGTGGCTTAGTTCAGTGGTGGGCAAACTGTGGCTCGCAAGCCATGGTTTGCCACTCTGTTAACTGAGGAGTTTGCCGACCACTGATCTAGACTCTTGATTCCAATAATTGCATGTTGTTGTTGTTCCTTGTGATTAAGCCCCTATCGGATTAAGGCTTAGTCCAAATCAGAATCGATGCCAGCGGCACAGGGGGCATTCCCTAAGGCAAGGCAGTAGGCACAAAGAGCAAATGGCAGGCTGAAGGATAATATTCGATTTTTTATTTTTATTTATTTTTTTCTTTATTGATTGAAGTATTACATATGTGTCCTTACCCCCACCTTATTGTCCTCCTCACCCCCTTACTCATGCCCTCACCCCCTTGTTGTCTGTGTCCATTTGTTAGGCTTAAATGCATGCATACAAGTCCTTTGAATGATCTCTCTCCCTTACCCCAAACCTCCCCTACCTTCAATCTAAGATTTGACAGTCTGATTGATACTTCTCTGTCTCCGGATCTGTTTTTGTGCATCCGTTTATGTTGTTCATTATATTCCACAAATGACTGAGATCATGTGATATTTATCTTTCTCTGACTGGCTTATTTTGCTTAGCATAATCCTTTCCAGTTCCATACATACTGTTGCAAATGTTAAGAATTCCTTATTTTTTATCACAGCATAGTATTCCATTGTGTAGATGTACCACAGTTTTTTGATCCACTCATCTGCTGATGGACACTTAAGCTGTTTCCAGATCTTAGCTATTGTAAATTGTGCTGCTATGAGCATAGGGGTGCATATATCCTTTCTGATTGGTATTTCTGTTTACTTGGGATATATTTCTAGAAGTGGGATCACTGGGTCAAATGGGAATTCCATTTTTAGTTTTCTGAGGAAACTCCATACTGTTCTCCACAGTGGCTGTACCAGTCTGTATTCTCACCAGCAGTACACGAGGGTTCCCTTTTATCCACATCCAAACCAGCACTTGTCATTTGTTGATTTGTTGATGACAGCTATTCTGACAGGTGAGAGATGGTACCTCATTGTTGTTTTGATTTGCATCTCTCGGATGATTAGTGACTTTGAGCCTGTTTTCATATGTCTCTTGGCCTTCCTTATAGCCTCTTTCGAAAAGTGTCCATTTGGGTCCATTGTCCCATTTTTTGATTGAGTTGTTTATTTTCCTTTTTTTTCAGTTGTATGAGTTCCCTGTAAATGTTGGAGATTAAATTCTTATCAGTAATAACATTGACAATTATGTTCTTCCATGCCATGTGCTTTCTTGTTGTTTTGTTGATGATTACTTTTGCTGGACAGAAGCTTTTTATTTTGATATAGTCCCATTTGTTTATTTTCTCTTTGGTTTCCATTGCTCTAGGAGCAAATCTTTGATTTTTAATAGTATCCACTTTTATCATGAGAAAAAGTCTCCTTTTGGTTTTAATTTTATGTTTTACTACAGAGTGCAGCATATTTAAAAATAAAACAAAACTCCGTGACTTGGCATTATATTATTTTTAACTATTTCAGTGAGGTTTTAAATACTCCTGTTTGCCTGGCTAGTGTGGCTTCATGGTTGAGCATTGATACAGAACCAGAAGGTCATGGTTTCTGGTAAGGTTACACGCTAGGAGGCTTGCAGGAGGCAGCAGGTCAATGTTTCTCCTCATTGATGCTTCTCTCTCTGTCCCTCTCCCTTCCTCTCTCTTAAATCAATAAAAACTTATTTAAAAAATAAAATACACCTTGTTTAGATTATGTGAAAAGTAATCTCACCACTTTTTTAAGGTAGAGATTCTATCATTACATGTTATTATGCAGTAAGAATTTGTTACTTAAATTCCTAAAATCTACAATCTTTCAGAGTCATTTGGACCCATATGTTAGGAAGAAAAGGTCAAAAATAAAGAAAATACTATTTTTAATGCAATTTGGAAAATATGTATAATTAATATGTTAAGTATTGCTTCTGGTTAGAATTTTCAGGACCAATTTGGGGCTTCTCAAATGTATAAGACATTTTCTGTTTTAGATGAATCCCTGAATATTTTTTCAACAATGGGAAACCTTTGTAGTTAAAAGTTGATTTATTATATGCAGGCACTTTCTGATTAATCTACCCGAGCAATTTAATCATTCTCTTCATTAAGGTTATTTCCTCATTATCACTTAAGTTTTTTATCAAAAGCTAATGACAGGAAAGGGAATATGAGGCTTACTTCTAATGTTCAGAAATGAAGCTCAGAGAGAGTATATATGACTGTCAAGAGGCATTAGGTATTGATACTTTCTTTCACTCTACAATGGCTTATTGAATAGGAACGGACTTATTAGGCGAAAGTGATACTATAAAGATGTAAGTAATGTATGAGAGGAAAATGCCTACTGGATACTACAGTGAGACTGTGGAGAGTAATAAGTAAGGGAAGGTAGAGGGCAGTCATTCCACATGAGACCTGGAGGTAAAGAAGTGCAAATGCCTAGTTGGTTCATCTATTGAGCCATCTGTTTACTCTTTTTTTTACCATTTTAGCTCACTTCATAGCACTTACTACTATTTAATATGTTGTGTAATAGAATTTAATATATAATGGAATATATACTCACATGTTTTGTGTATATATATTTTAGTAGTAGTAATATGAATACTACATTAATCCATCTTTCTCTTAAGAATTCTTTCTTCAGTCTTTATCTGACACACTTATACTAACATTCTTAATTCACGGGCAAAATTTTATTCTCTCTAAACTTTTATAGAATTCTTTTGACTTTTAAAATAATTTAAAATAATTTCTGTAAAAACATGTAATCAATTGTATAGACTTGCTTTGCTTTTATATATGAATCCGTAATCCTATATAATAAAAGGGTAATATATCAATTCTACCCTCGACCAGGAGTTCAAACTGAGTTCGACTAAGGGGCAGGGCCAGCCCACTAACTGCCTGGGGCCCCTCTCCCTGCCTGGCCCATTCCAGATCCCCTTTCCCAAATCAGGATAGGGCCAGCTGGACCCCACCCATGCACAAATTCGTGCACTGCACCTCTAGTTAGACTATACAGTTGTGAACAAAGGCAGTATTTTAGTTTCGTTTATAATCCCAGTGACTAAGACCACTCATCCTATCTAATAAAAGAGTAACATGCAAATGTGACCATACCTTGGCTTCTGATTGGCTATGCTACCAGCCAATTGGAACAGGGGGCAGAGCAGTACAGCGGGTGGAGCAGAACAGGGAGTGGGGCAGAGAAGAGAGTAGGGCAAGGGCAGCGGGTGGGGCAGGGGTGTGGCCAACAAACAGGGGGCAAGGCTGGCAGGGGTGTGGCAGCAGTGCAGTGAAAGCAACCACTACCCTATAAGTGTGGCCCACAAGGTACTTAAGGCCCGGCCCTCCTTAAGCTTATGGTGCCTGAATCACATGCAAATGAGTGTCTGGGGTCCCTGCATGCCCCCCAGCCCAGCACCCACGATGGGAGTGGGGGGCTGCTGCCAGTCTCTGGTGTGTGCGAAGACCCCAGTGGCCACCACAGGGTGGAGAAAATTCACAGAGCTCTTGGATCGTGCAGGGTATTGTGGGCACCAGGGATTCTGGGAAATGTAGTGCTCTTGATAGACCCACTGTAGGAGTGAGTTTGAAGTGCTGAGGTAGAGGGGGACGTGGAAGCGGCAAGGTGGGGCGGGGGCTTTAGGCCTTGGGCTGGCAGGGGGCTTGGCGGGTGGGGCTGGTGTGGGGTGCAAACCCGCTGGGAGGCTGGCACCCAATAGCCCCTGGATCAGAGACACAAATCCACAGGGGGCCGGTACCCAGCACCCAAAAGCTCTGCTACCCAGGTGCTGGAGCTGCAAAGGCCAAATCAGAGACATAAACCTGCATGGAGTCTAGCACGCAGCGGACCCCAGATTTGAGATACAAACCAGCAGGGAGGCTGGCACCCAGCAGCTGCAAGCCCCGCCATGGGGACGCTGGGGCTGTGAGGGGATGGATCTGAGACACAAACCAACAGGGAGGCCAGCACTCAGCAGCCCCAAGCCCCACCACCGAAGACCTGGGGTTGGGGAGTGGGAGGGGGGTGGACTGGAGATACAAACCCGTAGGCCTGGCAGCCAGCAGCCCCAAGGCCCGATGCATAGGCACTGGTGCTAATGGGGAGGCGGGCCGCTGCAGGTGGGGGCAGCTGAGACACAAACCCACAAGAAACCTGTGGAAAGGGAGATAAACTATTATAACTTTATCTCCCTTTCCTCAAGATGAGAAAACTGTCCCTGGATTATTTAGTGATGTGGCCCACACCTTTCTACATACACAGGGTATGTTATGACCACTCCCAGAATGCCGTCTCCAGGGAATAACCTACTGTGGCAAATCATCTGAGAGAGGAAACAAGCAGTTGTTGGGTTTATTCTGAAGGTCAGAGAACATGCCAACCCCCCAACATATGCTTCATTGTTATATTGATGATCTTGAGCTGCAGATTCTTGAAAAACTGCAAGTGCATGCAGAGGATTTCACTGAAGTCTCCTGATCTGTCTAAAATTGGACCCCCCCTAAAGGAGCTTAAATGTCATAGGTCCCCATGAGGGGAGAAGTGTCATCAGGCAGAGAAGACTGACTCCTGTCATAGGACATAACATCCAAACTTTGTTACAAACTATTTCTCTCCATCCCCATTCATCTTTCCTAAAAATCATTTTCTCTCCTCTAGGAGGCCTACATCTCCTGTTCCCTTTCCCTAGGAAGAAGGTATTTAAATCTGCATTCTAAGCCAGCTTGGGGAGTTACTCATTTTTCCCTGAGATCTCCCACATATACATAAGGTACACCTGTTAATGAACATTTGTTTTTCTCTTGGCGATCTGTCTTTCATTACAAGGGCCTCCACTAAGAACTCAGAAAGGTTGAGGAAAACTATTTTTCTTCCTCCATAATTCTATCTGGGGAAATCAAGTCCTCATCTGAACAATGAGGTTGGCTCAAGTATCAAGCATTCCCAGCTGACAGGAGGGAAGCTTCTAAGGAGAAATCAATGATATTGGCATCAAAGTGGGATGGAGGGCACACGCATGGTTGATGGTGGGAGATTAAAGTGGTTTGACATTTTTGTAGGATGACTTGGCAAATTTGATAGAAATGTTCAAGGTATATCCAAGAGTCTTTTTCTAGGAATCACAGCTGCTGAGATAAAGCACTGATTAGAACCCAGGATGCTACTGTGGGCTCCCCTTCCATGACAGGAAAACCTGGGACTAACCTGCATTTTTAGGACAAGGTAGCCTCTATGCTAATGAAAGGGTAATATGCTAATTAGACTGAACATCATCCTGGCGACCTTCCAGTTGTCCTTCTAGACATCCTTCCAGACAAATCCATGTTGGCAGGGCCAAGGCAGAGGAGGTTAGAGACAATCAGGCAAGCAGGGGAGAGCAGTTAGGAGGACCAGGCCAGCAGAGGAGAGAAGTTAGGGCAAACAGGCTGTCAGGAGATAGCAGTCATGGGGATCAGGCTGGCAGGCAGGTGAGTGGTTAGGAGCCAGAGGCCTGAGGGGTCCCAGATTGGAGAGGGTGCAGGCTGGGCTGAGGAATCCCCCTGCCCAACCCTCCCCCATGCACAAAATTCGTGCACCAGGCCACTAGTGTTAAATATTTGTCTTGTCTACCAACTGACAGGTATAAATACTAGACAGATAAATACACAGGGAAATAGGTACATAAAAATGATACATGCTATGAATAAATAAAAAGGTGAAAATAGAATAATGCCTGGCCATTTTGGTCTGAGGCAGGTCTGAGATTGCATGGTCAGGAAAGTACACTCTGGGCAGTTGCTCATGAGTTGAGATCTGAATGATCAGAAGTAGCCAGTCATGAGACACAGATAATAGTGTGGTAAAGACCTGGCAGGATGAATGCAGGTTGGAGGTCAATGGGAAAAATAAAAGGGACATCTGTAATACTTTCAACAATACAGATAAATTAAAAAATAAATGCATTAAATATTTAAATATTTAAATATGTGTATACAATTTTCAATATATATGTTAAAAATATGGATGGTAAACAAAATTCTAGAATCATAAGAAGCAGCTTTCCATTGTCAGTAGATTCTACTTTCCAAAGAATCTCCACTTAAAAAACAATATATATATATATATATATATATATGTACTTTTCTTCAACATTTTTTAGTATGCTCTTTTGCCAAAGATTTCTTTTGAAAGATACTAAAGCAGCTTAAATTGAGATAACCAAGGAGTAATTTTATGTTTTATCTAAAGGCACTGATTACTACTTGGGAGAACATTTCTATCTATAGCAGGTCCATCTGGATGGTAATGTCCATTAGTCAGGAAGTGGAACGTGCACATGTTTTGCAACATATAATCATCTGAACTCTAAATAGCCAATCATGGTATTTTAAATGTCTGAATGTGTCTTTTTAACATGTGGAAATAACAAGGACCTTAATTATATATCACACACACACACACACACACACACACACACACACACACACAGACACACACACACACACACAAAAGTGTCTTCACTTTTGTGTTTACCAAGAAATATGTAGTTTTTAAATAACAAATTGGATGAATCTTAGACATAAATATTTCACTAACTGACTCTTATACTTTGTGGATTAGACTTATACAAGGAAAAAAGTAGATTGACAGAAGCAAAGATGCCTTATGGTATGATCCCTTCTTATTTTATTTTCTGTATTTTAATTTTTAACTTTTATTACGAAGTGGCACCTACTTATATAAAGTAGTACAAATTTGCTCCACTCCCCATTTTTTTATTATTATTGATTTCAGAAAGGAAGCGAGAGGGATAGAGAGATAGAAACATCAATGATGAGAGAGAATCATTGATTGGCTGCCTCCAGCCTTCCCCATACTGGGGATCGAGGCTGCATGTGCGCTGACCAGGAATCAGACTATGACCTCAACCACTGAGGTCATTTTCCATTTCTACATCCCAGAAATAATCACTGAAAATAATTAATTGTGTATACTTCTAGATCACACATCCATACACACAAATTCTCACTTGTACACACATACACACACTAATATATGTGCATATTTATTTATTTTATAAAGCTAAAGTAAGGCAAAATTATTTACAGTTTTCCACTTTTAATATATTATAAACATAATTGAACATTAATACATATAACTTTTTCTCTCTCTTTCTGATAGATATATAGTGTTCCATAATACTAGTAATATATAAATTATCTCTCTTTATTATGCTCTATTAGTTACCATGAAAAATCTTTGTGAATATACTCAAGAAATCCCTGGGGAATATTTCTGTGTTATATTTCTTAGAAGAGGAATTGCTAGGATGATGGCTATTCATAATATATATATATATATATTTTTTTGATAATTGCTAAATAAATTGTTTACAAAAAATGCTATACTAATTTATTTTTCTTCCAAAATATTTGGCAACATCCTTTCTCCACACAAGTGCCAACATATTAAAGATTACATTGCTTTCTTATTAAGATGTTTGTTTTCTCTAGAGTTACTAATTGCTTCTTTAATTAACATCTATTTGTGGGGGGTTTTGTTGTTGTTTTGTTTGTACTTTTTTCTATTCTATGGCCAAATTTTTTATATAATCCGAAATAGAAAACTCCCTATATGTCCAAATGAACCAAATAATCTATCAGTTTCTTTTATTGCTTTTTTGTTTTCTATTGTCACTGTCCCATTAGAATCCTTGATTCTGTGACCCCTTTAGAAATTGTGTGTCCCTGCCATTCTGGGACTTTCCTTTAATTTTTCCTTCACCTCTTTCTCATATTTGAGCTCTTCTTTCTGGGATCTAATGTCTTCTTTGAGGATTACTATCTTATTTTAGGAGCCAATAACTTACAGTGGATTGCTGAGAAAAAGCTTGTGAGAAATCAATTGTTTTAATTTGCATATCTGAAATATCTTTATTCTAATCTCACATTGAATTCATTATTTAGATGAGTGTAAAATTCTAGATTTAGATTTGTTTTCCGGATAAATAGTATTTCACATGTTATGGGGTCTACACTCAATTCCAAACATTTGCAGGGATTTAATTCTTTCTTTATATAAACTTTTAAGATTGTCTCTTTCTTACAATATTTAATTTCATGACAATGTACCTTGTGTGGGTATTTCTTAATGCATTGTACTAGAGACTTCATGATTCCACCAACTCATATTTTTCTGAAAAAAAATTAAATTAAATTTTATACCTTCTATTTCTAGGAACATTTCATTTACTACATTGTTTGAATATTCTTTTTTTTTTCTCAATAGTATTTTGTTTTGTTACTAATGCAATATCTCCTAGATAATGTTGGCCTTTCCCACCAAGTTCCTTCTCCTCATTGAGTTTTATCTTTCCTCTGATTTCCTTCATTCTACTTAATACTTTTATTTCTACTTTTCATATCAGAGGATTTTATCAGATATCTGATGGTCCTTGGCTGTCCATTCATATTTAGTAACAACACTTTTAATAGGGCTGGAGTATAGAGGTCTTCTTGACTGGTATTTTTATTGCCTTATTTTTAGTCTGTTTCCCACAAGAAAAATCATATTCTTCTGCCTCCTAAGTATAAATTTAGCTATCAACATGAATGGACTAGGTTAGAGAACATTCCCTAACCCATTTTTGATTATGTTGAATACAAAGATTTCAGGATAAACTTCAGAGAGAGGTTTACCGTCTAAAAATTTAGGAAGAAGCAGAGACCTAGCTACTTGAGCAGATGAAAGAGATTTCAAGGTCTAAGTGTTCTGTATAAATTCAAACATTCCCCCAGTTTTAGCCTTACTTCAGACTTTTGCCTTCAAATGTACCTGATGCCTTGAATTTCTGACCCTTCATTACAGAAGCCAGCATGTTATTTAATTATCCCTGCAGGCCCCTGGCACAGCTTCCTCTCACACCCACACGTACTCTGGAGCAGCAAAACTTTGACTTTTACTCTCTGGAGTCCATAAAATTAGATTTGGTAACTCTTTCTGTTTCTTTATATGTGACAGGAAGCTATGAGGATTCCTATATGCTTTATTCCATTTCTATCATTTTAGTAGAGTTTTGGGAGGGTTTATAGATAAATTGTGTTTGATCTTCAATGATTAAAATTAAGTGTCCAATGTTTATTTTTTTTAATTTAAAAACAAGTTACATGTTTCTCTTTATTCGGGATCACTGTTGTTCCTCAAAAGTGCTTTAAATTTTTCTTTATACTAGTCCTACATATTTGTGTTAATATTTTCTTTTTTCTTAGGCTTTTTTTTTATTTTGACAGTTTATATAAAATTTTTAAAAATGTTTATTGTTTTTCATCTGACAATTTCATTTCAAAAAATCTATCCTTAGAGGATAATCTAAAATTCACATTCAGAATTATGCAAACAACAATACCATGTTGTTTTATAATAGTCTACTTATACAACTTAAATGTCCAAGGAGAATATTTAGTAAAGTATGTTACACACATAAGTAACTTTAAAATGATTTTAAAAGGATTTCAGTATCTTGGGAACATGGCTTTGATGTAATCTAATTGATAAATACACGTGGAAGATTAGAGAAACAATCATAAAATCTTAAATGTCTTTGTCTTTGGGTGTTAATAATAGTGGGTTTTTTTTCCATTTTATCTATAAGCCATTTTCCAAATTTTCCACACTGTGAAAAGAATGTTTTGGAATTTTTTTAATCAGAAAAAAAAATTTATGTTGTGTATGTGAATTAGTGAGAAAATGAGACAATGTGTTCTCAGCTAGCTAATTTTAAGGTGTAAAGCATTACAAAACATAATAATAAAGAAAAAGTTTCCAAACTGATACATTTCTTATTTTCTGAAAGTGATGTAATATGTTCATTATAAAACTTGAAGTCTGTAATAACACATAGAAAGTTTAGTTCCTTATAAATGTAATTAAACAGAACGTGGTAAGGTGCATGTCCTATAGATTTGGTGATTTCCCTTTGACTGCTCAGCACAGTTATGTGGCCTTTGAAAGGTAAAGAGTTCCCCATAGCTCCTGAGATTCAGGAAGTTCCTCTTTGTTGAAGGACATGTGGTACAGAAAATGTCACCTGCAGAAAGGTTTCCAAAAGTAGGATCAAAACATCATTATCAATATTGAGAATTGTTCTAACTGATAGGTTTGTATTATAAAACTAAAAATCATATAAGTTATTTATTTGACTTATGTCACATCCTAATATATAGAAACCCAGGATACATAACAACTGACTGAATGTTCAAACGAACACCGGAAGTATGTCCTGCAGTCAGTGCTGGGTTACTGTGGCAATCCAGCACTGACTGCCACTAGTACAGGAACAGCGACCCAGCACTGACTACTGAGGGGGCTGCAGATTAGGCAGAGAGAGAGTCCTGAGAGGGGGGGCAGGGTCTGATCCACAGCCTCTGTGGCAGCTGTTGGTCAGCCATTGCCTTTGTCTTTCTCTCCAGGCTTTGCCAGCAGCCACACCTCTGTTTCTCTTGGAGTCTCCACAGGGGCTGCTGATCAGCCCTGCCTCTCTGATCAGGCCCAGAGATGCTGACTGGCATGTAAATCAACCAATCAGAACCAAATCTGGGTAAACTGCGAGGAACCAATGGCTGCCTAGGAGGTGGAGCTTTTGACACTGACTGGCATAGAAACCAACCAATCAGAACCAAATCTGGATGAACTGTGAAGGCAGAACCTAAGGTGGAGGCTGAGGAGGGGTTTAAAGGCAACAGCTGTTTGGTATAAGGTGTAAGAAAGTGGTTCACTTTTTTAATGACTGGTTTGGCAGTATAGTACATATGGCTGGCTATCAGTCCAGATATAGAGATTATATATGTTTGTCTACCAAGAGTATCTCCTCCTGTTGAAAAAAGCACCCCCCCCCATTTAAGCAATCTTATCCTATATAATCGAACTATACTAATGAAAGGGTAATATGCTAATTAGATCTGGTTGACCACCATCTTCCAGATGTCTGACTTCCTTCCAGACAAAGCCATGGAGGTGAGGGCCAAGGCAGAGGCAGTTAGGGGAAATCAGGCCAGCAGAAGAGGGAAGTTGGGGGTGAGATCAGGCAAGTAGGAGAGGGCAATTGAGGACAACCATGCCAGCAGGAGAGGGCAGTTGGGGGAGAGATCAGGCTGGCAGGGAAGGCAGTTGGGATTGAGATCAGGCCAGCAGGGGAGGGCAGTTAAGGGTGATCAGGCAGGCAGAGAGGTTAGGGGCAATCAGGCAGGCAGGCAGAGGGGTTAAGGGCAATCAAGCTAGCAGGCAGGCAGGTGTGTGGTTTGGAGGCAGTGATCCCAGATTGTGAGAAGGATTTCTGACTGCTGGTTTAGGCACGATCCCACAGAGATTATGCCTAAACCAGCAGTCAGACATCCCCCAAAGGGTCCCTGATTGAAGCGGGTGCAGGATGGGCTGAGGGAACTCGTCCTGCCCCACCCCCTGTGCATGAATTTTGTGCACTGGGCCAATAGTCTATATAATAAAAGCCTAAGTGACCATTACAGCTGGATGACCAGAATGATTGGTTGGTATGATGCGCTTTGACCACCAGGGTACAGATGCTCAATGCACAAGCTGCCCCCTGGTGCTCAGTGCACTCCCACAGGGGGAGCACCACTCAGCCTGAAGCCAGACTCACGGCTGGCAAGCCTCTCCTACCTCCACAGCAATGCTAAAGAGCACTGAGCTAGTGGGTGGTAAAGAACAGAGCAAGGGGTCCTGGACTGCAAGAGGGTGCAGGCCGGGCTGAGGGATGCCCCCTCCAGTGCATGAATTTCATGCACTGGGCCTCTAGTTTTGTTATAATTAGAAATATAAACTAAATTTTTAATAAACTAATGGTATTAATTGGAAGAGATATTTCTGATAAAAATTAATTAGTAGCACTATGTTTAGAATTAAAAGTCTGAAGATGAAGATGATCATTTCTGTGATAATTTTCAAGACTTTATCAAAACTACAAAAAGTGTGTCATCTTTTGTATTCTAATAAGTTTCTCTTTAAAGGTAGTTTTCTTCTCATCTTTTACATTTCTCAGTGATTACGCTAACTCTATCATCTTTGTTTTTTTATGACTTTGCATTTGGTTGTATTTGTTCTCTAAAATCACTTTATTATATTTCACAAAATCCAGAAATCTTTGCAATATAATTTTTTGTTCAGTATTTATATGAACAGGTCTTTATAATAGCTGAAAGTCAAAAAAGGTATGATGTATCAGAGATAAAACATAGTGCTTTAATTAGTGAATATGTTCATGTTACGGTCCTATCGGCTGCCCTATTGACTACTGACATTGGAATAAATGGTTTTCCTATATGTATGTTTATTTATATGTATTTAAATTATTATTTTTGTTTAATATTTCAGTGGTTCTTTGATTTCCCATGTGAAAGCCAGCTCTCCATGGAATGTCAGTTCCTCCTACTTTCAATGAATCTGACAAGAAACAATCTTCAACCACTTTTCTCTGCCTGCCCTAGCTCTGACATCCCATCTGCCATTGCAAAGGCATGCTCTCCACTTTCCAGCTTGTTCAGTGACCTCTAAAATGGCAGAAGCTAAGCTCTGGACAATGATGGAATGGACTGTCTTATAAGTTGTATGAGTGTTAGGATGCAGGTCTTATAGACTTGCAACTTCCCTGTGACTGCTTAAAATGAGTCTGGAGAACACTACTTCCGTGAGAAGTTACATATTACACACTTATACACACACATACGGCACAAGGGAAATAATGGAGGATTTTTTTAAACCTCACGACACTTTAGAGATTTTAATAAGCAGTTGGGCAAAATAACTCTTCAGTGTGAAGACATGATATATAGCATAGCTCAAATTCAGATTTATTTGTGAATAATAAAGCTTGAACTACTATCAGAGAATATTTCAAAAAACCTAGGTAGCCTGTTATTTTTCTCCCACTTATTTTTAATTCTAATTTCAGCTCCAACAACTAGAAATACCATATAGCTTACATTCAAATAATTGCAGTGTTGTTATATGTGTTCATCTTACCATGGGACTTTTTGTACTGGTGTTTTACCTAAAGACAAGTTCAGTGAAAATTTTTATCTCTTTGTTGACACTTTCATGGTATTTTCATATTTCTTGTTTTCCCCCACCAGGGGGTAATGAGCCATATTCTTTTCGTGCTTTCCTATAGATCAGTGGTTTTCAATGAGGAATGGGGGATAGAGGCAACTTTGCTACCCAGGGACATTTAGTAACATCTGAATGTATTTTTGGCTGTTGCTATTTGGGGGGCAGGCAGGGGGCAGGGAGGCTGCACAGGGAAGCACACAAACTGTTGTCAGTAGTAGAACTCAGGTTGGGAAAAAAATGCTGTAGCTCACTGTGCTTTCCACAGACCCTTTTCCACAAACCTCTGAGAGGATATTATAGTAAAAATCTGGGAATACCCAGATCCAATTAAAACTAAAAGATATGTTAATACGGATTTCTTCCCTTTCGGGTAAAATAAGCATTGACTAGAAAAAGACTACTTTCTCAAACCCCTAAAGTCCAAGTCGAATTATAAGCACTTAAATAGTCTAAAACAAACACTAATGGATCTTGATCGGTAAAGTAAGGCTGGGGGTGAGGGGATCTCACACAATAGTCATGCCTTGACAGTTTTCTTAGCATTTTCCCTCCTTTCTCAGACTTAGATTGAAAGAGGGTTTCTCATTCTTATTCCACTCATTACCTAACAGGAACGCCGAGGTCACCGCAAATAAAGTGGTGTGCGTTGATGAGAACTGCTTTAGCCAAAGAGGAGGTATTTCTCCAGGTACATCGAGTGCTTCACATATACTAAGAAACCCCAGCTGAATCGATTTAATAATGTTGGGATTTACACAATTATTACAGAACCTTCATTATTCACCCGGTCCGTGCATACCACAGCACAAATGAACATCTCAGCCTGATGGTATTAGCAT
Organism: Antrozous pallidus; assembly: GCA_027563665.1. NCBI lineage: Eukaryota > Metazoa > Chordata > Mammalia > Chiroptera > Vespertilionidae > Antrozous > Antrozous pallidus. The sequence continues at coordinate 64,206,849 of CM050521.1, forward strand.
TGCCATTTTCTCACCCATTCCCAGGCCATCTGCTCCACGCTGATCACTCACTGCTTTAACATTTAACAGTTACCCAACTGCAACCTAGCATATTTGTGTACTTTTGAAAACAGCTGGTTTAATAACTGCTTCAGAGCTTTTGGATAAAGGAATTATTTTGTAGTGCTTTATAATAGTCTTTTTTTTTATTGGTGTCTGCGAGGAAAGAGTATTACACTTGCTCCATTTATGCATCTGCAATCGCTTGTAATATTTCGTGGCACATTTGGAAACATCTTTTCAGGATTTATAGCACAGGGATGTAAGAAGTCTTTATCACCCTCCTTGTTTTACTGTTGTTGTTTTTAAAATGTCTCTGAGGACTAGAGTGAAACCTTTTGCATGAAATACTAGTAATTTAGAGAGGTACAGAGGTATAAATTTTAGTTGTCTCAGAGTTTCTACTCACTTACTCTGTCATAGAAATGTGCTTCTACTTCAGTCATGTTTCTCTTTTCCCTGTTTGCTAAAAAATGGGGAAAATATAACTACTTGCTTTAATATTCCAGGCCTCTAAGTAGACATATTTCCTTGGGGAATTTATTAGGGAACTTTATGAATTGGCTGCTCTAGTAATGACTGGAAAGACCTAAGGGGTGCCTCTAGGTATTCACACTGCTCTGATTTCTTGATCAGTATAACAGTTACATATTCAAGTTTACTTTGTAAGAATGCATTGAGATGTACATTTTTGTATACTGTGTTGTATGCATATTATATTTCAATGAAATGTCAAAAGTTAAACAAACCAAAGGGAAAACTTTATTGGATCCTCCTCATGTATAGGGGCTAAATCTTAAACTCTTGCTCATGGCACTGAAAGTAAGTCTTTGGTTCTGACTAGATTCAGATTATAAGTAATATCAGTCTATTATTTCCATTATTTCTCACTTTACACATTTTCTATTCTGCAATATAGAGCTGTTTGCAGTTCCTGATACAGACTGCTATTTCTCTACCTGTGGGTTTGCCACTGTCTCTCTTCACTGGGAATGGTAAGGGAGGGGTGTAACTTCCTCTTCAACGCATTCTCTTGACTCCTATTAACACAATGCAGCAAAGAAAAGAAGAACAAAAAACAAACAAAACCATGTCACTAATATTTGTCACTTGCCATACTAGGTTTAATCAGGTGGTTTAAATAAAAAATTAAATTTCCACTTTCTTTTAATTATGCATTTATGGGGATTTTGTTCCTTTTCCTTGAGCATAGTATTTTGTAACAATTTGCCTTTTAAAAAAATATAGCATTTGTGTTTAATATTTTTACTCAAGTTTCCAAATTCATCTCCCACTTGATTTAAAGGTTCAGAGCTTTTGTTACAAGATTCTTTTTCTGATCAGTTGGGTGATATATAAAAGCCTAACTTTTAGATACATTAAAATATAAGAGAAGAAACTTTAGCTTTTAGTCAGAATGAAATAAAGGAGACTGGATTGACCTTTTCATCTGAATCAACTCAATAAAATAAACCAATGAAGTACAAATGATAGAAGTCAAGGCACTAGACATTAGACAACAAAGGAATCGGTGAGAGACAGAAATCGAAGGAAAAGGTGGCTACAATGCCTGTGACAGAGTAGCAATAAGAAGAGAGCTACACAGAGAGAGAATCCTAGAGATGTGCAGAGTCCAAATGTAACATTCAGCAGAGTAATGATCAAAGCACGCATGCATGCAAGGAAACTGTCAGAAGCTTCGGAAAGAATCATCTGAAAGGATAGTAAGACAGAGCTCCCAGCACTCATATAGCAACTAGAATAATACCTGCTTCGACCAGCCAGACTAGAACATGTCAAAGATCACAGATGATTGGTTAGTGTGCTAAGAAGGACCTGCTTCAGTGGTAAGCCATAATTAGGACTAGATTAAATGGTCTGGTCTTCTTTAACAAATCAACTTACTTTTCTAAACAAGTAAATTCAGTACATCCCAGAACAAAGGCAATATGAATATAGCTACTACAAGTATAATGTAATATACATGTGTCACATATTATATGTGTGTAATATATGTGGTATAACATATGGGAATATATATAAAATATATTTTATTTATATTATAATGTATTTGAATATAATTTATTCTAATATATAGTATATACCACCTCATATATATTCCACATATATATTGTATGATAGATATGTATTACATTAGACTTATACTAGCTATCTGTATTATATTATGAGAATATAATAGGGTATTATATTCTACTAATGGCCCAGTGCATGGAATTCATGCATGGGTAAGGTCCCTAGCAGCTTTCTGCTGCCACTGCTGCCTCCCTTTGCATTCACCTTGGCTTGGCGCCACCCGCTTACCTGCTCCCCCATCCCACCTTGGTCCTGCTATTGTCGGGGCCCATCAGGGCCAGCAGCACCTCCGCTGCTGCCCGCTGCCAGCATCCTGTCACAGACGCCTGCCACGTTCCACGCCATCCCCTGGCGGCCAGCGCATGTCTAACTCCTGGTTGGTGGAACTCCTGCATGTGGGGACAATTTGTATATGAGCATTTTATTATATAGGATTATATTATAGGCATACACAAATGCGTAGTTCACAAAAACGTTTTAATTTGGAATGCCTGGTGTCAATGGAAGAGCTGAATCCAAAAGAAATAGGAAAATATGATGAGAAGAAGAAGCAGTTAACTGAAACCCACCTAGAACTAATATAGATATCAGAATTATCAGCAAAGTAAAACACATGACTATTTTCCCAGGATTGAGTGGGACCAGTGAGAGGATAAATGGGGGGGGGGGGTGTTAAATGGGATATGAGGAAATTTTAAAGGTGATACAGGTGTTGTTTGCCTTGATTGTTATGATCATTTTTCAGGAGTATACGCATGCTAAAATTTAGTTGTATATCTTAAACATGTATAATTTATTGTACATCAAGTACACTTCATAAAGATTTTTCAATGTTAATAGTAGGTGCTCATATTCCCTTGCTTTTCTTAAAGATTGTGTAAGCATGAAAACCTTATTCTGGTTATTATAAAGAATACTGTCTTATAATGATAGGTACATAATTAGAATATATTACAAATTTATAAAATAAAAAAGAGGCCCAGTGCATTAAATTTGTGCACAGGGGTGTGTGTCCCTCAGCCCAGCCTGCACCTTCTCCAATCTGGGACCCCTCTCACAATCCAGGATTGCTGGCTCCCAACTGCTTTCCTTCCTGCCTTCCTGATTTCCCCTAACTGCTTCTGCCTGCCAGTCTGATCACCCCCTAACCACTCCCCTGCCAGTCTGATCGACACCTAACTGCCTAACTGCTCCTCTACCAGTTTTACTGCCCCAATTGCCCTCCCCTGTTGGCCTGGTAACCCCTAACTGCCTTTCACTGCTGGCCCAGTCACCCCTAACTTCCCTCCCTTGTCAGCCTGGTTGCCCTTATCCACCCTCCCCTGCTGGCCTGGTCACCCCTAACTGCCCTCTCCTGCCAGTCTGGTCTCCCCTAACTGCTTTCCCTGCCAGCCCAGTCACCCTTAACTGCCCTCCCCTGCAAGCCTGATCCTCCCCAACTGCCCTCTCCTGCAGGCTTGGTCTCTTCCAACTGCCCTCCCCTGGAGGCCTGGCCCCTCCCAATTGCCCTCCCCTGTAAGCCTGGTCCCCCCAACTGCCCCTCCCTGCAGGCCATTTTGTGGCAGCCATCTTTGACTACATGTGGGTGGCCATCTTGTGTGTTGGAGTGACAGTCAATTTGCATATTACCATTTTATTAGATAAGATTACCTTGATAATCAGGTTTAAACATCTCACAAAAATATGTAGATAATATCATGGTAATTTGGAAATTCATATTTCTTGAACATAATAGTCTTCATAGATTCAAATGTTTTTATTAATATCCTTTGTCCATTCTTCTCTGTTCTGTGCAAGCCACTTTTAAAACGTGGCCATTGTTATACACATAGAAACATTAGTATTCAGTACTGTTCAGAAGAATTCAATCAGTTGAATAGACAAAAGCTTGTATTTATGTGCTACAGAGTGATGATTCATGGTGGTTTTTAAAGACTTCTTCTCTCACTCAGCTATCAATCAAAGTGACAGTGTTCTTTAGATTAACTTTGGAATCCCCAGCACAAATTAATTAATCTGTCCACAACTTCCTATCTCAGTGTTTCAATCAGCCAACAAATAAGCCAATCAAGATTTCAATTCTTTTCTGATTAGCCAATAAACTGTGACAGTGGACTTGTGTCAGGACTTCTGGGACGCACATAGAAGCTTATTTATAGATGTGGCAATGCTGTGATCAATCCCTAAAACACAAATAAGAAGCACATTGTGTTTTCTTCCCAGCTACTTTCATTCAGACAAAGAACCTTTTCAAGTAGAAATAAAACTCTTAAAACAACCAGTTGCAAGGATTCCCTCCTTGAGGTTATCCTTTTGCTTTATTAGTTTCAAATTGCATGAATGCCATCACATTTTAGAATTTAAAACACTGCTTTCGTTCAAGTGAAAGAATGCCTGCTCATTGTCAAGAATCCTTCTGGACTAGATAGAACCCTAAATACTCTTTATATACAGAGAGAAATACTTCCTGCTTTTTATATATTTATGAAAAAACACATTTTACAGTATGTCCTAAAATTAATCTAGTAGATGTGCTGTCTCTTGAAAATCCTTCTGATAGGAGAATAAACCCAACAGGAGAAAGAATATAGAATGGGTGTCAGAAACATAGAGTTAATTCAGATGTTCTCAGTAACAAATTGTGTGAGCTAGAGAAAGTCACTTAATTTGTACAAACATTAGTTTTCTCTTGTGTGGAATTAACGGTGTACTAAATAACCTCTAAATTTCCATGTCTCAGCAAAACACACTAGTGTATTTTTTATTATAAAGACTAGATCTAGACAATTTTTCTCTCTGATTTTACTGTAACTTTTGAAGTTTGCCCAAATATCAGTCACCTCATGAACTTGACACTCAGCAGTAAGCAAATGTAAGATGAGGTCCATGACCTTTGTTTCTCCATTAGACTTTACATTCAATTTCATCTTGGGGAGTAAGTAGGGAAGGAAATAAAAAGAATCATCCTGTTGTTCAAAGTATACAGGGGCCATCTATTCATCCTGACAGTCTGTGACCTTTACCACGTTAACCTTCTAGCCATTCTACTTCATTTCTTAAAGGTTTTTAGCTCCTGTGTAACAATCTTATTTTAATGCCTGCTCTTGTCATCATTTCCCTGACTACTTCACTCCTTTGTGTAATTTCTAATGATATTATTATCAACACAATCTTGGTCAGCCATTTTCAATTTTACACCAAAGAGTTAAATTACTTTTGAAATGTCTGTTTCCAATATTTTGCCTTTACACCAACTATCTTCTATTCTTCTATGTAATTTGTTCCAGAGCATATACAACTAAAACTCTTTGGTTTTACAATAATAATGATTGTGCCTGACTGGTATGGCTCAGTGGTTGAGCATCCACCCAGGAACCAAGAGGTATCAGGTTTGATTCCTGGTCAGGGCACATGCCCAGGTTGTGGGCTTGATCCCCAATGTGAGCCATGCAGGAGGTAGCCAACTGATAACTGCCTCTCTCATCAATGTTTTTATCTATCTTTAAAAAATCAATAAAATATATTTAAAGATATAAATACATTGATTTTAGTTATACTGTTCATCATTTTAATCACAATTTTGAAATTCTCTTGCTTCTCTTACCTTCCATTTAAATTGCTTTGCAAAATCTCAACCATATATGTTTCTCATGTTCAGAGTTTTTATGTGGTTCACTTAACACTGCCTGAAAAAAATTATTCTCTATTCTGATGCTTGCTTTTCCAGTTTCTGTGATGGTGCTTCTGCCTCATGATCCAGAGAATATAAGGCAGACTCTGACTCTGAAACTCCTTTATCTTTCCATCAGCAAATCTATTCTTCTCTTGCAAAAATATCCAACTTATCTTTCTTCCCATTATAATAAAATACATAGCACAACTCAAATTTTGTTCCCTTAACTTCATTCCTGGGCCCAGTTTTCTCTTTTCAGAATGGACCTTATAATTTTTGGTGATTTTTCTTATTTCCTGAATATTTAGTCATTTTTTTCTCTACTGAGTTAGCCAATTGATAACCATAAATATTTTATTATGTCTTATAAAATGAAACAAAACAATTCTGAAAGGCCTTTTCTTCAACAAACAAACCAGTTTAACTCCTATAACATTTCTTTGTTTCCTGTCATACCATTTTATTTCCAATTTATTTCTCAAGTCTCCTGGATTCTTCCATTCATTCTAGTCTGTCTTTTAAAAAATTTCTTATGCACCACTCTTTTTAAATAACTCTTAAATAATCAAATAACTCTATTTTGCCAAATCCAAATGGCACTTTTCTGTTTTCATCTACTCAGCATCTAAGCCACTCTAAGCTTTCATGCCCAACTTCTAATTTGTAGCAGTCATGGAAACATGCCACTCAGATCTCCATTCAAGAAAGAAATTGCAATTTGGCTGCCAGAAATGAAATTAGCTGACAGGATTTGGCTTCAGTGCCTTCAAAGTCTGCTTCAGTTTCAGGCTTAGATGTTTTCCCAGGCAGCCCCCAGATAATGACTGTGGATGCAAGAGTACCAGAGTCCAGTCATTTTGGTCAAATGTAGATATATTTAAACAAGCAGTTTATTATTCTCTATAACCTGACTAATTTTTGTTCCTTTGCACCACTAATAAGAAGGCATTTTTTCAGGTTATTATTTCTATTATGTATGTGTGTGTGTATAAGTGTGTGTATACACACATATACTATATACTGGTAATATAGAAACACATATATATATATTTTATCCTGTCTCCTAACTAGATAGCACAAGTACCATTGAACATAGTAGATATCTTATAAGATCCCAAAGAATCTCCAATTCATAACACAGCATTCATAATATTTTCCAAATAAATTTTTATTAAATGATGAATGAATGAGCCAATAAATGTATTTAATATTTTATATCTTTTCTGTTAAAATAATTTTAAAATTTTCCAAAATTTTAACATTGGCCACAGGCATGGTAAATAATCCAAATTGATTATAAATTATGATAATTTTTTTTGTTTACTATTGCCTTCTTTGGTGTCTATTTATTTGGCTTTATTTAAAATATTTCATTTTTAAATTTATTTCTGTTTCATTTTATCTAATAACCCTAACAAATTTTAAAATATTTTTAAGGTCAATGTCTAGATTACCTGGAAGATACTGAGGAGCAACAAGTAAGTATAAAACTCAGTCACACTATTGATTTAGTCTACTAACTTGAAATGGTTTTCTGTCATCACACACACATACAGAATGATATTTTCCTCAAAATCTGATTTTCAAAGTATCACAATTGTTGAGAGATAATGGAGAGCAACCAGGAACATGCATGTGTGTGTGTGTGTGTGTGTGTGTGTGTGTGTGTGTGTATGTATGCCTAGCAGTGTTTCTTCTAGTTGATCACATCGCTGATACTATGCCCTCATGTCCTCTCTTTTTCCTATGCTTGAAATATTGCACAAAAAAACATTTCTAGGTATAAATAAAGAGAAATGACAGCACAGAGAGGCTAAATATACTATTGAATATAAAGAAAATGAAACTGATGCTATAAAGACATTGCTTTGCTCAAATGACAACAACAATAAAAAACTACAGTTAAATCAGATTACCAAATACAATGAAAAAACCTAATAGTAAGTTGTAGAAGCCCTAAAAAATAGTCTATGCCATTAGTTAGTTGTAACTGAAAACATACACTTTTGTTTTAAAATTTAATTTCTAAAAGATTTTTACAATAAGTTAAGTGACTTCACAACTTTAAATTATTTTTTATTTTTAAAATTATAGATCTAAAATTATGCCACACATTATTAAAATATTACCTTCATTTCAATAATTCTCAAAATAATCCTATATAATAAAAGGGAAATATGCAAATTGACCCTAAAGGCGGAACTACCAAGAATGACTGGTTGCTATGATGTGCACTGCCACCAGGGGCCAGACAGTCAATGCAGGAGCTGTCCCCTGGTGCTCAGTGTGCTCCCACAGCGGGTACTCTATTAAACCACAAGCCAGGAAGTGGCAGAAGCCTCTCCCGCCTCCTCTTCAGGGTTAAGGATGTCCTACTGTGGCCTAAGCCACAGTAGGACATCCCTTAAGGGCTCCCAGGCTGGTGAAGGGATGCCTGACTGCCAACAATTGGACATTCCCTGGGGTGTCCAGTACTGTGAGAGGGCACAGTCCAGGCTGAGGAACCCCCCTAAGCCCCCCCATCGAATGCATGTATTTTCATACACCAGGCCTCTAGTATCAATATAATTAGACACATTAAATTTTTCTAAGCATTGAAAGGCAGATTGATGATGAAACATACATTTAATATAGTTCAAGTTAAGAAATTACATAAGCTACCAGTCACATACTTTCATCTAATTTATTTAAATTCAATGTTTTCATCCTAATCTATTAACCATCAGGCCTGGTAATCCTATCTAATAAAAGAGTAATATGCAAATTAACCATACCTCTGATCAAGCCATGCCCACAGCCACACCCACCAGCCATTTAGGAGCAAATTATGCAAATAAACCCCAATCAATATGGCTGCCACCACTGAGAGCAGGAGGGAGGCTTGGGTTTCCCTGGCAATGGAGGAACCCAAGCTTTCTGCCTGCTATTGCCAGCCTAGGTGTCCATTCAATGCTACAAAGTTTCAATTATGGAAGATGCATAATCCTAACAGAAATGGCGGCTGCTATGGAGCTGGAGAGAGAAGAGGCTTAGGGTTGCTGGGGCTATGGAGGAAGCCAAACTTCTGCAGCCCTAGCCTAGGCCTCCACTCTAGGTTACAAAGTTTTAAACAGAAATGGCTGTCGCCACAGTGCAAGCAGAAGGTTTAGCTCTGCTCCAGGCTACAGTTTCAATTGTAGAACATAAATTAATCTCAGATCCCAGGGCCTCTGCTTGGGTGGTGGCGGGCGTGGCCGGCCTGCAAAGCACCATAAGCCTCTGGCCCAGGCCACCCCACACTACAAGGGAACCCCCACCCTTATCTAGGACACCCTTCAAGGTGAGCCTGCTAGTTCCCACCCATGCACCAGGCCTTTATCCTATCTAATAAAAGAGTAATACACAGATTGACCATCACTCCAACACACAAGATAGCTGCCCCCATGTGGTCAAAGATCCTGTGCCCATGTGGACACAAGATGCCTACCACAAGATGTCCAGCAGGGGAGGGCAGGTGGGAGGGACCAGGCCTGCAAGGTAAGGCAGTTGGAGGTGATCAAGCCTGTAGGGGCGGGCAGTTAGGGGTAATCAGGCCAGCAAAGGAGGAAAGTTGGAGGCAAACAGGTTGGCAGGGGAGCAGTGAGACATCAATTAGGCTGGCAGGGTAGTGGTTAGGAGGTGATCAGGCTGGAAGGCAGAAGCGATTAGGGGCAATCAGGGAGGAAGGCAGACGAGCAGTTTGGAAGTAGCAGTCACATAAAAGTATGTGACTGGATGTGAGAAGGATGTCCGACTGGCCTAAACATGCAGTCGGACATCCCTCGAGGGGTCCCAGATTGGAGAGGGTGCAGGCTGGGCTGAGGGACACCCCCCGCCCCCCGTACCCTCACACAGTGCACGAATTTTGTGCAATGGGCCTCTAGTCAGAAGATATTTGCATAACACAGATAAAGAGAATAGCATTCTAACTAAATATTATTTGGTGTAAATTTATTGAATAACATTTTTCATCTGGCTTTATTTATTCTTTGTTTTATTTTGTTGTTTTTTTGTCTGTATGTATGTGTATGATATTTTTGTTTCTTCTACTTTGTTAGAACTAAAGACTGTTTCTTCCTTTTTTAAATCTCTTAGAAATACAGGGAACATAAAGAATGAATCTGTATATAGTCCTCCCCCTCTATGGAGAGGAATCTGTTTCAGGACTTCCCACAGTTACTAAAATCCTGCAAATGCTCAACTCTTTTTTAAAAAATGGCATAGTAGTTGCATGCAAGCTATGCACATTCTTTCAGATACTTTAAATCATCTCTAGATTATTTACAATACCTAACCATGTAAATGTCATGTAAACAGTTGTTTCATTGTACTATATTGAAATAACAAGAAAAAAATCTCTACATGTTTAATACAGACTCAACCATGGTAGGCCAAACTACATAATATATGTTAGTAGCAATATAACATTTTTTTCAAATATTTCTGACCTGAGGGTTGGTTAAATCCACAGATGTGGAACCTGAAGATATAGAGAGCCGACTGTGTTTCCTATAAGTTTTAGCTGAATTTTGTGTACACAGGAGGCATAGGCTATTGCCAAGCTTCCCAGGAAGCCACTTATCATAATTCTCAAATAAACTTGAAAATTACCTTGCACCAGCCATTCAACTTGTGTTATCTCATCTCATGATTATAAATGAGTGAAACCCACAAGATTCAGTTCAGTTTGATTAAGCATCCCAGAAAGAGCAGCAGTTTGATATAAAGAGTAATTAACCAGTAGATAAAGGCTAATGGATGTCCCCAAATCCCTAAAGAGCTATGGGTTTTTTTCTTTCAAAAAGAAAAGACAATCTTCGTCATTCCAAAGCAACCAAAAAGTAACCCATGCACATCATGATTACTTTTACACATTTTTGAATAACACCAAGCTCATGATAACTTACTAGAAAAATTACTTAATTCCAAAATAAGTAACTGGAAGTTTCATTTCATCTCATTTTTTAAAAAGATAGACTTAATTTCAGGTGTTAAGATCTGAAGAAAGAAATCTCATTACCCATAAGTATATATTAAACACTTACAGCACTGGATCAGTGGTCAGGCCTAACATAATTCAGAATCAAGGTAAAAAGACTGATGCATAGAAAAAACTATGTGTATATTTTGTGATCAATGTAGAAAAATTTGCACAAATTGCCTGACATAGAGAAACAATGGAAGAGAGACATTTCATATATGCCTTTAGCCAAATAGAAATTTAATATTTTTAAAGTTAATTCTGGCCTTTCAATCCTATCTAATAAAGAGGGAATATGCTAATTGACCCTACACAATTGCAAATATAGAGGCACCCACAGCCAATAAGTATGGAATATGCTAATTGACCACCCCATCCTTAAAGATGGCAGCACTCACAGCTACAAGGTGGTGGCACCCAGTCCCCTCTGCCCTGCTGGGGTGGTAGGCTCATGGCAAGGCTCCATGAACCTACCTCCAGAGTCCTCCAATACCCTCAGCCCCCCAGACGCTCAGGGCCAGCCCAAGTCACAAGCAAGTTTCGGATGGTGGTCTGAGGCTCAGGTAATCAGGGCCACTTGAGGCTTGCACTGCTGACAGTGGCAGCAGCAGAGGTGTGATGGGGCATCATCTTCCCCTGATCACCAGGTTGCCTCCCAACTCTGAAGGTTCCCAGACTGTGAGAGGGAGCAGACTGGGCAGAGAACCCCTCCTCCAGTGCATGAATTTTCATGCACTGGGCCTCTAATTATTAGATAAAATAATGTTGCTTGTAAAAAAGGAAATGTTTCTTTCTTGCTATATAGAGACCAGAAATCTCTCCAACTGAAAGACACATAACAAAAAATAATTTCTACATAAATTTTCTGTATACAAATATTTCTGAAGTAAAAACTTTTAATTTGATGTGAACCATAGTGACAGTACTCTCTATTGTTCAATTAATGTTCAGTTATAGAGTACAAAATCCACTCACACTAATTGAAATAGAAAGTGATTTATTACAAGGTATCTGATGACTTAGAGAATATTTGTATGAACTGAAGAACAGGCTATTATTTTATCAGGCAGGAATCACCTTTACAGCACATTATAGAATGGGGTCACCCATCCTTGAAATGTTATTAACAAGGAGATCAAGTATAACCACCCATAACCCATTCCTAACTGTATGTATAACTAGGAGCTAGATAACACTATCTATCTAAGATACTACACTATACTATCTAAGTTACATTTAACTTCACATTAAACGTAAGCAAACAAATACCAAGATTCAGCAAAGTCAGCTCTTGAACCCACATTAGAGCAGAGTTGGGGCATCGTTAAGGAAAAGGGCACATAGGTGGGAGGCCTAGGGGTGAGAAACATGGATCGCTCTCAGAAGAGAAAATTCCACTCTTTAAATGTGTATGCCCCAAACTCATATGTTCAGGTCCTAATCTTAGTAACTCAGAATGTGACTGTATTTGCAAATAGGGCCATTAAACGGTAATTAAGTTAAAATAAGGTCACTGGGGGGGATCCTAATCCAAAATTATCGATGTCCCTATAAGATGAGACTCTTAAGACACATACACACACAAAGGGAAAAGGAAAACTGTGTGAAGACACAGGAGAAAGACAGGGAGACGGGCCCAGAAGAAAAGAAACAGCAACAACAATAAGTACTCCTGGTATAATATGAAAATTCCATGGAGAGATTTAACTCTATCTCTGCCAGGCTGAGTTTCATACTCAAGGTCACAACACACTATACAAAAAGAACTAACTATAATGGAAACTTTAAAAAATTGGGTAGTTGAAGGTTATGGCATCATTAATAATCAAAAGGAAACACTGTGTGTGTGTGTGTGTGTGTGTGTGTGTGTGTGTGTGTGTGTAGAGGTGATATTGCTAATATGTATATACTAGAGGCCTGGTAAACAAAATTTGTGCACTCAGGATCCCTCAGCCTGACTTGTGCCCTCTCGCAGTCCAGGAGCTCTCAGGGTATGTCTGACTTATGGCTTATGCCTAAGCCGGCAGTCGGACATCCTTAGCACTGCTGCAAAGGCGGGAGAGGCTCCCACCACCACTGCTGCGCTCACCATCCGTAAGCCAGGCTTCTGGAGCACTGATCACCAGGGGCAGCTCCTGCGCTGAGCATCTGCCCCTGGTTGTCAGTGTGTGCCATAGTAATCAGTCGTCCTGCAGTTTAGTCGATTTCCATATTAGCCTTTTATTAGATAGAACTACCAATGACTCTTACTCAAAACAACTTCTACAAATATCTTATAATTAATAAGAAATACAGAAAAACCTAACAATGGGGCAAAAAAGAATACCACGCATCACACACACAAGTGTGCATGCACACACACAAACACAATAAAATATTTCATGGAGATTCATAATGTCAATAATTCAAACATGTATATTGAATATACAAATATGAGGAAATGTGTACAATTATGTAATTGAGGTAATGGATGTACATGGATGTACATGATTTTCTTATATTCATAAGGGATATTCTAATATTTATGTAGGACATGTTTTCCAGATATTTGAACAAATTTCCCAATTCATTATCACATATACATAATCTAGTAAATTATAAATTTCTATGTTCTTTAATGCTCCCACTTGATTTTTGTGTGGCGAGATGTATAGGCTGACTCTTTTCAATATTTCATTATTTATATTTTGAATGTGCAAATCTAAGGTGATTTTTATGTTAAATGTCATTATTGGTTATAATTCATACACACTGTCTATAATGAAAAAAAGTCTCATGCCTATTGATAATATGTTATATATGATACTACTCAATTTTATTACATGCCTGTATGCTTGATATTTCACAAAGCAATTAGAGTTATGGAAATTGACCCTTTTTCTGTTGTTTCCATAGCTTTGTGACAGAGCAATTCTATCACGAATGAGTGCATAATTTATTAAAAATCAATAAATCTTGTATTGGTGCAGATAAATGTGAATGTTAACCTAATTGCAAATTGCTTTAAGTTTTTAGTTATTCTTTTGATTCATTATCACCAACACTCACAGATAAAACCTTAATGTATTATCTTATTATGCCAAATGAATTTTACAAGGTAACATTTCACTCTTTATGTTAAACATTAAGAGGATGATTATGTGCTTTAATATTGCTGTTGGGTCAGATTCTGATGGGAGATATCTTCTTTGCTTGATTTCTGGAGACCCATTGTCTGTGAGTTCTCAATAGTCTCTATGTCTTTAAGTGAAGAAGTTTGTTTCATACCATGACTCTGGGTGAATGAAGAAGGTAGCATGCTTCTGAGGTAGTTTGGAATGAAAACTCAGAAAATAAAGCTACTCACAGTTGTTTGCTAAGACTGGAAATTTTCCCAGACTGTACATTTCTTATTCTAGTTTTTAAACTTAGCTAAATTCATAGCCTTAGCCGTAGCCAGGATTTATTTCTAAATTTGGTGTCTGGCAGAAATACTGTGCAAAATGTATTTTGTGCTTTGCATCATTTACTGCATATTTAGTGTGAGAAGATAAAGTATTTCCTTTAGATGTGTGTGTGTACTTTGTGCTTTCATTTTCCATTAGTCATTATCTTCCACTATTTTCGAAGAAAACTAACTAAAAGAAAAAAAATCGGATCTGCTACATTAACTTACATTGATTCAATGGTAGCTACAGCCAAGGCTGTTAAAATGAATACATAATTATCCTATTGTGAGTTTTTCTAAAACAAATGTCTATACACAGAAGAGGTTGATTGGCCCATAAGGCTGATGTTCTGATTTTCAGAGACCTTAGAAATGCTGGGTTCTCTGATTCTTTGCTCAATATAGAAGATTTTGGCTCTAGCTGGTTTGGTTTAGAGGATAAAGCATCAGCCTGCAGATCAAAGGTTGCAGGTTCAATTCCCGGTAAAGGCCATGTATCTCAGTGGTAAGCTCGATCCCCAACCCCAGCTGGGATATGTGCAGGAGGCAACCAAATGATGTTTTTCTACCTCTGTCTCTGCCTCTCCTTTCCAGTCTCTCTGGAAATCAATGGAAAAATATCCTTGGGTGATAATTAACAATAACAAAAAATATATATGATATTTTGTGGTGTTTAAGTTTTAAAAAATTATCAGTTGGTTTTCTATTCTGCATTATCCAATTCCTTTTGTATTAAGGGAGTTTTAGCATTACAAAGAAAAGGTGGTGGTTGACTGCAGAGGTACAGCACAAGGAAGGGTAGAAAAAGCTGGCATCTATTAAGCACCTACTATATATGCAATGTGATGCATTCATTATTTAGGGAAGTTATCAATAGAACAATACTGTCACATTTTTTTAACACCATTTTTTGTCACTATTTTGGGTCCCAGGTACACAAGAAAAGTACACTCCTTGCCTATAGCTGGCTTATGTTACAGTACAGTAAAATGCAAGCAAACAAATAAGTATAATGACTCTGCCATAGTAGAAGTAAGTTGAAAGACTAGAAAGAAAAATGTGTAAATAAATTCGTCAAGAGAGTCAGGAAATTACGCAGAGGCAGTGATCTCTAAGTAACATCGCTTATGATGGAAAAGGATCTGCCAACTAAAAGAGGGACTGCAGGGGTGTCCAGATACCAATAAGTCAAAGCACAGTGCATGAAATCATCTGTTGCAGGGCGAGAACAACTAGGAATTTGATTCTAGTTGATTGATGGGGGCATGGGGTAAGGTGGTTTACTGAAATGGCAAGTAGGGTCCTGGTAATGGAGCTTACACACAGTGTTAAGGAGATTGTACTTCAATCTGCAAGTTAGAACTATTGGAAAATGTCAGCATTGTACTGATACATAAATATTTTCATTTCAGAAATCCAATCCTAGCACTGATATAGATAAAGAGAATACATGCCACTAATGACAGTAAGATCATTGGAAATACTATAAAAGGTCAAGTCATTTCTGATTTTCTTTATGTAGCAATTTTATGCATTTGTTGTCCTCACAATTTATCAAATTTTATGCTCAAGAAAGTTCTCCTTTCTCTTCTCGTTATCTTACCTAGCTGGCTTGGCCTTCTCTGGTTTGGTTCAAATGTTTTGATTTATTTGAGAGAGAGATGAAGGGAGAGGAGGAGGAGGAGAGAGAGAGAGAGAGAGAGAGAGAGAGAGAAACATTGATGAGAGAGAAATATTAATCAGCTGCCTCCTGCATGCCCTGTACTGGGGAGCCAGCCTGCAGCCCAGGAATGTGCCCTGACTGGAAATCAACCCTGCGACCTCTTGGTGCATATGTTGAAGTTCAACCACTGAGCAATATCGACTGGGCACCTATAGGTCTTTTAAGACACTGGTTGATGAAGAAGAATTGGAAGACGAATAAAAGAAGCTAGCAAGTAAAGCTATTTTTAAGAGCCTTGTATAAAGGATAAAGTTTCAGGGAGAGTTTATGAAGGTAGGAAGAGAGGATATTCTCATATATTCTCATATTCTGAGAACTCACAAGGATAAAAGATAGAGGAGAGAAAAGGGAAGTACCTCAAGTAAACTAGAGAATGAGGATAGAACTCACACAAAAAGGTTAAATTGTATTTTTAAATAATCAGATTTAAAAAGTTATAGTCTCTCTTTCATGACGGCTTCAATTAAATTAGTCATTTTCTTTTTCAGATCCAGGAGATTGATATGAGATAAACTGAGTATGTGGGTCAGAGCCTACTACGCTGCTGAACACTGCCCAGAGCCCTGGAATAATAGGTATGTGTCTGGCTCTTTGTGAGGAATGAAAAAAGAGCCTATAGTCAGTGTTTATTAAAAGAGGATGATTTATTTCAGCACTCAACATTTGTGAAATCATTCTATAGTCACTGGCATACAACTAGTATGCCACATCTTTATTTGTAGATTTTATAAAATTAATAAGACATCTTTTACTTACTGATTGATTTTAAGAGAAAGAGAAACATGGATTTTTTTATTCCACTTATTTATGCATTCATTGGTTGTTTCTTCTATGTATTCTGCCCAGATATTAAATCCACAACCCTGGGTTTGTGACGCAGGCTTTTATGACGCACCAGCCAACTGAGCTACACAACCAGGGTCCAATAGGGAAGATGTTGGACTTACTATTCAGCTCAAGTACATTGATTACATTGTTTTTTTCCTTCTTTTGTTCATTGTTTTACTGGTGGAATCTAGAATAAATAACCTAGCAAAGTTTGGTGTAGTTATCAAAGTAGGAGCAATATTTCTTGCAAAGATTTAGGGAGGGACTTGAAAATATTATATTTTCAAGGTATTAGAATTAATAGTTTAGAAAAAAATCATTTCTTAGCCTTCTTTTTCAATGCAGTTTCTAAAATTTGTGCTGTATCATTTTTGTTGTTGATGCTATTGCTTGTTTCCAATGTCTATTGATTTTTTCTAATGTATCAGGTAGAAGCAAGGTGAATTGGGTACATCATTTACTTAATTCTCACATCAACAGGTATGTCAGGTTATTGATTATGGTCAGGAGTTCATAAGTAGTATATCTTAGAACATTACATTGTTTTAATAATTCTTGTTATATGAGGGACTTGTCTTTCTCAATATAGCAAAATTAGACTTAATATTTTCATTTTAATTAGTTCAGTCAACATATTTTTGTTTGTGCCAAGAAGCATGCAATATTTTGATATTTATTAGTAAGATATGTATGTATGGTCACTATGTGAAGGGCAATAATCATGCAACACTGACACCGACTCATGTGTGATAGAAACTGAGTGCAAAACCCATGATTGATGTAGCATTTGTCATCACAAATGTAGATGTGTTCATAAGGGTGGGAGAGTAAAGGTGCAGTGGGAATTTTTATTTTTAGGGATTAGAGTGTGCATTACACCAGTAAATGAAATTCCTTGGGTTACTTATGAAAAATATATGTACTTATAGTCATTATAACTCCCCCCAAGGCACTTTTAGCAATATGGGATACTCAGGAGCTAAGCAAGTTGGTAAAATTCGGGGCAGGGCTCAAATATATGTACACATTACTGAGCTCTCTGGGAATAGTAAATTTCAGAGAGCCAGCTGCTGATTTTGTTCCTGACTGCATACTCTCTGTGATAGGCAATAGGATGTGAAAAAGAGAGGGCGCAAAATCTACAGGGTAGCCATAAAACCTCTGCAAATCTTATGAGACCAGGGTTTTCATATGGGAGGTGGGAATGTTATAGAAGAGTTAATTTACCTCCAAGAGTCAAAACTAATTAGTGCCACTATGATGAAGATCTTCCTAAATTAAAACCTAAATGAGGGTACCATGTCTAAATTTTAATAGAATTCTTTTCAGCAGGGAGAGGGGATGCCTGGCTTCATAATACTGCTATCTTCAGTTGGTGATCCCAACTAAAACTCTCCATTGGAGAAAGTGCAACACAGGCTACACATACGTGGGTTTAAAAAAATTAGAATTGTGAACTCTTGAACAGTTTAATTGAGCATATCAATGTCATTATTTTAGTTTCTGTATATATGAGTGACTCCTGGACATAGGTAATTTTGAGATGATTCAGAGATGCTATTTAAACTCAGCAAATATCTAGTGTAATTTCTAGCCTATAATTTAAGATAGTGTAATTACATGTTAAATATCTACAATAATGATTGCCTAATGAAGAGATAAGATATAATCTTACACAATTTTCAGTTTTATAAATCTGATCTGATGAAAGCAAGCTATCCTCTAAATATATTCCTTTCATTAAAAAATACAGTCATTGTTATACATATTGATTATTGATGTCAGAACATACAAGGATACTCAGAATGCTTAACAATTTAATCTTTAGGACATATTTCCAAGCTGTTATTTGAAGTCAAATAGCAAAAAAACTATAACTCTGGACTACAACAGTATTTCCGTGACAGATGAACCAGAAGATGTCATTATATTGCCCTCTGTTAGTCCAGTACCAGACCCAGAATTTCTCATCTGAGATTGGGAGAGTTTTCATGTGACTTATCTGTAGACACTCATAAATACTCTTTACTTTCTCTTTTGGATTGACATTTTATTGCTTAAAACATAACTTTTAACTTGTAGACATATTAAGTAGAATGAACCAGAAAGCTAGTATGTGCTTTGAACATATAATCACCAATAAAAATATTACCTTGCAAACTTGAGGCCTCATAACATCCATAGACTACTCTGAAAACACATTTTTATGGGAATTTGTCTTAGAACTATTTATTTGAGTATTCTTAAAAGTACAAATATTTATGGGAAAATATTTTGTTTATTATATAAGCATTTTGCATGTTCTTGCCATTTCTTAGCTAAGGTTCCTTTCCTTAGTGTATGACATTAAAACAGGAAGAGACATATGACATATTAATGCAAATATTTTTCAATTATTTGTACTTTAAAGGTATTGGTTTCACTGTTAAATGTCCCAATCAGAAATACCTAAAAGTGAGTCAATGAGTTGCTCTTAGTTCTAAAAAATAAACACCAATTTGAAGTATTCCTACATAGCCAGACTTCTGAATAGCATATTAGAAGGGACTCTAATATAGGATTCAGAATGCAGGTTGTGTGTGTGAATTCTTACTAGTGTTATCAGTGGAAGTGGGGTTCTTGAAGAATAAGCATTTTGGAGGCCCCCATAAGAGGATGAGCTATTTTTTTAGAAGCTTTATTTCTATGGAATTACATCCCTTCAGGTAAAGCTAAAATCAGAGCCAATGTTCAGAGTTTCCATTCCATGTTGGAGCCAGGTCTAGTACAGCATCAGACCAGTTGCAATCCATTATAGTTGATTGTGTCTGGGATCCATATGGCTATGGGCCATGTGGGCGAATGCCAGAGACAGAGCTTGGCCCAAGGAACAAGAGTCCCAAGAGTACAAGAGCTGAGAGCATAAGAGAGCGAGTTTCTTTGTTCAGGGGATTAAATATTCCAAATTTCCTTGCCCTCGCAATGGCCACTTCTATTCTGGCCAATGACCTTTGTTCTTAGGTGTGACTGACAGCAAGTACCTTCCCTATGCCATCCTGACTTTACTGGGCATGCATCTAACTCCCCTTTGTTGGACTTCTGAGGAGGGTAAAGTTATAGCTACCTGGTGCAGCTGTCCAAATGGCGTGCCTGTAATGGCCAGCTTCTCCCTTTGCTCCTTTCCCATCCTATCTAATAAAAGACTAATGTGCAAATGAACCACCACTCCACTACACCCACAAGCCATGCCCACCAGCCAATCAGGAGTAGCAATGCAAATTAACCCAACCAAGATGGCTGCAGCCATGGAATGAGCAGGAGAATTGGGTTTCCCTGGCAATGGAGAAAGGCAAGCTTTCCGCATACCCTGGCAGGCCCAGGCATCCACTCAAGGCTACAAAGTTTCAATTATAGAAGATAAATAAATCCCAACAAAAATGGCAGCAGCCATGGAACTGGAGAGGGTAGGAGGTTTGAGTTGCCCCCAGCGATGGAGGAAGACAAGCTTTCTGCATACCCTGGAAGGCCCAGGCCTCCACTTAAGGCCACAAAGTTTCAATTATAGAAGATAAATAAATCCCAGGTACCAGGGCCTCCTCTTGAGTTACCAGGGGTCATGGCCATCCTGCAAACCACCACGGGTCCCTTGCCCAGACCTCCCCACCCTGATCCAGGAGACCCTTCAAAGCAAAGCAATTGGCCCCCACCTGTGCACCAGGTCTCTATTCTACCTAATAAAAGAATAATATGCAAATTGACCATCACTCCAATACATAAGATGGTTGCCCCCATGTGGACAAAGATGGCTGCCCCCATGTAGACACAAGATGGCTGCCACAAGATGGCCAGCAGGGGAGGGCAGTTGGGAGGGACCAGGCCTGAAAGGGAGGACAGTTGGGGGCGATCAAGCCTGCAGGAGAGGGCAGTTAGGGGTGTCCAGGCTAGTAGAGGAGGGAAGTTGGGGGCAACTGGGCCTGCAGGGAAGAGCAGTTTTGGGTACCAGACCTTCAGGGGAAGGCAGTTAGGGGCAAACAGGCTGGCAGGGAACCAGTTAGGCCATCAATCAGGCTAGTAGGGGAGTGTTAGGGGGGGTGATTAGGCTGACAGGCAAAAGCAGTTAGGGGCAATCAGGAAGGCAGGCAGGCGAGCAGTTGGAAGCCAGCAGTCCTAGATTGTGACAGGGATGTCTGACTTCCCGTTTAGGCCCCGATCCTACCAGTTGGGCTTAAATGGGCAGTCAGACATCCCTTGAAGGGTCCTAGATTGGTGAGGGTGCAGGCTGGGCTAAGGGACCTCCCCCCAACCCCCATTCCCTGTGCACGAATCTTGTGCACAGTGCCTAGTTAATAATAATTAGCTAATTACAACAGTATCACTAGTAGTATACGTTGAGCTACATTTTAATCACTTAAATGGTTCTTGGGGACAACACAGCCTACCCTGTAAACTTAGAATTTGAGAGAAAATTAAGTGAATCAATATGTAAAATTTGTATATTGTCTTTCTTTATGCAGACCATAAATGGGTTATGGTTGAGACAGTGGTTTTTCCCAAATAGTCCATCTACTCTTCCACGTTTGCCAAAATTTTATTGGTAAAGCTTATTAGCTCCAATCAATCAGTTTTGAGTCGAAGTGATATGTGTCATTCAGAGGCAGGAGTCTGAAGAGACAATACCTAACCATGCAGCTATCTGTCTTTTCTTCAGGATTCTTGATGGAGTTTTGTTTAAATATGAGATGTAAGAGAAAAGGAATGATTACAAGGTACATGTCCTAAACAAATACAAGGATGGAGTTGCTAGCAGTTAAGACAAGGAGGGCTGTGCATGGGACAGATTTTGAGACAGATATTTGAAGTTTAGTTTTGGGCACTTAAGTCTGAGATGGTAATTATATGTCCAAGTTGAAATGTCATGGAGGCCTTTTGGATTTATCAGGGTAGTTTTTCAAAGAATTCTAGATTGGAGGAATGAATATGGAAGTTAATGTATGGTTGGTATCTACATGCATGTGACTAAGATTACCAAGTAATGCAATGTAGACATAGAGGAAGAATAGGGTTAGAGCACTGGGTCACGTCAACATTATGAGGTTAGAAAGAAAAGGAAGAATTAGCAAAGGCAACGTAAATTTCAAATAAATTCTAGAGGTGTGTGATATACTAAAAGTCAAGCTAAAAGTATACCAATAAAAAGCAGGTATCAACTATGTCAAATGATGTTGATTAATAGCTCAATGAAATTAAGGAGTAAGAAAATTGATCTTTGAATTAGCAAGGTTACATTCTCATTTTCTATTATTGTATAGTGAACCATCTTAAAATTTTAGGGCTCAAAACATAAATGTATTATTATCTCTTGTAGTTCTATGTGTTGGTTTGTCTCTGTTGGGAGATCCTACTTGGGATCTCTTACTTGCAATTGGATGGAAATTAGAAGCTGCAGCTATCTGGGAGCTACTGGTCTGAACATCCATGATGGATCACTCAAATGGCTAGCAGGTGATGCTGACTATAAGCTGAATGGTCCCCTTAAATTGTGTGGTAGACAGAACAGTGGCCTTATAGTTTTTTAAAATAAAAGGTGTTTAAAATTCCTACAGTTACACAGTAAAATAAAAAATTCCAAATTACTATAATTCACTTAAAAAATCTGGATAACTAAGACAAATGTATAATTACATTTTTTTTGTAATGTGTTATAATGCCCTAATCTATCTAATTATGAGACAATGAACCTTACTACTGAAATTCTTCCAATGCATAAACCCCATAATGGAAAAAAGTAGATGCATATATAATGTATTTCATTTTTTTTAGAATAACAAGAAGAGAATTATGAGCCATCTCAGATCTCTGTGGCTACTCCATTTGTAGTTTTGGTTGTTTTTCTTAAGATGCTTCTCAAATGTTGTTCTTCCATAAATTTGAGTAGGTAAACATTTTTAAATGGCTCTTTCAGCAATCATATAAGTAAGTTATATGTACACATTTTTCTTCTTTATTTAAACCCAAAATTTAATAAGCATAAAACAAACTTGAACTAACTCACTTGCTGCTCATGTAATATTACTTGTAATGTTAAACATAATTGGAGCTGTCCTCTTTTCACAGTTTAGGGCAAAAAATAGGAACAGATTATTCAAATGATTTAAAGTCTTTTGAGACATGGGACCTACAGCAATACTATAAATTTTGTTTCCACTCCAAGGTTAGTTGCAATGTTGGCCATGATTTAAAAACCACAGTTCTGTGGGAAATGACAATGATATTGAGCTCTGACAAATTGAATTGGTCTCAAGGTATTGGAGGATGACTAATAAATCTGCAACCCAATCCAGAAAATATTCTATACAAGATATTTTCTCTTATTAAAACACATGTGACACCTTAAAGTGCCAATACCATAGTTGTTTGGTTTACTGAAATTGTGTGTTTGGGAGCCATTTCATTCTTGTTATGATCAACATCCACCTGTCTATGCTTTGGATAAAGATACAAAGGGGTATTATTTTTTTCTGTCTTCCATGCAATATAGCATTTTATTTTTAATGTTGTCTCCTTTCAAGTATTGGCAAGTATTTTTACTACTGTGTTTTGTGTAGGATTTTTATGTCATGGAAGGGAATACTATGTTTTCATAAGACTCACAGGAATATGAGTTAAAATCTGCCATTTTACTACTATACTTCCAAAATACACAAACACTCTTACTGAGATCAGAAAGAATAAGATGACATGTCTAAAACATAATATGCATGTAAAAAGAGATTCAAAGATGGAATATTATGGTAACCTATAGTTAACAAGGCTTTTTAGAAATCTATTTTTATAGTAATATTATTACCTGTCAATATATTTTCATAGAATATGTCTTCTTAAAAACATTCAAAACCCATCTCAGAAACTTTATCGCCTTTACTCATTGATTTATTGCTATATTTGTAAATACTGGAGTTATTATGGCTTATTTACCATGTCTGACAAATGCTTTGTGATCCAGCTCATATACCTTGTCTCTCACAAAGGATCCCCTATTGCTTCAACTCAACTTACATCTATCTCTGCTTTAGAGACTCCAGCCTTTAGCTGTACAGTTCAAATTTTATTATGTAGAGTCCTAATTTTATTTTGCAATAAATAAATAATTTAGAAAATAGATGGTAAGTTTAATAGATTATGTCTAATATTCCTTTAACTTCCTATCCTGTCTTCTTGGTGAAGTTTTACTTGACCACACTAAACTATGTTATTTACTCCCTCACAACCATGGAGCATTTTATATTAGTATCTCACTTTCCATGTTCCTTGTTATTAATATTGTAATTTATTGTTCACACTAGAGGCCCGGTGCATGAAATTCGTGCATGGGGGTATGTGTCCCTCAGCCCATCCTGCACCCTCTCCAATCTGGGACCCCTTGAGGGATGTCCAACTGCCTGTTTAGGCCCAATCCCAGGAGGAGATATCAGGAGTATAAGAGTGTAAGCCTCTGAAAGTTCCCACTCTGAACAGGCACTTTTGCTCATACTCAACACTTTATTTCTTCCCACATTCCAGTGGCTATAGGAAACCCTGGCCAAGATCAAATTCAGTGGTGCAGGACGTACATTGTACCCTGAGAAGGAGCGAAGTGAATATTTGCTGAGAAGTACTCTAACATGCCAGATGAGCTGTTAAATAATATTTATTTTTTAAATTATATATCTCCCCAATTTTCTAAACTAAAGATACATTAATACTAATATATATATATATATATATAAAATTTAAAACAAAACAAAACAAAACAAAAAAAACCCAGAAGGCCCATTAAACACATTCTACTCAACATAGTAAAGAGATAAATGCTACCTATTTTCTTGTCTGTACAGAAAAATACTTTTCTATTTTACTTTTAAGCAAATAAAAGAGATGACTCTTTATATGAGTTTAAAGTATAAAAAACTGAGAAGTTAAATGGTATTAGAAACAGTATCAGAATTGGGGAAGAAGCTGTAATACTCATACAGAGATGGACATGTGTAAATCTGAAGGGTGCAGTTGTGCATTATTTTTAAGGTCCTTGGTTAAGGCAAGAGAAAGAGGACAGACAGTATGAGAAGATTTCCAGTCCCAGTAAAATGGAAAAGTTCATAGGAAAATGTTCAGTTCTCCAGGGACTTGGCTGAGAATAGAATGTAATCCTTATTTCTTTATCTGATACCTCTCTAGAGAAAGTATCCCTACTCATTCTTTAAAAAATATAGTTATTGATTTCAGAAAGAGGGAGAGAGACATAAAAACATCAATGGCGAGAGAGAATCATTCATCTGCTGCCTCCTGCCCCCACCCCTACTGGGGATTAAACTCCCAACCCGGGCATGTACCCTGACTAGGAATTCAACTGGTGACCTCCTGGATCGTGGGTGGACACTCAGCCATTGAGCCACACTAGCCGAACCAGACTGAATCTTATGATTTAAATCTCTTTAGTAACAGCAAGTACTACCGTTGTAGAGATTCATTCCTGCTTTGAAAGATGGGCCATTCTAATTCATTCACAAGTAGCTAAGCTACTATAAAGAATACACTTGGGGGAAACAAGGGATCAGTCATAAAAGAACTCTTATGGTGCCCAAAGTGCCACTTCTATCCACCCACTCGTTTGTAATTGTTAGACAAATAATAATAAAGAATTTGGCCCCTGACAGTATTTTAGCAATTAAAATTCTAATGTGCATGCTGCCAGCTGTGGAAATGGGCTTCTTGGCTTCTATTTTTTAGTTACTTACAACAATATGATTAATTACTGAACCATAAAACAGACAAAACTAATGAAGAGATGGGATGCTAAGCTGATGGTGCAGGTGCACATTAGTTGTGACTGCCACCTGTGGCAAGTCTCTCCGACGCACATCAGCATAAGCACTTGGGATGCTTTTCAGAGCAGCAGTGAATCCAACAGACTGGCTGCCAGCAAACTAGAGACCTAGCTGCATCCGCCTCACAGGCCACCTTCAGCCCTGTTGTGTAAGATAGTGCAAAGAATGCAGTCACTATGTTTATCCTTCAGAAAATCCCAAATAATGTGGCCCTATTTACATTCCCAAGTATATGGGGACATAAATTAAAAGGATGGATATAATATATAGTGAGAATACTTTGCCATACCAAAATATTCAAGTTTGTTTTCCCATATATGAATCATTATTTCAAGAAAATAAGGTATTAGCCACAGGTTACTTCTTAGTTTCTGTGTTAGAAATGCAATTAGAAATTTTTTGAAAGCAACAAAAACAAGATTTACATGCAACAGTTTAAAAGTCAATTTTATGTGATGACTCACTTGAGTCTAACTGAACCACTGGGAGGTAGGTCAAATCAGGTATTTGCATTAAATTTATTTTATCAATGAGAACATAAAAGCTGATTTTGTGGTCAGGAGGGGTCAATGGGAGAAAAAGCAGGGCATCTGTAATATTTTCAACTATAAAGATAAATTTAAAAAATAAATAAAATAAAATACAGTGTAGCCATACTATGAAATAGTGTGCAAGTTTTAAAATAGAGAACAACGTACATAAAACTGCTGGAGAACTGTGCATCCTGTATTATGAAGAGAACAAAATAAGTTCAGAGTAATATTTGTGCATGATCCCATTGTGTAACCCCTACGCCCAAAACTCCACCTTACAAATTCTGTGGATGTGAACACAATGGGGAGAATACATATTAAACTACTGACATTGTTTCCTCTGGTGGAATGGGGTTGAAGGGTTTGGGAGGGACATTGTTATCTTTTCTCTTCTACATCTGTATTGACCTCCCCCCTTTTTGTAATGATTTTTAAAATTAACACAAAATGAAAAACTTGAAAGTTAATGTTTAACTCCTTACAGATGAGATAATATGTTGAGTAAAGTGACATATTTTCAGCTAAAAAAAAATCATATCAAAGTAAGTTTACCTGATGCTTGCTTGTCTCCTAATATGATGATTTAATGGAAGGAATCTTCATTTTGAAGCTCAGCTCAGTTCTCACTAAGTGTGGGCACTGGTGAAGTTAACCTTCATACACTCAGAGTCCACATATGCAAATGTAGATATAACATTGTCTCTGATGTGCATAAGACAATTGAATGAAGTCATAGGTCTAGCACAAGATGCAGTATCTGGCACTTAATAGAATGACTAAGGCTGTTAATTTCCTATATTTTCCAACTCTAATAAGTTATTTATGCATTCATTCCTGTACTTATTTATATAATGATTTGCTATTTAAAATATGGAATTTATTTATTTATTAGAGCCATGTCAATTATGAAAACTAAATATTATCCTTTCATATTGCCAGACACCAGGTTCCCCTTAATATATCCTATGTAAATTCTCCCTGTCTAAAGTAAGTACTTATTAAAGTTAAATTTATATTTAAAATCAAACAAAAGGCCAATGTTCTTCATAAATTTAGATGCAAAACTTCTAAACAAAAGTTTGCCAATTTAAATCCTAAAGTATATAAATATTAGAGGCCCATTGCATGAAGATTCCTGCAATAGGCCTTCCTTCCCTTGGCTGTGGGCACTGGGACCCAGGCCTTCGCTCTGGTCCCTGCCTTTTGTCTTTGCTCCAGCAGAGTCTTCACTCTGTCCAGAGTCTTCAGTTTTTGCTCTGGCCAGAGCCTTTAGTCTTTGCTCTCTCCAGAGAGCCACTCCTGTAGCTTCCTCTGCCCCTGACTCTCTCCCTCATAGCAGACATCCCACCCTGCCTGGCCACTCCATGCCTGCATGTGTGTTACCCAGAAGCCCAGAGCAGCTGGGGGGTAGGGCCATCATCATGTTTGTTGTGTTAATTAGCATACTCACTCATGATTGGCTGATGGGTATCGTGACGTGATGGTCAATTTGTATATTTCCCTTTTATTAGTATAGATATTTCATGACCAAGTGGAATTTATTTTAGGAATTCAATGTTAATTCAATTCTTAACATTTGGAAAGTAATCAGTGAAATAGACTCTATCAGCAAACTAAAACAAAAGTCATAAGATTATCTCAATAGACACACACACACATACACACACACACACACACACACACACACACACACACACAATGAAATTCATTCAAAGGACCTAAATAGACACTTTTCAAAAGATGACATACAGAAGGCCAAGATACATATGAAAACATGCTCAAACTCAATCATCCGAGAGTTGCAAATCAAAATAACAATACCATCTCACACCTGTCAGAATGGCTATCATTAACAAACCAACAAACGACAAGTGCTGGTAAGGATGCACAAAAAAGGAACCTTCATGCACTACTGGTAGGAATGTGGAGACACTGTGGAGAACAGTATGGAGTTTCCTCAAAAACCTTAAAATGGAACTCCCATTTGACCCAGTGATCCCACTTCTAGGAATATATCCCAAGTAAACAGAAACACCAATAGAAGGTTTATATGCATCCCTATGTTCATAGCAGGACAATTTATGATAGCTAAGATTTGGAAACAGCCTAAGTGCCCATCAGCAGATGAGTGGGTTAAAAAACTGTAGTATATTCACACAATGGAATACTATGCTGCTGTGAAAAAGAAGGAATTCTTACCATTTGCAACAGCATGGATGAAACTGGAGAGCATTATGCTAAGCGAAATGAGATAGAGGAAGTTAAATATCACATGATCTCACTCATTTGTGAAATATAATTAATATAAACTGGTGAACAAAAAATAGAACCAGAGTCATAGAAGCATCAGACTGTCCAACCTATGAGGGAAGGTAGGGAGTGAGGGGCTAAAAGGTCAACCAAAGGACTTGTATGTATGCATCTGAAGATAACCAATGGACACAGACAATACTGGGTGAGGGCATGTGCCAGGGTGTGGGTTAGGGTTAGGGTTAGGGTTAGGGGCAGCAAGGGAGAGGCCAATGAGGAAAAAAGGAGACTTATGT
Source organism: Antrozous pallidus (assembly GCA_027563665.1). Taxonomy (NCBI): domain Eukaryota; kingdom Metazoa; phylum Chordata; class Mammalia; order Chiroptera; family Vespertilionidae; genus Antrozous; species Antrozous pallidus. The sequence continues at coordinate 64,235,554 of CM050521.1, forward strand.
AATATAAGAAAGAATTAAAAAAATAAAAAGGGGGGAAAAATTCAAAATCTATTTCTGTTTACAAAGAGAGAACTCTGCAAAGTAAGAGAAATACTTTCCCTTTATTATGTTAACATATTTTTAATTGAATACTTGATATCCTATGGAGAACAGTAGATACAGAGATCATTTGTATTTATTTCTGGAAATAAGCCTGACTTTTCTTATTTCAGAATATTGGTTTAAAATGTTGTCATCTAGTCCAGATTTGAACTGAGTAGAGGTGTTATTGTTGCTATTGTTACCTTCAGTGCCCAACAGGATTCAAATCATTGAAGTGATTTCTCATGCTTGAGGTGAGACCTAAGTTACCAGAGAGCGTTTTTCTCAGTGTTCCTGCTCCAACATCTGTATGGCACAACTGACACACAAAGCGTCTCTCTCCACAAGGAAGGGCTCTTGCTTCTTCTCCTGGGAAGACTATGATTGCTTGTTGCTTATTGTTTGGTAGGCTGGTGGAGGGGGGCCAGAGGCAGTTCTCTTTTGCCATGGTCCAATCTCAGTCTCGGTATCTGAATGCCTAGGTCTCATAGCTACAGCTTTCTACCAACCCTGTGCCTCCTGCAATGGTTGCCAATGCCTACCTATAGTGGGTCTCCTGCAGGAAAGATTGCCATTCCTCTGCTCCAGTACTGAGACCTTGAGTGCTGCTAATAGAGGAGCTCCTGCAGAACTTTTCCTACCATTTCCCTGGGAGAAGAGGTTTTGTTTCTACTTCCTTTCCCAATGCAACAGCAGCTATTAACCTGTGCCCTGAGGGGGACAGAACTTGTTGTTCTTCACCAAGCATCTTAAGGTTGTCTGTTTTTTTGTTAACAATTCACAACCTCAAAATTAACCAGAATGACTTGCAGTGTTTTTTTAAAATATATTTTATTGATTTTTTACAGAGAGGAAGAAAGAGGGATAAAAAATCAGAAACATCGATGAGAGAGAAACATCCATCAGCTGCCTCTTGCACATCCCCTACTGGGGATGTGCCCACAACCAAGGTACATGCCCTTGACTGGAATCAAACCTGGGATCTTTCAGTCTGCAGGCCGATGCTCTATCCACTGAGCCAAACCAGTTTCAGCTGTTTTTGTGTTTTTGTTTTTGTTTTAATCTGAGTTAAAAAATACCCACAGACAGAGGAACCAAGATGGTGACACAGATAAACACCTAAAGTTGCTGCCCTGCACAATAATTTCAAAACTACAACTAAAAGACAAAATAGACATCATCCAGAACTACCGGAAAGCTGGCTGAGTGGAAATTCTACAAATAGAAGGAAAGATAAAATGACACTGAGACTCAGAGGAGCTGTGGAGAGAAGAGTTGCAGAGACACTGAGACAGAGAGGTGTGGAGGTGCACGCAAACGGAAAGGGTGGGCGGCTGAATACCCAGCTGGTTTTCTCAAAAGGGAAGGGAGGCAAAGGCTTCCCACTGCACTGATCCCCAGTTCCGTGTGAGTCTCGGGGAACCCAGACTCAGACGGGATGAAATTGGACTGTCAGGAGGAAGTATACTGAAACTGGATTGTTGCAGAGGTGTGCAAGCTTATGTAGAGGGTACATAGCTGGCACTTTCATTTGGGAAGAGAAAAAAAAAACACACCTCCGGACTGCATTGTTTTCCAGTTCTGGTTGAGACTTTGGGTATCCAGGATTACTTGGAGGGAAACTGGACTGTCTGGCAGTGGGCAAAACTTGAGGGCAGCTTTCTCTCAGAGGTGTGTGCAGCCACTGCCATGGGACATGGAGACCCAGGCGCTGCATAACACGGGGCTGATGGGAAACCAAGGCCCATCCAAGTTGAGGACAGAGGCTCTCCCAGTGTAGACACAGTTGATTCTCACAGCCAATTTGCCTGGAGGTCAACCCCTCCCAGTGGTAACAATAACAATATAGGCTTAACTACAACAAGACTGTGTAGCCCATAAAGGGGTGCACCAAGAGTATCCACCTCAGGTAACTGGGGAGGCTAAAGGACACCTACCACACAAAGCTACCCGACCAACTCAGGGAAGCAGCCAAAATGCGGAGACCAGGAAACCGATCACATTTGAAAGAAATGGAGGGGAAAAAATGACTGAACATAGAATTCAAAACCACAGTTATAAGATTTTTCAAGAGGTTTCTAGAAAAGGCTGTTAAATTTAACGAGATCCTTGAGGATATGAAAAAGGACCAACTAGAAATTAAGCAAACACTGAATGAAATAATATATATATATATATATATATATATATATATATATATATATATATTATACAGAGACCTAAAAGCAGACTAGAGGACAGCAAGAATCAAGTCAAAGACTTGAAATTTAAAGAAGCAAAAACCACTCAGCCATAAAAGCAAAAAGCAAAAAGAATCCAAAAATACGAAGGTAGTATAAGAAGCTTCTGGGACAACCTCAAGCATACCAACATCCAAATTATAGGGGTGCTAGAAAAAGAATGAAAGCAAGATACTGAAAGCCTATTTGAAGAAATAGTGACCAAAAACTTCCTCCACCTGGTGAAAGAAATAGACTTAAAAGTCCAGGAAGCACACAGAACCCCAAACAAAAAAGAACAAAAGACAAAGAGAGAATATGAAAAGCATCAAGAGAAAATCAGTTAGTTACCTACAAGGGAGCACCCATACGATTGTCAGCTGATTTCTCAACAGAAACTATGCAGGCCAGACGGGAAATAAATATTCAAAGTGATGAATAACAAGAACCCACAACCAAGATTACTCTACCCAGCAAAGCTATCATTCAGAATTGAAGGTCAGATAAAGTACTTCACAGATAAGAAAAAGCTAGAGGAGTTCATCACTGCCAAACCAGTATTGTATGAAATGCTGAAATGTATTCTTTAAAAAGAGGAAGAAGAAAAGGGTAAAAATAAAAATTATAAACAACAAATACACATCTATCAACAAGTGAATCTAAAAATCAAGTGAATTAAAAATCTGATGAACAGGATAAACTGGTGAATATAATAGAATCAGGGACATAGAAAGGGAATGGACTGACAATTCTTGGGGGGGGGGAAGGGTATGGGAGGTGGAGGAAGAGACTGGACAAAAATTGTATACCTATGGATGAGGACAATGGCGGGGAGGTAAGGCCAGAGGGTTGGATGTGTACTGCGTGGAGGAGAGTTGGGGGGTGGGGGGGAGGTAAAAGAGGAACATTGTAATAATCTGAACAATAAAATTGTATTAAATTTTTTTAAATGGCCACATTGTCTTCACATTGGGCATGGAAATTGCATTTTACTCATTTTATGATAAGCTAATACAATTTTATTCCACAGTTAAAAAAAAATACCCAGAGAAACAAAACACAAAACAAAACAAAAAAAATCTACGCAAACATAAATCAAACTTTCATCTTGTGTTTTACCTTATATTTTCAAATATCAAACTTGAGGACATCAAAAGCAAAACAAAATCAAACTTAGGAATGCTGTGTTTAGTGAGTCCCCTTAAGCAAATTATAAAAATATTATACAAACTTAAATTGTTCTGTAATAAAAATGATTGACAACTAATCTAAATACCCAGACCTTAAAATAGGAAGTTTAAGAAAAGCTCTGATAAAATTAGTGAATATAACCAAAGGGAAAATCATTAAGTGACAGAGTGTTTTCTTTGAGGAATTCATTTGCTAATATGATGCTGGATAACTGTCAGGCAAGAATGTTCATTATTTCTTGGAATTTTTCTTCTTTTCTTCCCAAATTCTCAACTTATAACAGATGAAAAGTACTTTGTATCCTTATTTAGTCAAGCAGTCATCACTTACATTAGGTTTGACTACTTTTTAATGCATAGATGTATACAGATGTATTTTAGTTCTCAGTCTCTTAGATTTTTGCCATTTTATATACTATTGAGTACTAAACTATTCATGTAATTGTTGTAAACTGGGAAGATAAGAATTTACTGCTTTCTCATTAATGGTGTTCCTCATAAACTAGAAAATGAACTAATAGTAGGTATGTTTCTATGCTATTTCACACCTTTTTTTTGCTGTAATGCTTGGTTTATTCTTAGATGAATACTACCATTTGAAATCATTTCAAACCAGCATTAAGAGCTGTGATTATATTTGTTCTAGTGTTCCAAACTATTCCTGAATGTCTCCTTCCTGAGTTAAAACCCAGAAATGGCGGAATAGAACCCATGTCTAACGAATGATAGCAGTAGAAAGTAAGCACAAAACAAAGAAAATAATTGACCACTGTCCAGGAAAAATAAGTGGAATTCAAATGTCAAAAATTATGGATTAATAAAACCCAGAAATATGATTACATGGACTGATCTACATCCTTAATATTATGAAATTTTGAGTAAGCAATGTGATGGACAGATTCTCTCTAGTTATATGACTCGAAATGTAATGTCTTGATTAGGTAAACAAACTGGGTGATGGACTATCTAATGAAGGAGTTTTTACTTTAAAATTACTCAGATCAAAATAGTTCCAAAAAGCAGAAGAAGGAAAAAGCAAGTGAAGGCTTTAGTATTAATGCAGCATTTATTGTAGTGCCATCTGCTTAAAGTAATTTGCCCTACATATTTCAAATATATTCCCTATACACATCATATTTTTTAACATTGTATGTGTCAGCTCTTTAGACTGAATGCATTGAATCAGAAACAAACCAGTGACAATGTTTGGGCAATCCAATTACTTTCTCTTACCTGGATGTCACTTGTATTTTTTGATCTGGTGTTTGAGAAACACAATCACCAAAAACACATAAGTTATGTGCATTTTCTATTTTAACATGATACAATACAAAGCATCAAAATAATTCTGAATAAAGTTCGACATCATTTTGAAGCACAAAACAAAACTTTTGAGGTCACAGCATCATTCTGAATAAATTAACTGTTATAATTCACATGTGCAATGAGTCCATCTAATTGACAGAGAATTCCAGTTGATAGAATATCAAGTAAAGAAGATGAAACTATTTTAGTGTCTTTAGACATTATCTAATAGGTTTAATGGTTGTAGCATTAAACAGAGTACCTCAAAAGGTAATTCATGTTTATTTAAGAAATCAGAATTTGTTTTTGCACTACAAACCAATAAAAGGTGATTCTTAGTTTTAGGTGAAAAAAGAAGAAGAAGAAGAAACAGCTATGGAAATTATACCAGTGGATCCAATGTGTTTATGAACTTAGCAGAGTGTGAAAAAAAGTACGTTTGTTTATTCTTGCATTTATTTTCTTTGAACACATTCTCAGGGCTGTTCTCTCCTATTGCAGGATAAAATCTTGGACAGAGCCCATAGGTTTCGCTATGATTGACGGATATTAATGTATACTCTCACTTTTTCAGGTATTAAAATGTCCAAAATAATCAAAGATATTCTTATTCGTGTCGTTTAAAATGTCTCTACTCTCCTCTCTTCTGTTTCCGAACTTTTAATTCCACTGTATCCACAGTGCGATCGCTCTCAGGCTAAAGGGAAGGTGCAGGGAAGGAAAGATGGAGGGAGGTGAGTCTGCTTCTTTTCCCAGCTACATCTCACTCCAGGGCTCAGTCTGAGGAGGAGGGAAGGAAAGAGGAGAGTTAGATGTGAAAAATCCCTTTATGTGGCTTATGCTGGTATCCTCCTTGACAGAATATCCAAACACTAGCTCTTTCACTCACAGGCCTTCTCCTCTCCCAACCTTTTCTGTCTCTCTCATTTTATCATTTTTAGAGACCCTCAGATAACAGGACATTCCATATCCAAATCCAGGATTTCAGATGAAGCCTTATCCAAGTGATGGTTTAGCACCACCTTGTCAGCATCTTGCTCCTGGGGATCCACCTTCATTTAGGTCACCTCATTACAGATGCACCGCCATCCATTAATATGTTATTTTGTAAATTAGAAAGAGACACACATTCTCCAGCCAGACAAGGCCTAAGCTGGCATAATGAACACAAGCAGGATTTCAATATCCACTTGAACCTCTGTACAGGGCACCAACTGTGGCACCAGAAACCACAGCCCTGACTCTGCCTTTCCATAAAGGTGTTTTCAACCACTTTGTGAGTCCAACTCCAAATCCTAAGAAACTTCGATCTGTGCCCCAATGTGCTCCAAAAGAGCATCTTCCACATCACACTTTATTCCGTTGTTCTCAGTCAGGTAACTCAAGCCAAATATCTCCCTAGCCTTGGTATTTTTATAGCAAATCAAATAGTATCCCTTTTATTCTTCAATTCCAGAAGACATATTTCACTATTTCTAAGATGCATTCCTTTCCCTAAACCCTTGTGACATGGTTTAAGGTGAGGGTGAAACCCATTACCCATCAAATCTCTAATGATGGAGAAGGGAAAAAGAAATAGGGCATTGATGACTCTCTTCTAAGAAATTCTCACTTCTAGTCATTTTAATTTCCTCTTGTAAATTGATGAAATACGGTTTCTTGATGTATACTATTATAACAAGTCCTGTTTAAAACTGGCCTCTGCTCTTCTCAGCTTTAGGTAAGGCTATAAAAGCAGAAATTGCCTAAACTCTTTTTCTTATTGAATTCCATCCTATTTTTAAAATGTTTGGCAGAGATTGCTGCCTCACTTTTGAATTGAAAAAGCTGGTTTAAAGAACAATAATATCTACTAAAATTCTTTGAAAGAGAATTTTTTGGCCAAGACAAAAATAAAGCAACAAAAGTTAGTCACCCAATAGGCGACATACAGGGAGATCAGCCAAGGCAAAGAGAAGCAGGTGAAAAGGATTATGGTCTAGAAGTTAGACGAATAATTCGCCACAAATAATGCCAGGGTATCTAACTTTTAGCAATGAGTTTATGATAGAGAGTAACGGCTCTACATTTTAATAATGATTTTCTCCCTGTATACACAAAGGGATGTTGTTCACAGCCAAAACCACAATCAGATCCAAGCTATAATCAGAATGAGGACATTGGTGTTAGGGTCATCACAAAGCAACAAGTCAAAAATTAATGCATTCTGAAGACGAAATAGAGAAATCATACAAAAATTGTTTTACAACTCCTATTAATATCATATTTTAAACCCATGATATATTATTTTCCAGCCAATCAAGGGCCATTTATTGAATGCCATTCTAAGCATCATTCAAACCTAGGTACTAGCTAGAGGAACATTATGTTACAAGTTTGTCCAAGGTCACATTGCAGGGATGGAGAGCTTTGATATATTTTACTGGAACATATATTGTGTGCTGAATTCAGAAAGAAAAAAAAAACATTTGAAATTGTTATCAGCAATTTAATAGTTCTCCATGAGGATACCATTCCTATAATGAAAAATGAGGTGTATTCTACTGTCCTAATAATTTTATATAGTTTTTATGTTCAGAGTCCAACTAAATATGCGTTAGGTAGCATACTTTACGTATTTCAATATGCATTCACCAAAGCATGTGTTTGAAAATGCCAGCCCATGTGAAAGCTCATTCAGTAGAAACTAATGGTGTCCAGCAGAGAATAGAATAACTAATTGAATTTTGTAATGTAACCAGTAACATGATTTTCAGAGTGTGGTATTTGCAAACAAAGTGCTTTATTATCTGTAATGTCAACAGAGATCACCTCAAAGACGTCTTAAATCTTCTTTCATCTAAGTGCTTTCTGTTTAATTGCTAATAGAAAATAGGTATGCTCTAATGCTTTTGACATAAATATTTTGAGTGACATTTTTCCTTATAGCTTTTCTTTTGTTCCTAACATGTTGTTATTGTTGAATTGCAGTAATATCATACAGTGAGAAAGGCAAATATCCTACATTATTGGTAGATTTATAGATATTTTATGATATTGGAGGAATCTAGAGACCAAGACTCTGTCCATACTCTAACTTTCTCATGTAATTTATCTTACCACTGAAAGTTTTACTTTTTATTTAATGGAAATATTTTTATCTGCACTATGCCATTTAAACAAGCAAATAAAACCAAAACCAAACTAAATAAAGACAAATTTAAGTTAGTGCCTTCTGCTTAGACAGTAAATCATTGTGCAGATAAAATAATTTCTACAACCATTTAGCAAATATACATATGTATGTGTGTGTATATATATATAATCTGCTACATGTCAAGAGTTTGAGATTTTACACAACTTGCAAGCTAACAAGTTAGCCTGCCTCAGTTACATAGCTGCTGACAGAAGATAAAAGACTCACATGATCACATAGCCTGACAGATAACCTTACTAGTATGTTGAATTGCTCCCTAACCACTCTGTGACTTGCTTTATGCCTGCCACACACATTATGCCTTGTATGCTATGTATTATGTTTACACCAGAAGGATTATATGCCATTATTCTTTTTATTGTATATTTATTTCACTCTTATCAACAAATATTTTAATGGTTATATGCCAGGCTCTATGCTTGATCTTGAGACATTTATAATCTAACAATGAGTTATCTATGCAAATATATAATGGAATGAAATGCAGTTAAATGCTATAATAAAGACCAAGAAATATGAAGTGGCAAAAATTTATTCATTAATAATGGTGGGCTAAAGTATACTTCAACTAGAGGCCCAGTGCACTAAATTCATGCATTGGTAGGGTTCCTAGCAACTGCTGGCTGCTGGCTGGTGACTCCCTTCCCTGGCTGCCAGCATGCTAGCTGGGGTCTTTCTTCATTCTGTGCCTCCTCCTGATGATCAACACATGTAATAGCGAATGATCAAACTCCCAGTCAGTTGAACTCCTGAGGGGACACTTTACATATTAGGCTTTTGTATATATGGATAACAAATCTTGGTGGCTTAACACAGAGATTTAAAAGTGTCACTTTTCACTAACACCAATGTCCATTGCTGGTTGGCAATACACGGTTTACTCAGTTTGTTACTAAAGTTTTCAAAATATTTACACAACTATTGAAGCAGGCAGAAAGCTATTACATTTTGTACATGGAAATAACATCATTTACATCTTATTGTCTAAAAGAAGGATTTTAAAGGGACATATACATGGTAAAAGAAAAACAAGCATAGTAATTGTTAATAGCACAATTAACTATCACATGGATTGAATAGAAGAAAAAAATTGACTCTGCCTCTGAAGTCACATTAATAATCTAATGTAAAGATAATTGAAAATTAAATTAGATAGACTACTTGTCTACATTACTTACATGCATTTTTCTCTCTTCATTTCTTCAGGCATTCCTTGAAAGAGAATTCTTTTTTGTCTAGTCATTTTCTCTGATATAAATAAAAATATATATGCAAATACATGTATGTAGATATGCATATCTGATATGCATGGGTTAAGAATTTATCTCACAGAAGATATTTAATATTCACTGTATTCACTGTTATATTAGATTTATATGAAAACATAACTTGCTCTAAAAAAGACATTCAGTTAATGAGGAAATGAGGCTGAGATTGAAGGATACTTGTGAATCTTACAATTTGGAGTGATTAGAAAAATGGCTATACTAGTTTCTGCATGCCATGGTTTAAGAAGTACACCATAAGTGGATTGGATGGAGACAAAAACCCTATTGTTTATAGAGACAAGGAAACAAGATGCATTTGTGATATCATATATATATGGTGCATTTACTTGTAAACATTGTTAGATGCAATATTATTAAGAAACTAGAGGCCCAGTGCATGAAATTCATACACAGCCTGCACTTTCTCCAATCTGGGATTAGGCCTAAATGGTCAGTCGGACATCCATCTCACAATCAAAAATTGCTGGCTCCCAAATGCTTGCCTGTCTGTCTGACTGATTGCTGCTAGCCACTTCTGCCTGACAGCCTGATCACCCCCTAACCACTCCCCTGCCAGCCTGATCGATGCCAAACTGCTTCCCTGCTGGCCTGATTGCCCCTAACTTCCCTCCTCTGCCAACCTGATCAACTCTAACTACCTTCCCCTGCCCACATGATAGCCCCTAACTGCCCTTCCCTGCTGGCCTGTTAGCCCCCAACTTTCCTGCCCTGCTGGCCTGGTCACCTCTAACTGCCCTCCCTTTCCAGTGTGGTCACCTCTAACTGCCCTTCCCTGCTGCCCTGGTTGCCCCCAACTGCCCTCCCTTGCAGGCCTGGTCACCCCCAACTGCCCTCCCCTGCAGACCTGATCCTCCCCAATTGCCCCCCGCTCCCCCACAGGCTTGCTCACCCTAACTGCCCTCCCCTGCCAATCTCGTCACCCCTAAACTGTCTTCCCCTGCAGCCCTGATTGGCCCCTCCCTTGCAGGCCTGGTCTCTCCCAACTGTCCTCCCCTGCTGGCCTGATCACCCACAACTGCCCTCCCTTGCAGGCCTGGTCTCTCTCAACTTCCCTTCCCTGATGGGCTGCTTGCCCACAACTGCCCTCCCCTGCTGGCCATCTTGTGTCCATATGACAATGGCCATTTTTTACCACATGGGGGCAGCCATCTTGTGTGTTGGAGTGCCTGTAAATTTGCATATTAGGCTTTTATTATGTAGGATTGCTTTGCCAAACTGTTATTTTAAGTAACAGAAATCAGAAACTCAAACTCAGCTCCAATTAGGTAAAATGAAACACAAAAATCAAAAGATGCTGTTCTCTCTCTCCCCCTCTTCTCCCTCCCAACTCTCTGTCTCTCAACCTTCATCATTATTAGGTTTTCTCACCATCTTTGTTCACTTTACAAGTTCCCCATGTTGGAATAACAAGGACGAACTTAACCTGTGTCTCAAACTCAATTACATCAGGGAAAACAAGATTCTTTTACCCAACATGGCTAGAGAATCATTGTCTCCATAGACACATGCAATTGGAGAGTGATTCTTTTCCCTGTGAATGAACATTTTTTTATTTAAAAAAATGAAAAATAAACTTGAGTAAATGCTAAAAGAAAATGAACAGCAGTAACAATAAACATCTTGGAGACATTACAAACTCTCTCTCAAAACAAATGTACATGACCTGGTACCTAAGCGTGATAGTCAATTATATTACTTCAATTTCTTCAAATCAACTTCCCAGTTGGATATACTGTTTATTAAATATAAGTAATAAAATGTAGTAAAGCTCGGCAACACCAGTTTGGCTCAGTGGATGGAGCATCAGCCTGTAGACTGGAGGGTCCCAGGTTTGATTCTGGTCAAGGGCATGGACCTTGGTTGCGAGCAAATCCCCGATAGGGTGTATGTAGGAGGCAGCTGATCAATGTTTCTCTCTCATCGATGTTTCTGATTTTGTATCCCTCTCTCTTCCTCTTTGTAAAAAATTAATGAAATGTATTTTTTTAATGTGGGAAAGCTTAAAATATATTATTAAATTTTAATTGTAACTCAGCAACCATTTAGAGGTTATATAAACAAAAGATTATTTCAATTAGAAATAGTATATCTCTGAATATCCAGCATCATGGAAATGATCAAAAGAAAATTGACATTTAGTCAGTTTTATTTTCTTTAAGATCTTAAGAGACCACTTACCACAACACAGGTGGCGTCAGAGTCATCACTGGGTCTTAGTGAACTCATTGTGTGGCGGGGTTTGATGTCGCTCTCACATTCAAGAAAGAGCTTAAAAGGTTTTCAAAAATTAGAATACAATACTAACTTTAAGGAGTATAATTTTAAATTTTTCTAAACAAGTTATTTTAACTTTTTAAAAGTTTTATCAGAGACAGTAACAATATATAAAAAAACTTTAATTTATGAAAATAATTTGTTATAAAAAATAAACCTTTTTTTTACCACTTTTTCTCAATATCAGGCTGATTTAGGTAACTAATGGTAAAAATTGAATCCAGTTTTAAAACTTATGTTCCTTTGGATGACCATCATTTTTTTTCACTAATATACATTAAAAGTTGTCATTATCTGATTCAAAACTAAGATTCAAGACAACGAATGTATTTGGAAACCTTTGACACAATACAATCTGGACCATTTACACTTGGTTTTGAAAATGGAAGCAATATCTGTAAATGAAATATATTAAAGGAACATTTGTCCCTGAAAAGCAGATGATATTGTCTTCATTTATTTCATTCTGAGTTAGGGAACATGACCTTATAGGCATTATTACCAATGAATTTAAAATGACTCCCAAGTTTAAATATCAGTGAAGCATCACATCATATGTTCAAATCAGATGACCGTTTGGATAGGCAAAGGTCATTTATATTTCAGAAGACATCCATGTTATAATCAAAAATAAATTAGCAGACATGGAAACTTCAAGCACCGTTTGTCATCTGGAACTCATGTGCATTAATATGCCTTATATCTGTGACTCTGAGGAAAGCTAAGTCAACTCGAGAATTACCATAATGTTCAAAACTACACAGTAATGCATTTTAAAGTGAATGTATTGAAAATTGAATGCCAACTAAAAATAATGAGTCCATTTAAAATTAAATTACAAAAGGCTTTTTCTCTGTCCTTCACCCTATTGTCATCCTCAGTTAGCATAGCTGTCACATGTCCACTACGTATATGTTAGGTTTAGCATGTAAAATGAGAACACACATGTAATTCTACTTAAGCGAGTATCTGATACCTAGATTTGTTTTTCATGCAGGAAAGATCCAATCCCATATAATATAAGGCTAACATGCAAATTGACTGAACAGTAGAATGACTGGTTGCTATGATGCACACTGACCACCAGAAGGCAAATGCTTAACGGAGGAGCTGTCCTCTGGTGGTCAGTGCACTCCCACAGGGGGAGCACTGCTCAGCCAAAAGCTAGGCAAACAGCTGGTGAGTGTAGTAGAGGTGATGGAAGCCTTTCCCACCTCTGCAGCAGCTCTAAGCAGGTCCAACTGCTGGCTTAAGCTGGCAGTTGGACATCCCCCGAGGGTTTCTGGACTGCAACAGGGCACAGGCTAGGCTGAGGAATCCCTTTGCCCACTGCATGTATTTCATGCACTGGGTCTCTATATTATATTAACCAGTTTGAATCTTCTACACAGAACTCCTTTAGTAACCTATCTCATTGCTAGTTTTTATTTTTATCATTATTAATTCCAATGTACGGTATTCCCTAAGTATATTTGTACTTCAATAACATGAGGCAGAGGAAAACTAGCGACTAATGTGTTAAAATGTTTAATGGACCAAGAGGGAACATATATTTATGGTAAAAATGAAGTTATAAAGTATTTATTTTTGTTCTTCTAAAAAGCCTTAAAAAATGAACACGTAAAACTGAATTATGTTTTGAGCCTAAAAGCAAATACAAATCAAACAAAAAGCATCTGGAGATGTGTTTTGCCAATAGATTATTCTCTCTTTGTATACAGATGTGTGTATGTGTACCATTACACAGAAAACACTGCCAGAATAGATGAATCATTCTAATTATGCTAGGAAGGAAAGTGCAAAACAAAACATAATATCCTAACTATCAAATACATTAAATAAAACTAATTTACAGCCAATTTCACATTCACATTTTTTATTAACTAAAGAGATCATACTCAAGTTTACAGAAACAGTAATCCCTTTTCTAGCTCAAAATACATTATTACACTGTTTTGGTCATGGTATAGTATTATCATTACTTATGCAGTTATATATATTTATACTTATACATATTCATATTACTGTAGATAATTACATATGTGTATAATATAATTGTATTGTGCATTCAATGAGGACAATAATCATGTCTGACTTTATTTCCCTCAACTGGGCATTATTAGACTTTAACTCAAATAGTAATACAGTCATTTGATTTTTCAGAAAGTTACTTTGATTCATATCTCAGATGACAAGAATATTTGGACGCTATTACAAGTCTTTGGATAAAGCAGCAAATACTGTCTTTTATCATGTCATGTCAATTCACTTGTATTTTAGTATTGAAGGAGTAAAATTACATATTTACAATTGCAGTGAAAAATTTGAGATGAGTTCATTTTCTTTTTCAATCAAAGATGCCACTTACATATAGCAGCGATAATTGTTTTCAGGGTTTTTTATACAATTAGTGACATTATTATTTATGATCAGGCATTTTACACTTCAGAGTGCATGACATGCCTGAGAGTAATAGGGTTCCTGCTTTGAGAGGATTCTAATTCATCATCCCTTAATTGCCTGCTTGGATCAAAGTCAAACAATTCCCTTCTTACCTGACCAAAGCAGCGTTCCCTTTGGCCTTGAACACCTGACTCTCACTTCTCTTTATGGCAAAACTCATGTCAATTGAAAAACATTTGCCATAAAAAACAGGGTGAGGAAGTTAAATATGTTGAAATGATTCTTATTAATGTCACTGTTACCACCAATTTCAGGGTTGTAAGGCATTACAAAACACTTTCCTCACACTTACCTCAGACATCCTAAAAGCCTTGCCTACAGAACTCAAATTAAGATTGATATGGGCTTGAAATCACCTTAAGTAATGAAAAGTTGAGGGTAATACTTAGAAAAAGAATTTTTTGTGACAAATTCCACCATGTTTGGCAAAATCCAGTATCTTTGTGTTTTACACATCAAAAGAAGATTTTTTTCCTCTTTCATTTTTTGTTTGTGGGTTGCCTGAATAGGAATTTTGATAATTTTGAAATATTTTGTTTTCAACCAAAAATCTCAAATTGAGGTGTGTTTGAGGCATAAAATTAATTAAATTAAGAGGAATATTCGCTAGGAAAGTATAAAAGAAGTTCAACAAGCTGTGTATATGCCTGTCTTCAGCAAAGTTGATTTCGGTGTAACATTTGCCTGTTCTCTCTCTGCTCAATCTTTTTTCTCTCTTGTGACTGTCCCAGCTGAAGCCTGCTGAAAGGCTTTCATCAACTCTCAGAGTTCTTAGGAGCCCCCAAGTCTGTATAACATGTCAGTCAGGTCAGCATTTCTAAGATTACGAGGACCTCTTACTCCAGTGCTCTCAGTAGTCTTTTACAAAAATATTCACCTTTTATTCCATTGCCCAGGGCTTTCCTCAGCTTTTCTTGCCTCATTGGAAGGGCTTTTGTCAAGCTTACTCAGTTTATATTATTTTGGCTACCATATCTGCATGTGATATTTCATAACGAATAAGCCATACAAAAAAGTAGTTCATTTATTATTAACTAGTAGCCTACCATGCAATATTGTACTCAGTAGGCCACCTGCTGCTTCCATGGGAACCAGCGGGAACTGCAGTGAGCTGGGAACCCTGCTGCTTCTACTGGAGTCGTGTGGCTTCCATGGGAAGTGGGCCCGCTGTCTTCTCTGCAGGCCAGGCCCCCCCCCCCCCCACGGGGTCCCTGTCCATGTCTGCTCCAGCTCCAGGGGGCTGGCCAGAGGCAGGCGCGGTGACAAAGCAAGCTTTCTGCCAGGCCACCATGCTGCCTGCTCTTAGCAGCATGCTTCCTCCCCCACCTCCCCTGGACTCGGGGGACTCTGTGGGGCTGAGAAGATGAGATGCTGCCATCTTTGTAATGAAGTGATGGTTAATTTGCATATTAGCTTTTTATTAGATAAGGTAGAGTATTTTAGATTTCTAATGTTATTTTATGCATATTTGATGGCCGCTTGATGTCCCTCAAATCATATGACATGACCACTTGGCATGTTTATACAGACCTGGGCACTTATTGTGAGACTCAGTCTACAAGCTTAGGTGTATTATTGTTCTGGTATTCATGGCAATATATTGACTAACACACAAAAAAGTAAGCACTCAACAAGCCAGTGATTCTGTACTGGTGCACTAGACTGAGTGTTCATGGGAGCTTGCTGCATTTGCTGACCCTCACCTACAAGATGTTTCACTTGAACAATGATGGCTTACTAAAATGTAAGTCAGCAAACTAAACTGCAGCCTATGTGGCAAAATGACTTGGGGCTTATTTTTTATAGCCCCTTAGATATTTTTTACACGTGCAAAGGGGAGTGTAAAGGAAGAAAAAAGAATATGAAATAGATTGTTAGTGGCTTGAAAAAAATATTTACTCCATCTTTTTAAAAAATATATTTTTATTGATTTCAAAGAGGAAGAGAGAGGGCAAGAGAAATAGAAACATTAATGATGAGAAAGAATCATTGATTGGCTGTCTCCTGCATGCCCACACTGGAGATCAAGCCCACAATTTGGACATGTGCCCTGACTGGAAATCTAACCATGACCTCTTGGTTTGTAGGTTGATGCTCACCAATGAGCCATGCCGGCTGGACTACTCTATCTTTTATTTTTAAAAAAAGTTTGCTTACTTTTGTCTTTAAAAAATGACAAGATTCAAAAGCAATGGAAGGGAAATGGAGTCATCATAATAGACTACACCAGTTCTTTAATTATACAGAAGACATTGAACCTTGAAAAACCTTCCTTATGTTGAAACTCGGTTCTTGAGTTCTGCAAAGAAAGGATTTAGAGCCACAAACTCTAACTCAAGAAATTTGCTTAGAGCGTTACAGAGGCAGAAGTGAACTAGCTGGGCTGTGTGGACTCAAAAAACAAGTTACAGAAGCAAAAAAGGGGGTCCTTGGAAATTAGGAGAAATAAAACAAAGGTATGTAACTGAGTGTGGGTGAGAGGAGAGGGGAAGAGAGAGAGAGAGAGAACGAACAGTGGGTCCCTTACCTTAAGGATTTTTTTTTCTGCTCTCTAAAGGCATGAATTTTAAGGGAGGTCTCAGAACATCAGCATTCCAAGTGTTTCCTTTCAGAGTCATGGTCTCCATTAACTGGTCAGGCTAGGGCGGCAGTCATTAGTCATTGCATCTGGTTTTGATGACCTTGCTTTGTCTGGTTTTGCTGCTTCTCTGATCCTGGAGCTGCAAGGTAACTGAGGCTTAAATGTGATCTCTAGTTTGATGAAAACTCTGTCTCTGGTCAAATAATCATGCTCCTAAGGTTATTTGATGATGATCAGAACCTCTTTGTCCTTGAGAGTTTAATGCTTAAGGGATTAGTTTATTCAAGAGCTTCTATGGGAGTTATTGTATAAGCTTATTCTCCAGCCCCTTCCCCCCACATGTTCCTTGAGTCTAAAGCACATGACTAGTGACTTGCTAGGGGAGAAAAGGTTACCCTGGGGACAGGGTTCTATCCTACAACAGTTGTGTTCGCTAGTTTTTCCTGTTACTAGACACCCAGGACTTTCTGCTCTGGTAACACTCCATACCTGGCCTATCATTCCTGCTCTTGCTCATGCCGGTCAAACTGCTTACTCTATCACTTATTCATGGTACAAAAATCAACAAGAGCTAACTTACTATTATAAATAAACACACACAAAAAACATTGAAAGTAGAATATTATGTTTTTTGATACTCAGTTATAAAGTACATTAATTGTACTTTACTGATACTTACTGATTAAAAAACAAAACAACAACAAAACTGCAGTAGGGCTAAACATTCTTTATGTATTTTAAATGATAAACCCCCAATAAAATTCTTCAGTCCTAAGAAATTGCAGCATCATAAACTAAATTTTCTAATAAATTTCATCATTATAACCTAAATCTTCTTATACATTTTTATTTAATTTTATAAACTAAAATATGATACACCACTTTTCTAAAGAATAGAAACCATTTCAAATAGTTCTTCATGTGTACATGTCAGCAATGGTATCCAGATGGTGGACACATCATGGCAATGCAAGATCCATCCTCTCCGGTATGGTCCTGGGCCGCCTGCAGCCACGCACAGCTGCCGATTGGTAGCATGGCAAGGTGTCGTCAACGTCCCTCATCTCTGGACCATCCTCGTGGCTGGAACAGACCCGTCAATTCCTCAATGTCGCAGGAACCCACATGGCCTTGGAGTTGTTCTCTGAAAACACACAAACACATTCTCGACCAAAAGTTAACAAAGCGATCCTCTCTGCAAAACAGACTTGGGATTCTTTTTATTTTTGCCTAAATGATTTTCCTTTGGCTTATTTTGAAACCATGTGTGTTTTTTCATGGGTGTCCTGAAGTTGGTTTTACAAATGGAATTTACTTTTCTGGAGTAAGAATTTTCTAGATGTATTTTACTTACAGGATATTTTTCCTTACATGATATTAACCCACTGCCCCCTCCCCTTTTTTGATTAATGGGGACTTTTGGAAATTTTATATTGCAGTCTTGGTAATTTTAAATTTTAATTTTTGCACACAAATATGACTGCTTTAGGTTCTTTGGATGTTAGGCAATTTTACAGTGAGATAAACTACTAATAGATTTTTCAGTTAATGTTTTAGGAAAAGCTTTTTGTCCAGTACACTATAATTTTCTTGAGTATTCACTTATTTCACTTGGCCAATTTAAATTAATCTGAAAACTTGATTACTATTTTACTGTCAATTTTAATACTCAAGCATAAATCTTAGTTTACCCTGTAAATACTAGTGGAAAGGAATATTTGCATTTTTGAGTAGGTCCCGAGCATTCCTGGTAATAGACTGAATTTAGATATAGAGCAGCTATTGCTGGCCGAGTCTCTGTCTGCCGCCTGGGTCCCCGTATGAGTCGTGCGTGGGAGGTGAAGCAGCCGTGGGGGTAGGAGACCTCCCTCAGGAGGGGTGAGAATTCAAGCCCCTGCAAGGTTTGTGGATGAGGGTCTGTGCCCCACCTCTGTTGACCTTTTAGTTCTCTCCTCTTGGCCCCTCTGCGACTGTGCCTGTCTTAGGTTGTTCCTTCCCTGAGGAATCTTACCCGTCTCTGGCTAACCAGCCATCCTCCGGGGCCAAACAGGGTGATGTGAGGTTCAGTTCTGTCTCCTTTGTAGTCTATGCCCCCCTGTGGCCTCCACGTCCAGTACCTGCCTTGGGGTCTCCTCGCCTGCTGGCGGGGTCCCGGTACTGATCACATATCTTGGGGGACCCAGGTTTCTTCTCCAGAGAGGGCCCAGCTCACAACATTGGTCGAGAGGCAGATCCATGGTGCTAGCTGCCCAGAGGCTTCAGCCACAGCTTGAACTGGAAGCTCAGGCATCAGCTGTGTGTATTTGGATAGTAAGAAGAGGGTCCCTCTTGGCAAAAGAGCAAGAGGGGCCAATATAGAATGCTCGGATGCCTTCCCAGTGCTTTAATTCCACGAAGAACTATTTGACATTGAAACTGGGACTCAGAACAGTTAAACATTGAAACTGACACTCAAACATTTTTTGTTCTTATACGTTTGTTTCTAGTAGGCAGAGGCAAGATATTTTTGAAGAAAAGAAACAGGGGTTAATGATTGATATAGAGGCAGGGTGGCCTTGAACAGGCTGTCAAGCTACAGGGGGAAGGCTGGGGTGGATGGGAGGCGGATGCTGGGGGAGATCAACTGAAGGACTTGTATGCATGCATATGAGCATAACCAATGAATGAAAGACACTGGGGCGGGGAGGGGTTCAGGTGGGGACATGTGCTGGGGGGTAAGTAAGGCTGGGGGGAGGATATTGGGGGAGGAAGGAAAACATGTACTATTATTAAATGTAAGTTATATTGTAAATTTAAAAAAGAGAGAGAAAAAAGAATAGAAACCAGTTTTCTCAACTATACTCACTTTAAGGTGAGGTGAAAAGAAAAGTAAAAGGAAAGTGAATCACCCAAACAAGAGCTTTTCCAATTTATTTTTAAAAATAAATAAAAATGGAGCTAGCATATTCAGAAAGTTACAAGAGCAATTCTGAATATAGTTCTCTAAATGTGCACCAGGCGAATGAAACAATTCAGTTCAATAAAAGCAGAAAATCTATTATAAACCACAGCTTGTTATGGGTGTTACAGAAATTTCTTTAGAAAATTTCCTTCCAGTAATTTTTTCCCATTTAGTTATTCTGTCAATATTTACTGCATGCTCATTGGATACAAACTGCATATTATCTAGGGTGGAAACTCAGAAGGAAAAAAAATGCTCATAAGCATGTGGGAAGTTATACAATTGAGCACTCAAAACATATAGTAAATACCTATAACCAAATAATAATTTTTGTAAAGGTATTTTTCAAATGTAATAAAATATTTAAACAAATAAGCAGTATAGTTTTTCATTACAGACTACAAACAACAAAACTAATAGCTAGAGAATGCTCTAAATATTTTCTTTATTCAAACCTAAGTAGATTTGGTAGGAAAATATAGATTTTAAATGTCAGATACTTCAGTTACATGAATCCTTCCCAAGTCCCCAGGAGGCACCTGTCAATATGATTTCACGAATATTTGTATTTATGATTTCAAAAGTAAAAAACAAACACTAATAAAAAAGTTTAGCAAAATTCATGTGAGACATCTCCCCTTTCCACATTGTATTCTTGCAATCACCATTCCCCTCCTGAGTCATGGCATTGGAATGGTTATGCATATCCTTAGAATGGGCTGAAAAAATGTTGGGTTGAGACATGTTTCTTTTGGATTTAGTAGAATATTTTTCTGCATTACTGCTGTTTTCCTGTGTTTCCTTTTTATTAATAACTCAATATTCTGAATTTTGTGTTATATTCATTTTAATATGGAGATCTTAGAGTTTTCATATTTTTCTCCTTACTCACTTATTTAAAAAATTGTAGTTTCTCTGACAAAATAATCAAGAAGGTAGAGAAGCCCCTTTATTCCTCTCCTCCTCTTACCTGAAATTGATGATATGATCTTCTAAATCACTGAAGAAAGTTTGTCTATTTTCCTGTCATACTGCTTGAAAAATTTGAGAAGCCAACTAAAAGTTGAAAATGGCCTGAAATTGATTAACCTGTTTCCCTTCCAATTTTCCCATATTATAATTGACTATATTATATGCTATTATAAACATGATACTTGTGAGTGGAAGGCAACTTAAATCGATATCTAGACTCTCCATTCCAGTAATTACAGGCTGTTATTGTTCCTTGTGATTAAGCCCTTTAGGGTACTCAATATTTGAAGAATATTTGGAATTCACAATACACACGTGGTTATGGAATGATTTGAACTGTTGTTCTTGACATGTGTCCTATTTGAGGGGAGGTGTTTTTGTTTGTAGTTAGTATGCAAATATTAGAAAAAAATTCTTTAGCAAAATGACTGGTGCTCAAGAGCTCTCTTTACTCAGAGGGATTGTACAGGAGTCATGAGCCAAGGGCCAGGCACATCAGAGCAGCACTCAAATGCTCGGCTTGGTCCTGTGCGGCCCTCATCTGTCCAGTGCCTATTGTTTGTGGAGAACTCTTACCTGACCCATGTGGGCTGATCATGCCTTCAGAAGACCACATCAAACTTGAGTGCCATTCTCAGAGTGTCTATGAAAAGAGATTGGGTATATTTTAAAAATTATTTTTACATCTGCAACAGCATGGATGAAACTGGAGAGCGTTATGCGAAGCAAAATAAGCCAGTTTGAAGAAAGATAAATATCATATGATCTCAATCATATGTGGGATATAATAATCAACATAATTTGATGAATAAGAATAGATTGATCTAGAGACAAATGGTGGGGGTGTTTGGAAAGCAACCAAAGGACTTATATGCATGCATATTAGCATAACCAATGGACACAGACTCTGGGGAGGCGGGGGCTTGCCCAGGCTGGAAAGGGATAGGGGAGAGGGTCAATTGGGGGAAAAGGAGACATATGTAAACTTTAGACAATAAAAAATAAGATAAATAAATAAAAATTACTTTATGAATGTGTGCTTAGGTTAATAAATGTTTCTATGTTGGACAGAATATTATTACTTTGTAAAGTACCACACAATATTGAAGTTGTTGCAGGAAGATGCAAAATTCATCATTCACCTTTAGCTATATGAGGCTACTGTACTTACTAAAAAGAAAATAATATATTTTTATTTATTTGAGAGAGAGAGACTGACAGGGAGGTGAACTTGGTTTGTCTGAAATTTTTCAAAGGAGAAAATCATATTAGTACAGTTCTACCTTCTCAATTACAGTTCCCATTCTCAATTATGGTAACTCAAACGGAATCAAAGCAATAGGTTCTCTTTTAATTCTTTCTGTATGGCCCATGATGGTGGGGATGGTTTCATAATAATTTTTATCTCTATGGCCTAATGCAGTGGTTGGTAAACTGTGGCTCATGAGCCACATGCAGTTCGCAAATTGTGGTTTGCCGCTCTGTTGACTAATGAGTTTGCAGACCACTGGCATAACACAATGTCTGGTACATAATAAATACTCAATAAATGTATGGTACCTCAAAAATTGAATGAGTATATCATATTTTCCAGTTTTCAAAACATATAATAACATATCTTATTTCTCCAATCATTTCTCATTTAAGTAACTTCATTTAAACAGAAAACAATATGAGGAGATAATTATTATATTATTTCAAAATTTATAAACTAGACTTAACCTCTTGCCTTATTTTTCCTCATATTTAAAATAGAACTAATAAAGTATTATGCTAAGTGAAATAAGCCAATAAGGAAAAGATAAGTATCACAGGGACACATTGTGAGGGCTTGTGGGGGTGGGTAGGGAGCAGGTGGAGGGAGTCAATGGGGAAAATGAGGGACATCTGTAATTCTTTCAACAATAAAGGTAAATGGGAAAAAAAAACAACAACCAAAAAAACCCCCCAGAACTAATAGTGCTTGGATTATAGGTGTGCTCTGCATGGATTAAATACGTGTGAATCGCATCAAACTATGTCTGCCATGTGATAAGCACTCAATAAATCTTAATTATTATAATCCCATTTTGTCAATATGAAATATTGCTCAAATGTAATGGTAAAGCTACATTTATTAAAACTGATTTGTTTTATGTTGCTTTCAATCTTTTAATCTCTTTAAAAGCACTGTCAAATTTCTGGGCATGTACAACTGCCACACACACAAATATTTAAACACAGTTCAGAGCAGTGGTTCTCAACCTTTCCAATGCCACGACTCTTTAATACAGTTCCTTATGTTTATTTTCCTTGCTACGTCATAACTGTAATTTTGCTACTGTTAATGAATCATAATGTAAATATCTGTGTTTTCTGATAGTCTTAGGCTCTACAGCAGCGGTTCTCAACCTGTGGATCATAAAATTTCAAAACTTAGAAATTACAAAAGCATTTTCCTAAAAACATAGTTGTAAAGGAAATAAGAGGTGTAATTATACTCCACTTAGAAAATAATTAGAGCACAATTCTATATTTTATGTTATGGTGTTCAACTGCTTATGTACTTGGCAGAAAATGTGGTGTGCCCTAAGTGCCCCCAGTTTTGCAAGTAAAAGAAAAATAGTAAACCGAATCATTACCTCAAGAATTTAGAAATATGGCACAAAAGAAAGTAAAAGGTAGGAATCAAAATTATCAAAATTACAAATGACAGAAACTAATCAATTAGTAAACAAGGAAGCTGGCATACTTACTATTGAAGATATTTTAAGATTTTCTTCAAAAAACGAATATCATTCCCATCTACCTCGAAGGGATAATTAAGACAAAAAAAGAAAATTGTAAAGAGATAATAGTGGAAATAAGAACAGTATATTTTTTAAAGAAAAGCAATTGAAAAAGGAGATAAACAGAGATGTTTGAAACATTTTAAAAATAGGAGATATTAATCTTCAGGCTTATCCAGTAATATACTTTAAAATCTAGGAAAAAATTATTTTTGTGTGAAATAGAAAGCAAAAGCTAGTTCTTGAACTAGAACCCCTAAAAACTCAAATACAGAAAATTACATTAAAGAACTATTCCCAAGAAATGCCAGTTTTCTTTCAAAAGTTAAAGGACCAACTAACTTCTGCTATATTTTAAATCTTTAAAAGCATGGAAAACATGGATTTTTTTTAATTCATGTTTTAAGTCAGTATACTCATGGAAATATGTGAGCATATATATAGTAGAAGATATATGTATATATTTGTTTTATCTTTTTCTGTGGGAGGATTTTCTAAACATAATGTAAAATAAAGAAAATATATGAAGCTTGTAAAAAAGGCAAATAGATAACAAGAATTTGGGAAATAATTTATGATATCTATAAAAAGAAAACTATGTTTTTATTTTATGAGCTTTTCAATTACTAGAAAATAATTAAACACTACAATTTAGAAAATAGGCAAGAGACATGATAAAGCACTCAACAAAAGAAGAAAAACAGAGCCAATTAAAATATAGATTAAACCTCAGTAGTAATTAAACAACTGTAAATTTTTACAAAATCAGCAGAGTCAATGGAAATGACACCTATCTATCATCTCTTTTCTTGTTAATGGCTTTTCTCTACTTACTCTTGCACTGAGATTTTCCCCCATTCACACACAATTTCCTCATAATTACAAAAACTTTTATAATCCGTTCTCTTTTACCTTAATTTTATGGTGGGCTCATATTCTTTGTATTAATCTTTGAATCTCTACACCTAATGTTTTCCTGTTTTCTTTCTCATGGTTTCTAATTTAACTGAACAACCAAAACATTCTTTCAACCTGTTACAGAACTTAATGATAATATGATCGCCCTATGATGCAATCAAATACACATTATATTGGTATATACATGAAATTTGGAAGCAAGACAAAATCTCATGCTCTGCTGGTGGGAGCAACGATTGAGACAACCGTTTTTTTTTTTAAGAACAATATAGTAATATCTGAAAACTTTTACATATGTGACAAGAAGACATTTACAAGAATGTATGCTGCCACACCCGACCAAGTGCCCCCAAAATCCTAAATGTCAATGAAAAATATGCAAAATAACATCTACCTACAAAAGAATAAACAAATAACTTAGGGTATATTCATAGACTATTATATAGCAGATAAAATAAATGAGAGATATATATGAATAACACTATATATACTTAATATATAGTATTATATATTAATATAAGGAAGGAGGAAGGGGGAGGGAGAGAGAAATAGAAACATCAATGATGAGAGAATCATTGATCAGCTGCCCCCTGCAAGCCCCCCCACTTGGATCAAACCTGCAGGCCTGGGCATATGTCCTGACCTGGAATGAAACCATGACTTATGGTTCATAGGTCAATACTCAACCACTGAGTCATGCTGATTGGCAAAATATACATTTTAAGCAAAAAAAAAAAAAAATAGTTCATGTGCCAAAGGTATACAGAGTATAATATAGTTTATATAAAAGTTTTAAGCAAGCATAATACTATCATATGTTATATATAAAAGCATGTATCTAATCATTTAAAAGAAACACCAAATCACTTTTTATTCAAGTGGAAGAGAAATAGCAGTTTTACCCAATGTATACGGAATTTCAGGGCCTGGCAAATTCTTTTGGGAGATTCAGGTTCTATATTCAATCAGATAAAGATACAGCTCTTGATCACCTACTACTTATAATCTAAATCTTACTTCAGATTACAATGTTTATTCAACTAATAAATAAAATTAAAAATAGTAACTCTGACAAATATAATTTAGTATGCATTAATTTGCACCAGGCTAAGGTAAGGGGAGTTTCACATATGGGGGGCTTCTTTCTCCTTAGCTGTTCTTTTAAATGACCCACCCCAACAGGCATTTTCTTTTATTGAACACTTACCTTAAGGCAATTCATTTGCATCTGATTTAAAATGGAAATTAAGAAGAATACAAGTTCATTTCTATTACCTAATAGTCCTGTAGCAAATCTCTGCAGCCAAAAGTTTGTACTGGGGGAATATTTTAGCTCCTGATAAGAATGTTTCCAGAAATATGATCAAACACTGTGCATGTGTTATAATCCAAGCTCTCAGAGGAAGTGGACAGCAAAATCATCGCTGCTTGTTGATTCCAGCTTCTGTCCGGAAATGAACCACTATATTTTTCAGCACCCCTATATATTTCTAAAATATGTGGAAATACAGTATTTTGATTCTATTTTATATTTCTATGGTATCTTAGCACTCATGCTGTGGGTTGGTCTCTATACTCCTATTTCCCTTGTTAGCTTGGGTCTCACGAGATTGAAACTAATTTGAGAGTTCCAATACAATAGTTTCTGATGAGCTACTTCTTGGTATTTATTTCTTAGTGTAACCATTTTTACTTCCCCAAGCTCACCCCTCCCAATCTAAGCCCTCACTCATTAAAGTCCAAATTCACTTCTCTCTGTCAGCTTTGTGACTGTGCCAAACTTTTTTTGGCCTTTACACATACTCTTTGTTTCCAACATCACCCCCACACACTTTCTCCTCCTCCTCTACTGTTTAATGGAACTTCCCCTTTGGGAGTTGCTTTAGAGGTCAATTATTTTTTGACCTGTTAATCAATTGTTCCTCTGTGATCTTCTCCTACCACACCCGACCAAGTGCCCCCAAAATCCTACACTATCACAGTCCTTGTGTTACTGTATTTTAATTATTTGTCCATATGACTTGTACTCATTATACCATCAGCTCCATGAAAATGACTTTGTATATTTTGCTTATCATTACATCCTCCAAAATTATATATGCTCAATTAACATTTCTTGAATGAATGCATATATACTTACTGTCCCCAGAATATTAGAAATAATTTAATTTAGAATCTTGAAGTATGGTCTGAATTTGAGTCTTAGATAGTAATCATGTATTCCATCCAAAATATCACAGATAGTTTAAAAATTGTTCATTGAATATTTTCTTTTCCTATGTTATTCATATAATGTCCTAACTTTCTGCAATGTTTTAATTGCATGTAGATGAAGGCCAGAAATATATTGGAAATTTGATTGGTTGGATTACTATGTTATATTTATTCAATTTTATTTTACTTAACTATGATATAAACAGTTTCAATTAGCACACTGGCAATAATGAAATCCTTTGTCAATATATTATAGCAATATTCTAAGCCTGAATGCACTTTAGTAGGGACACAAATCATTAAGTAATGAAGTGGTCTTTTGTCATATTTTTTAAAAAATCTAAGCTGAATGAGCTCACATGCATCTTGCTTACCAAGTGGAGATTTGAGACACGATGCTCCATCAGTCAGGTTACAGATTTCAGAAATCAGTAGTTGCCCCAAACTTTTCTGAACATAAAAATGTAAATTATGTGATGAGATTATTTTTCTTTTCTAGTTGTGAATTAAAACATCAACATTTTTATTTTTAGAAAGTGACACATTAGCAAAATGAAAGAAAATAAATATACATATGTATATATTTTAAGTTGATGCTCTTATTTACTAGATGAGATGAGAAATCTAAAAACTCAATTACTAAAGTTATTCACTCAAGGTGCTAGCTTATAAATGACATGAATGCCCCTTGTATGCAAATGTGATGATTTATAGTGACTGATATCAAAATATAAGTCCTTGTATGGGTTATCCTCCTGCCTCTTGCCTCCTTTATTCCCTCCTGCAGAAAGACCTGTACCCGGACCTCTGTTGCTCATGCATGTCAGCTGAAACCATCTGGGCATAATAACAGACTATGCTGTGCTGTACTGAAGCAGGATTAATCATTACATAAAATCTTCATGAGATCAGGACTGTTCTCTTGCAGAGGGATAAGAATTATTGCATGCTAATCTCATTGCAGAATACAAAGTATTTGTAATTAAAATTTTCTGAGTCAATAAAAACCTTGGATTAGATACTTCCAAGGAGTCAGTGTTGTTTGTTTCACTTTCATACAGGGAGTGATTTAAACAAGTGGTGATCAAAGTAGAGAGAAGTAGAAGGTTCTGAAATTATCAGGATCAGAAAATTAGCTTAGTATTATTTTACTTAGAAAGATGATATTGTAGAACTTGAAAAGATTCTATTATTTGAGCATTGTGAAATGCTATAAGCATATTTTAAAAAATAATTTGTGTAGCAATTCCTGTCATTTAAAAATAAAGATGAGCTTTAATGGAGCCCATATGCAAATCATTATGAAATCTGGATTATTTTGAATGAAAGAGATTTTACTATACTAAAGTCTGTCTTTCATCATTGTGTTTACTTACCTACTTGATCCTTTCTTACTTTTCCGCTCACTCACCTAAGGAAGCAAATTTGTGCTATAATTTTTCCACCCTTGTAAACAGTAAAAATGTGTTAAAGATTTCCTCTCCAAACTCCAGAGAGGTAAAATATGAATGAGGACTCACTCTTTTCTGACTCTGTTAGCTACTCTTATTAACTGGGAGTTGTTTAAACCCTGACTGAATAGCTCATTTGGTTAAAGCACTGTCCCAGTTCACTAAGGTGTGGCTTTGATTCCTGGTTACATACAAGAGTCAACAGTGCAAATAAGTATACAAACAAATTGATGTCTCTCTCTCTTCTTCACTCTCTTGAATGAAGATGATACGTATTTTTAATCCACTCCCATTCCTCAATCCTTATTAAATACTATAAAATATGAATAAAACACAAAGAATCAAACTCTATATTCATAGAGAAAAAAATTATAAAAATCTAAATCCCTTATAATGAAGAATCTTTATCCAACAGGTAAATTAGGATAAAACAAGCACCTGAATGGATCTCCTTAAAATCAGGAAGGATATATATTTAGCTAAAAGGAATGTTTAGCCTTGAAATGCTCTTATAATTAGCTTTCATTAGAGTGGTAAGATCTTGAATGGACAAGACATTCTCTGATGGAAAGTGTCCTTGGTTCCTTCCACTCAGCCTTGCAGAACAGGAAGGAGGTGGAGCTAGAAGAGCTGGAAGCTCTTCATTGACTATGAATCAGGAAGTTGGTCAGGTTTCAGTTCTGGTCAGGGCACATGCCATGGTTGTAAACTCAGTCCCCACTGGGGTCATGCTGGAGGTAGCCAATCAGTGATCCTCTATCATTGATGTTTCTATCTCTCTCTCCCTCTCCCTTCCCTCTGAAATCATATATATATATATATATATATATATATATATATATATATATATTTATTTTTTTTTAAATGGTTTTATTGTCAGTCTATGATAACTGCTTGCTGAGGGAGTATATGAGACTAAAAGTTGAATAGGATAGTGATATGCAAATTGACCGTACCTTCGCTACCACCACAAGCCATGCCCACCAGCCACACCCATCAGCCAATCAGGAGTGGGGGTGGGACCAAGATGGCCAGGGCAGTGGGGGCAAGGCCAAGGTAGTTGGGGCTGTTGGGGGTGGGGTCGAGCTGTGGGTGGTGGGGCTGAGGCAGCCCAGGCTGTGGAGGGGCAGGGCCGATGTGGCCCAAGGTGCGGGGGGGGGGGGGCTGAGGCAGCCCAGGATATGGGGGCAGGGCTGAGGTGGTCAGGGTTGTGGGGAGGCAGGGCCAAGGCAGTTGGGTCCAGGGGGCAGGGCCCAGGCAGTTGGGGGTGCATTGGGGTGGGGCTGAGGCAGCCAGGGCCATGGGGGGGCGTGGTCGAGGCGGCCAGCATGCGCTGGCCTGGATGAAGGCCCGGGTTGGAGGGGGGCTTGGCTGGGACGGAGCCAGCCATGGGCCCCATTTCAGAGCAATGGCTGGGTGCCCAAGGCCTAAAGCCTCGACTAGAGGCTTTAGGCCTTGGGCTAGCTGGGGTGAGTTGTTAGTAGCACGTCCCTTGAGGGCTCCCAGTATGTGTGAGGGGGCAGGTTGGGCTGAGGGATCACCCATACCCAGTGCATTAATTTTGTGCACCAGGCCCCTAGTTAATTGTAAAATGTTAACTTTATCCTAACTTGGTCCTAATCTTTAGGTCTGGATTATTCTGTTGTTACTGTTTTTCTTTGTGAACAAACAATAGGGTTATTGTAATTATTTTGAAGATTTCATTCTTTTCAAGGCTCTGATGATTCTCAGTGCTCACTTGTTTCCTGGAGAAAAGGTGTGCCCCCTTACAGGAAGACATGGGGCCTGCAGGTGCATGTTTGGTGATTACCTGAGCGATCGTGTGCTTAATCATATCTCCCTAGACACATTATAACTCCTAAAGTGTGTTTCAGCTATTTTACTCTTTCCTTCACATCTAACATATGTACTACTGTTGTACAAACTATGTTTTCTTCTGCAAAGAAAAGTATTGCAAAAAATACAGAAGAGTTTTCAAAAATCAAATACATAAAAATAAAGAAGTACATAAAGTTGATATCCACCCGTAGGATATAACTATTGTTGGCATTTATTGACTATCATTTTCAACACCATATATATAATGAAAGGACTAAATAGATGAATAAAAATTTTAAAATTTATTATAAATATGTTTTAAGACTGTCATAGTTAATGAAATTTAAGTGTGTTTAAGATTCAAAGAAGAAACTGAAGAATAATTAAGTCAACCAAAATCATCTCTAAATGGAATATCTATATCTATATCATCTACATCTATATCTATATCTATATCTATATCTATATCTGTCATCTATAATCTAAATCTTCCAAATACCCACAGAGTGTATCTGTGTGCTCATTGAGTAAACTACTCATAGACAGATTTTGTGAAGTATATTTTACCTGCATTCAGAAAAGGGAGTAGCTGTAGCATCCTCTCCTACAAGGGCCTGTAAGCATCTCAAACATAAATTTCCAAATGAAACTCTGTCCTCCACTGGAAACCGCTCTTCCTACTGTCTGCCCATCTCTAAAACAGTAATTTCATCTTGTCAAGTGTTCAGGCCAAAAGCCTTTAGGCATTTTTGTCTCCTTACTTTCCCTTATACTCTAATTTCAATTCATTAGCAAATTCTGTCAGTTCTATTTTCTGAATATTCTTTGAATGGATTCCCAAGCTAGCAATAAGTGGTACAACACTGTCCATGGTGCTGGGCAGCGGCAGCCAGTTACAATATGAGGCGGGTAAGCAACCAGTAGTCTACGATGTATTGTGTTGCCAGTGTTTTTGGAATATTGTTTTTTTGTGTGTGTGTTTGCATTTGTTATTGTTTGGACAATACCTAGATGTGTCTCCTGCTTCTGATGAGAAGAAGAAAGCAAATACACTTGAGAAGAAACTCAAGATAATTGGCTAACTGTAGGCTAATAAAAGTATTCTGAGCATGTTTAAGTTAGGTTACGCTATGCCATTCTATAGGTTAAGTGCATTTTTTACTTATGATATTTTCAATTTACAATGGGTTCATTGGGACATAACTGCATCATAAGCTGAGGAACATGTATAAAAGTATATAAAAACTGATACTCATATGCATAGCAGTCCTGTATGTAAACTAAAAATTGAATTACATTAAGACAAATGGATTAAAAAAACTGTGTATGCTCATACCATGGAATACCAACCAGCAATAAAATATTGACTTAAGCAACAATAAGTGTGAACCTGAAAATAATTAAGCTGAATTAAAGGTCATAATAAGAATACATAACAAGCCAAAACCGGTTTGGCTCAGTGGATAGAGCAATGGCCTGCAGATTGAAAGGTCCCAGATTTGATTCTGGTAAAAGGCATGTACCTTGGTTGCCGGCACATCACCAGTAGCGGGTGTGCAAGAGGCAGCTGATTAATGTTTCTCTCTCATCGATGTTGCTGACTTTCTATCCCTCTCCCTTTCTCTCTGTAAAATATCAATAAAATATATATTTAAAAAAGGAATACATAATAAAAGATTCCACCCATATAAAACCACAAAAAGCAACTAGATCTACAAGGATAAATCAGTATTGCCCAGGAATGGAGAAGGACAGGGATTTTAATGAGGCATGAAGAAACTTTTGAGGATGATAAATATGTTCCTTATTTTGATTATGATGATGCTTTTCCAGATGTATCTATCAAAATTTATCAAATTTTATACTTTAGCTATGTACAGTATTTTTGTATATCAATTATATTTCAGTAAAGCAGTTAGACAAAAACTATTCGGAGAAATAGTTATGTTAATTGATGGTTTCTCTTAACTAGGCCTGGGTATTCATCTTCTTAAGGTACACAGAATTATGCTGTATAAAACACCAGAAAGAATAGAAGGGAAGAACTGAAAAATGCAAACTTAAGTTGTGGTGGTAATTAAATTTTTACTCAAAAACTGAAAACAACAGATGGTAAATAGTCTACGCTTACATATGAAAATTGTTTATAAATATCATGGTGGAGATTGAGAAAAGCATGATGACTCTCCTAAGAGTTTTGCATTTCTGCCAAAGGCCCTTATGAAAACTCTAGAGGGGATTTGGGTAAAATAAATCTACTAAGGGGAATAGATGAAATGGCATCTCATTTTTCTTTTCAAGCTGCATGATTCTCATTGCCCACTTTCATTGAATCATTGGGAGTTGCTGTACACTGAACACAGATGAAATCACATTCATAGAAGGGAATTCAAAGAAAGAAGTGATAAAGGAATGAAAAGGATATACATATGGCACTTAACTTTCTTTTTCTGCACAAATTTTTTCTTAAAAAAAAAAGAGTTCATGGATATTCACATCTCTATATTTTCAGGACAGTCTTCATCTCTAAACTATAATTAGAGGCTAAGGGATTATTTTAGTCTCACAATTTGAAACAAGAGCTTTTCTTTTTCATTTTTTTTTTTGGGGGGGGGGGGGCACACAGAAAGCTAACATTTAAAAAGTCCCGAGCAATGATGAACGAGGATTTCTTTTTTTCAATATTTTATTATTGATATTTGTAGGTAGGATGAGACAATTATATATTTGTCTCAAATTATCCCAATGATATATAATGTTTTGGCAACAGAGATATATAATTAAAGATTAAAACCTGGAACTAGAAGGCAAAGGGTACAACAAGAAATCTTCAAATATGTGGTCATGTGTTTGTCTTTACCAAAGACGGGACAATGATGAACTAAATAATGAAGAACATATATTATATACAAAGGACATTCTGGTTCTCAATCTTATTCTCTTATGAAATGTATTCTGGAGGCATGAATATTTGGGGTAGATTCTTATTTGAGCATTTTCAGTGGAGTGCATTCAGAAAGTTTGTGGAGAGAATTAATCCTCCTCCACTACTTATGTGAAAGCCAGTCAAAATATGGAAAAAAAATCCCTTCATACTAATAGCTTATTTTGTGACATTTTGTGTTTTTCCTAAGGCCAAGTCTATATAGATGAGGTTAAGAACAAGAGTTCCAAAAAATGTCTGCACGTATTTATTTTTATTGATTCATTCTACAATGTAATAAAGCTTTTAAGTCTATATATTCAGAATTGCATTTACCTCAAGAAAGTAATCTGTGATTAGTTCGTATTTTATTCAGTTGTTTCCTTTCCTTAGTAACATAATAGGCCATATTTTAACTCACCTTTTCCATTATTTTTTTTCAGTGATTCTTTGATAATTTTTTATAACATTTTCTTTTCATCCTGGAAGAAATTTCTCTGTATTATTCCCATTATTCATTTTTCATCATTTAGTTCCTCTGCTTCCAAAGATGATTTTTAATTCTGTTATTGGGTTTTTAGATTTTTATTTTATTTTTAAATTAAAAAAAATTTTCATAGCTGCTTTTCAGGTTAAAATGTGATAGTGATAGTACAACAAATACAACATCTATCTATTTATATTCTTTCAGCTCTTAGGATGTGTGGAAATATTTCAATTGGGGTAACTACCATTTTCCTACTAAAGTGTCAAGTCCCTTTTATCCACAATATAAAACAAAACACAAACAAATAATAATAATGTAAAACATCTGAAATGAGATGTCATAGCTGAGGACATTAATAACTCCAGATGATGTAAATGGATGTGAAAATATTGCTTGGGGAGGTAGGTGAGGAAAGACAAATGGAAGTGGGAGAGTCACACATAATAAATATAAATTAGGAGCAAATAAAAATTGAAGATTTGAAATAATTTTGGAAAAACTGAGAGATAAACTAACAGAGAAAGAGAAGCAGAAAGACACAAAGTAAATAAGAGAGATAAAGAAAAGATCAGAGGGTAATAAAAATAAAATTTGGAAGAATATACTGTGCCCATGTATTGGTAGAATAAACTTAATGAAAATGTCCATACTACCCAAAGCAATCTAAAGATTCAATGAAATCCCAATTAAAATACCATTGACATATATCACAGACTTAGAACAAACTCTTCAAAAATTCATATGGAATAAAATTTTTAAAAGACCCCAAATAGCTGCAGCAATCCTGAGAAAGAAGAATAAAGTTGGAGAGATCACAATACCAGATATCAAGGTATATTACAAAGCCACTGTCCTGAAAACGGCCTGGTACTGGCGCAACAACAGACATAGTAATAGAGACCAATGAAACCCAACAGAGAAGCCAGAAATTGACCCAAGCCATTATGCTCAATTAATATTTGACAAGGGAGGCAAGAGCATACAATGGAGTCAAGCCAGTCTCTTCAATAAATGGTGTTGGGAAAATTGGACAGACACTTGCAAAAAAAAAAAAATGAAACTAGAACACTAACTTACATCATACAAAAATAAATAAATTCAAAATGGATAAAGGACTTAAACGTAAGATGGGAAACCATAAAATTTTTTAGAAGACTCCATAGGCAGCATAATAGCAGACATATACCATAGCATTATCTTTAACGATACAGCTCCTAGTGCAATGGAAACTAAAGAGAAAATAAACAAAAGGGACTACATCAAAATAAAAAGCTTCTGCACATCAAAAGAAACTATCAACAAAACAACAAAAAAGCCCACTGCATGGGAGAACATTTGCCAATGTTATCTCTGATAAAAGTTTAATCTCCAACATTTATAGGGAACTCATACAACTTAACAAAAGAAAGATAAACAATCCAATAAAAAATGGGCAAAGGACCTAAATACACCCCTTTTGAAAGAGGCCATAGAGAAGCCCAACAGATATATGAAAACATGCTCAAAATCATTTTTTAAAATATATTTTATTGATTTTTTTACAGAGAAGAAGGGAGAGGGATAGAAAGTCAGAAACATCGATGAGAGAGAAACATTGACCAGCTGCCTCTTGCATACCCCCTACTGGAGATTTGCCCGCAACCAAGGTACATATCTTGACTGGAATCGAACCTGGGACCTTTCAGTCTGCAGGCTCTATTCACTGAGCCAAACCGGTTTCGGCTCAAAATCATTAATCCTCCAAGAGATGCAAACCAAAACAACAATGAGGTACCATCTCACACCTGTCAGAATGGCTATCAACAAATCAACAAACAAGTGCTGGAGAGGATGTGAAGAAAAAGGAACCTTTGTGCCCTGTTGGAATGCAGACTGATGCAGCCACTATGGAAAACAGTATGGAGTTTCAAAAGGTTAAAAATGGAACTCCCATTTGACCTAGTAATACCACTTCTAGGAATATATCTCAAGAAACTGGAAGTACCAACCAGAAAGGATATATGCATCCCTATGTTCATAACAGCACAATTCACCACAGCTAAGATTTGGAAACAGCCTTAAGTGCCCATCAACAGATGAGTGGTTTGGAGGAAACAAGATGGCAGCATAGGTAAACACCTATTTTGCTGCCCCAGACAACAATTCCAAAACTACAACTTAACAACAAAATAAATATCATCCAGAATCACCAGAAAGCTGGCTGAGTGAAAATTCCACAAATGGAAGTAAAGATAGGACACTATGACTCAGAAGAGCAGCTGTGTGCAGCCCTGAAGATATGTGAGGAGAGAGGTTCTGAGCCTTGTGGGCGCGAGTGGTGAGGGGCAGGCAGCAGCAAACCTGGCTGGTTTTCTCCAACAGGAAGGGCGGAGATGTCCCACTGCAATGATCCCTCAGTTCTATGCGATGTCCAGGGTCCGAGGAAGGCAAGCTGAAACCCGGACACCGCTGAGGTCTCCGAAATCGAGGAGAGTGCATGTAGCTTGGAACAGCAGTTTGCGCTTAAACTTGGGGACAGAAGTGTGCAACCACACAGAGAGGACGTGTGACTTGCTCCCTCGTTCGGGAGACCACCAGACTGCTTTGTTTTACAACCCTGGGCGAGACTTTGGGTGTGCAGACTCATTTGGGGAGAGGCAGAGTTGTCTGGCAATGGGTGGAGACCAGCAGTGGCTTTCTCTTGGAGGTGCCTGCAGCCATTACCACCCAACACAGAGACCCGCGCACCACATCGGGCATCGCTGACGCTGACACTGCCTGCTCAGCTCGGAGACTCTGCACATCCAACCTGGACACAGTTTCCCTTCACAGCTAATTAGCCTGGAGGTCAAACCCTTCTGGGGCTATCAACAACAAGCTGGGCTTAACTTCAAAAATACTGTACAACCCATAAAGGATTGCAGTAAGAGTATCCACCTCAGGTAACTGGGGAGGCTGAGCCACTGTCCCTTAGAGGACATCAACCACACAGAGCTAATGGACCAACTCAGGAAAGCAGCCACAATTCAGAGAAATGGAAAGAAATCAGTTGTGAAAGAAATGGAGGAAAAAAGGCAACTGGACATAGAGTTCAAAACCACAGTAATACGGTTTTTCAAGAGGCTCCTAGAAAAGGCTGATGAACTTAATGAGAACTACGATATGAACAAGACCTATGTGGAAATGAACATCACCTATGAAGAAATGAAAAAGGACCAACTAGAAATTAAGCATACACTGACTGAAACAAAAATATATATATATACAAAACCTAAAAGCAGTCCAGACGACCACAAGAACCAAGTCAAAGATTTGAAATACAAAGAAGCAAAATCCACTCAGCAGGAAAAGCAAGAAGCAAAAAGAATCCAAATAATTGAAGATAGTGTAAGGGGCCTCTGGGACAACCTCAAGCATACCAACATCAGAATTATTGGGGTGCCAGAAAAAGAGAGAGAGCAAGCTAATGAAAACCTACTTGAAGAAATAGTGACCACACATTTCCCCCACCTGGTGAAAGAAATTGACTTAAAAACCCAAAAAGTGCACAGAACCCCAAAATATAGGAATCTAAAGAGGACCACACCAAGACACATCATAATTAAAATGCCAAGAGCAAAAGATAAAGAGAATATTAAAAGCAGCAAGAGAAATATAGTTAGTTACCTATAAGGGAGCACCCATTCGATTGTCAGCGGATTTCTCAACAGAAACAATACAGGCCAGACAGGAGTGGCAAGAAATATTCAAAGTCATGAATAGCAAGAATCTACAACCAAGATTACTTTATCTAGCAAAACTATCATTCAGAATTGAAGGTCAGATAAAATGCTTCTAGGATAAGAAAAAGCTAAAGGAGTTCATCACCGCCAAACCAATATTATATGCAATGCTGGAAGGTATTCTTTAAGAAGAGGAAGAAGAAAGAGGTAAAAATACAAATTATGAACAACAAATACACATCTATCAACAAATGAATCTAAAAATCAAGTGAATTAATAATCTGATGAACAGGATAAATTGGTGAATATAACAGAATCATCGACATAGAGAGGGAATGGACTGACAATTCTTGGGGAGAAAAAGGGTGTGGGAAGTGCAGCAAGAGACTAGACAAAAATCATGCAACTATGCGATAGGAGAGTGAGGGGAAGGTGAGGGCTGAGGGTGGGATGGGTACCAGGTGGAGGGGAGCTATAGGGGGAAAAAAGGGGGAACAATGTAATTAATAAACTGAACAACAAAGATTAAAAAAAAACTTGGCTATTTTTGAATACATTAAATTTCAATAGCCTTTAAAAAGTTAAAAAAACAACAACAACAACAAAAAACAAACAGATGAGTGGATTAAAAAACCGGCACATCTACACAAAGGAAAACTATGCTGCTGTAAAAAGGAAGGAACTCTTACCATTTGCAACAGCATGGATGAACCTGGATAGCATTATGCTAAGTGAAATAAGCCTGTCAGAGAAAGATCGATATCACATAATCTCACTCATTTATGGAATATAATGAACAACATAAACTTATTAAAGTGACTTCAGAGATATAGAAGCATCAAATAGACCATCCAACCTCAGAGGATCATTGGGGGGAGAATGAGGAATCAACCAAAGGATTGTATGCATGCATATGAGCATAACCCCTAGACATAGAAAGTAGGGAGTTGAGGGCATGTGTTGAGGTGGTGGGAATGACCAGGGACAGGTCAATGGGGGAAAAGGGCGACATATGTAATACTTTAAACAATAAACAATTTTTTAAAGAGCATATGGGAGAAATATATTACTTTTATTATACTTTGTATTAAATTACAATTCATTGAATATCTATTTTAGCCACTTAATTTTACAAAAATCATTACCCAAAATGACAGCATGTGCTTCTATTGCTTCCAAATGAATTTCCTACCTTTAGAAGCCTTTTTAACAGGGCAGATATTTGTTTGGTAAATTGCCAAAGGTCCAGAATATAAAATTGTTTATGAATGGGAGTATACAAAGGATAGATATTACACCGGATAGTTTACAATATCACATTGCTGGATATTTGGACTGAATAGAAAAAGTGAACAAATTCTTAGAGTTCAAGGTGTTTTCCAATTGCTATATAACACTAAAAAAAATTGTTTTTAGCCAATATATGGAGTTTAAGAATCTTCCCAAGAGAGGATTCAGGCTTCATAAATCTTAACTCCCACACTTAAGAAATTGTTCTGTATATATTAAACTTAATGTTTTATCCAATGCATAGAATTAGATTTGTTTAAATAGTCCAGTGACATAAAAGCATTCAGAGTGTGAGTCCATGCTTTTCTCTCTAAATCTTCTATAATAAACGAAATAAATGAACTATGACAATTAAGTTTCCAAATTCTGTTAAGCATAAAATGTAGTTTCACTATTTTATCTGGACAATATATTTAGGCTTTTTTTTACAATAGTGAGATAGTATCTGAATGGTCCAGTATAACTGTTCGCTTAATTTGCCTTGTGAAATAATACATTTGATATCTCCGATGAAAACAGATATATTAAATCAAATGGCCTTTCTTTTATTTTCAAATATCATACGTTCATACAATAAATTTCTAAAAATATCCCCATGCTACTGAATTGCTAGTATATTAAATGAGTATTGCATTTACCACACTACAGATAAATATACATAAACTATGTTTTATTTAGGACACTTAGCTGGACTGTGAAACATAGTTAAATGAGAAAAATTTAATAACCTAATTTCAAAAGGTCAGCTTTCTATTTTAATTCCTCAGAATACATAAATTCTTGACATTGCCAGTATTTAATGAAAACTTTATTGAACACTATGAATAACCTAATGAATGATCTTGTTACTAAATCACATTAAAACATCAGCTGTCTCTCATGCAAAATCTGACATTAAGAGTCTCTGTGATGTTAAAAACCCCAAAGATTTTAACTCCTGTTAAAACAATCTCTTTCTGGCATTTTTATTTTTAGTCTCTCCTTAGTTCAAATCATTCTACACATTTCTGTAAGTTAAATAATTAATTTGATCACCTAAACTCTGAAACAAACAATCTTAACATCCAGGAACTGGTCTGATGCTCACAATGAGGCCATACATTTCTCCAAATGGACATAAACAATCTCAGACAGTGTAAACATCAGGCAAGGTCACTCTGCAACCATCATACAGTAATACAAAACGAGGTCACTGCACAAGTCACTAAAACCAGACAATCTCCGTTTCAGCTACAATGAGCAACGGCTGCTGCTTTACCAAGGACAGTGTTGTCCTTGCTCTAGTCTCTTTCTTTGGAATAAGCTTTATTGAGATGAGCAATAACCGAATTGCTCCCTCTTTCAGACAGCATCCAATCTACAGTGAACTTCTACTTCCACAAACACTCAAAATTGTCAACCTTATTTTAGAATTTTCCTAAATCCTCTTACTGAGATGACCATGGTTCTCCCCCCATTGCAACAAAACACCTAGCTTATCAACCTCGGGTATATTGCTGGTGGTCTTTGGAGGAGTACATTGACACTTCTTCAGTTATTGTTGTCGTCTGCTTAACTGAATCCATCTAGTGCTTTCAGTATGTCTTGGAAGTTCCTGCATAAACTTATCCCCTCCTACTTGATAAACTCATTGGCTGTTACTTTCCACCACAGGCAACCTGCTCTCCTAATCAACTTTCACATCCCCCAAATGTTCCATACTCAGTATTGATAAAAGAAGGCATAATGACTATGGAAGATAAAAGGGGATAGAGAAGATAATTAGGAATCCAGATTATCCATGCAATCTCATTTGAAAGAGGGGAAGGATATTGGGACTTAATAAAAGATGGCTTCAGCATTATTTTTTTTATATAATCAAATATGAGGAGAGTCAAGTCAGAGCATCTTACAATGCTTGCCTGTATCTTCCATTAAACTCTTTTGAACTTTATGTGAAAAATAAGGCTTTAGATGGAAAATAATATTATCCTCCAGTTAGCTATAGGGTCTGAAGGCTGTGTACTCTAGACCAAAAACAGCAGGGGTTCTGAGTGTAGATCCCAAACATCAGTATTTTTTAGAGTTCCCAGGTAATTTCAATGTGTAAGCAAGATTGAGAAACAACTGCTCTGAGAGATCCCTACAGTGTGGCTGTGTGGCTCAGTGACTGAGTGCTGACCTATGTTCCATTACTGGGTTGCAAACTCAATACCCAGTAGGGGGTGTGCAGGAGGCAGCCAATCAGTGATTCTCTGTCACCATTGACGTTTCTATCTCTCTCTCCCTCTACCTTCATCTCTCTCTAAAATCAATAAAAACATTTTTTAAAAGAGAGAAAACAGAGAGTAATAAAGAGAATATTCAGTTTAATGGTTGCTTCTGTTAGGGAATGAATAAGGGATGCATTGAGAAAGGGACAATCAGAAGGTTCAAAGTTCCTTTGTAAAAGTGGGCAATGGTGTGTTCGGTTTAATTAGTCTTATTATAATTGACATGATGGTGCTTCATATGCTTTCCTTTTGAATGATGCAGTGATCTAAAAATAATTTATAAAATTGAAAGAATACAAATGTGTCTTTTATTTTTAATAATTTACTTTAAGAGTAGTTGTTTCAGCCATCACTGATAACATATAATCACGTAGATGCCACTAGCCCAATATACTTCTTGGACATAAACAACAAAGTTCTCAAAGAAATCCTTGACATAACACTAAATGAGCTCTTTTTAATGAGAATGTATTAGATAAAGATAAATAAAAATGAATTCCTATAATGAATATCATGGTCTTACAAACATTTCTTGATGTCATAAGCTGCATCTCCTCTCCTCTAGAAATGAAAGGAAACTTAGCATTTCAGACGTTCAGAAAATCTGATGTTGCTGAGTGGCTCTGCTTACATAATGATGGGTAAAGGCCTATTTCTCATGCTATTGAAAGCCCTGCTAAGGGACAATTGGGGTTTCCTTGTTTCTTCTACCCACAAAAGACAGTGATTCCGTGGCTGTCCTTCTCCCTCTGAGCAAAGTTCTGTTAAAAATTTGCAGCTAGCTCTAACCGGTTTGGCTCAGTGGATAGAGCACTGGCCTGTAGACTGAAGGGATCCAGATTTGATTTCAGTCAAGGGCATGTATCTTGGTTGCAGGCACATCCCCAGTAGGGGGTGTGCAGAAGGCAGCTGATCGATGTTTCTCTCTCATTGATGTTTCTAACTCTTTATCCCTCTCCCTTCCTCTCTGTAAAATATATATATATATATATATATATATATATATATATATATATATATATATATTTAATTTTCAGCTAACCTTGATGTTGCTGTCAAAATCAGTGGGATACAGAGTCTCTTTTATATCTCACAGAAAATATTTGCCATCAAAATGGCAGATGATACTGGGAACTTTTTGAGGAATTTGCTGGTTCCATCCACACTGTGTAAGTAATTGAGATAAATCTAGTAACGCCAAAGTTACTTGCTTTGAGAGTGATTCCAGGGAAAACTGCGCTTACAGCAGAAGTTACCACTTACTTACTTAAGTAGCCAGATTATTCCAAATTGAAGGAAGGCATTTTACAGACTACATATGATTACCATTAGGATGGCGATACCATTGTGTTTTGTCCTGTTTTATTTTTTAATGTGAAAATAATAATGAGAGAAAGAAAATAACAAGGATATGAAGGAGAGCTGAACGCTGTGATTGTCACTCCAGGGTAGAATTGATTGATTGATCTGGCTTGGTGTGTGGATGAGAATGGAGCTAGATATCAAAGAGGTTAAGATTCTAAGTAAGATGAATCTGACCTACACTCAAATGAAAAAAAGAATTCTAAGGTGAAGCGGTTTCTGATAATACTTTAGAAATACTTTCTTATGAGGATGGTAATGGATATATTGTCTGAATCTCAGTCTGAGGAAATATCACTAAGCAATCCAGGAGTCATCACAGGACAGTCCATCTGGCTTATCCCCTGTTTGTAAATAAAGTTTTATTGGAACACAGATGTGGACATTTGCTTATGTAACATTTACTTCTGCTTTCATGCTACACCAGAGAACATGATGACCCTTCATAGAAAACATTTAAGGTTTCTTTAAGAAATAGACCAGAGTAAAGATTTCATTTGAAATCTGCAGCATTACATGTAACTGTAACTTTGAACAAACTGCTTATCTCTGTGTATGTTAATTTCTTCTTGAATATTTCTAAGGCATATAGAATAGTGACTGGTCTATAGTGAAATTTGTTTTTAATCTTATTATGGCTGTTAGAATTTGAGTAATGTAACATATAATAGCTTAAGAATTTTAACAATATTATTTTAACCCTAGTTGGTTTTGCTCAGTGGATAGAGTTGTCCTATGGACCAAAGGGTCCCAGGTTCAATTCCAGTCAAGGGCCTATGCCTGGGGTAGCATGCAGGAGGCAGCCAATCAGTGATTCTCTCTAATCATTGATGTTTCTATATCTCTCTCCCTTCCTCTCTAAAATAAAATCAATAAAAATATATATTTTTTAATTTTAAGAAAATATTATTTTAAGAATGCAAAATTCA
Organism: Antrozous pallidus; assembly: GCA_027563665.1. Lineage (NCBI taxonomy): Eukaryota > Metazoa > Chordata > Mammalia > Chiroptera > Vespertilionidae > Antrozous > Antrozous pallidus. The sequence continues at coordinate 64,278,178 of CM050521.1, forward strand.
GAGTACCATTTTTTTAAATACAAGTTTATTTATCATCCTCAGTTTTCAGATTTTCTGGAAATGTCTGTTGGTTTTTGTTTTTTATCCCACAGAAAATGGCAGTTTTCCATTCCAAGATAGACCATTTAAGCTATAGTTCCAAAAGATCAAATTTTCCATGAAATCGTTTTTCTTAGATCACATTTTATTAATCTTATCCTTATCTTAAAAGTATATTCCTATGCTTTTTAGCTAATGAGATTCTTCCTTTTGTAAGATTAAGTGATCAAAGAAAATTTATCATTTTGCTTTCTTTGATAGGCCATGAAAGTCTACATGAATCTTTTTAGCATTTTCCATAAATGCTGTTTTTACTTTATTAAAAAACAAGTAGCCCAGCCAGTGTGGATCAGTGGGTGACCTATGAACCAGGAGGTCATGGTTTCATTCCCAGAGGGGCATGTAGGAGGCAGCCAATCAATGATTCTCTTTCATCATTGATATTCCTATTGATCTCTCCCGTTCCCTTTCTTTCTGAAATATATAAATATATATTTTTTAAAAATAAGTAAAAAACAACTTTACTGTACTAAGTATTATGATGTTTGCTCCTTAGGCCATTTCCCCCCAGTTTATCCCTCACAAGATAGAGAAGAAATAGCCTGTTATGAATTAGACTGTTTACATAGGGCCACATTTATATGATGGACTGATTCCATCCGCTGAAGTTAATGGTGCAGGACTATCTATACACTCCTTTCCACTGGGCCCATTCTCTGTGGCCCTCCTTGCTGATAAAGAAACAACACTTGAAATGACACGGTAAATGGCAAGATTTTAACACTGCCAGGGGACTGTGTGAGTGCTTAATGAGCCATTGCACTTTGTTAATGCCTTACTCTTTGCTCTGTGATGTTAGGTCAGTGGGCAAATTGGAACTATAAAGTCCAAGGCTGCCACACACATTTCCAGTAATAGAGTGTGCATTTTTTGTCTATGTCATTTCATAGACACATCAGTTCTCAGGAGACAATGCACTGACCTATCAGCATGGTGAACCTAGTCATATTTTAATGGGTTAGCTAACACATTACTGGGATCTGGACACTGAATTCCTTTCATTTTGCAGCTTTATTTTTAGCACCTCACCCCCCTCCCCCAAACTCCATTCTACCTCATGCCCAAGAATTGTGGCCTTAGCAACAATACTTTCCTCATTCCTTAATCTGGAAAATGGAAAAAATATTAATATCACCTAATTTGAAAAGTAGATAGAAAACTCTTTACTTAAATACGTAACAATTTTCTAGATCCTTAATTATAATGTGATCTCTTTCATTAATGGGAGAGAAAGATAAAACAAATAGACACAAACTGAAAACACAGAAACAAATTTTCCACAGGATGCTAGAGAGAAAACATAAATTCTGTGTTTCTTTAACTAAAAGTTTAATACAGCACATAATCATAAAGGAATAAAAGAGAAATTCAATGTGCAAAAGAAGTCAAACTGTGTTTTCCTAAATGAAAATCATATTTATTAAACAGCAAACATTGCAGAAAGCACTTTGAAAAGCTGTGTCATAACTGGCACGCAGTAACAATCAAAGTGTGGGCTACAGAACAATGGCTCTGTCTGGAGCACAAAGTCTGGGGTACACAGACCATCTTAAGCCAAAGCGTTTTCTCACAGAGCATCTGAAATATTCATAGGTCCCTCACTAGAATAAATTTATTGCAGCTATAAGACATAGAAAAGGTTGAAAAACTGCTTTGCTGACCTTGGAGAACTTTGTTGGCATATTAAAAGACTTTGATACATAGTGGAATGCAGGCATGCTCTGTGATTTGTTGGCTGCAGTGCGGGGCCTGAGCTTTTAGGTGCTTGGAAGACAAGGGGAATCTGCAGGAGAGGTGCTGTGTGCGAATGAGTAGCGCTCTTGCTGGAAATGCAGTCAGTGACAATTCAGGGGTTCTGAGTGTTACAGTGAAGCCCCACACAAGCCCAAACCTGATGGATTATCTGTTGTTCCCTCCAGCCTGTCACTTGGGTCTTCTGATGTCTCTTTGCTTTCTTTACTGGTAACATAGCATTTGACCCTCTGGGTCTTATTTACATAGTGTTGCCTCACTCAGCACATTGGGGTGCTAATGAATGACAGAAATAGCTAGGAGAGGCTACATTTGTGAAAAGTAAAGCCAGGCAGAGCTTTAGTAACATGAGGGCTGAACCCCATTAGCTACACAACATGTTTTTGAAATACAAAGACTGAATGCCCAAGAAGGCAACAGAATTGGGTTGCTCTCTATTCTCATATCATTAGCAGGTAGATTCTTGGTGTATGACTAGGAAAATACACCAAGAATTCTGTTCTCCCCTTCTGGTGTCTATAGCAAGGGTGTGTGCATTTATGCTTGGCAGGCCAGTAGTGGACTAGTTAACTATTGGCTTTTTCAAAAGTCATCTATAACTCTATTAGACCAAGTAGCCTGAAACATTTTTTTCATGAAATTCTGGAGGTTAATGGGGTTGACTTTTGTCTAGTGAGTTTAGTACTTACAAACACAATACCTCTGTACATTTTAAAGTTTAGAATATTGGATGTATAGATTAGTAAAAATGATTTTTTTCTCTACCCTTGAATAAGATGCCTTTGTAAGAAAAATAAATAAATAAAAGGTCCTTAATAAAATGTATACCTCCGGGTATACATGAGAGGTATCCAGGAAAGCCTCTGCATAACCTCCTGGAATGGCTCAGGTTATCACCTTAAATGCATCCTCAGCTAAAGATAAAGGAAGTAGAAGGAGCTAGTTATAGAAGGTTATCAGGCAACACACGGTAAACCATGGTAAGTTTGTTATCCTATATAACAAAAGGGTAATATGCAAATTGTCCCCTCTACTAGGAGTTCTATCTGAGTTCCACCAGAGGACTGGGCTGGCCCTCCAATCGCCCAGGGCTTCTCCCCTAGGCCAACCCCATCCCTGATCAACCCCCTGCAGCCCCTGCCCCAGGCCGGCCTGACCAGAGCACTCTGATCCATCAGGGCTGGCTGCTGGACCATACCCGAGCACAGATTCGTGCACTGGTCCTTTAGTAGAGATATAAGTCCTTGGAGTCTCCATTGACAAGAGACTCTAAAGTTTTAGAATCATCCTTCTCTTCCTGACACAAAGAGAGACATCCTTACAAATGGAGATTTTCCTCAGCAATATACTAGTAAATGTCTCATACAAAAAGGTTAATTTATACTTGGTTTTCAAAACTTCTATTTTTTTACATAACCAGCTCAAAATAATCCTTATGCAAATAATATTGAAGGCTGTATTCCTTTATAATATCTTAGAAATAATACATAAAATTGCTATTACATCAACTATGTTACTTAAATTCTTCAGTTAGTCCACTTGGGAATAAGATAACAAAATTTACAGAAGTTAATACTAATTAAACATATTATTGGGAGACCTGATGTTAAAGGAAAAGGAAGGCTCTGTAAGTCCTTCTATTGATGCCTCTCACTGACAGCATACATTAAAGCCACAGGGAGCAGTTGATATACTTCAGAAAAGTCAGCTTGCAGGATACAGAGCAGAGGGAGAATGAAGGTGAATCTGGAGAGGCAAATGAAAACTACCTATCATATTACAAACACTCAAGAGTCTTATTTCTACAAATTGAATTACATTTAGAGCCATGCCTTATAACTAGAAGAAGCAATAACGCAGAAATCATAATTTGTATCAAAAGCCTCAGTTCCCTCATCTGTAAGTCAAGGATAAAATCTTTGCCTCCTAAAGTCATGAGGGTTAAATCAGATCATGAATACGAAGTTTGCACACCACTAGGGATATCTTAAGTGGTCATCAATATTATGGCTTTTTATATAAGTGGTACCATAAATGCTTAATGTTTTCTATCCTTCTTTTTTATTTTGTTTTGTAAGGTGTTTTCTGAGCACGTGCTTGTTGATGACTTCACAGCATTTTTTTCCATATACCTGTGAGCAAATATTTATATTTAGCTGAATTGTTGATGTTTTGCCAATTTATCCTGGCCACAAATTAAAATATTTTGTATTTTCATCACTCATTAACAGGTTTAAAAATATATAACTCAGGGCCGAGACCGGTTTGGCTCAGTGGATAGAGCTTTGGACTGCGGACTGAAGGGTCCCGGGTTCGATTCTGGCAAGGGCATGTACCTTGGCTGCGGGCACATCCCCAGTAGGGGGCGTGCAAGAGGCAGCTGATCGATGTCTCTCTCTCATCGATGTTTCTGACTTTCTATCTCTCTCCCTTCTGCTCTGTAAAAAAATCAATAAAATATATTTAAATATATGTATATATCTCAGGAAACAACCCCACATCCAAGAATTAACTTTATTTCTTAATAAATATGGGAAATGTAGTATGAGATGGCATATACTTGATTTAAGTTACTCATGCATATTACTACTATCATCATTCAGAAAAGCTAAGGTAAGTAGATAAACTGCTTTTTCTAAAGTCTTGGGAAAATTTCAAAGGAGATACTGACAAATAAGTTTCTCCTGTAATGGAAAAGCCTTTCTTGCTCCATATTTGTGGTGCCATGCATTAAAGGAGATTTGTTTCCTGTTTTATTTTGAATTCTACTTAGGGTTTCTATGTAGATGTAAATTTGAAGCCAACTAGCTGGAAGCTCAGGTATACTTGTCCCAGTCTTTATATTTGTTTGTAGACATAAAACCTGATTCCATGGTCATACTTTTGAGGTTATTTGTGGTTAAGGATAAGTAGCTGGGTGATATGTCATCAGGACAGACAGCCAGTGTTGGAGGTGCAGAAACACTTGGGCCCCGTTGCAGGGTTACAGTTCATAGACTGAGTCTGTGGAAGATATATGAGTGCTCCCGCCATTGTTCAGGGCTCAGTCCAGGAGTTCAACAGAAGAAATCAATGAGGCACAGCTGTGTAAAATAGGGGTCAAGTATGTACAGCTGTGGCTACACATCTATCAGAAAGCATTGTTTGACTTTTCTCTAGACAGCATTCATTATCAAAATGGGCTTCAGAAGCTTTTTATTAAAGACAAATTGATGTTAATTAATTCTGATTGCAGTGGCCATTAGTCAGCTATTGCATTGCAGGAAGCTGGGTCAAATCAAGACTGTCCTCTGCAATCTCTGATGGTGTGCTAGCTCTAAAGCTCATTTTAAATTAGAATTCTAATATTTTAACTTAGAGTGAACATTTCTGCTCTGGGTTTCTCTTGATCATTAGCTCTCTCGCTCTGTTATCTTAACCTTCTTTGAAAGATGTGCATTATCTTTCTTCCTACTTATTTACCTATAATTTATTTTTTTCTATGTATCATATAGTGCTGGATTCAAAGAAATCATATTTATTTGGGATTTTGAAATTTAAATACATTTTAAATAGGAATAGTTATGATTTTTCTCCATTTTGCAAATTCCATACAAATTCCAAGTTATTTCTCTTGTGTTTTAAATATCCACATTCCATAATTTTTATACCGCATACTATTCTTTTTTCCTGCCTTATCTCTTTCTAACAAACACACACATGCACAAACAAAAAGAAAGAAAGAAAGCTTGCAAAGATCCTTTATTTTTTCCTCTAATTAGTCTGAATAGGATCCAGTTCAACTGCCCTACTTCTCATTGTCTTGGCTATTTGTCTCTAACTGAACAATCAATTCGGTGCAGACCAATATGAAATACGCTTTTTCTTCCATTTCTTTAGCCTGACGCAGAGTGAAAATTAGAAGTAGGAGGAAGAAACTATAAATAATATATGAAAGAGAAAGAAAGGGTGCGTGTGAATATGTTGGAGGTGTGGAGAGGGAGTTTCAAATGGTGTGCAACAGAGAAGGAGGCCGTGGAAAAAAAATCAAAGCATGGGCACAGGTGTTGCATTATGGAAGAAATTGGAGGTGATCTAGAATTTAAAGACAATACTGCTCTTACAAACAGATCCCCATTCTACAGGTGATTTTTAATCTTTGGAATGCCTTTTTCTAAATGTTCCACATCCTGTTCCAGTGTCTCTAAAAAGCTGAGCTGGTGGCACTCAAGCTCCCCATTCCCATACTGGGTTGAGCACCCCAAGCCCAGACTGGGACCTGCGCGTGCCTCAGTTTCTATTTTTAGTTTACAGGGTTTCTTCTCTTACCAAAACTGGAGTCATTCAGATGACCAGTGGACTCCAGCATTTGCAAATGGGGGGTCATCTCAGGATGTTCTGGCCAGGTCACCAGGACTAGGTTCCAGGAAGGCAGCTGGGTGTGTGAATTGCTCCCTTTGACTCATTAAATGTTTCTCTAAAAGGATCACATGAGATGAGACTTTGACATGCAGATTTGGGGTGCCTATAACTCTCATCACAGAAAGAGTTCAGGGCTCTGATTTGCCACCACAGAATCTTAGGCTTGAATCTTACATGGGTCCACGTGTTGGTTCTTGCTCAGGTGTTTCAAGAAAAATGACACCTTGGGTATATAGTATCCCAGAGTGGTAGAAGTGATATTGGCCATCCCCTATCCAGCACTGTGCCCCCCACCCTCTCACCTGACTCTGGCAACTATCCCTCAGCCAGCTTTACACCATGTGTTGAAGGTCTTCCAGGTACTGTCATTTCTCTTCTTTCCAGTGACTTTCCAGATCATCAATTTCCACTGTTGCCTCCAATTTATGTGGTGACTTTGTGTTCCTTTGTGAATGGGACCCCTTTTCTCTCTCCACCTATATACCTCTCATTTATACCCCCAGTAGTGGTATATAAAAAAGATCACATTTCAGTATTAAAGTAATCACAGCCCCATGATTTAATGGTTAGAAGATGTGCTGTTTAATGTTTAGTCTATAAAACTTCATACACTAAATTTAACTTGATCAGATAACAAATTATCATTCACCATTTTCTGCATTCTCTGGGTGAAACTTGCATTTTGGGTCATCTTTGAAGCAGTATAAGAACATCCTTTGAGAGAGTCATCAGAAGCGGGTTCCACGGGCAGCATGATGGATGGTACCGTGTTAAGAGTAATGATGTAACCAGAACTAAATAAATGGTATTAGAGAACTCTGGTAGCAAGAAGATCTATATTGTTTCAATACAAACAATTTCTGAAAAGTATGACATTGTGAGTAATAGCAAGGTTGCTACCTTTTCCTCCTGGTGAAAGATATGAAATTAGCCAGCTATAACATACTTGGAAGGGAAGAACATGAAGGGGTGGCTCCTGAGACTGAGCACAGACGGGTTGTGCCTGGATGTGACTGAACAATAATCAAATCTAAATCTTTACCAGTAAATAACTAAGCCTCTCACATAGACCCATGAACTTTTAAATACATTTAAATCCAAATGTTTATGTTAATGTGTTTCATATACTGCAAGAAATATTTCCCCAGCAATCTGGATAAACTAGGGGCACCCCCACTTTACCAGGTTCTTTCTAGTAATCCATTCAGATCCCTAGGGGCATGTATAACACATTCATACTCTGAAAATGAAAAGAGTACTTGAAATTTATACTATTGATAAAAATCTTAATTTTTCCAAAAGTAAGAGGCAAGCACATTCTTTTATTAATTATGGAGAGAGATTTGTAAAAGAAATCGGAGATCACTGAAGAAGAAGAGAACCAGGGCAGTACATTTCTTTGGTTATATCTCTTATTTCAAGCATTCAGACAAATATTATGGTTATGAAACTAGCCATAATTCTTATGAGTTTGAATATATTTGTGTCTTCTATATTAAGTTATGCTTGAATTTATGGAAATTAATGTTTTCATTCAGGTATTATTGAAGGACAACAATATATAATCTTTGACTTTATTCCCTAATAACAGTCTAGTGGAAGAGACAAATATGTAAACAAATAATTATATAATGTGTTTTGATAACAAATACAAAAGAGAAACTAATCAATATGCAGAAACAGGAGCAAGCTTTATATGTGGTAAATTTTTAACAATCTTACAAGATTAATAGGAGTGTGAAGGGACATAGACAACAGAAGCCTAATATAGGCTAATGGACAGGTATGCAAATATTAGCATTGACTCTAACTTTGTGTTCCTCTTATACTGTAACTTACATTCATGAGATAGGAAATATTTCTCAGCACTCTTTAATTAATCTCTGTAGTTTAACACAACTAAAGGAATGTCACTTGGTCTATTTTGAGGAGTATTTCTCAAATTTCCCAACTGTTGCACAAGATATTATACATAATATTTGTATTAACTTATGTATTAACTAGCCCTCTGTAGGTTAATAAATTATTTCTCAACCCCAATTCCACATCTTATGGAAGTCAAAGCTCTTTTGTGAAGTTGATGTGAATTGCCAGAGATTTACCTCTTAGATTCTCTTGATCTTGGTTCTTTGTCTCCATGCATGTCATATCACTTTCATACCACACAGATGAAGATATGACACCAGTTAGTTCCTTAAGAACCTTTCTTCTTAGTCATGGCACGTTCAAATAGTCATACTCATCTCACCCTCCAATCCATGTGGGATTACAAATAAAGAGAGAAAGAAAAGAGGGGGGAAAGGAGGAAAGAGAGAGGGGAGGAAAGAAGGAAGGAAGGAAGGGAGGGAGGGAGGGAGGGAGGGAGGGAGGGAGGGAGGGAGGGAGGGAGGAAGGAAGGAAGGAAGGGATGAAGAGAGGGAAGGAGGGAGGGAGGGAGGGAGGAAGGAAGGAAGGAAGGAAGGAAGGAAGGAAGGAAGGAAGGAAGGAAGGAAGGGAGGGAGGGAGGAAGGGAGGGAGGGAATGGGAAGAGGTGGAGAAAGGGAGAGGAAGAGAGAGAAAGGAAGGAAGGCAGGAGGGTGGCAGGGAGGGAATTTTTATTGCGAAGGAAGCACAAGACAAATTGATGATTTTGATTTTCTAAACCAAGAAAGCTTTTGTTTTTTTTTATTATTTTTAAATAGGCTACATCTTATTAAAGTGTGTGTGTGTGTGTGTGTGTGTGTGTGTGTGTGTGTGTCACTTTCTCTATAAGACGCCCACACTGAGATCCAACATCCATGTCCCCAACCATGTAAGTGATTTCTTTAATAATATAGGAAGAATAATTCCTGAGTTAGAATATTCTTAGTGCATTGTTCCACTGGGTACATTGTAAAGGTAAAGCAGGCACTGGCGCTGACTCTCCACAGGGAGAATTTATAAGATGGTATTATTATAAACCCAAAGATTTTATAGTGTTTCATTTTATGGTGTGCTCTGCCTAAAGTGACCTAAGGTATAATTTTCCTCCCACTGATAGATGCCATCTACAAAGTGCCACTGTTATTGAAGGGCTGGGCGAGCCACTAAGGAAACAATTCTCACCTTTATGTCTTTTGCTTCTAAGCCCAGGTGGTAATGAAAGGGCGGTACATCAGTAAAAGGTTATTCATTAAGTGCCCTTAAGCATGTTTGTAAGTACAGGGATCCAGAAAGACTCTAAGAGCAGTTCTGACCGCAACTTTTGGTCATTTGAAGCAATTACCAGAGGCGGTCTCCATGAATGCTCCCAGAACAAGTGAATTGTCTGAGGATGGAAAAATAAATTCCTAAGTAGCTTCTATAACCTATGTGGTCTCTGAGGCTACTAAGCACATCATCACCCATAAGTGCTTGCTTATCTTAATGTCCTCTTCAAGGTAAAACACACTTTCTTACAAAATGTCCTCAGCAATACAAATTAAACAGAGCTCCAGGAAGAATGCCCAATGGATTTGGAAGAATTACCTTTTTTGCTTATGAACAAAATAAATCCCTGACCATAAAGTCATTGTATTAAATTCAATCAGTGTATTTGAGTTTCAATTCAATCAATCGTTTGGCCTGACTAAAGATTCATACATCTTTAGTCAGGCTAAACAGTCATTATCCAATGATGCAGCACTACAATTTTATGTGCTTAACCATATGCAAGCCGATATTAATTGCAAGTTAGTCAATCCCACCAATACACAATACATGGGAGCCACCAAACCTTCACTCTTCTAATTTTTCTAGTTTCATATTTCTCATCTGTTGTATTTGTTTCTGTACTTTAGCTATTTGTCTCTGGTTACATCTATCTCACTTCCTTTTTTACAGTCTGTTGATGCTCATATTTTATTTATTTATATTTATTTATCTGTTTGTTTTTATTGTCTAAAGTTTTACCTATATCTCCTCCCCTGCCCCCTGCTTGACTGCCCTTCCCACCCCAGGCAAGCCCCTATAGCCCCAGTACCTGAATCCATTGGTTATGCTAATTTGCATGCACACAAGTCCTTTGGTTGCTCTATAACCCCCATCCCCTGCCATTTGTTTCTGGCTCTTTTCTTATTCATCAAATTATGTTGATCATTATATCCCACATATGAGTGAGATCATGTGATCTTTATCTTTCCCCAACTGGCTAATTTCACTTAGCATAATGCTCTCCAGTTTCATCCATGCTGTTGCAAATGACAAAAGTTTCTTCTTTTCTACAGCAGGGTAGTATTCTATTGGTAAATGTACCACAGTTATTTAATCCACTCATCTGCTGATGGGCACTTAGGTTGTTTACAAATCTTAGCTATGGTAAATTGTGTTGCTATAAACATGTGGGTGCATATATCCTTTCTGACTGCTGTTCCTGATTTCTTGGGATATATTCCTAGAAGTGGGATTACTGGGTCAAATGGGAGTACCATTTTTAACTTTTTGAGGAAGCTCCATACTGTCTTCCACATGGCTGCACCAGTCTGAATTCCCACGAGCAGTGCAGGAGAGCTTCTTTTTCTCCACATCCTCACCAGCACTTGTCCTTTGTTCATTTGTTGATTTGTTAATGACCGCCATTCTGAAAGGTGTGAGATGGTACCTCATTGTCATTTTGATTTGCATCTCTCAGATAATCATTGACTTTGAGCATGTTTTCATATGTCTCTTGGCCTTCTGTATGCCCTCTTTTTAAAAGTGTCTATTCAGGTCCTTTGCCTATTTTTTGATTGGATCGTTTTGTTAAGTTGAGGCTCACATTTTAATTGTTGCATTTGCTAATAATATCTTCCAGGATAAAAACTGTTTGTATAACTCTCATAGTGCATTGGGTAGAGTTATGTGTACTCCAGGGGCAAGACTGACATTGAGAAGCAGTTGTCTTAAGCCTCATATAAAGTAAACATAATACTCATGGGAGTAACAACTTGAAAGGTCTGCCTAAACTGACTGCTTAACTTAGTCATGTGAATAGTCAATGAAGATAAGAAAGCAAGTTTACTTTAAAGAATCAATTCTTCTCCATCGGCCATATGCCCTTAAAGGCTTGACTTAATACATGCAATTCGTTCTAGTTGGAACATATTTTTACCCCTTGGAGAAGAGGTTAGTAGAAATGGGATGGTCACTTTTTTGTATGTTGTTGAAAAGTGGAGATCAGCATGGAAAAGCTGTTTCTTTGAGTGTTCAGATGCTAACCTGCCAATATCAGCTGTGTCAATAGTCAGTTGTCAAGAATTTAATAGAGCTGCCACTTAAAGATAGAGTGGGGACAAAGTAAAGGCCTCCCTAGATAAACACAGCCTGAAACACAATACATATGGAAAAAACTTTCCTTTTATTTTGACTTTCTAAGATATGAGTAGGCTTTAAACTAAAAATGAAGTCTATATAATAAATCAGAGAATGGGCATTGTATTCTACTTACTATGGATATGAAAGGGCAGTTTTAAAAGGCCTGTTCTCCCATGAACTGAATTAGCTGTGTGTTCTCAGCCTTTCTATGTGGAGATGACATTAAATTTAATCAGATAATTCAGCTCAAATTGAGGGAAACTATTATGGCAGGTGATCCTCTCAACCACTATGTTGGCTGATCTGATAAAAATTTAGAAGATGTCCTCAATAATTTGCTAATCCTGGCTCTTCATATCTTCTGTTTGCTTTTGAGTCATCTTTTCAATTTGACACCACCCCCCAAAAAAAAAGAAACTGAAAGGAGACATCTTAGCTATGATAAATTCATACTCCTCTGATAAACACATAAGAACGCATCGACAGTATTCCACTCTCATTCACTGCCAGTTATCGGAAATCCTAGAATAGTAGCAACAGAAAATCTCTTTCCTGAGCAGTATATGAGTACAGCAATGACTAAGCTCATAGGCTACAAGAAAGGCAAATTGGCCTTCTTCACTTCTACCTATTTGGTTTTACATATCTCGCAAGGTAATACAAATATTAACTTAGATACTCATGTCTGGCATGTAGAGGACGCTCAGCAAATGTTAATTCTTCTAATTGCATTAATAAAATATAGAAAAATACATAAAATTTATATTAGGCTCTGTGCTCTTATACAACAAAGACAGTGATATATTTGTTGATATGTCACAATCTATTATTTTCTTTTCAATATCTCTTTTTCTCTTGGTAATAATAAATCTGATTTTAACCGGGTTTGGTTCAGGCTAAAGATTCCAGGCTTTCTTAAATATTGTTAGGAATTGCCAGTGAATTTTATGTATAAGTGTCCTTGACACCATCATGAATTATTCTTAGAGGAATAGGATGACATAAGCTTCTTCATTCTCTTCCCCCATCCCCTTGTTTGGAGCTTTGGTATAATAGCTAGTGCTCTAGCCATTATTTCGGATCATGAAGGTGAGCTGTTGCAGATCAATGAACCCCAAAAGTCCATGCCAACTTTGTGGAGACACCATACAAGTCTTGCATTGCTTAATTACATTCATTTTATGTAATGGAAAAATAAAGTTTAATCTTGCCTATTATGTGATAGAGAAATTAACAGCTGTTTTTTTTTTCTAAGTATCTCTTATTTTGTTCTTTTTGTATTAAGTTTACTACAGCAAACAATCCTAAAGATTACCTGATATATTCACAAACTGCCCTCCCTTGGGGATAACTGGTATACACTAGAACATGGTAGGCACCCAAAAATAATTTTTAGAAGAAAAATATATCTGTAACTCTTAATGAATTTTGATAAGTTTTTAAATCAAAATAAATTATTTAGATGTATAAAGGGAAGTTTTTATAAATATAACATTTTCCTTCTTTTGAAACAGTAATACATGATAATTGTAGATTTATTTTAAAATGGGTAAAACAGAGTAACCAAGATGGCGGCAAAACACCTATTTTGCTGCCCCACACAACAATTCCAAAACTACAACTTAACAACAAAACAAACATCATCCAGAATCACCAGAAAGCTGGCTGAGTGAAAATCCCACAGATGGAAGTAAAGATAGGACACTGTGACTCAGAGGAGCAGCTGTGCGCAGCCTTGAAGATACACTTGGAGAGTGGTGCGGAGCCTTGCACACGTGAGTGGTGAGGGGCAGGCTGCAGCAAACCCGGCTGGTTTTCTCCAACAGGGAGGGCGGAGGCGTCCCACTGCACTGATTCCCCAGTTCCAAGCAAGGTCCCAGGACCCGGAAAGGCAAGCTAAAACCCGGGCGTTGCTGAGGTCTGCAAGTTTGAGGAGAGTGCGTGTAACTTGGAACAGCAGTTTGCGTGTAAAGTGTGCAACCACACAGAAAGGACACGTGACTTGGACTGCTTTGTTTTGCAACCCTGGGCGAGACTTTGGGTGTGCAGACTCATTTGGAGAGAGGCAGAGTTGTCTGGCAACGGGTGGAGACCAGCAGCAGCCATTACCACCCAAAACAGAGACCCGCGTGCCACATAGGGCAGAGCTGATGCTGACAGTGCCTGCTCAGCCTGGAGACTCCACCCATCCAACCTGAACACAGTTTACCTTCACAGCCAATTGGCCTGGTGGTCAAACCCTCCTAGAGCTAATAACAAAAAGCTGGGCTTAACTTCAACAATACTGTACAACCCATAAAGGATTGCAGTAAGAGTATCCACCTCAGGTAACTGGGGAGGCTGAGCCACTGTCCCTTAGAAGACATCGACCACACAGAGCTAACGGACCAACTTAGGAAAGCAGCCACAATGCACAGAAATGGAAGGAAATTAAGTGTGAAAGAAATGGAGGAAAAAAATGACTAGAGTTCAAAATCACAGTAATAAGGTTTTTCAAGAGGCTCCTACAAAAGGCTGATGAACTTAATGAGAACTACCAGCAAATGAACAACACCTACGAGGATATGAAAAAGGACCAACTAGAAATTAAGCATACACTGACAGAAACAAAAAATATTATACAAAGACCTAAAAGCAGTCTAGACGACCGCAGGAACCATGTCAAAGATTTGAAATACAAAGAAGCAAAATCCACTCGGCTGGAAAAGCAAGAAGCCAAAAGAATCCAAATAATTGAAGATAGTGTAAGGGGTCTCTGGGACAACCTCAAGCATACCAACATCAGAATTATAGGGGTGCCAGAAAAAGAGAGAGAACAAGATAATGAAAACCTATTTGAAGAAATAGTGACCACACATTTCCCCCACCTGGTGAAAGAAATTGACTTAAAAACCCAAAAAGTGCACAGAACCCCAAAATATAGGAATCTAAAGAGGACCACACCAAGACACATCATAATTAAAATGCCAAGAGCAAAAGACAAAGAGAGAATATTAAAATCATCAAGAGAAATACAGTTAGTTACCTATAAGGGAGCACCCATTCAATTGTCAGCGGATTTCTCAACAGAAACGATGCAGGCCAGACGGGAGTGGCAAGAAATATTCAAAGTGATGAATAGTCAGAATCTACAACCAAGATTACTCTATCCAGCAAAACTATCATTCAGAATTTAAGGTCAGATAAAGTGCTTCACAGATAAGAAAAAGCTAAAGGAGTTCATCACCACCAAACCAGTATTATATGAAATGCTGAAAGGTATTCTTAAGAAGAGGAAGAAAAAAAAAGGTAAAAATATAAATTAGGAATAACAAATACACATCTATCAACAAATGAATATAAAAATCAAGTGAATTAATAATCTGATGATCAGGATAAACTGGTGAATATAACAGAATATGGACATAGAGAGGGAATGCACTGACAATTCTTGGGGAGAAAAGGGGTGTGGGAAGTGCAGCAAGAAACTGGACAAAAATCATGCAACTATGGGAGAGGACAGTGGGGTGGGGAGGTGAGGGCGGAGGGTGGGATGGGTACCGGGTGGAGGGGAGCTCTATGGGGAAAAAAGAGGGAACAATGTAATTAATAAATTGAACAATAAAGACAAACAAATAAAAATGGGCAAAACAAAAAGAAAGAGAAGAATCAATCATGAACCCATCATCCTTTTATATATTTATAGATTTCCTGATTTTACTCGTCTGTAAAGAAGATGTATGTCTGACTAGGATTATAAGTCAAGGCATTTTGTCATAGAACATAAAGTTATTTTATTACAAATATTTTCAAGTGCAGGTGAAAGGGCAAGAAAAAAATATTAATTTAATTATAGTTTTACTTTGCTTAGTAGTAGTTAGAAATAAAAAAAAATAACAATGAGTGGAAACAATCTTCATGGGCTTATTTACTTATATTTCTAAAAGTTAGTTTTCCTTACTTGCTATAGCAACCCAGTTAGGTAGACTAGTTACCCTTCTTGAACAGGCCTATTAAAGAGCTAATTTGCCAGTTATTGCTTACTTAAAATGCTTTCCATAACAAACGTAGTAAAAATTATTCATGTGAAAGACCAGCTTTAGTAGATCAAAATTTTCATCACACCAATTGCTCTGAATTTAATCTTTACATGGACTCCAAGTGTTATCCTATGGTTTCTTTCCACCTTTCACTAGAAAATTTTAAACTTCACATATAGATAATGGCAAGATCTGTTATATTTGGTAGAAATTTTCCAAAATTTAGACACATAATTTTAAATATCCCTAGCTTGTTAAGGGTAATAAGGATCTTTCTCTACAGTTACACCATTTTGATGTCAGTTACATAACACCTTTGAAACATGGCAGAAAAAGTCTTCCTGAACTTTTCTCCTTGTTAACTCCTACTCATACTTCAAGTCTAGTTCAAATGTAAATCCTCAGGAAAGTTTTTCCCAATAGAACAAATTGAATTATTTTCCTACATTATACATTTCCATTGTCTCTCATAGTTTTCCTTGATAAAACTTGCGACAAAATTAACAAAATCATTGTTTACTAATTAATTTAATGTGTGTATTTTTCCAGTAGAATGTGCTTTTAATGAGGGCATGGGCCAAGTAAGCCATTGACTACTGCACCCTGAGTATTTTAACTCTAGTGCTTACTGGACAGAGTACCTGGCATTTTAGAAAGTCCTTTATAAATATTTTCTCAATGGCTAATTGAATTAATATATGTCAATAAATTTGAAATAGTGAGTTCATTTTAAGATGGACTCAGGCTATCTTCAAAGGCTAGAAGTTTATATTTTAAAACATATTTCCATGTAATATTTAGCAGTTAAAATGTAGATATGAATATCAAACTGCAATGTATAAATGGGTTGGCTATGTATATGATGTATCTTATATGTAGTAATTATTCATCCTCAATGGTCACATTTCTCACTGGAATTGCACCATGCTCATAGAAAACTGAATACATAATACAGGTGAGTTTTTGATATGGGGAGGATTGGTCTTGATATATTATCAAGGTAGAATGATGTCATATGCTGATCTCAGCCTATTGATGACTAAGGTTATGGCTGGACCAGTCCTTTTGGTTTCTATTCTGATCACAAGGCATCCTCAATAATAATTATCAGGAAATTAGGAAAAAAAATTTTTTGGGGAAAAGGTTTATCACTTACAGATCCTGGAAATTACATGCCACACCTGTCACACAGGGTGATCATATTCAGGGTTGGGAGGGTGGAGAGAGAGAGAGAGAGAGAGAGAGAGAGAGAGAGAGAGAGAGAGAGAGAGAGAGAGAGAGAATGGGTATGGGTATGGGTATGGGTATGGGTAAGGGTTTGGGGTTCCGCTTCTACTGGAGTCCAGGTTGGACGCCTAAGATGTTAAGGGCTGCTGAATTTAAAACAAACAAAAGAAAACCTGGAAACTTACAAAATGGGAAGAAAAAAAATTGGCTCAAATAGTCAGTTATCAAAATTAACCAATATCTCTAAAGCAAAGCAACCTGGAGGTGGGGGTTGAGAAGGGGGTTGTGGGCAGAACAGCCTGGCTCTTTATCTGATCATGGGTAGCAATGTGTTTGTTGGAGATAGCCATCTTTGAAGTGATTGCCTCTTTGAATAGGATGTACAGCAATCAAAGCTTAAATCAGTCACTTGTATTACATAAAGAAAAGCCAACTGTCACGGCTTACACTGCAAGTGGACTTACATAAGGTGCATTAGGTAATTATAGAGCCTTCAGATACATCAACGTTTCCAGATGATGGATCAATAGTCATTCTTAATTGCCAATATTCTTTTGTTGTTGTTGTTAATCCTCACCCAAGGATATTTTTTCTTCCTTTTTTTAAAATTATCTTTATTGTTCAGTTTATTAATTACATTGTCCCCTGTTTTTCCCCTATAGCTCCCCTCCACCCGGTACCCATCCCACCCTCGGCCCTCCCCCCTCCCCCACTGTCCTCTCCCATAGTTGCATGATTTTTGTCCAGTCTCTTGCTGCAATTCCCACACCCCTTTTCTCCCCAAGAATTGTCAGTCCATTCCCTCTCTATGTCCATGATTTTGTTACATTCACCAGTTTATCCTGTTCATCAGCTTATTAATTCACTTGCTTTTTATATTCATTTGTTGATAGATGTGTATTTGTTGTTCATAATTTACACTTTTATCTTTTTCTTCTTCCTCTTCTTAAAGAATATCTTTCAGCATTTCATATAATATTGGTTTGACAATGGTGAACTCCTTTAGCTTTTTCTTATCTGCGAAGCACTTTATCTGACCTTCAATTCTGAATGATAGCTTTGCTGGATAGAGTAATCTTGGTTGTAGATTCTGGCTATTCATCACTTTGAATATTTCTTGCAACTCCCGTCTGCCCTGCATCGTTTCTGTTGAGAAATCCGCTGACAATCATATGGGTGCTCCCTTTTAGGTAACCAACTGTTTCTCTCTTGCTGCTTTTAATATTCTCTCTTTGTCTTTTGCTCTTGGCATTTTAATTATGATGTGCCTTGGTGTGGTCCTCTTAGGGCTCCTATATATTGGGGTTCGGTGTGCTTCTTGGACTCCTAAGTCAATTTCTTTCACCAGGTATGGGAAGTTTTCGGTCACTATTTCTTCAAATAGGTTTTCATTATCTTGCTTTCTCTCTTTTTCTGGCACCCCTATAATTCAGATGTTCGTATGCTTGAGGTTTTCCCAGAGGCCCCTTACACTATCTTCAATTTTTTGGGTTCTTTTGGTTTCTTGCTTTTTCAGCTGAGTGGATTTTACCTCTTTGTATTTCAAATCTTTAACTTGCATGGTGGCTGCTTCCCTGAGTTGGTCAGTTAGCTTTGTGTGGTAGATGTCCTACAAGAGACAGTGGCTCAGCCTCCCCAGTTACCTGAGGTGGATATGGGTTGCACAGTCTTGTTGAAGTTAAGCTCAGGTTAATCGTTGTTAGCACTTGGAGGGGTTGACCTCCAGGCCAATTGTCTGTGAAGTTCAGCTGTGCTCAGGTTGGATGGGCGGAGTCTCCGGGCCAAGCAGACAGCGTTAGCTCTGCCCTATGTGGCCCCAGGGACTCTGTGCCAGGGGCAATGGCTGCCAGCACCTCTGAGAGAGAGCCACTGCCAAGCTCCACCAGCTGCTGGAGAATTCAGACTCTCCCCAAATGAGTCTGCACACCCAAGGTCTCACCCAGGGTCTAAAAACAAAGCAGTCTGACTGTTTCCTGAATGAGAGAGCAAGTCAAAAGCACTCTCTACGTGGTCATTGTCACACAGCTGCACTGTTCCCAAGCTCACGTGCACTCCACACAAGCTCACCTTCTTCACAAGCTGGCAGACCCCTGTAGCACCCGAGCTTCAGCGTGCCCTCCCACTGTCCAGTTTTTACCCCGTATGATAGTGGGTTCCCTGGACTTTTCCTAGAGCTGGAGAATCAGTCCAGTGGGATGTCTTTGTCTCCCCGTTCGAGAAAACTGGCCGGTTTTCAGCCGCCTGCCCTATCCCCTGGC
Organism: Antrozous pallidus; assembly: GCA_027563665.1. Lineage (NCBI taxonomy): Eukaryota > Metazoa > Chordata > Mammalia > Chiroptera > Vespertilionidae > Antrozous > Antrozous pallidus. Next base: position 64,297,223 of record CM050521.1, read on the forward strand.
GTGTGCACTCCAAACCTCTCTCTGTGCGTCTTTTCAATGCTGTCCACCGCCGCTCCTCTGAGTCACAGTGTCTTATCTTCACTTTCATTTGTGGAATTTTCACTCGTCCAGCTTTCTGGTGATTCTGGAAGGTGTTTGTTCTTTTGTTAAGTTGTAGTTTTGAAATTGCTGAGTATGACGGCAAGATAGGTATTTTACCTATGCCGCCATCTTGGTTCTCCTTAATTGCCAATATTCTTAATGTAAATGTGCTTTGTTTTGTTTTCACATTTAAATATCACATCAACTCTCTAAAAGTTGTGATTTTCTTTTCAGAGAAATGGGTGTGTCCTCTTTCCCACTGGGTGCTGGGGGTTGGAGTCCTTATGATAGCTCAAGAATAAGAATTTTCTGAGGCTTGCACAGGAGGATGAGTGATTTTTACTTATGTGGAATTATATGCCTGAGTTTCCAAAGCCCCATTTCAGTCATAGAATAAGCAATGGTCTACATAATTTAGTTTCAGTAAAACTAAAACAAGCCAGCTAAGAGAGTTTCCATTCCATGTTGCAGCCGGGTCCAGTTCAGCATCAGGCTAGCTTTAGTCCATTAGTCCATTGTGTAAGGGGTTCCAAATGGCAGAGGGCCATGTGGGTGAATGTTTGAGAGCGTGTCCCAAGTAACAAGAGTCTCATGAGAGCTAAGAGAGCGAACTTCTTTGTATAGGGGATTAAATCCCCAAATTTCACACCTTTGTAGTGGCCATGCCCATTCTGGCCCATGACTTGTTCCCAGGTGTGAATGACAACAAATATCTCCCCTATGTCACCTTTACTGGGTATGCTTATTTCTTCCCCTTGCTCCTTACCTGTTATTAGTAACTAACTAACCACAACAGTATAAATTCCACCCATATGTTGTAGATTTGAAAAAAATTTTAGGCACATTAGCAACTTACCCCAAGTCAGACAACTCCTGAGAGTTATTGCCAGGAATTGAATTAGGGTCTAAAAGAAAGACATTTCCACTTCATCCAAACCACAGCACCATAACACAACCTTGGGACTAGGATGAAAAGAAACTGTACCACTGGAACAGTCTAGACAGAGAGATAATCAAGTGCAAAAAGTCGAAGGCAGCAAGGAACTTGATTTTCATGAGGAACAACAGAAAGAGAGCTATTTACTGGAGCTTCAGTGACAGAAGTTAGCCAAGGTGGGGCTGCTGTAGCTCTTTGGAAAGTAAGAGACTTCGGAATATAAAACGGCTAGATTTGGTTATTCTAGAGAGAGTGGAAAGTATATATATATATTTTTAAATATATTTTATTGATTTTTTACAGAGTGGAAGGGAGAGGGATAGAAAGTCAGAAACATCCATGAGAGAGAGACATCGATCAGCTGCCTCTTGCCCGCCCCCTACTGGGGATGTGCCCGCAGCCAAGGTACATGCCCTTGACCAGAATCGAACCCGGGACCCTCCAGTCCGCAGTCCGACGCTCTGTCCACTGAGCCAAACCGGTCTCGGCTGGAAAGTATATTTGAATAAAAATTGGTTGAAGCTTGGGCAAATGAATCTATACATATGCAATGCCTATTTTTTGGATCTGCTAAAGTAACATAAAGTTAACATGGAAACTAAACTACATATATGTGTGGCATACCCACATTTCTAAGTTGCTTAACTATCTTTCTAGAAAAGTGAACTTTCTACTTTAATCTAGAATATACAAGTGGTAATGCCTATATGTGATCATGGAATAACCAAGTGTAGGTGATCATGACCAGCAAATATTAACTTCTTAACATCTGAAAATTAAACAGACCATTGACAGCTGAAAACATTAAAGTTGCTCATTTTTTGAAATGGTAATGTTAATATATCAATGTAACCTCTAGACAATTGTTTGACTGTGAATAATTATGATTGTACTCATAAGTACCTTTTTAAAAGAACATTTTATCCAGGAAGCAAGATCATGCCACCAACTAAAACAATAATTTCTGTGGTCTGTAAAATGTGCAGCCAACTTAATAAAGTACATCTACCATTGTACATATAAATGCCAAACCAACTAATTCAGAAGGAAACATCGGGAAAAAATTGGAATAAGGAGGAAAACGAAGTAAAGACTCTAGGCAAAAACAGTTTTTTCTTTGGTTTCTTCATTGCAGAGACTCTGGAAATGTAAAGAAAATAAAGAATAAACTGATACTCAGTAGGGCAAAACTAAAGAGGTAATACAATGTTTGGAAGACATGACTGTAAAGAACAACAAAAATACCCTTTTATTTTTTAATTTTGTGATAAGTCCTAGGATGAGGTCTGGAGATGAGTTTTCTAGGATTGTAAAGCATTTAATGATCAGTAAAGTAGATACTTAAAGAGGATTGGGTGTCTATTAATTCTCCAATAATCACTAATTCACCAAAATAATAAAGTGAATATAATTAATAAGAGGTTATCTTGGGGAAAACCTATGGATATTGTTTTCCGTTGGTTTCATAGGAAGTAGAAAATAATTAAAGAAATAACTAATCCAGGATCAAAGGATAACAGACAACACTCTTTTGCTTCAAAGTTGAGATAGAAGAGGCCTTGATTCCAACCCAGAAATATTTACAAACTTCAAAGCAATGGACACTTAGGCACTGGGCAAATTGTTATTCAAACAGGAGGTCCTCAATTTCCTTATATTATAATGGATTGCAAAGCAGAATAAGTTAATCAGAAATACACAGACCAAAAATTTTTTAAAAAGTAAGAAAATAAGTTTCTGTTAAGCAAATATAGACTAAGTTAGAAGGAGCTTGACAAATTTTCCTTAAAACTCAAGTTTTAATTGCTTCAGCCCCAGAGCAACCATAAACTTGAGGAGTGACAATTTATACAGATTTTATTACCTTGTTTACTCTGTTATTCATGAAAAAAGTTACTTTCTCAACTGCTCTGCCTAGTGTTAGTTATAAACAACTATAAATTAACTAGCATATTCTTCAAGAAACAAGTTTGTCTTAAAAAAGCAGCATATTAGTAACTTACATTTAAATCAGTATCATTGCAAAATTATTTTAAGATTTAATTTAGATAAATACTTTCTACCAGAGGACATTTGTGCGAAGGCTGCCATCCACCGGAAGCTCATCTGCTCTAATTTGATTTGCTCACCCAGTTAATATTTACAGAACATTTAACACATAATAGAATAGGTGCTGGGTTACAAAATAGTAAAAGCATCTGTTTATGCTCCTGGGACCCTCAAGTTTCTAAAAAAAAAAAAAAACACATTGCAAATCATTCTCCAGCTGATTTTTTTTAAATTCCTAGAAATCAACTTCCTATTGAATAATTGATGTTACAAATCAAATGTATATCCTGAGATAAAGATGAGGATGACTTTCAATCACAGAATAAAAATCTCTGAAATTATATATATATATATATATATATATATATATATAGTAAGAAAATAAGTTTCTTTTAAGCAAATATAGACTAAGTTAGAAGGAGCTTGACAAATTTTCCTTAAAACTCAAGTTATATACATACAGTTGTGAACATATTGGGTAATGCATATTGGGTAATTTAGCAAAATTTTATATATATTTTTTTTGTCTGATGATTTACCATGTATAAGCTCATAATAATTTTTTGTTAACACCTGACCTTTTTTATTGTAGTAACATTCATTGGGCATATCAAATACTGAAAATGTTTGTTTTTTTACCTTTGACATGAAAATCTTGAATAAATATAAAGTGTGGCAGAGAATATTGCAACCATTATGACACTGGTTTGAGGGTAAAAGACTAGGTTTAAACTCTGCTGAAACCACTTAATTTGACTAGGAGAGATACTTTATTTACTTAATTAAGTATGTTTTCATGTGTATATGTATATAGTGATAACAATAATTGAATCCCTGTCTTATAATGTTGCAGTAATTGTTAGGATTAAATAAAGGTTATATATATATATATATATATATATATATATATATATATATATAATAGAGTGAAGTAGTAATTATTTTATTATTACTAATATTTAAAACCCTACCAAACTATAATCACTTGGAGAGTAGCAATAGTGACCAATGCTAGTTATAGTCCAGAGACCAATATGTGAGCATCTAGACCTATCAGAGCAGAATTCCTCTGTGGCACCCAGGATCTGTGTTTTAACAATGTAATCTTATGCACACTAAATCCTGAGAATCACTGCTTTAATCCGCTCTCAGCTATGTTTTCAGTGTCCAGAATTAACTGGGCAACAAATTAGACCTCAATTAATATTTATCTAACCATTCAATTAGTAACTCTTACTACTGGAAAATATCTTATGATGAGAGAACCAGAAATTACGTTTGTTTGTTTGTTTGTTTGTTTGTTTTTGCAGGTAACAGAAAAATAAGGAACTAAAACTATATTTGTAGATATTTTACATTGTTGGAAATTCCTTTTGGAATGGCAATAATGTCTGCATCTTAGGACAGTTGTAAACATATTGGGTAATGCATATTGAGTAATTTAGCAAAATTTTATTTACAAGCACTCAAAAATAACATCTATCATATTTTATAGATCTTTTTCCCTAGCTGAATGAAAAAATATGAATTTTATTAGGAACATGAATATATAGAACCTTCACCAAATAATTTCATTTTCTAAAAAAAGGAATGGAATACTGTGTTTTTTTTACTATTTCTTTTTGGCCTGATTTCTCATTTTCAAGTTCACATGAAGTATTTATTGGCATTCAAAAACTTCACCACATTAAATAATAGATGACTGAACTGCATTTAATCCTTTTATGTTACTATATGAGAGTTAAAATAAAGCATGATAATCAATAATCAAACTACGACTGCAGTTCTCCTCAAATCAGATTTTTTTTTCACACAATGTGTATAGAAAAAGAGTCTTTGGAAAGGAAACTAATCTAAATCTTTACATGTAGTAATAATTATGAAAATGAAGAATGTTATCCATTCTATAAACATCTGAGTCTCTCAGGTAATTATATCTGTAATGAAATACATGTTCCTTAGCAAGGCATAGGACTTCAAGTTTGTCTGCTGTCTTTTGGTCATTAGCAGGATGTAGATGCAATGGAATTGATGACTTTCCCCTGAAAGAAGAAACAGGATACTGTGGGGTTATGCTTGTAGTTATGAAAATGGTAAAAAGATTCTTGTAGTTTAAAAAAGTTTTTCCCTGGGAAATATACTTTCAAAGCTTCAAAGAATGCTAAAGCTTTTCAAATAAGCCATAAATGGACATCTGCAGTCTATGCTGTACTTCAATAAGCGGAGAATGGTTGTCATGTCAAATCTCTACAGGCCATCCTTGCTCATGTTTTCCTGGGTAAGATATTCTACTCAAGCAGAATGAAACCTAACCTTTAATATTACATTCTGTTGAACAGGCCCCAGTGACACGTAAGAGGATCTTATCACGGGATCTCAATGGATTTGGTTTAAAACAGCTTCTTTTCTGCAAGACATATATCAGATGGGAGTTCTCTTAAAGGGGAAAGAGCCTTTATTTTTCATAGAAGAACTTGAAAAATGGAAAGTTGTTCAAAATAATCACAGAAAGCAGACAAGGATATTAGTATCACAAAATTCTTCATGCAGTATGAAAGGAAGGATCAAAAATCTGTATTGATTCCTGAACAAAACATTTATCTGAAAGATATCCTACTCTATTATAACTACCAAGCTATAAAACTTACAAGCTACCAAAAATGAGTAAATCTGGGGTAAATACAATGTGTGAAAGTATAGAGATAGAGATATGCATATACATCTATCTATCCCTAGATAAAATTCAGTGAGTTGAATAATTAAAATCAAGTATTATAATATAATGTAAAACTAGTATTGACTCAAAACTTAATAAAGTATATTTAAATTAATAATGAAGTTAGATTAATTTATAATATGATTTCTATTTACTTATTAATTACTTGTTTTCTACTTTATTTCCCCTGGAAACCAAAGTAGAAGTTGTTAAGTCCTGAGGAAAAATATAATTTCTTCTTTGATCAGAAGAAAATAGATGAAACTTTGATATCAAATCTAACGTAATACCTAAATTATTGACTATATATAATAGTAATGTCTCACCAAAATTTTTAAATTTTGCATAAATTATTTTGTCTTTTATTAACATTAATTAAAATGTTACCTTTTAAAATCTGTGTTTTAGTATTGTGAGATATCATAAGGTAATGGTTAATTAAAATGAATTTATATAAGTATCTCTCTTTTGAGGAATACCCTCTCCAATGAGAAATAACATGGAGTTTTTATAATTAAACCACTATTTTGATGCCTAGAGACTGAAAAACAAGGAAATTATCTAGTTTACTTTGGTTTTTCAATGCTCTCAATACTGATGACATGATTAAGGATATTTTTTTAATTAGAAGGTCATTAGACAAATAGTTATATAGTATTTACCATGAACTGAGTACACAGAATTCTATGCACTTTGAATATATCAGCTTATTTAACCCTCAAAACAACTCTATGAGGTAACAAATCCCCATTTTTTATTAAAAAAAACAGAGGCAAGTGGTCATACAACTGCCCTAGGTCACAATATCATAAAGCTGTGGATATCTGTAATATTTTCAACAATAAATATTTTTAAAAAAGAACAAAATATCAGTGAGAATGCAGTTGTAATAGTTGAACAAATATTGGAAAGAAGATAAAATTTAGAGCAGACTGCTGGATTTGAAAAACAGGAAGCCATCGAAGAATTTTATGATGCAAAGAAATGGAAGAATGTATTATTTCTGATATGACAGAAATAATATTCTCATTAAACTCTAAACTTAGAAAGAATCTTGATAACATATATGCAACTCCATAAATCTATAATAATAAAAGCATAATATGCTAATTAGACTGGACAGTTGGACGAAGCTGCAGCTGCAAGGGCTGAGCCCTTTGCATGAATTTTGTGCATCGGGCCTCTAGTAGTCTAATAAGATAGTTATTGTTCTCATATTGTAGTTGAAGTAATAGAGGCTTAGATCATTTAAATAATTTGCAAAATAGCACATGATATGAAAAATGTCACAGCATGGGTTAAACAATAGGCCTGTTTGAATCTAGATTTTTAACTTTTAATTACTTTAATATCTTCTGAATTATAATGCTTCTGGTTGGTAAAAGGTGTCCCTGTAGAAGGTTGTTAAAATTGAGCCTAACAATCTTTGTAGATGAAGGAACATAGATTGGAATATTTATGTTGAACATAAATCGTGTTCAGAATAATAGCCAATGATATGACAAGGAGGACAATGGTGAGTTTCATGACTAGATCTAGAGAAGATGAGCAGTGCTGATATAGAAATGTATGACATATACAAAGAGAATATAATAATTGGAAAGTATAAACTTCAGAGAAGAAACTTTGCTAAATAAAGTTGCTAGAAGAATGGTTTAGAAAGTTGAATAGTAAACTAACTCAAAGGTAACATTTTGTTTTACTCAATGTGATTGTATTATGAAGACTTCTAATGGTTTTTAATAGTTATATATTATTGGCAGCTTAAGAAAACATTTACTTACTTATCTCATAATTTCTGTGGGTCATTTATCTGAGTTCAACTTCACAGAATTTTCTGTGTTTAGAATCTCCCACAAGGCAATCAAGCTATTTATTGTCCAGGGCTCAGGTCTCATCTGAAATGTCAGCTGGGGAAGAACCCATTTGGAAGGTCACATGGTTGTTGGCAGGGATCAGACTGAGTATTTTATTTCCATGCTGGATGTCAGCTGGAAGATGCCCTCAGTTCTTTGCCAATTGTGCCTCTCCATAGAGCAGCTCGCAGCATGGCAACTTTCTTCATAAAAGCCAGCAAGGTAGAGAATTTGATAGCAAGATGCCTGTCAGAATTCTCTACAATCCATCCATGGGCATAATGCTCTCCCATATTTGCCAAGTCTATGCTTAGAAGCAAGTCACAGGTCTGCCCCACACGAAAGGGGAGGGGATATACAAAGGTATGAATACCAAAAGATGGCATTTATTGAGGACCATCTGCCCTACTTTTCTAATAATAATCATTTGTTTTGAATAACCTATTTTCTGCTCACAAAGGAATGTAATAGGAGATTAGAGAAAGACCTTATACAGTAAAAAGGAAGGTCACAAAATATGATTTCATGACTCCTGATCAATGATTGTTGTCTTCTCTCCAATCCCACACATTTGTAGAAATGAAGACTAGGGGAATTATTTCTCACTCACTTGACTCTTAGTTTGGCTTGTAATTTATTTCCTACTTTATTATTGATAGACTATTTTATTCTCCCCCTTTACTATGAGAAATTTTAATCCCAGATCAGAAACCTACCAGTTCCTTGGTAAATCACTTTTGATTCCCAGTTCACATTGCTGATTTCATCGATAATTACAACACTAGCTATAAAGATAATTCTCAAAAAGATAGTATCCAGCAAGTGTACATTATGTCAGAATGTCCCAGTTAAGGAGACATTGTGCTGTATTGGAATAGCCACCAAATTATGAGAGATGTGAGTCCCAGTAGTACAATGTTTAATGTGGTATGGGTTGGAAAAAAAAGTACAGGTTTTAATACTTGATGGCATCTGAGACCTCACACTGTTACCAGTAATTTTAAGAGAGGAGAATCTGCTGAGAAATTAATGAAGCTTAAATTTCAAGGCCCTTCACTAGGACAGGCCTCTTCAAAGACTAATGTGCTTTACTCTAGGGATGTGAGGCAGCTGGAGGGAGGAGGGGTTAGGTTGGAGCCAAAGCCCCAAACTGTGCCAGATACAAAACACTGCCCACTCTCAGTGTCACAGTCTATATACCCTGGCAGTGATCCTGAGGCTGCCATTCAATACCTCCATCTCCACCAGGTCCTTAATAATCATCTGTCCCTGTGAGTCCTCAAGGGATAAAAGTGAGGTTGAGCCTCTTTGATTCCAAGGAGAAAGATATGAGCAAAAGAGACCTCCCACTAAGGTTTCATGTGAAATGGCCTGTGCAGATCAACCCAAGGAGGCAAGAGTGGGGCTAGGATGGGAATGGATTAGAAAGGAGTGACCAAGATAAGCACACTCTTCTGTAAGGGTCATGGGAAAACCATGACTGCCAAATCAAACGTATGGGAAAGTCTCAGGGCAAGCATCATTGCCTAAACAACTAACTGCAGAGCAACTAAAGATGTGGCATCACCAAGGGGAAGTTGTGAAGCTAGGAAAGACTTTCCTAAGTTACCAATAACTTTTATTTCAATCAAGCATACTTGACTGAATTTACTTCCTATTCTCTCTATAGAAAATATTTAAACAGGCAAAGGATATGCAGTTTGTAAAAAAGCATAGACATGTTGGGCAACTCACTAATATTAATAACAATACATTATTTTTAGTTGTCATAATATTTGTGATATTGCCTGTTTATTGGAATTTCATCTTCTTGGGATTTATGAACTTGAACAAAATAAATACTTTTATTTTATATTTTTACACTTGTAATTGTTTTTCTTCCAAGAGTATCAGATCCTACTCCCACAAACCCTGGATAGAGCCTGACAACTAGGAAGTCTTTTATCTTATGTTTGTGTCTCTATGCATGCTGTGTGTGTATATTCATGTGTGGAACTTCTGAGCCATTCATTTCTAGTAAAAATCATTTAAAGATGTTTGCTTCTTTGTCTCCTCCAACAGAACTGTCTTCTGAATGAATATACCAGGGAAGCACCTCCTCGCAGTGCAATAGCTCTATGATACCTACATTAGCTTAATCATTAGATTTTCAAGATAATACTTAGGCATGAGGATCTTTGTGTCATCTGCAAAGGAAAAAGGAAAAAAATGGCTTGTTACCCAAGTTCACGAAAACATTAAGAAGTCCATTTTTTGCCCTCCCAGGGCTTTAGAGGCAGTCTCCACAATCCCACTGACATAAATTGAGAATGCAATTCCCAATAAGAGAAAGGCTAGAGAGCTCTGAAAGGTTGAGCTATACTACTTTGACAAACAAGGGGATCATTGTTCAGAGTGCAGAATGTGACTTCTGGTTTTCTGTTCAATGCTGCTTAGCAGAGAAGAACTCTGAAATCCTGGGTCACTCAAGCATCAGCACTGTTACAGCCAATAAAATCCAAAATACGGTAGATACTGCCTTTTAAAAGAAAACTGTGTAAAGTCTCCCTCACATCACTACTTCATATCTTGTCTTACTTGATTCTGGCAGCCACTTCCAGCCAGGCTCACAGAGGTTTAATTGGTATCTTGGGTGTGGATAGAACATAAGGTCTCCCTTAGACATTGTTTATTGCGCTCAAGAGACATGCCTTCATAATTCATTCGGCACTTCTGGGAATGGAAGCCATTAAGTTAGTCACAAGCGAGGACTCATGCCATCAACTGAGCTTGTTTTCATTATGCATTTCTCTCCTCCCAAGATTGTGAACCAAAATTTCTAGAATGCCTGAGAACATAAATATGTAACAGACCAAAAAGTGCATATAAGATTAGGTTTAAAAGTAGCCAAACAAAATAAATATTGCCTTTTTCAGTTGAATTCTGATTTTAGTGTGATCTGGAAAGGATGGGTAGTACTTTGAAAACAAAATCCAATATTTCCAGGATAGAGAATTATATGGATTAAGCCTTAGATAAAATGAGACTTTTTTCTCTCAGCTCTGTCTCCTCTCCTTCTTATTAGTCTTACAAACTATCTCTGGTTCTTTGTCCAAAATAATGTCTCCTAAAATGTTAGTAAAATTACTCTCTCTCCCAGAATTATATACAAGAAAATAATACTATTATGAAAAGAATGAACTATCTAAAATTATGTTCATTATTCCTTAGCTATACCTTTAAAATAATACTAATAGGATAAAAACCAGGTCTTTTAAGCTGATGAATAAACCTGTCTTCCCAAGTGCCTCCATTTACTTAAAAAAATTAAATATTACAATTTTTGCTTAGATCAGGTATAGGTTAAGTTCATGGGATATATATGTAACTCTAGATTTAATCTTATTTTTATTACCTTTTAATATTTTCTCAAATACTTCAGTTTTTCAAAAATCAAACTTACTTGTCTACATTTCCAACCAAGTTGATTTTTTAGAAATATGTTCTACAGTATAGCTAGTATATTTGCATTTTCAGGAGATTTCTTTCTACTCTTTTTAGAAGTGAGATAATGTTTGTCTCAGGGTATTCAGAAAGAGATCAGAAAGACTGTACATGAATAAGAATCAACATAGGTTGAAAAATTAACAGTAGCAATTGTTTAAGACCTTTCTGGTGCTATAGGATCTATTTTTACAATAATTTCCCACAAAACTACCCAAGGGGAAAAAAAGTAAAATTATCTGATTTAAGTGGGTAGTAATAAATAAGGAGTGTGTTGAACCCATGGTCTTACAGTGCTTATAATACAAAATTCATAGACATAAGGTCACACAATATGGTCTTAATATATTTATATCATGTACAGACAATAATTTTTAGTGATTGTCAAACTAAAATGGCATTCATGCAGTAAATGGCCTTGTTGCAGGATTATTTGAAGCAAAAAGCCTGCTATATCTATTTTTTAAGATTGACAATTTTAAATGAAGTATCAATGGGTGAATTTCCCTTGCTCATTTTGGCTATGTTAATGTAAATATAGTAATAAATTTGAAATATTTAACATAAGCTCTTCACACATAGCCAATAGTTGCTACCTAGTAGCTATTGTATATATATATGTATATATGCAATATATAGCATTTATAATTCTATATCAGTTATTTGTATACTATTGTTCTATCAATAATGTCTATCTCTTACTTTTCATCAGGGTGGATTTCTCTGCAGAATTTTATCCTAAACACTTAGGAGGCTGCCTGGAGCAGCACAAGAATTCAATAAATAATTTTTGCTTAATTAACACTAAGAAAATCTCTGAATTCATACTTACTAAATGTCTATTAAATAGAAATGCTTTATTCAAACAAGTAATGAAATAGTTTCCTGCCTCTTAAAGCTCATAAACATAATTTAAATTACACTTCCCCTATTATTATGAATAACTATGACAGCTACCATTATTAAGTACTGACATTGTGCTAGGCATTCTGATACATGGTTTAGTTACATTATCTCATTCAATGCTACACTTATCCACATAATGAAGACATTAATAGTCCCATTTTACAAATGAGGAAACTGAGGTTCTGAGAAATCCAGTGAAAGAGTCCTGCCCTTGTTTATCATGACTTCTCAGCTTCAAACTAAATATATCTCCTACATCTCTGTTATCAGTGTCTGTGAGGTACTTTCCAAAAACAAAAACCAAATTTTAGCTTCTAAACCAATGGCTATGCTAGCTTCTTACAGGATACAACCACATTATAAAAATACTAAAGGCCTGGTGCACGAAATCCGTGCACTTGGGGAGGTGGTCCCTCAGCCTGGCCTGCTTTCTCTCACAGTCCAGGAGCCCTGGGGGGATGTCCTTAGCATTGCCATGGAGGCAGGAGAGGCTCCCACCACTGCTGAGATCACCAACCATGAGCCTGGCTTCTGGCTGAGCAGCACTCACCCTTTGGGAGCACACTGACCACCAGATCCTGCATTGAGTGTTGCCCCTGGTGGTCAGCATGCATTATAGTGACTAGTCATTTCACCATTTGGTCATTTGCATATTACCCTTTTATTATGTAGGATATGCTATAGATGAGGCCCCCTGGAACCATAAAAAATGCAAAAAATTCACTGTTAACTTATTCTTGAATTCCTCCCACTTAAATCAAATTGCCTCCCCCTTTGGGACATGTGCTGCACCTTGGAAACCAGTGGGCTTGACACTTTTCCTCTCTGAGCTTCATTTCTGAATACATAAGCATAAACCATGGGATTTATAATCTCTTCTCCACCTACCTCACTGGGTTGTCATGAGGAGGTTTGACCTAACAAACCTAGAAATGTTTCATCAAGTAAGTGATGTCTAAATGGGAAGGAATTATTTTCTAAGCTCAAGGGTACCCTCACAGGTAGCAGGTGCAGACTAGGGGAGGAGGGCATGATTGTTTCCTGGGACTGTAGCTGTGGAAGCATTGCGGAGGGTTCCGCAGGCCTCGGTGGGACAGACTCTGGCCAGCAGCCCTGTAGCAGTGTTCATCCCTGGAGGCGCTGGTGGGAGGACAGGGTGTTAGAGGGGGCACTAGCGGGGTAGCAAGGCCAAAGGGGGAGTAACTGTCAAACATTCTTACTTGGTGCCATTCTTTAAATTGTATATGGCTGTTTTGCAGCTGTACCTGCTCAGGGTGGGGCTCCAATCTCCCGGAGCAGGGTGGGGCCTGGGCCTGGGCAGACCAGATGGGGCTTAGGAGAGCGGGTTTAGCTGCTCCCCTCAGTGAGGTGTGGTGCATTTCTGCTGCTGAGAGGGTGCTACTGCTGTCAGGGGGAAGAGTCTGACCCTGGGGGGCCGCTCACACTTGCCTCCACCCAGATCTGGAGTTGTAATGGGGGAGAGGAGTCCCTGGCCCCAGTGGAAGGGGCCAGGCAGTGGCAGGACCTGGGTGCCTCGAGGTGGTGATGGGTGGTCGCCTGTGTGCTATTGTTGTGGGCCCCCCTGGTGGGGGCAGCAGGGAAAGAGATAGGAGTTGGAGGTGTGGACTGCAGCTACCCCCAAGGCTGGGTTTTCTCCCCTTTCATTCAGCCTCCCTGTCCCCCCAGCGTGTGGGGGCTGGGGTACGGTGTCCCTTCAAGAGGATTGAAAGAGCTCCCTGTGGCTGCTTCCTCTACCTTTGCAGTCAGGGCTCCTATCAGGCATTCTCCTCAGATCCCTGAGAACTTGGCTCTGGCAGCCAGCCCCCTGCTGCAAGTGCAGCCTCCTGCTGGTCTGTCAATAAGCAAATTGGTGGTTACTGGGACATCATAATGGCAAATTAACATATTACCTCTTTATATGTATAGATTCCTTTGTTATCTATGAACCACATGAAAAGGGGTGTGGATATGCTATTGAAGGGACAAACATCCTCAGAAATGGGGCCATTATGTGAGACAAGATGCTTCCATTGGTGACATAAGAAATGAAATAGCTAAGTGTCCCACAAGCAAAATGTTTTAAAATACTGTAATTGCTGATATATGAGGGATTTGAGATGCAGCCTGGGAACATAGGTCACTGAGTTATGTGCCAAAATTAATAGAAAACTAATTATGTCTAGATGAAATGGAAAAGTGGATACCTGCACATTTTTCAGGGTTAAGCAAAATTGAGCATGATAACAGAGAAACACACAAAGATTCAGATGTTACCTTGGAGTTTTAAATGCCATTTCTACTCACTTTCATGGAGGCCAGACATTAGCAAATCAAACATGTCAGCATATGACTCTATAAAACTTTACAATGTTATTGCGTGCTAATGTACAGCACATATATCTACTTTCCAGATAGTCTATAAATTTGATTTCCTGTTAGTGAGGGAAATACCTTAGAGTATAAATTACAGTCTAGTCCAATTAAGAAAATAAATAGATTATATCTACATTGTAATCATGTCAGGATAATAAAATTTGTTCTAGGCCTGCTGTTAATCTTGCATGTCATTTTAAAAAATTGTTTTGGATGTTATGTTTCATTAATAAAGTTTGTTTTGGTTAGTGGTTTGTTAACAAAACTTCAAAGAAAACTGATAGATCAACATTTACAAAAATATGCATTTTTTAGAATATGTGTATATAAGGTGCATAGAATATTTTTATTTTAAAGCTTTTTTATTATATTTCTCAGTCTTCAGTGTAATTGTGTATATTTTGTCCTTATAAAGTAAGTTTTTGCACAGCATTTGCATAAATATATCATGTCTATGGAGTTGCTTTTCCTCAGAAAGCACATAGGAAAAACTTTAAAACATTGAATTTAAGTTTCATGCTGAATGCAGAACTCCTGTTTCGGAGGAGGCCTCTTAACATACATCAGTGTGTGAGGGACGAGTTTTGATGTTTTCCTTCACTGAATTACCTTTAACTTTGCCTTGTGTTTGTATTTCTATATTTAATTTACTATCAGATAATTTTTATTCTGTGCTTGTAATGTTCATATCTATTCTTCTTGTTATCACACACTCACTTGCCATGAGTAAAAAAATATTCACTCCCACTGTAGGCAAATTTTGTATAATCTATGTCTATACTATGTGTGAATTATCTCAGATATCATAAAAAAGTTGTCAGGATTTAACCTGGAATAGAATTTATTGCAAATACTTTTCTTGAAACACTTTGAGGTATTTTCTCTATGACATTGGTAATATAACTAACACTTTCTTAAAAAAGTTAATTAGAATGATATAATATCACATTAATCTAATGCTAATAATAATTGGAAATATTTTATCTAAATAGAAATTCTTGTATTGTCCTTAATTCCCTTCAGTTATTGGAGGTCTAATATACTACTAAACTATGGAAAATGTATAAAACATTATGCATGGTTGCTAACTTCATGGTAATTAACCTATACTGGTAACTCAGATGCAAACACATAGTAATATAAGTACAAGATTCTGTGCACATAGTGGTTTCAGTATTTAGAAAAGGCAATGATGTCACTGAGCCAGTTAGGAAAGACTATATAAATAAAAATAATTAGGTGAGATTTAAAGATACGTAGAACTGATATGTACTATATGTAATACTTTAAATAATAAAAACAAAAAACAAAAAAATAAAAATAAATAAAGGTACATAGAACTGATAATGACGGAACTTTCTGGACAGATGAAATTGTATGTGCAAGATAAGAAGGGGACATAGCAAAATGTATTTAGACAGCAAGATACTAAATAAACAAGATAAATTAAAGGGGTAATGTTAGACATAACTTGAAGGATAAGACTTTAAATTCTAAATGACAAGATCTAGAAATCAGCCTTTTTCAAACTGCCCCATCAAACATCAATAATTCTTGGAGATACAGTAGATACTTTTGAATGAAGTCTCCTTAAGCCAAACATAATTTTTGTCCTTCTAAATGTTCTAAGAATTTATACTGTAAAATTTTCAGTAGTCTCATAGTCATTTGACTATTAAACTTTATCCTTTTTTTTCTGTTCTCACTATGTGCAACTTTAACAACTATAGTTGTAGGCAATAAGGAGCCATAGCCATTGGTTTCAACACAATCAAGTGACTTGATAAAATCAATGAATTCACAGGAATCATTTAATGTTGGTGTGATACGGAAATAACAGAAAAAAGTTTGAGACAGACCAGAGTCAGAGAGACTAGAGAGAAAATAGCAAGCTTATCAATGCATTTGAACTAGTATGATGCCATTGAGAATAGATAGAAATAATAAGAGCACAGAATAAAAAGTTTGATTGTAAATTATACTGTGCAAGTACAAGCACAAGGCAAAGTGAAAGTTCATTCAGTGAAGCGAAATGTTAGTAACTATCCTTCACATATTGATGAATATTAAAAGACCTCCAGACCAGGAGTTCTACAATCATCCTGCAACTCCACTTCAACATTTTAATAACTTTTCTGCTAAAGCAGTGTTCTGAGTGTTAATCTTAATTATTCCATCTATATTTCACCCCCTTTGTGGCAGTATTTCAGATTTTTGCAAGTAGGTTTGAGCTTTTCAAAGTTTCTTATAAATTTATTTTTTTCTGACTTGTGAAAGACAAAATAATCCTTATTGAATATGATTAGAACAAATGCCTTAATTAATATTAGGGGAGTGTCTTGCCTTTATTTTACACCCATGGCGTTCAAGTGATTTTATGCTTGCTAAAGTAGGAGCATAGAGAATATATTGAGAGTCATGTTGATTTTAAAATACTTCCAATAGCTTTGAAAACCTTATATTGGATGTCAATAAATTACCCTAACCCAAAGATGTGAGGCTATATTTTATATTGACACCAGAATGTGATATGAAAGGTGGATTTGGGAATCACTTGACTACCTGATTTAAATTCTGTCTGTACAACTTATTCACCATGTGGCTTTAGACAAGTTATTTCAAAGATTTGCACCATTTTCCCCCTAAATCGCTTTATAGTAGAGGTGATATATTTGCCTCAATAACTCTGAAATGCCTTTATTTATGCATGTGAAGTGGCTAGCAGTGTGTCGGACATATAGCCAGTCATCAGTGTACTTGAATCCCCTGTTCCCCTCACTTCTCAAACTTTGAGCCATGAGCTGAAATTTTAAACCACCTCTAATGTCACCATTAATTTTTACTTAAATCAGTTTGCCACCTTTCATCTTTGTCCATTTTATGACAGTGATTCTTCTCTGTAGCACTTTTTCATTTGCACATAGGGTTTTATACATTAATCATCCTCCTCTTTATCACTGTCACCATTGCCAAGGGAAAGAAGCATGATTATTTCCAAAAGAGCTGATTCAGTCTGGAAGAAAATGCAGGCCCAGACCTTTGTGGAAAAGGCTATTTGAAGTGGAACGTGTGTTTGAGGATGTATATTTAGTTCCATAGTTATATGGACAAGATAAAAATGTTCATTTTGTAACAGATATTTTCCTGAGAACATCGGTATAAGAGCTCAACTCGGATACAGGATACCAATCTCTCATCCTAACTTGCTTATTTACTAGAGCTGATAGCCACCATGCAAAAATCCTGTCTTTTAAAATAAACGAGGGTAGATACAAACAGCTGGAATTCCTACTATGTCAATAGACTGCGATTGTATTTTATGTAATTTTTTATAGCCCAGTCCTCTGGAGTGGCAAAAGCTAACTACCCTTAATGTATCTGAGGATTTGGCCAATGATTAGAGACCCAGAACACCTGCTGCATATACCACCAAACACTTTTTCCTTAATTTCTTTTGTGCTAAGAATGCAGCTGATGAGCCCTAACACTGGTTCATTAGAAAAACTTTCCACTTCTCACCATTCCTACTGCAACAGGGCTCTGACCTTTGTCTTTTTAACTTTCTACTCACACCATACAAGGAATATCTCTTAAACAAGAGATATGCTTAGCCCTGGCCTGCCACATCGTGGAGCCCATCACAGCTTACAGTAGTTTGGGGCTCCTTAATTCACTTACTCATTCAACAAAAGCTATTGAACACCTCCAATGCAATGGTTAGGTTACAGGTGTGGCTATGTACAAGAGACTGAGACATAATCAAGGCTCTTGCTTCCACAGATTTTCTGTGTTATACTGATACAGAAACAAAAACAACAGTATAATAGTTAGCAGAAGGAAGGAGGGTGGGTGGGTAGTAAAAAGTAAATGAGATCAAATTATATGTTGATAGAAGAAGATTTGACTTTGGGTGGTGGACACACAATGTAATATACAGATGCTATATCATAGAATTGTATACTTAAAACCAATTTAATCTCATTAACCAACTAGAAGCCTGATGCATGAAATTCGTGTTGGGGCAGGGGGACCCCTCAGCCTGGCCTGTGCCCTCTCACAATCTGACTGCCCGCCTGCTTGCTCCTTACTGCTTGGCCTGGTGCTCCTTAATGCTGCCATGGAAGCAGAAGAGGCTTCTGTCACTGCTGCTGCTCTTGCCAGGTGCTTCAGCTGAGAACGGACTGACCACCAGGGGGCAGCTCCTGAATTGAGCATCTGTCTCCTAGTGGTCAATGTTTGTCATAGTGACAAGGGCGTTCTGGTCATTCTGCCATAATGGTCACTGGCCTTTTATTATATATACTAGAGGCCCAGTGCACAAAATCGTGCATAGGTAGGGTCCCTACGTATAGCCTGTGATCAGGTCCATCTTCCACCCTCTTGCCAGTCCCCAGTCCCACCCCACTACAACCCACCCCTGTTCCCCATGGTTTCCCCTTGGCTATCCAGCAATCCGAGACTGTGGGCTGGGGGGAGAGACCAAGAGGTGGTTAATGCACCTCATAGCGACTGGTCTATTGGTCACTCCAATCGTTATGCCATTATGGTCACTGGCCTTTTATTATATAGGATATATACATACATACATATATATCATATAGGATATGAGATATATATTTGTGTGTGTATCTATATTTATATATAGATACACACAGAGAGAGAGAGAGAGAGAGAGAGAGAGAGAGAGAGAGAGAGAGAGAGAGAGAGAGAGAGAAAGCGAGAGCAATTGAGATATCAATTACTGTCTGCTTCTCAAGACACTATATTTTTGAAATTACTGTCTTTGAGGCCACTCCTATCTAGCAGTCAGCTATACTGTTTATCAGCCACTTTAACACAATAAAGTTGAAAAATAGGATAAAGAACCTGAACAGAAATAAAGCTGAACAGGCACATAGGCACTAATGTGTACAAAATGAAGACGGGAAAATCATCCTCACTTAAAAGCATCCCCAAAGGTTCAGAATGCAACTGAGATAATGATTTGCTATTTCATATAAATATCTCATAGCTCCAACATGAGGAACTAGCTATAATGAACAGTCTTATTAAAAAGTAAAGATCACTGAGGGAGCATACAGGAGCAATCCAATCTCGGCAGCAGCACTTTATGGGCAGCTCTGGGTGTGAAGATCAGTGAAGGTGCCAGGGTTCTTAATCTATGGTAAGCCTGGTAATTTTGCTTCTCTGTAACTTTCCCCCCTAACAAAGCAGGACTCATATACTTCAATGAAATCAAAATAGAACAATATTATTTTAAATTGTTGTACTGAAATTTAATTAAAACATCAGAGATTATATACCACTAAGGGCTAGTTATAAATAAAGCTTCTAAGTACATATAAATTAGATTTAAATAGCAGATTGTAGCTGAGATTTTATGCTTTGGCTTGACACAGTTTTTGTTTAAAGGTAACTGAGGGAAAATATAATATTTACACTTTTTGTAATTTATATTGATATCACTGAGCATACCTTATAATAAATAATAATAATGATAATAATAATAACTGAAGTGTTCAACCCAGTAATGACAGATTAGGGTGCCCAGTAACATTTGAATTTCAGGTAAGCAATTGTTATGTATGTTTTTTATATAAATTTGGCCCATGTAATTTTGGGAATATTTTACTATAAAATACAATGTATTATCAAGAACTCAAGTTTAAACTTTCCATACATCTTGTTTATTTCATCAAATTCTTTAGTAGCATCCTTATTCCTTAGTTACCTAGTTTACAACTACAGCCCAAAAAACTGTAGGTGTCATGATATCTAAATAAGGGTTATTCTATCATCCAATGTTTAGAAGTTCAATAAATATATTTTAACTCAGTGGTTTCATACTTTATTTCATATTTAATACACCTAAAGACCCGACAAAAAAAACCTCTAGTGCTTCACATCCACCTCCTGACGTTTTATTTAATTGGAATTGAGTGTAAACCAGGTATTGGAAGTTTTTAATTAAGTGTCTAATACTCAACATAGCTAATGAATCACTGTTTTAACTATATTTCTGGTCTCCAGATTCACTCGATTCGAATTGGAGGAAGTAATGTTATGAATCTTTTGTTGTTTTCTATAAAGATGCTGGAGAGAGGCAATGCTTGAGAAAGAATTATAACTCTACTGTGGACATTTTAGGTAAGGTAAAATTTATGAATCATATTGATAATTAGAGTCGATTTGAAGAATAGTTACAACTCCTTCAATTACATAACACAATGAGAAAAAATGGTTATTAAGTTTTTTAATGATGGGCAGTAGTTAATCATAGCAGAATAAACAAACATACCTGTTACTAAAAGTGGCTAAAATATGGGTTTAAACTTTTTAGTTAAAGAAAAGTTCCTTAAAATAAAACTTCTATATTGTAATGGCCAAGATAATTCTTTTCCCTTATGAGCAACAATGAATAACCTATGGCTTTCTTTTTTATTTTCAATTTTCAAAATATTGGAAAGGTTTTCTAATGTGAACCAAAACATCCTAGTTATGCAATAATTTTTTAAAACTTAAAGAAAATTAAATTTTAACATGATTAGCAATTTGTTCTGACAAACTCCTAATTTGGGGATGAAACTTCTAATGACATGTTGCTAACTTTTTTTCCGTTTATAACAACTTCATAGTTATTTCTTCATCTGACCTTCCTTCACCAGAGGCAGTTACAGTACATCAATCATGTTTTCTTGCTATGCTTGAGTAAAGATCATGTTTCATTTCAAAAATAATTTCCTGGTGCTGTATTTAAGTAGCACTTTTTATGTCATTGGAAACAACTGTGTGAAAGAATGGGAACAGGCATGATATAAGAGAGCACAAAAATGATCTTGTTTGTGACCTTCATGTACCGCATATTATCTTTGTGACTGTCCCCCATCCCGGAAAAGGCTTCCTCTGTGCTTATGTTTATTCTGAACATTTTCTTCATGATGATATCCTAATAAAGTAAAGACTTTAAGGAACTTAAAGTTCCTTAGGGTTATTCATATTTGTACCACCGAGAATACATCACAAGTGTAAATTGAATTAAGAAATTGCAGGAGCAATGAATATATCAAAATCCAACCTGAATAATTTGTAGCAGCAATATTCCTGCACAGATATTCTACTGGACGTTTTTGTTTGTTTGTTTCAAAATTAAATAATTTTCTGGGCTTTGCCAGTATTGATAAGGGAAATAATTATGGAAATTAAGATCCATTTAGCATATTTCAGAAAATGCTAATATTAATAACAAAAAAATCTAATCTTTTTATTTATAATGTGTACTAATCTTAGAAAAAAATGAGAAATGGTGGGGGGGGCGGATGTTCTTTGGCAGGGTATTTATGAATTTTCTGGTCAATTTTGGTTGAATTACTCATTTTAAAATAGCAATTTCTTAGTTGAATGACTTTTCCTACAAAATTCCACATCCTTATGTGATTGTCCAAAAGTGTGTGTTTAAAGTTTGTAAATTCTGGAAGATTGCTGATTCACATTCAGATAAGAAATTTACTGTCTCCTATTGTTAGAAAGAAGCTCCACTATTACTTTAAGTTAGAAAATGCTGTGAATACCCAGAGTTGACCAAGAGGGGCTTAAAGTTCTCTTTGGCTCCACTGAACTTTAAGCAGGCTTTTTCCTGATTTCAGGTTCCCAGCCTCCCTTTTCTTAGGTCATTTACTTCAAGACACATGCAATTAAAAATAGTTTCTCTGCTCCTTTGAAATGTACACCCTCTCCCAGTCTCTTGCTACTTTTCTAACCTAGGGATATCATTTT
The DNA here is from genome assembly GCA_027563665.1 of Antrozous pallidus. NCBI lineage: Eukaryota > Metazoa > Chordata > Mammalia > Chiroptera > Vespertilionidae > Antrozous > Antrozous pallidus. Next base: position 64,319,397 of record CM050521.1, read on the forward strand.
CAAAGACCTGGGTTCCATCCCTTTGAAATTTAATCAAGAAAGATGAGGCACTTACCTCACCCTAAAAGTCTTCCAGTACTTCCCCAAGCTCACTACTATCTCACTTTTTGTTTCAAGAGAGTTGAATTCAACTCTGAAAGTCTTGAAAAAATTCTTCCTTACGTTTTTTCACTGTTTATTGCAATTGTTCTTTGACAGAGTCAGAGTTTTCTTACTCAGCTTATTGCAATTGTTCTTAGAGTCAGAGTTTTCTCTCTGCTAGTATCACTGGGTATATGCCTTAGTTCTATTTCATTATTGCTACATAATCTTTATTATTCTTTTAATTATGCAATTTTAAAGGACTTTCTCCACATAACTCAGAAATTGTGTATCCCTGAGGACTGACCTAGAGAAAGTACAAATAAGTAAAAGGTAAATGAAAGTTTGGGCTTCATGATTGAGCAAACATACATTAATTTAAATGATTAAAATTAGCAAATAAAATTTTGCATTTATATGTTGAAAATAATGTCAGAATTTTCGTGAATGTATATATACTGTATACATATATACATATATACAGTATATATATTATTATTAGATATATATTATATACTAGTGGCCTGGTACACAAAATCGTGTATGAGGAAGGGGAGTGGGAGATTCCCTCAGCCCAGCCTGCACCCTCTCCAATATGGGATCCCTCAGGCCTCTGGCTCCTAACTCACCTGCCTGCCAGCCTGATCCCCCTGATGCTCTCTCCTGACAGCCTGTTTGCCCTAACTGCTCTCTTCTGCTGGCCTGGTCCCCCTAACTGCTCTCCCCTGCTTGCCTGATTGCCTCTAACCTCCTCTGCCTTGGCCCTGCCAACATGGCTTTGTCGGGAAGGATGTCTAGAAGGACATCTGGAAGGTCACCAGGAAGATGTTCAGTCTAATTAGCATATTACCCTTTTATTAGCATAGATGCTACCTTGTCCTAAAAATGCAGGTTGTTCCCAGGTTTCCCTAACATGGAAGGGGAGCCCGCAGTAGCATCCTGGGTTCTAACCAGGGCTTAAGTGCTTGTGCTTTATCTCAGCAGCTGTGATTCCTAGAAGAAGACTCTTGGATATACCTTGAACATTTCTATCAAATTTGCCAAGTCATCCTACAAAAATGTCAAACCACTTTAAACTCCCACCATCAACTATGCGTGTGCCCTCCATCCCACTTTTATGCCAATATCATTGATTTCTCCCTAGAAGTTTCCCTCCTGTCAGCTGGGAACGCTTGATACTTGAGCCAACCTCATTGTTTAGCTGGGGACTTGATTTCCCCAGATAGAATTATGGAGGAAGAAAAATAGTTTTCTTCAACCTTTCTGAGTTCTTAGTGGAAGCCCTTGTAATGAAAGACAGATCGCCAAGAGAAAAACAAAAGTTCATTAACATGTGTACCTTATGTATATGTGGGAGATCTCAGGGAAAAATGAATAACTCCCCAAGCTGGCTTAGAATGCAGATTTAAATACCTTCTTCCTAGGGAAAGGGAACAGGAGATGTAGGCCTCCTAGAGGAGAGTAAATGATGTTTAAGAAAGATGAATGGGGTGGAGAGAAATAGTTTGTAACAAAGTTTGGGTATTATGTCCTGTGACAGGAGTCAGTCTTCTCTGCCTGATGACACTTCTCCCATCCAGGGGACCTATGACATTTAAACTCCTTTAGGGGGGTCCAATTTTAGAGAGATCAGGAGACTTCAGTGAAATCCTCTACATGCACTTGCAGTTTTTCAAGAATCTGCAGCTCAAGATTATCAATATAACAATAAAGCATATGTTGGGGGTGGCATGTTCTCTGACCTTCAGAATAAACCCAAGAAAAGCTTGTTTCCTCTCTCAGATGATTTGCCACAGTAGGTTACTCCCTGGAGATGGCCTTCCGGGAGTGGTCATAACATACCCTGTGTATGTAGAAAGGTGTGGGCCACATCACTAAATAATCCAGGGACAGTTTTCTCATCTTGAGGAAAGGTAGATAAAATTATAATAGTTTATCTCCCTTTCCACAGGTTTCTTGTGGGTTTGTATCTCAGCTGCCCCCGCCTGCCGCGCCCCGCCTCCCCATTAGCCCCAGTGCCTATGCATCGGGCCTTGGGGCTGCTGGCTGTCAGGCCTGCGGGTTTGTATCTCCAGTCCATCCCCCTCCCACTCCCCAACCCCAGGTCTTCGGTGGTGGGGCTTGGGGCTGCTGAGTGCTGGCCTCCCTGCTGGTTTGTGTCTCAGATCCAGCCCCTCACAGCCCCAGCGCCCCCATGGCGGAGCTTGCAGCTGCTGAGTGCTAGCCTCCCTGCTGGTTTGTATCTCCAATCTGGGGGCCGCTGGGTGCTGGCCTCCATGCAGGTTTATGTCTCTGATTCGGCCTTTGCAGCTCCAGCACCTGGGTAGCAGAGCTTGTGGGTGCTGGGTACCAGCCCCCTGTGGATTTGTGTCTCTGATCCAGGGGCTATTGGATGCCAGCCTCCCAGCAGGTTTGCACTCCACAGGCACGCTGCCCACCGAGCCCTCCGCCAGCCCAAGGCTTAAAGCCCCCGCCCAGGCCTGGCCTGCCCCACCCTGCCGCTCCCATGCCCCCCCCCCCCTCAGTACTTCAAACTCACTCCTACAGTGGGTCTACCAAGAGAACTACATTTCCCAGAATTCCTGGCACCCATGATACCCTGCACAAATCAAGAGCACTGTGAATTTTCTCCACCCTGTGGTGGCCACCGGGATCTCCACACACCCCAGAGACTGGCAGCAGCCCCCCACTCCCATCGTGGGTGCTGGGCTGGGAGGCATGCAGGGACCCCAGGCGCTCATTTGCATGTGATTCAGGCACCATAAGCTTAGGGAGGGCTGGCCCTTAAGTACCTTGTGGGCCACCCTTATAGGGTGGTGGTTGCTTTCACTGCACTGCAGCCACACCCCTGCCAGCCTTGCCCCCTGTGTGCTGGCCATGCCCGGCCCTGCCCCACTGACTGCTCCACCCCCTGTTCCAATTGGCTGGTAGCATAGCCAATTAGGAGCCAAGGTACGGTCACATTTGCATGTTACTCTTTTATTAGATAAGATCATATATATGTTATATATATATTGCTAGAGGCCCATTGTATGAAGATTTGTGCAATAGGCTTTCCTTTCCCTGGCTGCCAGCACTGGTTTTCCTCTGGCACCTGGGACCCAGGCCTTCTCTCCAGCCGCAAGGGAGAAGCCAAGCCTCTTCAGTCTTTAGTCTTCAGTCTTCAGTCTTTGTTCAGCCAGAGCCTTCTGTCTTTGCTCCATGCCTGCATATGCAAATCAACCCACCATCTTTGTTGGGTTAATTTGCATATTCACTCCTGATTGGCTAGTTGGTGATTTGGAGGTATGGTCAATTTTCATATTTCTCTTTTATTAATATAGATACAGATTGTGGTCAGCACAAAAGACATTTTTCAGGAAATCTTGGGCTTTTGCACTTTCCATTGAGAAACATAAAAATATGTTTCAGAGATTAAAACACTGAGATTGGTAAACTAAATTGCAGTTCTCCCACTTGGAAGCCAATTTTCCTACAGGTTCTGTGCTTTAAAAAATATATTAAAATCTAGAGCACTAATCATTTTTAACATTAAATTTATTGATTAAGTAATTCTTATACATGCACTGCTATGTCAGTCATGAGGCTTTGAAGATACGAACATGCACATTTAAAGTGTTCTTTCTCAAAGCAAAATGTATTCATTATTTAAAGAAGATTGTTATAAATAGAAACTACCAGCTAATGAAAGATGTTAAGTTATATAAAAAAGTTTTCATATAAATTTAGTTGAATATTAGCACAAGAAACCCTGTATTGCCTAGAAGTCTGTTGTGAACATGACTAATTTCAAGTGTTCCTATTTGCTTGATAAAAATCTTATTAAATACATATTTCCTTTCTGCAGTGGTTTGATGTAAGTCATGCACTCTTCTACGATTGGCATATTGTACCATATTGTCTCTAATTCTAGTCATTACAATGAAAGAAAATAGTGAATTCAGGCCAGATGTAAACTTTCAAAAACAGTGGTTTTTTTAAATTCTACAGCAAAATAAGTCAGCCTGACGAGTGTTTACCATAAAGAGAAAACTATTTTCTAACTTTTAAAGTGGCATCCTTGACATCATGAGATACAGTGAGACTTCAAACCAGTGACTTTCAGTGTTTCCTCTGTTAACAGACTAAAGGTAGGAAGCATTCCAAACTTCTGTTATGATGACTTCATAAAAATACTTTTGAAGCATCCCTTCAGAGTCAGTGATAGATAAAATGTAAGTATAAACTAGAAAGAAAGAAATAGGCTCAGTATCGAGCAAAAATAAAATGAAACTACAGAATCATAAGCTGGGTTGAACCATGGAATCACAGAGTTCTTGGTTTAAAAAAGACATTAATAACTGGTGTTTTGATTCCTTCAAGGTAAAAATAGTTTTTATTAATAGTTTCCTGATCCATAGCTTAAAGCTCAGGGAGACCTCCTTACTTGTGAAAGGGTAATATTAAACAAACAAAGAAAGAGGTGGACCCAGAAAAGCAGGAAGACATATAAAGCTATTCAACCTAAAACTACACAAGGCTGCAGAACCTAGATCTGAGCTAGCCTGAATTTAATCTCAGCTCAAAATTTAACCTTAAAACCTGTTTGTGATTGGATGCTGTGGAGAAAAGAGAGAGTGGCCATACAAATATTAGAAAGGGAGAAATAAAAGCAAACAAAAGTGAATAGGAAAAACAACCTCCTAAACATGCCTCTTTACTAAAATTTGAGATGTATAAAAAAACAATGTTTATAACATTGATAATAACACATGCTTATAACAAAATTAATAATCAGAAAATGCATACATTCTAGAAAAATTAGTTTTACAGATATATAAGACTTACATATGTATACATGCAACTTGCTCAATTAGATAAATTTAGGATGATCTTTGATTTAATAGAAAACTAGAAAAGAAAAAAAAACAAAATAAAATAAGGAAAGTGAGATAGTTAGAAAGTTATTTAGAAATCTTGGGAAAAATATAACAACATGCAATTAATAATATTAACTCTGTACTGGACAAATAAATTAGTAGTGACTGGGGAAATATATAGGAATTAATCTAAAATGTACTTATGACTTTGTCTAGAATTCAACACCTGTGGATAAAGTTAAATAAAAATTAGTAAAAGATGAATGAATATTTTATAGCTATACTATCTAGTATAGCAGTCAGTAGTCACATGTGATTACTTAAGTGTAAATTTATTAAAATTAAATAAAATTTCAGCTTCTCCATCACGGTAGTACTTTTTAATGCTCAATAGCTTTTGGCTAATATACCAGAAAATGCATATATAGAACATTTCCATCATCACTAAAAGTTGTTTTGGAGAACACTGCTACACAAAGAGTAGAAGATAAAATGGGAGATTCAAATATCCATTAAAATGGAAGTGTAAGATTGGTGGAGAAGTGATAGTTAAGCAAGTGTTGTCTAGCCTTTTGCTATTCTGAGATTGAAAATAAACCTACATTTCCAAGAAGCAAAAGTAAAGATGAATCTTAACCCAAACTAGCTAATGAATATCATGATTAGGGAGAGAAATCTTGAAAGTTGTCAGAAGTTATGACAGAGCACCCTAAGGAGCAGCCATAGGAAAGGCAGGTGATCTGTGGTTAGTAACCACCGATGCCAGACAACTCAGTAGCAATGTTGTCAAGATGCAGATGGAAATTACCTTCAGACTCAGAAGTTTATATGCAAGCAACTAGTAGTCAAGGTTGAGGGAAAAATAATGACATTTTCTACCATACACAGAGTATGAGAACATTCTACCCTCAAACCAACATTAACAGTAATTTGCATTTTTAAATGATGTATTTTCACAACTAATAATAAAACATAATAACAGTTAAGATTATAAAGCATGTACTATATGTCAGCCTAATTACCTTAGTTGTAAAACACACACACACACACACACATACACACACAATGTCAGGTTGGTATGTTACAATATTTTCTAGGCAAAGATGAAGATAGTATACATAGAGAATCAGCAGCTAATAATATATTGTGAAGCTACAATTCTAATAGTCACCTTAGCGCCACAGATAATTCCCTTTTCAACTATGTTAATTTATAGAAACCCAGATGTGGTGGCTTAAAGGAAAAATTAAAAGACAAAAATTCAAAAATAAGCTTTTTAGTAAGAATACTAAAATACTAAAATACTAAAATACTAATACTGATACTAATACTAATTCATAGCAATGAAATCTTAAAGAAGTCATGTCATGCTGCATAAAATCTGATTAAATTGACTTAAGAAAATATTTTTAAAAGTTAAAATGGCCTCTATTAGTCAGGATTCTGATAGAAACATTAATATGCAAGGGTCTAACTCTTAGGAAACAGAATTTACTAGAGTCTCTTTACAAAGACCTGGCAGAGGTCAAACAACCAACCCCAATGGGAAAGTCCAGAGCAAGTGGCAGCAGATGGAACCTCTAGTAAACTTTAAATACATTGTTTACTTCTGAGTTTAAACATAACTGTAAATATACTCTGATAAATGCAGGTGTGATATAAACCTTCATTGCCTATGGCAATTGTGTTCATTAATTTTTTTCTAATTTACACTAATTTCTGTTTCTATGAGTTATCATTAATTATTTTGAAGGTTATAAGAATTAGAGAAAATCAACCTTGTTAATAAATTGCCCTTAAAATTTGAAGTATTTACTTCAATCTTTCAAGTTTATTATTTTGTATTATTAAAAACATGGTGTTATAAGTTGATGGTTTATAATTCTCTATAAAGACAGCTTGATAAAGAAAAATATATAGTCCATCCTAGATAATGCTGGTTCATATTATAGATGTCTTTTTTCCCCCAAAACTCTGCAAATTTTCTTTCCTAGCCTTTTCAAGGACAATGGTAGGTGTGCCAAAAAGCACTGAGCTACAGCACATCCTTGATGGATTTCACAAGTTCATCCTCTCTAAAACAAGTGTAATTCAGACTCAATTCCTTGACATGAAGCAACATTACAACATGCTTTGAATAATTTTTATGTGTTATGTCAATTAGAGAGCTCAGGGTCACTGATTATAGAGCTAGATGTTACTAATTACAAAACCTTCCAATGGTAATTAAAAATCTATTATAATTAATGACAAAATATTAAAAGGAGTCAGTTATCTCAGCATTTGGAGCATTTTACATAAATTAGTACACCTTACTTCCCATTACCAGTCTAAATGAATTAAAAATCATCTTGAGAAAAGGTTCTATGGTTGAATTTAATGAAATGTAGAATGGAGAAATGAAGCAAGGGTCTGAATAATTTAGCATCTTTGTTCTCTAATTCTCCTTGAAATATTTATATATACATATACTAGAGGGCCAGTGCACGAAATTTGTGCATGAGGGGCAGGGGATGTCCCTTAGTGCAGCCTGCACCCTCTCCAATCTAGGACCCCTCAAGGGATGTCCAATTGCCCATTTAGGCTCGATCCTACCAGGATCTCTCACAATCCAGAACTGCTGGCTCCAAACTGCTCACCTGCCTGCCTCCCTGATTGCCCCTAACTACTTCTGCCTGCCAGCCTGATCACCCGCTAACCACTACTCTGCCAGCCTAATTGATATGTAACTGCTCCCCTGCCAGTCTATTTGCCCCAACTTCACTCCTCTGCCAGCCTGGTCACCCCTAACTGCCCTCCCCTGCTGGCCTGATTGCCCACAACTGCTCTCACTTGCAAGGTCTGGAACCTCCCAATGGCCCTCCCCTGATGGCCATCTTGTGGTGGCCAACTTGTGTCCACATGGGTACAGGATCATTGACCACATGGAGGCAGCCCTCTTGTATGTTAGAGTTATGGTCAATCTGCAAATTACTCTTTTAATAGATAGGATAGAGGCCTGGTACATGGGTGGGGGCCAGCAGGTTTGCCCTGAAGAATTTCCCAGATCAGGGTGGGGGTTCCCTTGGGGTGAGGGGTAGCCTGGGTGAGGGACCTGTGGAGGTTTGCAGGCCAGTCACACACCCCAGCAACCCAAGTGGAGGCCCTGAGATCTGGGATTAATCTATGTCTACAATTGAAACTTTGTAGCCTGGAGCAGAGCCAAGCCTTCTGCTCACTCTGGGGTGGCAGCCATTTCTGTTTGAAACTTTGTAGCCTTGAGTAGAGGCATAGGCCAGCAACTGGCAGGCTGAAAGCTTGGCTTCCTCCATTGCCAGGGAAACTCAAGCCTCTGTTCTCTCCAGCTCAGTGGCTGCTGCCATTTTTTGTATCTTTTATAATTAAAACTTTGTAACATTGAGTGGAGGCCTAGGGAGGCAGAAAGCTTGGTTTCCTCTGCTGCTGAGGAAACCCAAGCCTTCCTCCTGCTCTCAGTGGCAGCAGCCATCTTGTTTGGGGTTTTTTTGCATAATTTGCTCCTGATTGGCTGGGGGGCATGAATGTGGGCATGGCTTGTGGATGTGGGGAAGGTATGATCAAATTTGCATATTACTCTTTTATTAGATAGGATATATATGTGTGTGTGTATATATATATATATATATATATATATATATATATATATATAGCTGTGCAAGACAAGTGACCAACCTTTGTATGTAAAGAATTGCTCCTTGTACAGAGGAAAGTTGTTTGAAAAGTGTACAGGACCCAAGTACTGTGCTGAATTTTCTTTCCATTTAAAAAAATAAATAAATCTGTATTGTTCAGATTATTACAGTTGTTCCTCTTCCCCCCCATAGCCCTCCTCCACCCAGTTCCCACCCTACTCCATACCCTTACCCCCTCCCCATTGTCCTCATCCATAGGTGTAAGATTTTTGTCCAGTCTCTTTCTACACCCCACAGAGCCACTGATAGTTGTCAATTCACTTCCTTTCTATGCCCCTGATTCTATTATATCCACCAGTTTTTTCTGTTCTTCAGATTTTTTATTCACTTGATTTTTAGATTCACTTATCAATAGATATGTATTTGTTCTCATGTTGTTGATCATAATTTTTATCTTTGTCTTTTTCTTCCTTTTCTTAGAGAATATCCTTCATCATTTCATATATTGTTTTTGTGGTGATGAACTCCTTTTTTTTTTTTTTCTTGTCTGTGAAGTTTTTTTATCTGACCCTCAATTCTGAATGATAACTTTTCTGAGTAGGATAATCTTGGTTATAGATTCTTGCTATTCATCACTCTGTATATTTCTTACCACTCCCTTCTGGCCTAAATAGTTTCTGTGGAGAAATCAGCTGACAGTCATATGAGTACTCCCCTGTAGGTAACTGTTTTTCTCTTGCTGATTTTAAGATTTTCTCTTTGTATTTTGCCCTTGTCATTTTAATTATGATATGTGTTTGTGTGGTCCTCTTTAGATTCCTCTTGTTTGGGGTTCTCTGCACTTCCTGGACTTGTAAGTCTATTTCTTGCACCAACTAGGGGAAGTTTTCTGTCATTATTTCTTCAAATATATTTTCAATATTTTGCTCTCTATCTTCTTCTGGCACCCCATAATATGGATGTTGGTATGCTTGAAGTCATCCCAGAGGTTCCTTACACTGTTTTCATATTTTTGAATTCTTTTTGCTTTTAGCTTTTCCAATTGGATGATTTTTGGTTCTTCATATTTCAAATATTTGCCTTGATTCTTGCGATTGTCTAGCCTGCTATTGGATTTCTGTACATTATTTTTTTATTTCAGTCAGTGTATGCTTAATTTCTGATTGGTCCTTTTTCATATCCTTGAGGATCTAGCTAAATTTCTTGGAGGTTTCTAGAAGATTTTTGAGTAACTTTATAACTGTGGTTTTGAATTCTATACATAGTATTTTGCCTTTCATCCATTTCTTTCATTTGTGGCTTGTTTCTTTGTCTCCATATTTTGTCTACTTCCCTGTGTTTGTTTCTATGTACTGGGTTGCTGCTAAGTTTTTCTTGAGTTGATAGAGTGGCCTTGTGTGGTTGGTGTCCTATAGGGCCCAATGTCTCAGCCTCCCCAAGTCACCTGAGGTGGATGCTCTTGGTGCACCCCTTTGTGTTCTGTTTGCACAGTCTTGTTGTAGTTAATTCTTTTTTAAAAAAATATATTTTAGTGATATTTTACAGAAAGGAAGGGAAAAGGAGAGGGATAGAGAGATAGAAACATTGATGAGAAAGAAACATCAATCAGCTGCCTCCTGCACACTCCCCACTGGGGATGTGCCCACAACTAAGGTACATGCCCTTGACTGGAATTGAACCCAGAACTCTTCAGTCTGCAGGTTGAAGCTCTATCCACTGGGCCAAACCCTCCAGGGCTGTACTTAACTCTTGATTGCTATTAGTATCACTGGGAGGAAATGACCTCCAGGCTGAGATAACAGCTGTGTCTACACTGGAAGATCTGTTGTGCAGGAGACATCCTTATGGGGCAGGATTTGCTTCAGTGGGGCTTTGGTGCTCACTGAGTCTGCCCCTTGACTGTGTCTCTTATGGATGTGAAGAGTTGTAATCTGATATGGTCTCACTCTGACCACTGGGTACACTGGCTCTTGGATCTCCAAGGAGGTACAAGGTCAGCCACTGTATGAGGCCGCCCAGCAGGAGCTACAGAGATATCTGCATATTCCCCCTCTTTGTTTGTGGTTTGGAAGTGCTCAGATGAGACCCAGCTGTGAAGCAAGGCTGCTGAGGCAGGTAATGGGCCCTCTTTTGGAATCTCTGTGGTTCTCTGACCCAGCTGTAGTTTATTTTAGGCAAAATGTCAGACCATTCATATGCAAAAGCCTCTGAGCACAGTTTGGTTTTGGTTGTAAATTGGGTGAGGCGGGGTCTCTGGGAATAAACAGGGCAGAGCAAACAGTAATGGCTATCCTGAACTGGAGAAGTCTCTGGTTCTCTGCAGCTGGGGACCCAGTACAGGAACAATGATTGCTGTGAGCACCTCTAAGAGTAAGCCACCCTTGTGTTCTTGCCCTGATACCAGACAGTCCAGTTTCTCTTTGTATGTGCCTGGGTCCCTCAGAGTCCCACCTGGAACTGGAGCTCAGAGCAAGCGGGGGCTTATATCTCCCTCCAGGTTTAAAAAGCAGCATATCTAGGTGCAGCACTTTATGTGCCTCTGTCCTTTTTACTGGTCTCAATGAGTCTTCTTCACCTCTCTAGTTGTTAAATTTCCACTCAGCCAGCTTTCCTGCAGTTCTGGGTGGTAGTTATTCTGCCATTTCGTTATGTTTTTGATGTGGTTGTGAGAGGCAGCAAGTATATGTGATTACCTATGCTGCCATCTTGGTTTTCTCTCCTGAATTCTTTTCTTAACATATACTGGTAAGTTTGCTCTGCCATTTCTTCATAACTATCAAGTGCCAATAATATGCTAGGAACTATTCTAGGCATTTTTAATATGTTTTTTCCACTTAATCTTCAAAGAACACTCCAATATTGGTTTTTATTTATTTTTTTCAATTACAGTTTACATTCAATATTATTTTGTATTGGTTTCAAGTGTATAGAATAGTGCAGTGGTCGGCAAAGTTATTAAGTCAACGGAGCCAAATATCAACAGTACAACGATTGAAATTTCTTTTGAGAGTCAAATTTTTCAGACTTAAACTTCTTCTAATGCCACTTCTTCAAAATAGACTTACCCAGGCCATGGTATTTTGTGGAAGAGCCACACTCAAGGAGCCAAAGAGCCGCGTGTGGCTAGCAAGCCACAGAGTGCCAACCACAGGAATAGTGGATAGACAATCATACGTTACAATGTGATTTCCCTGGTATTTCCAGGAACCAACTGGCACTATCCATAGCTATTGAAATATTATTGACTATATTTTCTGTGCTGTTCTTTACATCCCATGACTATTTTGTAACTACCAGTCTGGCTTGGCCCAAATTAAATCTGAATCCCTTTGACTCTAAAATGAACTTTGTACCATAACACTGATTATATGTATATGGCTGTTGACTATATATGATATGTATATAGTTAAATAGCCAACTTTTAGCAGAATCCAATTTTCACATTTAAGAATAATTGAAGAGGATAAGATTATTTCATACATTTACTTTAGTAAGAAAATTAAAAATTACAGTGTGGTTTGGAATGAGATCTCCCTAAACAAAAGTTGAAGTCTATTCACAAAAGGAGGAAGGTTGGATTGCTCTATATTAGTAAAAAAAAAAAATTACATTCTGAAATAAAATTGCTTAACCCCAGAAAAGATAATATGAAAGACCTTGCATGAAATATAACAAACTCTAGAAAAGAATTAACTGGTAGGAGAAAACTGTGCTGTTTGAAGAGTTTTTCTGGTAGATTTTGATGGAAATACCTCCATCAGAACTTGGATTTGCTATATTGATGGTTGGAAAGTAGAGATTCCAACCCATGAGTACTGGTTGTATTAAGTTGCTCTTTTTCTCTTATTATATGTTACTTTCAAATGTTTTCCCTATGTTTGCTTGCAGGGTAGAGTATAAGAGTGGGTCCGAATGGTTTAAAAAAGCAAGGAAATTTATTCAAGGTCACACCATTAATAAGTGTTAAAAGGGTCAGAGCCTGAATTCCTGTTTTCCGTTCTCATCTGTCTCCTTGCTTCTTTCCTCTCTTCAGTCCTTCCTTTAACCTTTCTCATCCTTATTCTTTCCTTTATCAATAAAAGGAAGTTTAATAAAATTTTACCTTTTAATATTTTTGAGGGAAGAAAAATAATTAAAATTTTGTAGGCCTTGTTATTTTTCCAAAATATTGTTTAACTCCTCAAACAATTTCTTTCACAAATAAATTTCTCCCTTTGAAAGTCCTCTTTAGTGAAATGACATCAACACCATTTCTCTAATTTGCTATGCATGTCCCACTTTTTAAATGTGTTAAAAAGTTGAAGGGACGAAGATGCTTTTCAAATACATATAATAAAGAGGGGGGGGGCATTTAAAAATAAATTAATTAGTTTACATATAGTATCATAGGTCCTTAAAACTAAAATAAATGGTTGGCAATTATTAATTTAGAAAGAGAAAAAACATAAGATAAAATGACAAATAAAAATAAAGTGTACTAATAACATAATTTATTTGGTCAAAAATAAAAATAAATTTTATTAAGAAATTTACCAAATATTATTAAACAAATTATAGTCCAATGATGCTGGAAGCCAATCAGTGCTTTAATAATAGAAAGCTGTGAATAAGGAGTTATGAGGGCTGGTCAACCTTGATTGCTCTAAGGGGTTGGAGCTGGTTACTGGGGTGTTGATGGTTGAAGCAGCCCCCACTTGTTTATCCTAAGAAGATCTACTGATTGACTTTTACTGGTGTTTCTGGCCTGGGGGATACAACTGTATCTTATGATTTTAATCTTAATAAAAGGAGTGGTGAAGCCAGAGCAAGTGGGAGTTCTGCCATTAGAGTGAACTACCGCCTGGCCCCCATTTTCCAAATTGGTATTTTTCTGAGTTTCTTAATTCATTTGTATGCGGCCTCCTCCAGAAACCCAAACCCTGAACCAGGGACCCTGAATCACACGGGTGGTGAAAAGGGGTTCCCACATAATGAAAATTAGGTAATTTTATTTTTATAGTTTTGGTTAACATTTATGTCTGATTGACTAGGGTAACTTCAACCTTGAATAGAGCATCAAAAATTACTTTGATGAAACTAATTATTTTCTTGTTTCTATCTTGTTAATTTTAGGTATTAATTTAGGCATAAATTAATATATATATTAAGATTTATCTTCCTTTTTTCAGCTTCTTTTTGTCCAAAAAAAAGTTAATAAAAATGTAATTGAGCAAATTATAAATATATTTGTAAAACATAACAACCTTGCACTTAAGGCAGTTTGAAAATAATTGTCATTAAAGACTTGAAAAAGTATGCTACATTACGTTGGAAATTTTAAATGAAATAAAAAAGACTTTATATTCTTCCTTATCTGGGACATTTTATAAAATAATACAAAGAAGGAAACATGTAAGCTAAAAATGATATATGTCTTAATTAAAGTACTTTATTGGCCATTTATAAATATAGACAATTCTAGATGGCAATTGGTTATGAATTTGTTCCCTTTAAAACACCTCTCTAGTCCACAAAATATATGAAGTTCATTTTTGGCAAAGTAGAAAGAGGGTATACTTCAAATCCTTATCTGTGAACCACTCTTGTTTCTATCTATTTACTACCACTATTTCCAGAATTTATCGTTTCACATTCATCACCGCCTGCACAATGTAACTGCTGCTTTTGGAAAGACCTATATATTGCTGTAGCTATAACTGAACAAGTTCCCATTGTTGCTTTTAGTTGTTGTCTCCCTTGCTTAAAGACTCCAGCTATTTATCTCAGTGTTCACACACAGAAATTGAAATGTGTAAAAGTGGAAGTTATTAAATAGAGACAGCACAGGAGAATGAAGAAATTTCCAGGATGCCAATTCGACAACAATATCTCAGAATTCAGACAGTGGGGAAGGCTGAGTCACTACCCTGTAAGGGAAGAAGGGCTTGGGAGCTGCATTCTGGTGAGTGTAAGAGTAGGTCTCCTCCCCAGATATCTAGTCACAAAACAGATTCCGATTGGCATGGAGTGGAGTCTGGGGTTGTCCCTCTCTATAAAGCTCCCAAGAGCTAAAACGCTTAAGGCACAAACATTAAAGAGCGTGGGTCTAGTGAAATAGTTTGCAACTGCATGGGATGAGCATGGTGTTTCTTTAGGTTCTTGATTTATTTGGTGTGTCTGTGAAATAATTAGTAAAACACAGTAGCTAAGTCATTCCAGCTGTCTCTTATTTCGGCAACTGAATTCATAAAACCAGAACTCAAGCTCAACTTCGACTGAACCAAAGATTGTAGACTAAATTATCACACTGCTCTTAGGATGAAAATGCTCTTTTTTTGACATAGACAAAAATAGGTAATAGTATTGCTGCAGAAATGGGTGGTGGAATTTCTCTGTCACTAGTGGGAGTGAGGTTTTTGTGATGTCTTGAGAAAAGGAATTGTCTAAGACTCACATGGGAGAATGCATAGTTTTTATTGGCATGAAATTATATCCCTCCATTTGTAATGTCCCATTCCCTTATTCTAGTCCTGGAAAAGATGCATCCTGGGCATCAATAAAGCCAGAAACAAATTCAGTGTCCAAAGTTTGTGTTCCACGGTGGAGTGGACTCTGATAGAGCACCAGGCTAGATTCGGTCCATCGGCCCACTGTGTGAGTCACACAGGGCCATGAAACACGTTGGCGAATGCAGGGAGCATGCCTCCTGCAACAGGAGTCTCTGTAGAGCAAGAGGACCAAGAAAGGAGCAGGAGAGAGAACTTTCTTTCTAGGAGTTAAGTATCTCAGATTTTGCACCCTTGCAGCGGCTACGTGGATTCTAGCCACTGATTTGATCCCAGGTGAGAACTGACAGAGAAGCATCTTCCCATCTCACCCAGATCTTACCGGGCATGCATCAATTGTCCAGTCCTTTCCCTCAGCAATCTGCGGGTAACAGGCGTGGAGAACGTTAAATGCAGCTTCCTGGCAGAACTGTCTCAATGGCATGCCTGTATTACCTAGTCTCCCCTTTGCTTCTTTCCTGTTAAATGATAACGCTGCTACTACAATAGTATCAATAGGATTTACAAATGATTCCTAATTCAAGTAGCAACAAATCCAAAGCAAACTACAACTTCACAAAATATTTTGTTGAAAAGACCTTAAGCCATAAATTATTCTGTATTGTTATAACTCTACAGTAATATTTAATATTTTCAAATGTTAAGCAGATGGTCAATGGTTATGGATTTGGACTTTTTAATATTTAAAGCAAGACTGAGCTTACATAAGAATAGACAAAAGCAGCAATATAGGTGTAACATAGCTAACAAAGAAAGGTAGTTTCATGAGTTTGGAATGCACTACTTATTTTCTGTGTCTGTAGAACCCCTCCAATTAAATAAGGAAACTGCTGTGAATTTGTACAATTTTATCCAGTTTCTGCCACATCCTCCATCCATGGAATAGACATCTATACTCACTGAAAGAGAGAAAAGGAAGTGTTTATTTTATCTCAAGGAAATAAGCAATGACTTCTCAAGGAAGTTAGAAGGTCAGAATTATTAAGTCGTCAGCACAAATTTTAAATGAATTTTTAATAAACCAACTAAGGCAAACATTTAAAATAATTTTTTTATTATGAACTATTTTGTTCTAATTTGTACATAGCCCAAACTTGGATGCTTTTGCCTTATTTTTGATCTCATAGACCTCTTTGATTCTTAAATCTCCTTTTTTTTTTCCTCAGTCAGATTACAATTGTCCTCTATTGCCCTATATATTTTTATTTTTGTGTCAGAAGCGCTAATTACCCCAGCTGGAAAGCTTATCTGTAATAATGTGTGAGTGGAATCAGGATAATGTCTTTTCTGTTGTTAATGTTCATGCAGCTTTACTTTGGTTTTCCTAATATGATTTCACTGGTGGCACCATCAGCCCAGGCAAAAAGGAAAATACTATCATACCAGCTTGATGGGTGACATTAATTTAGGACACATATTTCTGTGTGTTTCTGTGTGTGTGGCCATTTATTCTATTCTATTATTGACTCCAATATTGGTTCCTAGCTTCTGAAGGTCACATTGTCGTGTGATAAACTGATGAATGCTGGGAAATATTTTCATATAAATGCAAAAAATACCAATATTTACAAAACTTTTTACATAATTAAAATATTCACATATTCATCAAAATCCATTCACATGCTCTATGGTTGAGGCCCAATGAATAATCCTTAATAAAGTGAAAGTAAAACCTATGTCAAGGTTATTTAATGACAGCAACTTTAGACAAAGCAGATTCTCTGAAGTGAATGATCCAAACAGTAACTTTAAATAATTATTCAAGTGACTATTTTTTTTTTCACTTTATCTCACATAGTTAAGTTAAATTCTTGCTGCACTAATGTACCATTTTTAAAATTTGTGACATATAAGGAATGGAATAATTTTAAACACTTGCATTTTCAAGCATTGATGAAGCTTAGAAGTGATCTATAATAACAAAAGGGCAATATGTTAATTAGACTGGATGTCTTCTGGACATCCTTCTTGATGATGCCGGGGGCCAGCGGGAAGCCAGCCCCGGTCCCAGATGCCTGCCAGCAGCTGGAGAAGGGAAGTACAGTTCCCGGGTGCCAGAAGGAAGCCAGTGCTGGCATCCAGGGGAAAGAAGGCCTACTCTTGCACAAATTTTCATGCATCAGACCTCTAGTTCTAAATAAAAGGAAGAAAAGGACATCTTCTTATGTATGCATTTGTCCTCACACATCTCAATTCATTTTAACATTTTCATTCCCATAAGAAAATATTAACGTTTAAATGTTTTACCTGTTTTGATATTTAGCATTGGCAGCTGATTTTGAGAGGTTAGGAATCTGAACGCCTATGTGGCATTGATGCTCAGACTCATGCAGGAGCAGCATAGTGTATCATGACAGATTGAAATGGGATTCCTGCCCTGTGAAGGTAAATTTTCCAGCCGCACTAGCACAGATTGAAATAACTCACTCTTGACTGCTGCCGCATAAAGTGTCAGTCTATATCTCAGACTGTAGCTATCAACCACTTTGTGCTGTTGCCTGGGGCAGACACAAAAAGATTCCAGAGTGACAAGGGGAGGTTAATGCATTCCCCTCGAGTAACTTAGAGTATTAAAGTTTCAGAGTCTTCACTTTTTCCACTAAAAGATCTTGTCTCAAAGCTAAGAACATATATATTTATTATATTGGGTGACAATGTACAACAATGCCCTTTTGTGATGTACCAATTTCTTATTATGTTCCTATTAAAATGAAATATGTATTTAAGAATGTTCTCTATTTTAACATGGGAGAAATAGGGAAACAACATAGATAAACTAAGAATTCTTGTCAAATTTCATGATAAAAGTTCAAAGAGGTACAATTTTATATGTTTTCATTCCTGAATTTTAACTGAATTTACTTTGAAATTAGTTTCCTCAAAAAATAAAAATACTGAGAACCAAGATGGTGGCATAGGTAAACACCTATTGTTCTGCCCCGTGCAATAATTCAAAAACTACAACATAACAACAAAACAAACATCATCCAGAATCACCAGAAAGCTGGCTGAGTGAAAACTCCACAAATAAAAGTAAAGATGGGACACTGAGACTCAGAAGAGCAGCGGGAGTGCAGCCTTGAAGATCGCACGGAAACAGGTTAGAAGCTGTTCTGGTGGCACGCGCGGGCAATGACTGGAGCAGCCACCCTGGCTGGATTTCTCCAACAGGGAGGGCGGAGACGTCCCACTGCATGGATTCCCCAGCGCCAGGTGAGGTCCAAGGTCCAGGGTACGCACCCTGGAAGCAGGGCTCAGCAGAGGTCTCCTAGTCTGCGGAGAAACCAGGTTGCGGGGAAAAGAAATTTGTGCACATGTAAACTGTGCGACAGCACAGACACGCAACAGCACGGACGCGTGACTTGCTTCCTGGAAACTTGTCCCCTGGTCCCGGAAACCACCAAACTGCTTTGTTTTACAAACCTGGGCAAGACTTTGGGTATGCAGACTAATTTGGGGAGAGGCAGAGTTGTCTGGCAAGGGGAAGAGACTAGCAGCTTTCTCTTGGAGGCGCCTGCAACCATCCCCATCCAACAGAGACCCGCGCATGCGAGCACTGCATAGGACGTAGCTGACACTGAGGCTGTCTGCTCAGCTCAGAGACTCCGCCCATCCAACGTGAACACAGTCTCCCTTCACAGCCAATTGGCCTGGAGGTCAAACCCTCCTAGGGCTAACAACAAGCTGGGTTTAAATTCAAAAATACTGTACAACCCATAAAGGATTGCAGTAAGAGTACCCACCTCAGGTAACTGGGGAGGCTGTGCCACTGACCCTTAGAGGAAATCTACCACATAAAGCAGCCACCATGCAGAGACATGGAAAGAAATCAGGAGTGAAAGAAATGGAGGAAAAAAGACGACTAGACATGGAGTTCAAAACCACAGTTATAAGGCTTTTCAAGAGGATCCTAGAAAAGGCCGATGAACTTAATGAGAACTACGAGGAAATAAACCATATCAATGAGGAAATAAACAAGACCAACCAGGAAATGAATGAGACCTATAAGGAAATGAATGAGACTTAAAGGAAATGAATGAGACCCTCAAGGAAATGAACAAGACCTCTGAGGATATGAACGAGACTCTCACGGATATGAAAAAGGACCAACTAGAAATCAAGCATACACTGACTGAAATAAAAAAAATATTACACAAAGTCCTAAAAGCAGTCCAGAGGGCCACAAGAACCAAGTCAAAGATTTGAAATACAAAGAAGCAAAATCCACTCGGCTGGAAAAGCAAGAAACAAAAAGAATTCAGATAATTGAAGATAGTGTAAGGGGCCTCTGGGACAACCTCAAACATGTCAACATCCGAATTATGGGGGTGCCAGAAAAAGAGAAAGAGCAAGGTAATGAAAACCTACTTGAAGAAATAGTGACTGAAAACTTCCCCCACCTGGTGAAAGAAACTGACTTAGAAGCCCAGGAAGTACACAGAACCCTAAAATATAGGAATCTAAAGAGGACCACACCAAGAAACATCATAATTAAAATGCCAAGAGCAAACGATAAAGAGAGAATATTAAAAGCAGCAAGAGAAAAACATTGGTTACCTACAGGGGAGCACCCATATGATTGTCAGCAGAAACGATGCAGGCCAGATGGGAGTGGCCAGAAATATTCAAAATAATGAATAGCAAGAACCTACAACCAAGATTACTCTACCCAGCAAAGCTATCATTCAGAATTGAAGGTCAGATAAAGTGCTTCACAGATAAGAAAAAGCTAAAGGAGTTCATCACCACCAAACCAATAGTATATGAAATGCTGAAAGATATTCTTTAAGAAGAGGCAGAAGAAAAAGGTAAAAATATAAATTATGAACAACAAATACACATCTATCATCGAATATAAAAATCAAGTAAATTGATAGGTAGATGAAAAGCATAAACTGGTGAATATAACAGAATCATGGACATAGAGAAGGAATGGACTGACAATTCTTGGGGAGAAAAAATGGGTGGGAAGTACAGCAAGAGACTGGACAAAAATCTTGCAACAATGGAAGAGGACAGTGGGGAGGGGGAGGTGAGGGTGGAGGGTGGGATGGGTACAGGGTGGAGGGGAGCTATAGGGGGATAAAAAAGGGGAGACAATGTAATTAATAAACTGATCAATAAAGATAAAAAATAATAATTAGCTGATGAACAGGATAAACGTGTGAATGTAACAGAATCATGGACATAGAGAGGGAATGGACTGACAATTCTTGGAGAGAAAAGAGGTGTGGGAAGTGCAGCAAGAGACTGGACAAAAATCATCCTACTATGGGAGAGGACAGTGGAGGGGGTGAGTTTGGGGGTAGGGTGGGTACCAGATGGAGAGGATCCAAAAGTGTAAAAAAAGGGAACAATGTAATTAATAAACTGAACAATAAAGATAATTTTTTAAAAAGTATTACAAAAAAATAAATAAATAAAAATGCCTATCCTATCTAATAAAAGAGTAATATGCAAATTTGACCATACCTTTGCCACACCCACCAGCCACACCCACAAACCACACCCACCAGCCAATCAGGAGCAAATTATGCAAATAAAACCCAACCAAGATGGCTGCCGCCATTGAGAGCAGGAGGAAGGCTTGGGTTTCCCCAGCAACAGAGGAAGCCAACCTTTCCACCTGTCATTGCCTTGCTAGCCCTACACTCAGTGTTACAAAGTTTCAATTATAAAAGATATAGAAATGGCGGCAGCCACTGAGCGGGAGAAAACAGATGCTTGGGTTTCCCTGGAAATGGAGGAAGCTAAGCTTTCAGCATGCCAGTTGCTGGCCAATGCCCCTACTCTAGACTACAAAGTTTCAAACAAATAGCTGCTGCCACAGAGCAAGCAGGAGGCTTGGCTCTGCTCCAGGCTACAAAGTTTCAATTGTAGACATAGATTAATCCCAGATACCAGGGCCTCCACTTGAGTTGCTGGGGAGTGTGGCCGGCATGCAAACCTCCATAAGCCCCTCATCCAGGCTGCTCCTCACCCCAAGGGAACTCCTACCCTGGTCTGGGAAACTCTTCAGGGCTAACCAGCTGGCCCCCATCCATGCACTAGGCCTCTTTCCTATCTAATAAAAGAGTACTTTGCAGATTGACCATCACTCCAACACACAAGAGGGCTGGCCCCATGTGGTTAAAGATCCTGCACCCATGTGGACACAAGATAGCCACCACAAGATGGCCAGCAGGGGAGGGCCATTGAAAGGTTCCAGACCCTGCAAGTGAGGGCAGTTGTGGGCTATCAGGCCAGCAGGGAAGGGCAGTTGGGAGGGACCAGGCCTACAAGGGAGGGCAGTTGGGGGTGACCAGGCCAGCAGAAGAGGAAAGTTGGGGGCAAACAGGATGGCAGGGGAGCAGTTAGACATCAATTGGGATGGCAGGGTAGTGGTTAGTGGGTGATCAGGCTGGCAGGCAGAAGCAGTTAGGGGCAATCAGGGAGGCAAGCAGGTGAGCAGTTTGGAGCCAGTAGCCCTGGATTGTGAGAAGGATGACTGACTGCCCGTTTAGGCCCTACCAGGATGGGGCCTAAACGGGCAGTCAAACATACTTCAAAGGGTCCCAGATTGGAGAGGGTGCAGGCTGGGCTAAAAGACATCCTCTGCCCCCTGTGCACGAATTTCGTGCACTGGACCTCTAGTTCATTATAATTGGCTTCTAAAAAAAAATTAAACAGTAGTATTTTGGAGCCAACTCTTATTGGAGCCAGCTCTTAATGACTCTGGAGAGCCAGTTTTGTAACTGCTTTTCAACTCCCTGAGCAGCGGTGTCACTTCAGCAGCTCAGGCTGTATTCCTTATGGCATAGAAATTGCCAACAGTCCAATTTCCTATCCTCCTCCCAAACCAGGTGTTAATAATTTATCAGCATATTGTAGACTATCATATTATAATGGAGAAATAATACATGACAGAAATCTTGCTGTTTATAATATGGTATAATCTGATATATACTATAGTATGCATGAAATATACTATAGTATGATATGGTATATACCATATTAGCATATTATATATATTATGTTGTACAGAACATACTATCTAAGCCACGGTAGCCATCCAGTTTTATCAAGTTCTTTAGATAATGTCAGTAGTCTCAAGTAATTTGAGGTAGAGTGTTAACATGCTCTTTCCTTCTTCAACTTTGTAGTCAGTTGATGTGTTACAATAAAAACAAGTCTTAGACCACATTCTTGCAATTGTGTATGCATTAATAGGACAAAGATAGTGACATGACAAAATCTTTTAGACTCAGTAAAGACCCTACTCTCTATCTCCAGACATTCTGGCAAGAACCTTCCGTGAAAGATTTCCTTCTAGGGGAGCATATCAGGATGGCAACCTACTCAAACTCCTAAAAGTCAAGTGAGTTTACAGAGTGCTCCTCAATAATAATAAAAAATTATTTACCTAGAGTCCTGCTCTGAAAAAAAATATTTTCTTTCTAGCCAATAACATATCTATGAAACACTCACTATTCATGTCACCAAAGAAAAAAAAATTTAAATGACAGAAAAGTAATGTTAATAGGGATGGGTGAGTAAATTTTCAGGTCGACAATATATTTTAAGTCTTTGAAAACATAATATAAGTTTGTGTTTTGACAAGATCACCACAAAAATAAAACAATATAAAAGACAAATTATACAATGAGGAGAAAACAGGTTTAATTTGTTTAAACTTGCAAAGGAGGATTTTAAATACATTTTTCATGCAGTTCCATTAATAAAACTAAGGAAATCATAGGGAGAGATTCTGATTAAAAGATAGGGAACAAAGAAAAGTAATAATTAAGCAATTCTCAGGACACAAAAGATTTGCCAGTGGGGTGCTCAAGGGATCTGTTCTACACACTGTAATTTAACGTATCTCTAAAATGTCTGTACTAAGAGGGAAATTTATGCTTTGGTTAGTCAGGACCTTGTAAGTTTTCTGGAATGACTTAAGAAAACAAAACTGAATAACTGGTTTGGGAGCAGCAAATGAAATTCAACCCAAGAGTAACATATATCATATTTAAACAATCATCTGAAGCTATTTATACTCACTAGTAAGTTTTAAATTAGTTGTAACCTCTCAGAAAATTGACCTGAGTCATCTCAAGAATTCTCATTCAAGACATCTCAAAATGAAATAGAGCTCATTTACATTAACAGTCCAAGTACAAGAGAGTTCATCTCTCACCATGACAGCCATGGCCGTCAGGAGGAACAGACCGAGTGAGACAGATTAATCCTAAGGCTTGGCAGTCTCCACTCTACTGCTAACCGAGGCTCTAAATTTGGGAAGCCACTCTGATACTCTGAAAACTCTCAGTGCTAAATCTGACCACCAAAATGTTTCATAATTAGAAAAATAGTACTAGACTCTAGATTGGGCAATTAAGATCCCCTAGACCAGTGGTCAGCAAACTCATTAGTCAACAGAGCCAAATATCAACAGTACAATGATTGAAATTTCTTTTGAGAGCCAAATTTTTAAAACTTAAAGTTCTTCTTAATGCCACCTCTTCAAAATAGACTCACCCAGACCCTGGTATTTTGTGGAAGAGCCACCCTCAAGGGGCTAAAGAGCTGCATATGGCTCACGAGCCATTTTGCCGACCACTACCCTAACTAAACTAATACCACAGTATCCACAGTGTCACTTGCCATGATTCAATTACCCATGGCCAACCATAGTCTGCAAATATTAAATGAAAATTCCAGAAATACATCAACCTAAGTTTTAAGTTGCATGCCATTCTGAGTAGTGTGATGAAATCTGTAGTCGTCCCACTCTATCCCTACCAGCACTTAGTTATCCCTTGGTCCAGCTTATCCAGGCTGTATATGCTCCCCACCTCTTAATCACTTGGTGGTCCTCTGGGATATTGGATCAACTATCATGAAATGGCAGTGTTTGTATTGAACTAACCCTTATTTTACTTTTACCCAAAAGAATAGTGATGCTAGCAATACAAATATACCTGTTTATGCCTGATCCTACATGATCCTACCTGGATTGGGCCTAAATGGGCAGTCTGACATCCCTCTCACAATCCAGGACTATTGGCTCTCAACTGCTTGTCTGCCTGCCTTCCTGATTGCCCCTAACCACTTCTTCCTGCCAGCCTGATCACCCGCTAACCACACCCCTCCCAGCCTGACGATGCCTAACTGCTCCTCTGCCAGCCTGTTTGCCCATAACTGTCTTCCCCTGCAGGTCTGATCACACCTAACTGCCCTCAACTGCAGGCCTGGTCATTCCTAACTGTTCTCCCCTGCAGTCCTGGGACACCCCAACTTCCCTTCCCTATAGGCCTGGTCCCTCCCAACTACCCTCTCCTGCTGGCCTGATTGCCCACAACAGGCCTCTCTTGCAGGCCTGGTCCCTCCCAACTGACCTCCCCTGCTGGCTATCTTGTGGTGGCCATCTTATGTCCACATGGGGGCAGTTATCTTTGACCACATTGGGGCAGTTATCTTGTGTGTTAGAGTGATAGTCAAAAATATTAGATATGATTAGATAGAATAGAGGCTTGGTGCATGGGTGGTGGCCAGCTTGTTTGCCTTGAAGGGTGTCCCGGATCAGGGTGGGAGGTCCCTTGGTGCATGTGGTGGCCTGGGAGAGGGACCTGTGGTGGTTTGCAGGCCAGCCATGCCCCCTCAGTGACCCAAGCAGAGGTATCTGGGATTTATTTATCTTCTATAATTGAAACTTTGTAGCCTTCAGCAGATCCAAGCCTCCTGCCTGTTTGGTGGCCACAGCCATTTTTGTTGGGATTTATTTATCTTTTATAATTGAAACTTTGTGCCCTTAAGTGGAGGCCTGGGCCCACCAGGGCAGGTAAAAAGGTTGGTTTCCTCCATTGCTAGGGAAACCCAAACCTCCTGCTCTCTCCATGGCAACAGCCATCTTGGTTGGGTTAATTTCCATACTTGCTCCCAATTGGCTGGTGGATGTGGCTTTGTAGGTATAGCAGAAGTATGGTTAATTTGCATATTACTCTTTTATTAGATAGAATTGGTTAAACAGAAAAAAATAATTCACTTTAAAATACAAATAAAATTATATATAAGATTTGAAAAAATTTAAATTCCAAGGGTTGGAGTGATCAAGGGGTGGATTCTGATAAAAATACAAAGTCATATTTTCATTTTGGGGTAAGAAAGGTGCTGGAATGTTATACCTATTTGAAAGACTAGCAAGCTTCCATGTTCTAGTATTAAATAATTGAATAGAGCAAATGTTACTCTTACTTTGAATTAAAGGTTTCTTATTAAAGAAAGTTGTGTGCGTTCTGTTCTAGGACATTGATCATCAACTCTTAGTCAACAAGGAAAAGGTACTTTTGTTTGAAAAATGGGATGTTGCCTTTTAAATAGTTAACAAGCACGTGAGAAAATTGTTTTTCATGTTCTTACTAAAATGAGTCTTAAGGTGGCTGGTCCGAGTGCAGTGGTGTCTTAAAATGAGTTTTAAGGCAATTATTCCTGGCCACCTTTATGAGAATCCTCTCCTCCAAATCCCAAATGGAGTAGCACATTAGGTTGTTGGATAACCAAGATCTGCAGAGTTAGCATCAGTTACTCTAACAATGGTAGCTAACAACAAGCACAGGATAGCAATAAGCACAATAACACAGAAAATAATAACAGAAGAAGAAATGCTACATGCCACCCAGAGCCTTGCCAGGAAAGGGACACGACTTAAAGTTCCAAAAGTTCTGCAAGGTGGGATTGCAAACTAAATACAAAAGGTTATTTATGAATTTTGCCCCACAATTCTAGAAAGAGGGTGCAATAGAATTAAATGTTTAAGACTGAAAAAAAGATCCATTACAAATAACTAATTTCTTTCTAACATTTTTTTTTCCATTATAGAAAAGCCTGGTCACAAGTTATGTTTTTGACCAAAGTTAGATTTTGCACTCTGGCTATTGTTTTCAATAATTCTAATTTTGTTTCTTTGTTACTCAGTGTGTTTAATTTGGTGACTTGCTGCTAGTGATAGTTATTACCCACACTGTGTTTTCATAAGATGATAAACTCTTGATAAACATCTTGATAAACTCTCAAAGAAGTCAAATTTTTAACCTGTTTTTTTTTCCATCCCACATGCATGTTTTCTCTAGCTCCTAAAGGAAAAGAACATCCACTATTAAATAGAATTTTATGTCTGAAAAATCCTGCCATTGAGTAACATGAGAGGAGATAACGTATTTTGCTATTGAAGATTTAATTTAAAATCACCATGAATGATCCATTATTATTTCCTGTAGTGAAAGAATTAGTAGTGAGATAATTAGCCTGATAATTTGGATTAAAAAAATATTATGGTTCCTGAAACCTGAAGTTTATTTTCCTTAAAAAATGTGGTTAATTTTTAGCATAAGTATATATTGTCTAAATGAAAGTGTCATAATTAGGTTAATTAGGTTGATCATTAGAACACAAATATTTTCTCCTGGAATAGTTACTAAATTGAGGTTTACTTCAATTTGCTTGAAATATTTAGGAAATTTGTTACCCATGCAGTTTACTTTGTTAGCATAAATTAGTCATGTTGTAAATGAGAACTCCATCAGGCTAATTAATTTCTTCAGAACTTGGCTTTCAAAGGTTAGAGAGAAATGAAAAATATCTCTTATAATGAATTCGTCTAACATGTCCTTTGCTTCTTCCTCCACAACATGGCCTTTAGCTGACATTTCCAGAAGAGGAGGTATTCTAAGTCAGTTAATTTTAGTTAGCTAAGTTTCCTCTCTCAAGCAGCCAAGCATGTTGACAGAAATATGCCCATCACTGCCGTTAACTGATTAGGAGAAACCCTGAACCCATTGAAGAGAATAGGTGGAGGAAAAGCAAAATCAGGACATGGATGAGGTAAAGGAGTCAAGAGAAAGTGAAATAAAAGTGAAATTTTTCTGTTCTTGAATCCATGGTTCCCTGCTTGCTCAAATAGAATATATTTGATATAATTTAATTGTGCACCATTATTTAGAGTCAACATTCGGCAAAACCATTAGAATTGAACTATAATGGAGTTATACTTCAGGAGTTTTACAGTTATTATGAAATATGAAGTACATCAATATTATCCATAATTTTTTTCAGTTTTGCAGTCTGATTTTATGGGTTTCTGTCTCCATCAGTAAGTTATCAGTAGTCAGTTTTTTCATCCTACAATGTCCCTGCTGGTAGCGTTCTGATCCCCTTCTTGTGTTCTGTTTTAAATGTACTCTGAGCTGAGATCGTAGATGACATTAGCTATGTATTTCCTTGCCACATACAAAACTTTCACACATTGTCTATATTTTATTCTTTGAACATTGAGTTAGATAGTGTGGGTTACTGATTACTAAATACTTAGTAGTCCTCAGGACACCCTAAGAATCATGTCTAAACTAATATTAAATCAAGAATGCAAGATGAGTTACAAGCATGGCTTTTAGTGCATGAACTTTGGTTTATCTTTAGTTAATCTATGACCTTTTTTTCCTGCTTATCCTCACGTTCTCAGCCATATTTAGTAGTTGAAGTGATTTCACTCATTATTAATAGTACTAAGGATTTGAAGGACATATAGAATAAAGAAATTTGAAAGAGTTGAGTTCTATTTAAGTAACCATAAAAGTAATAGGCAAATGGGAGAGGCTTATACACCAGCAGAACTAGCTTGGAAATCTTCTATTTTACAATATCAGACACTTCAAATTCCCAAAGAACTGCATTGGAGATGTATTTCTTAGAAGCAAGGTTTTGGAGTATATGGCTTTTAGTCTGCTAGAAAAATAAATACACAGCGGAGAGTGGTTTTTGAGAAGACAGAAGCAAATCATGGGTATGCACAGCACCAGGGCGGAAGTGGTTACCAGGTGTGGCACTTCCCTCATACAATTGCAGGGGTTTATTTTCTTGGAATATATGTGTACTTTTCCCTGTACACTTCATCTCTCCCTCATCTTTGTCAAGTCTTCAGACATCTAAGTTTGTCAGCTGAAAAAAACCTGGCCCTAATGAAGCCAATCAAAGTAGTATGACACTTGAATAAAAGTTATCCTTTTATTCTAAAAGATCCCTATTTTGCCATAAAAAAATTCCCCCCTCAAACTGTATTCTAAAATGGGCTGTCGGCCAGCATTCCCATACTCAGAAATAGATTCACAATGCAATTTTTTGTTGTTGTTGTTAATTCTCACCCAAGGATATTTTCCCATAATTTTTAGAGAGAGTGGGAGAGAGAAAGACAGAGAGAGAGAGAAAGATTAATGTGAGAGAGACGCATCGATTGATGTGAGAGAGACTGCAACTAAAGAATGGGACCTTGACCGGAATAAAAGCTGTGACCCTTCAGTTCATTGGTTAAAGCTTTATCCACTGAGCCAAACTGGCTAGGGACCCAGTGCAAATCTTTATATACTGTGCAAACTCAAAGGATCTCTATTAGTGGAATCTGGCTGGAATCTCACAGGCCCTTTGTAGTACATACAACTTCACACATCATGGAACTACATCAAGGACATACATGTAATTTCAATACATGAAAGAATGAACTGAACATTACTTTTTCAAAATATTGCCTCCTTCACTTCATTTTTTTCATGTATTGAAGTTACAAGAGGAACTGACAGAGCTATTCCATCCATGAAAACAGTCCAGAGATGGAAGATGCTGATGACACCTTGCCATGCTGGCAGTCAGCAGCTGTGCATCGCTGCAGGTTGCCCAGGGCCAAAACAGAAAGGGTGGAACGTGCATTGCCACCATTTCTCCACTATCCAGATACCACTGCTGACATGTACACACACTGAAACTGCGACTCAGAACTGTTGGACATTGAAACTGAGACTCAAACATTTTTTTGTTCTTATATGTTTATTTCTAGGATGCAGATGCAATATATTTTTAAAGAAAATAAATGGGGGGGAATAGATACAGAGGTAAAGAAGCATTGAATAGACTGTCAAACTACAGTGGGAAGGCAGGCAAAGGTGGGGGTCGGGGGCTGTAAGAGATAAACCGAAGGACTTATATGCATGCATATAAGCATAATCAATGGATACAAGACACTGCGGGGCGGGAGGGGGGGAGGTCAGGTGAGGGCATCTGCTGGGGGGTAGGGGAGGCGAGGGGAAGGTTAATTAGGAGGGGGGACATGTACTACTCTTTGTAATACTTTAAACAATAAAAAAAATATTAAAAAAATATTGCCTCCCAAATTTGTTTATAAGAGGGTCTTGGGGTTAGTGGAAGTAACATGTTTATATCAAGGATCTAAGAATTTATCTTCCAAACACCCTGGCCTAATAAGCATATATTGTTACTGTAGATACTTACATAGTAAGTGTGTGGGGAGTGGGAGGTAGGGAATGGAGCTTCAAGGAACACTAAAGCCATGTTGTTATGCTGTGTCAGGAGAGGTGGTGGGATTGAGAGATTAAGCACACAACACATATCTTAAACCTGTCCTTGGCCCTTGATTGCCTCTAACCTTGCTGAAATCACAGCTCTTCACTCTTGTTAATGATGCCATTGATTTTACATCTTCAAAGCCAGAATCAAAACATTTTTAATTCCTTTTTTATTCCCTTTATCTAAAAAGCCACTTTTTCAGTCTTGTGTAATTCTGTCACTTGACCCTGAGATCTTGGTAGCTGCTTAGCTGGCATTGAATGCTCAGTTCTTCCTATCACATTCTGCATATGACCATCAACACTCTTCACTGTGCATTATCCTTCAGAAAAAGAAAGAGAGAGGGAGGGCTGACACACACAGGGAGACAGCAAGAGTCTTTATTTCAAGTTGACTTTAATAGATCATATTTTTATTGGAATGTAACTAGTGTAAGTTTTGGTATTAAATGGAATTAAGTTTAACTTCTTATTTTAATACTCAAATAGGTAAATGGACTTGAAAATACCTCACCTATAACACTACAAAAGGATTAGATTATATCATTTCAAAAAGGACTTTCCAATTTGCCTCAGGCAGAATTTGTCTCATTTTTATCAATGTTCAACCACGAATATTTGCGTTTTTTGTAGTATTTGTCACATCATATTCTGATTTTTATTATGGCAATTTTTGTAGCTTTGTATTTCTTCCAAGGGTTTATAAATTAATTTAGGCAGTGAATCTGTCTTGTTAATTTTGTTACCCCTTCTTTGCAGAAAGCATGTAAAATAATTACCTAATCACTTATGCATTTTTCTATTTCTGGAGTGTCAACATCAGGCATTACAAAGAAATCAAATCTAGGAGTTGAAAAATAGGGATTATGTATTCATTTCATTAATAACTTGCTCTCTAATATTGTATAAATTGGTTAACCTTCTTTTCCCCACAGTACTTACTTAATCTATGCAATAAAAAGTAATGTCATTACTTTGTAATTTCCTCTTAGAGCTCTTGAGTGAGTCTATTCAGTGGAAGGAGGGAGAAATCACTTTTGAGCATTTATTTTAAAAATACCAAATGAGCTGAAACCGGTTTGGCTCAGTGGATAGAGCGTCGCCCTTCAGACTAAAAGGTCCCAAGTTCAATTCTGGTCAAGGGCATGTACTTTGGCTGTGGGCACATCTCCGGTGGGGGAATGCAAGAAGCAGCTGATCGATGTTTCTCTCTCATCGATGTTTCTGACTTTCTATCCCTCTCCTTTCCTTTCCATAAAAAAAATCAATAAAATATATTTTAAAAATAAAATAAATAAAAATACCAAATGAATTTAAGTTAATATTTTCTCAAAATAGCCTCATTACTGCCACTTATTCACTGGACATTTTACTTCATTATATATTTTTAAAATTACATGTTATATCTTCTAATTATTTTTTTCCAAAGAAAATTTCAAAAATGTTTAACATACTTATATTTTCTACAACAAATGATTGTGTTAGAGTGTTTTACAGTTATCAAGTAAATGATGTATAATAGTTTGTATTCTTTAATTTAAAAGTTTAGAAAATTTCTCAAAAGTTGATTTCTATGCTACAATTTTGAAAGAACAAATGGAAAACTCAACATGCTTTATAACAGTCCACACATCAGATGGATTTGACCCTTTCTGTAGCCTTTTTCACTTGTTGTTCATTTATCTTGGATGTCAGGACTTTGTATTTCCAGATGATGCTGTTAAATGTGGAATCATAACCGATGCTCTCTTTTCAAGCATTTTAAAAGACTAAGCTTAGTTTGAACTTCAAATAATCTTTAAGAATAGAAAAGAAAATATGAGATTTTTTAACTTCATCTATAGAGTATTTTTAACTGTATAGTTCTTCCTTTAAAGTTAAAGGATATTGTTTTAAAATAATAATAAATAACCAAAACCCCCACCATTTTGTTTGCATCATCCTCTATTTTGATCCATATAAACACGCAAACAAATTTCACAATAAATATTCACATCAACTCCCTTGCACTGTGTTTATTTAAAAGTGTATAATGTCCCTTTTATTTTACAGATTTAAAAAGATTATGCTTCCTATCATTAATCACTAAGATTCTCAGTTGAAGATCATTTCAATAATTATTTATTGAATAACTATTGTTTGTGCAGTTGTGAAACACTTATCATTTCATCCTCCAAACAACCCTATGATTTAGGATTTTATAAATGAAAATCTCTAGCCACAGAGATTTTAAGTCGTCTGCCCAAAACTGTTTAAATCTGTCTTTTTTTTTTTTTAATCATCTTGCTTACTTGCCAGAGTTAGAATTCAAACTCAAACTAGCCTAGGAAGACAAATTGGAGTTGATTGCCTTATCTGTAAAAGAACATGGATGTGTGATTTCTCTTTGAGGCTTAAAATTAGTCCTCTCACCTCAATGGTACGTCACATTTGTCACTTTGTGATCCTGTGGCCGGGGGGTGCCCAAGGGAGTTGGCTGGGAACTAATGTATGTGCACCTGGAAGTGATTGTTGTGGGAGAGGGCAGCAGTGGCAATCCTCAACCCAATTTAAAAAAAAGAGGGAGAAACAAAATATGAATAGATTGTTTATGAGAGAAGATATACTAATAATCAGCTTATGAAGATTGTATAATTTAAAATAAATTAATGCAAATTAAAGAAATGAGAGATAATTTTCAAAAGGAAACTTTTGAGCCAATTGGGGAAATTATGGCGAACATTAGAAAACATAAAAAAAAACATTGTTAATATTATTATGTGTGCTAATGATATTAACATTATTTTTAATGGTGATATATAACAGTATACTGACATTGTATGGATCATATGCATCTATCTTCTTTTAAATTAAGCAAAAGGGGTAATTTTTATGGAAAGCAAGTGCAACCACTAGCAGCTGCTCATTTTGAATAAAATTCAGAAGTAAAAATCTGACAACAGTGTAGATTTGAAAGTATTATAATAAAATTAAAAATAAAGTACACAGAGAGAAGAATAAGCTTTGAGTAGAAGTGTAGGAGGTTTATCTATCCAAGATACTAGAATTTCCTAACTGACATCTGCAGACTCTTTACCATGAGTGTGCCAGTTTTAGAGGACATATTGTCTCTTTTAATCTTCTCATTTAGCATAATTCTAATTCTTAAAAGAACACAGTATTGGCAGACATAAGTACTATTTCTTATTTTTAAAAAAATAAATGTATTTTATATTTTCATAACTTCTGGAGGGGGCAGGGTTGCTTACTAAGTCAGAAATACTTTAATTAATGTGAGAGCCATTTACAATCAACAGTGAGATGCCCCAGTGAAAATGCTAATACCACTCCATTTTTAAAACACAATCTCTCTATAAAAGGCTAATATGCACACTGACCACCAGGGGGTGGCACAGAACATGGTGGGCAACCAGCGGCAGCTGCGGGGCTTGAGGGAGTGAGGGAAGGAGTAGGCAGGAAGGTGGTGGCAGGGGAACCATGCAGTGGTGGCGCACAGGCAGTGAGGGAAGAAGGAGGCGGGGAGGTGGGGAACCTGATCAGCCCTAATTGCCAGCCAGGCCTAGGGAACCTCCCCATGCATGAATATCATGTACCGGGCCTCTAGTTTATAACAGATTCTTCAGGCATCCTGAATAGAATTTTGAAAAACTTAAAATTCTTGGACTTAGACCTAAATAATCATACCTACAAACATTTTTTTACTGCTCTTTTTTAAAGATATTCCATATAGTTCATTCAAAAAGTTTCTACTGTCATTTCCTTTTTAAAATTAGAGACCTTTTGCTTAGAGTCATCTGCGACAAACATGTAGCACAACAGAGAATATAAACTTCTGCCTTATGTATCTAGCTCCAAACTACTAACCCACACTGCCATTCCATGGCTTGCTTGGTTCCATTATCTTTTTATTTATTTTTTTAAACTTTGACTTTAGAATAGTTTGAGACTTACAGAAAATTTGAGAAGGCTGTATGAAAAGTTTCCCACAGTTTCACTGGTTATTAACATCTTACATTAGTGTTATATGTTTGTCCCAATAAGTGAAAAATACCGATACATACTGATGTATGGCTCATACTTTATTCAGATTTCCTTCATTTTTTATCTAAAGTCATTTTTCTGTTCTGTGATGCTAAGAGGACATAATACATTTAGTCATTATGTGTTAGGCTCCACTTGGTGTGACAGTTTTCAGACTTTCCTTCTTTTGATGATATACAACATCAGACAAAATACCATTTTGTAGAATATCCCTCAATTGGGGTCAGTCTTATGTTGTGGGGGTTTTTTTCTTTCATATTAGACTAGAAGTGTATGTTGTCTCAATGTCTGCTTCCTGCCACTAACTCAACTTACACAAAGACAAAAAAATATATTCTTATTCACAAAATATATAAAAGCACACAAAGTAAAAGAAAAGTGGCTGCTTTTAAAAGCTCAAGTACTGAACAATATAAATAAATAAAGTTAAAGTATGTTTAAGGTTGCATGTTGCTGATGTTGTTTTCCCCATAAAAATGGCTGGGCAGTTTTGGAGAATATAAGCACATGAGTTAAATATCATAATCATTATCACAGTGAATGTTTGTTGGAAACACCATAGGGCCATAATGACCATTTCAGGTAAGCATCAGTGTTTAATAAATTGTTTAATATAGTTTTAGATAAATCCTTTAAAAAACTGGTGAAATAATTTAGTGAGACAAAAGTACAAAGTTTTAAGAACAAAAACCACAAAGTTTTAAGTACAACCAGGTTTTAGCCCTATCCTCACAGGCCAGGCCTAGGGACTCCACCTGCTGGAGGGACCCAACTCACTCTTTGAGCCATGGTGCTGCCCCAGGTACAACTGGCCTGGGAGAGGCTACAGGAGGTTGGTACCAGGGCCTGTCTGACTCTTCTCTCCCAGTCCCGCCCTGCCAGCCACCTTCTAAATAATTTCTTTTCAATGTGCACAAGTCCGTGCACCAGGGCACTGGTTATAAAATAAAATTTAAAAGTTAATATGGTTAGAGGGTGATGCCTTAGATTTTATTTTTGATAGAAAAGAAAAAGTATAATTCTACACAGCACCTGTTACCAAATGAGCTGGATGGAATGAATTTAAACCATAGCTTTGCCATTGCTGATTACTGTGAGTTAAGTAAATATCCAAGGCCCATCTTTCGTATTAGTAAGATGGAGATATTAAAAACTGCTCTTGCACATTTCTTTGCCCAAGCTTAAATGGAAACAGAGAGCTGAAAAGGTCAGGTGATGCAAGACAGTGCCATCAACTTTCTGAGGCACAGAGGAAAGTAGAAAAGAGAAATTAGTGCCCCTTGGGGTCCAAGCAGAGACTAGCCAATGGATTGCCTGACTATTGATTTCAACAACGTGCTTGCTTGGGTGCTTTAAATGACACGGAGCTGGCCTGATGTGGAATAGTTGTCAAACATGTTTGCATTATCTATATTGTATTGCTTTTCTTTGTTTTATTTTGTTTTAAGACAGCATTCACCAAAGAAAGGGTGGAAAAGTCAAAATATGCAGAAATTAGAGGTAACTATTCAAATTAAAATTCACCAGTAATTAGAAAATAGCAAACTAAACCTAAAATGAGATATCATTTATACTGATCAGATCAGCAACATGATCAAGTTTTATATTACTATGGATAGGTGTCTACGTGGTTCATGTGAACACTCCTATGATGGGAGTGTAAATTTTTTTTGTATTAAAGAAGTCAGAATAAATTTAATCTATCACAGCAGCACCCTCCGGGCCTACTGGATCCAACAGAATTAGACACCCTGTCTGAAGTGAAAGGACCATAGAACCCTAAAGCCAGGCTTCAGCAGGCCTTGCTCTATGGGAACGGGAATGGTGAACTCTGTCCTTGACCCCCAAGGAAGACAAACCCTCTTTCTGCAGTTGATTCCATAGCTGCAGTTGATCTCCCAGCACCAGAGCAAATGAAACTCCAAGCTGCACTCTCTCTTGAAGCTTGAGAAAAAATATCATATTCTAAAACAATCCCTCAGGCTCTTATCAGAATAGTTGCCTGAGCAATTGTATTTTCTGAGGGAAATTTAGAGAGAGTTGTCAACATGTGCTCCTGCCACATTTACCCAGAACACACTGCTATTAAAAAGACTTATTTGGAGTTGGAGAGATTTTTATTGATTCATTGTTACTCTTATTTTCTTTGTTGCACTTTTCTGTATGTGTAAATATGTTAGAATAAGCAAATATCATTTGCAAATATACAAACAACAAAATGAACAAACAGAAACACAATTCTTGTTCCTAATATAATTTAAAAGTTTCACAAAGAAACTAAATGTTTTTCTTAGACATGAAAGATATCTTTAAAAAAGTTTTTCTAAAAAAAGCCAATAACCCAAAACAATTAGTTTGTAAATTGTTCTCGTTCCAAGAGATATAGATAATTTGTAAACAATTATTATTCTCATTTTAGAGAAAAACATATGGGGTTTCTGAATTGGGATATAAATGACCCTACTTATGAGAATTGAAATGTCAATATACCTGCCGACTTTTATTTTCATGTTATAATGTAAACAAAAGGCAAAGCTCATTTGCACACTTAACTTACAGAAGAAAAATCACCAGTGAAACAAAGGTCTCTCAAATGAACTCTAGTTCTTAGAAGCCTTTAAATACATACTATAATGTTTACATTACTGACATTTATATTTAGTATAATATATTTTTATCATTCAATGTCTTTATTATAATACACTTATAGTGATGCAAATAATACTTATTTAAAAATCTAAGTAGTCTTAGAGTATCTTGGAATAAGTGCATGAGTGAAAAAAATCAAATTATTTCAGTGCATTAGATATGTTAAGAAAATAGTTTCAGTTAAATGTACCATGAGGTACTCTTTATTTACCTACATATAAATGATAATTTTTACAACATATAATCCTTCACTATCATGGCATATGACTTCCATTGATTCTATGGGGTCTTCAAGGAAATGAGCACTCTGTGTGGTTAATAGGACAGTGAGTAAGAATAAAATTTATCTGAAATACTTATTAAAAATGAAGAATCTTACACTTTTTGCCCAGAAAACCTGATATAGGAGCAGAGTTAGAAATCTACATTTTATAGAATGAATGGGAGGTCATTCTAATAGAATAGGCTTATGAAGGTAAACATATACAGATTTTCTTTTTATGTCCCCCCAATACAATTTCTAAAAACACATAATAGTCAAATATACATATATGTATAGATATATTACACTTTGTTCTTATTTCTTTTATCATTTTCCATGTAAGTCATCATTCAGTTCTCTAATTTAAAGTAGTACACTCTTAACCTTTTAAATCTGCCCTACATTTATATTTGTATTGAGTTGACAGATAGTAAAGGGGTTTTCCGTTCGGTGGTTTAATGACTTCTAGAGAAGGCTTTGTGCTAGAGTGCTCATAAGGTGACTTAACAGTGAACATACTGAGTTGAATATTGGAAATTCATCATGTGCCCATCACAGAGCTCAATGGATACTACTAAATGATGGCATGAATGAATCACAATTAGTTGCCTCTGTTGTAAATCTTGACAGGTTCACACTTTTATGTTATATCCATGGCATAAATCAATGTTTCCTAGCATGCCTTTGGAAACATACAGGTTACAAGGTTTCACTTCACTTTTCTAATTCAATGTGGAAGTGATAGGACCTGATGATAATGTCTTTTTTTAAAAATCCACCCAAATAATTCTGATGTGATTTTAAGAAATTATTGGTCTATAATCTTACTTCTCAACAGTTCATATTTTGTTTACAAATCATTCTATTACATAAACAGTTGATTTAGAAAGATCTTGGAAAGATTTGTCTGGAAAGAAATTGTGTATCTTAAGTTCATTATATCTATTTTAGTTAATTTTACTTTTTATTGTGCCTTGTATATTTGTACTTTCATAAAGCATGATAATTTAATCTTAAAGAAAAATAATTCTTAGCACAGAAATAATCAGAGAGAATATTTTAGATGGTAATTCAATGAAATTTATACATTTTTCCTTGAAATTGTTTATAATATCTTATATACTTGATTACCAAGAGTATTTCAGATCTAATCTAGGCACTTGCAGGGTCATCTGAAGCCTATTTATGTGCATGATGAAGGTTATAGAGTCTAGGTTAAGAATACCTAGGTATAGAAGCATGTCTGAAGATTATGCCCAGATAATCTATAAATCTCAATCTATAATCTATAAATCTTAATTTTCACTCTAACGTTTTTGGTGATGTTTAGATAAAGAGTGCAAGTTTGTAAATTCTGGCAAGAAACATGAAAACGGGCATTCTGAACTTTCAAAATTAAAACTATGTCCATATACTTTAAAAGTTATATCTACAAATAGTGTATTGTTTTAAAAGTTAAACACTTAATCAAAATTCATAGATTGGTATTTGTTCCCTCCTGCCTACAAGTCCTTTGAAGGGTGCCTTTGGGAAGGACCTAACACTTACCATAAGTTTTTTGTTTAGTCCAACTCATGGAACAGATCCCATTTTCTAAAATAGGTGCTATTAATTGTAGACTATTTATATAGACATATCTAAATTAAATGCTCATTGTCAAATAAATGTATTAAGTTTACAGGAAATAAAAATTCAGTATCACTGTTGGAAAAAAATTTATGTGTTTTTTAAAACAGAAGTGTACTAAAATAACAGGCATGAAACATAGTAATGGCCTTTGAAAACTGCAAAGATAATAACTAAAATTGCTCTAGATTTACCAAATATGGTCAATAGGAGTTTGCAAATGTCAATTGCAGATATATAGATGAGTACCATCTAATATATAGGAGGTGAACTCAATCCAATACTATGTCATTAATACTTGGCTTTGAATCTAGTGCATTGACCATGGTCACAGAACAAGTGCTCACTGGCTGTAAGATGTTGGTTCTGAGTTACCCACTTTAGTACAGCCTCTTGTTCTAATCCAAAAACATTCTGACTAATAAAATTACTTTAATTATGAGAGTTTTAGGGGAAAAGAAGAAAAAATTGTTCCTAGGGGAGCAATCTCTATTTGAAGACTTTCTATAAGTATTCTTTTATTAACTTAATCAGTATAATGTCAAACCATTAGCAAAAATGAAAATTTGAGGCATAGTTATTGACTGTAGGGGCCAAAAGCGAAGCTTACTAGCTGAGAGGAAAGCCCATGATGTTTTTTTAATCTCTTTATTGATTAAGGTATTACATATGTGTCCTTATTCCTCCATTATCCCCCACCTCCCACTCATGCCCCCACCTCCCTGATGTCTGTGTTCATTGATTAGGCTTATATGTGTGCATACAAGTCCTTTGGTTGATCTCTCCCCCTTATCCCCACCTTCCCCTGCCTTCCCTGAGGTTTGACATTCTGATTGATGTTTCTCTCTCTCTGAATCTATTTTTGTTCATCAGTTTATGTTGTTCATTATATTCCACAAATGAGTGAGATAATGTGATATTTATCATTCTCTGCCTGGCTTATTTCACTTAGCATAATGCTCTCCAACTCCATCCATGTTGTTGCAAATGGTAAGAACTCCCTTTTTACCATAGCGAAGTATTCCATTGTGTAGATGTACCACAGTTTTTTTTAATCCACTCACTGCTGATGGGCACTTAGGCTGTTTCCAAATCTTATCTATGGTGAATTATGTGGCTATGCACATAGGGGTGCATATATCCTTTCTAATTCATGTTTCTAGTTTTTTAGGATATATTCCTAAAAGTGGGATCCCTGGGTCAAATGGGAGTTCCATTCTTAGTTTTTTGAGGGAACTCCATTCTGTTCTCCACAGTGGCTGCACCAGTCTACATTCCCACCAGCAGTGCACGAGGGTTCCTTTTCTCCGCATCCTCACCAGCACTTGTCATTTGTTGATTTGTTGGTAATAGCCATTCTGAATCCATAGGCAGAAAAATCTCTGTCATGTGCAGAAGCAATTTCTTCACTAATAATGCTCCATGATATGTTTTTACCTGTACTTATATTCACAAGCTCAAGGTATAAGCATTTTGTCTGTCAGTAGAGTTCTAGCCTTCTAGCTGTTTTTAATAAAATATTTGTGCACAATATTGGTTCAATGCAAATCAATGAATAATAACCATTTGCTTATTTAAATACATCCCAAATATAGCTGACAGTCAACTTTATAATTTATCATGCATACAACTCTTTCTTTAGTCCTGGGCATAAACAAAATTACACGCAGCTATTTTTGATGGCCAGTAGTATATTTACTGAGCTTTCTCTTCATTCAACTTATTGCTGAAATGGACTTAAGTGAACAAACAAATATTTGTATGGTACCTAGTGCTAAATAATTTGTATCTTTCTTAAAATTTTGTTCTTAATTCTGTTCTCATTTCCCTCATATAATTGCAGTAGTTATTGTTAGCATCATTACCATCATCATCACCATCCTTGTTCAGCATCTCTTACTTGATCTAAAGGAACTAGGCAATAAGGAAATAATAGTGAGCACAGATCTTACCTTTGCTAGGGCCAAATAAAATGTACAATTGCAATATAGTGTGATATAGGATAGATGTTATGTGGCATTAAAATGTGCTAAAAGAATACAGAACGATGACATTTTTCCAGTATTTGGAGGCTCAGCATGTCATCAGTATAATTCCTATTTATTCTTCTTATCTCAGTTTAGATACTTTTCTGCTGAGAAGTCATTTTATAACTGTGAGGAAAGGGAGAGTATGATGGCTTGCAGAAATAAAGGTGATCTTATATAAATTCATCAAAATAAAAAAAAAATGATGATGTGGCTCAGTTATAGTTTGAGCTTTAAAGTTGTGATACGTGATGCAGTAAATGCCTTATGGTGTTATATCATGCATGCATTTGTAAACTCTATTATGATATGTTGATTTCTTACCCAAAGCTAAGCAGAGCTTTTCCAGTTTCTTAAATTCTCTATTGTCTCCCCTATCTCTAGTCTATGCACATGGTGGCTCCATAGGCTACAATAAATCTACTCTGTCTGACTGCATAATTCTAATCATTCTTAGGTTTTAGGTTGCAAATGGCTTCCTCAGGAAAACTTTCCTGTAATATACAGAATCCAAAGACTATCCACAATGATTTACACTCTGCATGCCTTTCCTTTAGTGTTGGTAAGAACAATGACTATGACGGGATGTCACTCAAGGGTTTGAGTTAACCCAAAGGTATATTAACCTGGGTGGGCTTGACTTAGCCAGATGAGCTCTTAAAGGGAGGTGAAGTGTTAAACACCTTCCTCTGGTTGGCCTGGAAGAAAGCAGTCATACAGTGAAGTGTCTTTGCAAAGAGCATAGGAGACTTGAGTCCTACAACCACAAGGAACTGAATTCTGTCAGCAATTTGAGTGATCTTAGAAAGGACTCTGTGCTCTAATGATATGGCAGAGCCAGCCAAAATCTTGACTTCAGTCTTGTAAAATCTTGAGGAGAGAACCCAATTAATCTGAGCCCAAACTCCTGACTTATTGAAATTGAGAAAATAAATTTATGTTTTAAACTGCTTAATTTGTGGCATTTCTGATGAAGCAATAGGAGGCTAATAGAATTCTCAAACCCTCCTTCTAGGAGTGTCCCTTTTATACTACCACAGCTCTCAGTTCATCTGTTGTGTTCACCTGTGCATCAAGTACTATACCTGACATATAGTGTCGACTAAAAAATATATTTATTAATGAAATGAGGTATGGGGACAGATTTTAAGCATTAAAATGAAATAGGAAATACAGTAAACATTAATTATAATTACAAGCAATTTTATGTATGAGCTGTTCTCAATGTAATTGTTAACTCCTTCTTTCACCATTGGCAAATATCCTAACCAGTATCCATCCTTTAAAAATTTGTCTGATATGTGTTTCTGCATGCTATTTTACTGATGATATATTGTTTTCTCTCTACTCTATTCTCTCTTTTTTCCCTGTTTTCTTGTGTTTACCTGAAAAGCACTCACTCCTGAATGCTGCCCACCCTTCATTGATCCAACATGCTATATAATCGGTAGAACATTCTTCTTTACTCTGCTTCCCATGAAAGTCACCTTTCACATTCAAAGGACAGAAATGTTCTCTTAGTGTTCCTGAAGTTAGTAATGATTTACTTGATGCCAGGCTCTACATTTTGACATAGTGAAATATTACCTGCTTGTTGCTTTCAGGTTTAAAATCGACCACTCAATAACCAGAGCCATCAATCTTGGAAGCCAATCAGCAACTAGTAACTAAAGAACAAAGTAACTGTTTGAAATCTAAATTCAGGCATCCATCAGATTAGATTGTGAGAAGACACTCTTTCTGACTCTGATTTTTTCTGATGTGATTTTCATACACTAAACACATATTCTTTTTTATTTTCATATGAATGCATTTGTGTGTGTGTTTGTTGTTTTTTTTTTTACACAACCAGTGCACATTTAAATTTTGAATGCTTGTGTATTATGGTTACATTTCAAGAATTGGTTCTTCACCCCTAACTGTCTTTTAAAATGTCATTCCCTCCCAATGTTTAATGTACAGTGAAAAATATAATTTACTTCATTTTTCTGTATCTCATTCTACTTTAGTCTCTTCTTCAATAATAATTCCCCACTTCCTTCCTTTTGTGATATCCCAAATATGGCTGCAAAAATCATTACATAGCAAGTAACCCCTTGGGTGTAGCTATTACTGGCCTATAATTTCCTAAGAAGTGGTAGGTCATGAGGCCCTTTTAAACAAGTGGCTTTAAAATACACACAAATGAGCATATATTATTAGTGAATAGAGCCCTCAGAGAGACATTGTGGTGGCTAAACTTATATTATGGCTTGTTCTCTGTAATTTAATTCTGGAGCAGTTATTGGAACTAAGAACTTCAAAGTAAGAAACCTTTCCTCCATCAAATCTTTCTATTTCACCCTTTCTATGTTTGTGTTTGTGTCTCTCTCATCAATATAGATGCAATCACAGAAACTGTAAGGTATGAGAAACAAATATTGAGCTGCTTGTGAATCTATGGGCACTAGAATTTTAGTTGCCTGTCCTTTCTAAGGAAGTGGGGGGCAGGAGGGGGCGGCGAGGGAAAGGAGGGAGGGAAGGGAAGTGTAAGACAGGAAAAATTGACACAATGTGCTGATTCTGAAGAAAGAGGGTGCTCCATTGTAGGAGTCACAATGGACAGGGCCCAGAATAAGTACAAAAATAGTCAAAGAGGATAGAATTGTGGCCAGAGTAATTGTTACATTAAAATGGCACCATTCAATAAGAAGCATTATAAAACATATTCTCTTATGTCTCATCATGATAAATCCCCAGAAATAATTTATTTAGCAAAATTTTCATTAATCTTAACTAACATAAATACTTCTGGAACATTGACATATATAAGTATAAAAACAATATGAAAGATACTTGATCTATCACTTGATATATCACATAAGAATATGAGGTATCACAAATATCACTACTCAAACTTCTTAAAATTGCTTTCTGTTTTAAAAATTGGATAATTACAATTTAACATACTTGCAGAAACAAACAAGGTGTGTAAATACAAATGAGATTAACTAATGAAATTATATCAGGCATTCAGAGAGAAATAACCAATCTCCCAGGATTAAAAACATTTTCTAGTTCACAGCAATTATAGTCAAAGTTAATAAAAACAATTTAGATTTGCAATAAAGATCAGCTAGCTAATTTATAAGCCCAGCAGAGTTCCATATCTGCATTGCCCACCAGCCACCAGAAGCCAGGATCAATATGTACTGAGTATATGCCATGAAGGTCTTCATGTGCTCCATGGCCACAGGGGACCCAGTGAGCAAGGTGGGCATCATGTTCTGGGTGTGATTTTAACGTATGTCACTAATTATCATTCAGCTGAATATTTTTAGTGTTTTATTTTGAATATAAATTGACATCCCTGAGTTTCTGATAAGGAACAGGAAACATGACTGAAATTCATCAAGCCCCTTTTCTGCAGAAATTGCTGGTCCAGTCTGGTGACTACATTCACATTGCCTTTATACTTTTATCAGATAATGCGAAGCTGAAATAACTTGGAAGTTAATGGGCTTAGATTGGCTCAAGAGGTGGTTCTGAGTGAAAAAAGTAAAAGAAAATTCCTGGCATTCAACAACACAGTCTAAGGAAAAAGACAACAACCTTAATTTTGAAGAACTTTTACTTCTCTGGAATCAAACTTGTCATGCGGTTCATGAATTTTCAAATTCAACTTCTAAGAAAGAAGTAAAAACGAAGAAAAAATATATATTGTTGTTGATATATGGATATTTTGAGACTCAGAATAGGATTTTTCTCTTTCTTAATCTTTAGCTAAACTATTTCAAAGAAGCTGTCTTAAAAACTTTGGAAAAAAATCAAGAGTACTTACTGTTCTTAGGATATGCAGAGAAACTTATTAAGAGACTATCTGTTATGAGCTAATAATGCAACTGTTTTTTGAATATAAGGTAAATAGGACAAAGTGCAGCCCTCAAAAAGACCCCAGTGTGGTGTAACAAGTGATACATACTTTTGTTGATATCACGTGGTAGTGGCTGGTGGGCAGCATAGGAAGGTTCTTGAGCTCACCTCCTCCAGTGGACTCAACAATTCTTCAACTACATATGGGGCAATTCTCCCTGAAGGAGACCTGGAAGCTGGATGGCCAGAGCCTCCAAAACAAGAGCCAGCACTAAGAAGAGAAAGAGAGGTAGAGACATCATCTTGCTGAGGAAAAACAAACAAAAAACACACCCCAGCCATGGCATTTTATAGTCTAGACAAACCTCAAAGGTTCATTTTTGTCCTAAGGAACAAAGGATTTGAGCTCGCCAGACCCCCCAATCCTTAGATCTTACACACAGGAGACACAAGCTAAAACACCTAGCAGAAATTCACAGGATCATAAAATGATCTGAACAGATGGATTACTAGTAATAAAATTGATCAGCAATAAATAAAACTCCTAAGAAACAAAAGTTCAGGTCCAGATAGTTTGCCTGGTGAATTCTACCAAACAGTTGTAGAATAGTTGACACAGGTTAAGATATACTTACCATATGACCTAACAATCACTGCCTTAGGCATCTGAAGTGACATGTTCACACAAACACCTGTATGTGAAT
Organism: Antrozous pallidus; assembly: GCA_027563665.1. Lineage (NCBI taxonomy): Eukaryota > Metazoa > Chordata > Mammalia > Chiroptera > Vespertilionidae > Antrozous > Antrozous pallidus. The sequence goes on from CM050521.1 coordinate 64,364,080, forward strand.
TCTTATAACAGCTTTATACACAATTGCCCAAACCTATAAAATAAAAGAATGTTCCTCAACTAGGAAATACATAATTAAACTCAAATGACCTATTGATACATGCAACAACATGAATAGATTTCAAATATATAAAAGAAACTAAGCTCAAACGTGCATTGGGCATTGTTTCATTTAGATGACTTTTTTATAAGGAGGAAAAACATACAAAAAAGATCGGTGGTTGCCAAGAATAGAGATGGATGAAGATGTTGATCCAAGGAACACAGAAAATTTTTGTTGGTGAAGGAATTGTTATGTAACTTGATTGATGTGATGATTACTTAATTTTATGCAATTGCAATGGTTCTCTAGACATTATACTGAGCAAGGATAGGAGAAATCTAAATTTCAAGGTTAAAAGACAAACAAACAACACGATTAATAATGCAGTCCTAATTTAGCAAAAGAAAGCTGTGAGATCAGTGTGAGTTTGGATAGAATATGCTGGGCACATGAGGAAGTTTAGCAAAATGAATGTAGGGATGTAATCCAATCCATGCTGTAGCCAGGCAATAAATGAGGGTGTGTGTCAGGTCCAATAATGGGCTTCTATTTTCTAAATGGCCAATCCAGAGGAGTGGCCAGATTATTATGACCAGCTGACTTTTGTAGGCAAATTAGCTGTACACTGCATCATATGGGATATGGAAGCCGAAGGCCTGTTCAAACACCTTTGCTGTCTGCAGCTACCAAGATAAAACGTCTCCAATTCACACAGGAACACAAGGATTATACAGTTAAGCATTGGAAAAATGTCATGTGGTCTGATGAATCATGTTTCCAGTTCCATCATGAGGATGGCAGAGTGAGAATTTTGCAGAAACAGCATGAAAGTATGCACCCCACATGCATGAGTACAACCCTTCAAGCTGGTGGGGGCAGTGTTATGATTTGGGGCATGTTTTCTTGGCATGATTTGGGCCCTTTAATTCGTGTGGAACACATCTGAATAGCACAACATCATTGCTGATCAAGTTAATTCTATCATGTTGATGGCATATCCCAATGGACATTGCTTCTTCCAACAAGACAACGTGCCATGCTATGTTGCTCTTATTGTGCAGGGTGGTTTCAAGAACATAAGGGAGACTTTACCTTGCGTAGGTGGCTCCCACAATCACCAGATCTCAATCTAACTGAGCATTGTGGGACGAAGTTAAAAGAGCCATCAGGCAGCTGGTTCCACAACCATCAAATCTCACAGAACTGGACAGTGCTCTTCATCAGGCATGGTGTCAGATTCCTTGCATCACCTTTCAACAGCTTGTGGCATCAATGCCAAGAAGAATTGCTGCAGTATTGAAGGCAAAAGGTGGCCCAACAAAGTACTGATAAGTTGGTCATAATAATCTGGCAACCCAGTGTATATATTTTTTTTAATTTTTACTCTTTTGAGTACAGAGAAGGTTAACAATCAAGAGCCTGTAGATTTTCCTTGTGACTTCACTAAGAGTTACATTAGGAGGGCTATGAGTGAAATATTTTATTGACCTTCATGGATTCCTGGTCATGACCTTCTCTCAGGTCCTGGACATGCCTTAATCTTAGGTAAATCACAAGTACTTTAATCCTGGGTTATGTAAGCAGGCTAGACTTGGAATACTTATTATCTTTGTATATGATTTCCTTCACCTTCTAAATTGCCACCAGTCATCCACTATAAAATACAAAGCTGCAATTAATTTAAAACTGGGTTAGTAGCATCAGTGTGAGAACCTAGATAGTAGGCATATTAATATGTTCTAATATATATATATATATATATATATATATATATATATATATATATGAAATGACATTTATAGCTTTATATAGTGTTAATGATGGAAGAAAAGTCATTTTAAACCAGTTTGTGTTTTTTTTTTGTAATGAAACTATGTGAGTGCAAGAAGGCTTGGAGAGGTAAACTGAGTCTTTTAGGGCTAAATAGCTAATTAGAGAGTAAACTGAGTCTAAGGCCAAAGTCTCCTAGGTATTAACAGTGGATTTTTTTTCCTATTTATAAGACTACCTGTTGGGTTTGTTCTTTCTTAACATTTAATTTTTGTAGGCTGTACAATATACTGGCTTATACCAAACTACAAGCCCGGTGCACGAAATTCGTGCAGGGGGGTGAGGGATGTCCCTTAGCCCAGCCTGCACCCTCTCCAATCTGGGACCCCTCGAGGGATGTCCAACTGCCTGTTTAGGCTCAATTCTGGTAAGATTGGGCCTAAACAGGCAGTCAGACATCCTTCTCACAATCCAGGATTGCTGGCTCCAAACTGCTCACCTGCCTGCCTCCCTGATTACCCCTAACCACTTCTGACAGCCAGCCTGATCAGCCCCTAACCACTACCCTGCCAGCCTAATTGATGTCTAACTGCTCCTCTGCAAGCCTGTTTGCCCCCAACTTCCTTCCTCTGCCAGCCTGGTCACTGCTAACCACCCTCCCCTGCAGCCTTGATCACCCACAACTGCCCTCCCTTGCAAGCCTGTTCCCTCCCAATGGCCCTCCCCTGCTAGCCTGATTGCCTATAACTGCCATCCCTTGCAGGGCCTGGAACCTCCCAATGGCCCTCCCCTGATGGCCATCTTGTGGTGGCCATCTTGTGTCCACATGGGTGCAGGATCTTTGACCACATGGGGGCAGGCCTCTTGCGTGTTGGAGTTATGGTCAATCTGCAAATTACTTTTTTATTACATAGGAGAGAGGCCTGGTGCATGGGTGAGGGCCAGCTGGTTTGCCCTGAAGAGTGTCCCAGATCAGGGTGGGGGTTCCCTTGGGGCGAGGGGCAGCCTGGGTGAGGAGTGGCCTGGTCAAGGGGCCTGTGGACCTTTGCAGATGGCCACGGCCCCCAGCCACTCAAGCGGAGTCCCTGGGATTAATTTATGTCTACAATTGAAACTTTGTAGCCTGAAGCTGAGCCAAGCCTTCTGCTTGCTCCATGGCAGTAGCCATTTCTGTTTGGGTTTATATATCTTCTATAATTGAAACTTTGTAGCATTGAGTGGAGGCCTAGGCTGGCAATGGCAGGCGGAAAGCTTGGCTTCCTCTGTTGCCAGGGAAACCCAATCCTCCCTCCCTGCTCTCAGTGACAGCAGCCATCTTGGTTGGGCTTTATTTGGATAATTTGCTCCTGTTTGGCTGGTGGGCGTGGCTTGTGGGTGTAGTGAAGGTATGGCCAAATTTGCATATTACTCTTTTAGATAGGATTGGTAGTAATTAACAGAGAAAAATAATACTTATTATAAACTCAGTAATCCACAATAACAACTATTAGTATCTTGGCATACCCCTTTCTATGTGTGTGCAATTTTGTAGGACATATACACTTTTGTATTCTGTTCATTTCACTTAACATGGACTCAGAACAGCTCTGGAGTATTTTTCCATTCAGCTGTTTCTGCTTGGTAATTGTTAAACCAAATGGCTGTAGAGAAAAAATTCCAGTGGATACTTTACACTTTATTGAGCTCTTTTGCTATTGTTAAGAATTTAGGACATTTAAGACTTCAATTGAAAATTGTCACCATGTTATCTGCAATATACCAGATTGCATTGCAATGCTTCTTTATTTTTTTAAGGAAAAATAGTTGGCTAGAAAAGCCTTGGCATAGAAGTCAGGTGAAGTCATTTAAGGCCTAAGAAATAAAAATAATAAATCATAGAAGTCAATTCATAGTGATTTAAAAATGACTCAAGAAAGTTTCTGACTCAAAAAAGGCCTTCTGTTGTTTATGCACATTAATAACTAATTTCTAGCTCATTAAATCTGCATTTGTTTCTCTTTGCACTCTACATATCTAATTAAAATTTAAGCAGAAAATATCTTCTTTGCATTATAATTTCCTACTAATTATAATATATATTTCCCCAATCATTAACCTAATAACATTTTCTCATAGATATTTCTATGCTTTTAGAGATAAAAAAAGAAATTTGTAATTCACCTACTTTATTCAGGAGGCCAATAATGGTTTGACCTACTTGAAGTTATATGCTTATTTAGGGCAATGCTGGCTCTCCTGGTTCTACACTAAGAGTTCATTTTTCTCCAGCAGGCTAGTCATAGTAGTAATAATAGAAATAGTAGTAATAATAGTAATAGTAGTAGTAATAGTAGTAGTAGTAAAAGCAGTTAACTTTTATCTCTTCTTATGCTAAAGGGTCTTAATCTCCTCTAACTATTGAATCTTTGCAAAATATCCACAAGGTCAGAATCCATTTTTAACATAAAAAATTGAGACTCAAAGCTACATAGCTAATAAGTAGTAAATCTGAGATTCTACCTTTAATTCAAAACTCAAAAATTTTGTTATGATCTTAATAATGAAACATTTAACAATAATGGAATAGTAAAATATTTGAACATAATATTTATAGGTACTATTTGATATTCATTAATATTTGTTACTTAATAATTAAAAGCCAACCATAAAATCTTATTTTTTTCATTAAAGTGTCTTAAATTTACTTAAATTTTATCTTAAATCTACTTTGACATGTAACAATATATATGTGGAAATAGTCAATTTTCATATGTAATGTAGATAGCTGATGAAATAAAAGTTTTATCTAATGAAATTCAAACATATGTGAGGAAAACTACAAAACTCTGCTGAAATATATACAAAAATACCTAAATAAATGTAAAATATTCTTGTTCATAGGTATGAATATTTAATCTTTTTGAGATGTTAGTTGTTACCAAAGCTGATCTATAGATTCAGCACAATTCCAATAAAAATCCCAGCAAACTATTTTGTGAATATTGATAAACTTATTGTAAAGTTAATATGGATGAGCTAAAAACCCAGAATAGCCAACTCAATATTAAAGGAGAACATAGTCTGGGGACTGACACTACATGACTTCAAGACTTATTATAAAGATACAGGAACTGAGACAATGTAGTATTGGCAAAATAACAGACAAACAGACCAGTGGAGTTATAAATATTTTAATATTTCACATAAATATAGATAACTCATCATTGAGAAAGGAATAAAGGACATACAAGGAGAAATTATTGTCTTCTCACAAATGGCTTTAGAACCATTGAACATTCACATGCAAAAAAAGAAAAAGAATTTACATAGAGACCTTAAATCCTTCACAACAGTGAAATCAAAATGGATCATAGTCTTAAAGGTAAAATACAAAACTATAAAACTACTAGAATATCACACAGGAGATATACTAGATCCGTGATTGACAAACTGCGGCTCATGAGCCCCATGCAGCTCTTTGGCTCCTTGAGTGTGGCTCTTCCACAAAATACCACGGCCTGGGTGAGTCTATTTTGAAGAAGTGGCATTAGAAGAAGCTTAAGTTTAAAAATTTTGGCTCTCAAAAGAAAATTTAAGCATTGTACTGTTGATATTTGGCTCTGTTGACTAATGAGTTTGCCGACCACTATATTAGATAACCTTGGGTTTGTCAATGACTTCTTAGATACAACACCAAAGGTATCACCCAAGAAGACAGAGTTGATAAAAAGTAAACCTGTCCTGCAAACTACAATGTCAAGTAATAAAAATACAACCCACAGACTGGGAGAAAATGTTTATAAGACAAGTCTGATAAAACACTATTATCCTCCTATATAATAAAAGGCTAATATGCAGGTTGACCAGGTGGTGGAACTTCCAGTTGCTATGATGTGCATTGACCACCAGGGAACAGACACTTAACACAGGAGCAGCTCCCTGATGGTCAGTACACTCCTACAGGGGGAGCGCCGCCCAGCCAGAAGCCCTGAGCCAGGCTTCCAGCTGGTGAGCGCAGTGGTGGTAAGAATGTTTGACTGACGCTTAGGCCCGCTCCCCTAAGCTGTCAGTTGGACATACCCCAAGGGCTCCCAGACTGAGAGAGGGACCCCCCTCCCGAGTGCACAAATTTCATGCATGCACCGGGCCTCTGAAATATACAAAGAAATCTTAAAACAGCAATAAGAACACAAACAATCCAATTAAAATATGAACATAGGCCTGAAATACACCTCATAAAAGAAGATATGCAGGTGGAAAATAAGCATTATGAAAAGATGTTCCACCGCATATTGCCATTAGGGCTTTGCAAAATAAATATCAATGAAATAGATACTATCACACACCTCTTGAAATGACCAAAATCCAAAACACTGACAACACTAACTGCTGAAAATGTGTAATGAATGAGAGCAACAGGGACTCTCATTGCTGGTGGAAATGCCAAGAGACACAGACACATTGGAAGACATTCTGGCAGTTTCTTACAAAACTGAACATGATCTTGCCATACGATCCAGCAATTGTGCTTCAAGGTATTTACCCACATTAGTACAAAACGTTTGCCTACACATGGAATTTATAGGTTTTACTCATAATTGCCCAAACTTGGAAGTAAGCAAGATATATTTCATTAGGTAATCAACTGTAAAATGTGCAGACAATGAAATATTATTCAGCATTGGGGGAAAATGAGCTCTCAAGCATTGAAAAGGCATGGAGGAATGTTAAGTCCATATTACTAAGTAAAAGAAACCATTTGAAAAGGTTATACACTGTATGATTTCAACTATATGATATTCTGAAGGAAAAAAAAACTTTAGGGACATTAAAAAGATCTGTGATTGCCAGAGGATAGGGAGAAGAAAGGGAAGAACAGGCAGAGCACAAAGGGTTTTTAGAATAGTTGAACTATTTTGTCTGACATGTTATTAGGCATTTGTCAGATCCATAGAATGCACAACACCCAGAAAAAACTTTAATGTAAGCTAGGGATTTGGGGTGTTACTGATGTGTAAGCGTAGGTTTGATTGTAAAATGTACCTCTGTGACGTGGGAAGTTGTTAGAAAGAGAGGCTGTGCATCTCTGTGGGCACGCGGTATATGAAAACTCTCTGTACTTTCATTCAGTTTTACTGACCTAAAAATTGCTTTAAAAATAAAGGTTATTAATTCCAAAAATTAAGATTATAAAATGCTTATGTAGATGATTCTGATAGAAAGGTATACCATTAAAGTTCATAGGAAAATATTGCAACCGTATCAGTGCAATCAGTACCACAATTCATATATATGCAAAAAGACTTGCATATATACTGAATCACTGCTAAGCAAGTTTTGCAATATTGAAGAGGTAATGGTGTAGTCATTCAATCGCAAGTGCCAAGACTTGTGCACTAAATTCCTGATTGGCTCTTTTCCTATAGCTAAACTATCAGCATTTGATTTCACAAAGAGCAGTAAGTAAAATTAGCACATTTATTTTTACTTTTCATCCTTATAGTCTTCTCTGCCCTCTCAACGACTAGCTCCTGCCAAGCTTTTCAGAACTTTCTGTGACTCTCAGAAAAGACTCTGGATTCTTGGCTAATCTTGCCTCTATGTCCCGCAGGTGCTGTACCCTCATTTATCTTCCTTCTCACTGGAGTTGTACACCCAAGAACTGTCATGCCTACCAATAAATCTAGCCATAATTGTGTTAAGAGCCGGAACTCAGCTTCCACTTCCCACAAAGTCCATTTTATTCTCATCGTCGCCTGGGGGTAAGTTGGAGAGGAATAGAGTCAGGAATTTACCCAACCAGAAGTATGTCAATTTGCCCTTCCAAGCTGTAATATGAAAAATGTAGTTTCCAAACCTCTTTGTCCAATAATTAGAAATTTTAGAGATTAATAAGGACTGACATTGAAATTTCCAAATAATCTATAATTATACCTGAACAAATACACAGGAGGGAAAATTTCAAAGGAGCCAATTGACTATGCTGCCAGTTAGACTTTTCTTAAAATTATATAGAAATCATTCCCATTTTATTGTCCAAAGCTAATATTTTTTTAAAAAGTGCTCTACTGGAAAGATATTGAGTGACAGTACGGAAACAGGTTTCCCATCTATTATTTTACTGTGACACCCCCCCACACACACAAATATCATATTTTATATTTTTAATGACACAGCTGTTATTAAATGTGGAAAGGTTAAAATGCATGAATAATAGCTATGAATTATCACAATTTATTAAATGAATGAAGGCAGCTGGGCCCTCAATGTGTCTCTGGCACTACACACAGAGGCTGTAGATGAGTGGCACACACAAAAGGTTTCTGCGGTGCTTTGCATAAATCTCAAAGTTTTCTTTTTAATCATATTGTGATTGTTTTCTCAGAACCGTTCATCTCTAGGAATCTCACCAGTGTAACACTAACAAATACACAGAGCTTAATCAATCTTTTATTGTTGTGTTTCCTAATGGAAAACCCTACTCCAGAGGATTTTTATATTCAGTATTGGCAGTTTGAGGACAGCTGGACTGGAGGGAGTGAATGGGTACAAAAGGGGGGACGTCAGAGATAGCAAGAGCCCTGCAGGGCTCTGGCACTCTGAGTTGCTCTGAGTCCATACATTTATCTAAAATCTTCCTGACTACGCTAGGGCAGGTTCATTCTCGAACCCTGCCCACTGTATTAACTGTTGGGAACTTAGTCCAAGTTCCTCCTTTATCCTCTGCTCACTAGTCTGAGACCCTCTGCCTGGAGCTGAACCTCCTAGGGCACTGGGTCTTAGGTGGAGAAGCCATGAGAGATTGTTATATAAGAATTAGTAGCCCGGTGCACAAAATTCGTGCACATTAAAAGGGCATTAATTAGAAGAAATAATTTAATATTGCTATTTGCTCTTTCTCTATAATAGAAGTATCAGAGACTAAAGAAAATTACTAAAATGTATATGAAAACCTTCCACCTGTCAGAGTCTGGGGCGCACCATGGGACCTAGAGTCAAGTCCAAACTCACTCACATATGCCTGAAAATCAAGTGAGACCCAGACCCAGCCACCCCCCCTCACATTGGAGTAGATCCAGACTGGGCCAGTCTCACCCCTGTCAAGCCCCACAGAGCAGGGGGAGTTTTTGGGTCCCCTGGCCCAGCACCAAGATGGGGGCATGGCCTGAAGTCCCCCATAAAGTCCCACCAGGTGGGAGACACGACCTGAGATCCCCTGTCAAGCCCCACTGGGTAGCGGGCATGGCCTAGGTCCCCAGTCAAGCCCCACCAGGTAGAGGAGAACAGCCTCAGGTCCCCCAGCCCAGCACCAGGAGGGAGGCACAGCCTCGGGTCCCCTGTCAATCCAGACTGGCATGGGGGTGCAGGCTCAGGTCCCCCGTGAAGCCCCGCTGGGTAGGGGGCACAGCCTGCAGTCCCCTGTCAAGCCACCACAGGTGGGAGGCACAGCTTGAGGTCCCCCAGCCTGGAGCTGGGGCAGGGAAAGCAGCCTGAGGTACCCTAGTCCAGCACCAGGATGGGAAGCACACCTTAAGGTTCCCTGTCAAGCCCTGCTGGGTGGGAGACATGGCCTGTGGCCCCCTGTCAAGCCCTGCCAGGAAGGGGGAGCAGCCGGAGGTCCTCTAGCCCAGCACCAGGGTTGGAAATACACTTTAAGGTCCCCTGGCAAGCCCCACTGGGTGGAGGACATGGCCTCAGGTCCCCTGGCCTGGTGCGGGGGTGGGGGTCGAGGCCTGAGGTCCTCTGTCAAGCCCCTCTGGATTGGGGGAGAGTGTAGGCTTTCTGTCCCCTGCACTGTGGCCACGTCCTCCTGCCAGCCTCCCATTTCGCTGCCATAACTACCTCACGCAATCAGTGAGCAGGTATATACTTAGAGAAGGCTGGGCCAGGATAATTGGGAGGGAGTGATGGGGGGCCAGTATCCTGGGTGAAATGGGCCTCACAGCCTCTCTGCTTCATCTCCCAGCACCCCGGACCTAAGAAGTAGTGCTTTCACAGAGGCCTGGCAGGCACTGAATATGGCGATGCCTTAAAAACAGAAGAAGCCCCCTTTAACCCTGGCTGAAAGTACATTGGGAACTTAAGATCAGGGGAAATAGCCCAACATCAGGGCTGAAACAAGACCTTAGGTAGCCTCTGGAGGGGGCAAACCAATAGTAAAAGGTATCTTTGAAACAAAGACCTTTGAACATACAGCGGATATTAGGTGATATTAAGGAATTACCTTAACTTTTCATGGTGTGACAATGGCTGAATATTTACTTCTTTTTTAAAGATACTCATCAGAGGATATTTAAGTGGGAGTCAACTTTCTTTGAAAGTATAGCGTTGTCCTGGCCCAACCCGCCCTGCACCATGGACACCTCAAGGACCGAGCCTCTCTCGCTCGCTAGTGTTTGCAGAGGCCTGGTCCCTGCTTGCGGACGCCTGCCTGCTCCGCCTACCCAGCGCCTGGGCCTGAGGACTCACAGTCCCGCCTCACACTCATAACCCAAGGTGCCCTGGGCCACTCATTTGCATGTCCCACGCTACAGGTAAACCCTGCAGCTCAGTCACAGCCTACCTATCAGAGCAACCAACATGTGAGCCTTGTCAGGGGATCCCGTGGCATCAAATTCCCCTAACCATCCCGAGGTCACCGTGAAAGGATGCGACTTAGTTACCGTAACTGAGAGGAGGGATCTTGCCAACCCTTAAATACCGTGCGAGCAGAGCTTATAGCATGCTCTCTTCAGCAGCACATATACTAAAATTAGAATGATATAAAGAAGATTGGCATCAAGGATGACACGCAAATTTGAGAAACGTTCCATATTTTGCACCCAGCTCCCCCACCCCCCAGCGTCCCGGTGTGCCGCGGCTACGCCCCCTGCCAACCTCCTGTCCCTTGTGCCGCAATCACGCCCTCCGCCGGCCTCCCATCCTGCGCCCAACATGCTGCGGCCACACCCCCTGCTCCTGATTGGCTGGTAGCGTAGCAAATGTATGGTCACATTTGCATGTTTTCTTTTATTATATAGGATGAGTATTACAGAAGTCATCAGACAAAACAATTCTTTATAAAAGTCATATACTGGCAGCCATACCCCGACTGGTGAAAGAATACATCTTTCACACATAGCAGTAGCAGTCTCTAACAGCCTCTGAACCTACAGCTATTATCTGAGCAGCCACACGCTGCATCTCAGCTCAGCGCCTTACACAGTAGTGGTATCTGAGCTCTCTGGCTCAGCAGCTTCTCCAGTCTCCTCAGCCCAGCAGACTGGCTGGTCTCTGTAGCCTCACATAGTACCTACCTCTGAGCTTCTCTCTCTGCACACTGGCTGGTTAACATGGTAGCTATATCTGAGCTCTCTATGACTTCTTAGCCTTACACCGTAGCAGTGCCAGCACTCTAGCTGGTCAGTGACTTGTATATTATTATTCCAGAGACAAAGAATGCTATTTGCCAACAGCAACATCAATCATTTGGGTTAGGGAAGGCACAGCATACCCGGAGATCGCTGTGGCCTTGTGGCTGTGTTCATAGTGGTGGCCTTGGCTCTTCAGTATACTATCAACAAGGGCTTTCACACTCTGAGTGGCCTTGGCTGTCTGGCAACTCTGACATGTTTCCCATAATACTTTAAACAATAAAAATATTCAAATGCCTCATCCTGTTGACTTTATAATTGGGTAATAATGTGTAAATGTTTAAGGAATCAGATGATAAAAGATGGTGGCAAAATATTTCAGGTATGAAAATATTCCATTTTCATACATTAGCTCTGGTCTCTTTACCTTTATAGCAATGCTCTACAATAACTTCATACCCTGTTTCCCCGAAAATAAGACAGTGTCTAATATTAATTTTTCTCCCAAGATGCGTTAGGTCTTATTTTCAGGGGATGTCTTATTTTTCTATGAAGAAGAATGCAGTACACATTTTTGTTGAACAATAAAAAAGGAAAGTTATTACCTGTATACGGTACGGTAGTAGTTGTCATCACAAACCGGCATAACCGGACAAACTGTGAATCCTACTGTATCAAGAATTTCTTGTTACTACCATTATTTCTATATACAACAATCTATGGTATATTTACTGATACTGATATTTACTGGTATGTACACAAAGTAAGATTTATTCAATGACAGTCATATCATCATCTTCTGGAACATCATCATAACAACCCAAACCCTTAGTCTCCTGGTGAAATTATTGTGACTCCATCTCTTTCAGAATCAGTGGACCAAATCTCTCATGTTTAGCACTGTCCTTAAATGAGTACTTCTTATCAAGGTAGCCTGCTCCTAGTGCATTTGCAATGCAACTGTCAGTGATCTTCTCCCATGAATTCTTCACCCAAGTCACAACCTCTTGCAGTTTAGGTTTCACAAAGTTTGCATGGTGATTTCTCTCCATTCTATTTTCAATATAGTCATTAATTTCCAGGCACAAGTTGTCCTTGAATGGCTTGTTTATTGCAATATCAAGAGCCTGGAGATAGGCCGTCATTCCTGCGGGAATCATTATTTGATTTATTTTTCTTTCGTGAAGAAATTTCTTTATGTCTTTAGCATGGTGAGTGCTGGCTGCATCCCAGACTAGCAGACCTCTTTGGCTCCCTTGCAAAACAAGTGGGAGCATTAAATCAACCCACTTCCTTATAACTGCTTGTGTGGCCCGGGCTTTTTCAGAATAAAAATATTATTGGGGAGGTCTTATTTTCAGGGGGATGTCTTATATTAGAGCGAGAGGCAAAACTGGAAGTAGGTCTTATTTGGGGGGATTTCTTACTTTCAGGGGAACAGGGTAGTACTTTTGTTAAGTAGATCAGTACTTTACTACTATTTCCCTTTCTCTAGCAGTTCTGCTTATATATAAAAGTAAGTATTGAGACTGTGATTTGTATTGTAATTCATCTCATTCCATTACAATGAGTGAAGACAATTCTTAGATACATGAAGAAGATTTTACTTCTTTGTAGAGAGATTTATGTGAATTGTCTGAATTAAAGCTGGAGTGGATTTTTCTGAAAATTCTCCTACCAGTACTTGTGTAGAATTTGGCTAAAACATGGAAACTCCTTGTCTTTTCTATATATATATATATATATATATATATATATATATATATATATATATTAGAGAGAGAAAGAGAAAGGGGAAAAGAGAAAAAGAGAAACATCAATGTGTTGTTCCACTTGTTAACAAATTCATTAGTTAATTCTTATATGTGCCCTGACCGGGATCAAGTCTGCAGCCTTGGCCTGTCGGGATGACAATCTACTAGCAACCAACTGACAAACACGACCAGGGCTTACTTGTCTTTTCTCTAAAATTTGTTACCTAATATCACATCTCAGCATTCCTCCCCCCCCCCTTTTTTTCTTATCAACTTCCTTTTCATGTGTTTCTTTCTCTCCTTTTCTCTTCTTACTAAATATATAATTAAAATTTCAGAAAATGGAGGTATTTATGAAGGTCATTGCTGAATTCGATTCTAGGCATTTGCATGTTAGTATGAGTTGGGTTTTTGGGGAGAAATACTCAGTACTCAGTGGGAAATGAGAAATAGGAATTTTTTGCGGAGGAAGGTGGAAATCTTACTTGGCAACAATTGGAGAATGAATTCTCTACAGCTAATAGTAAAACTGTGTGATTGTAATGTTTGAGAAGGAGACTTGAGGGATACCATTATTAAAGAGGACAAAGCAGGAAGATAAATCAAAATAAGTACCAGGGTTAGGAGTGTTCTTCTATGACTTCATAAAATTGTATTCTTATTGGCCAGGTTGTGACATTATGACCAGCAATGAAGGATTAAGTTAAGTTTAACTTTGCCACAATCATTGTAGCTAACAAACAAGAGAGTTAGACATGGTATAGCCAGAGGCTAAACTGGTATCAAATAGTACTGATATCAAATAGTACTATTTGGTAATGTAAGGAGGGGACTATAGCTACAGTCTTATAATGGCAAGTGAAAAATCATATTTAAAAAGCAAAATATGAAGCAGGATTTGATTTCCTACACTTGAGGCTAATAGGTAAGGAGAGAAACCAGTAAAAGGAAGTTAAGGGGGATGGACATGAGATAAGAAGTGAAAATGTAGAATAATCTATATAGAACTAAATCCTGGGTTAGTACAAAGTAAAAAAAAAAAAAAGGCTGAATTTAGGTTGATTGTATCTATGAAACATCAGTTCAGGTTGCCCAAACCCTCGCTACTAGCTTTAAAGAGATTCTGCTCAATTGGACTGGATAGAATTGAACTTGATATCCATTTGGTTAGCAGAAAACTAACTGTTAGACATACTATGTTTTCTTGCACTAGGTATCAGGATAGAGCAGGAGCAGCAACAATAAAATGTTGCTGATAGATCTTGCAGATGATATTTGCATTCACTTTGTACATGTTTTTCTTATAGTAAATAATCAATAAATGTATTAATTTAAGTAATATGTTCAATCAATGAATAGATATAATTTCATCAGAGTTTTCTAATACAAAATATCAAAAAGAGAGGTAGAGCAGTTACAATAAATGACAAATTGGCCTTGTGGGTATTTCATAATTATTCTTTGGTGGACTGTACAGCAATGTCTGTATCAGACAATATCCACAATCCCTGATCGCTGCTTGTAGCCACAGTTTAAAATGATGTATAGGTGAGAAAGTAGCAAAAAGGATAAATGAGAAAATGGAATAGCATTTAATTTGGAAAAAAACATTTATATCCATTCCAATTGAGATTCCTGTTATAGTGATACTTCAGAGAGCTTTCTACTCTGAGTTCAAAGTAGTCAATACAATTTTAGACTTCTGATGCCTCAGGAAATTCTTATTTATTTATTTATTTATTTATTCGTTCATTTATTTATTCTGTTGTAGAGTAACCCAGACATCACACAATGGGAGGATATGTTGAGTATGCTACTAATTTACTAAAGAAAAACCAAACACTCTTACAGATATGTTTTTGTGTATGGATTTGTGTGAGTTTATATATACATATTTATTTTATAAATGCATTCACACACACACATACACACACAAAATACACACATAAGAAACTACTCCTTATACAAAGTTCAATGGTATAGGTAGGGAACTTTGTGCAATGCACTAGGGCTACTTATTAAAAATAATGTTAAAAATAAAAATAAATTATTTATTAACTGCTATTGATTCAGAGCCCAGAGCTAGGGTTTATAGAAAACAATTTTCATATTCTCGGCTCCCTGCCTTCTCCTTGCCTTAACTATTAGTATGCTCCAAACAGAAGAACATGTCAAGCATTTCATATGTGCTAGGCTCTCTCAGGTTCTTCATGAAAAAAAAATTTTTTTCAATTTGATTTAGCCCTTTCAAATGCTAGACTTAACAACAAATTCTATATTATCTTTGAACATCTCCTTCCAGCACTACACTACAATCTGGGGTGAAGTTTGAATAACCAGTGCTCCTGGGAGTTTTCGGTTCTATTCTAGTTTTTCTGAAGGAAGTTGCCAGCAGCTTGCAAATAGTGTTTGCTATTTTGTTTAATACTGTGCCAGTGTTTGTTTTTACATTTTATATATATATATATATATATATATATATATATATATATATATATATTCTTTTAAATGACTGGAAAATTTGGCAGCAAAGTGGTTTACTTCTGTAAAAGGAAATGTATTTATATTTTGTTGAAAGGATTTTTGCTGCTACATGTATTGGTTTATAAAAACGAACATAAGCTTTAAGCAACTCACACTTGACATAGAAGCAGCAAAGTGAATTTAAACAAGTGTGGTAAAGAAAAATAAGGTGGGTGTTAAAGAAGAAGTTATTCGTGACCCTTGTTGGAGATGGTGAGGTAGAGTTTATTCAAGGTGCAGGGGTCACTGAACTGAGATCTTGTAGTGGGGCGGGAAACTAGACCCAACTCCAAATAAAGGTTGGATTTATAGCCAAGGATCAGGGTGGGGATTAGTGGGTGCAAATTTACGAAGAGGAAGCGGGTAAGGAGAGATTATGGTTGCACTTACCAATTTAGAGATGACGGTCACCTTAAATATGCTAAGCAAAAATCATTCGAAAGGCTGCTTCTGTCATATAATATGTAACTTCAACAATTTCGTCCACAACTTTTATATTAATTTTTAAATCTTCCTTATTCTAATTATATTAACTCTATTTTTATGAGCTGAATGTATAAGTACCACCTTTAAAACTGCCTTATTTGTGCATTTTATAATGTCTAGTTTTCAAAAGGCGATATTTTCCCCCTGGAGAATCATAGCAGCTCTTTTCATTGGAAAAATTCTAGTTTTAAAACACTAGAGCAGCTGAAAACATCATCATATTTGGCTAGTGTTTAAAAGTTTACTGCTGGTCATCCAACCATCTATACTACTTACTATGCACTACTCAAGTTAATAATTTAATGGTTTATTGTTAATAAAATACAGATATTTTTAAGAGACAAATTATCTCCAGAACAAAGTAATTTATCTTTCAGACATTAAGCATAAAAAGATAGTTGTAATATAAGGCACAGTGAAAAGCTATTCACCTTATAAATACTGTCCATTTTCAACACATTGTCTTTCTTCTCTTGGAGAGTATAAACTATCCTATGAGCAACTGTTATGAGTCTTGCTTTAAGAGCACAACATACATATTCCTAGAAGACAACATATAGAAATATATATATATATACTATTGGCCCAGTGCATGAAATTTATGCACGGGTGGGAGAAGTGTCTCTCAGCCCAGCCTGCACCTTCTCCAATCTGGGACCCCTCGAATGATGTCCTACTGCCAGTTTACAGGGATCTGGCCTAAACCAGTAGTCAGGCATCCCTCTCACAATCCGGGACTGCTGGCTCCTAACCACTCACCTGCTTGCCTGCCTGCCAGATTGCTCCTAACCACTCTGCCTGCCAGCCTGCTTGTCCCCAAATGCCCCCACAAGCCTCATCACCCCCAACTGCCCCCATGCCAGTGTGATCACTCCCTACTTCCCCCCCTGCTAACCTATTTACCCCCAACTGCCCCCCACTGGCCTGCTCAACTCCACCATCCCTCCCCACTGGCCTGCTTTTCCCCAGCTGCCCCCCTACTAGCCTGCTCACTCCTGATCACCAAATTGCCCCCTTTTGTCCTGATCATCTCCAACTTACCCCCACTGATGTCCTGGTCACCTCCCTACTGGCCCCCCTAGTGGTCTGCTTACCTCCAATTGCCCTGTCCCCCACCAGCCTAATCACCCACAACTGCCATCCCATCCTGGCCTGATCACCTACAACTTCCCTCCCCTCTTGGCCTCTAACCACCTCTACTTCAGCCCTACCACCATGGCTTTGTCCAAAAGAATGTCCAGAAGGTCTCCTAGAAGGTCTCCAGTCTAATTAGCATATTACCCTTTTATTAGTATAGATAGAGGCCTGATGCATGGGCGGGGGCCTGAAGGGTGTCCTGGATCAAGATGGAGGATCCCTTGGGGTATGGGGAGGCCTGGGTGAGAGGCTTGGGGAGTTTGTAAGCTGGCCACACTCCCATGGTTGAGGGTCTCTACTGGGGGACTATGACCATCTTGGATGATGATGGCTGTTTGCAGGCTGGACATACCCCATTAAGGGTGGGGGGTTCACTGGGTTACCTGGCCCACCTGGGTGAGTGACTGAGGGCTGTTTTCAGGCTGGCCACACCCCCCAGTGATCCAGGCACCTGGTCCCTCTTTTTTTTTTTTCAGCACCTCCTTGAGTGGAGACCAGGGCCAGCTAGAAGCAGGTACCTAGAATTTATTTATCTTCTATAATTGAAACTTTGTAGCCTTGAGTGGAGACCAGGGCCAGCTAGAAGCAGGTACCTAGAATTTATTTATATCCTATAATTCAAACTCTGTAGCCTTGAGCAGAGGCCAAGGCTGGCCAGGGTGGGTGGGAAACTTGGCTTCCTCCATCACTGGGGGAAACCAAGCCTCCTATTTACTCCAGCTCTGTGGCTGCTGCTATATTTGTTGGATTACTTTGCATACTCACTCCTGATTGCCTGTTGGGCATGGCTTGTGGGCATAGTGGAGGTACAGTCGTTTCACATGTTTCTCTTTTATTAGTGTAAACATACATATCCTATCCTATAAAATAGTAATATGCAAATTGACCATCACTCCAACATACAAGATGGCTGCTTTCATGTGGTCAAAGATGGCCACCTTCATGTGAACACAAGATGGCCACCACAAGATGGCTGGCAGGGGTGGGCAGTTGTGGGCAATAAGGCCAGCAGAGGAGGGCAGACCAGGATGGCAAGGGATGCCAATTGGGGGAAATCAGGCCTGTAGAGGAGGGGAGTTGGGGGGGACCCAGCCAGCAGGGGAGGCAGTTGGGAGGGACTAGGCCTGCAGGAGAGGGTAGTTAGGGGCAACCAGGCTGGCAGGGGAGGTCAGTTAAGGGGGACCTGGCCAGCAGGGGAGGCAGTTGGGAGGGAATAGGCCTGCAGAGAAGGGCAGTTAGGAGCAACCAGGCTGGCAATGGTGGACAGTTAAGAGTGACCAGGATGTCAGGGAAGGGTAGTTGGGAGGGTCAATGCCTGAAGGGGAGGGAAGTTGGGGGGGCAGGCTTGCAGAGGAGGACAATTGGGGGCAACCAGGCTGGCAAGCGAAGGCAGTTAGGGGTGACTGAGCCAACAGGAGAGGGCAATTGGGAGCAACCAGGCAAGTAAGGGAGGGCAATTAAGGGCAATTGAGGTAGCAGAGGAGCAGTTAGGCATTAATCAGGCTGGCAGGGGAGTGGTTAGGAGGTGATCAGGCTGGTAAGAAGAAGCAATAGGGGCAGTCAGGAAGGCAGGCAGGCGAGCAGTTGGGAGCCAGCAGTCCTGGATTGTGAGAGGGATGTCCACTGCCTGTTTAAGCCCGATCACACCAGGATCAGGCCTAAACAAACAGCGGATATCCCTCATGGGGGTCCCAGATTCAAGAGGGTGCAGGCTGCCCTGAGGGACACACTCCCTTGTGAACAAGTTTTGTGCACTGGGCCTCTAGTCATTAAAAGAAAATGATTATTCTATGTCCTAATGGAGTCATGTCTCTTCATTTGTAATTTCACTGTCTTGATAGGTTTTAGTTTATTTGTTTTTTGGTCTAAGTCCATTTCTCCTTATATTATACTATTTAATGAATGTTGGTTTATCAAACTGTTATTTATTATTGTCTTAGTGATATTCATAGGATGTTAAGAGTCTAAGCTCCTACTTATTATCAGTGGTAACAGATATAATATATGTTAATAAATAATTGTCACAAAAGTTATATGGTATTTGTAGTAATAACTGGATCCACTTACCTGATAGAAGGGCAATAATAAACCACCAAGAACAGAATCTACTAAAGCAGCAGGAATTATAAAAATGAAGAGTACTGTTTCTAGATCCATGGCCTATTAAGTGCTCTGACTGATTCCAGTTTATTTTATCTGAGTATAAACAACTATAAATTTTCTTACACTATATCTGTTTAAAATTATGAGATACCTAGGAAGTGAATAATCCTTAAATCTTCAAAATATAGAAAAAGAACAAACGTAGATTAAAAATAGCACAAAAGCTGGCCTTTCCTTTGAGGTGAAATTTGACTTTGGTTTCTGGGAAGTTTGGCTTCCTTCTTTGCCGGGAACAACCCAAGCCTCCTGCTCTCTCCAGCTCCATGGCCATAGCCATCTTTGTTGGGACTTATTTATTTTCTATAATTGAAACTTTGTAGCCTTGAGCAGAGGCCAGGGCTGGCCAGGATGGGTGGGAAGCTTAGCTTCCTCCATTGCCAGGGAAACCCAAACCTCTCGCTCTCTCCATGGCCACAGCACAAAAGCTGGCCTTTCCTTTGAGATGAAATCTGACTTTGGTTTCCGGGACTCACCAGTCATAAAGAATAACAAAAAAAGTCCAGGACCGGCCCAAATTAGAGAATCTCTAGGAGACACTCCCTACAAAGCCAACCTCTGTGTGCCAAAAGCCAGAATTCCAAAGTAGTACACACATGATTTATGAGTAGAACTAGAGATAAATCCAATGAATTATTCCACTTCAAGGGGGATTGCCTGTCTTGCACCTGGGTGTTGCATAGGGGAGATAAATGGGACTCAATATCAAGATGTTTAATCATATAATGGATTGCAAACTCATCTAGGTGGTACTAAACAAAGAAAAGCAAAATAAAGTAGAAATCTCTTTAACTCTTTTTTTAGAAAGGCTAGGTAATATTTTTCAGACAGGAGTTAATGTGCCATATTATCTTGTTAGTAGTCACTATTCATTCACAATCTTCTTCTTCAATCTGATAGATTCAAAACTCCTTTATTAGCCATCCAAAAGTAGATTAGTCTCTGTAAGTAAGCTGACAAATCAATGTTAAACAGTGTCAAACAAAAATAACAATGATCACTTATAAGTTATCTATGCAAAAGATTATGCACCAGGTCTAAGATATAGGAGAATCTGTAAGAAAACACACAATATGAATGAAATAAAAAAGCACCTAAAGAAGTAGGTGATAGGTACCTGCCCCAACTGGTGGGCGGAGTTATGATGTAATTGACAGAGACATTGAGCCACCAATCAATCACATACCAGAGTGCCCTGTGTCCCACCCCTTCCCATTCCGCCCTGGGCCCAACTCTTGCCTGTTCCGGCCCTTAAAATGTGTCTCGGTGTGCCATGTAGCACCTTTTCCCCAGGACTGTTCTCCCAGGCAGTCCGGGCGGAGGTCCGGCTGGGTACCCTCTTTTCCCCTTACCCTGGCCCCAGTCACAGGGCACGGCTTTCCCAGCTCCATTCCCCCTGAGCCTGTGAACCCGCCCAGAGACCCCCCAATAAAGCCTGATCAATTCGTTCACTTATTCAGACTCCCTGCTTGCAGTTTCTCTCACAGCAGCGTAGAACCTTACAGTAGGTAGTCTGTGTTAAGGAGGGTGATATGTTTTCATCCTTCTTTATGTTATGATGAATCATTTTCTATCACTTCTGTATATATTCAGGGCCACTTCTGTACATGAAACTGAGGCCAATGATTTAAAATAAGATAATTTTCTCCCCTGGACTATACTAACAAAAGCTAACATATTATTCAATTTCCATCTCTACTAAAACTGTTTCCATGCCATTTTTTTTTTTGCATTTCCCTACATTACTAGACAGAATAGATATTATTCCTATGGTAATAGAATATGATTCTCCACTCTTCTGCATGTTCATAAAAGACAGATTGCTTTTTCCTGCTTTACTTATTAACAACCTCACATTTGCAAAAACATAATTTCTGGAACCCTTATTTGACTCAGTCACAAGTCAAGCTTTTTTTTCTGTTATTCAAATGTAAGTTTATTATAGTTAAATCTGATCTTATCTCCCATGAGTTAATTATGGTAAAAACACAGCTTTTTAAAAAAAAATTATTTATTTTTATTGTTGAAAGTATTACAAATGCCCCCTTCTTTTTACCCCACTGACTCCCTTCTATCCCACTTCCCCCAGACCTTAACTGCACTGTTGTTTTTGTCCATAGGTTATGCATATATGCATATAAATTCTTTGGTTAATCTCTTCCTGCTCCCTCTCCCCTCTTCCCTCTGAGATTCTTCCAGTGAAGAAACATTTGCTCTAAAAGGGGGGTCTCATTTTTAAAATCATGGTAGAATGCAGAAAGGCTCTCAGAATTTCAGAGATCTACAATAAAGACCGGTACCTTTTGAGCTGGGGATTACTCTAGCCACTACTGTTACAGCCTAACAAAAAGTAGAGACATTAGTAGAAACCTAGAGCATATTTGGAGAAAATTGAGCCTGTTCAGGAAATGACAGGCAGAGAGAAATTCAAGATAAATAAGTGAAGCCATATAAATCAATTTATAATTATATTTTCAGGATCATAATAGATCATCTAATTCACAGTGAATAAAGGCCTGAATTAAAAAGATAAGAAACTGGGCTCTATAATGAGGTTTCTTTATTTTCTCAGTGGGTTGCAAACTATCTTTCATTACTTAGTTGAGGATGTATGAGGTAAGCTTCAATTTATTTAACATACAAGTAAAGTCCTATATAATTTGCAAGGGAAGTAAAGTTGAAAATATGTATGCCTTAAAAATGCACAACTATTCACAAAACAGTTTTTAAAGTAAAATAATGAATTTCCCAAGACATAACAACATGTAACCTCTTGATATGAAAGTGTTAAGGAAGTTTTTAAATTTTCTGATTCCATCACAGTAATTTAGGCTCTGAAATGATCTGGCTCATTAAAAAAATTAAGTCTTTAATAAAAGCCCAAGACTAAGCACATATTTTGTGTGTGTCTTTATTCATCTATTTGACATATAATGAAGAACAAAAGGAATTTCTTTTATTAATGACCCTGCTAATAATTTCAGTATAATACATGAAGATATTAAAAAATATTTATTTCACTAACAAATTAATTTTAGTTAACCGTAAATGTCACTCATGCAAATTATGCATAAATATTAGGGTGATCTATATTTTATCAGTAGTAACAGAAAGTTTGCCAGTCAAGTGTGGGTTTAAACAAGTAATTAGTGCATAAGTTATTAAGCAGTTTAAACAAATAGGCAGCATCAAACCCAAATTAGAAGAGTTCAAAGAAATTTCACAGCATCTGATTGCACAGGTGTCTGAACTGCTGAGAATTTCTGCATTCATAAAAGATTAAGTATCTTAGTTTTACATATGCTATAATCCTCTTTTCAACTCTAGTCTCTTCATAATCATTTTTTAAACTATTATCATAACCTAAGTCTTTGCTGTCATCTTTATTCTGATATTTACAGCAACTGGGGAACTCAGGTAAATAAGGAAAATCCAAGAGGGATACTGGAAGGTATAAAGCAGAGTTATTCAGACCTTTGGGTTAAACCGGGAGTATTTCTCGAAGCTGAACCAGTAGAACACAAGGAAGACAAATTTGTAAAATGGTAGCACTGTGTCAGAATCTCACAATCTGAAGTTTTCCTTCCTTACAGTTTCCTTTTTTTTTTCAACGTTTGATATCATCTTTATAAGTTTTTAAAATAAGCAAAATTAAGTATCATATTCTCTAGATGTGTATGATTTTTTTAAAAGGCTTAATTCAAGACACAATCTTTTAATTCCTTTGTACTAAGAAAGTACAGCCAAGATTGATGATGCAGGCTGAAAAATAGCTAATTGGGTCACTTATTCTAATAAGTAGGATGATCATAAAATTTATTACTCCAAATTGGGAGGATTTTGAGAATAAAAAGGGTGTGAAAAGTATTTACTAATTACAAATTTTATTGGCCAACCAATATATTTAATTTTGCTAGAAGACCTATAAAACGTGCCTATTTCAATTAAATTCTTTCTAAAATAAGTGATGTGTATCTCTTTACCCTTTATTCCCAAAGTTATATGAATTGGTTATCTGAGCACAAACATTAATAAATAAAATTAAGTATTTATGTACGTTAAGCAGTTTATTTTATTTATCTCTAATACTATGTTCCTTATATATTTCTGAAGGAAATATTTTAAAATAATCTTAATACATTTAAATTTTTAATAAAATTATCATAATTCTTCTTAGAATTGCATGTATTGGCTAATGTATTTGAAGTTATTGACACCTTTATTTTACTCTATTCTGACTATATTTTTAAAGGAGAAACTATTATTTCTATAGTGCTCCTGATCCTATTATGCTCAGGACAATTGAGAGATATTGTCAATTTCAATTCCTGTTATAACAGTGCAAATAATCCATCCCACCTATTTTCACAGGTAAATATTTTTTATTTAAAACTGGAGGCCTGGTGCACAAAAATTCATGCAAGAGTAGGCCTTCCTTCCCCAGACTGAAGCTTCCCTCCAGTACCGGGGCCTGGATCTTCCCTCCTCGGCCTCTGGCAGGCCCCAGGGCCAAGGCTGGCTTTCCTACAGCCCTGGCTTCAACTGGAAGTAATTCTGGTCTAATTATCATATTACCCTTTTATTATTATAGATAATTATTTAATTTAAAATATTCATATCTAAAATATATTTCCCCTGATAAGATCATTTTTTGCTGAAACTCAGAGTACCATCCTCAACAGAAGGTTTTATGATAGAGAAAAAAACAAAACTTGCAAAATAGATTGTCTTTATTTATGATTATTTTTAATATTTGGTCAAATTTAGATACTAGACTTATTAAATTTTATTTCATCCTAGTATGTAATATGAATTTAACAAATTAAAGGAAGGCAAAATTCATAGGTCAAAGCAGCGGAGACTTGTTTTGATGTAACTGACTGAAATGGAGGAAGCAGGCTATGAGCCAAAAAAAAAAAAACAGGTGGTGTCCACTGGTAGAAAAAGCCAGTTAATTTATTCTCTACTAGTCCCTCATAGGAAGAACACGGCCCTAATAATTCCGTGATGATAGTCCAGTGGAATCTATTTTGGACTTCTGGCCTCCAAAACTATAGGATAATACATTTGTATTATTTTAATCTACACAGTTCGTGGTAAATTTTCATGGTAACAATAGAAAACTAATATAGGAAAAGCAACAGGAATTGGCGCTCATTAGAAGCAAATACACAGAGAAGGTGAGCGTGTAAAATCTGAGACTGTCACAGGATTTGTTGATTCATAAATCGATGATGACTTGTGAGAAGACTGGGAACAGAATCAATGTCATAGTAATAATTTCCAGTAACATTTTCTTGGCTCTTTCAATATTTCAAGAAGTAGTCTAGTCCTGGACATTAAATTAATCCTCAAAACTATTATGCCAGATAGGTATCCCCACTTTACAGGTGGGAAAACTGAGGTCCAGGGAAATTAATGAACTTGCTCATAACTAGAACTGGCAGGTCTGAGATCTAAACATAGATTGTTCTGACTCTAACACCTGTACTCCTACTGTGTTCCCTAAACTCGGTAGAAATCAAATTTCAAAGCTTTAGCGAGGGACATAGTAGAGATGTGGCTCCCATGGACAGCAAAATCACCCTCAGCTGAGAACTGCACCTTAAATATAACGTGGCCTCAAGGAAAGGTGTGTGGTATTTTTTTTCTTTTTTGAAGTCAAGGTGAAGATGAGTAGGATAGACCTAGTATGCTTATTGACAAAAACTGATTGAGAGTCAGAAATCAACATCCTTAGTCTGAACATAGCAATGATTTCTTGGCAGCATTTTCTAAGGTATATTTTGTAGAAGATATTCCCAGGAGCTTTCCACAGCCTCAACATCAAATAAATTTTTAAAATACCATTTACTATTACTCTCTGGGATATTTGACAAAGCAGAATAGCATTTTAAAGACTTTGCGAAATGATTCAGCTTTTCCGAAAATTTTATCATGGGATTTTGGCTTTTGTAAATCCTACAAATACACAAGAGAACATCCATAGAATCCAATTTAGAAAACCCTTTGCAGCATTTATAAGTTCACTTTTATTTATTCAGGTTTAGAAAGATACTCTTCCATTCACTTGCAAGGAGAGGTCGAGGCAGGAAACTCTTTGTGAAATGTTTCCATTTACAAAAAAGTCTGAGAGATCCATTCTTTTCTCTGTAATGGCCCCGAATTATTTGCCCTGTAATGGCCCCAAATCCTTGTTTTAGGATTCAGAATTTTGAAACTGGATTTTTTCTTCCTGCCAGTTTACCAACTGAAATCCCACCCACCCATTTTAAGGTAAAGAAAGGAAGGAATGGGATATTTCTAAGAATTTAAAACAGGTGTTTAAAAGACAGAATTTTTCAATAAGATTTGAGAAAATAAAATTGATCATGGATGTTTGAAAAGATAAAAAAGCCTAGTCAGGTTGTGTTTCTACTCATTTTTATTCGCAGGGAATTGCATTGTGGAAAGAAAATTCATAGAGCTTGACATGATTTGAATATTTTATTGAGCGAGAAACAAACTGTTCACTTACAGGAAGACTTCAAAAAGAAAATGGTTAGCAGTTCACTATCAGCATTTTCAGATCAGTTTATAAAGAATAAGTGAAGGGGGACATTTTTTAAAATTGCAATTGGCTACTAGAAACTTACATTCTTTTTCATTGCATATGATTACTCATGTGTGGCAGATTTTCTAGGAAGCTGTAAGATCATGCCAACATGAAGAAAGGTGAAGTTTTATTTAAGGTCAGAGTCAGCATTTGGGGGAAATTGGAACAGTTCAAGTTTTAATTATCTGACTATGGGTGTTGGGTTTAGGGGTGCATTCAAATTGTGGCCTCTCTTTTGAGTTCTCATTAATAACACTAGATAAACATACAGGTTTCTTTCAGTGTATTGTATTGTTTCTTCATTTCAATTTATTTTGGGAAATCTCTCTCAGTTGTAGGAAAGAAAAAGGAGCTTTGAGTTATGCCTCCTCAATGACACCAGGAGGGGAAACCTGGAGCTACCCAGAGGTCCAGGCTGTGAGAGGAGCCAGTGATGCTGAGCCAGGGCAGGGAATAAGAACAGCAAATATCAAAGACCAAACCCACATCTATGTACTATCCCAGACCTGAGCTCATGGCCATTTGAGTGAAGTGGCCAGGATGTGGCACTTCCTGCATTTTCACAATTAACATAGGTATGAATTATTATATTTAGGGAGAAAAATGTAGCATGATAAAATGTTAATTCCTGGAAAAGAATTTGAAAATGATTCTGTACTAAGCCTGATGTTTGACAAATTATAAACAAAAATGCAAGAACTCACTCAGTGTGTGTATTAGCATTGACAGTAGGATGAAACCAAGACAACATGAACCAGAATGAGATGAAAACTTCAAAATCAAAAAACAAGAATGACGAAAAGGAAAAGGATCTAGGGGGAGGACCAAGAAGATGTATCTTTAGTGTTAGTTTGTTGCTTTAATAATGTGTGGGTGAAGAAGAACTAAGAGACAGCAAAGTACATTGCAGCTATGTTGTATGAAATTTGCTCTATTGCATTAATAATCACCATCGTTTATGGTGCACATACTTTCAGTTCATAGTATTATCACTTCAACCTCAAAACTACCTTATGTGGCAGGTAGTAATATCCCTAATTCAAAGTTTACAGACTTGAAGTAACTTTCCCAGAATCACATGGAGATGCCTATTCCATCTCAAAGTCTATGCTATTATTTCCTGTTACAGTAGTCACTCACTATCTATGGAGCATATCAATATCTGAAGATGTTTAAGTCCTTTAGGAAAAGTGTTTGCATATAATCTGTACAGATCTTCCCATATACTTTAAATTGTGTCTAGATTTCTTATACAGTGTAAATGCTACATAAATAATTATTGTGCTGTGGGAATAATTATTGTGGGAATAATAAGAAAGAAAAGTCTGAACATGTTCAGTGCAGAGGCAGTCATGTAGGTCTAACTCTATAGTACATGTCAGCAACAATGTAACATTTTTTAAATTTTTAGAATATTTTTTATCCTGGGTTGGTTGGAACCAAGGTTGTAGAAATGGCAGGTCCATAGGGTGACTGTATTTGTTTCTAATTTTATTGATATCTTTATCAAATCCTGAGTGACAGATTTCCTGTAGATACAATCTGGAGAGGCTCCAACTAGGTAAATGAACCCTTAATTTTCATCATTTGCCCACTTACCAAATAATGCCAAGCAAATTGTATATATTATAGGTTTTCTATTATATATTATTCTATCTAATAAAAGAGTAATATGTAAATTGGCCGTACCTCTGCTACACCCACAAGCCACGCCCACCAGCCAATTAGGAGTGGATATGCAGATTAACCCAAGATGGCTGCTGCCATGGAGTTGCAGCAAGCAGAAGGCTTGGGTTTCCCTGAAAATGGAAGAAACCAAGCTTCCCTGCTGCCCTGGCCAGCCCAGACCTATACTCAAGGCTACAAAGTTTCAATTATAGAAGATAAATAAATGCCAACAAAAATGGTGGGAGCCACAGAGCTAGAGAGAGCAGGAGGTTTGAGTTGCCCCTAGCAATGGAGGAATCCAAGATCCTGCAGCCCTGGCCTGCCTTGGACTCCGCTACAAAGTTCCAATTATAGAAGATAAACAAATCCCACAAAAATGGCTGCAGCCATGGAGTGAGCAGAAGGTTTGTTTCTGCTCAAGACTACAAAAGTTTCAATTATAGAAGATAAATAGTCCCAATATACCAAGGCCTCTGCTTGGGTCACTGGGGGATGTGACTGGCCTGCAAACCACCACAGGCCCCCACCCAGGCTGCCCCATACCATGAGGGAACACCCATCCTGATCCAGGATACCCTTCAGGGCAAACCAGTTGGCCCTCACCCATGCACCAGACCTCTATCCTATCTAATAAAAGAGTAATATGCAAATTGACCATCACTCCAACACACAAGATGGCTGTCCCCGGGTGAGCAAAGATAGCTGCCCCCATGTGGACACAAGATCGCTAGCAGAGGAGGGCAGTTGGGAGGAACCAGGCCTTCAAGGGAGGGCAGTTGGGGGTGATCAAGCCTGCAGGAGAGGGCAGTTAAGGATGACCAGGCTAGCAGATAAGGGAAGTTGGAGGCGACAGGGCCTGCAGAGAAGGGCAGTTGGTGGGAACCAGGCCTGCAAGAGAGGGCAGTTAGGGGCAATCAGGCTAGCTGGAGAGCAGTTAAGCATCAATTAAGATGTCAGGGGAGTGGTTAGGGGGTAATCAGGCTGGCAAGCAGAAGCAGTTAGGGGCAATCAAGAAGGCAAGTGGGCAAGCAGTTGGGAGCCAATAGTCCTGGATTGTGAGAAGGATGTTTGACTGCCCATTTAGGCCCAGATTGAGGTGTCCCAGATTGGAGAGGTTGCAGGCTGGGCTGAGGGACACATGTCCTGTGCACAAATTTTGTGCACCAGGCCTCTAGTAGTTTCATATAATAAAGATATAATATGCAAATGGTCATTATGCCATGAAGCATAACGACTGACTGTAACAACAGGATCACAGATCAGCAGGAGGGTGGGGCAGCAAGCTACAAGCAGGCTGTGGAGAGCTACAGGAGGGGGCAGGGCAGCAAGGTATGTTAGGGGAGAAAGGAGGTTAGGGGAGCTACATAAGGGTGGGCTCAGTGGGCAGAGAGCTACTGGAGGGTGGCTACTGGCGAGCTACTGGAGCACCGATTCATGTGTAGAGCTACTATATATAACATAATTTTAAATTATATAGACATACTATGTATATACTAATATAGATACATGAATACTAATAAGCAGAAAGTATACCACATAAGAAGGTAGGGAAGAAATACCCAATATTTTAGCAAACATCAACTGAGTACTCTATAAATATCTTTGAAAGGAAAAACTACTGAAATTTTTGGGGAAAAAAAAGTGAAGAAGAAAAAAATGATATCGCTTGACCTGGTATATAGCCATAATTTTAGGAAATGGAAAATTGACATTTTTTAGCGTTTGTACCAGAAAAAAACAATCACAAAATAGTTTAATTTGGGCTCCTGCTGCCCACTTCACTACTCTCAGCTATAATCCTGTCCTCCTCAAAAATTTTATTTAAAATCACTGAATTCTAAATTTTAAAAATGTTAATAGGTAGAAATGATTCACTTATCACAGGATTATTGTGAAAATAATATTAGATTAATTAATAAAACTTAAAATAGATGCTGATATATAGCAAATGCTTAATATTTAATAATTTGTCAAATCTTAATTCAGGATTGCAATGGATACATGTTAGAAACGCAAATGATTTCCCACCAAGCCACATTTTCTTAATTTGCCTAAAGTCCTGGATGAGGACTCCAATCTATTCCCAACTCCATGCCCAGCTAAGTTGTCTGACCTGCTATGGTCAACTGACCCAAGTTAGATTACCTTTTCAACATCTGGTTTGGGGCCTAAAAATAAATCAGTTAGCTGTGAGGCATTGGACTGAACATTATTTACGCTTGGGGATTCATCTTTACTTCAGGTTGGCTGTGAAATATCTACAAACAGGTGAGAGAGAAGACTGAATGTGAAATAAAAGAGCAGAGAGAATGGAGGAACACAGATGTAAGAAAGTAAAAGAGAGGAAGGCAGGGAAAGGGAAATGGAGGGAAGGATAATTCAGTTTTCTAATAATCAGTTGTTATAAAGTCAAAGGCTAGCTATATTTCTTTCATTTTGCATAACCCCCAACCCCTTTTCATTCGTATTCTCTCAGCGGGTGTCAACTCCTTGCAACCAAATTATCTTTGAGAAAGGTCAAGGCCTTAAAATTAAATAAAAGTTAGACTAACAGTAGGGTTCCAGCCACTACTCTTCTTTTTCTTCACTAAGAATTGAGCAGTTTTGTTACTTCTAATGGATCAGTGGTTTGTGATGATGCCCAGGCCTGACATAGGAGAAGAAACAGAGTTACAGAGCAGAGAATAGAATCATTTCAACTTAGAAAAGTGCGAGTGAATGAGAAATTGAGTCTAAGCCTCTATGTATGTAATTCAATTGTCTTTAATTACCAAGAAGGACACTCATGACCAACTTTCAAATTCTGATTCACAAGATTTAAATTGCAGCAGGAGAAGGGGTGGTCTGATGATCTACAAATGCATCTAGTATGAGGACCTTCTATTGTTTTAAGCTGTAACTTAGTAAATCAAAGTTTACCTTGTTTGTTTGATTTTAGGGGTGTAAAAATCAAGCACAATATAGTCACTAATGGTTATAGTATGTATTGAAGCAGAAGATAAAATACTAGGTATATAACCATATTGATTATGGCATGTCCATAGTAGCTGAAATCATATGTGAGAAAATTTCCAGATATCACTTTATTTCTACTGTGGGCACTGTATTTTGAATTAGCACAATAGATTCTCTGATATTTTGTGCCCTTAGGCTATTTTGTAACTCCATTATACTATTTTCTACTTGCATGCCCAATGAAATAAATCAGAATATTTCTCCTCTCAAAGACCCAGCTTCAACTACCTTAGAAATGTTTGTTGAATTCAGTAGGTGCTATTATTTTTTAAAAGTTATATTTCATGAGCAAGATTTTTTTAGATGCCATCTAAACTAAATCATGTAATAAATTAATCTATGTAATTTAGACAGTTCAGAACAAAGTGATTACATTTTCTGAATCTAGTGACCCAAGACCACTGCTGCTTTATGACCCATAATTTTATACAGCACTTTCAAAACCTATGGCCAAATAATGATAGCCCTGGGTGGACTGCCCCTGCTCCGTCATAGATGGCTAGCCAAGGATGGTCTCCTGATCTGAGCTTTGTCCACCGCATTTTCTCTGCTGGGCATTAGGAATTGGAACATAGATTCTAGTTAATCTGTACTGAGCTGGAGATCAGCAGTGAAAGATGGCCTTTAGTAAGAAAGTGAATAAAAATTGGAATCATATCTGGAACAAAAATAGAAAAGGCAACAAACGACAGTCCCATTTATTCTGATGTTTCCAATTTCTGGTTCCAATCTTTTCTAAGGTGGTGTTGAGTTTGAGTTTATAAAATATTTGTGAGATTCTTAGCATAACTTCTTATTTAAAACAAGTGCAAATAGGATTCTATTTTTTTTTTCATCCAAATAGTTTCCAATTAAGATACCTGGGAATTGTGCAGGTTGATGCTTTTGTATTTTCACTTATGTGAAGTAGTATCCTCAACACAATTTAAATCCTGGTAGAAAGTAAATACACATTAATTAATATTGATATTTACCTTTTTAGTATCTATCTTTTCAAGATTCAATTTAAAGTCACATTTCTAAAAAACAAAAAAAGACCACCTTGTCAACCAAGTTAGAATCAGCTTTCCCTTTTGTTTACAGTTTTATGTGCCTCCATTAAGGCATTGATACCAACCATCGCATTGAGTTTTATATCCCACAAAGGCAAAGCCCAGTGCGTTGTGCAGGCTCTCTCATAGAGAATACACTGTGAATATTTGTTTAGTTTAAAGCCAAAGAAGAAAAACAATGTGAATACATTCATTTAGAATAATAATACCAAAAAAAATCCAGCTTAACTCTTATGCTATATACTAAAACCTTGGGCCACCTTTTAGCACAATGCCAGCATCATTTTCAGCCCAACTCTATATAAAGGTAAGAATAACAGACATATCAATCAGAAAAGAGAATCTGGTTAATTCTCAAATAAGCAGGAGATAGTTTGCTCCCTCTAAGAAAGAGTTTTTGTTTTTGTTATCACTTACATTGTTTGCTTTAGAGATTGAAAGTATCTCTGGAACTGAGTTTTTTTTATTGTTTGTTTCTTGTTGTTGTTGTTGTTGTTGTTGTTTTATATTTTTAAGAATGGAAGTAATTCTCTATCAGCAAAAATGGCACATACTTTGAGATCAACACTACTCCACGTTAGTTGTATTACTATGGTGTATAGCTTAATATATATATATATCACTTACCACATTTAATCCTCCCAAAGGGGGATATTTGGTTATTTAGCATAGTGCCTATCTAGCAGAAACTCTAAAAATCAATGTTATTTTTTCCAATAGTTATTGTGAAATTATTATCCCTAAATAATTTTAAAGAAAATGTATTTTGTTATTATCCTCCCACAAAAAAGAAAAAAATATAATTTGTTCTTAGCCTTTCTTCAGTTTATTATAGAATCCAGAGGATAGAATTCTTAAATCAAATAAGAATTAATTGCTCACATGTAGAGGCCATTGTGACCAATAAAAATCTCAGAGTATATCTCTTATATAAAAGGCCCATGGCCATCACACAAAAACACCTTGTGACCACATGAGCAGTGGCTCTCAAGGCGGGCGGGGTGGGGTGAAAGCTACTAGCTGCTGAGAGCTATGAGCACTGGAGGGTGGGGCAAAGAGCTGCCACTGGCAATGGCAGGGCGGCCAAATGAGGCAAGTGGAAGCAATCTACTCACTCACAATTTCGTGCTCTCTGGGCCTCTAGTATAACTCATGTTTAGTAATGTACCTGGATGGTCATTAGCAAAAAAAATTCCAGTGCATGTAAATTTAGTTTATTGGGTTGAGCAAGATAAGTGAAGCATTAAAAAAAGAAATGTGTGAGGGAATAAATATTTTAATAGAAAAGTCAAAATTAGAGTATATTAAATGAGAATCCAGACTTTGCAAAATGAGTTCTGTGGAAGAGTTTATTAAGCAAATGTGGTTTACTGAATCTGTTTTCCCTATATTAAATATGTAGCATTTTCATATTCTGAGACTTTTAAGAATATTGGCAGGCTTATTTCAAGGTATTAAGTGTCAGAAAAGTGTCCATGACCAACATAAAATAACAGGCTCTTCATGCTTTTCAATGCTCAAAACATATTCAAATGTAGAAATCCAATAATTTAATTGCAATCACAAACTCAGTGATGTGTGTTTATCTTGCTTTTACACACAGGGATTTACTAGAAATCACCTTATGGAAAAGTAGTTCTATGTGCTAAAGCCCAAACTCAATGGAGCACTACACATAAAAGTTTTTAAAATCAAATGGTTCTTTTAAACTTTAAGCACAAGAGCTAGATAATCCAAAAGGATGTTAAGGGAAATATCCTTCTGGGAAACAGCCAAACCACTGCATTTGGGGGAGAAATATTCAGTGATCAGAGACTCTTCCAAATAAAAGGAAATTCCACATTGCAGTAGAAGGGATTCTATTTATTCATGGGTGCTAGAACTACACATGTAAATTTATTTTTATAAATTAATTAAAATATATGTAATATACTTAAATAAAAGGAGAAAATTCATTTCCTTATATGTTAACTTTTAATTTAGCTTGCAATTAATAGTTCAACAACTTGAGCAATTAAAAGTGAATAGAACACAAAAATATAACTTAATGTTATTTCCTCATATATTAATATTATATTATTGCAAATCTATCTAGAATCTATCTACCTATCTATCATCTATCTTCCTACCTACCTATTGTGTGTTTATACATACATATATGCTGAGCACTCAACATTTGAAACAGGTCAGGAATATTTTAAAAATATAATACTACAGTATATTATGTCACTAAGTAAACTACCACTAAGTCTTAAAAAATAAGATAGTCCTGTCCTAACCAGTTTGGCTCAGTGAATAGAGCATCAGCCTGCGGATTGAAGGGTCCCAGGTTCAATTCTCATCAAGGGCATATACCTTGGTTGAGGGCACATCCCCAGGAGAAGGATATGCAGGAGGCAGCTGATGAATGTTTCTTTTTCATTGATGTTTCTAACTATCCCTCTCACTTCCTCTCCGTAAAAAATCAATAAAATATATTTAAAAAAATAAGATAGTCCCAAAGCACAAAATATTATTATTAGAAATTAATAAGAGAAGTAAACAAAGATTATATCATCTGAATGTTAAAAGAAATTCTAAAGTAACTAGAGCATCACAGAGAAAGTCATTCACTCCAGATATACATTAAAACCCTTGGATATGTACTAACCTCAGCGTATTAAAGTTATGTCATTTATCCAAATGATATTTAAGGATAACTCCCAGATCTTTACTCAACTTAATAAATTAACCACATGATTTGATGTTTGAGAATGTGAGGGCAGGTAGAATGCAGAATACACGTTCAAGATCCTGTGTTGGTGGCCAGCTGGTGTTGCTCAGTGAGTGAGCATCGACCTATGAACCAGGAGGTCATGGTTTGATTCTTGTTAGAGCACATACCTGGGTTTTGGGCTCCATCTCCAGTAGGGGTGTGCAGGAGGCAGTCAATCCGCAATGCTCTCTCATCATTGATGTTTCTATCTCCCTCTCCCTCTTCTTTCCTCTCTGAAATCAAGAAAAAATATATTTTTAAAAAAATTAAAAATAAAGTGTACATGAGTAATTTTAAAAAGCCCTATCCTATATAATACAATATAGGATGTATATTGTATTTTGGGTGAACATGTTTGTGATGCTTATAGGCAGAGGCTATAAGCGTCATGAGTAGAACAACCACTCCACCAGTCGCCATGAGGTGGCATAGATTGGCCACACCCCACTCCTCCTCCCCCTCCCACCCTCCCCACCCCCCACGTAGCAGGGTGGGACTGGGGACTGGCGAGCAGGCTGAAAGGCTGACCTCTTGGTCCCTGCCCCCAGCCCCCAGACTCTGATTGATCAGCGGGGAAATTGGGGTGGGTCATGAGAGGACCAGGCTGACTGGCAGGCCATTGAGATCACCAGCTCATCCCCGGCTGCTCTGGGGCTCAGGCCTGTGAGAAAAGAGGCACCGGCAACTTCACCTCCATGTTCATGTGCTGGGCCAGCGCTGGCGCTGCCCCCTCAGGACCACTCATGCTAGGGTGGTAGGTTACAAGCATGCCCTGCAGCTTCTGTCAGTGCCTCAAGCCCCAGCAACAGCTGCAGTAGCAACGGCACCTGCGTGCATGGCCCTGAGCGGGCAGCAGCAATCCATCAGTGGCATGTGCATGGAGATGAAGTTGCTGGCACTTGCTTTCAGGCAGGCCTGAACCTTTGAGCAGCAGGGATGAGCTGGTGATTCCAATGGCCTGACAAGCTGGTGGCAGAGGCAGGCAGCGTTCAGCCTGGGGACTGGCTAATGGGCAGAAGATGCCCCTGATCCCAGGAAGCTAGGTCTAGGGACCCTACCTGTATGATTTTGTGTGCTGGGCCTCTAGTATATTATAAAACTTGATCAGCATAAACTTGAAATATCAGTAGAATTTTACTGCTGTTTGGAGCTCGAACTTTAAGCAAATCTATATGGTCTCCCCTGGCACCACAGAGTGGAGGAACTCATTATTACCCAGAGGGAATAGAGTCCCTCTATTGGCTTTTATTTATGCCAAACCAGCAAGAGTATTGTGATGCCTCCTAGCCTGGCTTGGGTGGAGTCTAGTTTCTTCCATCTGGAATAGAGTGGTTCTTATTTACAGGAATCTGCCTTGCTAGGTTGCTCTTTTTCTAGTCCTCAGGATGAAGAGAGCAGTACTTGGTGGTGTGTGTGTGTGTGTGTGTGTGTGTGTGAGTGTGTGTATGTGTGTGTATATGTGTGACTGCGTGTGTGTGTGAGAGAGAGTGTATGTGTGTGTGTGAGTGTGTGTGTGAGTGTGTGTGTATGTGTGTGTGCATATATATATATATATATGTGTATGTGTGTGAGTGTGTGTATGTGTGTGTATATGTGTGACTGCGTGTGTGTGTGAGAGAGAGTGTATGTGTGTGTGTGAGTGTGTGTGTGAGTGTGTGTGTATGTGTGTGTGCATATATATATATATGTGTATGTGTGTGAGTGTGTGTATGTGTGTGTATATGTGTGATTTGTGACTGTGTGTGTGTGTGTGTGAGAGAGAGAGTGTGTGTGTGTGAGTGTGTGTGTGAGTGAGTGTGTGTGTGTGTGTGTCTGTGTGTGTGTGAGTGTGTGTGTGTGTGTGAGTGTGTGTATGTGTGTATATATGTGTGACTGTGTGATTGTGTGACTCTGTGTGTGTGTGTGTGTGTGTGTGTGTGTGTGTGTATGTGTGTGTGTGTGTGTGTGTTTGTAGATTCTAGGTAGCTTCTTCAAGCCCAGGTCTGAGATACATTAGGCCAAAAGAAAATCCAGGAACTCACCACTATGTCATTCTCAGACTTTTGTTAAATTTGTTTTATATATAAAGTTAAATGTTTTTGTTTTATTTAACAGGACACATAGGAGAAAATAAGGTTATTCTACCATTCTAAAAGCAGAAAAATAGATATATTTAAACCATACCTTTTGCCATAGTAAAACTTTGTTACAAAAATTTGTTAAAATATTTTACTCTTTTGGAAATATAACTATAATATTTTCCTCTATAAATAACTAAAAACATTAAAACAAAAGTATATTGCATAAAATTTCACTATTAAAAACCAGGACACATTCTACTGAGAAGACAGTAGTTGGAAAACATTCTTTCATTCCTGTATTTTTGGACACTTAGATTGATCCTATTATTTTATTATTGTCAATAATATCTCAATGGATATATTTGAAGGTAGCTTAACCTGTATTTTGAATTATTTGTTTAGTAGTCCTTAAAGAGGAATTATTGTGCCATGTGTAAAAAACATTCTTAGACTTAAATAAAAAGATCTAAATTTCTTTCCTGAAGTTTGTATAATAAAGCATCCTGTGGAGCCTGGCAGGAAAAACTGCCAATTTCAAAGTCATCAGCATTTTCTTCCTCCTATAAAGAATACTATAATTTACCTTTCAAGCTAAAGGCTTCTTTATATAGGGATAATCACTTTATCGGTTCATTTAATTGAGCAGATTTAAAGTAAATACCCTCTATTGTCCTTGAAAAGAATTTGAGTGGTTTGAAAGTAAACCAAATGAAGAATTTGTAAATGATTATGTTTAAGTTCTGTTTGGTAATAAAAATACGTGAAAATGTATCAGGTAATTAAGACTCCTCAGATTTTATATAAAACAAACATTCAGTGTAATTGTATTAATCTAGATTTGAGCTGTTCTATCCCTGAATATATTTGCTTATTTTAAAAGAATGAAATATCTGATTGCAGGAGATTTTTATGGAGTCTAAACTATTTCACAGAAGAAATAATCACAAAGAACCTGGGACCATGATTTTGGGTGAACATGTTTGTGGTGGGATTTAACACTGTATATACATACTATGGAGACTG
Organism: Antrozous pallidus; assembly: GCA_027563665.1. Classification (NCBI taxonomy): domain Eukaryota; kingdom Metazoa; phylum Chordata; class Mammalia; order Chiroptera; family Vespertilionidae; genus Antrozous; species Antrozous pallidus. Next base: position 64,401,452 of record CM050521.1, read on the forward strand.
TACTATCTACAGTATAATTGTGTTCTCTAATTGTCCCAAATGGGTCGGCAGGTATGATATTTGTTTTTGAGTAGAAGACAATGATTATACTGAAATGATATATGTTTCCTACCTACCATTTTCTATAAATTGATGGGTCCTGGATTGGGCGGGATGGGGTTAAGATATCTGGGAGGAGAGAGCAGAAATAAAAGACACGGATTCTTTCTTTGCGATCAGAGGGTCATTTTTTTCTGAGACCCAAAGCAATGGGATGCTTTACTGTGGTTAATAAACTACATATGCAACAGCTTTATCAGAAAGGAAAAATCTGCAAACTCCTGAGAAATTTACTTTGCTAACCTAACCATAAAAGGCAGAAGTAAGAGGCAACAGGTATTTATTTGAGATAAAAAAGAATTGCAAATCTGGGAAGCACTGATTCAGGCAGAAACCCAAATGGCGTTCTGATTAGGAGGTGAAGGCAAGGGGTATTATGCAAAGGCAAAGAGAATAATTACATGGATAGAAGAAAATAATTTCTGTTGGTGTTAACAAGCCAAGGAAGAAATTTCCATAGGTAGAAATAAGCTAAGTTATTCTTTATCTGTACATAATGATGCTAACTCAAATGAATGTTTTTAATTTTCAGTGGATAGCCAGGATGCCTGCTTTCCTGTCAGCTTTGCAAACTGTTACTTGGAATGCAATGTTCCTTTGGCCCAGTCCAAAGGTTCTTTTGCTCAGCTCAAATGTTCCAAAGAAGACTAAGATCTACAAAGCAGTTCCTCTGGGCTGATAGTTTTTATTCCATTTTGAAGGGGCTCCATTTACATTATTTTCACACTTTTTGCATCAGAGAGTAAGGCTTTCATGTAAGATATAATTATACCATTTTACATTAATATTAAAAGTATGTAAAGGTGCTCATTTCACTTGCCAGATTACTTCTTTTTATTTAAAACAAAACATAAACAAAACATACCCTCTCTATTCAATTTTAGAGTACAAACCTATTACTTATGAATTAGTCTGAGAAAAATTACATGCTATTTCTCACAAATAGAAAATCAATAGTATAGAATAACACTTGATTATAACTAAACATTAGAAGATTGATAAACTATAGCTCTCAAAGAATATAGGACTCAAATTAATCCATGGTTGTCAGGGAGCTTATTTTTAAACTATACTATTTAAACACTACACAGTTCACACAGGAGTCATATAGCTTAGTTTACACTAATTGTAGATGTATCTCCACATTATTCTAGTATTAGAAGCCCGGTGCATGAAATTTGTGTATTTGGGGGAGGGTTCCCTCAGCCCAGCCTGCACCCTTTCCAATCTGGGACCCCTTAGAGGATGTCTGACTGCCAGTTTAGGCCTGGCAAGCCAGAACTGCTGGCTCCCAACCACTCACATGCCTGCCTGATTGATTGCCCCTAACGGCTTTTGCATTCCAGCCTGATCACCCCCTAACCATTCCCCTGCTGGCCTGATTGACAACTAACTGCTCCCCTGTTGGCCAGGTTGTCCCAAATTACCTCCCCTGCTGGCCTGGTTACCCCTAACTGGCCTCCCATGCCAACCTGGTTGCAACTAACTGCTCTCCCCTGCCAGTCTGGTCACCCCCAATTGCCTTCTCCTGCTGGCCTGGTTGCCCCCAGCTGCCCTCCTCTGCAGGCCCTGTTGCCCCTAACTGCCCTCCCCTACCAGCCTGATCAACCCTAACTACCCTCCCTGCTGACCTGGTCGCCCCTAACTGCCCTCCCACGTAGGCATGTTCGCCCCCAACTGCACTCCCCTGCTGGCTTGATCACTCCTAACTAGCCTCCCCTGCCAACATGGTCACAACTAACTGCCCTCCCCTGCCAGCCTGATCAACCCTAACTACCCGCCCTGCAGGCCTGGTTGCCCCTAACAGCCCTTCTTGCCAGCCTGGTTGCCCCTAACTGCCCTCCCCTACTGGCCTGTTTCCCCCTACTAGTTCCCCTGCAGGCTTGGTCCCCTCAACTTCTCTCCCCTGTAGGCCTGGTTGCCCCTAACTGCACTGCCCTGCAGGCCTGTTCCCCCCAACTGCCCTGCCCTAAGGCCTGGTTGTCCCAACTGCCCTCACTTGCAGACCTGATTGCCCACAACTGCCCTCCCTTGCTAGCCATCTTGTGGCAACCATCTTTGATCATATGGGGGAGGCCATTTGTATGAGGGTGTGACAGTTAATTTGCATATTACATCTTTATTATTTATGATGATTATCATTTTATAACATGCAAAATTAATATTGATGATAAAAATATCTCTGGATAATAGAGTCATAATATTAACACCAAGATATGTAGAAAATTAATCTATACTAATAAAACTGTAATATACTAATTAGACCAGATTAACTGGACATCTTCTGAAAGTCCAACTTCCCACCGGACAAAGCCATGGTGGCAAGGGCCAAGGCAGAGGCAATTAGGGGCAACCACGGTGGCAGGGGAGTAAGCAGTTAGCGGCAAGATCAGGCTGGTGCTGGCAACAAGCAGTTAGGGGTGAGATCAGACTGGCAGGCAGGCAGAGGTGGTTAGGGGAGATCAGACAGACAGGCAGATGAGTGGTTAGGAGCCAGCAGTCCTGGAATGTGAGAGGGATATCCCAGATTGGAGAGGGTGTAAGCCAAACTGAGGGACCTCTCCCCCACCCCATACACAAATTTCATGCACTGGGCCTCTAGTATTAAATAAAAGTCTAAAATATCATGTCAATGTATTTCTTAATGAAGAATGAGAGTAGCTTTTCCTCAAAAACATGATGTATTTCTTGTGAATGTCTGCTTTTAGGCACAAATAGTTAGAGTGACAGCTCTGTAACAAGATGTTTAATGATGGATTAAAACTTAGCCAACAGACAGTGAATGTGTTTTTAAATAAACCCCTCTAAAAATTGAGCACTCGGTGCTGTAAGTGTTCCTGGATTCTGTTCTATATAGCGCCATCTTTGGAGTAATATATCATCTAAGCACCTTTTTCTGATGATGTATTACTCAAATACATTTTCAGCCAGATTGGTGTTTCTAATGATTTATAAGTCCACTAAATCATTAGAGTGAGGCACAGCAATGATATAGTATTCAAAGATGTTTCCAGATGGACAAGAAGGATTCAGAAGCAAATTTTAGAGAGTTGCAATGCAAAATAAGACAAAAAAAAAAAAAAAAGAACAGTATGCTGAATATCAGTACCCTTATTTTTAAGGAAACATGTATTATCTTTAATTATTTAGTCAGTAGTAGTAACTAATGAATTCTCTGGTTCCATCATTATTTTGTCTGTGCCAGTAAATACAGAATATTTTCAGGGCTGATGGTTTGAAGAGAACAGCAAACTTAAATGATTATTATTTTACAACTACAATTAAAAATAAGAGAAAAAGAGCCAACAGTTTCCCATGTTTCTAGACTTAGAATGTCCATTACAGTCTTAAATTTTAGAAATTACATAGTTTTACTGCAGCATTGCTTTAGACTGCAGAGAAAACTAGTTGACTGTGTTTTTAAAATACTAGTTTTAAAACTTTTCTGATGTGTTAACTTTTTAAATTATAAAATATTTTTATTTTTTATAAATGCATTTTAAAAATAAGTAACAATTAAAACTTCAGTATTATACAGCCTGAAATTGAGCAATAAAACAATACTGTTGGGTTTTTTGGTTTAATTTAAATTCTTTATTGTTTAAAATATTACGTATGTCTCCTTCTCGTCCCCCCCCCCGCCCCCCCCCCCCCCCCCGCCATTGACTTCTCCATGTCTGTTCCCACTTGCCAGCACATGCCCTCACTCCCCCTACTGTCTGTTTTCATGGGTATGCTTATATGCATGCATATAAGTCTATTGGTTGATTTCTTACCATCTCCCCCTCCCCTGCCTTCCCGCTGAGGTTGGACAGTCTACGATGCTTCTCTCTGTCTCTGGATCTGTTTTTGTTCCTCAGTTTATGTTGATCATTATAATCCCACATATGAGTGAGATCATAAGACATTTATATTTCTCTGGCTTATTTCGCTTAGCATAATGCTCTCCAGGTCCATCCATGCTGTTGCAAATGGTAACAGTTCTTTCTTTTTTATAGTGGTGCAGTATTCCATTGTGTAGATGTACCAGTTTTCTAATCCACTCATCTGCTGATGGGCACTTATGCTCTTTCCAAATCTTTGTTATTATAAATTGTGCTGCTCTGAACATAGGAGTGGATATATTCTTTCTGATTGGTGTTACTGTTGTTTTCTTGTGATATATTCGTAGAAATGGGATTACTGGGTCAAATTGGAGTTCTATTTTCAATTTTTTGAGGAAATCCCATACTGTTCTCCACAGTGGCTGCATTCCCACCAGCAGTTCACAAGAGTTCCTTTTTCTCCACATCCTCACCAACCCTTGTCCTTTGTTGATTTGTTGATGATAGCCATTCTGAAAGGTGTGAGATGGTACCTCATTATTCTTTTAATTTGCATCTCTCAGATGATTAGTGACTTTTGAGCATGTGTTCATATGTCTCTTTGCCTTCTCTATGTCCTCTTTTGAAAAGTGTCTAGTTAGGTCCTTTGCCTATTTTTTGACAATACAATTTTTCTACTTTATTAAACCTTATAAAATCAATATATGTTTATAATAAAGCAAAATTAAAAAAAACAAATATACAGATGATAAGTAAAATTTAGCTTTAAATCCTCAATCTTATTTATGTTCTTAAAGTAATCCAAGTAAACAGTTTTGTGATTATCTTTACAGATTGATGCATATTATGTATATTTTACATACACATAGCATTATTCTATACATATTTTTTAAACATGAAATATTTCTTTGTGAGAGCATATGATATAATGATAATATACAAGCTGTAAGTAGAGTCAGCATGCATTCTTTTTAAAAATATATTTTATTGATTTTTTTACATAGAGGAAGGGAGAAGTATAGAGAATCAGAAACATCAATGAAAGAGAACCATTGATCAGCTGCCTCCTGCACACTCCCTACTGGGTATGTGCCTACAACCAAGGTACATGCCCTTGACTGGAATTGAACCTGGGACCCTTAAGTCCACAGGCCGATGTTCTATCCACTGAGCCAAACTAGTTAGGGCAACATGTATTCTTTATATGAGTAATCTTCTGAAGTGAGTTAAAAATATGTCTTGCAGAAACTTTTTAGTTTGGTATCTTCCTATTCATTTATTTTCACTGTTACTTCCCACACCCTTAGATTCATAACTCTCTAACCAAGGTCCAGAAGTTAAGTACTTACATTTTCTTCTATGTAATTTATTGTTTCAGGTCTTATATTTAGGTCTTTGAGGTATTTTTGAGTTATTTTTTTGTATATGAGGACAAACAGTAGTCTAGATTCATTCTTTTGCATGTGATTTCCAATTTTCCCAGCACTGTTTCTTTTCTCAAATATATTTTTATTGTTTTCAGAGAGGAAGTGAGAGGAAGAGAGAGAGAGAAACATCAATGATGAGAGAGAATCATTCATCGGCTGCCTCGTCCACTCCCCACACTTGGGATTGAGCCCACAACTCAGACATATGCCATGACAAGGAATCAAACTGTGACCTCCTGACTTATAAGTTGATACTCAACCACTGAGCCACACTGGTTTTGCCCAGCAACATTTCTTTAAGAGACTTTCTTTATTTCATTGTATGTTTTTGGCTCCTTTGTCAATAAAACAAAAGGAAACCAAACATATGGGAGAAGATAATTGCATCAACAGCTCTGACAAAGGGTTACTATCCAAAATATATAAAGAATTCACATATCTGAACACCAAGCAAACAATCCAATTAAAAAAATAGCCAAAGGACCTCAGCAGACACTTCTCCCAAAAAGACATAGAAATGGCCTACAGATACATGAAAAGATGCTCAACTTCCCTAGTAATTAGGGAAATGCAAATAAAAACTATAATGAGGTACTACCTCATATCTATTACAATGGCTGTTATCAATGATAAGAAATATAAGTGTTGGAGATGTTGTGGGGAAAAGAAAACACCTCATTCACTGCTAACTAGGAATGTAAACGTCTTGGCCACAAGAGAAAACAGTTAGGAAACTCCTCAAAAAATTAAGAATAGAGTTACCATATGACCCAGCAATACCACTTCTGGGCATCTACTTGAAAAATTTAAAAACAATTATTTGCAAAGATATGTACACCCCTATGTTCTTTGTAGCATCACTTATGGTAGCCACTCATTGGAAAAACTGAAGTGTTCTTTGATAAATAATTGGATAAAGGAAGATTTGGTACATATATACAATAGAATACTACTCAGACATAAGAAAAGATGAAATATTGCCATTTGTGACAACATGGGTGGATCTTGAGAATATAATGCTAAGCAAGGTAAGTCAGAAGAAGTAAGGAACCATATGATTTCTTCATATCCTATCTAATGAAAGAATAATATGCAAACTGACTGTACCTCTGATCAAGCTACGCCCACAGTCACGCCCACCAGCCAATGAGGAGCAAAGTATGCAAATAAATCCCAACCAAGATGGCTGCCACCACTGAGAGCAGGAGGGAGGCTTGAGTTTCCCCAGCAATGAAGAAAGCCAAGCTTTCCACCTGCCCTTGCCAGCCTAGGCCTCCACTCAATGCTACAAAGTTTCAATTATAGAAGATATAGTCCCAACAGAAATGGGAGCAGCCATGGAGCTGGAGAGAGAAGAGGTTAGGGTTGCTGGGGCGATGGAAGAAGCTAAACTTCTGCAGCCCTACCCTAGGCCTCTACTCTAGGCTACAGAGTTTCAATTATGGAATTTAAATTAACCCAAACAGAAATGGCTGTCACCAAGGAGAGAGCAGAAGGCTTGGCTCTGCTCCAGATTACAAGGTTTAAATTGTAGAACATAAATTAATCCCAGATCCAAGGGCCTCTGCTTGGGTTTCTGAGGGGGCATGATCAGCCTGCAAACCACCATAGGCCCCTCACCCAGGCTGCCCCACACCCCAAAGGAACCCCCACCCTGACCCAGGACACCCTTCAGGGCAAACCAGCCAGTCCCCAACCATGTACCAGGCCTCTACCCTATATAATAAAAGAGTAATTTGTAGATTAACCATCACTCCAACTCACAAGAGGGCTGCCCCCATGTGGTCAAAGATCCTTCCCCCATGTGGACACAAGATGACCACCACAAGATGGCCAACAGGGAAGGACAGGGGGAGGTTCCAGGTCTGCAAGGGAGGGCAGTTGGGTGTGATCAAATTTGCAAGGGAGGGCAGTTAGGGGTGACCATGCCAAGATAGGAGGGAAGTTGGGAGCAAACAGGCTGGCAGGGGAGCAGTTAGACATCAATTAGGCTGGTCAGGGTAGTGGTGAGAGGGTGATCAGACTGGCAAGCAGAAGCAATTAGGGGCATTTAAGGAGGCAGGCAGGCAAGCAGTTTGAAGCCAGCAGTTCTGGATTGTGAGAAGGATGTCTGACTGCCCATTTAGGCCCGATCCTATTGGGATCGGGCCTAAATGGGCAGTCAGACATCCCTCAAGGGGTCCCAGATTGGAGAGGGTGCAGACTGGGCTGAGGGACATCCCTTCCCTGCCCATTGCGCACAAATTTTGTGCACCGGGCCTCTAGTATGGAATATAAAACTGAAATAAATAAATGAATAAATAAAACAAACAAACAAAAAATCATAGACACAGACAACAGCATGGTGTTTACCAGAGGAAATGGTTTGGAAAGTAAAGAGTGAAGGGGGTCACTCAGTCAGCATGGTTGAGTGGTTGAATATCGACCCAGAAACAAGGAGCTCACAGGTCATTTCAGGTCATGGCCCATACTGCGGGCTCTATCCCCTGTGTGGGTGTGCAGAGAGCAGCCAATCAATGCCTTTCTCTTATCACACATGTTTCTATCTCCCTCTCCCTCTCCATTTCTCTCTGAACTCTCTCTATATATCTATCTATCTATCTCTCTCTCCTTCTCTTCAACATGAGACCTCTTGAGGGATGTCCCACCACTCATTTAGGCGCTAACCTGCTCCCCTGCCAGCCTGATCAACATGCTTCCTGGCCAGCCCCATTGCCCCTAATTTCCCTTCCCTGCTGACCTGATCACCCCTAACTGCCTTCCTCTGCAGGCCTGGTCACCCCCTGAACTGCCCTCTCCTTCAAGCCTGGACCTCCCCAACTGCCCTCTTCTGCCAGCCTGGTCCTCCCCAACTGCTCTTTTCTGCCAGCCTCGTCGCCTCTAACTGCCCTCCACTACAGACCTGGTTCCCTCCCAACTGCCCTCCACTGTAAGCCTGGTCCCACCCAAATGCCCTCCCCACAGGCCTGGATCCCCCCCAACTGCCCTCATCTGCTGGCCTGGTCACCCCTAACTACCCACAACTGCCCTCCCCTACAGGCCATCTTGTTGTGGCCATCTTGTGTCCACATGGGGCAGCCATCTTTGACCATATGGAGGTGGCCATATTGTGTCTTGGAATGATGGTCAATTTTCATATTATTCTTTTATTAGGCAAGATATATATATATAAATTAGAGGCCAGCTGGGGAGGCCCTGCTCCTTACCCACTGCCTACTCACCCAGTTAAGTGGTGCTCACCCTGTGGGAGTGCACTGACAACCAGGAGAAGCTCCTGTTTTGAGCGTCTGCCCTTGGTGGTCAGTGCACATAATAGTGACCAGTCATTCCGCCATTCGGTCAATTTGCATATTACCCTTTCATTCTATAGAGTATATATATGAAGGCAGTCAAATATATGGTGATGAAAGAAGGTTTGACTTTGGATGGTGGCCACACACAATGCAATATACAGATGATATAACAGAGTTGTACACTTGAAAACTATATAATTTTATTAACCAATGTCACTCCAATAAATGTAATGAAAATAGATGCCTTGGTGAATTCAACCTAATGGAAAGGTTAAAAATAATTTCATTTAAAATCTAATTTAAAATAAATCTTTAAAATATATTATAAGAACATTGCAATAAATATTTTCCATAGTTATCAAGAGCAGAAAAATCAGTTTATTTTCCTTATGAAAAATGCACATTAGAAAATATAGATGTGCCAGCGTTAATTTTTAAAATGCTGACTGAAGGGGGTTATTGCTATTCTTTCTCTGATTTAAAGAGAACAGGTTCTCATTTATTCAAGGTTGCCTAAAAGTAAAAAGAAAATGGGCTAAAAAATTAGAATCATTTTGCAACTATTACAACGACCCATATCAGGATAACAGCTCAGCAGTGAGACTTAGGAATCTGAATGTTCACAACATTTTTCATGTAATTTTAATATATGTCTATGTGTGGGATTTATTTCACAAAATATCCTCAACTCCTTTTTCCCCTGACTTATCATCCAATTAACATCATATAATTTGACATAAGTAATTCTGTGCAATATAGCTTCATGTGAACAGTGAATTGGAAAAGTCAATTGTGTTAGTAATTCCTGGATTTTCCAATTTTGAGAAACCTATTACAAACTAAGATTCACATATTAATGTACCTGGGATAGAGGATAAGGGTGTCTTTAGTTAGGTACCTTCTTCTGTTCAGTTATGAATTATCAAAACATCTATACAGTCCCCTGAGATCCTGGCAATTGCCTAGGAATATTTTCAATCAGGCTCTGTCTTGCTATATTTTATTTTTACAGTGTTCCTATTTTATTCATTAGCTTTAGTAGGTCACAATAATTTGTTTTGCTATCCGTAGCCCGTCAGGATTTCTTCATGTACTTTGCTGATTCTGACGTGGTTTGTTTCTGTTTTACACTAGCTTATTAGCCTCCTGCACTTAAAATGTTTGTCTACATTACCCCTTAAATGTTTTCCTTTGCTCCAAAATGATACTTTTTTGAAAAGGAAATGTCTATTATTATCTTTGCCATTTGATGAAAAAGTCATTGTGATATATATATAAATTTCTCTAGTTTTACTTAGCTAGTATCTTGTTTTAAAATATAACAAGTGAATTATTGACCTGAGAAAGTCAGTGCTTAACTACAGATTTTTCCTTACTATGTATATTTAAGACAACTAAATTATTAAAGAAAACTAATATTTTTAACTTAGTGAATTAGAAAATTTTTCTTCCTGCTCTATTATTTATCAGACTACCTCAAAAGATGAAAAATAAAATAGGGCCAGAAAGATAGGGAAATTGAAAGGGAATGAGCAGTTCAGGCAGTAATAGGTAAGTGATTTTGTGAAAATAGGTTATGTTTATTATTAATATTAAAGCTGCAATTCAAACTGAATGAGTACAATTTAAAATAATTATTTGCCACAATTACATATACCTAGAAAATGTTACCATTTCCAATAATTTCAGACTGGAGGGAATTGACAGTTAACATTAAAATGAGAACAAAGTTTAATATAGGGGCACACAGCAATTTTGAATAATCGGGACCCAAATGAAATACAATAAAGTTGTTACTTCTTCCAGAGCAGTGACTTCAACTGAAATATTCCCTAGAAATGCAAGAATTTTTTTTGGCAAAAAAATAAAGATAGAACCATTGCACTCAGAATGGCTTTCCTGACTCTGAATTTAGTACCTTCTGGACTTGGAAGCAAAATAGATCCCAAGGAAGCTAAGGGCAGATTTGGGTTGGATAATGAGTCTGAAAGTAGGTAAGGTACTTATCTAAATCTCAGATTCCTCATATATAAAACAGTATTATCAATACCTAACTCAGAGTATACAAGTAGGGAGAAATGAGCTAATTCATATAAAGTCTTTATTTCAATGCATGGATAATAATAAGCAATCATTTTATGGTAGCTATCATTAATATTTCTTAATATTCCTTTCCTTTCCCTTTGCTGAGAATTTTCCTAAGTAAACAAACAAACATAAGTGTCTATTGTTTAGCTAAGCTACTCCACTGTATCACTGTCTCAGCATCCATTTTGTTTGGAGAAGCAACCTAATCTCACCAGCCACCTCACCCAAATGTGTGCTCTAGAGAACAGCCCACAGAGTCACATGCAAATGTGAGTTCCTGGAATGGCTTCTTTAACAGTCCTTGTGATAAACAGTACCCCCTACTTCACAGGGCCTTCCTTACATAAGACTACCATGAGCTTATCAAAACACCACTCTTTTTGGATTGAATTGACAAATTCAACCTTAACCTGGGAACCACAAACCATGTTCCCTACTAACCATGTGCCTTGACCTCTCCATGCGGCCCTTCAGGCAGACTGCTGCTTCATCTAAGAACTGTGAGTGATAATGTTCTCTATGCCAGTTCCTTTGGGAGTCTTTTGCTGAGTCACAGGGGCTTACTACTTTGACTCTACTTATCAATGCTAATTTAACAAAATCATACCATTAACATAAAATAAACAAAATAAAGACCCTATCCATGGATGAGCCCTCTGAGAAGCCCTATCCCTGGGATTATACTGACCACATGCCCACATTGCATGGTCAGGAAAGTCCGGACCATTTGTATTTAAGTTTATTTATTTTATATTTAAAAAGTAGTTCTCCTCTTATTAAAAAAATAGTTCCTACCCAAAATATAAGTAGCTTTTGATTGAAAATATAATTTTAAATGTCTGAGGAAAAGTATATGAATAATGATTAGAAAGAATTACATAAGTATGCCGAAATAAAATAGTTCTTTTATGAGGGCAAATGTATAGATGATTAGGACTTATATTGATTTGGTTAATTTTCTTGATGTGGTTTTCTTCTACACTGCCTAACCAAATTACAACACTGTGGCTTAAAATAATGCATTTATTATTATACAATATGGAAGGTCAAAAATCTGGGAGGTGTGATTTCCACTGGACTAAAATCAAGGTATTGGGAGGGCTGTGTGCCTTTGGAGGACCTGGGGTGACTCCCTTTACTACTCTTTCAGGTCGTTGGCTGAGTTCTGTTCCTTGCAGCTATAGAACTGAGGTTACCATTTTCTGCCCCCCAGTACACTGAAGGCTGTTTTTAGTTTCTAGAGGCTGTTTGAATTTCTTGATTTGTAGACCCCCTTCTTCCCTCTTCAAAGCTAGCAAGAGGAACGAATCCCTTGGCATCTCCTGGACCCACTTTTCTACCTCCTCTTCTATTCTTAAGGACGCATGTGATTAGACTGGGTCCATCAGGAAAATCCAGGATAAGAACAATCTGCCTGTTTTAAGGTCAAATGGGCAACCTTAATCCTATCTGCAAGTTCAAATCTGTTTTTCATATAACTCAACATGTTTCTAAATTCTGGGGGACCAGGATATGGACGTCTTTAGGGACCATTCACTGCTGCCTACAACAAGCTCTCAGAGAAAGAGAAACCAAATTTGACATGTCCAATATTGACCACAATTTCATTCATTCATCTTTCTTCCCTATCTCTAAATAGATAATATCAATCTATAAGTCGCTTTTAATTTCTCACACATTCTTCATGACTAAATTCAGTTCTACATACATTACAAATATTAACTCTTCATTATTCCTTGAGCACATTCTCTACTTTTAATCTCACAGGTCTTGCTTTAGTACAACCTCATATTCTTAACATTGTTGTTACTCCAAATTTCTACACAATTGCCAGTGTATTCAACTGAGAATGCTGTCTGTTGTCATAACATCATTTCCCTGCTTAACACTTTTCATTTATTTAAGTAGGAATCTTCATTCCTCCACCATGAGTGAGCTGTTTCTCTTTATGCTTTCACGTTTACCTCTCACAACACTTGCCATGCTGTTATAATTATCAATTGTGTTATCTGTTTCACCCAGTATTTGTAAACTCCTGGAAAGCCAAAATTATGCCTTTATCTTAAATACTTGAGTTGCTTTTTAGCATGGAAGCTAGTGTTCAATAAATATGTGCTGAGTAAATGACTAATAGTGATGAAAATGCTATCTTCCCTGTCTAGTTCTACAGATTTCTTAAGGTTCCAAAGAGGAAAGGCATGAAGACGTTATTTGTAACATGCATACTACACATTTATAGTTTCATAATTTTTAAATTTACAAAATAATATACTTATAATGAGTATCATTGATTAACAATCCATTTGATTTGACTTTCTTTATGGCACCTCTGTACTGCAATAAAAATTAAAGATTTTAGAAGCTACTTTTAGAAGCTCCAATTCATGTACATTCTGTAATAACATTAAATTTCAAATAAGGCAGGGAGGTCTGCCATGGCTAACCTACTTTCACATCTATCTGGAATCACAAGTCTTCTCCAATACTAAAGCATAGACCATGTCCTGAGAATCCTGACATGCTGACAACTCGTTTCTATTAATTTAATAGTTGAATGAACAGCAGTTTAGAAATCAATGGATACTTCCTCCCTTGTATTTTAAACAACTACTCCTCTGTAAGTGCTGGACATGGAGTTAAAATAGAATCATAGTGGTAATATACATAGTATAAGGGGCCTATCTTCTTCTCTAAGCCTTGGTCACAGCTGGGTGCTTATAACCCAACAAATCTGAGCACTCAGTAGAGAGCAAAAAATTATTATTTGAATTTATGCATGGATTTTATGAGTGTATCAATAAAATATTCAGATTAAAAGAAAGTGCTCTTGAGGACAATCCAAATGTAATGCAGTTATTTACAAAATAAATATATCAACAATAGCTTCCAATATACTATCTACTAGAAATATGAAAAACTAGAGGCCTGGTGCATGGTATTCATGCACTGGAGGGGGACAGGGCCTGCAGGAATTGGCTTGCTGTGTAAGCACTGCTCATCCCTATCAGCCCAGCAGCTGTGGACCTGCCTTCTGAGCAGCTACTCCTGCTGTGGAGGTGCACTGACCACCAGAGGGCAGTCCTGCATTGAGCATTTGCCCCCTGAGTGGTCATTTTGTTTTTTTCTGCTTTTCAGTTGCTGGGCTTTTATTATATAGGATATCAACTTTATTAGCAATGAACACATACAATTCCTAAAAGAAAACTTGACATCAGGATTAATTCATGACTTTTCTCAATTATACATAAAAGTTTTACTTTTTATAAATTCACTTATTTCTTCATACTGGGACAGCTTACTCAGGGGAATATATATTATTTTTCCCAATTAAAATATGAAAAACAGGTTTATACATGTTAGCTTTGCTTTTTTAATTTTCATTTAATAGTGTACAGTTACAATGAACTGATGAATGTATATCAGAATTAAGGTCACTATTGTCACTAAATCTGCTCTTATATTTGAAGAGGTAAACAAAACATGAAGTGGCAATATATGCTGACTGATACAAATAATAGAAAACACTTCCTAATATCATAACTTCAGTTCACTGTGAACATATTTAAAATATGCAGAGTGTAAAGTTCAGTACAGTAGGAAAATAACACACCTCCTGTGAACATAGCAACTTAAAGATATAGCTATATAACTCCCATATCATTACTTTAGAAATAAGAGGAAATGTTTAAGAAGTATATTGCTAAATAGATAACATAAGTCTAAAATAACAATTTTTGAAAGAACACTTCTTTTTAAGGTCAAATAGGTGGTACTAGCTTTAAGTTCAGATAAAAGCTAGAATGTAATGGAAACAGAAGAAGTAAATTTTTATATCAAAAAGGCTTATATCTCCTCTACCAAAATTTTGCTCTTAATTTAAGAGAAAAATATATCTTTTTTTTTATATTTTGTAAACTTATGAATGTATTTTCTTCTGAATAACAGTATAGTTCTTACTTCTAAAATACTATTATCAAAACAAATGTTTACATTTTAAAATGTTGTTAGCTAAAATGTGCTGTCAAATATTAACTAGAATTCTAATATTTAACTTTAAAATATTTATAGCAGTTTATTTACATAATGACTATTAAATAATGATGGAAATCCCTTTTGTTTTAATGTGATAGATATATTTTGGGGGAAAAAACAAATGTTTATGAAATATTTTTTTAACAAAATGGGAGACTAGGAGACTTACTTTTAAACATTTTATTTTCTAGAGTTTTTAGTTTATAATTGCCTTACATACCAAAAACGGAATAAAATGAAATAAATCCTATGCCTTTAAATCTTATTTGGTTCCATAAATTAATTTGATTTGTGTTGTTAATTTTAAGCTGTGGCCATGTTCTAGTGAATCATTTACTGTGCACTTGAGAAAAAATTTTAAACAGATGTTATAGATTCTATTATTATATCTAAATAAAAATTAATCTTTATCAAATGTTTGTATAAAAAAGAAAAAGAGGATAAAAGAAACAAAGGCTCTTAAAGTCATTCTAATTAAATTAGCATGTAACTACAAATCCCCAACCACAGATAAGTAACTAATTAGACAGTCAAGATTAATAAAAATTTCTCTTGTGTGAGATTAATTATAAAGGATGAGTGGCCATCAAAGATTTTAAGCTATTCTGAATTTTAATATCTCTGAACCTAGTTCTAACTAATGGAAAATAATTCAAACCATTCGTAAACTATTTTACATTTTTAGAATTTTATGTTTCTGAAGGCATTCCTCAAAGTAAAAATTAGGTATTTTACTCAGAGTCTCAAATTGTCATTGATCAGTAAAGACAAGACATGAATTTGGATTGTGTGGGGTTTTTTTTGAAAGAAAACAATTATGACTATTAATGAGAATATTCATATAGAACTGATAAAATAAGACAAGAACTAAATATCCAACATGTACATAGAGTTCTGTTTATTTAATAACTAGTGGCCCGGTGCATGAAATTCATGCACATTAAAAGGGAATTAAATTAAAGGAAATATTTTAATATTGCTATTTGCCCTTTCTCCATATTAGAAGTGTCAGAGATGAAAGAAAATTAATAAAATGTATATGAAAATATCCATTATTGTCAGAGTCTGGGGCATGCCATGCATGGGACCCAGAGTCAAGTCTCTGCCCACCCATGTCCACCTTAAAATCGCACAAGACCTAGACTCAGCCAGCCCCACTCCCATGAAGTCCCACAGGGCAGGGGGCATAGCCTCAGGTCCCCCAGGCTGGCACTGGGGGGGGGGGTGCAGCCTCAGGTCCCCTAGCACAGCCTTAAGTCCCCTGGCCAGGTGCCAGGTCAGGGGGTACAGCCTCAGGTCCCCTGGCCCAGCCTCATGTCCCTCAGCCCTGGCACCAGGGCAGGGGGTGCAGCCTTAGGACCTCCAGCTTGGCCTCAGGTCCCCCAGTGCTGAGGAGGGGGATGTGGCCTCAGGTGTTCTGTCAAGACCCTCCAGGCAGGGGGTGTAGCTTCAGGTCCGCTTGACTGGTGCAGGAGCAAAGGGCACAGCATCAGGTCCACTGGCCTGGCCTCAGGTCCCCGTCCTGATGCCAGGGGACCTGGTACTGCTGCAATGCCCCTGACACTGATGCCCATGTTCTGATGACACTGCCACCTGTGCCCGCAATGTGGTGATGACACTGCCACCCACACTGTGGCAACACCGCTGCCCCCACCCCACGTGCACCTTTGCCCCGTCCCCCCTGCCCAAGTGCACCTCGGCCCCGCCCCCACCACGTCCCCCCTCGGCCTCCTGCCCGCCTTGCATGCACCTTGGCTCTGCCCCCCCCCCCCACCTTGTGCCTCTCAGCCCTGCCCCCGACTCCTGATTGGCTGGTAGTGTAGCGATGGTATGGTCAAATTTGCATATTACTCTTTTCTTAGATAGGATTGCATCTAATAATTGTTGTTTCAGTTCCCAGGCTAAAGTACATTATCACCTAGAGATTCATTCAAAGACTCTCAACAGAAGCCAGAAATAACAGTGTCTCAAAAAAATGGAAGCCTAAATCAACCTCATGTAAAATGAGTTCTGAGAAAGGCATTCCAGGGTAAGTTTAACACCTTTACTGTGTCAGTAAAATCCAAGAACCTTTTATTTTTCTACTTTACTTTCCTTAGCATTTGTTTTCTACCTTCAAGGAAAAGCCAGTAACATGATAAAAACAACTCTGGGAAGACATTTTCTTACTCTTTTTACCAGTAAGAAAAAGGCTTCCAACATAGTAAATTTTAGTCAAGTACATTTTTTAAATTTTTCTTTAATTTAAAAAAAATGTTAAGGATAATGGAATTTCTTTATGGCTGAAACTACACAGACTGTGGAATAAATCATTTAGACTTAGGATAAACGTTTTTGCTAATAAGTGTATCTGCAATTGAATTTGAGTATGAATCTGGCTATGCATCAGGCACATTTCTCTACAGAAGTATCCCTTGGGGAGGTAATTACACTATTGCAATAATAAATTCTATATAAGGAAAGTCAAAGGGACTGTTCAATATAAGAGGATCATGTGAGAGGTTAGTGTGCCTCCTACATTAGTTCCTACTTAGGACTGAGCTCAGTCCTTTTGCAAAACTCAACACAGCTCCACTCCTTCAGCTCCTTGAAAACTTCTTTCTTCTCATGGTCTGTTACCTTCACAGTTTTTACATCTAACATGGTGGCTGCTTTTCCTCAGCTTATTTACTTCTAATAGCTGTTAAGTGAAGTGGAGACTTAATTACTTTTGATTAAACTGTGGCCTTCTCCTTAAAGGACTAGTGTTAGGAATCAAAACAGTCTAGGGATAAGGTTTGGATGACTAGCACAGAAGAGGATGCTGAGATGGAGATTGGGGTATAAGATGTTAATCAAATATCAGTGCCTGTGAGGTGAAGGCATTGGGATTGAAAAAGAGAAAACAGTGATAGAAACCCAACATGGCCTTGGGAAACCTAGTGGGGAGCTCTGGGGCAAGAACTGTTCATCAGGCCAAAATGTCTGTTCTTTCTACCTCTGCTTTACAGAGTCGCTGGTTCCCAGATTCTTTGGAAAAGTTTATTAGAAAGGCAAGTCTCCTTATCTCAGGCAGACTCTAAAAGAGCTAAGAAATGGAAGCTACCTTCTGACTCCATAATTCATAGCTAGGCAGAATAGTCGCTTAAAAGGGGATCATGGAAGTGCATCTTCAGTCTATCAAAATCCATCCCGAAGTAATCCTTCAGGATTCTGGCGAGCATTTCTTCCTAAGAAGAAATTAGGCAGGAGAGAAGGAACTGGTGGGACTGTTAAATCCGGGACGCCCGCCGCTCTCACAAAGGCACCAAGAGACGTTCTCATGCAAACAGCAAAGGGTTTATTCACCAAGCATGCTGGGGCTCACAACATACCCTGAAGTCAGAGTAGAGGCTGAGAGCCCCGAACCAAAGTACAGCAGGGTATTTATACAGAGTCACAAACAAAAGACCTTATCTATGGGGGGTGGGAGTCGGGACATTCAGGGGTTTTCAGTTATACAGAGTTTCGGCTTCCTGGCATTGCGGAAACATGTTGGCCATCTGGTGGCCGTCTGGCCTGCTACCCCCCCCCCCCTTCAGGCGTGACCCCTTATGACCTAAAGTAGAGTTGTAACAACAGGATTTATGACCTAAAGTAGAGTTGTAACAACATGAAGCCCTGGATGTCACAAAGGGAATATTTACAGTTTGTTTTCCCAGGACCATGGTTTGGCAATTTCCCAAGACCCTTGACCCAGCTGGGTGGAATGACCTGTTTTTCACCTCCTTGTTAGTGCTCTGGGGCATTTCACCCTGCTGTGATAGCAGGACGTGGGTCTTACTGATCTATTCTGGCTGGTGCCTGCCAGATTCGGTGCCTCCTTACACTTTCAGGGCGCAGTTTACCGGTCACTGCTTCCAACTCTGCTGCCTTACAGGACCACATGAGGCTTTTGGTGGCAGCATAATCATATAACCACTGCCACTGTAGTTGGTATTAAGCTGCAATTGATACTACATCGCTCCTCAACTATCCATTCTCTATTCCCCTTACTCTCAACTCAAGTATCATCTTTGCTGGACTCAGTAGCTTTATCCTACTGGTGTGACAGTCTCATTCTTGAGGAACCTGACTCCTTGCGTGTCATGACCTTTTCAGACCAGTTCTACTTGACCTGCACATTCATAGCCACAATTGGGCAGGAGAGTACAGAGAGGCAACAAACTGGCTCAGCTGGGCTCCTCACATATTCCTCTCTTCCTCTTATTAGAATATCTCTACCTCAGTTGTTATCTTGACTGAGATGCCTCATGACATTTTAGCCTTTCCAGTGGGAAAAGTTGTGTTCATCCTGGCCCAGGTCCATTAAGAAGATATTGTATGGACCATGGACATGAAGAGCAGAATTTAACATTTTTAAGAATGAGGACAAAAAGATGAGGGAGAAAAGGAGAGAGGAAGATATTTATCTTTACAAATATTTATCTTTACAGATTCAAATACCATCACAGTGGGGCTATGGAATGAAATAACTATTAAGCACAAGACAGAGCAACTCTTTAGGATATTGATCAGTTATATTTTTAGAGGGAACAATCAAAAGGGGTTTACATAAAATAGAAAGTTGATGGTGGCAAGAAACATGCCACTAGGTTGAGAAGACTTATTATAAGATTCCTTCACATGGAATCTTTAGAAAAATTCATGCACAGACCATATTTTTAGATGATAGCTTGCATGCATCTTAACTTAAGCTTTCAGACTGTAGTCCTCACAGCATCTAACTTAGCCATGTTACTTATCAATATCTGTTTCTTGAATAGGAATAAACAGAAGGCATTCTTGAATGAATTCCCTCCTTCAGATTTCATTTACTTAGAATTTTCCTGTAGTAAAGGTAATATATTTAGATGGTAGCAAGTGAACATTTCTGAGCAATAATTGCCAAAGTCAAAACAGTCACAATGGCAGTCCACACTGTTGGAGAGCCCCTCTTCTCTCTCTATGGAATTGGGTTGTGACTCCATTGAGAAGTGTGTTCTCTTTTGGTAGCAAATTTATCTAGGAAAAATCCTGATGGCTGAAAATTCCTATTTTAAGAAACTTGGACAATATTGTATAATTCCTAAAAGTTACTTTGGATTCATTCTTTCTAATATGCATGACCCGAAAAGCAATTAATTTCACCCTGAACTGTTGCTGTACCCATACACCTGAGTCTAATGCACCTCTGCTCCTTCATCCCGAATCCCTTGTCTCACATTTCCACTAGCTACAATCCTCTGAATCTCAACCGCGGCCTGGGCAGTCAACCTAGTCATTTCTCCTTGGATTAGGCACTACTGAGCCATGTCCACTCAAGAGCCTGCTGGTAATTCTCAGCTTGCTTCTCTCGGCATCATTGAGCAAAGCTGTTCTTACAGGTTGGACTAACTTATCCACCTTAAAGCATGAGGCTTTGGGTGGCAGGATAATCACATTTCTTACTCTTTTGAGCTTATCACCTGATCTTGGGCAGCCTTCACTTTCATTCCAATTTCAGGTTTAAAACCTCATATGTTACTTTACTATAAACTGCTGTATACTCTACCATAGTGACTCTATCCCTGTTCTTAAACTTCAAATTAGATATCAAACTACTTTAAAGGAAACTTTGTGTAAGGTAAAAATGTGGTAAGTACAAGTTGCATAATAGTAAAGACTAAGAAGTTAATCTAATAATTTTTAACATAAATTTCTAAAGTTCAGCCTTTTATTTCCCTGCTATACTAACCTGCATTGTTTCTGAAAAACTAACTTAAGGAGTCATCTCCTGCTATAAGACCATATTAATTTCCTTCATCTGAGAGAAAAATTGGGTAAACATTATAATTTGCCTGTTGAAAATTTGCATGTTGGTGGAAGGAATATTGGACTCTAAAGTAGGAAATCTGAATTCCAGTCTTAAGTCTGACTTTAACTGGATATGGCACATTATTATATATTTTTGGACTCCAAGTTTCTTATCTATTAAATGAGAATATTTAACAACATTATTTCAAAAGTCTTTGCTGAATCTAAAATTATAGATTCCATTCTCTGGAACATTCCTATATCAGATCATTAATACTTGATGATTTTTATTGGGCAATGATTCCTGCTAAGTAAATATTTGCATAACAGTAGGAAGATGAGATTCTGTGAATTCCCCCGCCCCCAATGCAAAGGGAATTACTTTTATAATTGGATATATGCTTTTTATGCTTTTACAAATAAAACATTAAAAACTTTAATTTTGAACTGTACTATTTTCTTTGTATAAGGTAAATAAATTAAATATGAATCTTTTATAAGTTTATATTCAGGTTTCTTTCAAACTTCCTTAAATCTACTCTCTAATCACTGGATAAAACTGATAGATAAATCTGTTTGATGAAACAGTATGCACAGGAGACTATTCCCATATGATGGCTACTTTTGAGGCAAAACCTAAGTGATAAGATAGATCTGAACAACATGTCACCACCAATTTAAAAGTGTTGAAAGTCAGTGTACCTCTTTTCTATAGAGATCTGATAAAAAATGCTCTATCTCAAAAATAATCATGATGATAACTTAAACTAATTATTACTAATACATGAAGAAAATATATTGTCATTCAATCTACTTGGGACATAAGATATTTTAAAGTAATTATTGAAAACTACCAAATTAAGTTATTGAGTTTTAAAAGGGACCAATAGTAGTTCCGATATATGTTAAATATTTTTATGATTTCACAATAACATGTCCATACTGATACTTATTATACACCTAGCACTAGTCTAGTTGTCATGGAAGCATAACATATTATTAGAGATTATACTCCCATCATCCATTTTACAGTTTAAAAGAGCACATTATCTTTATATTGTGCATTTTAATATTATCTTCTGATAAGCTATACTTTTTAGACCCTATTTACATTTTATATTATATTTTATATTTGTTTTATAATATCAACAAGGTAAAACAACATGTATGTAATATTTTTATAGATTTCCTGAATATGCAGTGTTGACTATGAAATATTGTCAAATAAGGATCTAGCTAATTTTTTTAATCTATTCAGTAGGAAAAGTTTTATTTAAAGATAGAGTCAAGGGCTTTAGTGAAGTGCATCCATTTTAACCTGCTGAGTTTGACACATCTTGTAAGATGACATTGTATAATTGCTGATGAAATCAAGCATGAGGTGTTATATTGATAGTGCATAAAGCTTATGATCACTAAAGAGAAATGGTTTACTGAAAATGCATGTAGGAAAACCCTTCTTAAAATTAATACTGCTTTTCTTCTATTTAAATCAGTCATCCATGTTTATAACTATGCTAGCAAGGAAAACCCAAGGACTGATAAACTATAAAGGTATTTTTCACCTTAGCCTTACATGCTCAACACTGGTAAATAGCTTTATTAAAAAACACAATATACATACACATATGTGCACACACAGATTTTTGGTTTTACATTTTCAATGTTTATTTAACATCTTTTTATTAAATCAAAATACAGTTCTCTCAAATTTACTCTGTATACGAAATATTTTTAATACCCCCCTCAAAATATAATTTGGAGAGAAATTAATATTAGATTTTTAAAAAATGAAACTGTAGCTTAACATGGATACACACACACACACTAGAGATCCGGTGCATGAAATTCATGCATGGGGGATGGGGTGGGAGGGGTGTCCCTCAGCCCAGCCTGCACCCTCTCCAATCTGGGACCCCCTAGAAGCATGTATGACTGCCTGTTTAGGCCCGATCCTAGTAGGATCGGGCCTAAATGGGCAGTTGGACATCCTTCTCACAATCCAGGACTGCTAGCTCCAAACTGCTCACCTGCCTGCCGCCCTGATTACCCCTACTGCTTCTGCCTACCAGCCAGATCACCCCTAACCACTGCCCTGCCAGCCTAATTGATGTCTAACTGCTCCCCTGCCAGCCAGTTTGCCCCCAACTTCCCTCCTCTGCTGGTCTGGTCACCCCTAACTGTCCTTCCCTGCAGACTTGATTGCCACTAACTGCCCTCCCTTTCAGGCCTGGTCCCTCCCAACTGCCCTCCCCTGCTAGCCCGATGGCCCAAAACTGCCCACCCTTACAGGCCTGAAACCTCCCACTGTCATCCCCTGCTAGACATCTTGTGGTGACCATCTTGTGTCCACATGGGGTCAGGATCTTTGACCACATGGGGGCAGCCCTCTTGTGTGTTGGAGTGATGGTCAAGCTGTGTATTACATTATATAGGGTACATGGGTGGGGACTGGCTGGTTTGCCCTAAAGGGTGTCCCAGATCAGGGTGGGGGTTCTCCTGGGGGGTGGGGTGGCTTTGGTGAGGGGCCTATGGTGGTTTGCAGGCTGGCCATGACCCCAAGTGACCCAAGCAGAGGCCCTGGGATCTGGGATTAATTTATGTTCTACAATTGAAACTTTATAGCCTGGAGCGGAGCCAAGCCTTCTCCTCACATCGTGACGACAGCCATTTCTGTTTGAAACTTTGTAGCCTGGAGTGAAGGCCTAGGCTAGGGCTGCAGAAGTTTGATTTTCTCCATAGCCCGGGCAACCCTAGCCTCTGCTCTCTCCAGCTCAGTGGCTGCCCCCATTTCTGTTGGGATTATGTATCTTCTATAATTGAAACTTTGTAGCTTTGAGTTGAGGCGTATGCTGGCAATGGCAGGTGGAAAGCTTGGCTTCCTCCTTTGCTGGGGAAACCCAACCCTCCCTCCTGCTCTCAGTGGCAGAAGCCATTTTGGTTAGGGTTTATTTGCATAATTTGCTCCTGATTGGCTAGTGGGCATGGGTGAGGGTGTGGTTTGATTAGAGGTATGGTCAATTTGCATACCTTTTATCAGATAGGATATGTGTGTGTGTGTGTACATACACACACACACACATACATAAATATTAATATATATATATAAATATACATTTATATTTATGTGTGTGTGTGTGTGTGTGTGTGTGTGTGTGCGTGTGTGTGTGTGTATTTAAATTTATTTCAGAAAGGAAGGGAGTGGGAGAGAGAGATGAAAATATCAATCATGAGAGAGAATCACTGATTGGCTGCCTCCTGGATGCCCCACACTAAGGATTGATCCAGGAATGGAACTGTGACTTCCTGGTTCATAGGTCAATGCTCAACCACTGAGCCACTGGCCAGGCTTTACTTTGTAATTGATATAATATTTCACAGACCTCCAGGATTTAGAAATAACTTTTTAGCTGTTAGTACACAGAATAATTCTATAAAACAGGACATATTATTGTATTCTGCTAAGAAAAATATGCTAACAGAGCTCTAAGGCCCTCTTAGTGAATGTCCTAAAAGTTTAATGTGTTATAAACCTTACTATGTACAAAGAAATTGATCCATTTAAAAACAGGAATATAATGGTGAATTCTATATGTAGGTTTACTTTTAATTCTACTTGTTAAGCTTATAATGCCACAGTTCCCTTAAGATCAGCAGTAAAAAAATGTTTAATTTAGCTCTTCCAAACACATAGGGAATGACATCTAAGAAAACAGCTTTAAAAATTGTCAACAACTTTTATACTTAGCAACTACTTTGTAAACTTTCAACAGCTACAACTTGTTATTAAGGGTTTAGGTGGAAATAATGGAAGATGAATCAGAGTACTTAACATTTTCATAATTTTGAAATGTACTAATTTGTATCTAATTTCAAACTTACTGTTGGGAAAATAATTATTGCATGGATCTATATTCTATATGTGCATGAGTTTCAATAAAAATATTTAACAATAATGTGCTTCCTAGGTGAGTTCTGTTTTTTTTTACTTAATATGAATATTAAATTCTAAGCTTCTATACTTTGTGTGATCCACTGCCAATATTTATCACATGTTGGAGGAGAAACCAGTCCAAATTACCACGCCAACATACACTCAATTTGATTAGAATCATAATGTTGTTTATGCTCAGAGTCCTTTTCTAGCCATCTTATTCCACTATTGAAAGCAGGTCATTATTTCTCCTCATCTACAGTGGGGAATCTGATTGCTTTTCCTTTCCTGTCATTTTCAAACACCAATACCATTTCATATTTTAACCAATCCTCAATCTGATCTCTTTGTTTTCTCCAAGTCTTATTTATTCTGCAATTATTGAACACAAATTAAATCAGTATATATTTTTCACAGCTCTGCATTTAGACATACTTTCACGCTACAATTAACCATGTTTCCCAGGTGATTTGACTAAGCCGGGAGATGAGAAAAATTAGGCAAGCAACTGGGATTCTGCCACACCTGACAAATTTTATTAATGATTAAGATTATCATCTCAGTTTATTAAAGAGTAACCACTTATCTGCAGCTGCACAGCAACCAATGGCGAAGCTAAAAGGATTTCCACATCTATTAAACATCCTCATTCTATCTGCTTAAAAGGGAAAGATATTTTAAGTGAGAATTATGTCTTCTTTTAATTTCCAATAAAAGGAAGGTTAGCGATTGAATGCTTTAACAACTTTTCATCTCTGTTTTCTCTATTTGTAATAAAAATAAATGCCTTTGTTACATGAAACAAGTTCAGGTTTCAGGGCAAACCACTATTCTTTGTAAAAACATCAAGATTACTGTTGTTATCTTAGTTTGTCTTTTTCTAGCATCCATTATGCTTTTTAAATTACTATTATTGTAATTTCCATAGCTTGATATGGGTTCTAGTTAGATGCACATGGGTCTTTTCTTTCTAATTGATATAATTGTATTCTGATCAATATTGTATTTCATAGAATCTATAAATTCACTCTGTTTTAGTCCTTTTATTTAGAAGAATTGTTTAATTTTTTGTATATAAGTGTGTAGTTTTATACATGATTATATCATCACATATAAATTGTTTATTTAAGTGGTACATATGCATATCTAGGTACAATATTTAGCTATGTTAGATATTTACATCGTCAATATTGCTAGATGGGTGAAAGGAAAAGATTATATCATTTATGAATATATTATATATTTTGGAATACTTGTCTCTAAGCAACCTTCACACTGTACCCAAAATTGACATTCTAAAATACAATTGTGATTGCATAACATTTTTAGATTTAAAAGTGTTTATTTTTTTCATTGTCTATAAATCTGACAAATGATTTCTTTTATCTTCTAACCCCAAACTAAATGTCTAATATAATCACTTTCTCTACACAAATCCTGAGTTGGCACTCAAGCATACCAGGCTTTGTAATAATAATTTGTCTTTGAAAAAATTAATACTTATGACATATTGCCCTTTTCTTCTACTTTATCTGTTAAATTCTTGCTTCCCCTTTAAAATGTGACTTCCTTATCATCCCTTCTATAAAAACTTCCCAAATACCTATAAGCATATTTCATTATTCATTCCTCTACAACACCTATTAATTCTTTCTACTATTATAGAACATCCTGCATTGTGTTGTGTAATTCATGTGTATTTCCCCTCTTATTATTGTAGAAAAGGTCTTATTCATAATAGCTGTGCAATACATAGTTTAAGATCTAGTGTTCTATGGTCAAGCAAACTTGGGTTAAAATCTTAGAATATGTAGATTTCTGTTAAATGTCAGATGAATGAATGAATGAATGATTAAATTGAACTGAGAACTGTCCCACGTATGTCTTATTCTTTATGTTAACAAATTGCTCCCATTTCATAGGACCAATGCATTCTTTGAAGATCTTATTCTCTTTTATTAAAAAAAAAAAAAACTAATCTTGTTTCGTGTATTGAGGTAAAAAATAAACTTAGGAAGATATTATGCAAATGTTATTTTTACACTCTGGTAAAATATTGTTAAATGAGTGGGCTCATGTATACAATGTATGGTCACTTACACTTCCTCATCCGTCTCTGACCTCCAGGGGCATATCCCTGCTATCTGGTATGCTAATATTTAGCCATGCCTTTTAACGATCTTATGACATCACTAAAATTATTATTGTGCATCATCTAATTATGTCATTAGCACATAGAAATTATGTGATTACAGCTATTTACATTAAACAAGCAATTAGATCAAATTATGCTAATAGTCCAAATGCAAGATAATGAACTAAAATTAATTTTAAAAGCAGAAAAATTAACTCAGATAAACTACATTCAAATAGCATTACATATTTAGAAAAAAGCAAGTAAGCCCTAGCTGATTGGCTCAATGGATAGTGCGTAGGCTTGTGGACTGAAGGATCTCAGGTTTGATTCCAGTCAAGGGCACTTGCCCAGGTTGCAGGCTTAATCCCTAGTATGTGGCGTACAGGAAGCAGCTGATCAATGATTCTCTGTCATCATTGATGTTTCTATTTGTTCCTTCCTCTCTGAGATTAATAAAAATATATATTTTTTAAAAGAAATAAGCAAGTAAATATTCCTATTCTTATCTGTACTAGTTCAAGCTCTAATCAACATGACTTCCTGCTTCCCTCTTCAATCCAAACTCCAAGTGTAGCAGTTACCCATTAAAATTACAGATCCAGTCAGTAGGGGCAAAAAAAGGGACATATGGAATACTTTCAATAATAAATATATTTTTAAAAAATATAAAATTAAAACGAGAGGTTAAAGACCTGCCACAAAATTACAGGTCCAACACATTATTTCTCTGTTTAAAAACGTTCATTTATCCTGGCCAGTGTCGCCCAGTGGTTGAGCTTCAACCCATAAACCAAGAGGTCCTGGTTGGATTCCCAGGCAGGTCAAATGTCTGGGTTGCTCAACCCTGGTGGAGGGCTTATAAGAGGGAGCCAATTGATGTCTCTCTCTCTCATCCTTGTTTCTATCTCTATTCCCTCTCCCTCTCTCTCTCTAAAAAAATTTAATTAATTAATTTAAAAATGTTAGAAACAGGAAACATTTTCTTGTTAGAAACAATTCATATTTCTACTCCTTAAAAGTAGGATTGACCTTAGCTTTCAGTGAGTTCTCTGAGTCTTTCTAGTGAATTACAGAAATTTCTATTTGTTTTATCTAAAGAATAGCTTTTGCTAACGCTCATGTAGTTTTCATAATACTGCATGGGGCTCTATGTTAATGGGGCATTTCTCTTCATCAAGCTGAGAAGCTATGAAATGTTTTCACACTGTGCACAAAGACAAGGATTTATAGAATATGCCTGGCTATATATATATATATTTTTATCTATATATAAATTAATATAGTAATAGAAAAGTTGATGATCTACTTAGTGTAGATCATCTTGCTCACAAGGATTTAGATAAGGTATTGAAAAAATATTCATATACTATTAAGTTTGAAAAGGTATTCTAATTACATGGATTTCCTTACTTCTTCACCACCCCAAAGAAGGAAAACTATAAATAAATAAATTCACTATTATGAATTTGAATCTTGAATTCTACACAGATTTTAGTGTAGATATTGATTTTAAATATCTTCCCAATGGATTTTATCTACACAAGGCAAAACATGTTAGCAGGAAAATAGGAGACAGTCTATCTACAAATTTCATTGTCTCATGATAAAAAAAAGACACATAGGTCTGACAGATATACAGTTTTAGACAATGCAACTAATTCAGCTGTGTAGTAATTACCAGCATATGTATTACCTTTGTTTCACTTCATTTTTACTTGCTGAATAAATTTATTTTACCATATCTTTAACTTACCTCGTTCCTTATAGCCACATAAGAAATGAGAGAGAGAGCACTATCTAAGACACACAAAGCAGCATCATTTCAAATGCTGGCCCTTTTGTATCTGATCCGGAGGATTTCATGAAGTATCTCTGTTAAGAGTTGGGTAGGGGTGCAGTGTGCGTGTGTGTGTGGTGGTGGGGGGCGGGGGGGCTCGTGTCTATAGATCACCATATTACATTTCTTTAGTTTCCTATAGCAGGAGAAGTGAAATAAAGTTAGACTTTTTATGCATAACTTAAGTCTGTTTCTTATGAAACAATCATAACACAAAGGCAAATTATATTTTGGATGTACAAAGATAGCAAACAGACAGTAGGTTTTTAAATAGCATCCATTTTGTTCAATTTCTACACTGTATCTTAAACTGAGGCAATGAGGTCACAGGCTTTGATAGTCAGTTAAGCCAGGAATGCATGTTGTGGTCAAATGATTCACTCATCATCATTAGAGTACATATGCAGGGAATTTGGTCATTGTGTTCCCAGCTGGCAGCCTTTACTAACATCTGGGTTATTAGCATCAGAATCAGCAATTTAGAGAATTGTTCCTTCTAACACATCCAGCTAATCCTGGACCCAAATTAGTTGTCTTCCACACCCTCCTGCAGTAAAATCTAGCAGTCAAGCGGATAACCCTTGTATAGAATTCTTTGATTTAAATGTAAGCATATAGTAGAATGAGATATTCCAGAAGAACCCATGCCTGGCTTTCCATCCGTAGACAACATTAAGTATCATGTTCTTAGAAAATGGAAATCAAGACACCGATGTTCACTTAAGGATTTCAATGACGATTCTGAGATTCTGACTGCTGCTTAACAAATGCTAGTTCAAAGAGGGAATTTTTCTCATATTTGAAATAAATAACCACAAGGTTCCTTACTGTAAACATGTGGACAGTTTAGGAAATCTTTGCTTCTGTGGAATATACACTCATGGCTGCTTTGAAAAGCAACTCTGCTACTGTTTGAGATTCTTGATCCTGAAGAGGGATACAGCCTTTATGATATTTAAGGAAATTTTTACCATGTAGTGAAAGGGGCCTAAAGCCATTTTTAATGATATATGAGTTATCTTTATGTATTTACAAACCATTAGGTAGTTTAATGCCAGAATACTTAAAAATTAGATTTCTTCCTGGCTGGCTGGCTCAGTGGTTGAGCGTGGACCTTTGAACCGGAGGCTGCAGTTGGATTCCCTGTCCAGGCTCATGCCCGGGTTTTGAACTTGATCCCGGGAGCATACAGTAGGCAGCTGATGAATGATTTTCATCACTGATGTTTCTGTTTCTCCCTCTCTCTTCCTCTCTGAAATCAATACAAAAATATATTTTAAAAAATAAAATAAATAAAAATTAAATTTCTTTTTTTGTTCATCAGTTTATTTTGTTCACTAGATTCCACATATAAGTACAATCAATAAAGCATATTAAAACTAAGGTACATATACTTTCAATTGGTAATTTTAAAATAAGTTTATTTTATAAAAAAAATAAGGAACAATGTCCCTAAATTTCTTTTCTACAATGCTGTTCATTGCAGTAGGAGAAACTGAAAAGCACCTAAATGCTCCACAAAATAAAATTAGTTAAATAAATTACAGTATACTATTCACATCATGTAATTTATGATAGTCATTAGAAAATCATTCCAAGTGAATATTTGTTTATATAGAAATACAATCAAGAAAAATTCTTAAGAATGTAAAGTATTAAACACTAACCACAGCATAATTGTGTATATTCTCATGACTGTGTTGTATAACATGTATATATGTCTGCACACATATATGTGTTATGTGTGTATCTATGTGTATATATGTATGTATGTGTATACCTATGTATACATTTTTTTCACTAAAGAAAATGATATTCACCGCTGAAACTGGTTTGGCTCAGTGGATAGTGCATCAGCCTCTGGACTGAAAGGTCCCAGGTTCGATTCCGGTCAAGTCCATGTACCTTCGTTGCAGGCCCATCACATGATGGTGGGGGGTATGCAGGAGGAGAGCTGATCAACGTTTCTCTCTCATTGATGTTTCTAGCTTTCTATCCCTCTCTCTTCCTCTCTGTAATAAATGAATAAAATATATAAAAAATGGTATTCACCAACATTTTAGCAATAATTATCCTTGAGTGGTAGAATCATAAATGTTTAATTCAATCATTTAGCTTAAAAAATTTCTCTAGTGGAATTAAGTTCTGATATCAAAACAGATAAAATCATTTAATTTTTCTTACAGCTATGTTGTGGTTCTTTTAGGCAGAATTAAATACTCTTTCTTCCATACTCCATACACACTTCATTCCTTTATCATGTCCATATAAATGTGTGTTTCCTTGACTGATTCCACCACCATAACTGAGCCTCTGAAGAGCAAGAGCCATAATAAAATTGTTTGTATTCCCTGGTATTAGCACAGTGCCAGATTCAGAATGTCACTGATCATATTTTTTACAATAAATGAATGAATAAATCATCGGTCAAAGTTTGACCAAATGCCTAAAAAGGGAACTGAATTGTTCTAATTAAGTCTGATTTATATATATATCAACAACTACTTAATGTTAAACTAAATGCCGGAGGTATTTAATGCATTTCTACCTTTTAAATTAAAATAGCTCATCCAGAACCCTACACTGTGAGCCTTCTTGTAGTGCCGATTGAGATAATTCTTTGAAAGGCATGAGGCCAGTAACTGACACAGAGGCTCTTAAATTCAGATCATGTTTCTAAATGATAACTAAAGCTGCAAGTGAATCTGTTAGGTGGCAATTATATTCAGGAAGGAGAACTGAAGCTAAACATTAATTTATTTATTTGTAGTAGTCTAAATAAAGAATATTGAATATTGTAATTTCAAATATAATTACATTTTATTCTAGCATCATAAGACAAACCACAAAACATTTGTCTATGTTTAAAATGATAATATGCCACATTAGATATCAATAATTATAGTTGCTTATACATACTGAAAACTGAATTAAATACTTTTCTATTTTTTTTAATGTCTAATGCTGCCAAATATAATAATAATTATAGCAAATATCTGTTCCCTTTACCAATTGGTTTCACCAAGATTATTGGTAGCTAATTTACATATATGATCATTTTAATAACTATATGGATAATTACAATATCAAATAATTTACAGATAAGTAAACTGTGATATATAAGAAGCTTAATCCCTCTAGAGTCATAACAACTAATATTTTATAAAACCAAGGCTGTCTGATGTCAAAATCTGCACTTTTCAATGCAATGCCAACATGAGAAAATTATCATAAACAGAAAATAATTCCACTTTACTGGAAATATTTAAGCTTGTGTGTTACATGTTAACTAGCAATTTTTACATACTTAGAAATTAATTCTGTATACTTAAAAAGTATTTATGTGTTGAAATAATTTCTAGACCTCTATACTTCTAGAAGATAATAAGGATAAAGTGATGTCTGAAAGGTGTTTTTTTTTTCTCGTGGCAAAGCAAGATATAAAATATGAAAAGTGTCATATTAAAATACTTATTTCAATACTAAAACCATAGGTAAGTGTTCAAGTAGATATTTTGTTTTGAATATCAAATACAATGCATACTGTATATCTATATCTATACCTATATCTATATCTATATCTATATCATCTATATCTATATCTATATCATCTATCTATAAATATATACATATATATCTATAAATATATCTATATATATAAAATTTTAGAAAATTTTAAAGCTCCTGTACTATTTTATTCAGAGAATTTTGGCCCACCACACATTTTCTCTGGCAAAGAAAGACAATAACTATCACCAGATGTTTATAAAATGAGATAAAACGCACCTGGGAAGAAGAGTCTAAGATACAAAGCTAAGATCAAAGACACTATTATTACTTCACTCAAAAAGCAAAATAATCTGTAACCAAGTAATTTTCACATCTTAAAAAAGATGGAAAAAATTACAGGAACTAAAAATGGAACTATATTCATAGTACCCAATGATAGAACCTTAATATTTTTCATACTCAGCATCAAATAATAGAGTTTTAAAAAAGTCCCAGCTGCTTTCTTTGTTAGGTTGTGAGAAATATAATAGTCATCCTTGCCTAAAAACTTGAAAAATAAGCCATGTATTTGTTAGTAACACTTTTACTTTATCTTTATGTTGAAGGTATTACAGACATCCCCCACTTTTCTCCCATTGTTTCTGCCCCAACCCAGACCTTCACCACACAATTGTCTGGTTCATAGATTATGCACAGCTATAATAATAAAAGCGTAATATGGTTCCTGCCCCAACCGAGACCTTTGCCATACTATTGTTTGTGTGCATAGAGTATGCATAGCTATAATAATAAAAGCATAATATGCTAATTAGACCAGACAACCAAACAACCTTCTAGATGTCTTTCCGGATATCCTTCCAGATGACCTTCCAGACAAAAGCCAGGGCTGTGAGGGCCAAAGCAAGCTGTCACAGCTACAAGGGCCAAGCCACTTGCATGAATTTCATGCATCAGGCACCTAGTATACATATAAATTCTTTGGTTATTCTCTGTCCATACCCACTCCCCCTAAGGTCCATCAGTCCGTGCCAGGCATTATTCCTGAATATTATAGGTCTTTAGGTGACTCTCAAAGAGTTATTTTGCTTGTTTGAGTGAGTGCAAGTTCCCATATCACATGGAAAAATGGATTATGATAGGCAGTAGAGTCTATTAGAATTCACATCTGAAAGGGCTGCAACCAAGTCAAATTTGATTTCACCTATTACAATACACAACAGCACCTGTAATCTGGTGAACATTTCCAGAAACCTAAAATGAGCTCCCTTTCATAAAAGATTTCAGATATTTCAAGAAAATGATTGTTTGGACTCTAAGCATTTTCACATTTAAGACATTCACTGGAGCCTTATTAAAATAATAAGTATAAGAAATGAGTTTAAGATTCTTAAACTAGAGAAATTGTTGAATTAAATATGTTACACCTATATACTAAAAAATCATGCCACTTATAAAAAACTGTGTAAAATAATTTTAATAACATGGCAAAATGCTTATAAAATAATTCCAAATGAAATATCATGTAATTTCTTAGATGTTTCTAATTTCATCATCAGAACTAGCAATTAGTCTTGACACTATGATATTCATTATCTTTCCAGTTATCCTATCTAATAAAATATTAATATACAAATTGACTGGACCTCAGCTATACCCACTAGCCACAGCCATCAGCCAATCAAGAACAAGTATGCAAATTAGACCAACCAAGATGCCTGTGACCACAGAGCCAGCAGGAGGCTTGGGTTTCCCTGGCAATGGAGGAAGCCAAGCTCCCATAGCCCTGGCCTCTGCTCAAGGCTACAAAGTTTCAACTATAGAAGATAAATAAATCCCAGATACCAGGGCCTCCACTTGGGTTTCCAGGGGGCATGGTGGCCTGCAAACCAACAAAGGTCCTTTGTCCAGGCTGTCCCATGCCCCAAGGGAACCCTCACCCTGATTAGGGATACCCTTCAGGGCAAACCAACTGGCCTCCATCTGTGCACCAGGGCTCTAGCTTATCTAATAAAAGAGTAATATGCAAACTGACCATCACTCCAACACACAAGATGACTTCCCCCCTTTTGGACACAAAATGGCGGCAAGGGAGGGCAGTGGGAAGGGACCAGGCCTATAAGGGAGGGAAATTGGGGTGATCAAGCCTGCAGGGGAGGGCATTTAGGGGTGACCAGGCCAACATAGGAGGAAAGTTGTGAGAAACGGGGCCTGTAGGGAAGGGCAGCTGGAGGGGACCCAGGCTTGGAGGGGAGGATGGTTGTTGTGTACCAGGCCTGCAGGGGAGGGCAATTAGGGGTGAACTGCATGAGGAGAGGGCAGTTAGGGGCAATCAGGCTGGCAGGGGAATGGTTAGGGGGTGATCAGGCTGGCAAGTAGAAGTGGTTAGGGGCAATCAGGAAAGCAAGCAGGTGAGCAGTTGAGAGCCAGCAGTATTGGATTGTGAGAGAGATGTCCGATTGCCCATTTAGGCCTGATTCTAGGGATCGGGCCTAAATGGGCAGTCGGACATCCCTCAAGAGGTCCCAGATTGAAGAGGGTGCAGACTGGGCTGAGGGACACCCTTCCCCCTGTGCACAAATTTTGTGCACTGGGCCTCTATTATATAAATAATATATAAAATTCCTAGAAGATTAATTACATCACTATAGATGATAAAAAAGAGGGAGTGAGGTATAAATTTTAGATATTCAGTTAATTTATAAAGTTCCTAAATCTTGCACATCTAACTTTCAATGGGCACTGTTTGAATGCATGCCTCAACTAAATTACAAATTCTCACCAGTTATAGACTTTGAATTTTGCCAACAAATGCATAAAAATAAAACATTTATATTTATGAATGCCTTAACTTAAAGAAATGAAAAATATCCCTTGTAACCTTCTCAAGGACTGGAGTAAATTTTCTTTCCTTTAGTTTTCTTTTTCCTATCTGTACAATCTCTGATGGGAAAAAATGTATATTAATATACACCAATACCGTACTGGAAAAAGACATCTAACATCGGATAAATTTATCATTACCAAGACTTTCACCTTAGCAAATTGGACAGTCGATATTGTAGTTAATCCTCATCTGAGGATGTTTTTCCATTGATTTTTTAGATAAAGTGGGAGGGAGGGAGGGTGGGAGTGAGAGGGGAGGGGAGGGGGACCAGGGGTTGGGGGAAGAGAATGAGAGAGAGAGAAACATTGATGTGAAAGAGACACATTGATTGGTTGCCAACCAGATGCACTGTTTACCAGAGCTGGGGAACAAACCTGCAACCCACATAAGCGTCCTTGCCTGGAAATTAAACTCAGGACACTTGGTGCATGAATCAATGCTCTAACCACTGAGAACACTGGCTAGGGCCAGGCAATCGATTTTGCAGGTGTTTCAAAGTGGATGCTGACCCATGTTATAAAGTTCCCAATAAACCAATGTTTAAAAGGAATGTCAATAAATTATTTGCAAGAGAGGTAGAGGTGTCCAACGGACTGAACATGTGTGGTTCGTCTGTTTAGTTGGTCCTTCTCTCTTGAAGACAAGGTAAGTAGGAACTCTATTGATTATTCTCAAGGTTTTGCCAGGCCAGCGTGGCTCAGTGGTTGAGCCTTGCCGCATGAACCCAGGGGTCACAGTTTGATTCTCAGTTGGGCCACATGCCCAGGTTGTGTGTTGCAGGCTGCAGGACTGCAGAAGGCACCTGATCAATGATTCTCTCTTATCAATGATGTTTCCATCTCTCTCTCCCTCTCCCTTCCTATATGAAAGCAATAAAAATAATTTTTTTTAAAAAAAGCCTAAACCGGTTTGGTTCAGTGGATAGGGCGTCAACCTGCGGACTGAAAGGTCCCACGTTCGACTCTGGTGAAGGGCATGTACCTTGGTTGCGGGCACATCCCCAGTAGGGGGTGTGCAAGAGGCAGCTGATCGATGTCTCTTTCTCATCGATGTTTCTGACTTTCTATCCCTCTCCCTTCCTCTCTGTAAAAAAATCAATAAAATATATTTTTAAAAAATAAAAATAAAAAAAGAGCTCAAGGCTTTGACTGACTGCCTTTTCCAATGCTGGTACTTAGAAGAATGGGTCACAAAAATGGTTTTTCGTGGTTTTCCTCCCACCCCACCTTTTCTCCCCCCACTCCCTTTACTAAATCAACCATCTCTCAACTAACACTCACATACAGAGTTTTTGGGAAACTTTCTTCAGATATGTTAATATCATCAGTCCACTTTTAATATATTTCTGTTTAGAACTATTAAGGTGCTTTTGATTTTTGTTTTATGTTTGGTTTTTTTTAACTCAATTCTTAGAAGACAAATTCTTGATCTGCCCACATGATACACTAGTATTCTTGTATTTTGTGAATTTTCACCAGGAAGAATATAGTACCTTTATAACCAGAAAAATATATATATATATTTTCAAAGAAAAATTGACCTAATTAAAAAATTACAACAATAATCTACAGTTTCTGAAATTGAATAAACTGCTTTATATAGGTTTTCACCAATTCAACCTACAGGGTTATCCTTCTTGTTGTTGTCACTATTATGCTCCTCTTAATACAACCCAAATGCTATGTCATTTCTGTTTCTATATGTTCTGCTATTTCATTCATTCTCATGAGTTAGATCATGTATTCTTTCAGTCTCCACATTTTCCTTATTTCAGATTAATCTACCACAGCACTCAAATGTGCTTATTATTTCTAGTTTTCTTTTTAGACCTGTATTCTGTGTCAATACAATAGGATTTTCCGCTGAGGACTGAACCACAATTATAGGATTTTCCGCTGAGGACTGAACCACAATTAGGCACTGATGTCATTGCACTATGTTCAAAATGACTGACCACATAAGCCATTTTGGCTCCATTCATCCTGAAACCTGACTCTCAGTCTGTGTGCCAGTGGCGCCCCCCTCTGCTTACTGCCAAAGCCTGTTGCAGCCAGTATTTTAGATGGAGCTTACAGCTCAGATGAAGAGAGAGCTGTGTAACAATTATATTACAATTGGACCACAGAGATATCTAATTACCCTTTCATCTGAGAATTTCAAAGTAACCTACTAACTGTGGTTAATGAAGCCTCAGCGTTCCCCAGGATGATGTGAACTTGGACTGTATGCCTTTGAATGCTATTGGTGGGTGAGGATCAGGATTCACTGCGGTCTAGCATTGCATCATGTTGATCAGTTAGCCCTGCAGTGGCATTTAAGAAAATAAATCACAAAATTCTTATCTGAATATAACCAGGGAGACTTGCCTATATGTACTTGGGATTAAGTACAAAACTATACCAGACTAAATTTGATACCTCTTCCTTCAAAATGCAATTGTCTTCCTGCTTTGTCCATTGCCACTCTGAGAAGATGAGATGATTTCAGGTATCAACAAAGGCCATTTGCTGTTTCCTGTCTAACTCAATTATTAAATGATTCCTTATAAGACTGCTTTTTATTCTCTTGAGCAGGTGTTTCAGACTCAGATAATGAGCCTCATGGTACAGGCACTAGATCTTTAATTCCTGTTAAAGGCTGGACTCCCACCCAGTAGAGCAGAGGGGGAATATGGCAATTGAATAGTGACTAAGATGGGAGGAGGGGAATTGGTGAGTAATTCATGATTTAATGCTGAGCTTGTTATAATCAGTAGAATACTTTAGCAAGTTTAATAGTCAACTAAAGTGTTCTGCTGGTGTTGCAATGACAATGCAATTAGTAAGAGAAAGTTTTTGACTATTTATGTACAGTACCAAAATATCTGAATAGAAAGAAAAATATACAACTATTCTTAACTGTGGTCTTCTGTAGAAAAAGCATCCAGATAATGAAATTCATTTCAAACTCCATTTAAGTGTAGGGCAATTCTTTTCTGAACAGGAGGCCATCTATAATCTTATTGGGCTTGGATGTTGAAATTTTATAAGATAAATTTTCTTAAAACATATAAATATTACATATTTTTATATTTTAATCTTTAGTGTTCAGTTTATTAATTACATTGTTCCCCTTTTCCCCCTATAACTCCCCTCCACTCAGTAACCATCCTAACCTCTGCCCTTACCTCCCCCCCACTGTCCTATCCATAGGTATATGATTTTTGTCCAGTCTCTTGCTACACCTTCCACACCCCTTTTCTCCCCAACAATTGCCAGTCCATTCCCTCTCTATGCCCATGATTCTGTGATATTCACCAGTTTATCCTGTTCATCAATCAGATTTTTAATTCACTTGATTTTTAGATTCATTTGTTGATAGATGTGCATTTGTTGTTCATAATTTATATTTTTACCTTTTTCTTCTTCCTCTTCTTAAAGACTACCTTTCAGCATTTCATATAATACTGGTTTGGTGGTGATGAATTCCTTTAGCTTTTTCTTATCTGCAAAGCACTTTATCTGACCTTCAATTCTGAATGATAGCTCTGCTGGGCAGAGTAATCTTGGTTGTAGATTCTTGCTATTCATGACTTTGAATATTTCTTGCCACTCCCATCTGGCCTGCATAGTTTCTGTTGAGAAATCTGCTGACAATCATATGGGTGCTCCCTTATAGGTAACCAACTGTATTTCTCTTGCTGCTTTTAATATTTTCTCTTTGTCTTTTGCTCTTGACATTTTAATTATGATGTGTCTTGGTGTGGTCCTCTTTGGATTCCTATAGTTTGGGGTTCTGTGTGCTTCCTGGACTTTTAAGTCAATTTCTTTCACCAGGTCAGGGAAGTGTGTGGTCAGTATTTCTTCAAATAGGTTTTCATTATCTTGCCCTCTCTCTTTTTCTTGAACCCCTATAATTCGGATGTTGGTATGCTTGAGGTTGTCCCAGAGGCCTCTTACACTATCTTCAATTTTTTGGATTCTTTCTGCATCTTGCTTTTCTGGCTGAGTGGATTTTGCTTCTTTGTATTTCAAATCTTTGACTTGATTCTTGCGGTTTGCTAGACTGCCTTTAGGTCTTTGTATAATATTTTTTTTATTTCAGTCAGTGTATGCTTAATTTCTAATTGGTCCTTTTTCATATCCTCGAGGGTCTCATTCATATCCTCGAGGGTCTAGTTTATATCCTTGAAGGTCTCGTTCATATCCTCGAAGGTCTCATTAAGTTCATCAGCCTTTTCTAGGAGCCTCTTGAAAAACCTTATAACCGTGGTTTTGAACTCTATGTCCAGTCGTTTTTTTCCCTTCATTTCTTTCACAAGTGATTTCTTTTCATTTCTCTGCATTTTGGTTGCTTCCCTGAGTTGGTCAACTAGCTTTGTGTGGTAGATGTCCTCTAAGGGACAGTGGCTCAGCTTCTCCAGTTACCTGAGGTGGATACTCTTGGTGCAGGCTTTTA
The DNA here is from genome assembly GCA_027563665.1 of Antrozous pallidus. Lineage (NCBI taxonomy): Eukaryota > Metazoa > Chordata > Mammalia > Chiroptera > Vespertilionidae > Antrozous > Antrozous pallidus. The sequence continues at coordinate 64,440,747 of CM050521.1, forward strand.
TGGGTTGCACAGTCTTGTTGAAGTTAGGCCTAGATTATTGTTGTTAGCACTAGGAGGGTTTGACCTCCAGGCCAGTTGGCTGTGAGGATCAGCTGTGCTCAGGTTGGATGGGAGGAGTCTCTGGGCTGAGCAGGCAGCCTTGATTTCTGTCAGCTCTGCCCTATGCAGCACCTGGGTCTCTGTGCCTGATGGTAATGGCTACATGCACTTCTGAGAGAAAGCTGCTGCTGAGGTCTACCCATTGCCAGACAATTTAGTCTCTCCTCAAATGAGTCTGCACACCCAAAATCTCACCCAGGGTTGTAAAACAATGCAGTCTGGTGGTTTCCCTTCTTTCTTTTTTTTCCCCTGAACGAGAGAGCAAGTCACGAGTCTTCTCTGTGCGCTCACATGCTTCTGCAGTTCCCAAGTTTACGCACCCTCTCAACAAGCTTGTGGACCTCTGCAGCGCCCTAGTTTCAGCGTGTTTCCTCCTTACTGTCCAGTTTCACCCCGTATGAGTGTGGGTTCCCCAGACTTAACCCGGAACTGGGGAATCAGTGCTGTGGGAAGCCTTTGTCTCCCTTCCCATTCGAGAAAACCAGGTGGGTATCCAACCGCCCGCCCTATCCACTCGTGCGCATGGCTCCACACATATCCTCAACTCTGCCCTCCATTGCTCCTCTGAGTCACAGTGTCCTGTCTTTACTTTTATTTGTGGAATTTCCACTCAGCCAGCTTTCTGGTGATTCTGGATGATGTTCGTTCTGTCATTAAGTTGTAGTTTTGAAATTGTTGTGTGGGGCAGTAAGATAAGTGTTTACCTATGCCACCATCTTGGTTCCTTCTAAATATTATATTTTTTAAAAACTACTAATTACGAGGCTGATTCTGGTGATTTAAAAATGCCTATAATATAATGGTCTGAAAATTCATCTGAACTATCTTTTAGATAATATATAATACTAGGGGCCTGGTGCATGAAATTCATGCACTGGGGGTGAGTGGATTCTCAGCCCAACCTGCCCCCTCTCACATACTGGGAACCCTCAGGGGATGTCCTGATGGCTCACCCCCCGCCTACCCAAGGCTGAAAACCTCTGGCTGAGGCTTTCATCCTTGGGCAGTGGACCTCAGCCAGGGGACCCAAGCCAGCGATGCCCCGCAATCTGGTTGATTGCTGGGACCCCAGCCAGTGGTCGCCCTGCGATCCAGCTGATCGCTGGCTGGCTCCACCTCAGACCCAGCCCAAGCCCACCCCAAGGCTAGAAAAAGCCTTTTGGTGAGGCTTTTTCCAGCCTTGGAAACCCAGTGATCACCCTGCTATGGGGCCGATCCGCTGGCTGGCCCTGCCCCAGCCCTGCCTGGCCCAAGCCTGCCCCAAGAAGAAAATTAACACTGAGCATAAGATCTCTGGATAGGCATAAATCTACATAATTGACCTAAAACATAAACATTACTATCTTCATTTTATAGGTGAGAAAACAGAGACTCAGAGAGCTGTAATTATTGGGTTATGGGTAACTTTAGATAGTTAGAAAGTTGCATAGCTTGAGAATTTGACTTTAAAACCCATGCTTTTTCCTTTTAAATGTACTGTATTTAACGTATTTTTCTAATTTATAAGAGTTGGATTTGTTAATATATACTGTGTAATTTTGTAGCACACTGCATTTTATAATCTATACTAATAAAAGGGTAATGTGCAAATTGGTCATGATACCCTTTCGGGAACAACTGAACAGCAGGCCACATGGGGTAACAAGGCTGGCAGGAGGATTAGCGAGGGATGACCAAATGACTGATCAGAGGCTGCATGGAGTGACCAGGCCTGTAGTGGGGTTAATGAGGGACAGCCCAATGACTGACCAGCTGCATGGGTCAATCAGACCAGCGAAGAGGGCAGTTGGGGGTAACCAGGCCAGCAGGGGGGTCACTAAAGGGCGAGCAGGCCAGTGGGGGGGGGGTGCAGTTGTGGGTGACCAGGTCAATGGAGGGGCAGTTGGGGGTGACCAGGCCAGCAGGGAGGGGGGCAGTTCAGGGGAAACCAGGTCAGCAGAGGGGGCAGTTAGGGTTGAGCAGGCTGGTAGGGGGGCAGTTGGGGGAAAGCAGGTTAGCATGCAGAGTGGTTAGGAGCAATCAGGAAGGTGGGCAGAGAGGTTAGGGGCAATCAGGCATGCAGGCAGAGGCGGTTAGGGGTGATCAGGCAGGAAGACAGGTGACCAGTTAGGAGCCAGTGCTCCCAAATTGCAACTTAAACCAGGATCAGGCCTAACCCAGCAGTCAGATCCCCCAAGGGGTCCCAGAATTGAGAGGGTGCAGGCTGGGCTGAGGGACAACCCTCCCCCCACCACCACCACCATGCATGAATTTCATGCACTGGGCCACTAGTTTTAAATGAAATAACAATGAGGAAGGGGAGGAGGGGAATGATAACAACTAGTATTTGTTAAACTATGCCTTGTCTGTGGGTCCTGGAATCAAATTATCTGGGTCTATTTTTTACTGTGCTTCTGACTCTAAAAAGAGGCCTCTAAAAGATGCCTCCACTGAAATCCCTTTGCAAGTGTGATTAACTTGGGCTGCTTTCTCCAAGGAGTTGCACCTACAGTCTATAAGGAATTTCTCCTGAAACATCCTGTGATTTATCTCTGCACACCTACTTTATCCCCAATATTCAAGCACTAGTTGTGATGATGACAATAGAAAAGAGGTTGAGAACCACTAGCAGGGTCACCTAAGACGATCAGAAAACACAGATATTTACATTACGATTCATAACAGTAGCAAAATTACAGTTATGAAGTAGCAACGAAAATAATTTTATGGTTGGGGGTTACCACCACATGAGAAACTGTATTAAAGGATCACAGCATTAAAAAGGTTGAGAACCACTGCTTTAGATCTTGATTCAATTGTAACTTGTGCCACTTCATGGGCAATTTGCCTGGATAATGCCTGTCTGACACCACTTCCCCTCACATTAGCTGAGGGGGTGACTTGGACTCAGACACTCCTTATCTTCCAGTGGGGTGCAAGTTCCTTATGTCACTCTTCCCGCCTCCCTGCTACAACATTATTTGTGGTTAGTTTCATACTGAGCCCATTTTCTCTCATGTTAATACGCAGTTATTTTTCAAGTGGCTTTGCAGAACTGATGTTCTTACAGGAGTCCCCATCTTCCTTGTTTCCTGACATATTTTTTACAAAAGTCTCCCTTGCTACTTTTTGTTTAGCCCAGGAAGGGTGAGAGGAGGGGTGAGGGGCAGAAAGGAAAGACTCATTCTGAATATCTTTAGAAAATTGTTCCTTGGATATATTCCTTTATAATTTGTCCCCACCCATTTCTCCTGATATATACATTTGTGGAAAACAAATTCGGTTCTTGATTTTTTATTTGCTTCTATATATAATTTTCTCCTGAAAATTAGTATATTCTCATTTTAATATTTTATGGCTAGAAAGATTTGACACAACTATCAACGTCACCTGTATATATAATACTTTTATTCCAGTTTTCATGCACACCTAAACCAGTGGTCACAAGTTAATCTTAAAGAGAATTAGCTTTCCATATCCCTTTAGACTTATTTTAGTTGCTTTGATTTAAAGTTTAAGTGTAATATGCCCCTATCCTTATTCTCTGTCACTTGTCAGGGATAACTTGTGTTCCATCTGCAAGTTTAATCAATTAAAATGCTTATAAGTTTTCCTACTTCTGAAATTCATTCACTGGGGAGAGATATTATCAGGTGTACCGGTTAATAATGCAGATTTTTTCAATAGATGGAGTTACACATATGTTGATATGTATGCTATTTGATATGTAATGCTATTTTGTTGTATTGATAGCAAACTTCAAAACTTCATATATCAAAGTTTCTGTTGTTAACATCATAGATATTTTTATGCTTAAAAATGTTGAATTTCATGCCCAAAAAGAGCATTTGCGGGAAGTTTTAATTCATTACTTTATTTTGAAGAAAAAGTTTTTTTATACTTCAGGAAGCTTATGATGAACATGCTTCATCTCAGGATACTTGTGAAGGCTGGTTTAAATGCTTTAAAAGTGATTATTTTGATGTGAAAGACAAAGAACATCCAGGTCAACCAAAAAAGTTTGAAGACCAACAATTACAAGCATTATTGAATAAAGATGCGTGCAAACTCAAAAACAACTTGCAGAAAGATTAAACGTTGCTCAGCAAATGATTTCTGATTGTTTATAAGCAATGGGAAAGATTTTAAAGGAAGGAAAATGGGTGCCACATCAATTCAATGAAAGACAAATGGAAAACCAAAAAGTCATCAGTAAATGTTGCTTCAACAGCAGGAAAGAAAGTCTTTTTTTGCATCTAATTATGACTGGTGATGAAAAGTGGATTTATTTTGAGAATCCCAAATGCACAAAATCATGGGTTGATCCACGTCAACCATCAACATCTACTGCAAGGCCAAATCGCTTTGGAAAGAAGTCAATGCTGTGTGTTTGGTGGGATCAGGAAGGTGTGATGGATTATGCGCTTCTAAAACCAGGTGAAACCATTAATACTGATCCCTACCGACAACAAATAAATCAATTTGAACCACGCTTTGATCGTGAAATAACCAGAATGTGCCAGAAGACACAGCAAAGTAATTTTGCTTTATGATAAGGCACCATCACACACTTCAAAACCAGTTAAAAACTCGTTAAACCCACCTGCCATATTCACCAGACCTTGCTCCTTCAGAGTACCGCTTGTTCGGATCAATGGCACATGCACTTTCTAAGCAGCACTTCAAAACATAGGAAGAGGTGGAAAACGGGGTCTCTGAGTGGTTTGCCTCAAAACAAGTCTTGTTTTGGGATGGTATCTATAAATTAGCTGAAAGATAGGGGGAATGTGTAGCTAGCCATGGACAGTACTTTGAATAAAGCACTTTTGATGTTTCTCTTGAAATTATTGTGTTTTCTTTCATTACAAAATCCGCATTATTACCTGGTACACCTGGTACAAACTTGGAAAGGCAATGAAAGTTTTTCGCTTACGTCTGCAACAGTAAAACCGAACTTTTGGATACAGAGATGCAGAAACAGTTGATTGAATCTCTGGCCTTCTCTCCCTGTTGCTAATCTCCTCTACAAAGTTGTGCAGCGTAGGATGAACTGCGTCCATATTAATCCTCCCAATTATATTAGCGGGAGTCAGTCCCAGCTTTAGGACTAAAATATTTGAAGTTAAGCTTTTAAAATATTGTTGCTGAGGATTCATTTATTTCAAATGCTTTGTCTTTAATTCATCCAGTTGGTACAAATCCTAGAGTTCTTGAACCCAACTTGTTCCAAATGCCTTTGAGATATACTCTTGACAAAGAATGTACAGGTTGCCACCTGGGTGAGTCAGATGTTTGAGTGTTAAATCAGAGACCATTAAATTGATCAATATGACAAAAAAAAAACCTGATCAATTTCTCTCTTTGTGTCTCTCTCTCTGTCTCTGCCTCTCTCTCTCTCTTCCACTTCCTCCCCCGAACCTCTGCTCTCTCTCTCCAACTCTCTCTTCCCTATATCAATCCAGAGGATTGGTAGATGAAGAATACAAGGCTTCTGCTTAGTTGTTCCACATTTGAATATTGTAAACTTCAATTAGTTCTCAGAAACATTTTAAGAGGATTAGAATTTTATTTCTAAATATATTAGAATTCAAAATTCCTCTTACGAAGTTATTTAAACCTTTTTATTAATAATAGTCATTTGGCATCCTAGAGTATCCTGTCACTTTTTTAAAAAGTCGATTTCTTTTTAAAAAAAAGAAAAATTAAATCACCAATCCCCTATAGCCCAACATTAAAGCCAAAGTCATTTAATATCTGAAACATGTCATCAGCCACCTCATCCTGAGAAGGAGGGTGGCATGCTGTTAATTCATAGCTGCCACTCACACACATGGCTGTTAGACAATGGAAAAAAGGAAGGGAACCATTAGTCTATAATGCTTAAAATTTACATCCCCTGTAATTTCCAGTGAAGGCTTTGCTTCCTTGGCATCGAAAATAGACTGAACTACAACTACCGCTACCAGTTCATGGCATTCACCTAGAGGGAAGGCAGACAGCCAAGTTAGAATTTTCAAGACTAAAAAAAGAAAGGCAATTTTGTTTTCCATCTCAACTTCCCTGTAATGTTCAAATAACAGAAATTGTGTTTATCTCATCTGCCATCTCTAATGGTCATGGACAGTGACAGATCCCAGAGAGAATGTACAACACTTTCTGGTTTCTGAAGTTCTGTATTATTCTCTGTTAGGAAATATTTACAAGCTGGCTTTTGTGTTTATAAAGTTCAGTTCCCAGAATAGTAGGTTATAAATAGTGATTACCACAAAATACCCACATTTAGATGTTGTTCTAAGAAAAAAGACCTGATATTTTGGAATTTTTTTTCCTAATTTATTTCTGCACATGTACAAGTGTATATAGTTGTCCCCCACTCTATTTTTTATGTCAAGAAGCTCATAGCTATGTGTATTATTTTGCTTACGATATGGAAGTAAACAAAGCATTTGGCTGAGTTATCCTAGAGCAGCAATGAGGCCACACAGCTTCCTGGGCACTAATCCTCCTCTCAGCCTGACTCTTAAAACAGTATAAAGGCCGAGACCGGTTTGGCTCAGTGGATAGATCCTCAGACTCCGGAATGAAGGGTATCGGGTTCGATTCCGGTCAAGGGCATGTACCTTGGCTGTGGGCACATCCCCAGTAGGGGGCGTGCAGGAGGCAGCTGATCGATGTTTCTCTCTCATCTATGTTTCTGACTTTCTATCCCTCTCCCTTCCACTCTGTAAAAAATCAATAAAATATATTTAAAAACAAACAAACAAACAAAGTATAAAGGGCCTTGAGAAATGAACTTGGATTTCAGGGAACCTGGGTTCTAAATGTTAGCTCTGACCAGGAGCCTGTGATAGGTTGCACAGTTCCCCTGAGCCTAATTCTTTTCATTTCTTAAATAAAAGCATTAGACTTAATAATTTCTAAGTGCAAATACTAATAAATGTTGACATGTTTGAAGCCAATAAGAAAGACATTGGAAGTGGCAGGTCTCCAGCTGTCATTTTGGAGATCATCTCGTCTTCACCTCTATTCTGAATAGCTCAGAACCATTTGACACATTACCAGGGTTCGCAAGTCTCGGTGTCCCCATTTGTCAAACACAGGGGATAACTGTCCCCTTGCCCATATCGGCATGGAAACCAGGTAGAAGAGTGCAGCAGTCTGCCAAGTACCTGGTAAGGCTTCCATAAATGACGACTATTGTTATTATTTCAGAAAAACCAGTAATACCTCCTAAAACTATTGTTTTTGCTTTCTTTAGCAATTTCTTTCTCGAAGAGATCTTCCCTAATTCTGGTTTAAGAGTTTAAAGTATGCTAGCTGTACCTATGTGGAAAAATGCACATCAGGCTCTGAAGCATTCATTATTGATGGAACAAGTCACACACATTAATCATCATAATAATAAAAGGAAAAGAGAAGTGTAGTCAGTTCTGCTGTCATGCTTCAAGTTGTTGTTCCAAAAACTATGCTATGCAAAACTATGCATAAAAAACAACAACAAAAAACAAACAAAAAACAGAACACATGCCCAGGAACAGAGATGTCTCTGGTTCAATTGCTGATCCGGGTACATGCCTGGGTTGCAGGCTCAATCCCCAATAGGGGGGCGTGCAGGAGGCAGCCAATCAATGATGTTCCTCTCTCTCATTGATATTTCTATCTCTCTCTCTAAAAAGCAATAAAAACATATTTTTAAATACACACACGCACACACACACACACACACAGGGTTTATGGGAAGATGAGGTGAGAAGGAAAACAGTCACAAAACTATATCAGTGACACACAAAAAGACAAGTATGATTTTAAAAAAACACTCGCACAGTTCAATGCTTGAGAAATACATGAATATATACTATAATAAATATAACGCTTGACCTTGAAAATGACATGAGGTCACTGTTGGAAGGACTGTGGCTTGTGAGTTAGTGTGGACTGTGGAAGGAGGGCTGTCTGAAATCAGAAGAGAGTTGTATCCTCAGAAGTGGATGGGTGTGGCTCACAGCATGTGCAATGAACTGACGTAGCTGGTAGTTAGTTGAGGTGTGTGAGTGCGTGCATTTTGCGTATTCCTAAGGGGCTCCATCCAGCTGAGTGCAGCTTTCTGCGGACAAAATCAGGATAAGCAAATATAAAACTTGCATTATGTTCACACAGTTCTCTGATATATCAATGATTTTGGAACAAATTTGTATTTTCAAAATATGTGTTATAGCAGAAATGTCTCTATATAAATTCCAGGCAGTGTTTATCCTCCAATCTATTCCTTGAATACAGTATGCAGATACATGCACACATGTGTGTATACATAACATTGAAGATGAGAAAATGAGAAGAATTCAGTGAATTATGAGTTTCTTGTACACATCCATAGTAAAATTATTCATGGTGGTGTATTTTTATGTAGTGCTACATTTTTTCCACCACACCAAAGACAAATACTAGTTTTAAAAATTCCAAATGTCAGAAAAAAATAGTTTTCACAAAATCCTTATATGCACTCTTTTACTTTGAACCTTTTTTCAAGTTCCGTATGTGTCTCAATTTCTAGCTTCAGTGAAAACAGGAGAGAGAAGGTGGTGAGGGAGGAGAGATACAGAGGAGAAGAGAATAGGGTAATAGAAATTCAGTTTAAAATGCAGACAAATCCGCTGTTTCTGCTTGATAGCCTGTAACATTTCCATGTAGTGCACTTTGCATGGCAGAATAGCTACTAGTAATAGAATTCTCTCTCGGTGGAGGTTAATTACTTTTCAGCTACAGCAAAATAAATTCCCTGTCAAGCCCATGGACAGGAATATGCCAGTGTTCCTGTTTTCACCTGCAGTTTTAATTCAACCTTAATATCTGACTCTACTTGCATTTCCTGGGCTGTTCCTCTGAACAGGAGGTACCCCAAAGGAACATTGAGGGATTGTCAATTACGTAGTGTCAAAATGTGTGTTAAAAAAAGGAGGCTCACCTCTCTCAAAGTGCACCATAAAAGAAATAAACTGAGCTGCCTCTCACTTTAGAAAATAGGATTGAACTCTTGAGGATGTGGACAAATGCCACTTAACCAAGACATCTTCCACAGTCCCCGGTGGAGCAAACCCTGGTTTTCAGTTGCATCTCAAACTGAATGGAGGGAGGCTTTCAGAGTCATTCATTCGACTCTATTCCCCACTTTAATATGGCCAAGCCCAGAGCACTGTAGAGGGCCCCCAGGGAAGACACCTGTGCATTATTTAAATCATTGTCAGCTGAATCTGAGGCACCAGGCAGAGCAGAATCTTGGAAACCCATCCAACAAGAAGGTTGGATGTATTATCAGTACTGACTCATAACTTGCTTCAGGTGTTGGGGAGAGGGCCTTGAAAAGTGGATTCAGCCTAGCCTTGGGAATGAGGGAATGAGTAGGGTCTGGGTCCACTTAAGCTCCCTTGATTTTAAGTTTTTTCATGTGAAACCTCTTTTTATTTTGATATAAATAAATGTGCTGCTGTTGGGTTTGAATTCCTGTCTCTCCATCAGAGAAATAGATATTCCACCCAGCCCCAGCTTTTATTTCTACTTCTGTGTCCTCTATTCTTTCTTTTATTTCTCAATTCCCAGCTCCACTACTCAGAAAATGGACCCACTCTTCTTTCCACACTAGATGTAGAAAAGAGAGAAAAACCTCCACACTGCACAATGCCTGGAACTTTAGAGGATAATATATCAATATTATCAATTTAGAGGATAATGATAATATATCATTCTTGATATATTATGCCAAGGAAACTGAAGGTCATTCTCAGTGCATTGGAAATGTTTAACTTTTCTATCTTCAACACTCTGTAATGAATTCTTTTAAAATTCAGAGTTCCTGTAGAAAATCCTATTTGAGTGTGGATTTCTGAGTGTAAATATATTATTCACTACTGTCCTGTTGAAGATTGGGAAAAGAATAATCAATACCTTTGCCTTTCTGAGGATGAATCAAACTGAAAATAACATAATTTAGAGAAAATGATGGAGATGATAGTATGACTTCACAAAACATAAATGTGATGGGAAACTGTGGCTGAAAGGACATGGTTAAATAAAGGTCCTTAACACTTCAACCCTAGACAACTCTGTGTATTCTTTACAAGAATGAAAGACCCTACCCAAGCGAATTTCATCATGGGAGAGTAGACAAGACTGGGCCTGTTCTGGGCAGGCGATCCAATTGGCTGAATCATTCATATTCAAGTTTTCTAAACCTACCAACCAGAACAGTTACTCCTCTCTGATACAGAAAATGGGTGGAGAGGAGAAAAAGAAAGCTACAGAAAAAAGTGGAAGCATACTCCAAAGGCTTTTATTTTATTTTTTTACTAGTAATAAGGAGTAAAGAAAAATGTAGGACAGAAGGAGTGAGGAGTTAGCATTCCTTCCCAATATGGAATTATTATGTCCACTTCTTTTGACTGTCTTTGATGATGATAGTCAGCATATTTGCCACCAATGTTAAGTATAAGTTGGAAATGAAACATTTTTTAGAGAAAAATAAAATCAATAGTAAGTGGAAAATGTAAGAGGGATGGGGAGGGCCCTGGAGACAGCGGGGGAAGAACGAGTCTCTAGGTAACTGCATGCACAGAATAACGCCCACATGCATTAAAGACCTTATTTAATTTATAACAGACCGTTTTTCTCTAAGGTAAACTTATTCAAGTTTTTTTTTCCCCAGCTCTAACAAGCCCCGAAAAAGTCGAACATGCTCCTACATGGTGCCTAACCTTGGAATTTTGAGGAAATTATCATTCAACAGTTTAAAGAAATTATTTATTTGAAGCTGAAAAAAAAGAAATAACTTTTGAATAAGTTTACCTTAGAGAAAAACGGTCTGTTATAAATTAAATCAGGCAGGTATTATAAACTTTTTCTGTAAAGTGCCAGGTAGTAATTATTTTAGGCTTGTAGGTCACATAATTTCTGTCCTAGCTTCTTAACTCTGCTGCTATTAATAGTGTGAAAGCAACCATAGACACCAGTAAATGAATGAGCATGCTTGTGTTCAAATATGGACTCATATTTGAACTTCTTATACCTTTTATATGCCATGCATATTATTCTCCTTTTTATTAAAAAAAAATATTTTCAGCTCCCAGGTCATGCACTGGCCAGATTTGGTCTGTGGACAATAGTTTGCTGACCTTTGAAAGAAACATTAGAGGTTACTGAAATTCTAACTCAATTTGTCAGGACCCCACACTGACTAAACCTGGAAAAGAGTACTGGTCGTTAGCATTTATCTACTCTATAACCCTCTGTAGCTTGATTTTTAAACTTAAATACCTCTTCAACTGCCATCAATGAAGATTTGCAGAAACTATTATCTGTGTTAAAACAATCCACCAAATGAAAGAAGATGTCAGTTATGCATCCGGATTATTGGCAAACCCACATTTCAGTGTATGTCCGCACAGCCCTTAATGGATTTACAACAGTAGCAGAAAAGGTCATAGGAAGAAGTCTGCTTAGTAGCAGGACTTTACGATCACTCTAATTTTGGGCACAGGACAGGGACTTAGAAGCTCTATGCAGGGTATCCAATTAAACAGGAAAATGTTAAGCAAAGCCAAACTGGTGACATTTACCTTTTTGCTTATTTCGTGAAAGGGCAAAGAAATATGCTTTTTACTAGATAGCTATAGTATTTTCTGTGGGAAATAAAACTGGAGGTTTCTAGGGGTGGAACACTAGCTGGAGCCAAATTTATCCAACAGCCTCCCATGGTCACACCTGAACCTACAGCAGGACAGGCACCTGCCCTCAGGGTAGGACACACCCACTTCGGCTCTCTTTCCAAATGGCAAAGCAGCCTGAACTCCTAATCTTGATTGTCTTTGGCCCTTTTCTCTATTTACCCAGTTTTTGTTCTTTGAATTATTCTCATTATGTAGTAAACACACACAAACACAAAAATTAATTCATTCTCCTTCCTATGGAATAAAAGTGGCTAACAATTTACTGTGTACACTGAGACACATTTTTAAATACGAACATATAAATATGTGATAGTAGTAAGTAGTAACACTTATAGATATTTTCATTTGAATTTTTTGGCAGTAATGGCATTTGCTATTATTCTCTGCAATTTATAGCAGTTGTTATTTATGAATATATCATGGACAGCTTTTTGACTCAGTACAAATTTATTTTTTTATCTTTTCCCCTTCATAGATATTTGTGGCATGGATAAAGCATTATGTATATACTGAGTGGCCAGATTATAATAAAAGGCTAATATGCAAATTGTCCTCTCAACCAGGAGTTCTACCAGGAGGCAGGCTGACCAACCACCCATGTCTCCTCTCCGTGGCCAGGCTGGCCAGTCCCCACCCATGCATGAATTCATGCACTGGGCCTCTAATATGTAATAATAATAATAGTAGTAATAATAATAATAATAATTTATAATAGTAATAATCTGGCCACTCAGTGTAGTATATGCCTAGTGGGTGAGCGTGAATGTCCACTTTTTCTTTCTCATTTCCTTTAAGAAAATTTATATATAATAAGATATTTGGACTACATGATCTATACCGTTCTTTTTAGTTCTAAATTTCTGTGATTTTCTGAATACATTTCTATTGCATTTTGCCAGGTATTCTGCCAAGTGAAGGGAGAAGCATTATACTGTGAGTCAGTTTTTTTTAAATGTAGATAAAAAGGAAAAAATGAAGAGCATGCCTATAAAATGAGATATCAGTTATCTATACTAATAAAAGGGTAATATGCTAATTAGACCAGGAATCCTTCCAGACAAAGCCATGGTGGTGTGGCCAAGACAGAGGCTGTTAGGGGTGAGAGGCCAGCAAGGGGGGGGGGGAGGGGGGGTGAGCAGGCCGGCAGGGGAGGGAGGGTGGCAGTTAAGGGTGATCAGACCAGAAAGGGGAGAAGTTGAGGGCGATCAGGCCAGCAGGCAAAGTGGTTAGGGGCTATCAGCCAGGCAGGAAGATGAGCGGTTAGGAGCCAGTGGTCCCTGATTGTGAGATATCCAACTGCCATCCCTTTGAGATTGGGCCTAAACCGGCAGTCAGATATCTCCCAAGGGGTCCCAGATTGGAGAAGGTGCAGGCTGGGCTGAGGGACACCCCGCCCCCACAACTCCATGCACAAATTTCATGTACTGGGCCACTAGCAATAAAATAATTACCTGCAAAATGTTTTATAAAATTATTTTTTATGTTCTGATTATTAAAATGTCTAATTAATAAGAATAAATTATTCAAAATGTATGTTAGATAGGAATATAAATTGAGTTATTCATAACACATGTGTGTGTTTTTTTTAAAGGAAAGTCACAGTTTTAAAAAGTTATAAAAATTTGGTCTAGCTCTAATTCTTTCTGCTCCAGAGTTTATTGCAAGAGTTGCAAAAGGAAAGATAGCACAACAGCAATACATTTGCCATATGATTTCACTCACACATGGAATTTAATGATTAAACTGAACTAGCAAGAAAAACAGAGACAGACTCATAAAGAGCAGGCAAACAGCTCTGGTGGGATGAGGATTTGGGGGTGGAGTGGAGGGATTGAGCAAACAAGAAAAGGAAAAGAGAGAGAACTCATGGACATAAACAACAGTGTGGTTACTACAGTGTTGGAAGGGAGGTGGGTGGAGATGGAAGAGGCATAGAGGGTATAAGGGTTTATGGGAGAAAATTAAATTTTAAAAAGAAAAAAAATAAATAACTTCTAAACTCAATCCCTCACCAATATATGTGGGCTAAAGTTTGCAGTGCATATATGAGCCTCTACATGGCCCAGATCTGTCTCTGGTGAGGACCCCCTAGGATAAAACCAAAGCAGTTGTTGCTGAAGAAGAATGGAGTGGTTTATGCATTGTTAGTCTGCTCATAATTTATCCAGACTCTGTAATTTACAGAGGATCTGTTGTTCACCTCATTCATCACAGAGAGACACTAAGGAGAAGAAAGCTGTACACACAAAAATTAAAAATCTATTTGTTGCCCTTGGCATGCTTTCATTTGTTGTTCAACTCAGCTCCTTGTGTTTAACTCTTATTGGTTTATTCTGGGCTCCACAAAAGAAAGATGAGCCTGCTGTGCTGATCTCTTACAGAAACTGCCTCCCAGGGGATCCTGTTTCTCTTGTCATTTTGCATCCTGATTAATGATACTACAAAGTCAGATTATTTGGGGCTGAAAAGAAAATCACAATTTCCCCACTATATATCCTATTTTGCATTTGTATTTATAGTAATTGATTTACAGCAATTTCTGCTGTTTTATCTAAAATAAATATAGCAACCAAATTTTCTCTCTTCCTCTCTCCAGTAATTTGCTATAAGAGAGGCAGTATAATGTGATGTTTAACAGTTTATAACTCATTTAATCTGAATATACAAGTTGCTTAGACTTTTCAGGCCTCTGTTATTTGTTTGTAAAGGAGTATAATAACTTAAATTATTCTTTAACTTCTAGGGGAGTTTTTAGTTAAAAAGCACTTAGTTAAGTCCCTAACACACCTTATAAAAGTGGTAGTAATTATTATAAATGTTCTGGAAACATTTGGTTATTCTGTCTGTTGAAGACTCAATGTTTGTATCCCTTCCTCTCCCCCACCCCAAATTCATATGTTAAAGCCCTAACCCTCAGGATGACTATATTTGGAGATAGGCCACTAGAAAGTAATTAAGACTAAAAGAGGTCCTACGAGTGAGGTTCTGATCCCACAGGATTAGTGTCATTAAAAAAAGAGACACCAGAGAGCTTGCTTACTTTCTCCATTCACAGCCAAGAAAAGGCCATGTGGGCACACAGTTGAGAAGATAGCCATCTGCAACCCAAGGAGACATCAACCCAGATGGCACCTTGATCTTGGACTTCCAGTCTCCAGAACTATGAGAAAATAAACTTCTCTGGTTTAAGCCACCCAGCCTTGGGATTTTGTATGATAGCCAGAGCAGACTAATACACCATCTACTCACTAACATGATTTGTAAAATTAGCTAAAAACATTTAATTTTATTTGTTGATATTGTTATTTCAGGTTTTTATAGTCTCTTTTTTCATGCTTTTTTTTGTACATGTGCAAATGCTTATTCCAAAATTTATATAGAGAAGCATGTGCTCTAGAATAGCTAAAACAATCTTGTGAAAAAGAAGAATAAAGTAGGAGGAATCGGTCTACCCCTTGTTAAAGTTTACTTGTAAATAAATAGACATCAGGATACTGTGATATTGGTAGAATAATAGACACAAGATTAGTGGAATAGAATAAAAAAATCCAGAAATAAATTTACATAAATATAACAGACTGATTTTTAACAAAGTTACAAAAGCAATCAATAGGGCAAATATAAGCTCTTTCAACAAATGGTGTGGGGGGAGGAGAGGAATGAACATCCACAGCTATAAAAGTAAACTTTGACCTCACCCTCACATCTTTTAAAAAAATCAACTCAAAAAGACCCATGGAAATAAATGTACTAGTAAAACTATAGACTTAATAGAAAAATAATAAGATAAAATCATTATCTGGGTCTAGGCAGAACATTTTTGGACTTGACACCAACAGTATAATCCACAAACTGATACATTAGACCTCATCTCAATTAAAAACTTTTGCTCTGTGAAATGCAATAGACACATTTATTCTGTTCAGAGAATTAAATTATTAGCTATATATCAGGAGAAAATATTTGCAAACCAGGTATCTGATAAAGAGCTAATATATACAACTCTAAAACTCAACAATTAAAACAAACAAACAATCCAATTAGGAAATGGGAGAAAAAGATATGAACATAAATTTCATTGAGTATATTCAGGTGGCAAATAAGCACATAAATAGATGTTTGATATATCTCACTTCTAGGAAAATGCAAATTAAACCAATGAAATATCATTGCAAACCTATAAGAATGACTAAATTTTTTTTAAAGCGACATCACCAAAATGCTGGAGCATTGTGGAGAAAATGGACCACTCATATGTTGCTAATAGGAATGAAAAATGATACAACCACTATGGAAAATAGTTTGATGAAATTCTTAGCAAACTAAATGTGTAATTACCATATGACCCAGAAATTGCATTTTTGGACTTTATCTTGGACAACTAAAAACTTATATTTACACAAAAATCTATACATGAATGTTCATAGAACCTTTATTTGTAGTAGCCTAAAACTGGAAACACCCAAATGTCCTTCAATGGGTAAATTGTTAAATAAATTGGTTCATCCATTTTATGGAATACTATGGATGAATACTAGCTATATATATAAAACCCTAATTTACAAATAGATCAAATGGCAGAACAACCGAACAACCAGTCACTATGATGTGCGCTGACCACTAGGGGTTGTGTGAGGCACATGGTGAGCCTCAGTGGCATCAGGAAGAGTGTGGAACATGGCAGGTGTTGGCCATGTTGGAATGGTGGAGCAGGTGAGCAGGGGTGCCTAACCAAGGCGGGTGCCAGATGCTATCATTGGGGCGAGCCTCTGGGTTTACTGAAAATTCTTTGCTTCTGCATGCCCTGGTCCTGTCTGGCACTCACACCTGCTACCAATGCTGGCCCCACTCACACCTGCTGCTGGTGCCCGGCGCCAGCCCAGATTGCTCCCCACCATCAGCAGGTGCAAGCAGTGGCTGCCAGTCCTAATTGCCCCTCAAGTCTTCTCCTCTTCTCCCTGCTCCTGAAGGGTGATTAGCACCAGCAGCCACCTGCTGCCGCGCTAGCCCCAATAGCTAAACGCCAGCAGTGGGTGCAAGTGGGTCCAGCACCATCAGTGCATGGAAGCAGTAGCAATGGGAGTGGGACTACCAGCAGACAGGGGATGAGGGCTGAGGCAGGAGGGTCTGGGTAAGGGCACAGAGAATGGGCCCAGACCCACCTCTGTGACCACCACAGCCTCATGGCCCATAGTTCCTTTCCAGGTACACGAATTCGTGTACTGACCCCCTAGTTCACAATGAACCATTGGTAATTGCAACAATGTGAATTTTCAAACAATTATGCAGCAAGAGCCAATCTTCAAAGGTTACATACTATATGATTCCTTTTATATAATTTTTCTGAAATGACAGAATTATAAGGATGAAGAACAGATTAGTGGTTGCCAAGGTTTCCAGATGAGAGCAGTTAGAAAGAAGGAAATGTAGATATAAAGGGGCCACATAAGAGATCTTTGTGAGGATGGAACTGTTCTTTATCTTGACAGCAGTGGTGATTACTTAAATGAATACATGTAAACTAGCAATATGTGAGTAAGATGAAGACATTGTAACTATGTCAATATCCTGTATTATAGTTATGCAAGATTTTACCATTGGGGAGAACTAGGCAAAGGGTGCACAATATTCCTCTATTATTTCTTTACTGAATGTGAATCTACAATTATCTCAAACAAGAATTTATTTGAAAAAGTAAATGAGATCAAAATAAAATAAAAAACTAAGAGAGATAGTATTAATAAATTTTATTAACTCTGTAATTTTACTGTCACCAGGAGGTCCAGTATATAATCCCAGTTCAGGATTATGTACAATATGGTGTCTAGGATGTATATAATTCATATATTTAGTTGTTCTCCTAATTTGTTCTACTAATAATGCCAGAGCTTTCTAGTCCTTGAAAACTCCAATTGGTAATTGGATTTGATAGAGTAATTAAGACTACAGGAATTACCATGCAGAGCATTAGTCTCAAGTCCCCTAGTTAAAGAAAAGTTGAACTTTTGACATGGATATAAAGCCAGCCCAGAAGGCTTTCTGTTCAGCATAGTTTGATTCTTGGATTCAATTTCTGAACACTTTGAAGTCATTTTATGCCACTTGACTCAAAGCGCTCATCCCAGTGAAAATTTGTTAGTTAAATGTCAGCTCCTCAGTGTTAGTCTATAGACTTCACAGAAGGAACCAAGGCTGCCTAACAATTTTTTAACAGACACTTCCAACTCAGGCAGCGTGCCTAAGCCACAGAGGAAGCCTTCGACTGATGAAGATCCTGGCTGGAGGATCGCTTTGCTATCAGTAAGTATACAAAAAAAGAAATAAGACATTTAACACAAAACAAATTATAGCCTAGTTCCTGCTGAGAAGAAAATCCTCTTGGTTTGTTAAATATCGTAGCATCCTTTTATTCCCCTTTCCACTAATGTGGCAATTCAGAAGTAGCTATCACTGTGAGTTGTAAAAGACATAACAGGATATGTTGCTTTGAGCAGCTCTCTCCATGTGCCGTGGGCTATCTTCTTTGAAGATACTGTCTTCTTCTCTCTGGTTTCAAAGACAGCCTCAGCAGAATCAAGCCTAACCACTCTAAACTGTATTAATTAACAGGTAAGTCTAGATTTAAAGTTTAACAAAGACAACAGTACATTATAGTCATAAATTAAAAGAGGAGGTTGGTAGCATTTTAAAGAATTGATAAGGCATATTCTCTTTTAGGGACCAAAATCCCCTAAAACCTCTTCCTTTAAAAAATATAGCAAGTAAATTTATATTTACCCGTGTCATGAGATCATGTGTCATTGCCAAGATGATATTACTTTCAATCAAAATAATTGCTACACATCAATACAACCTGCGGTGTTTTTTAAATCAAATTATCAGTTAATAGCAGGATAATTATTATGAGTCATTATTTTAATTTTACTGCCTCTCAGTTTTAATTAATTACAATAAATATATGTTGTCTCCATAAGGAAATTCTATAAAAGTAGTAAATCCTTTGATATAATAGGCAACTGAAAATACAGGTGTATAACAGCCTGTTTTGGTGGGAATGGAAATAAGAGATGACATTGACTTTTACATTTCTGGGAAAATAAAGAAACCAAAGTTTACAAAATTAAGTGTAGTTTAGACAATATCTTTCAAAATGCATAGTAACTCCTTTGTCATTTTCTGTAGGCCCAGATTCCTTTCCTGTAATGTAGAGTTAGTGACAAGAAGTCCATCTTCTAATCTTGGCTGCTTTAAAAACATTAACAGGGGCCATTTATCATCATATCATCTTATTAAAGCTTGGAAGAAACACCACACAGCAGTGTATCTTGGAAGTTGGAACTGTGAAGAAAATCACTCTCTATTATTTTCTCACTGACTGTGTCTAATGTTAAAAATAATTACAAAATCTATGTGTACTTTAATTGCCAACTTTCACCGATCCAGTGGTTAAATATCCCATTCCTATCCTCTAGAATTCTTCATAGGTGCCCTTTCCCTCCATTTGGATGCCTTAGAATTACTCAGAGTAGTGCTTTCAGTTTCCCTTTTCAGCTGTTCCAATAACCAAGATGCATGGAACAGCCACTGGGCACTGGAGGTAGTTCTTTAATGAAGCCTTAAAATCATTTGCACTCATTTACAGACACATATGTATGTATGTATCATTATTTAACTGGTCCTATTGATGAGCATTA
This sequence comes from Antrozous pallidus, assembly GCA_027563665.1. Classification (NCBI taxonomy): domain Eukaryota; kingdom Metazoa; phylum Chordata; class Mammalia; order Chiroptera; family Vespertilionidae; genus Antrozous; species Antrozous pallidus. The sequence goes on from CM050521.1 coordinate 64,460,236, forward strand.
TGGTTCTTCACTTTTTATTTTTTGTTATCCCATACCATGCTTTATTGAATCACCCTGGGTTTACTCTTGTATTGCATTGGTCTGCAAATGGAGATACATTTCTGGATGTGAAGACTACACTATATAATATTTAAGCAATATTATAAAAGTGCAATCTAGGGTAAGGTTTCTTAACAGCAACACTATTGATCTTTTGGGCTAGATAATTATTTATTGTGGATGACTGTTCTCTGCACTGTAAGATGCTGAACAGTGTCTCTGACTTATGTCCACTAGATGCCAATAATACCTCCATTTGTGTTAATGAGAAATGTCTTCAGATATTGCCAACTGTTCCCCTGGAAAGGCAATGTTGCCCCAGTTCAAAACCACTCCTCCAGGTGTTTGTATGACTTATAGCACCACCAGCTGAATGAGACTATCCATTTTCCTTACAGACAGATACCAAGCTTAGAAAATTTTGCCAATTTGATGGAGGAGTGGAATCTCAGTATCATTTCAGTTTGCATTTCACTTATGAGAAGATTTAGTATATTGTTATTTTTTTGTCTTTTCTCTAAATTGCCTGTTATATTCTTTACACATTATATTTATGTCTACTTCCACTTTATAAGTATTTATATTTCTAATAAATTTCTAGATGTTTCTATATTAGAGAGATTACTTCTTAGGAATGTGGATTGAAAAATTAGTTTGTTGTTTTCTGACATTTGTTATGAAAATTTGATGTAGATATTTTCAATTGTTCAGGACAGTTGAATCTGTCAATCTTTAATTTAATGACTTGAATTTTGAGTCAGAAAGATTCCCCATTCTATGATTTTCATTGAAAACATGGAGGTTCACTTATATTTTTGCATGGCACATTTATGGCTTCATTTTTAGTTATGTCTTTAACTATACTTTAAATGTATCCAATATTCAATGTATCAATATTGTTTCTGCAGATTTCTTTGTGATAATTTTAAAGTTACAACATAGTTTTATAGATTGTTTCCTTTTAACTGGCTAAACACATGATTAATCAAAAGCATTTGAAAAGTCACTAGCAGGTACAATCTAAAATCACCTTGTAGTTTCTTATATGAACTTTTAGATTCTATTTAATATTCTACAAGAAAGTTCTGGTAAGTAGAATCAGTATTCTAATTTTAATATAAAGCTTCACAATATATACTTTTTTAATAGCAAAATTGTACTTTTACATATTTGTATCATTTTATTTGGGGGTGTTATTTGTTTTGTTTTCTGCAATAGATCAACATTAAAAAAACTCAAATGGAAATTTAAAAAAAACCTTTATCACTATAATATTTGAAATATATGAGATGATATATGGGAGCTCTTCTTGGCTGCTTATTGGCTTTTAATATGAGAAATATAAAACATGTCCTGTGAGGATGTGTCTGGATCTTTAAGAGAAATTCTTTTATAATAAGAATTGGTGCATATAGACAAAAACTGCCTCCTGAGCCAGGTCTATTTTTAAACCACAGAATCTAATCAGGAATCCTGTTATAATGTAAAGTGGAAATATAAAGATGCCTGATTGTTTTGTGTTAGGACCAACCGTTTCCTTCTATCAGCTGTCTTTTTCTATCAGCTCCGGTGTGACATCCTGGAAGGGGCTCCTGACACATAATAGAAAGTCACAGAGGAAACATTAATATGTTCCTTAGTTCACATCGTCCATGTTATCACAGAAGCAAATGAAAAGTCCCTCGACCTTTTCATTTACTTCCATGACAACATGCTCTGAGAGGAAGGGATTTTGCCAGCTGCTTTAGTTTTAAATTACAGTGCCATGATTGGTTTCATTTCCAGGTCAGCCCCAGCAACCACTCTACAAGTGCAAGATAGCAATGGTTGCATGTGAAATTCTCAATAATTTAAGCTCAATAGCTCTAATTTATTATCAAGAAGGTTTTGTTAATTTGGATCAGGTGAAATAGGAGAAATTTCCATCATTTATTCATTAGGTTGCTTTTTTGGGGGGGGTGGGGGGGGGGGGAGTCTTTTCAAAAGCCATGTCTTTTAGAAATGATGGTTTATGCATAACCTTCCCAAAGTAGAGACCCACAATTGAAATAGCTCTGAAGTGTATTTCATTGGCCTCCAAGCAGACTTGCAGGCAGGAGTAAGAAAGTGGAGTAAAAATCAAGATGCAAAAACTAAAAGCATTTCACCTAAGAACAGGAATAAGACAGCTATGCCCACTTTCACCACTCCTGTCTGACATAGTACTGGAAGTGCTAGTCGTAGCAATTAGAAAAGAAGAAGAAATAACAGACATTCAAATTAGAAAAGAAAGCGTAAAACAGTCATTATTTACAGATGACATGATACTGTAAATAGAAAATCCTAAAGACTCCATCAAAAAATTATTAGGTTTAATAAATGAATTTGGCAAAGGAGCAGTATACAAAATTAATGTCGAGAAAGCTATGCATTTTTATACACCAACTAAAGACCCAATGCACGAAGATCCATGCATTGATCTCCCAAGGCCTCCCTCCCCCCGACTGCCGGCACCACCTTCACTCTGGCCAGAGCCGCCTTTCTCTGGCCCAGAGCTGCCTTTCCACCTTCCCACATTGCTCAGAGGCCTAGAGTGGCTAGGGCAGCGCCAATACCTGCATAATCACCATGGCAATGATGCAAGGGTCCCACCCCAACCCTAGCCACTTGGCACCTTGTATGCAAATTAACCTGCAATCTTTGTTACATTAATTTGCATACTCACTCCTGATTGGCTGGTGGACATGATAAATGTATGGTCAATTTGCATATTTCCTTTTTATTAGTGTAGCTAATGAACTTATAAAAAGAGAGATTAAGAAAACAATCCCACTTATCATTGCACCAAAAAGATTAAGATACCTATAAATAAATTTAACTAAGGAAGTAAAAGACCTGTACTCAGAAAACTACAGGACACTGAAAAAAGAGATAGAGGAAGACATAAATAGATAGAAGAACATACCATGTTCATGGATTAGTAGAATCAACATCATTAAAATATTCATACTACCCAAAGCAATCTATAGATTCAATGCAATCCTCATTAAAATAACAATGTTATATTTCACAGACCTAGAATGAACTCTCTAAAATTTCATCTGGAGAAAAAAAAAAGACTCCGAATAGCTACAGCAATCCTGAGAAAAAAGAACAAAATAGGAGGGATCTCAATACCAGATTTCAAGCTGTATTACAAAGCCACTGTTCTCAAAACTGCCTTTTATTGGCATAAGAACAGACATATAGACCAATAGAGAACCCAGAAATTGGCCCAAACCACAATTCTCCATTAATATTTGACAAAGGAGGCAAGAACATACAATGGGATTCAAGACAGTCAATTCAATAAATGGTGTTCAGAAAATTAGACAGATACATGCAAAAAAAAAAAAAATGAAACTAGACCACTAACTTACACCATACACAAAAATAAATTCAAAATGGATAAAAGACTTAAATGTAAGATGGGAAACCATAAAAATATTAGAGGAATCCACAGGCAGCAAAATCTCAGACATATGCCAAAGCAATATCTTCACTAATACAACTCCTAGGCAGTGCTCAGCAAACCGTGGCTCACAAGCCACATGCGGCTCTTTGGCCCCTTGAGTGTGGCTCTTCCACAAAATACCATGACCTGGACAAATCTATTTTGAAGAAGTGTCATTAGAAGAAGTTTAAGTTTTAAAAAATTGGCTCTCAAAAGAACTTTCAATTGTTGTACTGTTGAAATTTGGCTTTCTTGACCAATGAGTTTGCGAACCACTGTCCTCAGGCAATAGAAAATAAAGACAAAATAAACAAATGGGACTACATCAAAATTAAAAGACTCTGTACAGAAATAGAAACCATCAACAAAACAGCAAGAAAGCCCACTGCATAGGAGAACATATTTGCCAGTTATCTCAGATAAGGGTTTAATCTCCAACATTTATAGAAAACACATACAACTTAACAAAAGGAAGATAAACAACCCAATGAAAAATGGGCAATGGACCTAAATAGATACTTTTCAAAAGAGGACACAAGGAAGGCCAAAGAGACATATGAAAACATGCTCAAAGTCACTGATCATCTGAGAGATGCAAATCAAAATGACAATGTGGTACCATCTTACACCTGTCAGAATGGCTATCATCAACAAATCAACAAATGACAAGTGCTGGAGAGGATGTGGAGAAAAAGGAACCCTTGTGCACTGCTAGTGGGAATGCAGACCTGGTGCAACCACTGTGGAGAACAGTATGGAGTTTCCTCAAAAAACTAAAAATGGAACTCCCATTTGACCCAGTGATCCCACTTCTAGGAATGTACCCCAAGAAACCAGAAACAACAATCAGAAAGGATATATGCACCCTTATGTTCATAGCTGCACAATTTACCATAGTTAAGATTTGGAAATAGCCTAAGGGCCCATGCACAGATGAGTAAAGAACTGTGGTATATATACACAATGGAATACTATCCACTATAAAAAGGAAGGAATAGCATGGATAGAACTGGAGAGCATTATGCTAAGTGAAATAAGCCAGCCAGAGAAATATAAATATCACACGATCTCATTCATTTGTGGAATACAATGAACAACATAAACTGATGAGAACCAAAACAGATCCAGAGACAGAGAAGCATCAATCAGACCATCAAACCTCAGAAGGAAGGTAGGGGAGGGTGTGGGTGAGGGGCAAAGATCAACCAAAGGACTTGTATGCATGCATATAAGCCTAACCAATGGACACAGACACCAGGGAGGTGAGGGCATGAGTGGGGAGTGAGGGAGGGAAATGGAGGCATAGGACACATATGTAACACCTTAATAATGAAAAAAAAGTGACAGATTTTAATTCGTGCTAGAGTTGCTATTTTTCTCACTCTTTTCTTTCTTTTTATTTTTTTCTTACTTGTTATTTGCTTAGGTACTATTTTTCTCCATCTAGTATGTTCTTTCCTGGTTCTTCTCAGGAGCCTAGAAGCTCAAATGAACACAGAAACTGGCTTCCAACGTCTCTGTACTCTGATATATAGCTTCACACCAAGAGTTGACAGTGTCTCAGAGGTAGGACTTCGCCTCAGCAGTACATTCCTAAGATCTAAGGTTTCTGACTTTCTTACTATGCAGTGATACTATAGAATACATTTTGATAATGATTCTAGCCAGGGGTTGGCAGATTTATTTACCAAGTGCCAGATAACAAAATATCAGGCTTTGTGAACTATATGCCTGTGTTATAATTACTCAGTGTTATCCTTGTAATATGAAAGCAGCCACACAACATATATAAGCCAATTGAATATTACTGATTTCTAAAAAAACTCTGTTTATGCACACTAAAACGTTAATTTCTGGAATCATAAAATATTCTTCTTTTAATATTTTCCAGTCATTGAAATATCAAATAATTTTTGGTTCAGGAGTTCTGATTGGAGTCCATGATTTCCCATCTCTAAGAAATTTCCAGGTGATGCTAATGATTTTGGTTTGGATACCACACTTTTGAGAACCACACATCTATATCAAGGGTTGGCAACCTTTTCTATAAGGCGTCAGGTAATATGTTCAGCTTTGCAAATTATTTAGCACCTATTGCAACTATAATAAGTGCTTACATACTATAGCCCATAGGTTCTTTGACTTTAAGAGAAACAACGTGTAAGGGAACCAATTTTGCTATAGGCTAATTACTATAAACAAGATTCCTATGGCATCTCATCAACATTATAACAAAATGACATTGAAGGAGGAGCTTTGTCCTAATAATACTTTATTTACAAAAATGGGCTGTGGCTGAATTTGATTATGGATGGGGTTTGCTTACCCATGATCTAGAAGACTTCCTTTTATTCAAGAGGAAATTATCTATTTTGATGAATAAAGTTTAAAAGTCTTTGCACAAGTTTCTGAGCATATAGTGATAAAGATAATTTTAAAAAGTGAGATTTTTTAGTAAATAGTTTATCAACATTTAATTAGGTATATCTGTGTCAGAATTTCACTGCTAATCCTGAAAAATAATGAATAGAAAACAAAACTGAGCTAACTGATAAAATGTACATATAAAAAAACAACCCACCTTTCTTCTATTCTTCCTTTAGTGCTCTGCTAGCTGCTAAGAGGAAGGTTCACTTGTTTTAGCTAATGGATATTTTTAGATATCAAATTATCCTGAAAGCTAGTATCACAAAATAACACCTACTAAATTATAATTTTCCCTCAAATTTTCTGATTCTATTTGTAGTATATAGTCTAAAACATATCTTCATTTTATTGAGTTTGGAATCATATTATTTTTAGATGTATCATATTATCAAACATTTTACTGAGTTTGGAATCATTATTTTTAGATGTATCATATTATCAAATATCTCAAAGAATCTCAAGGGATTTGTATGTATATGGTTATGTGTATGCATGTGCATATGTACACACATATAATACACTTCTTTTTCCTAAAGTACACTTTAGAAAAATAGTACACTTCTTTTTCAATTTTCTTTGGGCCATTTTCCCTGTATGGTAGGTAAGGCTAATTTTCATATATTTGTCAAATATCTGGTGACCTTGCCATTCCATTCATATTTTAAAATGAGGAAAGAAATGTTAATAGAGACCTACAGCTTTACAAGTGGATACATTCACATAAGGATGAGTAAGTGAATAGCCATGTAATTCTTTAGAAGAGAATCAATCCTCTGGTATTTTGCCTGGTGTAAGTGTTTGGTTGTGTGTACAGTTGTTATTCATAAGATTTAATATATATCATTCTTGTATTAAGACTATCTCCTTGCCCCAATCTCCAAATGACTAGCTATCCTTGAGTCTGAATATTTTAGAACTGACATATAGTATCATATTACTTCTATAAATATACAACATCCTCAAATTAGGTTTGCTGGGAACTCAGTGACAATGAAAATAATACATACTGGAAAAACATAAAGGAAATGTCCTAAATCTGCAAAGCATTGATTGACTGAAGCAAGTAGATATGTATTAAAGAAACAATCCCTTAAAATTAGCTTATCAGTAAACATTGCCCATTGCAAATTGTTTGACTTCTAGAAATACAGGTTGCCTTTTACCAATCCAGGCTAGGCCATCAGGCTATACTGTTTCTTCTCCTCTCAGGTGGGGGCCACAATATTCACTCAAGACCTCTTACACCCACACTTCTTGTTTTTTCCTCACATTACACACTCAGTAGAACACCTTCTAGTAGAAGAAACTTCACTTAACTGCATCATTTCAAACATTTCTTGAGTTTCCTTAAAATCTATTGGTAAGTTTTCCATCCAGACTCCAAGAAGATTACAAGTGCTGTAAAAAGTGTTGGGTTTGATAGGGTGTGACGGCACATGTCAAAGTCAATTGCCATCAAATCTAATTGATTACTTTATTGGGAAGTTGGACATGTTGAGTTCAGCTTAATTGAGATTGCTCATTACAAGCCATCTTCCCCGAAAGGAAATATAAAGTGAATGCCACTTTAAGTACAGGAGGAAAACGTTCCAGCAATAATGTAAAAATAGCATCTGATGAGCAGATAAGAATCCTATGAAAGGCACACTATTATCGGCAAGCACAACTGCTCCTCCTGCAGCAGCTCTGTCGTACAAGCTCTGCAAAGGAAGCCAAAGCAATCATAAGCATTTTTACAGCAAGGCTGTTCATGCTCTTATAGTATTCATGTGTCAGCACTTTAATTATAAATTCTTTTTTACAAGCTTACAGCAAAGCGTAAGCCCCCAAAAATTATGTTAGAAAACTCACTTGTGTTTAAAATGAAGTAATAAGAATATTTTTAAAATGCTGATCAGAGTCGACTGTGCATTAAAGAGCAAACACATCAGTTAGTTTGGGCAACCAAGGACCTGATAAAAGCAAAATTGAGTAATTCAGAAATACTTAGAAATATATAGTACCCACAGGCAACATGAAAAATTTAAAAATATTAGAAAATATAAAATATCTACTTTAATTTTTAAAAATAATATATTAGAGCCCTCATTATAGACTCCATTGTGTCCTGTACTTTTATTTCATAGCATTTACAAAATTTTTAATTAGTTAAATACTATTTTTGTACTTTAAAAATATAGCTCCCACAAAACTACAAGTAGAGGAAGGCAAGAATTACACTGACATTAGTTATATTCCCAGTCATGTACATGGAGTTTTACTCATAGTATATGCTCAAGTTGAATGAAGAACACATTTATATTGTGAAAAGCACTTGTAAAGTTTAATGAGCAAGTTGTTGATCAACAATCTACATAAATATGAGCACTTTATTATCACTCTTTTAATTCTGTCCTTTCAGTTTCTGAGATACATTATATTTTACATATTGAATAAAATCATATTTGTAGAAAATTTCTCATTAGTATATATGGATCTCTTGACTCCACTTAAATAATTTACTATATTTTTTCTGAGTTACATTTTTTCTTGTAAGTCTACAGAAAATAAAATTTAGTTTTGATGAGGAATTACCTACTGCACCCAGATATCGACCTAGTTATTAAGAGAAACATTCAGCACAGGTTTTGAAAGCTTTAATTTTTTTAGCTTCACTGAGGTATAATTGATAAAATTCTGAGATATTTAAAGTGAACAATGTGATGACTTAGTATACATATACATTGTGAAAGGATTCCCCCATTTAGTTAATGAACACTTTCATCACATCATACTTTTATCTTTTTAAAAAATATATATTTATTGATTTTTTACAGAGAGGAAAAGAGAGAGAGTTAGAAACATTCACAAGAGAGAAACACTGCCTCCTGCACACCTCCTGCACACCCCCACTGGGGATGTGCCTGCAACCAAGGTACATGCCCTTGACGGAATCAAACCTGAGACCCTTGAGTCCGAAGGCTGATGCTCTATCCACTGAGCCAAACCAGTTAGGGCTATTTTTATCTTTTTTTTTTATGTGTGTGAGAAGACTTAAGTTCTAGTCTTTTAGTAAATTTCTGTTGCACAATGTAGTTACCAGCTGTAGTCACCATGTTCTACATTAGATCCTCAGACCTTACTCATCTTGTACCTGAAGATTTGTGACCTTTTACCAACCATCCCTGTTTTCGCCACCTCACACCTCCATCCCCACCAGACCTGGTTTATAACTCTTTTAATTTGTTTCTACTTTTCTTTCCTTTTAAAATAAAATATACCTCAGATATAGCAATAAGGTAAAAATATTTAACACATATATTAGATTCCCTAAAGAAGAAGAGATAGAAGGTGGGGTTAACTCAATATTGAAAAGATGGTGACTGAGAACTTTCCAAAAGTGGAGACTAATAGCTACAAATTGGGGAATTCTAAAAATGCCAACTTTTAAAAAGAAAAGAGAAATGTACTTAAAATCATGTTACAGTAATATCTCTGAAAACCAAAGAACTAAAGTAGAATAACTTACAGATAGCCACGGACTCAAAGATTGATTAACTTCAGAGGGAAAACAGCAACACTGAGAGCTTATCAACCAATTGAGTAGGGACTAGAAGAGAACGAAATAACATCTTTAAATTGGTGAGCAAAATCACTGTTACATAATAATTTTATGTCCAGTACAAATATTCATTAATGAAATAAATATATTTTAGACAAATAAAACTGAGAAAATATATCCCTAGAAAATGTACAGTAAAGGGAAACCTAAATGGAATTCTATAGGAATAAGAAAAATGGATACAAATAGCATCTTGCAAGAAGAGATAAAGAGAAAGAGGAAAATATATTATGATCTAGTGGTATTTACACATATTAGCCAAGATAACTGAGGCATATAAATAAGAAAGCAATAAACAGGGCCTGACTGGTGTTACTCAGTGGTGAGTGTTGACCTATGAACCAGGAGGTCACAGTTTGATTCCCAATTAGGGCACATGCCTGGGTTTGGGGCTCCATTCCCAGTGGAGGATGTGCAGGAGGCAGCCAACCAATGATTCTCTCCTATCATTGATGTTTCTATCTCCCTCTCCCTATTCCTCCATCTCTGAAATCAATAAAATTATATTATAAAATAAACAAATAAGAAGGCAATAAATAGGAATAGGAATCAAAAGTCCTTAAAAGAAAGATCCAACTAGCATTAGACTTTGATAAGTCAAGAACCAGATGATAATTTCTAGATTAAACAAAAAAAATTTTTTTAAAAAATAGAAAATGAATGAACAAAGGAAATAACAAGAATGAAAAATAGTAAGACCTCAGCAAAACAAATTTGAATTCAATGACATTGAATTACATTAAAGATAAATAGATAACACTCTAGTTAAAAGCAAAGGTTGCTATACTTTATTGAAAAGATCACAGTTCTATTCACTGTTTGCAAAACATTAATATACAGAAAAGATAGAAGCAAAGAATGCAAAAAGTTATGCCATGTAAAGACAAATTAAAATAAAAAGTGATATGTTGGTATTAATAGGAGACATTGGACTAAAAACATTCTTAGAGAAAAAGGGAGGATTTCATAGTGATAAAATATTTCATTTAATAGAAATATGTAACAATTCTACTTTTGTTTGCAACATTAAAATACATGCTTACTATATATGAAGCAAAAGATTACAGAACTAAAAATAAAAACAGACAACTATGTAACTCCAGTTTAATCCTAATTGATAGAAAAAGAAGCCACAAAATTAATAATAATTGATTAGAAGACCTAAGCAAATGATTAGGACATATGACATAATGTTGATTTTATAGTGTGTGTGTGTGTGCTTCCTATTATTTTATTGCAAACAAGAATTGCAGAATATTTTTTATTTACAACCCCATACAAAATTTCAAAATTGAATTAATAGATGGTGTATTCTCTGACTACAATGCAATTGAGCTAGAAATAAGACTAAAATGTTATCTAGGAAAAAGTAAAATATTTGAAAATTAAGATATATAGACATCAGTCAACGGAAAAGAAAATCCTGCCATGTGACAACATGAGTGAACCTGGAGAGCATTATGCTAAGTAAAATAACCAGACTATGAGAAACCCTCATTTAACAATGCTGGAACTCAAACTTCTCATCTCTTCTCTATTTCATACACGAGCCTGCACCCATCCAGGCTTCCTCATCTCAGTTTTTTCTCATTGCTCAGTTAAAAACCTGAGATATTTTCAATGCCTTTTTTTAGTCATATATATCAGGAAATCCTATTGGTTCTATCTTTAAAATATACCAATAGCATGGCCACTTTTGGTATGCCCATTGCTGCTTTTCTGGTAGAAGCTACTATTGTCTCCCACTTAGATTGTATTAGCCACGTAACTAATCTTCCTGTTTTCGCTCCTGCCCAGACCCCTTTGATTCGACTGCATTACAGTGTGCTCCTTCATGTTCTCTGTCGGATTCTTTCCTTTCAACTGTTGAAGGGCATCAGGACTTTGTATTTATACCTCTTTATTTCCTATTAAATCTTACTCTTTAGTGATCTCATCTGCTTCATGGCCTTAAATATATCTATTCATGAAAGAACCCCACAATTATATCTCCAGCCTGAATGTGCCCCCTGTATTCCAAGCATATATCCAAGTAAAAATGGTATCTTTATTTAGTTGTTTATTAGGCATTTCAAACTTTTCATGCCTAAAGCAAAGGTCAGTTACTCCTCCCTAGCACTCTGCATCTCAGAAAATGCCTCTACCATTCACTCATTTGCTCAGGTTCATAATTCTCATTTTTCCTTTTTCTTTAATAACTCACATCCTTGCATTAGCAAGTCTTCATGGTTCTATCTTTAAAATATCTACCTCTCATTTAAACATTTCTCTCTACTTTTGTTGTTACCATCATAGTTCAAGCCATATATTCTCTCTCCTATTCTCCTTAATAGCCTCCTAATTGATCTCCCTGCTTCTCCTCTTGACCCCTACATTCTACCCTGCATACAGCAGCCAGAGTAAATTTATTTAACATTTCAGAAAATGTCACTGCCCTGATCTAATTTGCTCCAATAAAAGAAATCTAGTTTTTAACAGACCCTTCTGAATAGATTACACTTAATCTGGTTTTAGTGTTTATTTCTAGAGTTATACATTTTCTTAATTTTCTATCATAATCATGTCATCATTAAGTATGCCCAAAAAAGAAAGACTACCTGTAAAGTGGTTTAGTAAGAACAGTTAACATTTATAAAAAGATAAGTAGATTGAGAGGAGATAAAAGAAATGAGAAATAGTTTGTTCCACTGCAAAACATGAATATTTTATTCCATTTCTGGAAAAGTGAAGTTAATAAGATTGTATAGAAATAGTATTGGGTGAATATCTATTATCTTTTATTTCATATGAATCTAATAGCTATTACTTGGTTTACTTCATAAGCATATTAAATTGTTTCTATTATATCCTGAACATTAAAAAGATTGAAAGCCTATCTGGGAATATCACTATACGGGCTTGACCATATTGAAAACCTAATAGAAAATAAAAACCAAATTGCCATATTATTAAACTGATTAGGTACAGGTTAAAATTAAGTCAGGTTGTTAATATTTTTGCTTTTCCAATATTTGAAATACATAGAAATTATGGAAAAAATTTTGAGATGATGTTGTTTGAATGACCACATAAATTTACCATCGATTCATAGAATATTGGAGATTTAAAGGAATTTTGAGCCCATCTGGGACAATTCCTTCCATGTCATAGTGACAAAACTGAGACTGAGAGAGCAAAAGCCACTCTTCTAAAAGTTATGGATTTAGGAATTAAAACAAATTGAAGTTAATATCCTAAACCTCAATTTAGGATGCATGAGTCATCATGATGCTAAATTTCTTTCAATTGTTATTGTCACCTACACCTTGACTACATTATTCTTGCATGAGAAGGAATTCTGAACTAGCACCCTAACCCAAAAAATCCACAAACTGTGAACACAAGAAGCTGGAAGGCAGCCACCAAAGCAGGGATGACTTGGGGATCTTCAACTGATCACACTTCCTTCCTTCACGCTACTTCCCATTCCACTCGCAGACTGGTAGTTGCCAAATTGTCTCAAAGGTGTTAATACTGTTAGAAGTTATTAAAGGGATAAAAAATAAATGGGAAATGAATACAGGGCAGGTCATCCATTTATTTATTTTCCAGTTAGAGCTGCCATATTCTGGTATCTCAAAGTAGAAAGTGATCTTAAAGACCATTTAATGTAATGCCACTGTATGCACATGAATCTCCACAGCATACAGTCTTCACTCTATATTCCCAGAGTCCCAACTGTGGATCAAAATATGCAGGGGAATTTATTTTTTTAAGCCCATGTATAAGTGGACCCATGCAGTTCAAACCCAGGTTCAACTATACCTGAAACATCTCCATACTACCCAACATCTCTGTCTATATTTTCAACTCAGTATTAGCAAAATCTGAGTTTCTCAACACAGTTAAAGCTGCAATGCCATTAGCAGTGTTGATGAGGGACATTTCTTAAAGAACTACTACATCATTTTAAGCTGTTGACTCCCATTATGCAAGTTTTGCTGTTGCTATTTTCTCAATCAGACCATGTTGTTAGACAATAAAATTTATATTAAATAATATCATTTCCTGGTCAACAGTGATTATAAGATATATCTGCATTCAGACATTAAAATATTGTAGCTTAATGGTTGAGCATCGACCTGTGAAACAGGAGGTCATAGTTGGATTCCCAATCCTGCTACATGTCTAGGTTTCAGACTCAATTCTTAGAGGGGGGCATGCAGGAGGCAGCCAATCAATGATTCTCTCTCATCATTGATGTTTCTATCACTCTCTCCCCTCTCCCTTCTTTTCTGAAATCAATGAAAATGTGTTTTTAAAAATATACTTATTCTTTGCATCTTAGAATTAATAAAATATTGAATATATAAATGTGTTTATTTATTAGTTCTTATTATCCTTGTTAGACTTTCCCTTATACACTGTTATATTCCCAGTCTACCACTGTGTCTGGTACCTATTAGATGCTGACTATATATTTATCAATCACTGAATGAATACATACATACATACATACATACATACATAAAATTAGTAACTATTTACTAAATAATGAATATTTTCTGGTTTGTTATCTATGTAAACTTTAAAATTTGCCTATTATATTAAATTTTGTTTGCAAGATGAAGGAGTTTCTGATTAAAAATCATTAACATTAGCTAAGATAACTATTTTATTTGGTACATTATTTACTCTTTAGCAACCCTACAACTACCAGTTTTATGGGAAACATAAATATTTATGTTTCAGAAAATCTTTAAGAGAAATTCTTTTCAAGCAATCCACTTGAACTTTATCTTAATTTCTAGATCAGGCATATTAATCAATTTTCATAAATTAAGTGCTTACATAGGATGTTATCTCATTTAAAACTTTTCAGGTTTTAGGTGTAGTATATTGAGAGAGCTTCTACTTTAAAATAAATTCCATTCTGCTTTCATACAGTGCCAACTTATTCAGTCTTTCCCCCGCAGCATAAGCCAGATATTTTCCATGTTTATATTCTGAACAGACTGTCAGAAACTTGGAGCGCTCCCTGATGGCACTACTTTCTGGGAACTGTGGCCATTTTGCAAAGAAATGATGACTGGCTATGTAGTCAGAAAGCGAAAGCTAGATCTCAACAAATGGTGCCTTCCAAAGGGCTCTCCTGTGTAGAGTGACCACAATTAATAATAGTTTTCCAGTTCCATAAAGCTCAAGATAAGTATGACTAAAATGAACAGGCTTCCCTGGAAATGACACGTAAGAGGTATATTGCCTGAGTGGAACGTTAATATATTAATGAAATTGATGACATTAGTGATTTATCTCATTGACAGAATTTAGAATGAGATCCATTTATCATCATCCCTTAGTCATTCATCAGTAGTATATTGCCCTAAGCATTTAGCCTCCTGTTAGCAATTTAAGTTTTCTTTGTAGTAATTATATTGAAGAATACATTAGGTTTGTGGCTCACTTGATTAGAAATAAAATATAAATAAAATTAATGTTATAAAAATAATTTTATATTTCTCAAACGGTACTTTTAAAACTTTGTTTTTCATTTTATATTGCTCTACCTTCAGTTTTCCCAAAATTATCTCATTTGAAAATACAATTAATTTTAACTCCACAATAATGCTTTCTCTTCAAAAGGAAGCATGGTAATCAAATCCTGGTAAAAGAGGATGAATTTTAGATAGTGTCCATTTGATATGTAAGATACCCAAGACTTAATCAGATAGCATCCATAAATACCCAACACACACACACACACACACACACACACACACACACACACACACACACATCTCAGAGATATTAGTTAACTATAACCATAGGTTAACTTAGAAACTTGCTCTGCTTCTTTAAAGTCCCTAAATGGAAGGAGGAGGTGGATAGAGGTAGAAGAAGGTACAGGGGGAATAAATGGTGATGGAAAAAAATAAAATAAGGGAGGAAAAAGACCCATTTAAGTTGGAAAGGTTCTTAATGAGACTGTTTCACAGAAACAGATTAGAATGCAAAAATTGTAAGAAAGGAACTCATGGACAACTGGCCTTAATTTATTACATTTAGATCAAATCCTGAAAACATGGCACCTGAAGTTTCCACTTTGTAGATTCAATTTAGTCCTTTTGTCCTTTTGTCTAAATCTTTCAAGCTAAAAATAACGGTGAATTTCCTCTTTACCACTCAAGGAAGTTTTCCTAAGAAAATTCCTGAATTGTCTATCAACGGAGTTATTTTGTTCTAAGTCTTTTTTCCAGATGCTAGTAAATAACAGATAATAACTCAGATGGTGTGGTTCAGTGATTGAGCACTGGCAAAGGCACCAGAAGCTTACAGCTCACAGTTCAACTCCCAGGTTGTGGGCTCAATCCCCACTGTAGGGCATGGAAGAGGCAACCAATCAATGACTGATCAGTGATGTTTCTATCTCTATCTACCTCATCCTTCCTCTCTGAAATCAATAATAAAATGTATTTATATTAACATATAATGTATACATTTTAATCGTATATAAGAAAGAGCCAATAAGCTAATTAGACTGAAAGGTAGAACAACCTTCCAGAACAACCAATGGATGGGTCCACATGGCAGGCGGGGGCATGAGGCAGCCGGGTTGTGAGTCCTGAGCCCCTTGCACAAATTTTGTGCATCAGGCCTCTAATACATATATAGTAGAGGCCCGGTGCATGAAATTTGTGCACGGGGGCGGGGCAGGGGGAGGTATCCCTCAGCTCAGCCTGTACCCTCTCCAATCTGGGACCCTCGAGGGATATCTGATTGCCTATGTAGGCCTGATCGCAGGATCAGGCCTAAACGGGCAGTCAGACATCCTTCTCACAATACAAGACTGCTAGCTCCAAACTTATCACCTGTCTGCCTCTCTGATTGCACCTAACTGCTTCTGCCTGCCAGTCTGATCACTCTCTAACCACTACCCTACCAGCCTAATTGATGTCTAACTGCTCCCCTGCCAGCCTGGTTGCCCCCAACTTCCTTCCTCTGCTGGTCTGGTCACCCCTAACTGCCTCCTCTGCAGGCTTGATTGCCCCCAACTGCCCTTCCTTGCAGGCCTGGAACCTCCCACTGTCCTCCCCTGCTGGCCAACTTGTGGTAGCCATCTTGTGTCCACATGGGGGCAGGATCTTTGACCACATGGGGGCAGCCATCTTGTGTGTTACAGTGATGGTCAATCTGCGTGTTATTTTTTTATTAGATAGGATGGAGGCCTGGTGCATGGGTGGGGACCAGTTAGTTTGTCCTGAAGGGTGTCCTGGATCAGGGTGGAGGTTCTCTTGGGGTGTGGGGTGGCCTGGGCAAGGGGCCTATGGTGCTTTTCAGGCTGGCCACACACCCCAGTGACTCAAACGGAAGCCCTGGGATCTGGGATTAATTTATGTTCTACATTTGAAACTTTGTAGCCTGGAGCAGAGCCAAGTCTTCTGCTTGCTCCATGGTGACAGCCATTTCTGTTTGAAACTTTGTAGCCTAGAGTGAAGGCCTAGGCTAAGGCTACAGAAGTTTGGTTTCCTCCATCGTCCTGGCAACCCTAGTCTCTTTTTTCTCCAGCTCTGTGGCTGCTGCCATTTCTGTTGGGATTATTTATCTTCTATAATTGAAACTTTGTAGCACTGAGTGGAGGTCTAGGCCAGGAAAAGCAGGCAGAAAGCTTGGCTTCCTTTGTTGCTGGGGAAACCCAAACCTCTCACCTGTTCTCAGTGGTGGCAGCCATCTTGGTTGGGTTTTATTTGCATAACCTGCTCCTGATTGGCTGGTGGACATGGCAGTGGGCATGGTTTGATTGGACATATGGTCAATTTGCATATTACTCTTTTATTAGATAAAATAGTGAGAGAGTTAAAATCGTGGGAAGGCTGGCTGTATAGGGTTGGGATCAAATAGAAAATCCATAAGTTTTCAGAAAATCTTCACACAAGTGAGTAGGAGTGCAACAGACAGGAAAGGTTGGGTTGAGGATATTCTAGTTATGTGGAATAAAACATGAAAAGTTCTCAGATAATATGAGAAACAGTGAAAAGCTCAATGGGTAGATGATATAGAATATAGACATTAGAGAATGCATGGTGGAGGTTCATGGATAGATGGGTTTGTAATACAGGGTACATGGACGGAGGACAAATGACTGGATGAGGAAGAAATATAGGTACATGATTGAGGAGAGTATGTGGATGGGTGGGAAGAGAATGTAGATTTATGAAGGCAAACTTGTTGAGAGAAGCTCGATCAAAAATATGAAGACCTTGTGGATGCTACTATGATGTTTTGATTTTATCCTACAGGCAATAGAAGAGCCCTCCCAAATTGAAAGAAATAGTCAAGTGTGCAAATTATAGACATTGCACATCCTGACAGCTATGTGAGAAAGTGGCCAGGAAACCAAAGGTGGTTAGGGAATCAAAATAGTGCAAGCAGCCCTGATAGGTTTGGCTCAGGGACAGAATGTCAGTCTGTGGACTAAAAGGTCCCAGGTTTGATTCCAGTCAAGGGCATGTACCTTGGTTGTGGGCACATCCCTGGTAGGAGGTGTGCAGAAAGCAACTGATCAATTTTTCTAACTCTCTTTCCCTCTCCCTTCCTCTCTGTAAAAAAAAATAATAAATAAAAAAATCAATAAAATATATTAAAAAAAATAACCCAAACAAAAC
Source organism: Antrozous pallidus (assembly GCA_027563665.1). Classification (NCBI taxonomy): domain Eukaryota; kingdom Metazoa; phylum Chordata; class Mammalia; order Chiroptera; family Vespertilionidae; genus Antrozous; species Antrozous pallidus. The sequence goes on from CM050521.1 coordinate 64,478,417, forward strand.
TTTCAGACTTTTTACAAGTTTCAAGACTCAAAGAGATCATTCTCAGATAAAATTCTGATTAGCATTTTAAGCATTAAATTAAAAGGCATTGTGTGACTACGATTTTTATCTGGTTAATTTAGATCACAATTTATAACATTGCCAGGTAGTGCGTTAGCAGAAAAGACAGTGATAAGGTTAATGTACAACTACTCACAAAGGCATGTTAGCTTCTTATATCATGAGTTTCACACCAGAATTATAAACATATATGTCAACAAAGCCAACATATTTTTTAAAACATGCACTTTGGCATGATACTCTGTTTAAGGCGTTGTATGAAATACTGAGGCATTAAGTTAGGTGCAGCGACAGGGGTGAAAATGGAGTGAGGATCATGGGAGAAAAATAGACCTGCAGAAAGACATGAATTAAACTTTGTGATTCCATTTTTAGTTTCTCAACAGTTGCTTTCTTTTCTTACCATCTTAACACACAGCTTAGTTTGGAAGAAGAAATAATTTTAGAACCCAAGCACCAATAATCTTAGTGACAAAGAGGCCTCCATGAGATGAGAATGAACGGAATCAGGGAACATTTTTGTGCTCATCTCCTTGACCTGAATGCTTTATGCCTTACTGACTGATTAAATCAGCTCCTGGAGTTTGAAATAATACTTAGAAAATTAGAATGAGTCTTAAATTTACTGATAATTTTGGCAAATGTTGAAATCTGGTCTGTGTATAGCTTAGCCCATTATGCTTCAGTGGTTTTTAATATGCAATATACTATTAAGATTCTTTCCCCCCAGATATAAATTGTCTGCCTTACCTTCAGCAAAACTGTATCCTCAGTGAAAGATCAGATTAAATGGAATAAGCGCAATGCTTATAAACTTGGATTAAAAAACATAGCGGAAAGGATGCTTAAAATGTATCTTTAAACCTAAGTGCAAAAATATCCATACATACCTTGAAGTATGTATTGGGGTATTAAATGTGCTCACTAAGCTAAGCCATGTGTTAGATAATTAATAAACATTTATCAGCATTGATTTTTATAGCCTGCTTTATTAAACTTCTTATCAGTATTGAGCAGATGGGTCATAACTATGAAAAATGATATTTTAAACATGATTACTATATGTAGATTATTTTTGAAAAATACTGTTCAGTGAAGCATTTACAAATGTAATTTAATGCACAGAGCAAGACCTCAAAGTTAAGATATTTTCCTGCATTAAATACAAAGATGCTTAACTGATGTATGAAGAAAATTATGGAATTGCTTAAAAATAATATTAAATGAAAAAGCAATCTTTAATGTGAAAGAATGAATTAGTATGTACAGTGTCAATTAGGAGTAAACAATTCAATTGATTTTATTGTACTTAGTATATAATAACTTTATTCTCATTACCCTTTAATATCATCCTTAGTATTTATTAAAAATTATGTTTGAAATTTTATGACAATTGTAAAAATTTGTATTACTAACATAATAATCTTTCTGAGTGATCACCACTGTTTATAAGTTTTCAGTTACAGTAAACATATACACGCACACACACATGCATATCAAACAGTAATTATTACAGAATTTAAAAAAATGTGAAAAGAGATAACATATTTGAACTTTTCTCTAAAGAGATAACATATTTGAACAAATAACCACCTGGATATTTGTTAATAATACTTAAATATTTTGGCTATTGGTTTACTATGACACAAATATATTTAAGATAAATAAATAATGTAAAGCACAGTTAATGTTTTTTAGATAGTACACTAAGACCAAAACCAGTTATAACTAAATTTACCACAATTTCCAAGAGAGGTAAGTAGCCTTCAAGATGGTCCCCAATGATCTATACCTTCTGGTATTCAAACCATCCACAGGGCACCAGAGTTGTCAGTGTGCCCATAAATAGCATGTGGCAGAAGTAAAAACTTTGTCTTCAGCCTGGAATGCCTTCCCTATCCAAGTCATGCCATCATTCATACATCATTTCATATACATGTAGCTTTTTCATAAAGCTTTATAGGCTCTCAAAAAAATCAAGCATGTCATTTTGATTATGGAAAGACTGTGGCTTCTATCTCAGTCTCTCTCTCTCTCTCTCTCTCTCTCTCTCTCTCTCTCTCTCTCTCTCTCCTAGTATATCTTTATCTTTATCTCTCTATCTCTATCTCTATCTCTATCTCTATCTCTATCTCTATCTCTATCTCTATCTCCATCAACTATCTCTATCATTCACTCTGAGAGAAATCAGATTCCTTGCCTAGCAGCCCCAGAAGAGAACACTGAAACAAGATATTGAAATCTTTGGCTGACAGATAACAAAAACAAACAAACAAAACTGAGGCCTGTCAATAACCTTGAGCATAGTTTGGAAGTGTACCATGCTTTCTGATAAAACTGTAGCCACATCTTTGCAGCCTGGAGTCAAACCCATTCAGCTAAGCCTCTCCCAGATTTCTGACTCACAGAAACTGAAATAATAAGTATTTATTACTTTTAGCTGCTGACTATTCTGGTAATTTTTTAGGTAGCAGTTGCTAAATACACCAAATGACATCTAGTCACTAGTACTTGAGCGACACAATGCTTGATAGTATGGGTTATACATAAAAGAAAGGAAAGCATGTGATTTTTTTATTGCTTTAGACCCTACTTTAAAAATAAGATCTAGCCCTACCAGTGTGGCTCAGTGGATAGACTATGGACTGTGGACTGAAGGGTCCCGGGTTCAATTCCTGTCAAAGGCACATAGCTCAGTTGCAGTCTTGGGCCTTTGTCAGAGCATGTGCAGGAGGCAACCAATCAATGTGTTTCTGTAACATCAATATTTCTCTCTGTCTTTTCCTCTCTCTTCCACCCCCTTTAAAAATCAGTGGAAAAAATATCATCTGGTGAGGATTAAAAAATAAAATAAAAAGTAAGGTCCACCAATAGCATGAGCCAATGTGGAAAAAGTGTACATATGTATACTAAAGTAATAGTAAGAATATAATCTTGAAACATAGGTGACAGAGTCATTTTTGTTGAGAGCCTATAAAGCTTTATAAAAGAGCTACATGTATCTGATGTACGAATGATGGCATGACTTGGATAGGTAAGGCATTCCAGGCTGAAGACAACGTTTTTACAAAAGCATAAAAGTAGAAAAGGGCAGAAAGTATATTGGAATTAACAATGAATCTAGTTGGGTTAAATATGTATGTGAGTACATTACATATATAATGAATTAAAGAAATAAAAATTATCTTTAAGACAGAGAATGGGTTAACATTTCAGATCTTACATAAATTATATGAGTTCAGCACTAAGCTTTGGTTTCTGCTTTTGTAAAATAAAAATAGTATTATCGCAAACCTGCTTTTTCTGACTTCAAGTGTAATGCTCTTTATAGCAAAACAAATCCACCTTCTTGGTCTGTCTTCAGACTCTAAATGGATTAGTAATAGAACAAATTTTTCTCCACTCCCATATCATCCAATTCTCATCTAGATCTATTGCTCATTGTATGTTGATTTGTTTTGACAGAAGATTTTGATGTGCTAACTTAATAGAAAGAGAAAAGACTTCTAACATTGCAAGCTGAACAGAACATTTTTATGTAAAAAGGAGATTGTCAAGGCCTGAGAAAGTATGCTTTTTCAGGATTACTCAATTACAAAATAAACAGTATTCATATTTTCAATACTTTCTCATACTTTAACCATTGTTTTACAAAAAGAGTCTGTATTGTAAGTTGGGATGACTTTGCAATGCTACATCACTGATGATTTATTAACAATCAATTGAGTACATGCACTGGAGAATAAAATATGTCTGAGTAAAAAGATAAAACTGAGAAAATCTGTGACATCAGAAAGTTTCTATTTTAGCTCTATCATGAATATTAAATTATGTCTAGCATTCCATCTCTGATAAGTTGGTAGTAACCACATGGATATCTGTTTTGAAAAGGAATTTGCAGTTTTATCTGGGTTTAGGGGGAAGTAATGCTATGGTCTTTCTGGAATGTCTGCTCTGGGAACAAGAGAGGAAAGAGGTGGCATTTGCATACTTTGTTCATGACATCTGTACCTACTAGAAGGGGTTAAATGTATGCACAGAAAATAGAAGCACAGGTGACAATGTCAGTCCAAACTGTGATGCTCCTAATAGCTGTTATTGGAAATATTTAAAACATTTAAAATATTAAGATTTAATAATTAGAAAAGGCGTCAGATGAAGAAAGATCAACTTTAGTCTTAGACAATAAGTTTATATTGTTAAATAAATATTTAAACATGAGATTTCTTCTTCCAATATAAAGTGTAATGTTACATTATTCAACATTTATTCTCATTAAAATTGGTCTTACTATATTATTTTGTTGGAATGTATCAGGATTCTTTTTTTAAAAAATATATTTTATTGATTTTTTACAGAGCGTAAGGGAGAGGGATAGAAAGTCAGAAACATCAATGTGAGAGAGACATCAATCAGCTGCCTCTTGCATGCCCCCTACCGGGGATGTGCCCACAGCCAAGGTACATGCCCTTGCCAGAATCGAACCCGGGACCCTTCAGTCCACAGTCCGACGGTCTATCCACTGAGCCAAACTGGTCTCGGCAGAATGTATCAGGATTCTATGAAGACTATGAATCAACTTATTTGTCAGTGCCATATTTGGTCAATGTTATTTTAATCTCAGTAATAACACACTTAGTACTATTAAAAACATGTAATAAACTAAATATATCAGTTAAGAATGCATTCCCCTTTAAGAAATAGTTATCTGAATAACAGTAAGTTGAACAAAATTCTTTTTTCCCCCCCACAAATGAAGAAACTCAGAGATAGTTGACATTCCTTTGTCTGACCAGTGATGACATAATAGTAACATCTATTTCTATTTCCCTGATCCACAGGAAGTATGTTAGCATCTCATCTCATGCTTATTGACGTATTAGTGCAATCACTCCTAAGTATAGCTCGAGACAGGAAGTTTAAGCTCAAGGTATGCAGGAAGCCAGACATTGCCTCACCAATAGAGATGTAAATAGAACAAACAGGAAACCTGGTCAAAGTTTAATGGATCTGTTTACCCATTGTTTAGGTGAGATTTTAGTTGCCCCTCCTTTTGTCTTATGTTAAGTATGAACTGTTTACTCATTGTTTAGGTGAGACTTTAGTTGCCCCTCCTTTAGTCTTATGTTAATTATGAACTATTCATATAGTGTTTAGGTGACACATTGGTAATTGTAAAAGCTTCCACACCTTTTGTCTTATGTTAATTCTTGCTGGTTGATTTCATTGTTGGAATTTCCTGACTTAAAGGACATGGATGTATCACTTGGCCCTAATGAAAGGGGATAGGAAAACCAGAGTGGTGGCGTCCTCCCCCTTGAGGTGGACTCCCACCTGGCTCCCATTATTCCCCCAAAATTAATGCTTTTCTAGTCTCTTTTCATTTGTGTGTGGCCTTCTCCAGACACTGAACCCTGACATGGGAACCCTGGACACGCAGGACATGAAAAGGATTTCCACAAAGGTAGAAGAACAGTATAAGGGAAAGATAACATCTAGACATATCTGACTCTTTTAATAGTACATCAACGTTCACCATAGATTTCATTGTCCAAAACTTTATTGTTAAAAGGGATCCATCACCTAACACTTAGGTCTAAGGACATTGCTACCTCAAAGTCAGCACATAGTAAAGAAAAGGGGTAGAATGGGTAATGTGTATGCAGTTAACAGTGTCTGTTTTACTCAGTGTAATATTACATAAAACAGCTGCAGTAACCCTCAGGATGTATTTTTAAGAGCATTTAATTCATGATGTCATACATAACCATTCTTAAGAGAATTATGTCCATTCAACAATCATTTATGCATTACCAACTACATGATAAGCACTTTGTCAAGTTCTAGAGATACAGAAGTTTGGAAGCTTATTTTAGACAAGATAGTAAAATATTTGAAAACAAAAACACTGAGTTCCTCACAACTATAATAATAATATTAAAATGGCAACATATAAAACCAAGGTAACAACATTACAATCAGATCAAATAATTAGGAATAGATCAACCAAAAGATGTCCAAAGTCTTCATACTAAAAATAACAAAATATTCACTAGAGAAATTAAACTACAGAGTAATTCCATGTTCAAAAAATGGAAAATGTAGTATTTTAAAGAATTCATTTGTATTTGAATCGACATATACATTTAATTCAATTCCAGTGAAAAGCCCATCAGATTTCTTTTGTATATTTTTCCACTCATATTAAAATTACATAAAGATGTGAAGTATCTACAATAGTCATGACAATGATGAATAAGAAAAAGTTAAGGACTGAAGCCTCTTGATCTTAATATTTACTATAAACATACAAAAAAAATAACAAAGCATGGAATTGGCACAAAGTTATACAGATAGGCAAAACAAGCACAATAGAAAGTTCAGAAATAGATATGTGCATGGTGGTCATTTAATATGTGGCGACGATATTATTGAACAAAAAAGAAGTCTGTATGACTCTATTTTTTTTTTTTTTTTTTTTTTTTTTTTTTTTTTTTTTTTTTTTTTTTTTTTTTTTTTTTTTTTTTTTTTTTTTTTTTTTTTAATTTTTTTATTGTTCAGTTTATTAATTACATTGTTTCCCCTTTTTTATCCCCCTATAGCTTCCCTCCACCCTGTACCTATCCCACCCTCCGCCCTCATCTCCCCCTCCCCAATGTCCTCTCCCATTGTTGCAAGATTTTTGTCCCCTAGGGTATTTCACTTATAATTTAGGCATTTTATTTATGTTTATTATACTTCAATAAAAATTCATAAAAATCAATAGCAGTTATTGAGCAGCAATAACAAAATGCAAATATCATTTAAAATATAACTGATTTACAAATAATAAAAATCTCCAGAACAAATTTAAAATATGCAAAATTGGTTTAGATTATCAAATGCTACAATAGAGAAGACTTGAATAAATGAAATACATATCCTACTCATGAATAAGAAGATACACTAACATAAATGTTGATTAAACCTCTAGTTAATATGCAAATTCAGTGGGACAAAATTTCAGTATCATTTTTCATGAAATTTCTCTCTTTGACTCTTATAGATGCTAAATTTCAAAATAGGCAAGAAAAATCTGAAAAATAAAATAACAGGGTATTTGGCCTAATTGTTCTAATTAACTTTAAATGTATTAAATTAGTTCAGAGGCAGAGAAAGAGATCAAATGAACATATAAACATACATATAAGAAAACTTATTGCATGTCCAATATTGCATTAAAAATGGGCGAAAAAAATGGCTGAACTACTAAATATCTGATGTGGTAAAAATTAACTTTTGATATGGTGTTGAGCACCTGAAACAGGCCAGTAAACCAGGTCAAGCGGAAAAGGGAAACTGAGACCAGTTAGTTCAACAGCAGCTTGCAGCCACCTGGAACATGAAGACGGCAAGCAGTTTCCTCCATCTTCCGTAAACAGAGACACTTACTAATGAGAGTAAATGGCTTGCACTTTTCCTCCCAGACCAGAGGGTACATAGTTGAAATCACCATCACCAGAGAGACAGATAACAGAAATCCAATTAGTGCCATTTCCTAACCACACCAAAGGACAGCCATATTATGAAAATAAATCTCATTTTGGTACATCAGCATAAAGCTGAGAAATATTCTATTAATCCTCCCCCAACACCTCCCCTAAACGCCCATTTTTCAAACCCCTGAAAAATTAAGGTCTCATCTTTTCCTCCCTCCTGGGAGCACACACATGCCATCCCTCTAACCCCAAGCCTTCCTCTACAAGCTTGTATATCCTAAACTCCATGGGACCCCACGAGACTTGCAGCCAGGAAGCAATGGGCAGCAGTGGCTCATCCCAGGCTCACCTCCTGATCATGCCTCCAAGATCCCTTTTCTCTGACTTCCCAGTGAACCAAAGCAGCCCTGCCTAGGATCCCCAGTTGCTTCCTCTATGCTTCTTTGTTTCACTGGCCTGTGTTTTTCCTGCAGTAAAAATTCTTGCTTGTTTTAATTCACTTTGTCTCTTGATTTAAATCTTTCCTTCAAGAAGACAAGAACTGAGGCCTTGCCGTCTTGCTGGTAACAGTACCATAGGATATGCTTTATGACAAAAAGAAAGGGTCTAGAATGATCCTGAAGTTGTTAGCTACAGAAATGGAAATATGAAGTTGCATTTCCTGAGATGGGAGACTACCTAAGGAAAAGGTTTGAGAGGAAACACTGGGAATTTATTTTAGATCTGTTATATCAAGATACCTATAAAATATCCAAAAGGAAATGTCTAGTGAGGAGTTAATATAGGAGTCTAAATTTCAGAAGCAAGTTTATGATCAATATACATACATTTGAAAATCTTCAAATGTTTTGTACTTGTCTCTGCCTATTAATAACCAAGGTTGTGTTGGACTGGCCCTATGGTTACAATTTGCCTTTAAGCATCAAGAAACTTTGAAAAGAAAAATACAGGTTTATTACTTAGAAGAACTAGAAATTCCACAACACACCTAGCCCATATGTGAGATCTCAGGTAGAGAGACAGAAAGCGCACAAGTCTGGGGTTCTACTTTTATTGGGGTCGAGGGTAAGGGCCTAGAATTTTGTGGGCTCACTCTTTCTTGGTAAAATTACAACATAAAAGTGGTCTGGCTAGGGTGGCTCAGTGGTTGAGCCATTGACCTATGACCCAGGAGGTCCCACTTTGATTCCTAGTCAGGGCTCATGCCTAGATTGTGAGCTCCATCCCCAGTGTGGGCATGCAGGAATGAAGCAATCAACGATTCTCTCTCATCATTTATGTTTATACTAGAGGCCCAGTGCATGGAATTCATGCATGGGTAGGGTCCATAAGCCTGGTCGGTGATCAGGGCTGATCAGGTTCTCCACCTCCCTGCCTTTTCCTTCCCTTGCCACTCACACCCCACGAAGTTCCCTGCCTCCCCACCTCCCAACCTCTTCCTTCCCTTGCTCCCTCAGTGCCCCACTGCCACAACTGGTCACTCGCCATGTTCTTCACCACTCCCTGGTGATCAGCACACATCATAGCAAGTGATCAAACTAATGGTTAAACTCCTGAGGGGACACTTTGCATATTAGCCTTTTATATATATATATATATATATATATATATATATATATATATATATATATAGAGAGAGAGAGAGAGAGAGAGAGAGAGAGAGAGAGAGATCTTTTTCTTGACTTTCCTTTCTTAAATCAATTAATATATATATATATATATATATATACAAACGTGAAAGTGGCAATTCAAGGCAGGCAAAAAGAAAACAAGTAGCCCAAATCCTCAGTTATTGAAATCAACCAATATCTCTAAAACAGAGGAGCCTCAGCAGGTGGGGGCAACATGAGTCTTTATCTTGTCCTGTGGCCATAATGTGTTTATTTGGAGACCAGAGGCCCAGTGCACAAAATTTGTGCATGTGGGAAGGTGTGTACCTTAGCCCAGCCTGTACCCTCTCCAATTTGGGACCCCTTAAGGAATGTCTAATTACCCATTTAGGCCTGATCCCAGTGAGATAGCAGGCTTTGAATAAGGACCTCTTTGAAATGGATGCCTCCACCATCAAAGCTCATGTCAAACACTTGCATTATTTAAAAAACCCAAGACCCAAGAGAATCCGTAACATCACTGAGTGACTATAGAAAAATGAGAGGGTCAAGGATTGAATCCTGATGTATCCTCAGTGTACCTGTTGGAATCGGGCCTAAACAGGTGGTCGGACATCCCTCTCACAATCCAGGACTGCTGACCCCCAACCACTGCCTGATTGCCACTAAACACTTTCTGCCTCCCAACCTGATTACCCCCTAACTACTTCCCTGCCATGCCTAACTGCCCCCCAGCTGCCCTGATTGCCCCTAACTGCCCTCTCCTGACAGCCTGGTCACTCATAAATGCCCTCTCCTGTAAGTTTGGTTGCCACTAACTGTCCTCCATTGCAGGCTTGGTCACTCCAAACTGCCCTCCCCTACTAGCCCAGTCACCCCTAACTGCCTTCCCTGCTTGCCTGATCACCCTCAACTGCCCTCTCTGCCAGCCTGGTAACCCCAAACTGGCCACAACTGCCTTCCCCTACAGGCCATCTTGTGATGGCCATCCTGTGTCCATATAGGTTCAGCCATCTTTGACCACAAGGGGGTAGCCATCTTGTATCTTGGAGTGATGGTCAATTTGCATATTACTCTTTTATTAGATAGAATAACAAGTTTTGAATGAGGACCTCTATGAAATGAATGCCTCCACCATCAAAGCTTAGGTCAAGCACTTGCATTATTATTTTTTTTTAAAAGGTAAGGGTTCACACAACTTCAGATTATATGTGATTAAACCCAAGACCCAAGAGAATCCTTAACATCACTGAGAGTGACTACAGAAAAATGAGAGGATCAAGGATTGAATCCTGATGCACCCTCAATTGTAAAAGTTGGAGAGAAGACAAGCAAAATAGCCTAAGAGAGAAGTAGAAACAAAGGGGAAGTTAAGCATCCCAAGAGAAAGGATGGGATGGAATACATATGTCAAAGGCTGGCATTAGTTCAACTAATTGAGAATTTGTTCGCTTGTTTTTGTCTTTTAAATAAATACTTATTATTTATTAAGTTTAAAGAAATAAAGTTAAATAACTTTAAACAAATAGAAGTTAGGAGATATACAGTGATAAACAGAGTTGTAACATTTTAGATGGCTTACAAAGGCCTTTTTCATTTATATTAATTTTAAAGAGAATTTGTTTTGTAGAGGTCACAAAATAGGTCTTTAAAACATCTCAAGAGAATGTTTTGTGGAGCGGTAAAGATTAAGGATAAAGTAGGAGGAGAGATAATAAAGACAACAATTACAGAAGTCTCTTTTCATAAATGTTGTTTGAAATATGTTTGTGTCTAGAGAGAGAAGTAGGATTTGTCTACATAAGAATATTCAACCCTGTACAGAAATATAAAACTTTATTTGAATCAAAAAGAGGATACACCTGGCAGCAAGATCTTAACAGGCAGAGATAAATGCTTTCAGTAGAACAATTTACGTTTCTTTTATGCATGTAAAATTAAGGTGGGGATTGTATTACAGGATAATTAGCAAGATTAATGCACTCTTGAGGGTGCTTATTTCAAAGGTGTGTTAACCTAAGTGCACTGAAATAATGGACAGGGTTTACTTAAGTCAAAGATAAATCTTTTACTAAAGAAGTTATATGTGTGGAGCTTGACTATCCACCATGATCTTCCCAGTTAGGAATTTATAATCAGACTAGAGGCCTGCAACACAGCTTCCTGAGATGGTCTCTGCTGCCCCACCTGCTTCCCTCCCTTCTTTCTCTACAGCCCCGCCTGCTTCTCTCCCTTCTCCGCTGCCCCGCTTGCTTGCTTCTCAGCAGCTTCCATCCCTTCTGCAGCGCTTGGCTTCCTTCTATGCTGTCTTCAGTCTTTGCTCTTTGGATATGCAAATAAACCACCATCTTGGTTGGTTTAATTAGCTCCTGATTATCTGGTGGGTGTAGCAGAGGTACGGTCAATTTGCATGTTTCTCTTTTATTAGATAGGATCACCCTATCAGTCTACTTTCCGCAACTCCTCCCTCATTTTTTTTTATTTTTTGTCCACCGATTAAAATGTTTTGTTGCTTGCTTGCATGTAGTTTTTGTTTTAAGTGACAGTAATGACAGCATGGGTATATGCTATGGAAATTTTCTGGTAGAGCAGATGAACTGATCATGGGGATGGTGATGGTTGACAAATTGAGAAGAAAAGATAATATTTGTAGGCTAAAATTGAGGAGACATAAGGAAGCTAGGTAGATAGAGAAGGGACCACAGGAAAGGAAGGAGAATCTGGATCCCAGCTATGCAGAGTTACTGGGCGGGGGAGGAAGGGCCCTCCAGAGAGGCATGAACTTTAAAATGTATAAATGCTATTAAGACAAGCAGCTTGCAGATAGCCAATCACAAGATAGTAAGGGGTATAAACCAATCCCAAGGATGTTTCTAAGGCAAAAGTCTTTGAAAGGACCAATCAAGAACTAACAAGCATAATATACAAAAAAGCAACAGCACCTCCTCTCTCACTGTCTCTTTTCCCCTGCAGGCACTGGAACCTGAAGTTCCTGTGGTGGGGGGAGAGGAGGGGCACATCCTCAGTGCCCACATGGCTTATGGCCATATGGGACTCTACACATGGACTAGTAGAGTTTAATTCACATGGATGCTCTCAATAAACTTCAGTGCCACTAACCAGTTTTGTCTACGACTTCATTCTTCTATTTCGTGAGGCAAAGAACTCAGACTCAACACACCATATTTTGGTTTTAAAATTAGTGATGGTATCTACAGTAAATTAGAAATTCTTATTTCAATAAGAAAAAGACAAATGCCTCAGTATTAAAATGAAAAAAGGAAACAAACGGCTAATGTAAAAATGCAAATATTTACTAAAAAAAAGTTCAGCCTATCTGGTGTGGCTCAGTGGTTAAACATCACTCATGAACCAGGTGGTCCAGGTTAGATTCCTGGTCAAGGGCATATGCCCAGGTTTTGGGCTCCATCTCCAGTAGTGGGTTTGCAGTGGGCAGCTAACCAATGATTCTCTCCCATCATTGATGTTTTTATCTCTTTCCCTTTCCCTTCTTCTCTCTAAAAATCAATTTTAAAAAGTTCAATTTTGTACTAGAAATTAAAATTATATTTACTTCTGTGATGAATGAGTATAATATTTAAGCACCTTTCACTTATCAAATTGACAGGGAATAAAATTAGAATGCACCAACTTTTGGTAAGATCATTTGTCAGTATTATCTAAAGTGAAATACACAATCCAACATCTGTGAATTTACCCAAATATAAATCTTAGAAAAATATTTCAAGACTTATTTCTAGAGATATTAACTTTTAACATACTGTTAAGCTATGAACAATACTGAAAAATGGAAACAAGCCAATAATCTATTAATAAAGTCTTGTTATATAATATATGACACACCTTTACTACAGAATAAAAATCAGTGATTAAAAATTATTGTATTGATATCGATGTAGGTAAAGAAATTATCAAGAACATATTAGGTAATTGATAGTAGAATATCTTATTTTTTATTTATTTACTTTTTAAATGTATTTTTATTGATTTCAGAGAGGAAGGAAGAGGGGGGGAGAGAGAGAGAAACATCAATGATGAGAGAGAAGAATCACTGATCGGCTGCCTCCTGCACATCCCACTCCCCATTGAGGACCATGACTACAACCTGAGCATATGCCCTGACCAGAAATCAAACTGTGACCTCCTGATTCATAAATCAATGCTCAACCACTGAGCCATGCCTGCTGGGCTTATCTTATTTTATTTTTTTATTTACTAAGTATACAAAGAAAAAAGGAGATACTCCAAAATGCAATGTTTTATTTCTATATTATACAATTACAGGTGGTTTTCAATATATTATATATCTGTGTGCCCTTAGTTTTCATGTAAAAAATGAAAAAAATATTTAAAATATAAAAATTTTTAAAAATCTCTTAATTTTTCAATTTTAAAAAAGTTCCTTAAATGAAAAATAAAATATACACTATCAGAGGCCCAACTTCCAAGTACATAATAATGTAAATCTTAAGAAAACTAGAGACCTGTTGCTTAAAATTTATGCACTGGTAGAGTGGTCCTAATCCTGGCCTTTGATCAGGGCCAATTGGGTGCCTTTTGGCTGCAGGCCGGGGCCTTCCTTTGTTCTGAGCCACCCCCTGGTGGTCAGCACAGGACATAGTAATCGATGGAACTCCCAGTTTCCCAAACTCCCAAGGGGGTACTTTAAATATTAACCTTTTATATATATAGATACTAATTCTTGAAATTTAGTTTAATTCTACCATTGACAAGAACAATTTTGACAACTGCCATCTCAGGGAATAACACCATTACTTTTCTTCAGAAACCTCAAATGATTATATCAGATTAGGTCCAAAATAGAGACTTCTGTGAAGAAAGAAGCCAACCTGTCTTCATTACTCCTAAATAATGGTTTTCAAGCATCATTTAGTCATTTTTTCAGATTAAACATACACACACACACACACACACACACACACACACACAAAAGAGTTCCATATACACTTTAAATCTCAATCCCCTCAAATGATTATATCAGAGTATGTCCAAAATAGAGACTTCTCAAGAAATAGAAAAGAGCCATTTTGCCTTGGAGGCATGCCTGTTTTTAGAACCAAATGGTGCTACCTTTCATAAAACTCTTTGTCCCTGGACATTTGTGAAATTTAGTCTCCCCTGAGACTGATGATTGTTCAGTGCTTTTGTATCCTGATGCCAGCTTTGACCATTACATTCTTTTATTATTATTATCTTCAATGATTATAAATTAAAGTTTTGAAAATTGATCCATTCTGTAAAAGGTAATGATTGCAGAAAGGCAAAATTTAGTAGACATTTCTATCTAAGAAGCCCTAAAAAGCCAGAGATGACAAGTGACCATTGGGAAGTCAGATCAACAGGTTAGGGCCAATTTTGTATGTGCTGTGAAAACTTGGAAAGGTTACTTAATTTCCCTGAATATTAATTTCCTCCTCACATAAAATGAGGAGAATAATATTAGACACATTACATATAACACCTGGCACATACTAAATACACCCTAAGTTGTTATTAGCAGTAGTCATTTTATCGCAATGAGTATATTTCTGTAATAACTCTTCAACTGCCTACAAAAGAATCTCAAAATGAAAATTTTCACTATTAAAAAAATAATTTCTATTTATAGTCATTTGGCTGAATGTTATCTCAAAACCATTTACAGAGAAAATGAATTAGTTCACTCAAAATATGAATACAAATGTGCTTACACCTTCATTTTTCACCTCTGAAACTTCCGTTCAACTCTTTGCTTCAGTCTTGAGTAGCAATGAATTTAATGGTCTGCCTCATCAATAGCTCCATTATCACAAAGCTGCCATGCAAGTCAGGTTAATTTAGTACAATTGCCATGCTGTCAGTCTCTGCTTAAAATTAAGCCTGGATCAAAAATAGTAAATTATTTTACAGTTCTTCCTAGCACACTGACAGAATAGTATCCATAATTCCTGCTGTCCATATTATTTTAGCTCTAAGCAATGACATAATTATATTTTATTTATGGGTTATATGCTCCAGAGCTATGGTTTTTAAGCTCGTCTAAACATTACAATCAACTGCAACCTTTATAAAATATTTATGTCCAGACTTGAACCCAGAAATTCTGATTTGTTGGTCTTGGGTGGGAGGCAAGCAATGCTATTAAAAAAAAAAAAGTAAGTAAATGCCCAGGGATTTTTATTTATTTATTTTTTTTGGTGAGAAAGTTTAGTCTCTTGCTACTCAAGTGGGTCATAAACCAGAAACTTGGGCACTTGCTAGAAATGCAGATTCACGGGTCTCACCCCAGAACTACCAAACAGAACCTACATTTGACAAGATCTCCACGTGAATCACATGCATGCTACTGTTTGTAAAGCATTATCCTGGTTCACCTAAAATTCACTGAATTTTCATGTAAACTATACATGAAAATCTACACAAGGTCCACTAATTGAACTTGATAGTTGTATTAATAGAAAAATTAGGGGGAAAATGATGTAGAGTAGTATTCACACAGTTTTAAACATTTTTAAGTCTGAAAAAAAAGGAGTATTTGGGTGCTTTGAGAAGAAGAAACTCATACAGCATTATTTTAAGCATCAGTATCAGCATCAGTGTCATGGGGTATTCTAACTTACTGTTGGAGTACAACAAATGTCATCTTAATCATAACTTAGATTTAGAATTGAGCATTTACATTAAGAGCAAGTACAATTTAATAAACTTTTTAAACACATTGAATCAAGTAGCTTATATTTAGTTGCTAAAAATGAACATATTAATATATATTGATAATTATATGTGTTATTTCACAGTCATAAGAGGCTGTATGAAAATGATCATAAATGCATACACTTCCTAATCACTAGTATCAGAAACCAAAACCTAGGCTCCAGATGTGCTTATTGCTGCCAGAGTGCTGTTGTTTGGGCCCTCTCTGCTAATGATGAAAGGAAATATATTATCATATAGTATATATATATATATATATATATATATATACACACACACACACACACACACACACACACACACACACACACACACACACTAGAGGCCCGGTGCATGAAAATTCATGAACTGGAGTGGGGGGGGGGTTCCTCAGCCTGGCCAGCCCCCTCTCACAGTCCAAGAGCCCTCAGAGGTGGGAGGTGACTCAGTGATCAGGGGGAGGCAATGCCCCATCACACCTCTTCTGCTGCCACTGCCAGCAGTGCAAGCCTCTGCCAGCCCTGGTAACCTGAGCCTTGGGCAGCCCTGAGTAGCTGGGCAGCCACCATCTGAGGATTGCCTGCGCCTCAAGATGGCCCTGGGTGGCTGGGGGCTGAGGAAACTGTGGAACTCCAGCAGGGCTGAGGACAATGAGTGCTATCTTGTAACTGTGGGCATTGCCATCTTTGGTGAAGGCATGGAAGTCAATTATCATATTCCCTCCTTACTGGCTGTGGGCACTGCCATCTTTGAGGGTGTGATAGTCAAATAGCATATTTCTTCTTTATTAGATAGGATGTGTATAAATATTTCTAAATACAATAATCTATATATTAAGCTAAATTTAAGTTCATTCTTATGTTTCCAAGTGTACTCTATGACCATATAGATCATTCTAGCATCCTACTATTGCTTACCTGTAACTTCTCACTCTCATAGTGAAAAATCTGGTTTACAACATTCATTTGTTTAATTGCCCAATTACTTATATGTATCATAATTACCAACTCCATAGCCATGCCCATCAGACAATCAGGAGCAGATTATGCAAATAAATCCCAACCAAGATGGTTGCAGCCACTGAGAGCAGGATGGAGGCTTGGGTTTCCCTGGCAAAAGAGGAAGCCAAGCTTTCTGCCTGCCCTTGCCAGCCGAGGCCTCCACTCAATGTTACAAAGTTTCAATTATAAAAGATATATCCCAACAGAAATGGCAGCAGCCATGAAGCTGGAGAGAGCAGAGGCTAGGGTTTCCTGAGCAATGGAGGAAGCCAAGCTTCTGCAGCCTTCCACTCTAGGCAACAAAGTTTCAATTATAGAATTAAAATAAAAACAAACAGAAATGGCTGTCGCCACAAAGCAAGCAGAAGGCTTGGCTCCACTCCAGGCTACAAGTTTCAATTGTAGAACATAGATTAATCCCAGATCCCAGGGCCTCCACTTGGGTCGCTGGGGGGGGGATGGCTGGCCTGCAAACCACCATAGGCCCCTCACCCCACATCCCAAGGGAACCCTCACCCTGATCCTGGACACCCTTCAAGGCAAATCAGCTGACCCCCGCTCATGCACCAGGCATCTATCCTATGCAATGAAAGAGTAATTCACAGATTGACCATCACTCCAACACACAAGAGGGCTGCCCCCATGTGGTCAAAGATCTTGCCCCCATGTGGACACAAAATGGCCACCACAAGATGGCCAGCAGGGGATGGATGTTGCAAGGTTCCAGGTCTGCTAGGGAGGGCAATTGGGGGTGATCAAGCCTGCAGGGGAGGACAGTTAGGGGTGGTGACCAGGCCAGCAGAGGAGGGAAGTTGGAGGCCAACAAGCTGGCAGGGGAGCAGTTAGACATCAATTAGGCTGGCAGGGTAGTGGTTAGGGGATGATCAGGCTGGCAGGCAGAATCAGTTAGGGGCAATCCGGGAGAAGGCAGGTGAGCAGTTTGGAGCCAGCAGTTCTGAATTGTGAGAAGGATGTCCGACTGCCCGGATCGGGCCTAAACGGGCAGTCAACATCCTCGAGGGGTCCTGGATTGGAGAGGATGCAGGCTGGACTGAGGAACACTCCTTTACCCCCTGTGCATGAATTTAGTGCACCAGGCCTCTAGTCTGTATCATAATTACTAACTGTAATCCCATGGAAATGACTTTATCAAGTAGAAGACCTTGTTCCTGTACTTTCTTTGGCCTTTAGTCCTATATTCTTCACTTCTTTCCAACATTACTTAGGCCAGACTTTTACCCCCAAACCCTTAAATGATATTGTGTTGTACATTGTGGTACAAAACAATTGCTTTGTTACATTCTTAACTCCATCCTGAGAACCCATACTCTCTTAGATTTTTTTTTTTCATAGACACATTCAGGTTCACTTTTTGTACTGGAAGTTCTATGACTTTTAACAAATGCATGGTGTTGTGTCTCTGACATTCAAGTATCATAATAGTTTCTATTCCTACCTAGCAAAATAATGAATCAAAAGTAAGAGAAAAATGTTAAATAATACCAAAAGCAATATTGCATACCTGGAGAGATTGCAGAGAGTGGTGTGGTTATGGAAGATTTGAAGAATCCAAGGTGGTGCTTGGTTAGATCCAGAAGATCCAATGGTTCCTACAGGGGAATCATATGGCAGACTCAGGATTTAGAGCAAAGCCTTACCATCTTCTGTGGATAACTGCTATCCTATTGAAAAGCAACTTTTGGCTTGCTGTTGGGACTTACTCAGGATTAAATGCTTAACCATGGACCACAAAGTTACTATGTGACCTGATCTGCCCATTATGAAATGGGTGCTGGCAGATCCTCTAAGCTAGAGTTAGGGAGGCATGGCAGCAACCCATCATTAGATGGATCTCGTATACCTATGAGATGAGGCTCGAAAGGTCCTGAAGACATAGGCCCATGAAGTTACATGACAAAATGGCCTAATTCCCATGGTCCCAATCCTGCTACAGCACCTTCTCTTTTTCTTCCTAGATTTATTATCTCACAGGGAGTTGCCTACAGTCAGCTGACAGATGAAGGAAGAACTGGAGTCTGGTTTACTGATGGTTTTAGGCACATAGGTATCACCATGAAGGGGACAACTCCAGCACTCCAGCCCCACTCTGGGACATCACTGAAGGGACAGCAATGGAAAGAAATCCTCCCAGTAGGCAGACTTTGAGCAGTAAACCGGCTTGTTTATTCAATCATTTTTAGTGTTTAACAAAAATTACTGAGAATCCTTAATTTATAAAGAATGTTTCTAAAAAGAGAAAGATTAATCTTCAAATAATTATTAAATTTTACTTCGTTATTAGGATAACATTTTGCACTATATTAGTCGTTTGACTTTTGGTAAAGAAAATCAGAGACAAAAATATCAAAATGCAATTGTTCGAAAAAGAAATTCAACCAGAGATTACCTGTGAGCAAGGTCAAGGTAATAGCACTGTAGAATTGCTTGTTGCTTTTTATCCTCACTCAAATATATGTTTACTGATTTTAGAGAGAGAGGAAGTGAGGGAGAGACAGAGACAGAGACAGAAAGAGAGAGAGAGAGAGAGAGAGAGAGAGAGAGAGAGAGAGAGAGAGAGAGAGACATCAATGTGAGGGAGAAACATTGATTGGTTGCCTCCTCTAGGCACCTCAACCTAGGATAGAACCCACAACCTAGGTATGTGCTCTGGCTGGAATCAAATCTGTAACCTTTTGGTGTATGGGACGATGCTCTATCCATTCAAAAACACTGGCCAGTGCTAGAATATATTTTTGTATCTCTTTTCCTGATAACTTATTACATAATCCTTAAGGGCAAGTAATTTTTCATGATGGTAAATCCAATAGAGTTTAAAGGGATTGAAAGCCAAGGCCTTGTCAAACTTAATGCCAAAGAAACAGAAAGGTAAAGAAAAGATGAGACAGATGAAAAGTAGTAAAAAGTAACCAAAAAACAGAGTGTCGGTTCCAACATTATAGACATGGAATGAGAATGAAGTATACCAGGTTAAAGACTGGTTGCATAAAATCTGCATTCTAACTTTTTATTTTCTTCAGTGTGAAGTGTGTTTGAAAGCATATGCTCCACTGTGTTGTGACAGAGAGTGGAAAATATTTCACTGTTGATTATTTCTTCTACTATTCCAAACACATTTTGACAGCAATATAATAGGGAATTAAATGATCTATGCCTACTTTTGCACTTGTCAATGGTCAATATAATGCTTTAATCAACTGTAAAGTGAAAGCTTACACAGCCATAGGGAGAAGGAATTGCCTTCTTGCCATAGGTCCCCAGAAAGTAATAATTTCTAATATAAAAACTAGAGCTGGTGTAGAATAGAGTATAATAACACTTGTACATTATTTTTACAGATTATAATATTCTTCCACATAAAACATTTCATTCACTATTTATAATAATTCTTAAATGAAGGAATTATTAACATGAAATAATTTTGCCCAATTCACAGTTCATATAATAGGGCCTTACTGATGACTTGAAAGCAAACTCTTCATATATATTTATATAAAATAAATAAATAAATAAATAATTGATTTCAGAGAGAAAGGGGAGGGAGAAATAGAAACATCAATGATGAGAAAGAATCATTGATGGCCTGCTTCCTACATGCCCCTCTCTGGGGATCAAGCCCATAACCCAGGAATGTGCCTTGACAGGGAATCAGATGGTGACTTCCTGTTTCATAGGTCGATACTCAACCACTGAGCCACCATGGCTAGGCAAAAGCAAACTATTCTTGCCATCTTCAAGGAATCCTAGAAGTAAAAACCCAAATCCTGAAAATTAAAAACTCATGTGACCCTTCCTGTCTTTTTATGTGACACAGAGCAGGTTGGTCTAATCAGACCAGCCGTCCCAGAGAGAGAAGAGTGACTGCCTTCTATATTTCTGATGTTCATGGATCTTCCTCCTACATAGACAAGAGTAAGTATATTTTTAAATATTATTTCCTAACAAAGTAAAGAGGTAATCTTAGATATACACAGGAGTCTTTTTGCTAAATTTTAAAATGCCCAAATGCTGTTTTGATAAGATTATACTTGAGACCTAAAGAGAAACTACAAGCCATATGGAGGATAGAAAGATATCATTTGTGACGATGAGGCAAGTTCTGAGGGTGGGCGAATTAAAAACTTAAAGTGTGTTTAAGGATTACTGTCAGGTCCTTAGAGATATGGACTCTGCTTCTTTTATTGAGGTAGCTGTCCTATGGGAAATTAACTTGATTCAATATAGTTTCTGAGTGAATTGCCATGAACATCACTGTGGAAAGTGACTATCACAGAGCGGAAAGTCTCACAAACCAAATTAAAGCATTCAAATCACACACAGTATTAAATCAGTTTAAGAAGCAAGAGTAAAGATTGGAAAACTTAACACATCCTCTGTAATAAAAGGGTAATATGAAAATTTACCCTAAAGGTGGAACAACCAGTCTCCATGATGCACACTGACCACCAGGGGGCAGACACTCAACGCAGGAGCTGCCCCTGATGGTCAGTGTGCTCCCATAGGGGTAGTTCTGCTCAGCCATGAGCGCAGCAGCAGTAGCGGGAGCCTCTTCCATCTCCTCGGCAGTGCTGAGGATGTCCTGGAGGGAGCAGGCCTAAGCTGTCGATTGGACATCCCCTGAGGGCTCCAGGCTGCCAGAGGGATGTCTGACTGAAAGATTAGGCCAGATCTCCCAGGGAGTGGGCCTAAGATAGTAAGTGGACATCCCCCTAGGGGTCCCAGACTGCAAGAGGGCACAGGCCAGGTTGAGGGACACACACCCCTCCCCCCCCCTCGCCCCACTGAATGGATGAATTTTCATGCACCGGGCCTCTAGTTTAGGATAAGGTATAAGTGGATGGCTTGACTTTTGTTTGGGAATTTTTCATTTGTGTGTGAATGTATATCTCTTAAGGGCACCATATACCAATATGTTTTTATTTCTTTAAGGTTTTTTACAAAAAAACACAAAAAATGGAATTTCTCCTGCGTATACGTTCAGGATCAACACATCAGACAATATTTATCATTTCTAATTTTCATAATTTAATTATTTCATCCTCAGTTTCAATCGAATATTTAGTTCTTTTCAGATTATTATGATTAAAAATTACTGCTGGTAGGACTATGCTAAAATATCTACTGAGCTATAGTCTGGTCTATTAGAAATTATCACTGTGTAACCAAATTTTATTCTCCAATGTCAGGAGTATTCAGCATTCTTTCTTGGCTGATTTTTCTTCTCCCCCAGCCCCACTCCTCCAGCCCAAGAGCTACGTATCTCTCTCATTAAATGCAGAGGCAGATTCATCTTCACAGGAAGCTCTCAACCAAAAACTGTAATAGCACTTTAAAGAGCCTCAAAATGGAATTTCTTCTTTAATTAAGACATTACTTTGTACATCATAATTGAAATACATCAAAAAGTTCCTTGTTAAAACTCAAGATATATTACAAAGCCATTCTCTGGTGCGGCTGCAGGGCTTGGCTAATTAGAAGAATGACAGATCAAATTCTGGAGAAAGTTATGTCAGTTGGAATTCTAGAGATGGAGCAGTTTATTAAAATTACTACTCAAAACAATTAGAAAGACACATCCAATCATGCTATTTTGTTCTATCTTGTTAAGATGCAACACAAATTAAAACCAAGCATCAACAATGCATCAGTTGCCTTTATGAGTTCATATATATATATATATATATATATATATTCACATATATAGAGAGAAGTATAATATTTTAAACTTAGTATCACAAGCTTATGTATCTTCAAACTCAACAACCTTGGAATGCTTTTGGAAGAAAGAGTATAATGTACTTTCAGAAAAAAAATCTAATTTTATCACTGAAATTTGACACAAGGGACTAATCTTAAATTATCAAAGTATACTAGAAAATACTGTTTTTATTACAGTTCTGAAACTACCAATTGCTTATATTTTAGATTTCTCAATTATGAGCTGTCTGTATTTTATTGGTTAAAAAGTGTTATCTTAAGCCAAAATATTTATTGATATTTCTGTTTAGTAAAAGTTGTTTCTGCATATTATACACTGTCCAGATCAAACCTAACATAGTTCTCAGTTCAACTCTACTACCTGAAATTACTATTTCAGTTTCCTTCTTTTTATTTATTTATTTTTTTGAGTAGAAATACAGTAAGCTTATTTTTATTTTATTTTATATTTTTACATTTTTTATCTTTATTGTTCAGTTTATTAATTACATTGTTCCCTTTTTTTTTCACCCTATAGTTCCCCTCCACCTGGTACCCATCCCACCCTCCGCCCTCACCCCCTCCACTATCCTCTCCCATAGTTCATGATTTTTGTCCAGTCTCTTGCTGCACTTCCCACACCCCCTTTCTCCCCAAGAGTTGTCAGTCCATTCCCTCTCTATGTCCGTGATTCTGTTATATTCACCAGTTTATCCTGTCCATCAGCTTATTAATTCACTTGATTTTTAGGATTTTTAGATTCATTTGTTCATAGATGTGTATTTGTTGTTCCTAATTTACACTTTTATCTTTTTCTTCTTCCTCTTCTTAAAGAATACCTTTCAGCATTTCATATAATACTGGTTTGGTGGTGATGAACTCCTTTAGCTTTTTCTTATCTGTGAAGCACTTCATCTGACCTTCAATTCTGCATGATAGCTTTGCTGGATAGAGTAATTTTGGTTGTAGATTCTTGCTGTTCATCACTTTGAATATTTCTTGCCACTCCCGTCTGGCCTGCATGGTTTCTGTTAAGATATCTGCTGACAATCATATGGGTGCTCCCTTATAGGTAACCATCTGTTTTTCTCTTGCTGCTTTTAATATTCTCTCTTTGTCTTTTGCTCTTGGCATTTTAATTATGATGTGCCTTGGTGTGGTCCTCTTAGGGTTCCTATATATTGGGGTTCGGTGCACTTCTTGGACTCCTAGGTCAATTTCTTTCACTAGGTGTGGGAAGTTTTCAGTCACTATTTCTTCAAATAGGTTTTCATTGTCTTGGTCTCTCTCTTTTTCTGGCACCCCTATAATTCGGATGTTGGTATGCTTGAGGTTGTCCCAGAGGCCCCTTACACTATCTTCAATTTTTTGGATCCTTTTGGTTTCTTGCTTTTTCAGCAGAGTGGATTTTACCTCTTTGTATTTCAAATCTTTAACTTGGTTCTTGGGGTGCTCCAGAGCACTTTTAGGTCTTTGTATAATATTTTTTATTTCAGTCAGTGTATGCTTAATTTCTGGTTGGTCCTTTTTCATATCCTTGAGAGTCGCCTTTATATTCTTGAGGGTCTCCTTCATTTCCTTGTAGGACTCATTCATTTCCATATTGGTCTTGATCATTTCCTTGCAGGTCTCATTTATATCCTTGAGGGTCCTGTTCATTTCCTTGTAGGACTCATTCATTTCCTTTGCGGTCTTGCTTATTTCCTTATAGGCCTCGACCTTTTGTTGGAGCCTCTTGAAAAGCCCTATAACCGTGGTTTTGAATTCCATGTCCAGTCTTTTTTTTCCCTCCATTTCTTTCACATCTGATTTCTTCCATGTCTCTGCATGGTGGCTGCTTCCCTGAGTTGGTCAATTAGCTTTGTGTGGTAGACTTCCTACTAGGGACAGTGGATCAGCCTCCCCAGTTACTTGAGGTGGGTATGGGTTGCACAGTCTGGCTAAAGTTAAGCTCAGGTTAATCATTGTTAGCACTTGGAGGGGTAGACCTCCAGGCCAATTGTCTGTGAAGCTCAGCTGTGCTCAGGTTGGATGGGCGGAGTCTCTGGGGCAACCAGACAGCATTAGCTCCACCCTATGCAGCCCCAAGGACTCTATGCCGAGGGCAATGGCCGCCAGCACCTCTGAGAGAGAGCCGCTGCCAAGCTCCACCGGCTGCCGGGGAATTCAGACTCTCCCCAGATGAGTCTGCACACCCAACGTCTCACCTAGGGTCATAAAACAAAGCAGTCTGACGGTTTCCCGAATGAGAGAGCAAGTCACAGAGCACTCTCTGCGCGGTCACACAGCTGAGCTGTTTGCGCAACCTGCCTTCTCCACAAGCCGGCAGACCTGGCAGCACCCGAGCTTTGGCGTGCCCTCCTACTGTGCAGTTTTCACCCCGTATGATAGTGGGTTCCCTGGACTTTGCCCAGAGCTGGAGAATCAGTCCAGTGGGACGTCTCGAGAAAACTGGCTGGTTTTCACCCGCCTGCCCTCTCCGCTGGCTTGCGCTCCAAACCTCTCTCCGCGCGAATCTTTCAATGCTGTCCGCCGCCGCTCCTCCGAGTCACAGTGTCTTATTTTCACTTTTATTTGTGGAATTTTCACTCGGCCAGCTTTCTGGTGATTCTGGAAGGTGTTTGTTCTTTCGTTAAGTTGTAGTATTAAAATTGCTGAGTATGACGGCAAGATAGGTGTTTTACCTATGCCGCCATCTTGGTTCCTCAGTTTTCTTCTTTTTAAATGTTCTATTTAAAACATCTTTCTAACACAGGACAATCTTAGAATGCTGCCTTATATACACCTTACCTACCTTCTAACTACCAAACACAACAAATTGTCTTTTAAACCCTCACACATCCTTGCATCCTCCTCCTCCAAAATAAAAGAGTCAAAGACACCCTCCTCCAAAGACCACTGCCTCCATAGGCCCTCTCCAAAATCTGAGTCTATTAATGATCCCTAGTCTTTTCTGTATGCAATGGTCTTTTCTGTATTCAGCTTCTCTCTCTCAAATGCATCTGTGCCCACTAGCATTTTAAACATGTTCAATGATTTTGTCCATTTTCAAAAAACAAAGGACTTCTATCCAGTAATTCTGTCCCATCCAGTTACTAACATATTCCTTTTTCTCCTTTTCTTTAGCAGTACTTCTAGAAAGAGTTGTCTGTGTCCATTAACATTGTCTGTTTCCCTATCACTCATTCTCAGCTCACTTCAGTTTGGTAACTGCTACCACCACACCAAGTTCAGTTCACCAATGTTAATCCTCATCTTATGTGTTTGCCCTCTCAGTGGTACTTGGCAATGTTCATTTATTGATATTTGTTATTGTACATTCATTCATTCCTTACTCATCATTACTTATTCATTACTGGAGGGCATACTATGTGTCAGGCCTTAAAATAGGTATAGAGGCCTCTGCATTGAAAAAGAGTTACACAGTTGGGGTGGGGAGAGATGATGAAAAAACTAAATAAGTAATATATTAGATGAAAATAAAATGAAGCAAAGCAGAGAAATAAAGAGATGCCTGGGGTAAGTTTGGGTAGGAAATTTAAGATAAGGTTTCAATGCAAATGTGATGAAGATGGTGATGTAGAGAACATGTAAGTAAAAGGGAGAGGGACTTTCCATGAAAGAGAGCAGCAATGTTAATGGCTAATGTCAGAAATTGTTCAATACTCTCTCCTGTACTGACCCACGTGTCTAGTTTTTCTAGGTTTTGGCATTCTTCAATTTGCTTGCAGCATTCTTTTACAGCTTTAAATGTTGGAATGCTGTGCAAATTATGCTTGGCATTCTTCTCTTCTCTTTTTACCCTTACCCTCAATATTCCATCCAAAATTATGATGTCAATGATCATCAAAATAGATATCTAGTTCAAACCTATCCTTTGAATTTATGACTTGCATATCAAACTGCCAACTTGACATTGAGCTTTGGTACCTTATACATATTTACTATGTCCAAAAATGTACTCTTGATTTTCTACAAGATATATGGTCTTCCTTCTAGTGTCCTCTAGTTTTAGTGAATACACCATATCTCTTTAAGGTAATAGTCAGTAACTCATACTTTTGCCAAAACCGGTTTGGCTCAGTAAGTAGAGCATCGGCCTGCAGGCTGAAAGGTCCTGGGTCCGATCCAGTCAAGGGTATATGCAGGAGGCAGCTGATCGATGTTTCTCTTTCATCAATGTTTCTAGCTTTCCATCTGTCTCCCTTCCTCTCTGTAAAAAATCAATAAAATATATTTTTTAAAAATAACTCATACCTTTATCAAATCAGGTTATTTCAATCTAATCTCCTTAATATGTTTCTATTCAATTCAATCCTCTCCATCTACATTTTTCTCCTTATAGTCCAAGAAACTACTGAAATATTCCTCAAACAGTTCCACCTTTAAAAATATCTTCAGCCCAGCCAGTGATGCTCAGTGGCTGAGTGTTAACTTATGAACCAGGCGGGTCATGGTTCAATTTCATGGCCAGGTTGCAGGCTCAAGTCCCAGTATGGGGCATGTAGGAGACAGCTGATCAATTATTCTCTCTCATCATTGTTGTTTACATCTCGCTATCTCTTCCCCTTCATCTTTGAAGTCAATAAAAGTATATTTAAAAACATAAAACAATATCTTCACTTGAGGTTAATTGCTTATCTCATCTTACTGCTTAAAATTAGCTCCCAGGCTCTTAAGAAAAAATTCCAAAATGCTTGTTACGGGTACAAAGCAACACAATCTAACACTAATAACCTCTCTGGCCTCATGAGCCACCATTCCTTCTCCTTGTTCTGTGTTCCTGATAAACTGACTTTATTTTAGTTTCTCCAACACAATGTGCTTCTATATAGGGTTTTTATACATGCTCTGCATTTTTTTATGCTGGAATTTTATCTTCAACACTTTTGCCAACTTAATTCATTTATATCCTCCTTAATTCAACTGTGAATTCACTAAAGACTAAGGCTGTTTTCACTTAGGTATTTAATGATTGATTGATTGATGTTAGGGAAAGAGAAATAAGGGAAAAGAATACACCTATTTGTTGTTCCACTTATTTATGCATTCATTTGTTGATTCTTATATGTGCCCTGACTAGCATCAATCCCAC
The DNA here is from genome assembly GCA_027563665.1 of Antrozous pallidus. Classification (NCBI taxonomy): domain Eukaryota; kingdom Metazoa; phylum Chordata; class Mammalia; order Chiroptera; family Vespertilionidae; genus Antrozous; species Antrozous pallidus. The sequence continues at coordinate 64,506,090 of CM050521.1, forward strand.
AACCTTGGCATATAGGAACGACACTCTAACCAACTGAGCTACCTAGCCAAGGCAGAGACTGTTTTGATTTTGTTTTACTACTGTTCCCTAACACATTGCCTAGCATTGAGAACACATTCATATATTTATTGGATAAATAAATGAGTGACATAGTAAGTAAGTAAACACATGTAAAATGTCATTTACCTTTGCCTCTAGCCTGTTGTTAGCAGTGGTTGACTGTATGTTTTTTTGCCACTTACTAAACATGTTCCTATAGGCAAGTTATATAACCTCAATAAATCTTAGTTCTGTCATCTGTAATTTAATAATAATTGTGGTTTGTATCTCATAGGTTAAAATGAAAGTAAGTCCATCTTTTTTTAAAAGACATGAAATAGTACCTTGCCCATAGTAAATACTCAATAAACAATATATTTTGTTATTTTTTATCTTCTCTAAATTGCTTAAAGCAAAACTCCAAAATACCACTTTTATTCTTAATTAACTCAGTAGTTTATTCTTTATAAAAAACATAATTTCCCAGAGAGCAAGCTGTTTGAACTGCAATTGAATTAGGTGTAAGTTTTCATTATAAAGTTTTAATTACTTCTTATATATGTGAGGTGAAAAGGTCTTTCCAGTTTCTACAATTTATTCTTTCCAAAAAAAGTTTTTTTTTCCTCTAGAGGAAGAAATCAATTAATTCATGATTTTCCAGCAATGCAATCAGCCTCCAGCAGATCCTTGACTGAGAGACCCTCATCTGAAATAAATGAGAGACAGAGAAGGAATATGGTGCCAGCAAAGGTCCCCTTCACCAATCAGAAATCTCCCTTGAATAACGAAGGAAATAAAACAGAAATGAAAACTCTATCATCCTACAAAACTAGGATACACAAATAGTCCCAAATAACAATATAAAAGAAAGAGATGTTAAATTAAGTAAAAGCAATGTTGCCTGCAACTGATGTTGAGAAAGAAAAACCCATCGAGTGGTTCTGCAAATGTAGGTGTCGTATTCAGGGGCAGAGTCCAAATATTTTCTTGGGATGATAAGAAAAGAGTGCGGAGATATTGATGGAGCCTTTCCTTTATCAAGTTTGTACCAAAGAATAAGCAAAGACAAGACACAACATTCATAAGAAGCTACAAACTCCTATCGCTTCCTGGTTTCCAGGAAGCAGTGTCTTCGTGTCGGAAAGGCAACATTCTGCACTATCAGTAGCTCAGTTGCTGACAATTTCTGTTGGTTGAGGAAAGTGCAGTTTAGACAGCACAGCAGAGAAATTTATGTTATAAAGGACTTTATTGTAAACCAAGGAGAACTGTTGTTAGAATGGAAATCATATGTGTCCACAACTTCACAGTGATCTTCAACAAACTTGTCCAGTAAGAACTTACCTCATTTCAGAATAAGGGTTAAGCAAATAGAAATTATTATTTGATAGTCCAAATACTACTAAGTCTACTGAAGTCATAGAGGTTATAACTTCCCCAGAAATAAAATATCAGGCCCAGATGCCTTCCCTAGTAAACTATGGTGGGGGTAAGGGGAAGAGATCAACCAAAGGACTTATATGCATACATATAAGCCTAACCAATGGACACAGACAACAGGAGGGTGAGGGCATGAGCGGGGTGGATGAGGGAGGAATGGGGGAATAAGGATACATATGCAAGACCTTAATCAATAAAAAAATTATAAAAACCATAGAGGTGCATATATTCTTTCAAATTAGTGTTCTGAGTTTCTTCAGATATACAGTATACTTAAAAGTGGCATTGCTGGTTCATAAGGCAGTTCCATTTTTAATTTTTTGAGGGACCTCTATACTGTTTTCCAAAGGAGGGATGGGACTGGTAAAAAAAAAAAAGGCGAAGGAATTAAGAAATATAAGTTGGGCCGTAACTAGTTTTTCTCAGTGGTTAGAGCATCAGCCTTCGGTCTGGAAGGTCACGGGTTTGATTCTGGTCAAGGGCATGTACCTTGGTTGTGGACACATTCCCAGTGGGAAGTGTGCAGGAGGCAGCTGATCGATGTTTCTCTCCCTTCGATGTTTCTGACTCTCTCCTTCTCCCTTCCTTTCTATAAAAAATCAATAAAATATTATTTTTTTAAAAAGAAATATAAGTTGGTGGTCACAAAATAGTCACAGGGATATAAAGTACAGCATAGGGGATTTAGTCAATAATATTGTATTAACTATGAAAAGTACCAGGTGGGTACTTAAAATATATTTGTAAACTAGATGACTGTCTAACCACTATGCAGCATACCTGAAAGCAGTGTAAAATAATACTGAACATAAACTTAATTGGACAAATTTTAATTTTTGAAATACTAATTTTTTATATACTCATCCAGAATATACAGAATATAAAAGAAGAGAAAGCATTTCATGTTAAAATTTTTTTACTCTTGCTCAGCCAGCATGGCTCAGTGGTTGAGCATCAACCTAGGAACCAGGAGGTTCACAGTTTGATTTCAAGTCAGGGCACATGCCCAGGGTCAGGGGTCGTGGGCTTCACATCCCATGTTGGGCATGCAAAAGGCAGTCAATCAATGATTTCTTCCCATCATTGATGTTTCTATCTCCCTCTCCCTTCCTTTCTGAAATAAATAAAAATATATTATAAAATATGAGAAAATAGACCTATTAAATATATAGAAAAATACTAAATCTGATGAATAAAAAGTTTAAAAAGACAAAGCAAATAGCTTTTCCTATGAAATTGTTATAATTCAGAAAAAAACCCAATGTTGATGAACATGTGATGAAAGGGTCACTCTAATAGTACTATTACTCTGAAAGGCATTTTTTTTTGTATTAAAATTCTTAAAATATATACTCCCTTTCATTCAACAATTCTATATATAGAAATCCCCCCTGAATGATTCTATATTAAATATTTCTATATTTCTTTTTTTAAAATATTGTTGAAAGTATTATAATATGCTTTCCTTTACTCCCCCAGTGGCCCCTTTTAGCCTGCTCCCACCCCTCCCCAAGCCTTCACCACCCTATTGTCTATGTCCATGGGTTATGCATAGGTGCATACAAGTTCTTTGGTTGATCACTTCCCACCCACCCATCCCTGCTTTTTCCTCCAAGATTTGAGAGTCTGTGCCATGCTTCTATGACTCTAAACCTATTTTGTTCATTAGTTCATTTTGTTCATTAGATTCCATGTATGAGTGGGATCATGTGATACTTGTCTTTCTCTGACTGGCTTATTTCTCTTAGCATAATACTCTCCAGGTCTTTCCATGCTGTCTCAAAGGGTAAAAGATGCTTTTTTTACTGCTGTATAATATTCCATGGTGTAAATGTACCCCCACTTTTTTATTATTATTATTTTTAATCCTCACCTGAGGATATTTTTCCATTGATTTTTAGAGAGAGAGTGGAAGAGAGAGGGAAAGACAGAAACATCAATGTGAGAGAAACAGAAAGAAAAGGCAGAATAAAAAAGCATTCAAATAATAAATTGCATCTGTTTAAGCCAATGCACTAAAATCACCATCCATATAAAGAGTTCCATAGTACACATTTTTAAAGTAAGTACACCAAACTAGGGTCTGCTTGTATTGGAGTAGGAAATGAGATGTGGTTTTATTTTATTCATACAAATTCCAAAATGAATGAGAAGCACTTCCTCTCTCCCATAGAAAACACTATATTCTGGAACATCATGGACTTGAATGTAGTATGTGGTATTTCTTAGATTGCATCCAAGAGGTCTTTCAATTATTAATAAAAATAAACAAATAAGAGGTTTTTACTATAGTTTATGTCAGTTAGAAAGTGGCCCACATGAGAAAATAGTGCTAATTTTAACTTAGTAATGAACCTAGATCATTTATCATGATTTATAGATAATAATATTAATAGCTAAAATGTGCTGAGGTTCTACATTCCTGGCATCATTTCTTTATTGAATCTGTACACAACCCTGAGAAATAGATACTATTATAATCCCCATCTTATTAATGAGGACACTGAGCCATAGAAAAATTAAGTAATATACACAGGGTCACAAAACTGGCTAGGGAAATAAATACTTATGATACATCAGAGGCATTCAGCTTTCAGAACTAATACATCTCTAAACTTTTTAGCTTATATTTCTTCATGATTGATGTAGTAACAGTTATCAACACCCCCTTTAAACAGGTGACTCTTTTGGGGTTTGTTCTTTCATTGAGTGCCAAAAGTGGGATTGCCAATGACTTCTTGACTCCTGGTCCTGTACTGTACTCACGAGGCTCTGATGAGCTGTGTAAGCTCTCTTACAGACTCAGACAAAGCCTGCGCTGCTGCACAGCTGGCGCTCAAGAATGTCACTGTTGATTAGATATTTTTAGTCATTTAATTTTTGCTCAACAAGCTAGATTTCAGTTTTCCTTCATGACTGACACATATTTTTTCTGTGTTTTTCTTTTGTCCACATTTTTTTCTTTAGGGCATTCATTACAGGAAGCATGATGTGTTATTTTTAATAACACATCACCTGCAGAAGGAAAGCAATGAGGTGGAATCTCACTCAGGAAAAATATTACTTTAGTTAACTTATTCTAAATTGAGTTGATTCTGTAAAATGTGTGTGACAGGATTGAAACAAGAAAAACACTAAATTTAGAGTTTAAATAAAATTGTAGAAAAAAACATTAAAATTTATTAGATCCATGTAGGAAAATGTGGAAAAAAAAACCCCTCCTAACTCTTACAAGGGCATATTCTGGTTTGTTCTTTTCAAAAAATATCTAGGCATTAACTAAGCATCAAATCTGTAACTGAGAGTTTTACATGTGTGATTATGCTTTGGGTAAAGAAGTACAAAATTCAAATTTATGTCAATTTTACTAAAAAGGAAAATGTCAGTAATATATATTCCATAATCATAAATTCAATATGCACTATACTATAAAACAGTATACTTTCCTAAGTAAAATGATTAAAGAAATTGAATAAACTAAATAAAATTGTTTTCCTATTCTAAATCTCACTTTTCATATAATTTATGTTTTGAAATAAATTATTTGATAGAAATGAACAATAATCAGTAAATTTCAGAGGATATTTATGCCTGTCTGAAATAATGACTATTCTCAGCAATTTATTTTCTTTATAACATATAACCTTGTTATTTTTAAGAATATAAAAAAATAAATGCCATTATAAATAGGCCAAACAATGTATAAACCTTAAATATGAAAACCACATCTTTATATTAGAATAAAATCACTTTATAGACTACTAGAGGCCCAGTGTATGAATTCATGCATGGGTGCAGTACCGCCAGGGGGGAAGAGGAGCCATGGGCTGGCCCTGTTCCTGATCGGGGTGAGAGAGCCAATTGGGGGTGGGGCCAGCCAGGGGAGGCTGGCAGTTGGTCGGCCAGCCCAACCTATTTGTCGAACTCCTGGTGGAACTCCCAGTTAACTCTCAGTCAAGGGGAAAATTTGCATATTAGCCTTTTATTATATACTAGAGGCCCAGTGCATGAAATTCATGCATGGGGGGCGGGGATGTCCCTTAGCCCAGCCTGCACCCTCTCCAATCTGGGACCCCTCGAGGGATGTCTGACTGCCCATTTAGGCCTGATCCTGGTAGGGCCTAAATGAGAGTCGGATATCCGTATCACAATCCAGGACTGCTGGCTCCAAACTGCTCACCTGCCTGCCTCCCTGATTACCCCTAACCACTTCTGCCTGCCAGCCTGATCACCCACTAATCACTGCCCTGTCAGCCTAATTGAAGTCTAACTGCTCCCCTGCAAGCCTGTTTGCCTCAACGTCCCTCCTCTGCCAGCCTGGTCACCCCTAACTGCCCTCCCTTGTAGGCCTGGTCCCTCCCAACTGCCCTTCCTTGCTGGCCTGATGGCCCACAACTGCCCTCCCTTGAAGGGCCTGGAACCTCCCAAGGGCCCCATCTGTGGTGGCCATTTTGTGTCCACATGGGGGCAGGATCTTTGAATACATGGGTGCAGCCCTCTTGTGTGTTGGAGTGATGGTCAAACTGCAAATTACTCTTTTATTAGATAGGATAGAGGTCTGGTACATGGGTGGGGGCCAGCTGGTTTGCCCAGAAGAGTGTTCCAGATCAGGATTGGGGTTCCCTTGGGGTGAGGAGTGGCCTGGGCGAGGAGCCTGTGGAGGTCTGCAGGCCGGCCACACACCCCCAGCGACCCAAGTAGAGGCCCTGATATCTAGGATTAATCTATGTCTACAATTGAGACTTTGTAACCTGGAGCGTAACCAAGCCTTCTGCTCACTCCAGGATGGTAGCCATTTCTGTTTGAAACATTGTAGCCTAGAGTGGAGGCCTAATCCAGCAATGGCAGACTGAAAGCTTGGTTTCCTCTATTGCCAGGAAAACCCAAATCTCTGTTCTCTCCAGTTCAGTGGCTGCCTGCCATTTCTGTATCTTTTATAATTGAAACTTTGTAACATTGATTGGAGGCCTAGGGAGGCAGAACACTTGGCTTCCTCTGTTGCTGGGGAAACTTAAGCCTTCCTCCTGCTCTCAGTGGCAGCAGTTTATTTGCATCATTTGCTCCTGATTGGCTGGTGGGCATAGCGAATGTATGGTCAAATTTGCATATTACTCTTTTATTAGATAGGATAAGTGTATGTGTATTTATTGCCATAAATCACACACACACACACACACACACACACACACACACACACATACACACACAATTTTAATATATAATACATGGCAGACACTGAACTAAGAGTTTACATATATTATCTATTTTGGTCTTCACAATATTACAAAAGCCCTTGAGTTAGGAAATAGTACTTTGTGCACTTCACAAATATGTTTATGGGATTCTTGATTTTTAAAAGGAGGATGAGAAATCCTTAAAACTGGTCTGTGGAGTAAGACAGCCTGAGATAAAATACTAGTTCTGATAATTACTAGCTGTATGAGTTTGGGAAAATGATTTAACCCTTTTGTACCTTACTTTCTCCATCTGTAAAAATGGGAATAACAATGTTTACCTTACAGGCATATGTGAGGCTTAACTACATCAATGAATTAAAAATGCTTAAAATAAGGTTTTGTTTAACTAAAATTTCAATTAAGAAAGGTTAGAGAATCTATAGATAAAGGTCACCCATTATCTCTCTTTAGATCAGATAACATATTACCTGAAATACTTTAATAAACTTGATTATATTGATATACGAAACAGGTAAAAATAAAAAAATTCTTATGCTGTATGCATTAACAAAAGACTTTTATTGCATCATTTTTTTATTTTTCAACATGCTTTGCAATCCTTCTTTTCATCTCATACTTCTGTCTGTATCATAATCATGAGCAAAAGTAAATGACAGTGCTCATCACACCTGGATTTACCGTGTGGAGCAATAAGGTGGAATGGAACTAGATGTTCTAACTTTTCTGAATGAATTGTCTAAATCTGTATCTCCATTTATACTAGTAGGTATCTTTTCATAGAGTATTGGCTCTGCCAGCTCTCATCAGATTAAATATGTGCAAAGTCTTCCCTTCTAAATTACCCTGAAAGTATACCCAAGGCCACTTCTCTTTACCACGAGTAATTATATATCTCCATTGGCCTCTGACTCCTGCAGGACCCAGGGCAGCTCAGTGTGGAAATGAGCCTCATCCATTCTCATTTCTGCAGTTCAGTCCAAAAACTAAGGGATGGCAACATTTTTCCTACTGTTAACTAAAGCAAATGTTACAGAGACGCTGATCGATTTTACCATTTAAATGATCTACTATGGCCACAATAAATGGATTAGAGAAATATCCATCAATTGTAGTCAGCACCACCACCTAATATTGCTATACACTCAAGTCAAATGGATTCTTATTCCCTCTGGCTGAGTAGCAGACCATCTTAAAAAATTAGGAGGATTGCTACTCAGTACTGTTTTAGTCTTACTACACTCCATGCTGAACATTAAGTGTTTAAGGATGAGGTCACCTGAGCTATTCTTGCTAGAGAAATGTTTAATGATGTCACACAGAAGTGTTAAATTTGATTCATTTCATCTCACTGTTTATATTTGTATGTCAGTGCTAACCAGTAGAAATATAAGCCACATGTGTAATCTTACGTTTCCTATTAGCCACATTTTTAAAAAGAGTAGGTGATAAGTCGAGAGAGGAAGCATAAATCCTGTCCCTTGCATTTAGGGCCACTTTGGTTCATAATGGTACATAGTGGAAAAAATGGTGAACTTTATCTTAAACAAATTGCATATTATAAATGAACTGTTGAGTATCATCCAACTACACTACTGAGTGAGAGATGTGGAATAAGAAGATCAGCAAAAAAAAAAAAAATGTCTTCAAAGATAAAAAGTTGTTTTATGTTGGAAAAGAGAGAAAACAAAATTGTTTGGTAATTATTTCAGAAGAAGAAAAAAAGAAAGTCCTAAGAGAATGCCATGAAAACAACACTGGAGCCCATCATGGCATACCCAGAACTCTCACTCTAGTGGAATCCAATTACTACTGGACTTCTATGATGTCAGACAGTGGGTATATGCTTGTAATCATTGTCAAGTGGCAAAAAATACAGTTATTCTAGCACTTAACAGCACTTTGAGGTGGAAAATCCAAGGAGTATAGTTATTGTTGATCTAATGTGTCCATTTCATATAAGCAACAGACATCATGTATATGCTGTAATCATGATAGATTTGTCCACAAAATGGGTTGTGATTTTCCCTCTGTGTGATGTTTCAGCATCAGAAGTTTCTAAAGCTACTATTAACATATTTTTCTTATGTGGACCTCCTCAGAAAATAATAATGGACCAAAGAGATGAGTTCATTCGTCAGATCAATGTTGAACTGTGTGGATTGTTTGGCATGAAGCAAATTGTAATTTCTCATGCCTCTCAAGCTGCTAACCAGACTGAAGGTATACGCAACACCATCAAAACATTTCTTTCCAAACACTGTGCTGACTGCCCAAACAACTGGGATGATCACCTATCAGATGTTTCATTTGCCTTCAATATAATTCACTTGGAGCCCACTAAAAATATGCCATACTTTCAAATGTTGAATCGAAATCCTTATATGCCTGAGGCTTCAGATGTTCTCCACGAAGGAGATGGTGATGATACAATTATGTTTGCCAAAACTTTAAGTGCAATTAAAGAAGCTGATAAAATAATGGAGAATAAGACAACTTCAGTGAGCCAGACAGTCTTTATCTCTTACAAAGTTCAGTAGTGGCAGATCATGACTACATTGGACTGTCTGAAATTCGAGTTGGAACATACCAAGCAAGTATTCTGGTATAAGATGAAACTATTGGTATAGCCTATAATGAACTATTGACATCAAGCAAGGATGGTGAACTATTAGAATACAGAAATACTAAAATCTCTCCATTAATGGAAGATACCAGTAATTTTGAAAAGCCGACATACAGTTTGTTGGACTCCTCAAACCAAGTCCTTGAGTACTTAAGTTAGTAAATACCAACATTTATTTATAGTACTTGTTGAGAATATATAACTCTTTAAAAATTGATGTTTTTTTCCATTGAAAAAGGTTGTATAGAAGTGTCTGAACACACTCTTAACTAAATTCTGAACATTCATTTTATAACTATCTATTGATCTGAAGTTGTACATTTTGAATGTTAGTGCATATATGTTAGGGCAAAGAAAGCAAATAAAATATAGAATTCACTTTTCCTAAAAAGAAAACAAAACAGGCAATGGTCATTTCTTAGGAAGTGAAGTAAATTTCAGCTCAAAACTTTCAGATCTTTTGATATGGTACCATGGTTTCACTTTTAATTTTTAAAAAATATTTCTTCTTTAAAGAATAAATTTGAATTACCTTGGATGGGATTAGTAAATATTTGTTCAATCATAAAAATAAAAAAGTAGGTGAAATTAATTTTAATACTTTTTATTTAACCCAATGTATCAGAAGTACTGTTTCAATATACAATCAATATAAACCTTGTTAGATATTTTACATTTTTTTTCATATGTAAGCCTTTGAAATATGATACTTATTTTTCACCCATAGTTTTTCTAAATTCAAATGAGCCATATTTCAAGTATTCAAAAGCCACATGTGGCTAGCGTCTACCATGTCAGACAGTGTGTGTGTGTGTGTGTGTGTGTGTGTGTGTGTGTGTGTCTGTATCTATTTCTACTTATAGATGTACTAGTATATCTACCTGTTGCTCCACACTATAAATTTAGCTGAAATGACCCCCCTCTCTCATTCTCTCATTTCTATCTATCTATCTATCTATCTATCTATCTATCTATCTATCATCTATCATCTGACATCTTAAATCCTCTCTGGAACAGTATAATATAAAATTTTTTAAAAATAGCTAACATTTTTGTGGCAGGTAAGGTTGCTAAGTACTACTCCAATATACACATTTATTTGACTTGCAAATTAATACTGTTGCTAAATTATTTCCTCTGTCATAGCAATTTCTAAGTTAAAGCATGTGATATATGCGTAAAAGAAAAAAAAGTTTATTTAGAGCTAAAATTGACAGTAGCTATTTCTATATTCAAGGTGAGTTACATAATACTAATTTACATAATTAAAAGGTGAATAAATCTTTATCCCAACCTTGCCTGTTGGAAAGTCTTGTTAGGGAGATATAAAATTGAAATTCCAAGTAGATGCCACCTTTTTCAGCAGGCATAGAATCAATTTCTAGGTCACACCCACCGACCTGCTAAGTCTGAGGGCTGCACTTAGAGGTTTGGGTATTAGACAGCATATTTGTAGTGAGTTCCCTTGTGGGGGTAGCATGGGTAAACTAGTATTGCTCATTGGAAGGGCAAGGGGCTACAGAGAGGGCAGAAGATAAAAACTCCTTTTGGAAAAAATATTCTAGAAGATTCTCAGAACCAGACCTCTTAGCCTTATACTCAATCATCTGATTAATAAAAATAACTTCTCTCACTACTTTTGCAAGAAATAAGACCATTTTGTTTCATTTTTTTAAAATCCTCATCTTGTGAGAATGTCTCCATTTACTACTTGCTGCATTCCTACTGTCTTTATCCTCATCCATTTTTCTGGAATTATTTTTGAATTTTTTTCTTTAGTCGAGGAGAACTGTGCTGTTAGTAGGCTTCACCAATGATTGCCTGCTAATGTGTTGCTTAAAATAATTATAAAATTATAACCTATTTCATGAACTGCTACAGTTTTTATTTTCTTTTGTTATTGTTATAAGTGTCCAATTACAGGCAATTCTTCATCTAGACAGAAATAAAGTATTTTCATAAGGAATAGCAATAAGAATATTGTTGGTATTGCTTTATAACTTTGTGCTGAGGATGAAGCTAGATTTTAGCAGTAGGGAAAGCAGCTCATAAATGCCTCACCAGTATCTCTCACTTCATCCCTTCCCTTTATTTTTAATTCTAGCTCTCTGTTATCACTGCCTCTAGCTCTGCTTTAAACTTTAGAACTGTGGAGAAAAAATAGTAAAAAAATAAATAAAAATAAAAATGCTGCTCTATCTTATTTCTCTAGGCTGGGCTCCTGGTGCCCACTTTTCCCAGTCTTACAGACTTAGCAACTGTAAGACAAGTTTTTGAAAGCAGGCAAGGGTGGTGAACTCTATAAAGAAATAAGTAAATTTCAGTGGCCTTGCTGGGTTTTCGGCATATTAGAGCTGATCAGGTTAATAAGCCTTCTTCTTAGGTACTAGAATTCAGTGTTGTTGCTTTTAACATACAAAGTTGGAAAAAAATTAAGTTTTATATTTAATAGTAAGGTGACATATCGAAAGTATATAATTTATTAGCAAATATGAATATGTTAAGGATAACAGTTCAAAAAATTTAGCTGATGAGTATGTTATAGGCCAGTGGTCGGTAAACTCATTAGTCAACAGAGCCAAATATCAATAGTACAATGATTGAAATTTCTTTTGAGAGCCAAATCTTTTAAATTTAAACCTCTTTTAACGTCACTTCTTCAAAATAGATTTAACCAGGTCGTGGTATTTTGTGGAAGAGCCACACTCAAGGGGCCAAAGAGTCGCATGTGGTTTGTGAGCCGCAGTTTGCGGACCACTTTTTTAGGCAGTTAGAAAGACATAAGCAGAACAAGGAGGGTAGGCCTGGTACAGAAACTCACCAAGGCAGAAATCCCCAGATGTCTAGCAAGGGGCAAAACTGAAAGCAAGAACCTCACCCCACAGTAACCTTTCCTCCCCTGGCATATTGCTGGTTATTTGGTTTGGACTCTGACTTTTCATATTGTTAGTCCCATGGTATAGACCCCCTGACCTTTTCCTCCCTAAAGGTAACGTCCAGGCTCCAGTTGTGTTTTAGCTCCAGGCCCAGAAAAGCAGGAAAACCAGACAAGTAATGCAGTGACTACCTCAGGAACAGCTACATTGACTAATGATCACTTGTCTCGGCACCAACCAATCAGTGGAGACCATGACAGTGAAAAAGCACACCTGGAAAGCTGATGAATAGTCTATTGAGACCCTCCCCTGGGATCTCTTCTAAGATTTCCACCTGCAAGAGAGAAATATTCTCAGGACGAAAGACCCAGTGCACGCTCTCCCCAAAGGGAGCATGCCTGTACCATTCTCATCCTCCCTTCTTCCCTCTAAGGTACCCCATGAGACATGCAACCAGGAGATCAATGGGCAGAGACACGTCATCCTGGGCTAACCCCCAGCACCACTTTTCTCTGACCTCACAGTGAGTGAAAGCGGCCCAGCCAAGGCTCTCCTGTTACTTCTATGCCCTTGTTTTTCTGTCCTAAATATATTTTTGCTGTGGCCAATACATCCTTACTTGACTACACTTTGTCTCATGATTGAAATCTTTCCTTCAAGATAAGAACCAAGGTCTCTTGGTCTCCCCAGTAACATCTATGGGACCAAAAATCTTGGAAACCATTGTTTTTAAGTTGTCCTTCTAACTCAATTTTTTGTAGTTGTTAGCTATCATAAAAATTGCTAAATTTTTACTGTAGTGGGTTGGGAAAATTCAAAGCCAGGCCAATAGAACAGACAAAATGCACCCAAATTTTCAAAGATGTGAACAAGTAAATGAAATAGCTTTTCAGGATGTGTAAGTCCAATCTGGGCTAGAGATTGTTCTCAAATATAAGTATCCTAATTCACATAAGGTCATTACTCAGCTATTTATTATTTTCCCACACACATACAACTGAGTTGTCTAAATCATTAGCAACTCTTTGGCTTTATAAAAGTAAGTCAACCTATAACTTGGAGCAATATTTGAAGAACCACAAAGATCCAGAGATGTTAACCAAACTGGTCGTAAATCAACTATTTACATTTGGTTCATTAAACTTTGCTATTTTCTCTGTACTCAGGAAACCTTTACTTTCTCCCAATTTCTAAGATTTTGAAATGTGCTAGACCTTTATTTGCCTTACAGTTTCCTCAAAGGCATTTTGTTTCTGATTAAGGAAAGTTATTACAATTCCCTCTACCTCGATCCTATCTAATAAAAGAGTAATATGAAAATTGACCGTAACTCTGATCAAGTGATGCCCACAGCCAATCGCATCAGCCAATCAGGAGCAAATTATGCAAAGAAACCGCAACCAAGAGGGCTGCTGCCACTGAGAGCAGGAAGGAGGTTTGGGTTTCCCTGGCAATGGAGAAAGCCAAGCTTTCCGCCTGCCATTGCCAGCCTAGGCCTCCACTCAATGCTACAAAGTTTCAATTATAAAACATACAAAATCCAAAAAGAAATGGGGGCAGCCACGGACCTGGAGAGCGCAGAGGCTTAGGTTGCCAGGGCAATGGAGGAAGCATAGCTTCTGCAGCCCGAGCACCTAGGCCTCTACTCTAGGCTATAAAGTTTCAAACAGAAATGGCTGTTGCCACAGAGCGAGCAGAAGACTTGGCTCTGCTCTAGGCTACAAAGTTTTAATTGTAGAACATAAATTAATCCCATATCCCAGGGCCTCCACTTCAGTCACTGGGGGACATGACTGGCCTGCAAACCACCATAGGTCCCTTGCCCAGGCCACCCCACACCCCCAGGGGAACCCCACCCTGATCCAGGACACCCTTCAGGGCAAACCAGCCAGTCCCCACCCATGCACCAGGCCTATCTAATAAAAGAGTGATATGCAGATTGACCATCAGTCCAACACACAAGAGGGCTGCCCCCATGTGGTTAAAAATCCTGCCCCATGTGGACATAAGATGGCCCCTATAAGATGGCCAGCAGAGAAAGACAGTTAGGAGGTTCCAGGCCTTCAAGGGAGGGCAGTTGTGGGCCATCAGGCCAGCAGGGAAGGGCAGCTGGGAGGGACCAGGCCTGCAAGGGAGGGCAGTTGGGGGTGATCAAGCTGGCAGTGGAGGGCAGTTAGGGGTGACCATGCTGGCAGAGGAGGGAAGTTGGAGGCAAACAAGCTGGCAGGGGAGCAGTTAGACATCAATTAGGCTGGCAGGGTAGTGGTTAGGGGGTGATCAGGCTGGCAGGCAGAAGCGGTTAGGGGCAATCAGGGAGGCAGGCAGGCAGTTTGGAGCCAGCAGTCCTGGATTGTGAGAAGGATGTCTGACTGCCCAGTAGGATCAGGCCTATATGGGCAGTTGGATATCTCTTGAGGAGTCCCAGGTTGGAGAGGGTGCAGGCTGGGCTGAGGGATACCCCTTTGCCCTCTGTGCATGAATTTCATGCACCAGGCTTCTAGTTATTAGATAAAAGTCATTGCTGGCTTAACTTGGACGAGCTGGTATTTCATCAATAAGCAGCTCATTTTCTACAGTGGTGCTATTTTTTTAATCTCTTGAGTGGGGAAACATCTAACCATCTTTTTAAGAAATAGATCCCTTGACTTTTCTTCTTCAAGATCCAGAAACTGGAAAAGATAATGACCTGCAAAACTAATATAATTTGTGATCAAATTCTAGTTTTGAAAAAAATTTTTAAGCCACAAAAACACTTCTTTATTTGTGTTTTTAGGAAAGAAAATCATATATGTGGGAAGGCAAAATAGTATACAATGACTATATCATACTTTGGTTATTCTTTTTATTTTATTTTGATTTCAGAGAGGAATGGAGAGGAGGGGCTGCTTCCTGCATGCTCCACACTGAGGATCGAACCCACAACCTGAGCATGTGCCCTGACTGGGGACTGACCATGAACTCAATGCTCAACCGTTGACCCAAACCATCCAGGCTGGTTATTCTTTTGTAACTTGATATTTTCAATGGATCATTAGGTATCTAAGACTTCTCCGTGTTGATGTGTGAAGCCCTTGTTGGTTCTTTCATTTCTGAATAGTATTTCATTATTACATTAGTATACAACAATGTATTTATCTATTCTTCCCATGAATATTTTTGGCAGTTTATAGATTGTTTGTCTTGCTAGTAAGGCAATGCTACTATGAACATACCTGCCCATCTTTTTGTTTGCACATGTAACTGTTTCCTTAGGCCCGTGGTCAGTAAACTGTGGGTTGTGAGCCACATGTGGCTCTTTGGGCCCCTGAGTATGACTCTTCCACAAAATACCATGACCTGGGCGAGTCTATTTTGAAGAAATTTAAGTTTAAAAAAATTGGCTGTCAAAGAAATTTTAATCGTTGTACTGTTGACATTTGGCTCTGTTGACTAATGAGTTTGCTGACCACTGCCTTAGGCAGTCATTTACAAATCTTTTGCCCACAACCCATGATAATGAACAGTTTACACTTTAACACAGATTATATTCAAATAACACCAAAAGACATTTACACAAATAACTAACCTTTATCCTTACTACTTGAAAGTTATCCAAATGCTTCCTATTATATAATGTTCTATGCATTATAATTGTTTCATTTTATAATCTATTTTATTCTAGTTAATTTTTTAAATGCTGTAAAATCATTGAAATTGACACTGCCAGTTTAAAAAAACAGCATCAGGTTATGTAGCTAGTAATAAAAATGCTCAGTTTTAAAATATGTACTTGTTCAGTGTTATAAGATGATACCCATTATTTTCAAAATATGATTGAATCAAATCAAATTTCAACCACTACCATAAAACAATTTATATGATTCCACATCTGTGTACATTATTATAAGCCTTTTTAAAACCAATATAGATCACATACAATTATCTTGTTTTAATTTTCATTCCCTTGATTAATGAGAAGTTGAATATCATTTCATCTTTTCACATTCAATGAAGTACTATTTGGATATTTAATGTGATTTCTAATAGTGTTGCTTTACATAATGATTTGTAAGAAAATTTAAACTACACTTGATACTAATTTTATCCTAATTATATGCATATCCAGTGTCTTTTCCTAGTTTGGGTTGGCTTTTCACATTCTTTATTGTGTCTTTTAAGAAAAAAATGAATAGTATATGCATTCTTAGGGAGAGGGAAACTGAAGCTCTTGATTTCTTGTTCAATGCCACACAATCAGTAATTAACATATTCAAATTTTAACCATTTTGATCTGGAAGCTACCCTTGAAAACACCAAGAATACTGCTTCTCTATTACTGGCAATTATATTTTCTTCTTTGCTTAATTTTTATGTCACTATGCTTCATCTTTCATTTTCTTTCATCTCCTTTAATTTTCATTATATCCTGTTCTTTGATTTTTATAATTTATCAAATATCTTAATATATATTAATTGCATTATTTTCTTTCTGTTCTCCAAATTATCTGTTTCATTCAGAGTAAATATTTTGTTTTTCTGATTATTGTTTTGAGTGTTGCTTATTTTCCTGATCCTTATTTTTTCATTATTTATAACCAAAGATCTGACCATTTATTTTGAATTTCCTGTGTGGTTATGTATGTAAGTCTATTTCTACCTGGATTTCTTCCATAAGGGGAGTGTCTCACTAGTTAGGATCTGTATACTGAGTAAGTTGAGATTTAGTTATTAACCTCACTTTGGAGTGAACAGGCTCTGTCCGGCTACAAAATCCAGCTTTTGAATTTGTGTGTGAGCACTTGTTTCTGTGAGTGTGAGTGTGTGTGTGTGTGTGTGTGTGTGTGTGTGTGTGTGTGTGTGTGTCAGCGGGAGCAGAGTGGGAAATATGGCATTACTTGATTTTCAAGGTGTGATAGATAGACAGATCTGCTTCATAGTCTCAGTTTACTGAATCAACGATTTCTCAGACCAGGGCCTTTTGAAATTCTACTAGGTGAATTGTTCTCTGACTTTTTTTGTAGCTTCCTCAATGGTTGCCACTAGTCTTGTGCCTAGTTCTTCTTCAACACAGGCCTTGACACTTACTAACTTCCAGAAAATTGCAGACAACTTTTATTCTTTTGCCATTTTCCTCTATACTTCTTCCATGGGTTGATTTATTTATTTATCATATGTTTTATATTTATTTTGTGTTTAATTCAAGAAAGCAAATGCATGAGCCTGGTCTTTCATCATGAACTAGATGATGTAGCTTTACTTTTTCTTTATCAGTGGTTAATTAGTGCACAGTGTGTGAGCTTGGAATAAGGAAAAGAATGAGAAGCAATATAATGGTGATTTCATTTATTCATTCAGCAAATGCTGAGCATCTTGCAGAACCTAGTTATAAACAGTGGCATAGTAAAATGAGAACCAGGAGAAAGCCATGTCTGATTTGTTAAGGTAAGGGATAATTTCAAGAGTTTTCAGTGGTTAAAACTATCCATTTTTGTGAAGTATATAAATGAAATTAGGACTCTATAATGATACTGTCCTAGTGTATTAATTGAGGGACCTCATCGGGCTGTGTGGGTCCAGGCTTCTCTACATTTGCATCCTCTACCTCTTCTGTCAACTCAAATGTAACCTTTCTCAATATGTCACAGTCTATTTCTGATTTAGACCATAAAAAAGACTAGGCCCTGGCTGAGTATCTCAGTTGGTTAGAGGCCAACTAACATCAGGCTAGATCCATAGTCTCTCTCTCTCTCTCTCTCTCTCTCTCTCTCTCTCTCTCTCTCTCTCAATCTCTCTCTGCCTCTCTCTCTTCCTCCCTCCCTCCCTCCCTCCCTTCTTCTATCTCTCAATAAATTAAAAACAAGACTATCTGAAACCTTTCAAATTGAAAGTATTTCTCTATAACCATATATCCAAACACCCCAAGTCTTCAGTAATTTATTGTTTAAGTTGCACCTCCTTTAAAATATTGGAACTATAAAATATGTCTGTAACTCTTAAATTTGATGATTCAATAACAAAATGCAGTTTGAACACCAATTTCACTGTAAAAAAATTAATTAGAGCTGAGCCCTTCCAAACAAGGTTTTATAATGATACAGGTTTTATTACTCTATATTTTTAGGACAGTTGCATAACTTTTGCTGATCTCTGAACCTCAGTTCCTTTCCAGGTGCAAAATAATGAGCTAAAGAAGTTACACTAATGCTATGTAAACTTTCACAGAACTGGACATAATAGAATATACTTTTCCTCAAAATCTCAATTATAAATCCCCAGAATAACCTCAATAATCAGCTTAAGCTAAGATAAGGAAATGCTAAGAACATTTATCTCATAAATTTGAGCTTCAGAGAATTATCTTGAACCCATTCACGGTTACAGAAGTATCCAAGCAAAGGTCAAGCTCTCATTAAAGCTTATCTGAAGCCAGAGTTATGGTTTATTGCCTCAAGTACCAATTAATAGAATTAAAGAAATGAAAAACCAATGAGTGATTCATCCCTTTGCAGACAAGCTCTCATATTTCAGTGTAAAGCTAAAATATTGTCATTTTAGTCATGCAGTATTTTATTAGGCACTTAATTCTGTAGGTATTATCAATCTTATATAATAATCTTCCTATATAATAAAAGAGAAACATGAAAATTTGACCATACCTTAGCTCCTGATTGGCTATGCTACCAGCCAATCAGGAGTGGGGGTGGGGCCAAGTTGCAGAACCTCAGCCCTGGGGGTGGAGATGAAACAGAGGTAGTGGTGAGCGCCCAGCATCTTGGCACTGTGAGGGGAAGCAGCAGCAGTAGTGGTGGTGGTGGTGGTGGTGGCAGCAGGGAGTGCCTGGCCCCCGGGCATTGTGAGCAGAAGTTGCTGAGAGCACCCAGCCCCCGGGGCCAGGTGGTAGCAAGGAGCTGTGGCTGAGCTGAGCTGAGTGATGGCTGGGTGCCCAAGGGCAGGCTGGGGGTGAGCCATCAGTTGGACATCCCCTGAGGCTCCCAGTATGTGAGAGGGGGCAGGTTCGGCTGAGGGACCATCCACCCCCAGTGCATGAATTTTCATGCACAGGGCCTCTAGTATATAATAAAAAACTAATATGCTAATTAGACCAGATAGCAGAATGGGGGCAGGAGGTGGGGCCGTGGGGGCTCAAGGCAGCCAGGGCTACGATGGCTGAGTCCCTTGCATGAATTTTGTGTGTGGGTCTCTAGTAGATATATAGCATTCATTCTTATCAAAATGTAGAGGAGATTTGGGGAACATTTACTCAAAAGCTAATAAAACCTCACAGGTATTTTTCAGCAACTTAAACATGGATATCAATTATTAATGAGATTGAAATGCTTAATAATAGAGTCCTGGAAAGAGACTATAAAGAAATGTTGAAATATCACCAAGATATCAAGGACTGTTGTCTTCTTAGGAGGCATATAAAACAATAAAAACATGATTGCACACAACAGCATTAACATATTTTTGCATACAAGGCTGTTGATGGTGAAGAGAGGGGAACAAGAAGAGGGTTGAAACCAGGAAGGAGTATACAGAGGCGTTCTTTCCTCATTTCATTACTATCATTTCATATAACATGGAAGTATACTCACCCTTCCTATGGATGAATGCTGCCCCAGTATTACTAATAATCTTCACACATTCTTGGGTGCACTGTACATGTTTCATGATCAGCATATGATTCATAGTACAGGGGCCTCGGACCAGTAAGTACCCTCCAACAGGTGAAATTATTTATGCCTTTGCTCCTAGAGATCCCTAAACTCTGCATCTACTATCATCAGTATCCATGGCATTTGGAACTGAAAGCTTACCCCATGTCTGCCTCTAGGGAATGAAAGCTATCCCTTCAAATATTTGAGTCTGCAGATAAACTCAGGGGTAAAATTTAAAGAAAATTTCTCTGTGAACAGCTAGCAAACTAGGTTTTAGTAAGAAAATCATCCCTGATAAATTGAGTCTCCTTGAGATGTGCATAGATGAAGATGGGTTCTTACGTTATCACTGAGTGTCATTGAAGGGACAGCTGAAGTCATAAGCCTCTTAGGACTTTTTGTGTCTAAGCCATCGCCCATTTTTGAAAATCCAGCTTTATAATCCAGCTTTGCTTTGGCACTAGTGTACTTTATTTAAATAAAGAGAACATGGTTAAGAGTTAAAGTTTCTGTCTATTGCTTTATAAAAAAGGAAAGTTTTGTCCCAATAATTTGCTCAGAAGCTTCTTACTCTAAGTCTCTCCTTTTTCATCATCCATTTTTCAGTTAAGCACAATGAACTCATCCTGGGCTAAATTAAGATCAATAAGGTTACCCAAAAAGTATCTAACATTTTTTTCTGTAGGGATTAGCAAACTCATTTCCTCAGTGTTCAGACCACATATTTTGTGGTGGGTTTCATGGACTCTGTAAATATTTAGCATTATATGCATATCTCTAAATTCTCTGCAAATGTCTGATTTGTGCCCACTGACTTCTTCAGTCATGGATTTCATGACTGAAACAGCAATGTAGCTTAAACAGATAGTGTAAATATAAATGATGTGAAGAACAATACACTTTTATCCAGAAGTTTGGATTTCAAGTTCTGTCATTCACACATCAGTTCTAGGTTCAGTAATCTTACTTTCTTTTTTATCATCTATAAAGTAGAAATAATAGTGGCTGCCAATAGAACAGAAATAGTATTGGAACTGAGTGAAGGCTTTTACAAAGATAAAAACTAAATCTTATTGCCCTAATTGGTTTGGCTCAGTGGATAGAGCGTCAGCCTGCAGACTGAAGGGTCCCAGGTTCAAGGGCACATACCTAGGTTGCAGGCTTGAATCCCAGTAGGGGACCTGCAGGAGGCAGCCAACTAATGATTCTCTCTCATCATTGATGTTTCTATCTCTCTTTCCCTCTCCCTTCCTCTCTGAAAATCAATAAAGATATATTTAAAATAATGATAATGATGATGATGATGATGATAATGATGATGATGATCTGTAGCATTGATTGTATTGTCTAGAAATGTTTTGTTGTTGTCATTGCTACTTTCCACACTAATTTCCATGACAGAAAGAAACAATTTTTTTCAGGGCAAAGACTAATAAATTTGATAGGAGTAATCTAAAAATGAAAAATTTATTCAATAATGCCTCCTTTCACTTTGAAATTATGCTAATTTCCAGGATTTTTATCTTCTCCTCTTTGATTTCTAATTTGAAAATCCCTGCTTTCTAACCACATCTCTCTATTACATGCTTATTCTCACTTTCACCGTTACAGAACTTGCTGCTGCTCCTCTTGAAAATCACTCAGTTCTTGGGTTTGTAAATATGCTATTCCATAGCATCATTCTTCGGATTCATTTGTAATCTGCATCTATCAAATGCTCTATCTCATTCCCATGATCTGCCATTTTTCTCTTGGCTAGTCTTTCTTCCCAGAACATATAAATGTCCATTTCTTATTCTCATTACTAAGAACTACTAGGGAACTTGCTAAAAGTGCCAACTTGAATCTGTTACAAATGGAAGATTTTCTAGACTCATTTGTGTCTTTAAAGCTGTTTGACAGTAATCCTCTGGCTCATTTCTATCAGTCACCACATATATTTAGTGTAGATTTTAGTCCCAAATTTTACTATTCTCTTAAGCTCTCTGATCAACACCAACCCACTGCCTTGAGCAATGATGTAGCTTTTAATTACATCATGAAAATGTAGGAACCCAATATAAACATCCTTATTTCCCTTGCATCTTACTCTCAATAAAGGGCCTCAATTTCTTTTCTCCTGCTTTAGGTGTGATTAAACTATTCTTTTGAGGTGTAGACCTTTCAGCCATGCTCATTACGATAACTCTTTCTTCACTCTCTACTTTCTTGGCCTGTCAAATTTTCTTTTCTTGTGTTTATAAATTCTTTCTTTTCACTGGCTCCCTCTTCTTAGCCAAAAAAAAAAAAATTGTTCAAATAAATGCTAGCTCAAACTTGTCTCCCATCAAGTTGCTGAATCCTCACTTTTTTTACTCATTAACATTATGAGAGATATTGTGTTGTAACTGGAAATTTTGGGTTGTCTGTAGAGACCATTTAGCTTTTAATATTGCTTCATTACTCACCCTGTCTCTTACTTCCCTTAGAAGTCCCTCATTCTTTCCCATAGTTTCACATATATATATATATATATATATATGCTATATAATAAAAGAGTAATATGCAAATTGACCATATATCTGCTACACCCACAAGCCATGCCCACAAGCTAATCAGGAGCAAGTATGCAAATTAATCCCAACCAAGATGGCTGTGGCTACAGAGAGAGCAGGAGGCTTGGGTTTCTCTGGAAATGGAGGAAGCCAAGCTTTCCACCTGCCCTGGCAAGTCCAGGCCTCTTATCAAGGCTACAAAGTTTCAATTTTAGAAGATAAATAAGTCCCAGATACCAGGGCCTCTGATTGAGTCACCAGTGGGCATGGCCAGACTGCAAACCACCACAGACTTCTAACCCAGGCCACTTCATGCCCCAAGGGAACCTTCACCCTGATCCAGGACACCCTTCATGGCAAATGAGCTGGCCCCCACCTGTGTACCAGGCCTCTATATTATCTAATAAAAGAATAATATGCAAATTGACTGTCACTCCAACACAAGGTAGCTGCCCCCATGCGGACACAAGATGGCCACCACAAGATGGCCAGGAGGGGAGGGCAGTTGGGAGGGACCAGGTCTGCAAGGGAGGGCAGTCGTGGGCGATCAAGCCTACAGGTGAGGGCAGTTACGGGAGACCAGGCCTTCAAGGGAGGGCACTTAGGGGCAAACAAGCTGGCAGGGGAGCAGTTAGGCATCAATCAGGCTGGCAGGGGAGTGGTTAGGGGGTGATAAGGCTGGCAGGCAGAATCGGTTAGGGACAATCAGGGAGGCAGGCAGGCCAGAAGTTGGGAGCCAGTAGTCCTGGATTGTGAGAGGGGTCTCAGATTGGAGAAGGTGTAGGCTGGGTTGAGGGACACCCCCCCCCCATGCATGAATTTTGTGCACCAGTCCCCTAGTATATATATATATTTCTGAATTATATATATTTTTAAAGTCTTGATAGTATTAATATCAATTGCAACTTTTTTTCATAATATTTTTACTTGAATTGCTGTAAGCATCTCAAATTTGAAATGTCCCAAAAGTATAATTTTGGAGTCTCTCTCTTGACTGCACTGCTTCAACACCATTTTCTCCATTGTTCTAAATTAGGCTTTCCTCTTCTTCATTTGCACTCTTAATTGCTTACTCCATAAATATATTTCAAGATCCAACTCTAATATCACTTCTTCATTAATTAATCAGTTCATACATTATTATATTCAATTAATCAACTGCATTGAACTCTTGACATGGAACATGAACTGTTGCTAAACATTAGAAAAACAGCAGTGAATAAAAAAGATACATTTTTCAGGACTTATGGAGCTCTGTTAAAGTCTACCTTGACCTTCCTATTATGAATAGATCCCATCTTGTTGGGGTTCCTCATGAAGTGTTGTATAGTCCCATAATTATAACAACTAGAGGTCCATTGCAGGAAGAGTCCTGCAATAGGGTTTCCTGTGGTGGTCTACCCCTCCCCACCTGCTTCCCTCCCTTCTCCCCTGCCCCGCTTGCTTGCTTCTCTGCAGCTTCGATCCCTTCTGCAGCATTTGGCTTCCTTCTATGCTGTCTTCAGTCTTTACTTTGTGCCTAGATATGCAAATTAACCACCATCTTGGTTGGGTTAATTCGATCCTGATTGGCTCATGGACATGGGTTGTGGGCATAGCGGAGGTATGGTCAATTGGCATGTTTCTATTTTATTAGATAGGATGATTACATTAAAACCTTTACATGGTTATTTTTATGGCTTCCGAATATCAGCTAGGCTCCTTGAAGATAAGAACTGGTTTTGGATAGATGTGTCTGATAGGTGATATTGTTGCTTTTATTTTTCCTCCAGTCCATGAATTACTTGAATCTCATAATTACCTCTTTAATGTCCATTGTTGCCTGGGTAAAGTAAATGTATAATCTGGGGCATCAAAATATAATTGTGAATCAAATATTTATGAGAACTTGCTCTAAATAACTGTGTTCCTATAGGCTAGTTCCCTTGGAAAGAGTTATCCTTTCCAGAATTTGATAAATCTGTTTTATAAATCTGTTATATAAGGCCTGATAAACAGGAATATAAAATACTCAAATAAGTTTCTTCAATTTAAGATTATTAAATTACAAATTTTGGGTCAAAATATGGTATCAAATTACATATCATTGATTAATCCACTATCTTAAAAATTTCTTATCATTTTTACTTTTCCTTAAGGCACAATCTAAGAAAAAATGGAACTACTTCAGTTTAACTCTACAATACAATTTAAAAATTAGCTTTGTTCTGTGGTGATACAATAATCAAGAAAATTGCCACAGAATGCAATATCAAGGAGAAAGGTCTTATTTAGGGCATATGCAACAGCTGTGTCTTTAACAGAGCTAGGATCAAAATCATTGCCAAGAGTTTCAACTCCATATTTACATGGTCCAATCCAGCATCAGGCTAGTTTAGCTTGTGTGCCCAGCTGTAGTCCATTGCCACATGGTTATGGAGGGAATACAGGTGAGAGCAAGGAAGCAGGGGCAAAACCGGAGGAACATGGGAGGAACTCCTTTGTCTTCAGATTTTAATTTTCTAACATTTTGCATGCTTGCAGTGGCCCCACACCCTCTAGCCAGTTATCTCTCTTTCCAGGTTAGACAAACCAGCACGTTCCCTACATTATTACCCTGACTTTACTGTGTGTTCACCCATCTTTCTCTTTGTCCAGTCCTTTTCCCAAATGTTCTGCAGGGAATGGACCAATGGTTTCCTGGGGAGTGGTTTCCTGGTGAAGCTGCCCAAATGGCCATGCTTATAATGTCTGGCTTTCTTTTTACTCCTTTCCTATCCTATATAATAAAAGGCTAATATGCAAATAGACCGAACAGCAGAACAACCCAGCAACAGGTTGCTATGATGTGTGCTGACTACCAGGGGATGAACACAGACATGGTGGGCATGGGCAGCAGGCAGCAGAGTGAGGAACATGGAGGGTCCTGCCATAACAGGATGGTGGAGCAGTGGGGCACCAGATCAAGGTAGGGCACAGGTCACTGTCATTGGGGTGAGCTTCTGGTGGTTACTGAAAATTCTTTGTTCGCACACGCCTCAGTCCTTCCCAGCACTTGTGGCACCAGAGTCGCCATACACACCTGCTGCTGACACTTGTGCTGGCCCTGACCACGCAGTGCTGTCAGCAGGTGCAAGTGGTGGCTACCAGACTCGATCATCCCTGAGGGCTTCTCCACCTTCCCCTGTTGCTGAGGGGAGATCAAGGTAGAAGCCACTGCTCATACCCACTGATGGCACTGGCCTCACTCAGACCTGCTGCTAGTACCAGCTCCAATTGCTCTGCACTGTCCCCAATAGCTTTGCACCATCAGCAGGTACCAGCAGGGCCAGCACCAACAGTGCCTGGGAGCGGTGGCAGCGAAGCAGGGCTACCAGCAGACAGGAGACCAGGGGCTGCGGTGGGAGGGGCCGGGTGGGCTGAACCCCCCCCACCCCCGTGCCTACAACAACCTCACAGCCCACAGTTTTTTCAAAGTGCAGGAATTCGTGCACTGGGCCCCTACTTATTAATAAACTAGCTAATTAGAGTGGTAAGACCTAAACCCAGACTGGGTTTGCTATGCATAATATAGATATTATTTGATTTAAAAATTCACCAATTTTGGGGAAAATAAGTATGATAGCTCAAAATGTCAAAATTTATCAATAAATCAAACATTATACCATCTTTTGCTTAATGTCCTTTTCACTTCTACGACTAAGCTTGCAACATGGGTTATATATTAATACGAGTTTTCCTTAAGGTAAATGCTTAGAATTGAAAAGTCACACCACGGCAATAAGTAAAAGGCAACTTCTACCTAAATGACACAATTGTGCTAATAAACATTATATTTAAAAAAATTCTTTTTCCCCCCACAAGGTTTGACTAATTGTTGCTCATTATTTCATTATTCTGGGAAGTCAGAGTGCAATTTTAAAATATAATAATGGAGTTTTTGCCATTGCTTTTCCTCCACAGGAAGAAAACTACATCAAATCCTGCTCTCCTGAGAAGACTGTCATGAAGGGCTGGCAAATCAGAGCACTGGCAGAAACAAACAGAAACTCGGCTGCAAGCATTCTGAGTGACCAAGGCCTTCTATCTGTGGCTCTTTCCTCCATTCAGGGTCCTTCTGAATAGTGTTGGTAAATTAGCCTGTGGACACAGTGTGCCTGTTTGGGGCAGTGCCTTCAGGAGTCATGCAGTGTGGGCCATTAAATGCCAAACAAAGAAGAAAACAATCCTCCTTAGCATAAGTATACCATGATTGATGACAGTCCTCTTTATTTATTCCTGCCTAGAGTGTTTGCAAGTCTAGTCAGAGTCAAATACTGGCTTTAATACAAATCCCAGGGAAAACATTACATATTTCATATGATATAGCTAAGTCATTTCTATATTTTCTCTCTTATGCATAAAGCATCCCTGCTACCCCCAGCATTATCCTTTGATTTTTGGCTTCTTGCTTGATTTTACCCATTAAGCCACAATCTTTCCCCTCATCTCATCTTCTAAATAATTTAACAGATGGAATAAATGACATGCTTTAGTAATACAAGGGTGCCATTCTTTTGAGTTAAAAAGCTATTGTTATAATCATAATTTGCATGCTTTTTTTCCATATAAACACCTGTAAGCCTACTTTTTCCCATCCTATATAATAAAAGGGTAATATGCAAATAGACCCTAACAGCAGAATGACCGGTTTCTATGAGGTGCACTGACCACCAGGGGGCAGACATTCAATGCAAGAGCTGCCCCCTGGTGATCAATGCACTTCCACAGGAGGAATGCTGCCCAGTCAGAAGCTGGCTCATGGCTGGCCAGTGCAGCAGAGGTGTTGGGAGCCTCTTCTGCCTCAACTGCAGTGTTAAGCCATTAGTCAGATATCCCTCGAGGGCTCCTGGGCTGCCAGAGGGATGTCTGACTGCCAGGGAGTAGGCCTAAGCTGGCAGAAAGACATCTCCCAGGGGCTCCTGGACTGCAAAGGGGTGCAGGCCAGGCTGAGAGACAATCC
Organism: Antrozous pallidus; assembly: GCA_027563665.1. Classification (NCBI taxonomy): domain Eukaryota; kingdom Metazoa; phylum Chordata; class Mammalia; order Chiroptera; family Vespertilionidae; genus Antrozous; species Antrozous pallidus. Next base: position 64,533,421 of record CM050521.1, read on the forward strand.
CACAAGTGCATGAATTTTCATGCACCAGGCCTCTAGTCCTTACATAAAGAAAGAGATGTGTCAATTCAGAATTCAGTGACAAAAATCTTAACTTTTTTTTTTTTGGTAGATCAAGGGTATCCTATCTAATAAAAGAGTAATATGCAAATTGACCATCACTCCTATGCACAAGATGGCTGCCCCCATGTGGATACAAGATGGCCACCACAAGATGGCCAGCAGGGGTGGGTAATTGGAAGACAACAGGCCTGCAGGGAAGGGCAGTTGGGGGAGGGACCCAGGTCTGCAGGGGAGGGGAGTTAGGGGTGATCAGGCCTGCAGGGGAGGGCAGTCAGGGGCAAGCAGGGGAGCAGTTAGGCATCAATCAGGCTGGCACGGGAGTACTTAGGAGGTGATCAGGCTGGCAGGCATGAGCAGTTAGGAGCAATCAAGAAGGCAGGCAGGTGAGCAATTTGGAACCAGCAGTCCTGGATTGCGAGAGGGATCCCAGATTAGAGAGGGTGCGGGCTGAGCTGAGCAACACTCCCTCCCCTGTGCATGAATTTTATGCACCGGGTCTCTAGTTAAATTTATAATTCAGCTCAATAAGCATGGAATATCTTACCTTCCCAAAAAGACAAGAGCCCCCTCGCTCAAGCTGGTTTGGCTCAGTGGATAGAGCATTGGCCTGCTGACTGAAGGATCCCAGTTCAATTCCAGTCAAGGCCACATGCCTGGGTTACATGGGGCAGTCGATTAATGGTTCTCTCTCACCAGTGATGTTTCTCCCTCCCCCTTTCCCTCCTCTCTGAAATCAATAAGAATATGTTTTTAAAAAATAAATAAAAGAGCCCTCTAAAAAGCAACATGATGTAGAAATCGCCCCACCCCTCAGAGTAGGATCAGCAGAATTGTGTGCCTGTCCCCCCTCTTCTATAATCCCAGCACATTCGGTGGATTACATACTGTTTATGCATCTTGCAGCCTCCCTGAGCCCTGTTTCTTTACAGTACTTACTCCTGCTGCTAAAAGGAAAATAGGCTCTGACAATCCTCTTTTGATGCCCAAGCTGCTGCCTCTGAATGAACACATCCTGCTTCCAGGAATCAAGCTGATCCCTATGATCCCTGAATCCAACAGGAGTTCAAAAGAATGCTGTGCGCCTCAAAGGGCAAAACTTGCTATTCGTTTAGGATTTAGGGATGAACCAGAGCTTCTGTCAACTAAGAGCTGATGCTATCCTGCCTCCCAGATTCTGCTGCTGCCAGCAAAGCAGCTCACACTGCAGATGAGCCTGAAGACCTCAATCTGCCTCCGACTCTGGGCTCCTGCAGGACACACTTCAGTGCAGACACAATAATGAGGCCATTGAATTTCCCTCTACAGCTGCGAGCTGACTGTAAATGCTACAGTTATGGTGTTGAAATGACTGTTTCAGGGGACTAGCAAGTGAACCTACTGTCATTCCAACATTACCCAGTTTACCACATGTTCACAGTGACTGGTTTTAGAGACTTAGTTTAAAGCCCTACTATGATATTTGGCAAAACCATCATTAGAACATATTCCCAGAGGTAAATTGACAGCTAAGATGACAGCTTAGAAAGGAGTAAAAGAATCACAACAGTATAGGATATTTTACCATACTTTTCATAGAAGGATTTAAGGATGTTAAAAAGTGATTTCACAACTACCACAAAAAAGAAGAAGAAAATGTATCACTGTGAGCAAATTATAGGTGAGTATAAATTGCTGTAAAGTTTACAAATCTGTATAATTGAATAAACAGACAACATTCTAGGACTAGGGACCAAAATGAATGCAGATAGTTGCTGTGCTCCCCTTAGTAATATTCTACACAGATTTGAAGGCCCCATGGAAATTATTTACCATATATTTTGATACATTAAAAATTATCAGAAACACCTATCTTGAGCTTAGTGTTCATACAGTGATTTGGATAAAAATTTGATAAACAGATTCTCAGTGGCCTTATACATTGTAATGTTGAAGTCTATTTGTATGAGTTTCATGTTAGATAATATAAAAGTTAGTCCCTGATTGTATCTCCTTTAGGTAGAATCTGAGATTTAGAGTGTCTGATGGTATGAGTATATGGCTTAACTGCATTAAAAAAGGGTCATCAACCAGGATTTTATAACACAGGTTACAATGTTTAAAGCAGAGATTGGTTTCTCCCCTTCAACAAGGTGTAGCCTTGGAGACTAGTAAATGCTTGTATATTGGGAGAGGCAACACAAACAAATTAATCACTTTCTTCCAATCCCCACTGTTTCCATTCCCTCCCTCCAGCCCTCTATAATTGGAGCAGGACTTGGTGAAATACAGCACATCTCTCCTTCAATTGGTGTCAACAGGGGTAGCTTGAAGGCTGGGGTTAGAATCATCTGAAACCTTGTTCACTTACATGTATGGTGCTTGTTGCTGGCTATCCGCAATGATCTTGGTTACGCTGTCAGCTACTTCCTCAGAGCACAATGGCCGCTTCTAATGACAAGTGTCCTGAGAACAAGAGAACCACATAGAAGACATGTCACCTTTTATGGAAGTCTTGCAACATCAGTTCCAGAGATTCTTATTTGTCAAGGCAGTTCCAAAAGCCCAAGTTAAAAATGAAGGTACTGTCACTTAATGGAGAAATGCTAATTCAATAACAGCATGTGGTAACAAAAAAAAGCTGTGGCCATTTTTAGAAGATGCCAGTATCCAAAAATACACAAGAATACCTCTAGTATAGTAATATTAAATAGGAAATAAATATACTAATATTTGTAGTAGGTCTCCATTGCTTAATGATGAATGTACTCTCGTATTTTATTCTCTGATCTTGTTAGTTGTAATCAAAGAAAAAACAAACAAACAAACAAACAAACAAAAACCTTGGACATTCTATAACAGAGGATGTTTTCTAGCACTTGAGATTTTTTGGGGGGGGTATAATTCCTAAACTACAAATTTGTTTCTCCTTTGTCTCTCTGTGGTTTATTTTATATTATTGTATTACACTAAAAATGGATAATGGATGAGAGAAAAATAAAAACATAGATGTTAAAATGTATTTTGATTACTCGAGACACTTCTGATCCTGGTCATAAACAGTATTCCAGACTTAGGTTCATGAGAATAACTTTGAATGACAGATTTTTAACTCCTAAACAGGGTTGGTAGTGGTAGCAGTAACTGTAAACTGTAAAGAAACACTGAAATTTTTTTTTATTTAAAATTTTTTATTTTTCCCCCTTTCAGATAGAACCATTTACAAACTTAGAACTCACTTAGAACATGTCAAATGAACAAAACAGGTAGTTTTGGAGATCAGATGGATTGGCAATGGCCGCCTTTAGATGAACCTCAGCAGCATTAGATTTCCAGGTATTTTCAGTATGACATCTACTTAAACATCTATTTAAGTTATTTCAGTTTTCTCCTGATCATGTATTATTTAAACTATGCCATAATAGGCTATTTTTTAATAGCATAAAGAGCACTGATATTAGAAATCAATTTTTAAAAGAAACAATATGTTTCAGAATAATCTTAATGTGATCGTAAATTGTTTTGTAGTCCAAATTATTCTATGGCACATCAAATTGTTATATCTCATGAAAAAGAGAGATAAAAAGAGTTATGATTATGCCCAGTTTTTATTTTCTAAGATTCAAGACTGTCCATCTTTACTGTTATTTGAGAAGTGCTTACAAAAATAACTAAATTCTCTTATTTGTCACTAAGAAAAATCAAAATATATGAAAAGCATTTTAAAACAAAATATTAGAATTCTAGAAATAAGATTTTGAAATCAGCATATATTTTATTTTGTATGAGAAGTTAAATTTCAATCTACATTTAATATCTAAATTAAACCTGAAATAAAATGTAATTTTTAGCATCTATGCTTGCAAATCATACTTCTTCTTACAATTATTAAAGAAATAAAGCAATTTGTATCAGCTTTTAAATGGGAGAAAAGTTAGTTATCTTTATGTATGCTTGTTGTTAAAGATATAATTAAAATGAAACATATATAATAATACACTTACCTAAAACTAAATATTTTTCTTGCAGTTATTTCTCTTCACTATATTGGGTATCATATATGAAAATTAAAGTTTTTTTCAATTTTTCAAATGTAGTCCACAGAATATCTATAGTGTTAAAGGACTTCCAAAAATATAATATTTGGAAACTATTTGATAATAAATATTAGAAATTATTTGATTCAAAGAAGGGATTGTTCTTATAAATGCATTGGTATATAAATTTAGTAAATGTTTGTGTACTACATAAATAAGAAAACTTTTCCTTCTTTGTCAGTTCAAACTTAAAAGGTCAGCCATTTACTTTTCAGGTTAAATTTGCCCAAAAATTCTGGAACGTTGTTCACATTAGACAATAGTTTCATATCAAAAGCTTTGCTATTCTCTAGTAGACATTTGAGGATGTCTGTTGTTTTGTTTTGTTTTGTTTTGGTTGGCACAGCAATCAGAAGGCACTATTGGCATTTAGTTGAGGCAGGGTTTACATATGCCTGGGGATGTTAGATATCCTCTAAGAAAGAAAATCTTTCAGAACAGAGCATTATTTCAGATTTCATCTGATTTTCTAAGTGCTCCCCAGCTCCCAGACATTCATAACAGGGAAATGTCTGTATACACTTCGCTGCACCAAAGTCATCTGGGTACAGAGTAGCTCTGCATAGTTTTAGTGTATTGTCCATGTGTATGAACAAAAAACTGGGTATATTAAGTAAAACTATATTTGGAGTTCTTTACCATGTGAAACATCAGAAAATCTTGTTTCTGTGTGTTGCTCTTTTGTAATCAGAGTTATCAAAGCTCAAAGCTATGCATTTGGATCCTTCTACATTCACAACTTTCACATTCACAGTACATCTCTTCAGGGTGTACAATATCTGACTACTTCATCTTGTTGGCTGTGATGTGGGCTCCCAGTTCAGTAATCTCGGTTCTTAAGCTCAGCAAAGAAAGAATTCAGAGCCAAGAACATTAGTGCAAGAGGAAATTTACTTAGCACAGAAGCAGACATGAGCTGACTGGTCTGCATGGACTTGAGGAAATACTAATAAGTTACTGAGGCAAAAAAAAAAAAAAAAGGCCTTTACAGGCAGGTTCAAGGGATTAGCCTGGGACAAGCTGCTCCCCTGGTTGTAAGTCTCCTGGAAACCTTTAGATCTTAAAAGAAAGAAAAATAAAGATACACATGTGGTGAAAGAAAGTGGGGAAAGCATGGGCAGCATTTAGAGGGAGAGAGCAGGAGAAATGGGCCCTTTGTCTCAAGGTTTTTTATGTATTTTCTAAAGGAAGGATCTTTAGGAACTGTTTCAGGGGAGGATCTCAATAGACTATTCATCAGCTTTCCAGGTGTGTCCTTTCAGGGCTTTGACCTCTACTGATGGGTGGGCATTAAGATAGGTGGTCATTAGTCATGGTCATTGCATCTGGTCCAGATGTCAGTCATGGTGTCACTTCTGGTTTTGCTGCTTTTCTGGGCCTGGTGCTAAAATACAACTGAGGCCTAGATGTTATCTCTAGTGTGACCAAAACTTTATCTCTGTGGTCAACAGACCCAAGGCTTTTTTCCTAAGGTTATTGAATGCCAGTCAGAACCTTTGTCCTGAGGGCTTAATCCTTAAGGGAGTGGTCATGCAAGGGAAAAGGAGGTAGGTGAGGCAGGGTGCTAGATGACACCATGTGAATCAGTTGTCTCAGTTTCCTCATTTCACTTGCCAAGAAATTTTTCCTATTTCTTACTATCTTGCCTCAATCAGATCTTCTAATATAATCATCACCAAGCATTTATTTTACACTCCTTTAATCCCTCTTCATTTATAGTGAGGAAAGCATATACTTCATTATACCTTCAACTTTCATTTCATGTTTCGAAAGTGGATATTAATAGAACATTTGTGATAGGAGAAGGCCTTGGGTACAATCAAAGTTCAAAGCCATTGCTCTCAAAATATCACCCAAAGCCTATTTAAGAATTTATCCCAGTCCCATATAGGCCTCAGAACAGACCAACCTTCTCTATAGAGTTCAAGACTAAAAAGGACTCTGGTAGCCTAGCTGGTGTTGCTTTGCAGTTGAGCATCAACCTATGAAGCAGGAGATCATGGTTTGATTCCAGGTAAGGGCACATGCCTGAGTTGGGGGCTCAATCCTCAGTAGGGGGCATGCAGGAGGCAGCAGATCAATGATTCTCTCCCATTATTGATGTTTCCATCTCTCTTTTCCTCTCCCTTCCCCTCTAAAATAAATAACATATATTTTAAAACAATAATAAATTTTAAAAAATAAGGACTTTGGTAAATCCAGGCCTTCTATGCAAGGTGTTGCAAACTCAATCCTAAAGGGCCAGATAGTTGATATAAATGAAGCCAGCCAGCTATAAAACATTAAAGAATGGAGGAGATAATGGCAAATTTAATGAAGTGTATTTATGTAAAGAAGACAAGAACTACTTGCCCTGCTACCATTGCCTTGGAAGAATAATCCAATGTTACCATCAGTTAATTTTTAATCAATGTAGAACAGGTGAATTTTTAACAAATGTTAATACATTGTGCATGACAAACTTGTTCATAAACTGTTCATGTACAGAGCTTGTTAGTTTGCAAGCTCTGTACATTTATAATGAAAAGAAATAATATCTGAATATAAAGTCTAGAAGAATGAGAATTGTCCACTAAATTTCAAATTTCTTTTCAGTCAGCCATGTCTTTTATTTAGAGTTAATGCAATATTCTCATTCCACAGATATGGAAATATTAGAATAATGCTGTGATTCTGTTATAACACTTTATAGATTACATTATATACACTATTGAAAAACCATGGCAAAACAAGATGTTTTGAAGGTTTTAATGTACTGTTATTTTAAAACTTTTCAATTCGTGTCCATTAATTTTACCTTTTATCACTAAAGCTCTTGAGGATCAATTGACTCACAGCTTACACATAATGAATTGTCCGATCATTCCAAAAGATATTTTATATGACTTGCCTTTTGCATTTTGAATGTTTGTATTTCATACACTTGAAATATCATTAAAATAGAAACGAATTTATAACAATGTGCAGGAACTTAAGGTAAGAAAAGAGGATATATATTTTCAACTCCTTTGTTCGGTTTTCCACTTTTCCTTCTAGAAATTGTTTCTGTCAATTTTAATTTTCACTGAGTAGAGTGGGAAAGGAATGTAACAACTACCTCCAACTGCAAATAGCAGAAAAAGATTAGTAAATGTTTTCAGTAGTTCTAAGTCTCATTGAACCTGTCTTGAATGGTATGGGCCAGATAGCACTTCTGGAAAAGCAGTAAGAGACATCATGGTGTTTTAAGTTTTGAAAATTCACTCAAAACATACCCTAAAATTGCAGTATAAAGGATATGCAATATATATATATATATATATATATATACCATTAAAAAAAAAAAAACAGGAGGCTCCACCTAACACAAAGATGTTTTAAGAAGACGTGACTTAATATAAGACAGGTCAAGTGTCACCAGCACATTTTAATGGTTATCTCGCAGCGGCTCACATTAGGAGGGTCATGGCAGCAACATCTCCAGGATTCCAACATCCTCAGCAGTTGTGAGCAATTCATCGATGATTTCAAAGTTTCCTTTTCTGCTTTACAGGTCATTCCCATTCTGTAATTAAAAACAAAGCAAAACATCAATGAAGTTACCGATAAACCAAAGACTCTTTAAAAAGTAATTTCTTAAAAGCAGAAATAATATAGAATAAGGTCAAATATAACCTTTTTGAATAAAGGAATAAGGTTATGTGCCCAAAATTCAAGGGAAGATATGCATTTTTTTTAATAGAAGACAAAAGCAGTCTGTCAACTGCCCTTAACTTCATCAAGCCTTAACGTATCCTGACTTAAGTCTGTTAGAGAAACTCTGTGGTAGCTGCACACACATTCTCTCTAGAAAGATTGCCATAACACTGTAGAATTGCATTTTGGAAATCTGACCCCATCACCCATTCATTGTAGATCTGATGGTTTGCTATGTTTAAGCGGCATAGGTAGTCTAGGGAAAACTTGGGTGAGTGTTTAATAAAAATATCCCAACCTCAAACCAGTGATGCCTCCTCGTGGGCTGAATGTATAATGATCGCCCGTAATTTTTTTCTTTCATCTTAAAATTAAACAACCAACTATTGTTTATTTGATTCTAGTCTTTTGGTTTCTCCAAACATGAAAATGTATTTTTATATGTAACATAATATTTCCCCTCTGAAGAAATATATTAGACTAGATAAAATATTTCAGGATACATGACTGGAAAAATGGGTAAAAATGGCATTTTTATTCCTTAGATGAGGATTGGAGAGAAAAAAAAACAACATGTGACTATATTAATCACTGACTATATGGCCAGTATAGTTGCATTCCCTCTCATCTTCAGTTTTGCCTCCCATAGTTTTAGTTATCCATGGTCTACTACAGTCCAAAAATATGAAATTCTAGAAATAAACAATTCACAAGTTTATTAGTATATGATACACTATTCTAAGTAACGTGGTGAAATCCCCTGCCATTCCTCTCCATACTGCCTAGGACCTGAATCACCCCTTTGCCATACCACACTAGAGGCTCTACCCACCCCTTAGTCACTCATAGCCTTCTCAGTTATCAGATTGCCTGTCACAGTATTGCAGTGCTTATGTTCAAAGATTTCTTATTTTACTTACTAATGGCCCAAAGCACAAGCGTAGTGATGCTGCAAATTTGGGTATGCTAAAGAGAAGCCGTAAGTGCTTCCTTTAAGTGAAAAGGTGAAAGTTCTCAACTTAATAAGGGAAGAAAAAAATCTGTATGCTAAGCTCTATATTAAGACAGAGTCTTCTATCACTGAAATTGTGAAGAAGGAAAAAAGAAATTTATGCTAGTTTTTGCTGTTGTACAAATCCTGTTAGTTCTGCTCTCAAATTGCAAGTTATTGCGCTTGGTGCATGGTAAGTGTTTAACGAAATGGCAAAGGCATTAAACTTGAATATATATATATATATATATATATATATATATATATATATATATCTCCTATCTAATAAAATAGTAATATGCAAATTGACCATACCTCCACAACATCCACAAAGGCACACCCACCAGCCAATCAGGAGCAAGTATGCAAATCAATCCAACCAAGATGGCTGAGGCCATAGAGAGAGCAGGAGGCTTGGGATTCCCCCAGAAATTGAGGAAGCCAAGCTTTCCACCTGCCCTGGCAGGCCCAAGGCTCCACTCAAGGCTACGAAGTTTCGATTATATAAGATAAATAAATCCCAATAAAAATGGCTGTGGCCATAGAGTGAGCAGGAGGCTTGGCTCTGCTCAAGGCTACAAAGTTTCAGTTATAGAAGATAAATAAATCCCAGATACCAGGGCCTCTGCTTGGGTCTCCTGGGGCTGGTCCAGCCTACAAACCACCACAGGCCCCTTGCCCAAGCCACCTCATGCCCCAAGGGAACCCCCATCCTAATCTGGGACACTCTTCAGGGCAAACCAGCCAGCCCCTACCCATGCACCAGCCCTCTATCCTATCTAATCCTATCTAATAAAAAGATGATATGCAGATTGACCATCATCCCAACATATAGGATGGCTGTTCCCATGTGGTCAAAGATTCTGCCCCCATGTGGACAAAAGATGACCAGCATGAAAGGGCAGTTGGGAGGGACCAGGCCTACAAGGGAGGGCAGTTGAGGGGGGCAGGCTGGCAGAGAAGAGAAGTTGGGGGCAACCAGGCCTGCAGGGAAGGGCAGTTTGGGGGGCGGGGACCCAGACCTACAGAAGAGAGCAGTTGGCGGGGACCAGGACTGCAGAGGAGGGAAGTTATGGGTAAACAGGCTGGCAGTAGAGTGGTTAGGAGATGATCAGGCTGGCAGGCAGAAGTGGTTACGGACAATCAGGAAGGCAGGCAGGTGAGAAGTTGAGAGCCAGCAGACCTGGATTGTGAAAAAGATGTCCAACTGCCCATTTAGGCCCTATCATCAGACCTAAATGGGCACTCGGACATCCCTTGAAGGGTCCTAGATTGGAGAGGGTGAAGGCTGTGCTGAGAAACACTCCCCCCATTCACGAGTTTTTTTGTTTTGTTTGTTTGTTTGTTTTAGTGTGTGTGTGTGTGTGTGTGTATTCCATGGTTGTAGGCATCCACTGGGGGTCTTGGAATATATCCTCCACAAATAAGGGGGGACTTCTGTGCTCTCATAGGACTCTAAATAAATTCTCAAAGCAAAAGAAATGATGACAAAAATAGTTTAGTTGAGCAGAAATGGTTTTTTGCAAGAGCCGTTTGTATAGGGAAAAAAGCAATTGTTTCAGTCATACTGAAATCCCCTATTGCTGATGTGGTTTTCACAATGTGTATGTATGTGTGTATATGTTTGTATGTGCATATATATATTAATGTATTAAAAGTAAGATTATGTTTGTTTCCTTAACAAAATTGCCACAATATCAAGTTTAGTACAGACATTAAATTTATATCAAATATATACTTAAAAAATCATATTGTTGTTTATACTTAAAAAGTGGTAAATGTGATAAAAAATAATGCTTCCTAACAATATTGACATAAAGTGAAATTAATTTCACTTTTATTTAACGGGCTTTATTTCATAAATCCTGGTAGACTCAGAGGATATTTGAAGTCTGCATCACACTCTTCTTCAAACCAATAGATAATGTATAAAGCAATATCAACACAACCATGCTTAATATTCACTATTTAAAAATGTTCTTTCCCCTATTCTATCTAATAAGATAGTAATACGAAAATTTGACCATACCTTTGCTACACTACCAGCCAATCAGGAGAGGAGGGGGGCCCGAGCATGGCACGTGGGATGGGGCCGAGAGCGGCATGTGGGAGCAGGGGACAGGGGCAAATGCAGTGCGCAGGAGCAGGTGGGGCTGAGCGTGGTGTGTGGGAGGCCGTGGTGCGGTGTGCTGGAGCAGGGGGTGGGGCCAAGCACAGTGCACAGGAGGCTGAAAGAGCAATCAGCAGGGACCTGAGGCTACACCCTCCCCCAATCCAGAGGGGCTTGACAGGGGACCTCAAGGTGTACTTCCCATCCTGGTGCGGCTAGGTGACCTCTGGCTGCTCCCCCTGACTGGCAGGGCTTGGCAAGGGACCACAGGCCATGGCCCCCAACTGGTAGGGGTGACAGGGAACCTCGAGGTGTATTTCCTGTCCTGGTGCTAGGGTACCTTAGGCTGCTCTCTCCGCCCCAGCTTCAGGCTGGGGGACCTCAGACCATGCCTTCCACTTGGTGTGGCTTGACAGGGGACTGCAGACCACACTCCCAACCCGGCAGGGCTTGACAGGGGACCTCAAGTTAAGCTTCCCATCCTGGTGCTGGGTTATGGGACCTCAGACTGTTTTCTCCACCCAGCAGGGCTTAATGGGGACCTCAGGCTGTGCCCCCACTTGGCAGGGCTTGACAGGGGTCCTCAACCCATACCCCCACTCCAGTACCAGGCTGGGGGACTTCAGACTATACCCTCTGCCCCAGAACCAGGCCAGGGGACCTGAGGCTGTGCCCCTCCTGCCTGGCTGGGCTTGACAAGGGACCTCAGGCTGTGCCCCCCACCCAGCAGGACTTCACAGGGGACCTGAGCCTGCGCCTCTGTGCCAGTGGGGATTGACAGGGGATCTGAGGCTGCGCCTCCCTCCCAGTGCTGGGCCGGGGGACCTGAGGCTGTGCTCCTCTGCCTGGTGGGGCTTGACAGGAGACCTCAGGCCATGCCCTTTACCCAACAGGGCTTAACAGGGGATTTCAGGTCATGTCTCCCACCTGGTGAGACTTGATGGGGGACCACAGGCCATGCCCCCCATTCTGATGCTGGGCCAGGGGACCCAAGGACGACCCCTGCCTTGCAGGGCTTGATAAGGGTGTGACTGGCCAGGTTTGGATCTATCCCAATTTGGGGTAGCAGCTGGGTCTGGGTCTCACGTGATTTTGAGGCATGTGTGTGTGACTGGGGACTTGGCTCTGGGTTCCATGGTGCACCCCAAACTCTGACAGAAGGAAGGTTTTCATATACATTTTACTAATTTTCTTTAGTCTCTGATACTTCTAATATAGAGAAAGAGCAAATAGCAATATTAAATTATTTCCTCTAATTAATACCCTTTTAATGTGAACAGATTTTGTGCACCGGGCCACTAGTTTGATAATAAATGTAATATTCATAAAGGAATATCTTTATTTCTTAAAAAATATTTTTCCTTACACATAAAACTTTTAAAAGGCTTAGTCTTTGGCAAAACTAAACTTTAAGCATTAATGGGAAAAAAACATACAGTCAAATGTTTTCTTAGGTGCAAATCAAATTAAAATATTTTCATTTGGATTTACCATAAATTATACAGTATCTGTAAAACAAAGGTAGCTGAGGAAGGTAGCTTTTATATTTTAAACTTTAGACATTTGGGAAAACATTTGAGATACTCAATAAACTCAAAATATGGCCAAGTTCATCCATCCCTAAAAGTAATTAGGAGATAGTTTTAATCCTTTTATTTGAATTAATATTCTCTTTAGCTTGAGCTATATTTTCCCTTTCCCCCCCAAATTAATAAAATTCCTCATGACTGCAAATGAAATATATGTAATTGTATTTTTCACTTATTTACCTCTCTTCGTTAACAGGAGCAGCCTTGGGTTCCAATTCTGAAGCGTCCAGTTGTGCGTCTAGCAAGCCTTACACTGTTATCAGTCTGCGCTCAGTCTAGCAGAACATTGAATTTTTTTTAATAGGGAGCCTTGAAGAAAATAATCCAATATGCTATTAGACAATGAATATGAGCAATCAAATGGGTAGGAAGAAGCCCTTCATGCCATTTTAATGTATATTAATGAAGAAAGAGGTTTTTTTGTGGTCCTGTTAAAATGTTTGCCTGTGGATGTATTTAAGGGGCGAATCATTACAGAATCTTCTATTTATGGGGAAAGGAGAAGATAGAAAATAGAAATCAAAGGAGGATAAACAGTATTAAAAAACACATACATTTAAATAGCACTGGAGTTTTGTTGTTGTTTTTAGTTAGAAAATTCTTGGTTAGCTTAGTAAGAGTTTGTCCTCAACAGGTCAGCTAGCCTATACTTGAAGCACATCACAACATCATAAATTTTGACACCTCAAATCTGGCAAGTTAGCTAATAGAATGGATTTTCCTACCATATCCTTAGTGTGCCTTGCTTTTATTTTATTTTATTTTATTTTATTTTATTATTTATTTGGGGGTGGGGTAAATCTTAAACGATTAATGGTCAGCTATTCCTTGGAATCTTCACATTATTTTAACCAGATCCAGGAAATGCAGAAGAAAATAATCAGGTGGAACTTTATCAAGGACTAAAGTGGTTTAGATTTAGAAAAGAAATGGACTTTTTAATTTTAAATTCAAATATATAGACTACTTATGATGTTAAAAAACAAAATTAAACTGAGCAAATTTCAAAACATCTTATTGGCTGTATTCCACAATACATGAGTCAGGCAGCATACAATCTAGCAGACAAGGAGATCCAAGGAGCTGTATGAAATATAAGGCTTTTTATAAGCAGAAGGGGGCAGGAAGAAGGAAATTATAGAAGGCAAAAAGCAGGTTGGTCATTGCAGTTAGTTTCCTTCACATGATGGCAGGAGTTTATCAGGAAGATTACCTAACTAGAACTGATCATCAGATTCCTGATTGACTGGTATAATAAAATCACATTTTTTGAAAAAGCCAAAACTGTAATGGTTTCAGTTTGATGATGTAGAGTTTTGCATAAGTGATTCCATTTTAGGCCTGCTGTCTTATTTTTAACAATTTAAATGTAGATGGAAAATTTGGATTATATGATAAGCAAAAATGCATTAAGGCTATACTATATAAGGCATGTATCAAGTCCAACTTAAATCCAAAATATTTAGTAACAAAAGAAATAACCTATGCATGCAACATTTCCTTGGAACCACAATCTTCTCTTTCTGAACTCTTAAAAATATCCAAGAGAGGGAAAATGTCAAAGAGGTTACTTTTTGGCTGCTTATTAGTCAGACTTTTAGACATCTGCCCTTATTAGCAATCCTTCCATTTTTGCTGAAAACGTGTGAAAATGTAAGTTTAACCACCAAACAGCCTTCAGATATCTTCTATGTTTACCTATGTGGATGCCAAAGAATGAACTATTTCAATTATATTTACTAGTATAAATTGGTCTATCTCTATGTTTGAAATAGAGAATATATTCAGGCAATAATCTCCAGATATATTGTTCAGTACCTAGTGTTTCTATAAATAAGTTCAATACTATTAAGTAAAAAAAGTGTTTCAATATCTAACATTAAAAATTAAATGACAGAGGAATGAAACATAATGTAAGAAAGAGCACAACTTCATTTCTTTAGACTTTGCTTTCTTACTTTGGTAAGTTATATTTTTGGAATTCAAATCCTAAAGTCACACCTAGATTTACTAGGCTTCACTGCCTTTATAGGCAACCCCTCTTGTCCAATAGGTATTATTTAACTTTTGCCAAAGTCCTACACAGGAATAGCCAATGTCTATGCCGTGGTTTGAGTATAGGGTTGAGACCTTGCTTTAGGTTCAATAGACAAAGTTCCAATCCTATATATTGCCTATAGACTTTGGAGAAACTATTTAATCCTTTACATTTCAGTTCCTCATCTAAAAAATTGGGAAAATAATGTACCTACCACTAGGGCTAATCATCAGGGGGCACCCACCTTTTCAGTCCAATGAGTGCTTAATGGTCAAAATCATTTCTGGATGCTTGTTATATACAATGTAACTGTTGCTAACCATTCTGAATATTAACTCAGAATAATCTTGGTATTTCTTGATGAACATTTGTTCTCAATAACCTATATAGCAGTAACATTATGAATATATTGATTTCTTCACAAAATATGTCAAAATGAATCAGTAAATTATTTATTTGCTTTCTTCAGAAGAGCATCTTCAATCCTGAACACAACTCTTATATCCTTTTATTGAATAATTAATAAAATATAGCAAATACAATTTAAAAATATATTTAACATGATTTTAAAAAATATTCAAGACTTTTTTATATTGGATCATTGCTAAAGAAATGGTGTTTATTATAGGAATCCTAATTCAGGGTTTGGCTTAAAATATTCATTATTTCTATCTCTGTTAAAACTTGCTGAAGGATAGACACACTTTTGTTCTTCAAAGAAAAATTAGAAGATATTAAAGAATGGAGTAAAACACTATATTACATAAAGGAAATTTTTTACATATACATTATAAATTAAATTTTAATATTTTGTTTCAAACTAATGCTTAAGAACTTGTTGAGTTATAAGAAATTAAAAAGGTATTGCCAAGAAAAAAGATAAATAATAAGATAATTATTCATTTGCAGGAAACCTTAGAATATAGTCCTAGATATATTGAGAGTTTCTTTCTTCAATACCAGGGTGTGACCAGGCAGGGTATCCATAGTAAAGAATTCTGACAGTGCAGGTTTTGAGTGACATGGTAAAACTGGAGAGGTGAACTCCAAACAAAAATAGCAGAAATTCCTTGTTATACAGTCTTTAACCGGTGATTACAGATGTGCATCAGTGGGTAGATAGCACGTCAGATCTCCCTTCCCAACTTAATGGCTTCTCTTTCATTCTAGCTATCTAAGAATTTGCTAACAGGCTACTTCCATATGCTGCTCTCCAACAGGTGCTGATTCTTATCACAAAGTGGACTCATTTGCACTTGCTTATGGCCCTGCATGGAGTACAGCAACTGTGTCTGTATTGCTTTTGCTTATCAAATTTACATTTCAAAGTGACTAAATTGTTTGGAAAGTGTATCCCAGTGTGGAGTATTTTGCAATCTCGGCTTGATGTTTAAAATGTTTGGTATCTAAAGAAAAAGAAAAAGGACTATGTATTCTTGACATTCCATAAAGCACAAAAGAAAATTGAAATTGCTCCCCAATAGGGCAAATTTATAAATCGTTCTTTCTACAGATATATGTGGCTTATATCAATCACTGTTAATATAGAGGATCTATGCTATTGCATTCTACTCATTTCATAAACACTGAATTCCAGAGGGTGTAAGACACTAGTAATATAATATAGTTTGGAGTTGGATATGTCTCAGTTTGATCCTGACTCTCACTTAAGCTGTGGGAAAGCTAAGCCTCAGTTTTATGATCTGCTAAATAATAAATGAAATAAATAATGATATAATGAGTAGGCTAAGAAAGGAAGTCCAGTGGGAAGAAATGAGTAACAGTGGTGACAAACCACTGAGAAGATATGAGATGACAGGATGTTTACAGGTCTTGGAAGGAAGTAGGAGACACACACAGAAAAGACTTCAATATCTATTACCAGTCTGTTATATGAGCATTGTATTGGCCATGCAAATGGAACTGGATGTTTTTGTTTGACTCTCCCATCTTCCCTCTCCTTTATGTCCCACAGGCCTGTCTAGCTGGCATGGGTCATACCAATATATTCCTGTATCTTCCAGCATCCTGTTGAGTCCTGGTCATTATTCCATCCCCTTGTCATCTCAAACCAAGGCTGGAAACACTGCACTTTTGACATTAGATTCATGTCTATCCAATTTAATTTTGGGGGGAAACATTAAGCTCTATACTAAGATTTTACTTTGTAGTACTGTTATAAATCGTAATAGAAATCATGTTGTTTTCAAGAAAAGAATTAATTCATTGGTCATATTTTATAAACATGTCGAAGATACATTTATATAAACACCAGTGGCCTGGTGCATGAAATTCATTCACGGGTCAGGGGAGGGGGTGTTCCTCAGCCTGGCCTGTACCCTCTCCAATCTGGGATCCCTCTCGCAATCCAGAACCACTGGCTTATAAGCACTCACCTGCCTGCCTGCCTGATGCCCCTTAACTGCTCTCCCCTCCTTGTCTGATCCACCAATTGCCTATCTGCTCTCCTCGCCTTGTCTGATTCCCCTAACTGCCTACTTGTTCTCCCCTCCTTGTCTGATTCCCTTAACTGCCTATCTGCTCTTCTCTTCTGGCCTGATCCCCCCAAAGGCCTATGTGTTCTCCCTTCCTCTCTGCAGCTTCGGAACCCAGCGCATAAGTGCTGAGAGCTCTCAGCTGAGGCCCCGCCCCCATCCTGTCAACCTCCTCCAGACTGGGCTGTGCCACAGGTCTGTGGGTGCTTCCACTGGGGGGCCGTCCTGGTGGCAGCCTCACATCCTGATGGCACAAGTCCCCGTCCCCATCCCCGCCCCCAGTTCCTGTATATGCACCTTTGACTGGTCATGAGTTGGTCACATGGACAAATTAACATATTCCCTCTTTATTATATAGAAGAATATTATGAAAATTCTATATAATTAAGATCAATGTAATCTTGTTTACCTATCATTTTTGTGGCAAAATGTTATAAAACAATTTCATAAAATGCTTGCTGAAAAGATATTACATGTTTCATTAAACATTCACATACAGTGAGTTTGATCTAAAGTCTCTTCTTCTACCTCCTGACATATTTAGCCTTTAAAGATACTCCACCTATCCCTGTTTTCAAAATGCCAACATTTGCTCTTAGATTCTATTAATTGGAATGTTTCAGGCTAGTAAAAGACTTCTGTCTACCTATTCACTTCCTCAATCAACAAAGAGCTGAGGCAAACGAAAAATTCAGGCTCATATTATAGTAAGGATATAATTTATACCAATATTTGAATTCTCCCATGGACCAAGTCATCTATATAATTTTATTAATCCTTTTCTTTGCAGAGACAGGCAAGGTTACTGCATTAATTCAGAATGAATATTTGAAAACATAATATACTCTGATTACTTATAAATCTTATTTTTAAACTAATAGCAGTTTAACACTATCCTGCCAAAGCTAGATTCTAACTTCAGAAAGTATCAATAACTAATTGACTAAAGTTGTAAAATAAAATACAGTACAGATACTATGATAGTGCATTAGGATTAGCTTCAAGTTCATTGTGATAGAATAAAGTGGTGGTTTATAATCTTATTAAAGTTTTAGAGTTGGAATCTCAAAATCCTTGAATTCTTTTGAAAGAAAAAAAAACCATACATGCTTGCTTATATATATATATAATGACAACAAATAGGATAGTATACTTGTGATCAAACTGCTCACACTACTTTCTCCTTGGAGCTAGAAAACAAAATCTATTCAAATGTACCTAAAGAATTGCTGGAAAACGTAAAATGTATGTTTCATTGGAAATTTGAGCACGATCCAAAGCTACTAAATCTATACTAATAGAAGGGTAATATGCTAATTAGACCAAATGTCTCTGGACTTCCTTCCTGATAAAGCCAGACCGGGGCCTGCAGCTGTGGCTGCAGTTCAAGAGTGGGAGAAGCTGCCCATCCACATTCCTTGGTGGCTACAGCTGGCCCGAATGAAGCCAGCCTGGGTTCTGGATGCCTGCAACCAGCCAGAGGGAGGGAAGCTTGGATCCTGGGTGCCTTCAGCCAGCTGAAGGAGGGAATCCTGGGTCCCGGGTGCTGGGCAGAGGCAGAGGCAGTTAGGGGTGGTCAGGCCAGCAGGGTAGCAGTTAGGGGCAATCAGGCAGGCAGACAGAGGGGTTAGGGGCGATCAGGCAGGCAGACAGAGGGGTTAGGGGTGATCAGGCAGGCAGGCAGGTGAGTGGTTAAGAGCCAGCATTCCTGGATTGCAAGAGGCCCTAAACCAGCAGTCAGACATCCCCTGAGGGGTCCCAGATTGGAGAGGGTTCAGGCCAGGCTGAGGGACACCCCCTCTTGTGCACATATTTTGTGCACTGGGCCTCTAATTAGTGTATAAAAATACTAATATTTTCCAAGATAATTCTACACATGCCATACAGTTTATTCTGTCACATATACATGGATGAAAGAACAATCATCCTTTTAGGTAAAAAATAAATAAGGTTATACATAGATAGGTATACTCTCCTTAGCTTATTTCTCTTGATATAGTCTATGCTAGCAGGAAGATCTTTGCCATAGCAAAATCCTAAACAAAGTACCTTTTCCTCAAACAATGAATGTGGCATATGTCAAGAATCACTCTTTGAACTCTCCTCTGCACTGTTTTCCTTTCATCCACCCAGAACAATTCTGCCTTTGCTACTTTGAGGAAAATAATAGATTCGGGGAAAGGAGGAAACTATTAGTTTTTCATATAACCCATGATACGATCTAGTGGCTATAACCTTGAATATCAAACAGAACTAGGGAGAATAAAAAGACATTAATAATGTTGAAAAGGATGATTTTTAAAAATATCAAATCCCTTTCTCTCATACATTTTAAACCTCTGGCTCAAGTTTAATTTCTCAAAGTCTAATGCTAAATGTTGAGTTCAGCTCTAAAATAATGAAATTGGTAGATGAGCTACATTGCTGTAATGTTTAGTCTTGTGAAGCTCTTCCTCTTTATCTGCTCTCAGTAGAAAGTTTATTTTAGACTGTTTTCTGATAGAAGCAAAGCCTTTATGATGACACATCCAAATTCCAACCCAGAGTCCATAGGGACCAACAATGACTATTCACAGGATGACTGGCCTAGAAAATGAGTCCTGTTTTCAGTCCATGAATAGAGCTCAGATGACTAAAATTTCAGTCTCATAAATGTAGCTCCTAGGCCTTTTCTTCTAAGCAATTGTTCTAACCTGTCACAGATTTTATGAGATTACATGTAGCCTTTACAAACCTTGGTAATAGCCCTAATCAGTTTGGCTCAGTGGATAGAGCATTGGCTTGTGGACCAATGAGTCCCAGGTTTGATTCCAATCAAGGGCACACACCTTGGTTGTAGGCTCAGGTCCTGGTCAGGGCTTGTGTAGGAGACAACCAATGGATGGTTCTCTCATATTCATGTTTCTCTCACATCAATGTTTCCCTCTCACTTCCACTCTCCCTAAAATTCAATAGAAAAATATCCTTGGGTGAGGATTAAAATAAAATAAAATAAAATAAAATAAAATAAAAAACCTTGGTAATAGCATTGACATTTTATATCCAAGAACCCATTTTGGTGGTAGCTAGAATTTTAGTGTGTAATTGCAAATTATAAAAACTGGCATAATAGATACAGATAATTTAAAATTCATAGGAGCAAAGCACACATATTAACAATGTTTTGGTGAACAGAGATAAGCAGTGTGCTATATTCATTTTTAAGAGTCTGCATATTAATTTCCTCTAACAATTGCATCTCTTATGCTTGTCTTAGTTTTGAATGCATTTGATAAAACATCTTTATTTAATAATATTTGATCATGCAAAATTAAGCACATTCAGCTTCTCCTTTTCCTGGTAATAAAATAATGCTTACTTAATATTTCTTTGTTAACTCAAGACAGTTTCAAAAGCCCATGGGGAATAGAATCCTGAACATCTATTAAAAGCTATAAACCAGAGGGAAATCTCCTAAATATTGTTGAATCAAGTTACTTTCTGAATCTGAAATTCTATCGATCCATTCTGAGATGCTTTCTCATAACTTTAATGGTCTGAGCAGAAATAATGGTCCCGAAATCATATTCTTGATCACAGAACCATTTAAAAACTGAAATATCAGATTCATTTTGGGCGATTCAACAAAGATGATTGTCTTAAAAATAAAAAAATAAAAACACAGAGAGATCAAGTAGCAGCATATATGTTAACCCAATTTTTATTTTCTTCTAATTTGCAAAATTTATATAAACTTTGTATGGCTGCTCATTACTAATCTACTTATCTGTCTTTTTTGCCTTTAACTTTCTTTTTTTTAAAAAAATAATTTTATTCATTTCAGAGATGAAGAAAGAGAGAGAGAGAGAGAGAGAGAGAGAGAGAGAGAGAGAGAGAGAGAGATGATGATGAGAGAGAATCAAGCCACAACCCAGGCATATTCCCTGACCAGGAATGGAACCACCATCTCCTGGTACAATCATTAAGCTGGGCTTTAACTTTCTCGAGTCAGCCTCCAAACTTAACAAATTGCTTATCACTTTCTAAAAATGCTATACTATTTTGTTCCCACATACCTTCACAATGCTTTTTGTTCAAAATGCAACAGTATTCCCAGAATTTTTTCCTATAAATCATCCTTCAGGACCACAATAAGAGATTTCTCATAGAAATATTTTGTGGCATTCCCCAAAGTCATAAAAGTCCTTATGCTGATATTTATATAGCTCTATCTGTATTTATTGTAATGTGCTAAGATCATGACTTCTACTACTTGTATTTTTTAGTAGATATGAGCTCCTTAGCAAAGAGACTGCCTGGTTCATGCAACCATAGGCATGGAATAGAGGTTATAGAACTGCATAAATGAATGTACAAATGAAGAAACAAAATGCCAGACTTTGGTGACTCTGTATGCATTTATTTAGCTTAACTTCAAAGAATACATACATTATAACATAAAAAGGAAACCCCTAAGCAATTAACCACATCAATGAATCAGTTTACTTAGTTGTTATAATTGCCATTATTTCACAGAACAATCATTTCAGTTATTTTAATGGCTATCTGTCACTTAAATCACTGATTTAGTTACCATGGTTCCAGCCCTATTCTGGGGTCAAAACTGACCAGGAAACTTGGAGTTTTCTCCTGAGAGCTGAAATTACCTCTGGATAAAGCACAGATTAATCAGACCATACAAAATATCATTAGAAAGTTGGCAAAGCAGTTGCCGCTTCTCAACAGTAAGATGTGGTGGAAAGGTGTAGATTTTGCAGTCAGACAGGTAAGGCTTCAGTTCTGAAAAACTTTACCTTCCAAATGTGTGATTTGAGTAAGCTAACTTCTATATCCCTTTGTACATTTATTTTTATTTTTTAAAGCTGAACAACAATATCATTTCAAAAACAGGGTAGAAAAATGGCATGAGATTGATGAAATAACATATCAGACATGCCTAGTCCATGTCTGATACATGGCAATCCTATATAATAAAATAGTAATATGCAAATTAACCATACTTCCACTACATCCATAAGCCATGCCCATAAACCAATAAGGAGCAAATACGCAAATAAATCCAACCAAGATGGCTGCTAGTCACAGAGAGCAAGAAGGAGGCCAAGCTTTCCACCTGCACTTGCTGACCTAGGCCTCCACTCAATTTTACTAAGTTTCAATGATAGAAGGTAAATAAATCCTCAAAAAAATGGCGGCAGCCACTGAGCAAGCAGAAGGCTTGGCTCTGCTCCAGGCTACAAAGTTTCAATTGTAAAAGATAAATAAATCCCAAATTAGGGCCTCTGCTTTGGTCGCTGGGGGGAGAGGGGGTGGTGTAGCCAGCCTGCAAACCACCCAGGTTTGCAGGCCCCTCACCCAGGTTGCCACATGCCTCAAGGGAACCCACACCCTGATCTGGGACAACCTTCAGGGCAAACCAGCTGGCCCCCACCCATGTACCAGGCCTCTATCCTATCTAATAAAAGAGTAATATGCAGATTGACCATCACTCTAACACACAAGATGGCTGCCCCCATGTGGTCAAAGATCCTGCCTCCATGTGGATACAATATGGTCACCACAAGATGGCCAGCAGAGGAGGGCAGTTGGGAGGGACCAGGCCTGCAAGGGAGGGAAGTTGGGGCCAATCAAGCCTGCAGGGGAAGGCGTTTAGAGGTGACCAGGCCTGCAGGAGAAGGCAGTTAGAAGCAATCAGGCTGGCAGGGGAGCAGTTAGGCATCAATCAGGTCTGCAGGGGAGTGCTTAAGGGATGATCAGGCTGGCAGACAGAAGTGGTTAGGGGCAATCAGGAAAGCAGGCAGGGAAGGAGTTGGGAGTCCCAGATTGTGAGAGGGATGTCTGACTGCCTATTTAGGCCCAATCCTCCCATGATCAGGTCTAAATCGGTGGTCAGACATCCCTTGAGGGGTCCTAGATTGGAAAGGGTGCAGGCCAGGCTGAGGGACACTCTGCCCCCCCCCCCCCATGCACAAATTTTGTGCTTGGGTCTCTAGTTTATAACAATAAAAGCACATAATATGCTAATTATACCAAACAGACAAATGACCTTCCAGGCATCATTCTGGATAGCCTTCTGGATGAAGTAGCAGTGGAAGGGGCTGAGTCAGAGGAGGTTAGGCGTGATCAGACAGGCAGGCAAGTAGTTAGGGACAATCAGGCAGGCAGGTAGAATGGTTAGAGATGATCAGGCAGGCAGGCGAGCAGTTGGGGACATCAGGCAGGCAGGCAAGTGGTTAAGAGTGACCAGGCAGGCACGTAATTGGTTAGGGGCAATCAGTCAGGCAGACAGAGGGGTTAGGGGTGATGAAGCAGGCAGGCAAAGTGGTCAGGGGCAATCAGGCAACCAGGTGAGCAGTTAGGGGCATCAGGCAGGGAAGCAAGTGGTTATGGGTAATCAGGCAAGCAGGCAGGCAGGAGAGAAGTTAGGAACCAGCAGTCCTGGATTGAGGGTGAAGGCCAGGCTGAGGGACCCCCTCACACCCTGTGCACAAATTTTGTTCATTGGGTATCTAGTCTATAATAATAAAAGTGTAATGTTCCAATTAGACCAGACAACATTCTGGATGAAGCCAGGGCTGTGAGGGAAGCCTTGGTCCTGGGTTCTGCTAGCAACCAAAGAGAAGCCCAGGTCCCAGGTGCCAGAGGGAAGCCTGTGCCAGCAGCTGGGGGAAGGAAGGCCTACTCGTGCATGAATTTCATGTATTAGGCCTCTAGCTAATAAATATTAGTTTAATCCTATTATTGCCATTTTTTCTTTAATAACATTCCCCATTGATCTTTGTCTTGCCTTGGCAAACCTTCTGAATGCTGGGTTAATAGACAGAAATCACAGATGACATCAAAATCATCCTCAATGCTTGCAATGCATCATACACATAAACTACTATAGGTGTACTCAACATAATCAGTATTTTCCTCCTTCCTTCCTTTTCCTTTTCCCCCCCTTTTCCTCCTCTTCTTTTATCTCTTCCTCCTCTTGTTGCTTCTATTTTTATCTCTTTATGAATGAGGGTAATCCTAAGAAATATAAGACATTTTAAAAACTAAAATTTCATCTTTATAAAACTTTTATGAGTATCTGCTCTTATTTCATCTAAAAATAGTCAATCATGTTGAATCTTCATTTCTATATCAATTATGTCCCAGATCATTTTTTCAGGTTCATAGTGAAGTGTTTAGAACTCATCAGAAGCCGATTAAAATATTTTGTGTTCCTTTTTCATTAAAAATGTACTTTAGTTTGCATCTTTACAATTCTGCTATATTTTTATTCAGTTTAGTAAAAAATAGTATTAGATAATTTGTTTAATTTTGTGTAAATAAAACATCCAATTGATTGATGAATCTTTCACTTTTCAAATCATTGTTTGAACATTATGTAGGTAGATACAAATTAAATTATTCCACTGGAGCAGGCATAATAGGGTGGCATTTTCTAGCACTGGCAGGGATTGTAACTGCTGAGATAGACTTTTAAGGTATTAGACAAATACTTGGTGAAGAATGGTGAATAAACACTAATTAAGTCAGCTACAAAACAACCCTTGGGGGAAGATCAATATTATTAAGTGTTTAAACTGGCTTTTCACATTAACTGAATCTATATGCAGTTGAGCAGGCTGCAATTCCTCCACTTTTCTACTTTCTCCTCCCCTTTCATTTAAACTAAATGGTGGCTTGCAGATCACATTCTTAATTATCTCTTGCTCTCTAAAGGAACTTATTTAAGTGGCCACATATATTGCACATTGCATAATCTTCTCTAACTCTCATTACCAGTCATGGTCGAAATGTAAAGTTGATAAATCTGCTAGGATTAATAATGAATGTTAACAAAGTCAAAAAAGGCTCCCACTTGCTTCCTCCAAGGTAGAGTTTGTGGTAAACCACCAAGCAAAAACTGTGTTTGATTGGCAATAGAAATAGGAATATCTCTGACTTTAGGACTGACTGCCATGATCTAGAGCTTAAGTAATAATTAATTGTCCATAAACCAAAACCATCAGGTACACAGAATCTGAAGTGTGTAGTGAATACAAAGTGTTGTCAATTATTGGTTATTTAAAGCGCCCTCTAGTGCCGGAGCCAGTTTGCCTCGGTGGATGGAGTGTTGGACTCCGGACTGGGGAGTCCCGGGTTTGATTCCGGTCGGGGGCATGTGCCTTGACTGTGGGCACATCCCCAGTGGGGGGCGTGCAGGGGACAGCTGGTCGATGTTTCTCTCTCATAGATGTTTCTGACTTTCTATCCCTCTCCCTTCCGCTCTGTAGAGGATCAATAAAATATATTTTAAAAAATAAATAAATAAAGTGCCCTCTAGTATAGTAGTAGTAGTAGTAGTAGTAGTAGTAGTAGTAGTAGTAGTAGTAATAGTAGTAATAGTGGTGGTAGTATAAACATAAATGGGACATGCTTACAGTGTAGCAGGTACTAAGGGCTTGTCTGTATCCTTGTGGCTATTTATGTAGGCACTATTATTATCTCTATGCTACTAGGGATACCCCATTTTACAATGAATATGCTAAATATTAAAGAAGTTAAGTAATTACCAATATCTGCATAGCCAGTAGACAATAAAGTTGGATCTGATCTCAGGCAACATAGTTTGGAGTCCATGCCCTAGCAAAAACAATTTTCTATTTTGCTCAAGGAGTAAAATTCTAATTTCACTGAGGATTACAGACTTGGTGGAGAGGCTATCAACAGTGCTTTAGATAATCATTGATAACAGGTAATGGAGCTTGTTGCCCAGGCAGAAATCAGCAAATATCTATATTGTCAAAATGAAAGCTAAGAACTCTAGACAAAATAAAAAAGTTGAAGTGATCAGATAAGACCCCTGTGGAGGCTAGGCCAGAATACTATCTACCACTTTCTAAGATACTAATACTCTACTTTTATTCTTTGCCCACCATGCCACCTGTAGCACTTGCAAAGGTCCTTATAGTTTTTAACAACACACTAATACTAGAAACAAAACCGTTTTGTTTTTGAATACTAATTATGTGCCTGGGGGATTATGCATATTTCATTTATTCCTTGTGACCTCATGAAATATTATTTGTTTTATTTGGAAGTTGAATACACTGAAACATAGGAAGTTTAGTACATTTGAAACTACAGAATTAAGAAAGAAAAATAGAAAATATAAATGTTGACAACAGTTTATAAGCATAAAACCCATTAAAATAGAAGGGTTTGGATATGGGACATATGATATAGATCCCATCATACACTGCTAGTAAGAGGCCAGACATAGGCATTCATCCTGGAAACCAGGTAAGATGACAATTAAATTACTCATGAGTTAGCAATTCTCATTTTTATCTATATCCTCAAGATACATATAAAAAACTCATCTTGGATGTTCATAAAATTCTTTTATTGTAATAGTGGAGAATTACTGGTAGCCATCATAATAGTGCCAAGTAGACAAAATGTGGTAGAAGGCCAACATGGGGTATCATAAAAATGGGGTATCCATGCAAACACATGTGTGTGTGCACACGCGCACACACACATGTGTTTGCATGGATAGATCTAAAAGCATTACATAGAATGGTATAAAACATTTGAAAATCATGTGTCTGAATAAAAGACTTTTATCTAGTATATATAAGGAAACTTTCAACTTAATAATAACACAAATAACTTAGTTAAAAATGGATTATGGATCTGAATAGATATTTCACCTAAAAAGATGTACAAATGTCAATGCATACATAAAAAGATACTCAGTATCATTAGTCATTAAAAAATACAAATTAGAATAATAATGAAATAACACTTCACACTCAATAGAATGCAAAGTTGAGAAATTGAAATTCTCATACATTTTTGGTGGGAGTGTAAAATGGTGCAGCAATCTTGGAAAACAGTTTGGTATTTCTTTAAAATGTTAAACTGATAGCTGCCAAGTGATTCAAAAATTCTACACCTAAGTATATACCCAAGACAATTGAAAACATGTCCATACAAAATCCAAATATTTATAGCAACATGGCTCATAATAGCCAAAAGTAGAAACAGCCCAAATGTTAAACAATTGATAAATAGGTAATTGAGCTCTAAACTCCAACTCACTTTATAAACACATTGTCAAAATAGCCTGAAGATGAGGTCAATGAGTTAATGTTTGTTGAGTTTCTTCAACATGACACAACACTCTACAGATATGGACATTAGAAATTAATCTAAATCTGAAACCACAATAGCTTCTGCTCTCAATACTGTTGAATTGTCTTTTGATTTTGTCCCACATTACTCTGTCCCTTTGTAAATTTAGTGAAAATTGTGCAATACTTGTGGACTTTAGAATGGATAAGAGAAATTGTAATGAAATTCTGTGAAGAGTAAGAAATCCTTTTACCAAGAGATACTAGTCTTTTTTCTCCAGGCAAACAACTTAAATATCCTTAACTACAGACAAAAGATTTGCTATATAACTGGGATAAAAAGTAATTTTAAAATGATCTTACCACTTTAAATATACATTTAGGAAAGCAAATCATGCCTTGGACAGTGTTACTTAATGGTTGGAGCATTGGCCCATGCACCTAAGTGTTGCAGGTTCATTCCCAGTCAAGGACATGCACCTGAGAAAACAAGGATAAATAAAAACATGTTTAGGTAAATAAAACCTGAGTTATCTCAGTCCTCTACTAGAGAAAAATCTAAAGAATATGCTTCAAAAAGAAAGAAAATCATCCCCAAAGAAGGTTTAAAATGCAAGAAACATTGGTAGGCAAATTAATTTATAAACAGTGTGTATGTGTATGTGTGTGTGTGTGTGTGTGTGTGTGTGTGTGTGTGTGATTTAAGTACAAAATAATAATGTCTAGACTGTGAATTGGAAAGAGGTCTGGTTATAGTTAATGAGCTCTAGAATTATTGTATTATTTTAAGCTGGTTAGTATATTGATTGACCTGCAGGATTCATTAAGTCAAATCATGCATGACAAAATTCCAGAAGCAATAAAAAAGAAATGTAAAATTCATAAAGAGAGAGAAAAGATAAACTAAGGAGGGGGAAACTTAATTCATAAGGACTAGGGAAAAATAATCAGAAAATATTTGGGTAATAATGGTAAGATAACTTTGGAAGCAATTTCAAAATATCAATAATCATAATACATTAAATGGGCTAAATTTTGTAATAAGTCAGACATTTCAGATTGGATAAAAGAGAATCAAATTCTAATATAAGGTATTTATAAAGGACATGATCAAATAAAAGAAGTAAAAAAGTTTGAAAGTAAAAGAATGAGAAAATTTTATCAAGCAAATGTTAATAAAAACCACTGGACTAAATCTATTAATATTATAATTAATTACCATTATTAACATATTAAATATAGATACTACATAAAGATAAAAAATTAAGGTAGAAATATTTTGGCTAACATAATGTAAGAAATGTAGCTTTTCTATATTTTAGTTTGCTAGCGCTGCCATAAAGTACCATAGGGTGACAAATAACAGAAATATATTGTGTAACAATGTGGAGACTGAAGTCTGAAATGAAAGTGTTGGCAGCACTGGTTCTTCCTCAGGGAAATGATGAAGAATCCATTGTATGCCCCTCTCCTAGTTTCTAGTGGTTTGCTGGCAAACATTTCTTGGCTTATCGATGTTCACCTCAATCTCTGCCTTCATAATCACATGGACATTCTCTCTGCATGTATGTCTCCCTGTGTCCAGATTGCCCTGCTTTTTAATGACATTGTCATGTTGGATTAGGGCCTACCCTAATGACCTAATCTTAATTTGGTCAACTGAAAATACTCGAGTTCCAACTATGGTTTCATTCACAGGCCCAGGACGTTAGAACAATATCTTTGGAGAGGACCACAATTCAACTCATAACATTATATAAGAATATTAAATTAATGTAATTTTGTGGAATAATCTGCATGTGACTAATTCAAATATCCTACATATTTTTAATAGATATCCTACTGATATCTATTTAAAAAACTAAAATGAGAAATGAATTAATTTTCACTTTCCAGAACTGTGACATATATTTTCCTTTTGATCCTTTTGCATTATCATTAAATTAACATAGATTCATAAGAGCTGTCACACTAATTGGGATATCTCTGAATTTGGTATATAAAAAGGTCACACTTAATCAAAGCAAATCAGATTATTCATCAAGTTTTGGTCCTGGCCATTATGTATCATCATAGGTTTCAGACTGAATTTACATGTATAGAGTTTCATGAATTAATTGAACTCTGTTTATTTAAAGGTAATACAATATAAATCCCAGCTGGCATGGCTTAGTGGTTGAGCCTATGAACCAGGAAATTACAGTTTAATTCCTGGTCAGGGTACATGTCGGGGTTGCTGGCTCAATTCCCAGTGGGGGGCGTGCAAGAGGCAACCAGTCAATGATTCTCTCTCATTATTGACATTTCTATCTCTCTCTCCCTCTCCTTTCTTCTCTCTAAAATCAATAAAAACATATTTAAAAATAAATAAAGGTAATACAATATCTAAACACCAAATATCAGAACCCTGAAAGTTAAGGGGAAATCCATCATCACATGTTCACATATATGCTCAAACTCGAAAGCAATGAATAGCTTTTGTAGTCATTAAAGATGTCTAATACTCAATTTTCAAAAATATTGTTTGCTATATGATTAATTAGAAGGGCTCATTAAAATATAAACATATATAATTAAAATGGGTTAATGCAGTGAATAAGTTTGCTAATACCTCTATGTAAAAGGACTCTAATGAATTGGCATAGAATTTCCTCATTAGTCAAGCCTCTTTCCCCTACCTTATCCTATAGGTATATATGGCTAACTATATCCTACCTTATCAGAGGAAGCAAATAAATTAATATTTTTATCAATCAATACATGCTATATTACTGATTTACTATATTTACCATACAATGAAAAACATTTAAAAACCTTTGATTATAAGTAAAAGGGGGCAACAATTTGAAGGCTTAGGTGAAGTCAAAGAAGTGTGGAAGGAGTATTCTCTGAATACAAGTTTCATAGATTAGCGCCTTCTGGTTAAGGGGAAAAACAAAGGAATCTCCAGAATTCCCATGGAAATAAAAGATATCAAGGCACTGGTAGGCTGGGTTCTGGACATTTTATCATCTTGCACTGTAGTGAGATTGAGAATAAATGGTAGTGATCAGAATGGGAAGTAAATGACAACAAGGAGGATGGCAGAGCATGAATCATATGGCATGAATCTCAAATAAGCAGAAATGTTTACTCAAGGGTCAAGGGGTAAATGGTCTAGAATAGGATAAGGATTTAAAACATCATGTCATGCCCTTAAGCCTCATCCTGTACCTTAACACTAGAGGGTAGTGAAGATTAAATAACCTACTTTCAACAATTCTGCCAGAAAGTAGTATCTTCAGAGAAATCCAAGTTTCAGTCAAAATCATGAGATGTAATTAGAGTTTTATCAACAGGCTCAGGCTATGTGAGAGTTTTCTTGTTATGACACAAGGGTTCCGAAAAACACAATAGGGAAGAGGAAACACAGCTAGAGAAGTCAGATTCAAAACCCAGAAATTTATAATGAAAATTAATGAGTTGATTTTAATCTGACAGATCTATATTTTATTTTTTTAATATTTCTATTGATTTCAGAGAGGAAGGGGAGGGAAAGAGAGATAGAAACATCAATGATGAAAGAGAATGATTGATTGGCTGCCTCTTGCACAATCAGGAATCAAGCCCGAAACCAAGGCACATACCCAGACTGGGAATCAAACCATGACCTCCTGGTTCATAGGTTGGTGCTCAACCCCTGAGCCACCATGTTTGGGCTAGACCTATATTTTAAATCATAAGGTAAAACAGGTTGTGATTCAATGGTAGTGAGGAAAGAGCTATTTCAGGTTTCTTTTAAGACTATATATTTTTTATTTCCTTTGAAATTGTAGGCATCTTTTTTCATTCACACTCATTTTTTACAAAGTATATTGAGTATAACAGCAAACAAAGTTCTTTTCAAACATTTTTCTTTTAATAGGAGTAGGGACAGGCTGAAAAAGAAGATCCTTTTCTCCTTCATACTATTTAATGTTTCTCATTTCTCAAAGAGCCCCCTCAGGCAAAGTCTTGTATCTGTTACAGAGACATTAAAAAAGAAATCTCAGTGCCTATAAGACATTTGCACATTTTAGAAAAGAGTCTTTCCTGCATTTCATTAGTATCACCAGTGAAAAGGGTGGCAGAAAAATATAGTAATTAATGCATATTAAATATATTATCTTTTACTTGATTCTATGCTTAAAGACAGAAATATCAAGCTAAGCACACCTACTTTTATTTCCCTTGCTTCTTGTATGATATAATAATGAACCTTATAGCTCTAATGTTTTTGGTTAAAAGAGATATTTTCATGCTAACATGCCCTAGGAAATAACACTAATGAACCTTAGAATATAATTCTACTTCAACTTTATCACTTACATTATTTCACATGATTCATACCTTTATACTTAAAAGCTTGAACAAAACTTGTCTATGGTTTTTATGATTCCTTAAAAGAGGTTGTAACTGCTTCTAAAATGAATTCCTCATGTGCTTATCAATCCTTATTTATCTATCTCTGTGCTTACAGCCAGAACAATGAGAAGCCTGAGCAAAGCAGAGTTGGAATAAATAAATGGTTTTACCATCATATATCAGCCAGGGATGACTATTTTCACAAAGGTTGTGGGCACTTTGCTTTGAAATAAATAATTATTTCAACCTCTAAATTAGAGCATAGGCTCAATATAGATAGAGAGCAGAGAAGATTTTCAGGATTCTCCCCTTATAGTAATATTAGTGGCTCGGTGCACAAAATTTGTGCACTGGGGGTGGGTGGTCCCTTAACCCAAACTGCCCCCTCTCACATACTGGGAGCCCTCAGGGGATGTCCAACTGATGGCACACCCCCAGCTTGCCCAAGGCCTAAAGCCTCTGGCAAGGCTTTAGGCCTTGGGCACCCAGCCATCACCCTGCTCAGCTCAGCCCTGGCTGCCCGTGACCACCCAGCCCCAGGGGCTGGGCGCTCACCGCCACTTCTGCTCACAGCACCCAGGGGCTGGGTGCTCGCCGCCACTGCCCTTTCATCTGCACTCCCAGGGTCCGGCACTCACTCCATTAGGCCCTGCCCCCACTCCTGATTGGCTGGTAGCATAGCCAATCAGGAGCCAAGGTACGGTCAAATTTGCATGTTTTTCTTTTATTATATAGGTGGGTCATCAGATATTTCTACTGTAAACATTGAAGAGTTTACCAATTACCTGGCTTAACTGAAAATATATTTTCCTTGCTCTGCTAGAGGCAACAAAGTATTGCTCCCTTGCTTCCTGATTTCTTCCTTTGTTCTATTCTTTCCTTCCTTTCCCTTCCTTCCTTCTTCCTTCATTTCATTAAAGCAGTGGAGCATCTATGTTCCCAAAGCACTTAGGGCTACAATTAGAAAGAAGCTAAGTTCTGTCCTGATATGAAGAAGAGGCCAAAAGGAAGAGGTCTAGGCCCTCCACTCTTTTTTAATCATATGTCAGCTTCTGTCTTTTTTATATATTATGAAAAATATCAAATATGACTGAGTTGAAGTATGGTCTTTAAATTATCTAAGCTAAACTTGATTCTTATTATCTTACTAGAGGCCCAGTGCACGAAATTCATGCATGGGTGGTGGTGAATGTCCTTCAGCCCAGCCTGTACCCTCTCCAATCTGGGACCCCCCAAAGGATGTCTAATATCCTTCTCACAATCCAGGACTGCTAGCTCCAAACTACTCACCTGCCTGCCTCCCTGATTGCCCCTAACCACTTCTGCCTGCCAGCCTGATCATCCCCTAATCACTACCCTGCCAGCCTAATTGGTGTCTAACTGCTCCCCTGCCAGCCTGTTTTCCCCCATCTCTGCCAGCCTGGTCACCCCTAACTGCCCTCCCCTGCAGGCTTGATTGCCCACAACTGCCCTCCCTTGCAGGCCTGGAACCTCCCAACAGCCCTTCTCTGCTGGCCATCTTGTGGTAGCCATCATGTATCCACACGGGGGCAGGATCTTTGACCATATGGGGGCAGCCCTCTTGTGTGTTGGAGTGATGGTCAATCTGTGAATTACTCTTTTATTAGATAGGATAGAGGCCTGGTACATGGGCGGGGGCCAGCTGGTTTGCCCTGACAGGTGTCCCAGATCAGGATGCGGGTTTTCTTGGGTGTGGGGCAAGGAGCCTGTGGTGGTTTGAAGGCCAGCCATGCCCCCCAGCAACCCAAGTGGAAGTCTTGGGATCTGGGATTAATTTATGTTCTACAATTGAAACTCCGTAGGCTAGAGTGGAGCCTAGCCTTTTGCTGGCTACATGGTGGCGATGTAATTGAAACTTTGTAGCCTGGAGTGGAGGCCTAGGTACTAGGGCTGCAGAAATTTGGCGTCTTCCATTGTCCAAGCAACCCTAGTCTCTGCTCTCTCCAGCTCTGTGGTTGCCGCCATTTCTGTTGGGATATATCTTCTATAATTGAAACATTGTAGCATTGAGTGGATGCTTAGGGTAATAAAGGCAGGTGGAAAGCCTGGCTTCCTCCATTGCTGGGGAAACACAAGCCTCCTTCCTGCTCTCAGTGGCCGCAGCCATCTTGGTTGGGGCTTATTTGCATAACTTGCTCCTGATTGGCTGGTGTGCATGGCTGTGGGCGAGACTTGATTAGAAGTATGGTCAATTTGCATATCACTCTTTTATTAGATAGTATTAGAAAAAAATAATTTCATGGGAGAAAACAAGTCATATAACATAAAATCACCTTTAGAGACCTTTGCTAGGGTAAGAGTAAAGAAAAAGTATAGTACAAAAATCGCTAGGGTGGAAAGTCCCTGTATATTTAATAAAAAATATTTGTAGATGATTGTCAGTACAGCAGCTCTGAGAGGCTGCAATGGAAAGGCTAAGATAATCTTGACCTTTTTTGCAAACAAGATGAAGATTTCACTTAATCACTGACATTTAATTCAATCAAAATGACTGAGTGTCTATCTTGTACCATCTTCTATGTCAGATAAGCTATACTTCAGCGATAAGTAAGACACAATTCCTACTTTCAAAAATCTTTTCTAAGTTTTGATGTTATACGGTTGGCAATTCACTCATTTTACTTTCCCACTGGATCTTTCAATAGTGACAGTATCCAGAGTGATTTTTGAAATGTAAGAGGAAAAAAATAAAAGAACTCTACTTTTGACTATGATATATCAACTTGTATCAACAGGTTTAGAGTTCACCCAGACATTGGAGATGTATGAGATCAATTTAAAAATAATTATTAAGAAGTTTTTAAAAAAAAGGGATGGGAAGATGGAAAAATATAAAAACTAAAATCTAGAAAAATAGGCTCAAATGGAAATCTAGACCTAAATTACATGGCAACTAAAATGAAAAACAGAATAGAGAGATTTAATATACAACTAGACAAAGCAAAGGCAAGAATTAATAAATAGATAAGAATGGTGATTTCCTAGATCCTTACCTGAGAAACTAGAAATGGGAAGCCTGTTGGAAACATTTACTTTTTCTTAAGGTAGGACATAAATACATGTAATGTATTCACCAATGTAATGCATTTTAAGTTTGTATGCCACAAGTATTCCTTTAAAATATTAAAAATTAGAATATTTGCAATAACAGTAACTTGACACTATAGAAAGACTTAAAAATTATATTGTGTTAATGTTATTTTATCAAAACATTGTCTAAGTGGGAAGGAAATCAATCTCAAGGGACCTGTGATTTCTGAGGGCAGCCTAAAGGGCATGCTAAAAAGCCCTGTAAATAAATGTTCTGAGTGGCTATAATTTTATTTCTATAATTACTTCAAGTTATCAGAAGGTAGTATGTATATGAGAACACTTAAATTTAGGTTAACAACTGAACAACTGTTCTGCTTTAATAAACTTTGATTTGCTTGTTTTATTTGTGGAACTACTGCTGCATCTCTTTCCGGTGCACTTGCTTTAGTATTAAAAACCTGTGGTGTTCAATCTGTCTTCCCCAGGAGGCCATGACTTTGTAGACTCCATGATATTGACAATGTTTTAGTTCAATATACATCTTAAATTGACTAATGTCCTCTCAACAGAGCTGCAAAATGTGACTTTAAGAACTACTGGAAAAACAGATTTAATTTTAACCATAATTAATTTCTTCATTAGAAAAACTTCATTATAGAATAATTGCAAAGTAAAGTAAAATGGAAAATAGGAAAAAAGCACTTGTATGGTTTCTACTTATAACTAATCAGTGCTAACATTTTAGTACATAAACTTTTATATGATTGTGATCTTTTGGTCTTTAAATATATATTTATACCTTTAATACTTTTAATAATTATAAAAGTGACATATATTATAGAACATTAGCAAAATATAAAACATTTTGAAGAACAATACAGTGTCCATTCTTCATATGCATATGGTTCTGCTCAGTAGCCTGGACTCCTTCCCCTAATTATATACCTTTGATATTCTTAATTGGGGAGGATATGGAAACTATCTGTTCATCCACTCAATCATTTATTCATTCAGTCATTCATTCAATCAGTCATTCTTATTTGTTGCCAAATTGAGGAGGGTTTATTAATTTTGATGACAATTAAATTGAACAAGACATGGGTTGGCCATTAAAAATCGCCTCCCTGAAAACAGAATGAGCCTACCAGTATCAGAGTATTTACAAAACACTCCATTTCTCCAGCAATCACTAAATCCACAAACACAAAGTTAACATAAAGCAGAAAAAAATATATAGGTACATGTTTCCTGTGCTGAAGCTAGACTTTGAAACATACAGAACGAGAAGAGTGATAGGAGAGAACTCCATTTTCAGTGAGTAAAATTCATGTTCTCTCACCTTTCTGCTAGTCACATGCAATTTTAAATAAGACACCCTTGTTTTTAACTATCTTTCCAGTTTGCCTTTGTGTAGTATAAAGAATAAAGCCAGATGGAAGAGAGTACAGGCATTTTCTGATTGCTTTTTGGTTTTCCATTAAGCTTCTTAGCACAGATTAGATAAATAATAGGATATGGAGTAAATTTTTTCATGTTGCCCCAGAATTATCAGTGTGGCTTAGTGCTAAAAACAATACTCCACAAACCACTGATTACTGCGAAGAATTGGGAGCAGGTGCATTTTATCACAGATTATTAAGAGTTAAAGAAAACCACTAACCTCCTCAGCAAGTTTCATGACTCTGTAAGAGTGGGAGGAGACTGGAAGAAGAGTCGTCAGGTTTACAGACAGAGCCATGAGGGTTTTTCTTACACAGCATATTGCTAAACTCACTATCCTGTTTATGAGAGAGAAGCAGGAGAGTACTTTTCTTCACAAGATCTGTGTAGGGAAAAGAAAATGAGTTATAGCGTGAGGATCTTAAAAGTGGCTGAAGTAAGTGGGAAATAAACATTTCACTCTCTACCTGGATGTCTGTTTGGGCATCCAAATTCTACATCTGCCTGAGGAGGGAGAAGAACATTGCAGAAGTAGTGGGGAGAGAGAAAGGGCGAGGGGGGGCTGCTCATACCCTGTTATGTAATATAGAAAAGAATGTGTGATTTTCCTTTCAAAAGTCATACATTAAACATCATAAAATTATATACTCTCTTGCTGGTGTTACACCCAAGAGTGCTGTCTGTTATTGGGAAGACTGTAGGAAGAGACGAGGACAGGAGTTGGTAGACCCTTGGAAGAAGTTGGGCCAGAGCCATTATAGAGGGAAGTGTCCCATGGATACACTCCCCAGGTTCTCCAAAGGTGGGGGCGGGGGTAGGCTGGGAGAGGTCAATGGGGAAAACGGAAACACATATAATACTTTCCACAATAAAGAATTTTTAAAAAGAACTCAGTAGACTATTCTCCTGAGAAACATCTTTTGGACACCTTCAAGAAAGAGGGAATCACTATGTCATCTGAGTAGTTAGAAAAAACAGTGACACTTGCTGAAACCGGTTTGGCTCAGTGGATAGAGCATCGGACTGCGGTCAAGGGCATGTACCTTGGCTGCAGGCACGTCCCCAGTAGGGGGCGTTCAAGAGGCAGCTGGTCGATGTTCCTGACTTTCTATCCTTCTCCCTTCCGCTCTGTAAAAAAATCAATAAAATATATTTTTTTAAAAAAAGAAAAGAAAAAACAGTGACACTCAATAGAAGAAACTGTACAACTGTGATTTACTTAACTGTACACTGGAGGAAGGAACATATCTGGAAGACTCTTAGATACAGGGTCCATGTTGACATTCATATTCAGAGGTCTAAATAGTTGTCATGGTCTCCTTATGAAAATAGGAGCGTGCAAGCGCTAGGCAACGGATCGGGTCTTGTGCGTGGTCCAGTTCCCGTTTCATCTACCCGGGAGAAGCC
The DNA here is from genome assembly GCA_027563665.1 of Antrozous pallidus. Lineage (NCBI taxonomy): Eukaryota > Metazoa > Chordata > Mammalia > Chiroptera > Vespertilionidae > Antrozous > Antrozous pallidus. The sequence continues at coordinate 64,570,851 of CM050521.1, forward strand.
AGGATTCAAAAGAAAGGGGAAGGACCCAAGCTTTTGCAACAAATAGACAAAGAGATGGATGTGAAACTAATATTACATTATAAATTATAAAGTATACTCCATTTTAATGACCAAAGTTTCTGTTCTGTTTTTAAAATCTGCCTGAGATTCCATGAAGAGAAAGAAAAGAAAAATATATCAAAGCTCTGCTGAAAGTGATGACTGTACAAAAATAATTGCTGCCGGTTTATACTTCAGTGACTTGAGACTCCTTCAAAAGCTGGTTACAGATTATGAAATAGGGACAAAACTAAGGAAAATACCTCTTAGCAAGTTTTACTATTGCGACCCATAGAGCAAAGGCTGAAAATAATGTTACACTGTTTGCTTTAGTTTAGTCCAAATGCAGTTTACTTCTAACAACTCCCAATTAAAGCAGCTTGACAGTTATTTGAAAGGTTGGCAGAGGAAAGGAACCAAGTGAAGGAGAAAAAAAGGCCAGAAACACAGGTGCTATTTAAAAAAAAAATCAGCCAACCTGTTTTCCCATCATCCTTTGCACAGCTCCCTTTCTATTCACTCCCATTTCATTAGCAATTTAGTGTTTAGCATGTTGGTTACAGTAGCCAAGTGTTAATTGGCTATTTGGCATGTTATGCCAAGATGAACCTGATTAATTAAAAGAGGAAGCACTATCCTTTGAGCAATATGACTAGGGCACTGATGTTGATGCCTCAGGTTGTGTGTATAATGAGACTTGTAGCTTCAGGCAAAGGAATGCTGCATTGGCTCAGTCTCTGGCATTGCACCGAATTAAGTATTAGCTCTGTAGTGGACCCCTGCTTATCAGTAACCTTGCTATTACTCTCCCAACCCTGATGTGCATAAGCAATATTTTCATCTTCTTCCCAAGAGATTTATCTGGCTGTTGAAGTAGAAAATGAATATTTTACAGTTCACTTGTCTGATCAATTACCTACAAGCTGCTGCAGTATTTTATGGCCAGTGGGAGAGCTGTGTAGGTGATGATAGAGAAACCTGGAGGGAATCTTGTAGCAAACTACACAAAAGGGAATAAAACTGTGAATGAGCCATCAGCAACAGTTCTTTGTGCTCATACCAGTCTAGCCAAAAATTACAGTGTAAGCAATTAATGTACTTAAATGATAATCAGCAGAATGTGAATTCTAGAGGTGAGGAAACTTGACTGCTTGATTAGAGGATAATGAAGTGAAAAATGTTCAAAGCCAACCCTTCTCCAGGCAGCAACTCTGAGTCGCCATTTTTGTCTTCAGTGATTGGATGAAAATATATTTTTTCAGTGACACTTTGGAAATTAAAATCACAATAGTAAGTCAAATGTGAATACCCTGAAGAAATGTTGTGTTCACTGTCCTATTGAGGAGCATATTATCATTGTCAACTCTCAAGGAAACTTGTTTTTAACAGAATAGCTTGATTTGTATAATTCTTATAATTTAATATTATTTTGTATCATGATTGAACATTTTAAAATTATCTACTCAAGAGAATGACTATCAAAAGAATGACTTATTTCATCCCTAAACAAAATATTCTAAAAGACTTGCAAATGCATTAAAATTTGTTTATTGCTTTATGTTTTGGGATTTCTCTCTTTTAGTATTTATCTATCATGTTACTAGAATGACATTTATTTTTAACACAGTTTTTCTCAAGCAATACATAAAAATGTAGCTGAACCATAAAGAGAGATTTTTAAATGATACAATGTGTGGGGTCGTCCATCTGTTTAACAAAGTACCCTTTTCTTTTCAAATATAAACCTGGCTTTGACTGACAGACTGAAAATTATGCACTGTCTAGTAGCTTCTTAAAAAGTGATCTGAGATTTAGCTTTCTTTAACAGAGAGAAATTTGACTAAGTTTTATTTAGTTACAGTGATGATAAAAGACAAAGATAATCTCAAAAGAAGAAAGAAGTATTTTTAAATATATATATTAGTTTTGAAGTACTTTAATTATATTTGAAAAACCTATAGTTTAAAATTTTCATAACAAAATTATAATTTACTGAACCAATCAAATGTCCCATTAGGCAATAACTTCCAATTAAAAAATAAAGAAAATAAGGTTTATGTCTAAAAGATTAAGATGTAGGGAACATATATATTTGTATACTTAACTTACACTCAAGGTTTAGCATTTTTTCTTTTCCATTCAGTTTCCTTTTTGTTTTTTCCTTTCAAAGCTATTGAATGATAAAACAAATATATGTCAAATAATAGAATTTTTAAACTCATTTTGATATATTAAAGGTAATGTATCATATTTAAAATTTCAGATGAATTTTAATGTGCTATATTTGCAATTTTACCTTCTTGCATTATGTAGATCTCAGAATACGTTTATTAGGATATAAAAATTCATTCTTAAAGAAGATTTAATGACTGAGATGAACATATTTTACAGATTGCTGTTTGCAAATAATACAAATTATATCAAAATGATCTATAGCCTATGGTAGATATCTGTAATACTATGAACAATAAAGAATGTATTTAAAAAGCAATCTAAAGCCTTTGATATCATGAACCTAACTCAGAAGTATTTGAGCAACCATAAAAATTCTGGAGATTTTATTTCATTATATAATCTCAAAACAACTTTAACAGATAGCTGATGCCTGTTGTTTTATTTTTTATCTACCTACTCACTGTTGCTTTTGGTGAAATAAAAGAGGGCATCAATCTTTGCTTTACTGATTTTGTAACTAGGTCATTTTACCTCATTAGTTTTAGCTGCCTTTGAGTTATTTTTTCTGCATATTTTAAGTCCTTCCATTTCAGCCTTATTTTTTTTTTTTGGCTCTTTTTTTGTTTTTTTCTCTCTTCTCAATAATAGATTTATGATGAGTTTGTAGAATAGCTTAATGCCATTCCTATAGGAGTTGACAATGACAATGTGAGCCCTCAAACACAGACTTTCTCAAGGCATATGTTACTAGATAGTGTCCTTTCCTAAATGGAAATATATATATATCATTAAAGATATTTGAGAGGCAAACTGATGAAATACTGGTCAAGAGTTCATCTCTAGAGACCCAATGCCTGGTGCAAAATCATGGATCTAAGTTTTATCAACTGTGAGCCAGATCAAGATACATAACTTCTCCACACTTCTGTTTCTTCATCTGATGAAGATAAATATGTTAATTAATAACTACCTCAGAGGTAGTTATATGTATAAAATCAATGCATGAAAAACAGATGATTATTTGTCACATAGTAAATAAACATAAAGGTTAGTGATTAAAATTTGGTTGAATACATTTACAAACTCAAAAAGATGCTTTAAGGTATACAGGTTTTATTTAAAACTAGAACCCAATGCATGAAAATGCATGCACTGGAAGGGGGTCCTTCAGCCAGCCTGCCTGCTTTCATAGTCTGGAAGCCCTCAGGGGCAGGAAGCAACCAGAGATAAGGGGAAGGCAATAACCCCATCAAACCTCTGCTGCTGCCACTTCCATCCGTGCAAGCCGTGGCCAGCCCGGGTTACCTGAGACTTGGGCTGCCCTAGGTGACTGGGAAGCCACCATCAGAGGCTTACCTGTGCCTCAGGAAAGCCCTGGGTGGCTGGGGGACTGAGGGTGGGCCCTGCCACACCATGCACCTGCCACCCCTATCCCCGGTAGGCTTTAAAGATTGTGGGACTCTGGCAGGGCTGAAGGGAGTGGCGTTGCCATATTGCGGCTATGGGTACTTCCATCTTTGTGACAGTATGACAGTCAATTTGCATATTCTGTCTTTATTAGATAGGATGGTCCCTAATTAATAAGTCTTTGTGTAAATAGACTCTGATTGTGATTGGCCACTATAAAGTTTAAAAAGCTCATTTTTCCATGTTGTTGATCTATGGCTACAATGGTCTTTGCCTCTGACTCATCTCCCAGATGGCCTCTTTACATTGGCCTGTAGAAGCCAATACAGGTCACATAAGTTTGCTTATTAAATACACAGACTTTTGGAACCTAATCCACCTAAAAAAGTAGAACCTTTGAAGATACAATTCAAATTCAGAAATTTGTATTTTAAATAAGAACCCAGTTGATTCGTTTGGGTGACACTGATCAGACTACCATGCCTCTCCCATTCTTATTTACTTACTACAGGCCCGGTGCACAAAATTAGTGCAAGGCACAGGGGCGGTGTCCTTCAGCCCAGCCTGCACCCTCTCCAATCTGGGGCCCCTTGAGGGATGTCTAACTGTCTGTTTAGGCCTGATCCAAGACTGCTGGCTCCCAATTGCTTGCCTGCCTGCCTTCTTGATTGCCCCTAACTACTTCTGCCTGCCAGCCTGATCACCCCCTAAACACTCCCATGCCAGCCTGATTGATGCCTAATTGCTTCCCTGCCAGCCTGTTTGCCCCTAACTGCCCTCCCCTGAAGGCCTGGTCCCCAACAACTGCTCTACCCTACAGGACTGGGTCCTGCCAACTGCCCTTTCCTGCAGGACCAGTCACCCCCAACTTCCCTCTGCTGGCCTGATCACCCCAACTGCTATCCCTTGCAGACCTGGTCCCTCCCACCTGCCTTCCCTTGCTGGCCTGATCACCCTCAACTTCCCTCCTTCCTTGCAAGCCTGTTCTCTCCCAACTGCCCTGCCCATTTGGCCATCTTGTGTCCACATGGGGGCAGGATCTTTGACCACATGGGGCCAGCCACTTGTGTGTTGGAATGATGGTTAATCTGCATATTACTCTTTTATTAAATAGGATAGAGGCTGGATGCATGAGTGGGGGCCAGCTGGTTTGCCCTGAAGGTGTACCAGATCTCAGGGGTTCCCTTAGGGCATAGGGCAGCCTGGGTGAGGGACCTGTGGTGGTTTGCAGACTGGCCACACACACCCAGTGACCTAAGAAGAGGCCCTGGGATCTGGAATTTATTTATCTTCTACAATTGAAATTTAGTAGCCTGGAGTGGGCAAGCCTCTGCTCGCTCTGTGGCAGCAGCCATTTCTGTTGGGATTTATTTATCTTCTATAATTGAAACTTTGTAGCCTGGATTGGAGGCCTGGGATGGCAGGGTGTGCAGAAAGCATGGCTTCCTGCATTGCCAGGGAAACCCAAGCATCCAGCTCTCTCCATGACTGCAGCCATCTTGGTTGGGTTGATTTGCATACTCACTCCTGATTGGCTGATGGGTGTGGCTTGTGGGTGTAGCAGATATATGGTCAATTTGCATATCACTCTTTTGTTAGATAGGATTTTTCCCTCATCCCTTAATCTTCTTCATTCTTGCATTTTCCCATAAAAACTTAGTGGGATACTAAGGCAAATTACTTTCTCTAGAGCAATTTCCTTGTATGTGCATTACTTTAATGATGAAATAGAAGTCTTCATTTTCCTATGAACCGATTTTAGGCATAATGGTAAACAAATGTAGGGGCCTTCATCTGAGTGTCTAAACTATCTCACTATAGCCAATTATCCTATTTGTTAAACAAATCCTACCCCAGTGTTCAATGGTCAAATGCAGTGGTCTGAAGTAATAACTACTTATCTCAAATTCAGGGACTTAATCTGGTTCTCCAAAATGGATCAGCAGGAAGCTAGATTATGTCTAATCAACAGAAAACAAAACAAAACATGGGCATTAAAAAAATCTGGTTTATAATTTTACTTCTGCTTCTCACATAGCATAGGTCTGAATGAAGCTTTTAAATAAATTCCCTGAAACATAATTAAGAAAATCCATGGTCTGCAGAAGGCATGTTTCTACAGATTTCATAAAATGATGATTAAAGATAGTAAACAATTTCTAGCACCCTCATATCACAAATTCTTCTGAGTATTACAGATATATATTTACCTGGTAAAACAGTATGATTCTTTGAGTTTCTTATGTTTCCCTTTTGCCTTGGTTGCTAGGTTGCATAAAATTACTTTTTTCCCCTCAATTATAATAGTATTTCTTAACCTGCTTATTTGGGGGCAAAATTGATTTTTACTTTCTTATTTTTTTCCATTCTAGTTCAAAAGTATAATGCTTATACTACCTTTCTGCAAATAAGAAAGATATAAATAAAAATAGTTAAACAATGAGAAGATAATTTTTTCTTCAACACCATGATGAAAAAGCTAATGAAATATCTCTAAAACATTTTCAAAAAAAAGAAACACTATATAAATCTAAAGTTATGTTAGATATAAGGATTATAATAGCAACTTCCCAATTGTTTTTGCATATTACCAATAAAAATTCACCCTCAGAAAAAAGGAGACTCTCTGCCCTATTACAAATTAGAACATCAAGAAATCATAATTATATTATAAATATTACACTTACAACAAGTGATTTTTCTATATAATTTAACTCTTTAGTATGGTTTTTAATAGCGTCTTCACTTGGTTGATAAGAACATCAAATTCATGTTAGATTTAGGTCATTTAATAAAGCTAATTTTAGAAACTATCATTAGTAAAAAAACTGGTAACATTGCCACCATATATGAGGAAAGCTTAGATAGATAGATGATAGATAGATAGATGGATAGATAGATAGATAGATAGATAGATACTTGTTATCCAAAAAAGCAAAAATGCTTTTATTTCGCATTTCTGTTAGCCACTGTAAAAAAGGGAAATCAGTGTTTTTTTAAAAGCAAGAAAAGCACAGAAAGCCTTAAGGGAAGCAAAAGAGCTTTCACTAGGATGTTACAATTATTGTTTTCACCTATTTTCTCTGGAAGTCATATTTCACTTGTAGTGTTCTGATTCACTTGGGAACAAAGAAGACCTATAAAGCTGGGTGGGATTTTAAGATTATGACTTTGTTGTTTAAGGATTTTTTTTCTTATTTTATAGTAGAGCCCATTGTACTATGAGGCAAATAGCATTTCTATCAAACATAGTCCCATTAGGTCTCTACTTCACCTTTACAGCTTTTAGCAGCTCAACTGAGATTTGGAGGAAATACAGAGAATTTCTACAAAGGGAAGTAAGATAGACACACACATGAACATAAGCACATACCAACTAAAGTTCTGGAATATGAACACTGTTTTGTCTGTAAGGCAGGGACACTGCTAGATCCCAAATCTCCAGACTGTCTATCTTGAATAGAAAGATTTTCTTGATCCCAACCTGCAATGTAAAATATAATTCATGTAGAGTAGCTATTTACTAAACTTTTTTTTCCTGTTAGGCTTCTACTTTCCTTATCCTTTGGCTTGAGAGTAGGCTACAGGGTGATAGTGTTATTCATGTCTGTACCAATTTGCTTTTCAAGGCTGCTGGCGTCTTCAGTTTCATGCCGGGGATATGTAAAGTAAAATGAAACCCCTGGTGTCATTTCTTCGGTCCTGAGATCCTTAATCAGTTAGCTTTCCACTCTCCACATGTCAGAGTTTTTTCTGTGTTTGCTTATATATAATGCTCAGGCTATTTAGTTAAACTTAGCAAGAGGAAGGGTAAAACACCATCAACTCCATCTTTCTTAAAGTGGAAGTCTAAGACTACTAATTATCTGTGTAATTTGAGATTATTGGCATGAAAATGTGTGACAGAATTACTTTCTGTCTTGTATTTGTTGGGTAATCCTGAACAAACTAAATAACATGTGAGGGGAGACAATATGGCTGTGGATATATTTGAAACCTTATGCTGGAGCTTGACTGTGGTGGATGCTACTTGCATGTTAAAGGAAGTAGACTTTAGCTTATAGGGATTTGAAAGTCTCTAAAAAGTTTTTATCTGAATGACATCAGATTTGTGTTTGGAAAGAAAACTCTATTGTTAGTTCAGAAAGCGAATCAGAGAGAAGACTGAAAGATCAGCAGTCTATCTTAATCTGACATTAGAATCTAAAGAAATCAAACTATTATTATTGTCTAGGAGCTGCTGTTTGGTTATTTAAAAGTGTTTTTCCCTGGAATGGAATTCTGCAGCGCGCTCATACCCATCTGAGGAGAAGAGGTCACAATTCTATCTGACCTTCCAGGTCAGGCTTTCTATGGTTGCCTAAAGGTAGGCCAGTGCTTTCTGATTAGCTCCCTACAGTTTTGCTTGTGTTCCAAGTAGTTCCTATGGTGTCCTAGGCTTTGACTCTGAATTGAGCTTATTGGAATTTGTCGGATTGAAAAATGTCAAATTGATAAATGTTTTTCTGTCACTCAGTCCATACTATTTTTTAAAGTATTTTTAAAAGGTTGATAAGTTGTATAGGCCGAATGTTCAAGCATCATTGTGTTCTGTATTCTATTAGATATTTGTGCATAATCCTATTTAATAAAAGAGTAATACGCAAATTAACCATCACTTCACTACACCCACAAACCACGCCCACTAGCCAATCAGGAACGAGTATGTAAATTAACCCAACCAAGATGGCTGCGGCCAGAGAGAGAGCAAGAGGCTTGGGTTTTCCTGGCAATGCACAAAGCCAAGTTTTTCGCACACCCTGGCAGCCTGAGACCTCCACTCAAGGCTACAAAGAGAAGATAAATAGAAGATAAATAAATCCCAACAAAAATGGTGGCAGCCAAAGAATTGGAGAGAGCATGAGGCTTAAGTTGCCTCTGGTGATGGAGGAAGCCAAGCTTTCCACAGCCCTGGCCTGCCATGGTCTCCTCCTCTCAATGCTACAAAGTTTCAATTATAGAAAATAAATAAATCCCCCCCCCAAAAATGGCTGTGGCTGCACAGAGCATGCAGGAGGCTTGGCTCTGCTCAAGGCTACAAAGTTGAAATTATAGAAGATAAATAAATCCCAGATAACAGGGCCTCTGGTTGGTCTGCCAACGGGGCATGGCTGGCCTGCAAACTATCACATGCACCTTGCCCAGACTGCCTCACACCCCAAAAGAACCCTCACCCTGATCCAGGACACCCTTCAGGGTAAACCAGCTGGCCTGCAGCTGTGCACCAAGCCTCTATACTTCCTAATAAAAGAGTAATATGCAAATTGTCTATCACTCCAACATACAAGATGGATGCTCGTATGTGGTCAACGATCCTACCCCCATGTGGACACAGATGGCCAACACAAGATGGCCAGCAGGGGAGGGCATTTGGTAGGAAACAGGCCTGCAAGGGAGGAAAGCTGGGGGCGATCATGCCTGCAGGGGCAGTTAGGGTTGACCAGGCCAGCAAAGGAGAGAAGTTGACGGTGAACAGGCCTACAGGGAAGGGCAGTTGGGGGAGACCCAGGTCTGAGGAGGAGAGCAGTTGTGGGGGGGTACCAGGCCTGCAGGGTAGAGAAGGTGGGGGGGGGGGAACCAGGCCTACAGGGGAGGGAAGTTAGGGAAAAACAGGCTGGCAGGGGAGCAGTTAGGCATCAATCAGGCTGGCATGGGAGTGGTTAAGGGGTGATCAGGCTGGCAGGCAGAAGCAATTAGGGGCAGTCAGGAAGGCAGGCAGGTGAGCAGTTGGGAGGCAGCAGTCCTGGATTGTGAGAGGGATGTCCGACTGCCCGTTTAGGCCCAATCCTGGGGTCCCAGATTGGGGAGGGTGCAGGCTGGGCTGAGGGACACCCTTCCCCCCCTGCAAGAATTTTGTGCACAGGGCCTCTAATGTAAGTATAAACTTATGACTGAGCTTCAAGTATTCTGCAAATGTATGATTTACAATTTTAAAATGTACATGTAAATATTTTAAAACTTTATAAGTAAAGCACAAACACAAACATGGGTTTTAGCATTAATTATTTTTAATTTTTAAGGCTGTTCAGCTCATTTTTGTATAACCCAAATAGAATTTTCTTACCATCTCTGAACATATATTTGTATGCATAAATAAGTAAGAGGTTTATACCTTGCACATGTCTTTCTTTAAATTTGGGTCTAAGCATGACTACATATATTCCTTTTCAAGTCAGTATTATTTTCTGGCAGACACGAAGTGGGCTTAGTTAAATTCTAGGTATAGTTCCATTGAGAATTCTACAGTAACAAGTGAACATATTACTTATGTCTTAATAATGCTACTGCATTATGTATTATGAATAATTTTACAGTTTTGTGTAATTTTAGAATATCTAAATTCTGTATTTTTATAAACATTCTTCCTAGATTTATTGTTATAAATATTATTTGTTTTCAAGTGAGCTGAAGTAATTATTCTTAAAAGTAGAACTCTATCAATCATTAAAAACAAGAAATTTAAAAATAAACTGTGACTATTGACTGACATGATTAACCAGACTTAGAATCAAAGAACAATTTTTACTATACTCTCAATGACTGTTTCTTCAGTCAATATCAACCACATTGACAACAGTGAATGAATTAAACGGGTACTTTAAAAGTTTTCATGTGGATCCACTCAAAGATAAAGAAAATATGTTGTCTTTATGTTTTATGGATATGCAAATAAATACTGCCTAAGTTCTAAAAACGTTTGATATTGTAAACTTTTACACATAGTGTTGTGGTTCCTGCAAAAAAATACAAATAATTTTGAAACAGAATAAAAAACATAAATAAAGTTGTACTTCTTTTTAGCTCACTGTGAATGGCTTAATATTATTTTTTAAAAGTTTAACAGATAAGGTGATTTAAACTCATCACATTTGAGAGAGAAGCAAACACAATTAGGAATAAAATATTTAAATCCCAGCTGATTTACATTAAAGCAAATATGTGAGGTGGACCATGTGGGAAGAAAATTCAATTAGAGTTGTTAGATAATTCAAAGCAGATATGATTCCAGTAATGATTACCCAACAAGAATGATACTTTGTCCAACATCTGAAATTATTTGGAATCTTTGTTAGACCACAAAACATCTTTGATATTAGTTTGTAATTCATTTTTCTTTTCATTTTCATTTCATCTTTCCCTTGTCCCATAGTCAGCTTGTGCAATGGGAAACAGGAGATAGTAGAAAAAGATAAAAAGGCTGTTATGTCCACATCAGTTTTTATCTTATCACCATTTCTTCACCTGCACTCTCAGCTCCAATTATATCGCCTTCTTGCAATTTCCAAAACTAGCTACATCCAGCCTACATCAAGGCTATTGCACTTACTATTTCTCTTTTTTCCAAATTATTTTTTTTCATTCATACTTCTAAACAAATTATCCTTTTTAAAGAGCTGCTCCCCATGTACCCTTTTATATTACTTTATCATAGAAATTTGTATTATCAGAGAGTATGGTTTACAATTATTTGTTAAATAGCTTATTTTCTGTTTCTTCCACAAGAATGTTTGTTCCATGAGGGTAGAGATTTTGTCTTATCATTACTGCTAAATAGCCAGAGGCTTACAATTGGCAGTTAATAGGTATTCAAATACCTGTAGACTAAATGGATGAATATTTCAGACATCACATTCCCTATAAAATGTAGGAGATTTGATTTTTATTTTCCTTAAGAAGCAGACAGAAAGAATAAGATATTCTGTTCCTAGAGTAAAAAGAAAGAAAGGAAGAAAGAAGGGAGGATAGAAAGAAAGACTCCTAACAAGTAGGAGAAATATAAAAAATATTATGGGAGCAGAGATAAGTGGAGACAGGAGCCCTGAACTCTAGGACCTGTGGTTCGCTCCAGGAAGGCAGGGAGTCAGCTGAGAATGGAGTCACTGTTGGGACCTGCGTTTTGCTGCACAAGACTGCAGATTCCCATGGGCAAATTCCTATGCCCTCATCTCCTATGCCATAGCAGGCAAGGAGGTAGCAGAACGACTCAATGACCTGAAAAAGGAAGTGGAATATTTCTGTAGTCTCTCATGGGGCTCAATGACCACGTACCAGGGGTGGCAGGACTAAGCTCTGGTAATGTATAAACTCCCTATAACCTTGAGATACTTCTGAGTATAGGAAGAAACACTCAAATATCTGCTTAAACTACTTCCACTCTAGTAAATGGGGGATGGACAACAAATTGTTAGATTAAATATTTATACTCCTTGTACACTTGAATTTATGAGGTGAGATTCATAACTGCCACATTTACATTTCAATTGCATGAGAGTATATCTATTATCTGATTTGCTTTTGCTTGTTTTATACCATTCATGCAGGTGAATATGAAGAGGATGCACTTGACATTTAGACAACAGGGGGATTTTTTTTTGCTAGTGTGTAGTTCAATTCTTAGCAGACCAAAGAGGATGCTGGCAAAAACGTAGCGACATCTGTACTGACAGTATGAAAGCACTGAGGTCAACAACTGCTGAGCTGGCAAGCATGAATCCACTGCCCAAATGTGTGCACGTCAGCACCACATGTTGCAAAGAAATTATAGAAGCCAGCATGTTTCAATATCAGTTTTGGGAAATGTCACGAAATTGTCAAATGTATTAACAATCTTATTATACAGTAGACTTTTTAAGAAATATCTGTAGGAGTCTAGAAGCAAGGTGGAAGCTTGAATATGTCTTATGAGACAAACTCAGTATTCTTGCTGAGGAAAACAATCCACTAGCTTAATATCTCAGACACACCTTCTCTCTCAAACATGTGTTTACAGTATGTTTGGAATGCGTTTGAGATTTTTATATTCTAATTTGATAAAAGACTCATTGTGGCAGTGGGGGATTATATTGATAAAGTGTACACTATAGCAGATAAAGTGTTAGTGAATGGATTTTGAATTCAACTTGACAAACTAAATAAAATTTGAGTGTCTTGAGACTTTAAGTGAGTATCTGAGACTAATGCCACTAACCTGAGATTCAATTTTTAAAATTATCACTTAAGAAAATATTTAAAGATATATTTGAAAATTCTTTTTCACCAAAAAATAAAGTTCCAAAATGGCCAAAAAGTCTAGTCTTTTACTCATTCTAAGTCTTTCATCTATCAAGGGACAAAAGCATTTATGAAAGGATGCTACAGATTCATCTGCTTAACAAAAAAGAAAAACTTCTCTGCTATTCAGGATCCTGCTACCTTTTTAAATGAAGTGCATCCTGTTCATGGTGTAGCTGTTTACTTGAATGTATTTGGGTTTTTCTCTGTTCAATTATCCAAAACAAAATTGCAAGATAAAATGAATGGTAAATCCTAGCCAGTGTGCTCAATGGTTAGAACATTGGCTCACACACCAAAGGGTCGCAGGTTCGATTCCTGGTCAAGGGCACGTACCTGGATTGTGGTTCACTCCCAACTGTTTATTTGCTAAAAAAAAATTTGAGTTCCAAAATACTCACTTTTTGCCCCCTTTGTTGACTTTATCTTACATAAATACTATAAAGTTGAACTTCATGTATATTAATAGTAGACTACTTTTATTTGCCTTACCTTCTAGGATTTTCTGTAAGATTTTGTTTTTAAGTAAAATATTCTTACCACTGATAGAATTTTCAAATCATTGTATATTATTCATATTTTGTCAACTCACTTTTGAAATATTGTCTAGATGCCTTTATTGGCTGACACTGCCCTTTCTGGGTCTTACAATATCTCAGGGGAGACTATATTAAAACTGTCATAAGTGCTATAAAGACACAGGCTTGCTGTAAAAACCTTTGCTTGAGTCGAGATCTAAGGGAGTAAGTAACTGGACTGGGACAAGGAAAGACTAGCACTAGAGTGAAAAGCATGGGCAGAAGGCGGGTGTGGCTGCAAGGCAGTGATCAGTGGGGCAGGGTGGGAGGCAAGAGTTGAGATGAGAAGCAGCCAGAGTTCAAATTAACACAGAGCAGACCAGTAGTTTTATTGCTAGCTTTACCCAGTGGCTAGATAAGTTTCTATTGAACGAGTACAAAAAAGGTTTTACATAAATGTTAAAGGCGTGCTTTACACCTCAATACCCATTGCAATTTGAAGTTATTTATTACATGTTCTTACAAGCTAATATATTTTTAACGTATGATACCTGGTAGAACACTGTAATATGAAATGAGAATTTTTGTGATCTATCCGCAATGTGTTAAGCAAGGAGCTGAGTCTTGATCCCAAGACCAATGGGAAGCCACTGAAATCATTCCAGGAGGAAGTGATTTGATCGTTTGTGAACTTCAGAGAACGACATTCTTTGAAGTTCATGAGGAGAATAAATTAGAGAGGAAAGAGAGAGCATGATGGAAGACAAGGGGAGCAGACTACTGGAATATTCCAAATGAATAAAATATATATATATATGCTAGTGTGAGCTGCCAAGCCTTGAGAGAAGTTAGTAGACAGATTTGAGAATTCTAAGTGGCAAACTACTAACAAATTGTCTTTGAGTATACAGAGATTCTTTGAGTTTGTTTGTTTCTGGATTTTTATCTTGATTAACAGCCCAGATGGTGATGGTATCCACATATCATCATGGCTTCTGTTTTTGCTGGTGTAAAATGCAGGGATTAATTTCTCATGTTGTCTCCGGGCCTCACATTGCATGGTGGATATAACCAACTCCTGGAGAACTCAAACAAAACCAGCTTGCCAATAATGAGCCACCGATGAGATCATCTTTCCTTTCGTCTCTCTCTTCAGTGACATTTTATAGCAGATGTGACATATGAAAGGAGCTAGAATAAAAATAAAAATATGACTTCCAGTTCATAATGTAAAGGTTAAAGTTAACATGGATTTCTAATGATACTATTTATTTTCAAAGAAATGAAGACTGTTTTTTATCCTTCATTTTAAAGTTTCTCTGAACTATTGCCTTGTACCATTTTCATCTATTTCATGCACCTACTTCTTTTAAAAAGTATGGAATCACTCAGTTCCAGAAACACACCCGAGGCAAAAACAATCTCTAAAGCTCCCAAACTTATTCATTTTGCTCCAGCAACCCTTTGAAGAGCTTAAAATTCTTAATCAATATTTGCTTGAGGTTTTGCGGATGATGGCATTTGCATAGTTACAGTATAGACTTTATACTGTATGCTTTACCTATTGAATGTACTCATACTCAGCTGCGATGTTTGCCGTTAACAGTCATTATCGTGTTGACCGTGGAAAATGAGAAAGTAAGCCGTGGTGACTGGCACATCATCATCTTCCCTACTGGAAATTGCAGACACAGCATGTAACTACTAAAGCTGGACCAAGTTACAATCTCTTTAATACCTTCCAAATATGTACTTTCATTCTAATTTCCAAACTCATATCTCTCCATAGATGATATTTAGAAATGTAAAAACACCAAAGTTCATTATTGTGGCATATATTTTAATTTAGTTTTTCATTCTACTTATCTGTCGATATCTTTAAGATTATGTTGAACTATTTTCAAAACTATTTATTTGTGGTCTCATTTCATAAATCTTCATTTATTTTCTATGTTACATTGTACACTCCATGTTACATCATGTAAATACAAATAAGTCTTCTTCTCAATTCTTTCTTAAGGAACAGGTATCTACCAACCCATATGCTGCTTTGTAATGTGAACTTAAGGAAGAGTTTCATCTCTGTGATGAAATTTCTATTTTCCTAGTCTAAGGGGTACAGTTTCCTGCCCCTAAATAAATGTGGGTCTATATTGCTTGTTAGAGGTACTTGTATGAGCTTCTTCTAAAGAAGCAGAATTGTAGAGAGAAAAGCAGTAGGCAAGGAGTCAAATAACCTATTTATACTTCAAGTCATGTAAACTCCCCGAGTTTCAATTTCCTCATAAATAAAATTGGTATGTCTTTCCTGCTTAACTTAATAGAATTATTTTGAGATTCAAATGAGATTATTTAAAAGCACTATAAAAGCCCTTATTATAAAGTGCAATACTAGCAAAAATATATTGCCATTTTTGTGGGGAAATCTTTTATTATATAAACAATTCAAGCTTATTGGCTTTATTATTGCATGATTATGATAATATTGATGATTATTGTATGGTTTCTTGTGGATACTGTAACAAACTGGCACAAATTTGGTGGCTTAATAAACACTGATTTATTCTCTCCCAGTGCTAGAGCTGAAATTAGCTTCACCAGGCTGATGTCCACGTGACTCTAGGGCTGGTTTCTGCTAGAGGCTCTGGGAAGTCCCCTTTCCTTTCCTTTTCTAGCTTCTGAAGGTTACCTGTGCTTCCTGGCCCATGACCCTTTCCTTGCATCACTCCAACCACTTGCTTTCATCACTGTTTCCTTTTCTCTTCTCTACTATGGTTAAATCTTCTGTCGCCCTCTTCTAAGGACATTCCTGATTATATTTAAAACCACCCTGATAATCCCGAATAATATCTTCATCTCAAAATCTTTAACTTAATCATTTCTCATAAGTCCCTTTTGCCTCTAAGGTAATATACACAGGTTCTAGGGAATAGAACGTGAATATATCTGGGGCTATTATTTGACTTACCACAATTAATAAAATACTAGAGGCCCAGTGCACAAAATTTTGCATGGGAGGCGGGGGATGTCCCTCAGCCCAGCCTTCACCCTCTCCTATCTGGTACCCTCGAGGGATGTCTAACTGCCCATTTAGGCCCAATCCTACCAGGCAGTTGGACATCTGTCTCACAATCCAGGACTGCTGGCTCCAAACTGCTCACCTGCCTGCCTCCCTGATTGCCCTTTACCACTTCTGCCTGCCAGCCTGATCACCCCCTAACCATTACCCTACCAACCTAATTGATGTCTAACTGCTCCCTTGCCAGCCTGTTTGCCCCCAACTTCCCTCCTCTGCTGGCCTAGTCACCCCTAACTGCCCTCCCCTGCAGGCTTGATCACCCCCAGCTGTCCTCCCTTGCAGGGCTGGTCCCTCCCAACTGCCATCCTCTGTTGGCCATCTTGTGGTGGCCATCTTGTGTCCACATGGGGGAAGGATCTTTGACCACATGGGGGCAGCCCTCTTGTGTGTTAAAGTGATGGTCAATCTGCAAATTACTCTTTTATTAGATAGGTTAAAGTCCTGGTGCGTAGGTGGAGGCCAGCTGGTTTGCCCTGAAGAGTGTCCTGGATCAGGGTGGGGGTTCCCTTGGGGCATGGGACAGCCTGGGTGAGGGGCCTGTGGTGGTTTGCAGGCTGGCCACGCCCCCCAGTGACCCAAGCAGAAGCCCTGGGATCTGGGATTAATTTATGTTCCATAATTAAAACTTTGTAGCCTGGAGATGAGCCAAGCCTTCTGCTTGCTCTATAGTGACATCCATTTCTGTTTGGGTTTATTTCAAATTCTATAATTGAAACTTTGTAGCCTAGAATGGAGGCCTAGGCACCAGGGCTTCAAAAGCTTGGCTTCTTTCATCACCCAGGCAACCCTAGCCTCTGGTCTCTCCAGCTCCAGGGCTGCTGCCATTTCTGTTGAGACATATATTCTATAATTGAAACTTTGTAGCATTGAGTGGAGGCCCAGGCCAGCAAGGGCAGGCGGAAAGCTTGGCTTCATCCATTGGCGGGGAAACCCAAGCCTCCTTCCTGTTCTTAGTGGCTGCAGCCATCTTGGTTGAGGTTTTTTTGCTCCTGATTGGCTGGTGGGCGTGGCTTGTGGGCATGGCTTGATTGGAGGTACAGTTAATTTGTGTATTACTCTTTTATTAGATAGGATGATCACAGTAGCCAAGTATCTACAATGGTAAGAAATCAGAAGAATGTAACTAGTTAACTGTTCATGGAAACAGTCACCCCCAGTGTATTGCCCTAGAGTGGTGACAGACTCCCAGCCCGAGCCTGAAATATTCGTGGAACATATCCCATATAAAAATCCATTGGCCTATTAATCAATAGGCACTAAAAATATCACTAATACAAGGTGTGAAGCCCTCAAATGTTTAATATGAAAATGACTCTCAGGTTAGAAAATGGCTCTAAGAATGGCTGAACCCCAAAAGGGAGGCTGAGGTCAAGTAAGTGTAGACAACAATAGAACCAGACTCTCTCAGCCCCACTGTACAGCAACAGGAGTGTTGGCTGCTTTGAGTCCATATCTGGACTTCCAAATATGTTTTTGGTTTAATAAAGTGTCCTAGAGGTAAAAATAAAAATGACAGTAATTGTTTGGGAAATGCTTTTCCAAAACTCTATCATTCTGTCAAGCATATAGGCCAGGAATTTCTTTACATATATACTAGTACAGTGGTCGGCAAACTCAGTTAACAGAGTGGCAAATCGCGGCTCACGAGCCGCAGTTTGCCGACCACTGTATTAGTAAATCATTAATGGTTACAGAACTCCTGTAAAAGGGACGGTTATTTTTCCAACATATAATCATTCTAATACTTTTCTATAAAAGCGCTAACTAGTCATAGAGGTATTAGGTTTATTTTTTTTTATTTACTGTTCCTCAATAAGTGATCAATTATGTTAATGGTTCTTATTAAAATTAAAGGATAAATAGAAGTGTGGAGGAATTACAGTTCTTTGCAATTGCTGAATTCCTAAATGAATTCTCTTCTATGCAGGCCTATGCTGGCAAAACAATATTAATTTTAGTCTAAGTGGCTTAAAAGTAATTTAGCATCTCGTCTCATCCCACCCACCATTCTCTTTCAATTCTTAACCACAGTGCAAATTTAACACTTTGACTGCATTATAGGTAAAATAATGACACTACAGTAGTTTTTCAATTTTAAAATTTTAACTCAGAAGCTCATGAAATCCTAACACATGAATTAGAAAAACTGGATTGGGTTAACAAAATTTGAATGCTCCTTTTGTTTATGGCTACATAACTTTGTAAATATCAGCTAGAGAAATCAACTGACAGATGCTCATAGATTTGTGTTTTGAAAAAAACATATACTTCAAACTATGCCTGGCTAATAGTTCGAAAGTCAAGAAACAATTGAATGCAATACAGGATATTCACGTTTTAAATCTTTCTGTCTGTTCTCTATAAACTGATCCCACATTTCTGACTTCTACCTGCTCATTGGTATTGAGCCTTCTTAACATGGTTTCAGCCTCAGCCCATTTCTACCCAGCTTCCATATTTTCCTGTGGTTATCAATCTTATCATAGTTCTCTCGGGCTTCAACATTGTGGATATCAGTCATTTCTAACTTTTTCCTGTTCTTTATTCCAATGTGACAATAGATAACAAATATCCCTTTTTCTTTCAAAATATTCTTTAATTTTTATTTTATTTCCAATTAGCCATGCATCACCCTGAACAGAAGCCTTGTCACTACTTACTTTGACTTCTTCAATAGCCACTTAATTAAAGCACCCAGGTTTAACTCTAATCTTTCTATCCAAATATTACACAATTAAAAAAATATTAATTTCTTTTTACTCTTAAAATTTTTTTTAGTTGTTTCTCAAATCCTTCTCTTTTTCTGAGTCCTTTTATTTTTGAAACTTATCTTACCAATCCATCATTACCTCCTCAGGCACAGGACATTTTAATTTTCCACTGCCCCATATCTTTTTCTCCATTTATGTTGCTTTAGTTTGCTGTGATGGCATCCTTTTATTAAAATTCCATAGTTACTCAGGTTATTCTCTACTAGAGGTCCAGTGCATAAAAATTCATGCTCTGGGGGGAGGGTCCCTCACCCCAGCCTGCCCCCTCTTACAGTCCAGGAGCCCTCAGGGGCAACCCAGCAATCAAGGGAAGGCGATGCCCCATCACACCTCTGCTGCTGCCATTGCTGGCAGCTCAAGCTTTGGCTGGCCATGGTTACCTGAGCCGCAGGCGGCCCTGGGTGACTTGGAAGCCATCATCTGAGGCTGGCCTGCACCTTGGGCCAGCCTTGGGCATCTGGGGGGCTGAGGGAACTGGAGGATTCTGGAGGAACGCATGCACCTGCCACCCTGGTGGGGCTGAGGGGATTGAGCACCTCCATCTTGTGGCTGTTGGCAATGCCATCTTTGAGGGTGGAACAGCCAATTAGCATATTCTCTCCTTATCGCTGTGGGTGCTGCCATCTTTGCGATGGCATGAGGGTCAATTAGAATAGTCCCTCTTTATTAGATAGGATAGTTTTCATATATGTTTGACATATTTCCCAGAAGCATAAAATACCACTTTGGCTGTCAATACTGAAGCAGGATGATCATGTAGAAAGCCATGTGAGTATTCCACACAGAGGTGGCTGACTTCTAAGATACTATTATTATGGCTAGTTTGCTGATGACAATCATCCAGTTTCAGAATGAGATATTTGCCAGAATTTTAGAACTATATATGTATTTCTCATTCTCTACTAAAAATAATTTCAACAAAGCCAACAGATTTGGGCAAATACTTATTTTCTCAGCTTTCCTAAGTCATCATTTGGCAATACCAAGTCCATTTTAAATTGTTAACATTTAAAGAAATGTTTTTATCGATTTCAGAGAGAGAATTTTATTGATCTCAGAAAGAGAGGGGAGATAGAAACATCAATGATGAAACAGAATCATTGATCAGCTGCCCCTGCACGCCCCTGACTGGGGCAGGTGACATACTGGTGATCGGTTGAATCTCAGCCACTGAACAACACCAGCCAGGCTTTAATTTTTTGCTTTTGTAAGTTAAGCAAATTTATAAATTTTATTTGAATGGTAGAAACATAGCTACGTTTTTAGTCAACTAGTAGAAATGTAGCAAAATGCTAGTGTTTTTTGAAAAATTAATGCTAAAACATTAGAGTAGAGGCATCAACTTTTTTCAAAATTTCAGAATCATTAATAAGAAGATTATAATGTGAGTTCACTGAAGCATAGGGAGTGAGTTTTGAGCTGCAATTTGTTTCACTAAGAGACTATCGGTTTTAATATTTCAAATGTTCCTTCAATAATTTCCTAAAGGAATTAGGTTGATTTCTTGAGAGTTCCTTATATAAATATAGGCACCATACTTATGAAGTGAGCATTTTATCTCCTTATTGCCAATGCCATCATTAAAGTCAGTAAAACTGGGGTTGTTTTGAAGAATGCATGTGGTTATGCTGGGAATTTACAAATTGCTTTCAAACTGCACTCCTTCTTTCCCCAAATTAACTCCTCTGATAGATTTTATTTTTCCTGGTAGTCTTTTTCTGCTTTCTCAAACTGTAATTAGATGTTAAAAATTGTCTCCGTATGTGCCTGGAAGACATTATGAACTCCAGCTCTTTCTCCTTGCTAAGAAAAGGATCTCTCTGAATGATATAATCTAGTAACTTAAAGATGAGGCAGCAATTATAGGACATCCCGACCACTCTTCCTCTTCACTAGACTGTCACAGTAGCACAGGTATAAACCTGTTCGTATTCTGTCCTTTTAAAGATACTGGTAAAGCAGATACTAGTGAATCCAGAACAAAGATGTGCCTAATTGTGCACATTTTGGTGAACAGAAATAGAACCCTTATTTAAAGAAATATTTTACCTCTAAAGGTAGGTATAAAACAAATCAACTATAAAAACTGATAAAATCAAAACCAGTCATTCAAAATGTACATTTAATAAAAAATGTATTTGTAGTTACTTTGCAGCTCATTTCTAGATTCAGGCTAAAGTAACATTTAAATGCTAGCTATTTGATATCTGTAGTTTTGAGAGGAAATACTGCTTTGGTTTAAAATAGCTTCAAAGATGTAGATATCCATGTGGGAATTAATTGGCATGAACAAGTAGACAGATTGCAGAAATGATAGATATTTATCTGTTTATAAAAGCTCTTGGGTTTTACATTAAACGTTATCCAAAGCTTAACTTTGGACATTTTTTCTTTAATAACAACTAAAACACAGATGTTCTGACAATAACAAATATGGAATGTATTCTACTTTGTTTGTGTAGTTTTGATGGAGAAAGCAATACATTGTAAAGCAAATAAAGCCAGTGACTAACAATATAAAGAGAAAAAATCAGTGTGCTTAGAAGCAGGACTAACTTTGTCAGTCCAAATTCATAATATCAGATTTGCTGTTGAAAGGTCCTGCTATGTTTTTGGGAAAATTGACTTGCAATGATCATTGTATGCCCTTTTCTTTCTTTGTTCTTATCTATGAAATTTTTACCGTCTGTAGTTTCTGTTTTATAGAGGTGGTGGTTGTGTTTCATAAGATAGATAGATAGATAGATAGATAGATAGATAGATAGACAGATAGATGATAGGTTTATAGACAATGAACTGCTATATACACATAACTAATGTATTTTTATTGTAAAATCTGACTTTTGGCATTTAAAAGTCTCTTTTTTTATTAAATTGTACTTGACTAATCCCAAAATCAAAGTCTGGTATTTCTTATTATTTCTTCCTTTCCTTTTTTTTCTATTTTATTTTTAGGATTACTGAATCCTTTGCTTTAGGGGTATCCCTTATATAGGACATCATTATATTTTATTTTTGAGCTAAATTGAAAATTATTTTATTTTTTATGAAGTAAACTAAGCCCATTCACATTTATTGATGTGACTGTGATACTTGGTCCCAATTCTGTTATGTTATTTTATATTAAACTAGAGGCCTGGTGCACGAAATTCGTGCATGGGAAGAGGGTTGCCTCAGCTGGGCCTGCACTCTCTCCAATGTGGGACCTCTGGATCCTAACTATCATCTGCCTGCCAGCCTGATTCCCCTAACTGCTCTCCCCTGACAGCCTGATTGCCTCTAACCTCCTCTGCCTTGGCCCTGCCAACATGGCTTTGTTGGGAAGGATGTCCGGGAGGATATCCGGAATGTCATGTGAAAATGTTCAGTTTAATTAGCATATTACCCTTTTATTAGTATAGATACCTTATCCTAAAAATGCAGGTTGTTCCCAGGTTTTTCTATCATGGAAGGGGAACCCACAGTAGCATCCTGGGTTCTGACCAGGGTTTATGCACTTGTGCTTTATCTCAGCAGATGTGATTCCTAGAAGAAGACTCTTGGATGTACCTTGAACATTTCTATCAAATTTGCCAAATCATCCTTCAAAAATGATGAACCACTTTAAACTCCCACCAGCAAACCTTGTATGTGTCCACCATCCCACTTTGATGCCAATATCATTGATTTCTCCCTAGAAACTTCCCTCCCATCAACCAGGACTTTTTGGTACTTGAGCCAACTTCATTGTTCAGCTGGGGACTTGATTTCCCGATATAGAATTATGGAGGAGGAAGAATAGTTTTCCTATACCTTTCTGAGTTCTTAGTGGAGGCCCTTGTTAATGAAAAACAGATCACCAAGAGAAAAACAAAAGTTCATTAACATGTGTACCTTGTGTATATGTGGGAGATCCCAGGGAAAAATGAGTAACTCCCCAGCGTGGCTTAGAATGCAGATTTAAATACTTTCTTCCTAGGGAAAGGAGACGGGAGATATAGCTCTCTTAGAGGAAAATAAATGATATTTAGGAAAGATGAATGGGGTGGGGGGAAATAGTTTGTAACAAAGTTTGGGTGTGAGGTCAACTTCTACTCTCCTGTCCTATGACAAAAGTCAGTCTTCTCTGCCTGATGACACTTCTTCTCCCATCAAGGGGACCTATAACATTTAAGCTTTTTTAGGGGGGTCTGATTTCAGGGAGATCAGGAGACTTCAGTGAAATCCTCTGCATGCATTTGCTGTTTTTTAAGTGTCTGCAATTCAAAATCATCAATCTAGCAATACAGCATATGTTGGGGTGGCATGTTCTCTGACCTTCAGAATAAACCCAATAAAAGCTTGTTTCCTCTCTTAGATGATTTGCAACAGTAGTGTTGTTCCCTGGAGAGGGTATTCTGACCAGACCTTCCTGGGAGTGATCATAACATTACCCTGTGTTTGTACAAAGGTGTTGGCCACAGCACTAAGTAATCCAGGGGCCGTTTTCTCATCTTATGGAAAGGGAGATAAAGTTATGATAGTTTATGTCATTTTCCAAATGTTTCTTATGGGTTTGTGTTTCCGCTGCCCCAACCCACGCCCCTCAGCAACCCAAGCGCCTCCACCTTAGGCCTTGGGGCTGCTGGGTGCCAGGGTTTGTGTCTCCAATCCACCCTCCCACCTCCCTAGCCCCAGGTTTACCATGGCAGGACTTGGGGCTGCTGGGGGCCAGCCTCCCTGCTGGTTTTGTGGCTGTGATCACGACACCGGCGGTCCCCAGGGCCACCCTGGTGAGGCTTGGGACCGGGTTTGTGGCTGCCATCGCTCCCATTGCAGGGCTTGGGGCCAGGTTTGTAGCTGCAATGGGGACCCCTGTGGCTCCCAGTGCCTCCATGGCCGGGCTTGGGCCAGGTTTGTGACTATGATTGCGATCCCTGCAGCCCCCAGTGCCACCATGGCTGGGCTTGGGGCGGGTTGTGGCTGCAATTGCAACACCCCCGGCCCCTGCCATAGTGGGGCTTGGGGCCAGGTTTGTAGCTGTGATTAGCCCCAAGAGCCACTGTGGCTAGGCTTGGGGTCAAGTTTGTAGCTGAGATGGGAACCCCCACGGCTCCTAGCACGGCCATGGCCAGGCTTGGGGCTGGGTTTGTGGCTGCTATCAGGACCCCTGTGGCTCCCAGTGCTACCATGGCCAGGATTCGGGCTGCAGGGGGCCAGATCCCCTTATGGGTTTGGGGCTGGGATGGGGACCCCCACAGCTCCAGCACCATCATGGCCTGCTCAGGTAGGAGGGGGCCACCTGCCATCTTAGTTGGGGGTTAATTTGCATATTTCTCCTATTGGCTAGTAGCATAGCGAAGGTCCAGTCAATTTGCATATTTCTCTTTTATTAGATAGGATTACTATGTTTATTGTGTGATATTTGCTTTCAGTAGTTGGATGATTTTCTTCGTTTCCCAATTGTTAAAATTTATTTTAATATGTGAAAGGTTGGTATTTTGGTTCTAGTGGTCACCTACATACTTAAACCTTTTTGAAAATGCCCTTAATTTACTGTCATCTTTGTCAGTGTTTAACGCTATAGTTAACTTTCACCCATTGTCTATTTTATATTCATTCCTCTTCCATATCCTTTTTCCTCCATCACTTTATTTGCAATATATTCACTTTTAAAACAAAACGTATGTATCTCATTCTTCCCTACAATATTTATATTGCTTTTGTTTCTTATGCCCAGCTTTGTTTTGAGTCACAGATTTACAAGGACTGTTACCAACAGTTCTTTTTTCCAAAGTTTTCCTAGTCATGCCATATTTTGACGTTTATCCTCTATTAGATTTCTGAGTAAATGGTTCATGATTTAATAGTTTTCTGAACTTTCTTATGATGAAAATAATTTCTACATAGCTTTGAAGGATAGCTTAGCTAAATATAGACTTTTGGGTTTGCACTTTCCTTGAGTTTTTTCTTGCTTTGCATGCTGCTTTTGCCATTATATTCTTGTGTGTTATTTGACTTCATTTTTCTGAAAACTTAGAGGATTTTAAAAAATCTTTAAGCTCTAATAGTTTTTCTAGGATATGTCTCAGAGTTGAGCATTTCAGTATTTCCATTTCTAACAATGTATTCTGCATGTATATTCATATAAAGAACTGAACTATTTTTACAGAGGTATTCTTATAAGCAATGCTTGTGTTAACAAAATATTGGGAACAACATAAATGTCAACCAATACTTAACTGGTTAAATAAATTATTATACATCCATAGAGTGGAATAATCTATAGCTATTTTAAAAAGTGACAGTCTTTTATCTTCCAAGACAAAACTGGACGCATAATTTATTTTACTCAGCCTATTCCAACCTGACTTCTGTTTTCATAGATCCACTCAAACTGTTCTTGTCAAAGTCACCAAAGGTTTTATGTTGCCCAAATCAATGGCTCACTTTTGTCTTTATCTTACTTACCTATAAATGGTAAACTCCTCAATAAGACACTGTTGCTTTCTTTTTAACATATTTTTTTAAAAACATGTGTTTATTGATTTCAGAGAGGAGGGGAGAGGGAGAGAGAAATAGAAACATCAATGATGAGAGAGAATCATTGATCGGCCTATTCCTACATGACCCTTACTGGGGACCGAGCCTACATCCTGGGCATGTGTCTGACTATGAATCAAATGTAACCTCCTGGTATAAAGGTCAAGGCTCAACTACTGAGCCATTCTGACGAGGCCACTTCTTGACACTTTTCTCTTTGAGATTTTGTGATGTATGGTGGCCTTTCTTTCTCATTCACCCTAATCAATTCTACTTTTTCCTTCATAAGCTTCTCCTTCTCCACTCAACTACTAAATGTTGGAGTACCTCAGGACTCATCCTTGGTCCCCTAATTTCCCCTATAAGCACTTTTCCCCACAAATCACAATCATCAAACAGGATTTAAATCAGAATTAGACAATGTCACTCTCAAGCCCAGAATTCCTCTTTAATATTTAATTACACTTATAAAATCCAAATGCTTTACATTATCTATAAGATGCAAATGTTTTGGGGCTTTTATTCCCACTTTCTTTGTTCCACTGCCCCCAAAACCCCATCCACAATAGTCTAGCAACAATCCCCTGTGACATTTCCTTGGATACACTATACCTTTCTAACATCATGGATTATTATTTCTTACCCATTCCCGGCATACTCTTTCTAAGGCTTCCTTGTGGCACTTTTTATACTTAGAACTGAGCTTAAATGTCATCTTATGAGAAAAGACTTTCCTACCACACTCCCTAAAGCAATACTTAGGCTAGAGCAATCATGTGGGATATGTCTTCATCATGGGAAGGACAAAACAGATAATCTATTGGGATATAGGAAGAACATATTAGATTGCTCATTTGGGTGTATTTTAATGTCCTAAAATATTTACTGTATTTATGTTTTATATTATTTATAATCTTACCTAATAATAGACAAACACGTAAATTGACTATACCTCCGCTATGCCACCAGCCAATCAGGAGTGATATGTAAATTAACCCAACAAAGATGGCATTTAATTTGCATACACAGGCACCGAGTAACAAAGGACAGGACACTTGCATCATCATTGCCATGGCGACAATGCAGGCATTCTGCCCCACTCCCTTCTCTCAGTGCCTCTGGGCAGTGTGGGAAGGTGGGAAAGGTGGTGCTGGCAGCCAGGGAAAAGAAAGCCCATTGTAGCACGAATCTTCATGCATTGAGCTTCTAGTGATAAAATAATTGTATACAAACATATCTACATTGAAACAGATATATTCCTATAACGGGTTCACACAATTTTTAATAGCTTAATAATGTATGTTAAAAATCCACTATTCTTGCATTATTCTGTTTATATACTTTGTGACTTACAAGCTAGAATTATCTGTATATATAAAAGGCTAATATGCAAAGTATCCCCTTGGGAATTCAACCAAGAGACCAGGTGTTCGATTGCTTGCTATGACATGTGCTGACCACCAGGGGGTGATGTAGAATGAAGGAAGGTCCTGGCGGGTGGCCAGAAGACCCCGATCAACCCTGATCACTAGCCAGGCGTAGGGACCCTACCTGTGCATGAATTTCATGCACCGGGCCTCTAGTTTTTATATTTATCTGACTAGAAAACTCCATAGAGTAGTAATCATAGTTGTCAGATTCACTGTTGGATCCCTAAAACCTAGCATTACTTGAATGATTAAGTGAATAAATAAAGTATTAAAATATATGTTAACTTATTTGGATTAATGTAATGTATATAACATCAAATAGAATAAAATATTATGTAAATCTATATGTAATGTAATTTTCCATTAGCAAGAAAAACTTTAAAATGATTAAATTTTAACATGAATTTTATAATGCCTATGAGATTAAAAAATAAATGTTTATTTATAAACTTAAGAGAAACCCTGAGTAGATAAAGCATAATACTGTTTTTCCAGATGGCAAAACTTAAAAATTATAAAGTGTCTGAGTATGTAAATTTTGGGCAATTCCAATTAGACTCTCAATCTTTTCTGAAAACTGGACAAAATAATTCTTAACTTTATTAAACTTATATTTACTAAATGAGAGATTATTATTGATTTTATGTGGAGCTCAGAAGTTATTCTTTCTTCCTCCATCACTTGTAATTCCCTATTATCAAGACCCCTGTGAGCTAACTCAGTGGAACTGAAAGTAATGGCATAAAGTATGCAAACTTTAGAGGATCTGAGGCATCTCTATAGTGCTTCATTTCCAGCTCCTCTTTCATTTTCATAGTGTTGCTAAGTGCTTTTGCATCTAATTGCACAGGGACTGATGTGTTTAGCACTTCTGTTTGGAGCTAGGCTTTGTTCTCTCCACTGTGGACACCATTCTGGCACTGTTTTTCTGCTTCCATTGTTTCACAGCACATTTTATCACCGGCATTTGTGATTCAATTATCTCCCCCTCACCTCTCCCAAATGTAAGTGATATTATACTTTGGCTGTAAATACAGCTTCTAACAGCTGTTTTGGAACAATCATTGCAAATGACAGAAGCAGAACCCAAACATCTGTTACTAAACCTTAAATATAAAATAGTCTTACTTAATTAAATGACAACAGTAGTTGAAATGAAAATTGAGAACTTAGGCATTTCTGAAGCACCAGGATAGTTGTAGTTGATATCTCATCACATTGCATATGTTTCTATTATGATTTATTCAAAATAATACTTCCTTTGACAATTTACACAATACTGTATACTTATATGCATTCAGACTGCGGATTATTTCATCCCAAGATACATAAAGCACAGGATCCAAGTAGACTGACAGTTATGTCACTGTATTAGGAATGATACACAATGCAGGTTAAAAGGAAAACCCTTTAATCATATTTCCTGAAGACTTTTATTCCTTTTAGAAACCTTTATGTACTAAGACTCTCACCGCATGAAAACAGAAAAAAAGAAAGTAAATCTACTGGGAAAAAGTAAAGACTTGACATATACACGCCATAGTTTAAATTTACTTATTTATGGATAAGATAAATATATGAGCAAAGATCAAATAAGATCTTTGTTCCACTTTAATGTGGAAAGTTGCATAAAGGCCATTGGAAATTCTCATCTTGAGAAAGTTATTATTGCAATAATTGTTTTTTAAAATGAAAATTTTGGGAAAGTGTACAAGTGACATACACAAAAAATTGTCTAATAGATTACACCAATCAACTCTTTAATGTTTGGTATTCTACCTGGCTTCTTGCCACAAATTGAGCAGAACACATTTCCCTTTGGGCTTTTGATAAAAAGCATGCGAAAGGGATCCTGAAAAAAAAGTAGGTCTCAGGACGTACGGCTAACAGTTACTGAAATTCAGGACTATTGAAACACCAAGAGCTTGAGGAATCAGAATCTGCAGAGGGAAAGAGAACTCAGAGTCATGGACAAGTCATTCTGCAGAAATTTCCCCTTCAAGCATTAGCTGGGTGATAAAACTTGGACAAAATTCTGAGAAAACAAGCAGAAAGCAGTTGCTAATATATTGCAAATTTAAGCAGATTTTGTGACTGTCTTGTGATGCAGATGAGATGAAAATTGTTTAGAACTATAGAAGAAGACCTTACAGAAACCTTAGGCTGTCAGCTGAGACCCCTGAAGGGGCAATACTTATGCAGTAGAAGCAATTCATAAGTAGATAAACCTTAACTGAAACAGGATAATCTGCACAGATTTCACTGGCTGGCAAGAGGAAGAAAGATAATACCATCCAAAGTCCCAACACTTTCTCATTTACAACATCTGGCATTCAGTCAAAAACAAATAATGGGATGTGCAACAAAGACCATACTGGGACACAGAAAATGTGTGGTAAGATTATATAAACCCAAACAGGTAACTGTTATTTATATCAAATACTCTAATTCAGCGACAAATCTATTAAGCTGCATACATAAAAATGCAACTATTTCTGCTTAAAAGAATAGATAGACACATACACACAGGGCAGATTATAAGAAACAATATTACAAGAGATTCAAAAATGAATTTTGTAATAATTGAATAATATTACTTTTTATGCAACTAAAATCATATCAAAATAAAACACAAAATTCAAATTTCTAAAATAAAAGTAAAATTCACATATCTAAATAAATAACAGAATACTTTAAAATATTTCTTTTAATAGCTTTCATAAACCAGAGGGAGAAGGTGGGCAGAATAAACACACAAAAATACAGACTTGACATTTATCAAAAACCTTAGCCAATGACTGCAGACGACCATTCTTTTTAAGAGCATAGATACATAGGTATCATTTACCAAAACTGTTCATATGTTAGGCCATAAGGAGTGCTCAATAAACTTAAAGGTACTGAAAACATACAAATAATATTCTTTGATCACAGTGGTATTAATAAAGACATCAATATCAAAAGGAACTCTAAGAAACTTGAATGTTTGTAACTAAAATATAGAGTATCAAATAACCAATAGAACAAAGGAGAAACTAAAATGGCAATTAGAAATATTTTGAACTAGATAATATTAAATATCTGACATATAAAACTGGTTAAGATCCAGTCAAATCTACACTCATAGAGTACAAAGCTGTGCCATAAATGCATATACTGGAGAAAGAACACTGAAAAGTCATGATCTTAGCATCTGTCTCAAGAAGAAACAAACAAACAAAAGAGACCAAGTCCCAAAAATCTAGAAAGAGGGAAATAATAAAACAGAGAAATAGAGAAAAGTCAAAATAGCCAAAAGAATAATAATACTGATAAATCCTTTACGAGAGAGAGAGAGAGAGAGAGAGAGAGAGAGAGAGAGAGAGAGAGAGAGAGAGAGAGAGAGAGAGAGAGAAGAGGCAGAGAATCGTGGTTGGAAGAGAATGAAAGTGTGTTTTTTAAGGTAGTTTCCTCAAAAGTGAGTGCTGAACGTATCCCCTGGAAAGCTCTAATACTCTAGTAGGAGTCCTGTCCTCTCTCCTGAGTTCTCTTTTTGTGCAACTCTCTCCTATCTGATAATATTTTCTGGAAACTCTACCTGCTTTAGTCTCCACAGATTCACTATTGATCTTCTCAATGCCAGGAATCCTTGTGAGGAAACTCTTTCAAGATGCAATCACTGGGTCTCATTTCATTTGCCCCCTAGCTCCTTAAAATCATGGCTTAATGTCTACTATCACAAATACTGTTGTTCCTCTTATACTTTGCCCTTTCTTGGTTTTCAAAGGGGGGTGTCATTCCAATACACGTAATTCTATTTGGCTATAAGCAAAAGTATTAAATTCTTTAAAAGGAAAAATACCAGAATACAATAACGTCTAGCAAATAGAATAAAAATAATGTCTAACAACCAGTGAAAAATATGTCTTTCAAGACATTAAGGGGGGAAAAATCAACCTACTACTCTCTCAAGAAATTGTTTTTCAATCAAGGCAGCTATGGAAACGAACTGAGTATCTACTCAAGGTTTTCAGTTATGCTATTTCTTAGCTATATAACAGACAATTATGTGATACCTGGCTAATCCCTGCACTTTTTGAAGGTAGACCTGTGTAATTAGTGACCGAGCCTGGAAGGTACTCCTGTGTGATGAGTTACCTGCCAGGCACAAGCAATGAAATGCCTTGGTGATAAACACAGACGTGACACTGCCTTGCAGAGACATGTCAGGATCTGAAAAAGAAAGTGTTCACTCTTCACTGACCTGCATCACAGGAATGTCCAAATATATTTGCTTGGAATAAATTCTGTTCACTGACCTGATACATGGTAGCATTATGGGACATGTTCTCCCTTTCATAGTCTCATAGTCAATAATGGTGATTCTACTGTTCAAGTTTGGATTCTTGAGGCTTCTCCAACATGAGAACACTATTTCACCTTTCAGGCTATCCTTCGTGTAAGGGATTGTGTCAATATGAGAAAGGACATTCTAAATGAAATTGTTATCTTACTCTGTGAGACCACATCAATTGATCTAGCTGCAATGCTCTAAACAATGGTAATGGCAATGCAGATCAGTTCCTGTGTTTTGTTATTTTTTAATCATAGTTGCGATAACTAAAAAATGTATAATAAAACTGTATTTATAAGTAAAATATCAAAAACAAGAGGCAAGTTATGCTAACTTGAAATATATCCTAATAAGAGTAATATGCAAATTGACCATACTTTCACTATACTTACAAGCCACGCCCACCAGCCACACCCACCAGCCAATCAGGAGCTGGGGCAGAGCGGGGGTGGGAGGGGAGAGGAGTCGAGGTGGTGGTGGTGGCGAGCGCATGTCTCCAGGGGGCGGAGCCGAGGCAGCAGCAGTGAGTGTGAGGCCCCCGGGTTCTGGCGGTCACAGGCAGTCAGGACTAAGACCTGGACTGGAGTTGAGGCACCCAGCAGTGAGCACACAGCCCCCAGGGGCGGAGCCGAAAGAGTGGCTGCGAGCATGTGGCCCCCAGGGCCAGGCAGTTGCAGGCAGCTGGGGCTGGAGTGGGAGGGAGTGGAGCTGAGGCGGGCGAGCGCGTGGCTCTCAGGGGCAGGTGGTTGCTGGTGGCCGGGGCTAAGGCTGGGCCTGAGCTGAGCAGGGTGATGGCTGGGTGCCCAAGGCCTAAAGCCCTGGGCAGGCCAGGGGTGAGGAGTCAGTAGGCCATCCTTTGAGGGCTCCCAGTATGTGTGAGGGGCAGGATGGGCTGATGATCACCCACCCCCAGTGCACAAATTTCATGCACTCGGCCTCTAGTATAAAATAAATCTCAATTAATTGATATTCTACATAAATTCTTTTTTAATTTTATTGTGAAAATAAATCTAAATTTTATTATTCCACTTGCCCTTCCTTACATAGAATAAATTTTGGCAAATATTAATATATTCTTTCTTTAATGGTTTTGTTAGATTTGCTTTTCTCAAAAGCAGACTCAAAGAATAGATTTTAAGTGTGTGTAGTTTATTTAAAAGATAATTCCAAGAATCGCTAGAGGGAGAATGGAAAAATGAGACAGAAAAAGGAAGAAAATGAGTAAGGTGTGCAAATGAGCAGATACCTACTCTAAGCAACTAGGTTTGATTCTTCTGAAGACTTTTGATATTCTTTTGATTCTCTTGATATTAAAATATTTTAATATCATTTAAAGTTCTAAGAGTACTGAAGAGAAGTTGGTAACATTTGCTGAAATGATTGAAAATGTTTTTATTATTTAGTTATTTTATTCTTAACAATAATATTTATCCAATAAATCAATTGATCTAGAAACTTCAAGAAGGTTAATTCTCAATTGGACACAGACCACATTTTGATCATTTCTATATTTTTAGGAATGTATATGTTGGCAAAAGGGGTTTACATAAATATGTTGTTTATTTTTATTTTTTGAATAATTAGTCTGTCTTAGGAAGGTAGTAAAACTGAGTTCTACCAGAATTCTGATAAGTTAACTTTTATTCTAAAAGCACTTTGTCTCTATTATATTTCATGTCCTAAACTTTTATCTAAAACTTGCCAAGTGGCCCTAACTAGTTTGGCTCAATGGATAGACCATCGGCCTGTGGACTGAAAGGTCCCAGGTTCGATTCTGGTCAAGGACATGTAGCTTGGATGCAGGCACATCCCATGTAGAAGGTGTTCAGGAGGCAGCTGAATGATGTTTCTCTATCATTGCTGTTTCTAACTATCCTCTCCCTTCCTCTCTGTAAAAAATCAATAAAATATTTTTTAAAAACTTGCCAAATGAAAACTGCCTTTTCATTTGCAACAAAATTGTGAACAACCATTGTTCCCTAAATTTTGTTCCATGGAGAAAAAATTTAGCATATTATCAGGAATAAAGCAAATCTCGTTGGTTATTACTATACTTATTCCTTTCTATTATCTTGCTTTATTTAGAGTCCTGACTTCCAGAATTCTCAGTCAATGATTTTTCTTCAATTATAGTTAAATGATAATCCTAGTGGTTGCATGTTTATTTTTCTTCTTTATTTTCTTTTTGCTTCAAAAGGATTTTAAAGGAAACTAAGTATTTTATGTACCTTAACACAGTGATATTTCACCATTTATATAGAGCATTTTGTGACATACAGGGAAAATGTTTCTAAGCCAAATACTCTTCTGTATAACAGGAAAAAAAGGCATTTCCTACAAGTAAGCTCTTCTCAATCTTCTTCATCTGACAGTAGTGAGATAGTTTTGGGCGATTTTCCATTCAGCCCAGTACTAAAGGTTGAAGATAAATGGTAGCCAGAAAAAAGTAAGAGCCAGCAGAGAATGAACACCTTTCACAGATTTGGTCCTCATATACCTCATGAAAGATTTATCCCATGACTTGACAATCTACATTCTTTCTCTCAAGGAGTACACATTCGAGGGAAACAGATAATTAGCAGTACTTTCTCACAGTACTTTTAAAGGAATTTTTTCAGACACTTCATGGCTATCATACGGTGTAATGAATTGTTCTTTCTTCCTAAGCCTTTATGACAAGAGCCATTACATGGACCCAAAAGAAGCCTTCCAAGACCTCACTAAGCAAGAGTGAAATCAAGATTCAAGGCCAGTAACAGTGATTGCCAGTAGAGACACAGAAACCAGGATATAGGAGAATGAATATGCTGTAGACCTTAAATTGGACAAGAACATTATATGCTTGAGGCAAGTGGCCTAAAGAGAGAAACCTGGGAAGCCCTCCACTACAGCTCTCCAAAGTGCCCTTATGTACAGTGAGCTTCATGTCATAGTTGTTTACGGGTAAGTCTGTCTCTCTCACTGAGCATCTACTGTGCAAGTAGTAGATCTCGCTCAGCTGAATAACTCATACATTTTGTCTTAAATATAGTAACTCTGTCCCCTAAATGTTTAACACAATTGTACTGAAGCAAAGGTCAGGATCATCAGCCTTCAGAGATGTAAAAGAAACACTGCCAATCAAATTGCAGCTGTATGCATGACTTCAATGAAACATGCTTTCATTTATTATTACCCCCCTTCTTCTTAAAAAGGGAGGGTGTGATAAAAAAGACTGTTAAACTATTGCTATAATTATTTCACCAAGAAATTGATAACCCAAAATAGTCTGTTTATGACTATGCTGAGGAATTCTGTGAATAAAATTAAGTCATCTTTCAGTGAGATCATTACTGAAGACAAATAAGTATGACAGTCTGCATATTATTTTCAGAAGTTTCCATTCTTTTAACATGCTAAGTTAACCAAACAAACAAATAACAACAACAACAATAACAAAAAATACTGGATGAACCCTAGCTCATAGTCACCATCTCTTCCCCGCAACATGTTTGAATCACAAAACTCTGATCTGTACTCTCTGTCACATCTCTCATTTCTCTTAAATAGAAAAGCTTTCCTGCATATGATCAAAGTAAAAGCACTATAACTGATCTACCACATAAGAACTCTATCAGGTGTTTTGAAGACTTAAATATGAAGTAATAGGGAAATCAAAGAATTATAGAATGAATAGTGCAAGACTAAAATAAATTAAC
Organism: Antrozous pallidus; assembly: GCA_027563665.1. Taxonomy (NCBI): domain Eukaryota; kingdom Metazoa; phylum Chordata; class Mammalia; order Chiroptera; family Vespertilionidae; genus Antrozous; species Antrozous pallidus. Next base: position 64,605,892 of record CM050521.1, read on the forward strand.
CACTTCATATTACTGACAGTCTTTATATTTCACCAGAGGCCCAGTGCACAAAATTTGCACTTGGGAAGTAGGGGGATCCCTCAGCCCAGACTGTGCCCTCTCACAGTCTGAGAGCCCTGCAATTGATCACCCCAAAGAGATAGGCCCTGCCCATCCAGCCAGGGCTCTACAATGAATCACTTCTTCAGAGGAAGGCCTAGGCTACCTGCCCCACCACCGGCAGCTACCTGTCCCAGCACCGCCAGCCACCCGTAGCCCTGGCCTCCCTCTTTGGGGCAATCATGGTGCCCCCTATTGATCGATCACCCTGCTGTCTGGTGGCCTGGGCTTCCCCTGCAGGGTGATCATGGGGCGATGGCCAGGCCCCTGACTAATCGCATTGCACTCACCTTGGCTGGCCTGGTGCCAGTGGGTGTCAGAGTGTGGTCATCCAGGTCATCTGGATGGTTGTTCTGCTGTTGGGTGGTTTGATTGATTTGCAAATTATGTATTTATTATTATAGATAGCTGATTAAGAAGAAGCGGGGATTTTATACTAATGTTATATGTCACGATAGCAATCACATTCTTAGTAATCATTTCTTTATTTGTAGAAAAAGTGAAGTAGTCTATAATGACATTTTTCCATAGATTTAGGACTAATATTTTAAATTTATCTCCTTAATATTAAGTATTAAATATTAATTTGGTTAATAGTGCATGCTCATTTGTGAATATGTAGAAAATACCCGAATGGATAGATGGGGGAGGGGTGTGGGCAGCTGAAAACCTGACATGCGTGGAGGATATACAAGCTTTTTTTCTGTTTTTGAAATGAAAGTATAATTGATTGATATAATAGTATATTAGTTTCAGGTGCACAACATAATGATTTGATATTTTTTGCATTACAAAATAATCACTACAAGGAGTCTAGTTAACATCCATCACCATACATAGTTGTACTTTCTTTTCTTGTAGTGAAAAGTTTTAAGATTTACTCTGTGAACAACTTTCAAATATGCAATACAGCATTATTAACTGTAGTCACTATACTATATGTTATACAGGCATTAAAATAAGAAAAGGGTCTAAGATTATTTTTTAAATGTGCAGAAGTATATTGGATTTGTCAATTTCACAATCAGGCAATATTATGGTGTTTAAGATCGAGCCTCTTGAGAAAAAGATATTTAAAGTTGAAATAAACTATAGAATGTTATTTAAAATAGCAAAATAAATACAAGAAGGTACCTCTTCACGTTATAGACTCTCGATTCTAATAATTAAAGGCTGTTGTTCCTTGTGGTTAAGCTCCTAGGCTAATCACTCTCTGGTGCTTTAAGTCCCATCTTTCCCTTTGACCTCAAGGCATTGCTTTGTGAGTCATTCCTTTCCTCCACCCTCAGTCGCTTCCCTCATACTGAATTATTTCACCATTGCCCATAATTGTGAACAAGCCTCTCCTACCTTATAATACCTTCCATCAACCTTAAAACAAAATAAAGGATTTGTACCATGCCCTCTTCAGGTTTACCATCTAATGGGGAAAATAAACATTAGCCTAATAATCACACTGATTAGTATATAATTAAAATCTACCTAATTCCCAAATCCACAGAATTGTTTTCAGCATAATTCTACTTTATCAGTAACGTTGGTATCACTGACCACTTTCTTCTATTACTTTCTTACTTTCTGGGATAGTCTTTAATGGGTTTGTGGCCTATTTCTCTACCATCTTTGTTTACACCTTAAAGCGCGTTTTTTTTTTTTTCTCATGCTGTGATTTTTATTCCCTCCCTTGTATCACTTTCCAGTCCAATTGCCTTCACAATTACTTAAAGATATACCTTTCCAATGATACCTTTCCAAATGATAAATCCATTAGTCATCCTTTCAGAGTATACCCTAATTCACTTTGACATCACATACTGTATATTTTACTTCTCCCATGACCCACTCTTACTCCACTTTCCCAGGGACTTGTTGGGAAAGACAGGGACTTGCCTCCATCTCTTTAAAGTCTTACATGTCACCTGGCTCTTAGTAAGTGCTCAGTAATATAAAATGAATAATGTAAGTCCATTAAAGGCACAGCTTTACTTCTTCCATGTGAAGCCATATTTTACTAGAGGTATATTTGAGGAGTGAAATAGAAAAATTAAATAGATCTACAGAAACAGCAACGATACTTTCTTTTTATCACCCTTCCATTATTGTCAAGTTGACGAGGTATTCTAAAAGTATTAGTATCTGGTGTGAAATAAGTACTCCATTTGCTTAGCTTCTAATTGAATGAAGCAAAGCCCCTAACACATCATGACTCCTTTCTGATTATGTTTTGTGCTTTTGCAACTAAATCAAAATAAGGGGTATTTTTCTCCTTGCTCTTTGGCGTGGGAGTGTGGGTTTCCATCCCTCCCTTTTTGCCACAACATCCCAAGGATTTCTGCATTCAGATAGGGTAACACTCAAAACTGCATTCAGATAGGGTAAAAGAGAAATTATTGTGTAGGTAAAAAGAAAAGTATCAATGTATTTTCCCTTGGGGAAAAAAAAAAGTGGAGTCTTTGGGGAAAGATGTAGAATAAAGCAAATCAAACAAAACTGTGACTCTTAAAACCTCAGTAGCAACTAAAATTGGCTTTGATCTCTCCTCTTTTTCTTTCTTTTCTTTTTCTCTCAGCAGTTTAATATAGAGATTATCAATTTGGATTGCCTTTAATTTTAGAAAAAATACCTCAAAATGTTCTGAAGAACTTATAGCTTTATTCTTTTATAAACAAGGAAGAAAACAGTTGCCTAAAAATACTTAACAATAACTCACTAAGCAGCTTAAGATTCAAACATAAAAAGCGCTCATGCCTTCTTAATGAGAAAGGGAATAAAATAGTGGCGAGGAAGAATGAAAAACTTAAAGCTTAAGGACAACGGAAAGAGAAAATTATAAGAAAAAAAATAAAAATGTATAAAATAAGATATTAACATGACTTTAAAATAAAGCAGTTAATTTTATGTCAAAATATTGTATTTATCCTAACCTTGCTTTTCTTGCTAACAGGACATAACTTTACTTCATCTTATCAACTTCAATGCTGCTGCATTTGACATAAAATCCATACCCACTGCAACTTGGTGAGCACCAGACACAAGTTTCCGTACACAATATCTTAAAATATGTGGGGGAAATGATGCCTCTCACACAAAAGGGCTGCTGGATTCTTTCAACAGGCATTGATCTCCCAGGCAGTTTTCAATGTAGCATTTTAGGTGATTGAAATATTTATGTGTCCCCTTGCAAATTGTTTCTCAACTGGGAATACAATACTTTCTGATAAAATACTGTTCTATTTTTTCTACTCTGTGTGATCTTCAAAGAACCATTGCTGAAATGGAAGTGTTTTGTTTTGTCTTTCAATATCAATCAAATCAGGATATAGAGAAGCAAAATTAGTTCAGGATAAATTGTCTAGAAAAGACACATGTTTTCTCAAGTTGTGCAAAAACCTAAAATGCAATCAATAGAAAGGCAACAAAACTTTGCACTTATATACTACTTGAGCATTTCGGATACTTCTTTCAGAGCCTTTCTAAAACACAATCATTAAGCTACATATCTATAGACCTGGAAATAAATACCCACAAAAATTGTAAAGTGGTAGAAAATATCAGTAAATCTTCCCCAAAGTGTATTACCAGTCTTCAACTTCGTTAATTATAGTTGAACTTTCACTCTCTAGAACTCCATAAGAAATTTTCAAAGCTCTATTACTTGGCATCCCACATGTTCTTACATTTTGATTGCCTCAGGAAGCTCACAGTATAATTAAGGAGTGACAACTGCCTGAGCATATCAAGAATCTAAAGGAGAAAAAAAGTATTGAGGTATGAATACAGCAAGCTGTAATAGTGTAGAGCAGGAGAGCGACCAGATGGCTATAGTTTGTGGACATCTGTTGAGAACTGGATACTTATTAGAAGGCAGTGAATTATGGAGTGGCTTAAAGCTTCAACCTGCATGATTATTTTAGTAGACATGCTTACAATGACTTAGAATAATTGGAGGTTAAACAAGAATATCATCATTGTTGTCATCATCATCATTAGAGCATTTTATACTCTGTAAGACATTTTAAATACAATGTTTTCCTTCTTCCTTTTAACATCTTCATTTTGCATGCCCAGAAACTGAAATAGAGTTTAATGTACAAATTAAGGTGTTATTGATAGGATTTAACTCAGATCTATTCTTCCTTGGACCTATATTTTTGAAACTTCCATAGTAAAGTAAAATTAGTTTAAAGTCAAAATCAATTTGAAGGTAAATAAAGAAATAATTTTGAAAGTATACATAAGATGGTTAGCATTTTGCTAAGTGTACATTTAAAGAAATGATATTGCTTTTTTATACACATCAAAGGAAATGCTCCACACCAACATTCAAAAAATTCCAGTGAATCACCAATAGGGTAGGCTAATTAATTTCAAATTGCTTCCATAGAGTTGAATGTGCAAAGCTTTTAACAAATGATTTACGCAAATCATTATAACAAAATCCAAGTATTAAACAAAATAGGTTTTGCACTTCAGAATTCTTCTCATAACTTATATCGCCCACCATATATCAAAATCTGGTGATAGACATAATTTTAAAGCCAAAACTACAGTTGTTCCCCTTTATTTATGGTTTTGATTTCCATAGTTTCATTTATTGGTTGTGAAACATGATCAGAAAATATTAAATAAAAAATTCCAGAAATAAAACAATTCATAAATTATAAATGGTGAGCTGTTTTGAGAAGTGTGATGAAATTTTGCTCTGTTCTTCTCTGTCCCACACAAGATGTGAATCACTGGTGTATTCATGCTGTATGCACTGCTTTGTAGCCATCTATGTTATCAGATCAACTGTTGAAGTATCACAGTGCTCCTGTTTGAGTAACCCTTATTTTACTTATCAATGTCCCCAAAACATAAGAATAGTGATGCTGCCAATTTATATGTGTCAAAGAGAAGCCATAAAGTGTTTCTTTTAAATGAAAAGGTAAGTATGTAGGCAGGTAGGTATGATAGAAAAAACAGCATATATAGAATTCAGTAATATTAGGTGGTTTTAGCCATAGACAAGGAGTTTTGGGACATATTTCCCATGGATAAGGGGAGATTATTGTATAAAACTTTTTGAAGGAAAAATTATGGATTTTGTTTCATCAAAATTTTCTTTGAAATGATATAAAAACATTAATCAAGAAAAAATAATAGGACTTCATCAATATTGAAATTTTCATTCTTCAAAAGGTGCTATTATTAAATGAAAAGGAAAACGCACCTTGGAAGAAAATACTTGCAAAGCATGACAATGACTAATGCTAAAAACATATTTAAAAAACAAAGTTAAAAAAAAAAACAACTTATAAGAAATGACAAAGCATTGAAACACTTTCCAAACAAGACAAATTAAGTGCAAATAAATACACAAAAAGGTACTCAAAAATCTTAGTCATTAAAACTTAATAAGATACCACTACATGTCCATTAGAGTAAGAAAAAAAGAAACCTTGATAATGCTAACTGCTGGTAAGGAGTCACAACAACTAGAACACAGACATTCTTGATGGGAATGTAACAATGTGATCTCTCTAGAAAACTGTTTGGAAGTTTTCATAAAGTTAAACATGCATTTACCATATGACCCAGTATTTATCTCATCCTTGAGTATTTATCCAAGAAAAGTAAAAACACATTCACGTAAAAAATCTATGTGAATTCTTTTAGCAGCTTCATTTATAATCACCAAAAACTGGAAGCAACCAAAATTTCCATTAACTAGTGAATGGATAAACAAATTATGGCATATTCACACAATGGAATATTACTCAGCAATAAAAACAAAGTAACTGACAGGCACAACACAGGCATTATGCTAAGTAAAAGAAGCCAGACACAAATATCTACATATGTAGAAATCCATTTAAATGACACTTTGCAAAAGTTAACTCTGAGGACAGAAATCAGATTACTGGTTGTCCACAGCTAGAGTGAAAACAGCATATGAACTATAAAGGGACACAAGGTAATTTAGGGTGATGGACACATTTCTTTTCTTGCTTGAGTGGGGTTTGTAGCCAAGTCTTCTGAACCAGTGTAACATAGAGGCTGTATAGCATGATTGTTTAAGGTATGGGCCCAGGCACCACACTATGTAAAATGAATCATGTCTTTGCTACTTACTCACTCTATGGTGTCATTAAATTTCTATTCCTCAGGTTGTCATATTTAAAATTTGGACACTTGAAGAACTTCCTCCTAAATGTTGTGAGAATTAACTGATTTTATACATATTGCACCACAAAAACATTCTAAAAATACCAATTATCATTACTCATGTTATTTCAACTATCTCCAATATCATATAATAAAAAAAAAATTTGCAGAGTTTGGATTGAGAAGAACTGGGCTGGAGTTTCAATACTTCTTATATATTAGAAGAATGCAAGTCATCAAAATTGTCCTATCATCAATGTTATCACTCATAAAATAAGGCTAAAAATAATATTTTCACATAATTTTTTTCAGTTTCAACTGTGATAAATTTGTAAGAAAAAAAAGCTATATAAATTATAGAGCATTAGAAACAATCACTACAAAAACATTTCTATTTCTATTTTACATTTTCATATTTTATCTCATTATTGAATGCTAGTCCCCTCAAGTTTAGAAAATATAACATCTACATTCCAGTAGAGGACAGGGCTCTGTACACTGTCACCCAACTATCTTTAGACTCTGTTGCTTATTCTCACCCTAAAGCCTTATTAGTAGGGACCTGACCATTCAGGCCCTGCCATTCGGAATAGGGTAAAGATGCATAATTCAGAGCTATTCCAGAGAGCAGTGCAACTTGGTAGAGGTAGATATTCTCATTGGTAAATGGGATGAAAATGCCTCCCATGCATTGCTGTTAAGAACATTACTAAAAATATATATTCATGCGTAATATAATGTTTGGTATATTACAGACACTCAATAAACCTTAGTGCCCATCCTACCTTAGCTAACCTTTGAAATAAACTATTCATCATACAAAAGCAAGTAAAACATAGTTCGTATCAACTGCTTACACTCCAAAACTAATTACCTTCACCACTGAAATGCATCCTCTGTTTACCATCCTGTGACTACTCTCAAAGATTATGCTCAATGCCAACATACTCCTTTGGAGGTTTCTTCTTGGCAGATACACAGAAATAATATTTTTTTCCTTCTGTTTTGCCAATCTGTGTCCTTTTGTTACAAGGAAAAGCTGAGAAGGCCATTTCTGTGCCAGAGAACTGCTCTGTACCAGGGATCAAGTAGGCCACTATCCAGAAAAAGTGACAGTTCTGGTGGTGAGGCAGCAGAGCCGTATTATAGCGGCAGGCGCCAACCCGGGGTGTTTTATTGGATAACCATCATGAAAGCAGATGCTGCTAAATTGCAAGGCTTGCCCGTGCAGGGAACTGTCCAGAAAATTGTGCTGCACAGCAGCATTATAGGTCTTGGTAAAATTCAGTTTCCCCCTTAATTTTCATGATCCTAGATTTTATCTTGTAAGCATGTCAGCAAGTTACACCTCTCTTGTAACTGTACTGACTTTTCTCCCTATTGTATTATCTTGTTAAAGAGCTCACAAATATCAACATAAAAAGCTTTGCTATTTTAATAACATACAATGCATTTTGAATACAATAAGCCTATGAAAATCACACCTTAGTCTCTAGTTTTCATTGAAGCTTACAGCACATAATGCTACAGTAACTCTCCAAGGTACTTTTCAAAGACTGCCAAGAATAAGTGCGTTTTATCTATTGTTACCCTTCCTACAGGCAGCAAGATCCTGGCGTGTGATATTGGCTTTTCATTGTTGTTCAAACCAACAGTATCCCACATGCATATAATAAAACATCAGGAAAACAATAAGGAGTCTTTTTAACAAATTATAACTAAACATAAATGCCATTGTGCCAGTTTTTATGCATGAGATAATTGGTTATTTTAACATAATAAAGCCAAATGGGGAATTCTGATTAGATGAATACCAAATAATGTCTATTTGAGAACAATGATACATTTTCTGAATTACAAAAAAAATAAAAAAGAAAGAAAAAATGGAATTCCCTTTGCAATGATTATTTCAACCGTATTTGTTCACTGGAAATTCTATGGATCCTAGCAAAAGTATATACACAGAAGATTGCCATAAATAGTGGCGGGGGACTTTTAAGACAAGGGATAAAGAACATCTCCAAATTCTTATTGAAGTGTTTAAACAATTATTACAATCAAAGAGTTACTATACAACTTTGTAGAGTCATTCTCTGTACCTTCTTAGTTTTGGCAGTGCCTACAGCTAAAATGTTTAAACTGACTAAATTTGAAGACTTTGTCTCCTTTATTAGTATTTTCTCTAAAGAGTAGGTAAATATCTGATTGCAAAGGCAGCAAGCAACAGCTTTGTTGATTGTTTATTGTCTGGAAGTAAAACTGCTATCTGAAAGTGTATACCATAATTTACAATGTAACCAATTAAAGCTTTGTGTACAAAATCCTCTGGGAAAAAAAAAACACGAATAATTCTGGGTCTCTGGAAGTCATGCTAATGTGGAAAAGATTATGGTCAATGCAAATGGTTTTCTTGCCATTCCTGCTGCTATCAACACCCTTCCTCTGACCTCTGGCGAACAGGGCTAGCCAAATTCACAGATGAGCCACGGTTATAGACTGGATAGGTGTGAAAGCCTGAAGTACAATGAGACAATGACATACATAATTTAATCATTAAAAATGCTTTCTGATCAAAGTAAAAAAAATACTGTAGTGAAGCCAGAGAAAAGGTGCCATCTGGCTCTAAATTGGAGGACCTGCTATCATAGGAAAGAAATATGGTTCATAAGAATAAAACTTAAATGATGCATGTGATTGAATGATTACAAATAAGATATAGTTAGCCATGCTTCTTTTTAAGTCTCTTGGTCCCTAAAGTAAAATTCTGTTTAAATAATCAGATGATTTTGGGGAAAAACACACTAAGTTTAACATAATAATATTAAAATAATGAATAATATATTGATATATAACATATAAATATGTATTTTATATACATACATATTTACTAGAGGCTTGGTGCATGACATTTGTGCACTGGGGGAGATGAGAAGAGGGTGCCCCCTCAGCACAGCCTGCGCCCTCTCACAGTTTGGGATCCCTCAGGGGATGTCTGCCTGCTACAGAGGCGGGAGAGGCTCCCACCACCACAACTGTGCTCGCCAGCCGTGTGCCCAGCTTCTGGCTGAACAGTGCTCCCCTTGTGGGAGTGCACTGACCACTAAGGGACAGCTCCTGCGTTGGGCATCTGCCCCCCTGGTGGTCAGTGTGTACCATTGCAAACGATCATTCCACTGGTTGATTTGCATATTAGAGTTTTATTATATAGGATATTTGAAAAGTCTATTGAAATACTAAGACCAAGAAAAACAATGCAAATAAATTTAGATCAAACTATAAAAACCATATAAATTAGCTAATTTGTTCTCTTCTCTTCCCCAACAAAGTTATTCCTATAGCTCAAATCTGTTATTAATAAATCTCAAGAACCTGTAGTGTAGTACTGTGTCAAGGATATTGTATCACATATTGGAGCATGGTACTTTTTTAATTGGGCAGTTTTCATGACAACATCCTTTGTGGTCACATTTTGAACTAGCCTATATAATAAAAGCCTAGGTGGCATCATGCTCTCACACAATAACACCACAAGATGACTGGTAGGGGAGGACAGTTGGGGGCAACCAGGCCTGCAGGAGAGGGCAGTTGGGTGTGATCAGGTCAGCAGAGAGGGCAGTTGGGGGCAATCAGGCTGTCAGGCTGGTGAGTGGTTAGGACCCAGCAGTCTCAGATTGTGAGAGGGATGTCTGACTGCCGGGCCTAAACCAGCAGTCAGACATTCCCCAAGGGGTCCCAGATCAGAGAGGGTGCAGGCCAGGCTGAGGGACCCCCCAACTCCATGCACGAATTTTGTGCACTGGGGCTCTAGTAGCAATATAAACATATTACTCTTTTTAAAAATATATATTTTATTGTTTTTTGTACAGAGAGGAAGGAAGAGGGATGGAGAGTTAGTAACATTGATGAAAGAGAAACATCAATCAGCTGCCTACTGCACACCCCCCACTGGGGATGTGCCCGCAACCAAGGTACCTGCCCTTGACCAGAATCAAACCTGGGACCCTTCAGTCCGCAGGCCAATGCTCCATCCACTGGGCCAAACCAGTCAGGGCTAGACATATTACTCTTTAATATTACTAATATTTAGAGGAAGTTACAAACAACTAGAAAATAAAAATATAACCAAATAAATATATTACCTGAATTAGAGTAGCACTATCACAAAACAATGGCAGTATCTCTGCTTCAAAATGGGGCAGGTATTAAACCAAAATATATTTTGTCTACAAAAATACCTGCCCTATTCTGCCCTAACAAAACACAGCCAGTTTGTGTGTGTGAATTTGCCCTGAAGTGTGCAGACACATCATCTAGTCCACTAGAGAAATGCTAAAGCACTATTGGGAAATCACGAAACATAATTGCTAATCTTCACTTCTTATAAAAGAATCTTTTGCTTAATACTGATTGAAAGGAATTCTCTGAGGATACTAAATTTCATCGATATTGCAAAAGGTAACCATTTATATTCATCCTAAATTTAGTTGAAATTTCCACTGAGTGGTGGCATCATTTTGTAAAAACTTACTTTAGACATCTGTTTATTACACTGTCGATTAAATTTCTGCCCTTCAATCTTTAAATCTCATTACCTCATTTACAGAGAGAAATAAAATCTAAACAAACAATTAGAGTTAGAATACAGATTGGTAGATTATTGCTGTATCAGAGGAATACACGCCCTTGAACAATAATCATTCATACTTCCAAGACTTTCTTGAGTGCATATTCAAGATTGGCCTCTTCAATTTTAATGACACATTTGGGAAATTTTCATTTTTTATGATAGCTTTTTTCCCCTTTTGGGGAAAAATTAGATAGATAGATAGATAGATAGATAGATAGATAGATAGATAGATAGATAGATACATGCATACATACATATATAGATACATAGATAGATAGATAAAAGAAAAATATAGGAGAACTAGTATGTACTTTCTAAACAAGAAAATGATGAGGAATTGCTATCAAGAGATAAGCTAAGTGCATTATAAGTATTATGATCAGAACAAAGAAAATGTTGTGTGCATGTGTGTGTGTGTTTCTATTCAGGAACAATATATATATAGAGAGATTTTGAGCCCCATTGGGTCTTTTTAAGCAGAAATAGATACTGAAATACTTTATACTCTCAGGATATGATATATCATTTCAAAACACTGGTAACTGGGAGATGTAACCCTCATGATATATTAAAAAGAACTAGTATGTACTTACTAAACAGTAAAATGATGAGGAATTGCTATCAAGGGATAAGCTAGGTGCATTATAAGTATTACGATGAGAACAAAGAAAATGTTGCAGATAAAAGACTAGAAAATATGCCCTATCTAAACATAATTTGAAAACCTTGATGCTTCTAATAAGGTAATTGAAGATGCTTTATGCCTTTCTAGTCCAAAAGCTGCCTTAGGAAGAGTAAAATGATATTATTAGACAAATCTAGACAACTACGTTCAAAATTATTTACTGTGAAAGCAGTAACTAAACTGAAGCATTAAATCAAGACATACAAAACAGAGGACAAAGCAACTCTGGCAAAGTTTTCTTGGAGATGTTTCTATTACATGTACATTGTACTACATGGCATATGAAATACTTTATATTTTCATCTACAGTAAAAGCCATTACCTCCTGACTGTCATTTCTAAATATGGTGTCAAAAGAAATATTTCCAAAAACTGTTTTCACAATTTATAAACTTCACTATCTAATCTATTAGCCAGAGGTTAACACCACATTGATTCATTGATTTACTGTTTAACAAATATATTTGGGGTATATGTTATGTTTTCTACCCTTTTTTAATTTTTAAAATTGATCTTTAGAGAGAGAGGAAGTGAGAAGGATAGAGAGAAAGAAACACTGATGAGAGAGAAACATCACTGATCAGCTGCCTCCCACACGCCCTCTGCTGAGGATGGAGCCCACAACCCTGGCATGTGTCCTGACCGAGAACCAATCCAACCCATGTTCATGGGTCAATGCTCCACCAATGAGCCACACAAGTGTGGTTATGTTTACTATTCTAATGATAGGGTTTAGAAAGATGTATTTATGTTTGATGCAATCCCTGCCCTCAAATACACCAATTTTGGAAATATAAGTAAACCCCATAAGAAACTTCATAGTTCAATGATAATTAGTAGGTGTATTACAAATATTTATTGGGTGAATGGCACACTGATATTTTCTTTAAATAGGCAAATTTTTTATTTAAATAATTCCATTCAATTCAAAGAAAATATTTCCAAATTAGTGGCTGCTAATTTATCATAAATAATTTTTGTTTTACATAAATACAGCTTAGGATATTAAGCTACAGTTTTTACCAGGCCTGGAACAGTGTCATGCTGTTTCCATGCCTTATCTAATTCAGCCCCACAGCAACTCCCTTAAGTATATATTTTAACTACTTTAACCCATGTAGACATGGGACCAGGAGATAAGTTAACTTGCCCACCGTTAGACAATTAGGAATTTACAAATACATGATTTGAACTCAGGTCTCTCTGACTATCAAACTTAGTGTCTTGGTGCCTGTGCTAGATTGGTGGGAATACTTGATATAAAATTGGTGGGTGTGAATCCAATCTGGATACGTACACCTTCCTTTATGAAAGGACAAAACCATGGTGTATGGTTGCCTAGCACTGCTTTTATCAGAGGTTAAATTAAAACACTGGTTAGTTTCTCTTCATTCTATTTTTGTTTGTTTGTTTCCTTCCCTACAGTAAAGCATAATAGAATTATTAGGTGAAGTTTCCTCACCTACTGGAAATATTTAAACAATATTTAGTGACAGATGAGAAAAACATTGGCACAGTTTGAAGAACTCAATTTATCTGGTATTATGGAAAGGAGAATTGCACAGATCTCTGCTGATTTTTCTCATATAAAACCATTGATGATAGTCTATAAAGAAAGAAATACAGGAAAAGTTTTATAATTCAGAGTGAGAAAGGACTTCTTTTGGTTTTGCCTCTGGACAAAATTCTTTCTCTAGTGGCAGTAACCGTCTGTGTGGAAGATTCAGGGTGTTATCTCTTTGCATTCAGAGCTCTGCTTGTCGGCTTTTCTTCAGCAGTTCACCAATGACAAAGCTTGAAAAGAAAGGTATGAGAAGCATTTGTTTTCTGGCATTTCTGAAATGAGTACCTTGAATAATATCTTTTTTTCTCATACTCAGAATACACCAAAATACAGAAATTAGCTGTCCCAAGATGTAGCTGAATTTCAAAAGGCCTTTTTAGGATCGAGTAACCTGTGGTTGCTGAAGTAGAAGCAGACTTTCAATGCCATTTATTTCTCAAAAGGATTCTAAGAAGAGTCAACAAAAGTGAGACTGAATAATTTCATTTGAAAGAATAACCACTATTCCTTCAAGCCTCTCCCCCCCCCCCGCCAAAAAAAAAAAAAAATGAACTCATTGCCTGAAGGGGAGTGAGAAAATTTAACTATTATAGGAAAGAAAAGAAAATGCAACAATTGTCACCCAAAATCTGTTTGGTCAAGTTAAAGTAGTCAATTCAAAGAAAATCTGTTCTTGCAGCATGTGGAGTTCAGCTATGTTCACGGAGCTCTGGACCCTGCAGGCTATCACTGCCAGAGGAGAAATAAGATGCTGTCCGGCAGTTTCTGGGCAGGTTACACTCATTTAAAACCCGAGATCCTGCAGCACCCGAAAAGAAGCACTTTGCTATGTGAACTAATGGTGGTGGGTTCCATGTCATCTCTCTCATCATCATCATCATCATCACCATCATCATCACCACCATCATCATCATCATCACCATCATCATCACCACCACCATCATGATAATCATCATCATCTCTCTGGTCACACAGGAGTTCAGTGTTTCTCTGGAAAGAACATGGGAGTCTGAATGAATTTTAAGAAAATGAAGAAGTTAGTTTGATCCCTGGCTGTTAATCAGTATCTTCTATAAATATATTTTAAAACAAACAACAATAAAAACTCATAATCTTGGGCATATTCCAGAGTTATTAAAATTTCTGGGTTAAAGGTCCCTATATTTTTAATATTCGACAAGCTCCATAGATAATTCTAATGTCTAGCCAAAGCTGGGAATCATTCATTTAAAAACAGGCATCTTATTGGTAGCATAGACAAGTTTTAAAAGTGAAGATATTTGACGTCCAATCCAATGAATTACCTGTTACACTAGGTCAGTTAGGGACAATATTGAGGATAGAATATAAGTACTGAAGATGCCAGAGAAAGCCCTAAGTAGATATATCGATAGGCCTATGTTAAGGAATTGAGACCGAACACAATTGTAGGCAGTCAAAGGAAAAGCAGACAGTCTAAGGAAGACTCAATAGCAAAATGTCAGGAAGCAGAATGCTCCTCCAATCACAACATACAACCAAGGCAAAAAGAGACAATACTGAGAATTAGTTTTGGCCCTAGAAAAGGTGGCAATAGTACCTCATTGTTGGAACACCACTATTATTACCAACTAGAGGCCTGGTGCATAAAATCCATGCATGGGATGGGGAGTGTCACTCAGCCCAGCCTGCACCCTCTCACAATCTGAGAACCCTCAGGTGATGTCCAACTGTTGGTTTAGGCCTAATCTCTGCCGGCTCCTAATTGCTCGCCTGCCTGCCTGCCTGATCACCCCTAACCACTTTGCCTGCCTGCCTAATCACCCCTAATCACTCTGCCTGTCTGATCAAACCTAATCACTATGCCTACCTGATCATTCCTAACCACTTTGCCTACCTGCCTGATTGTCCCTAACCACCCTGAATTCCTGCCTCATTGCCTCTAACCACCTCTGCCTGCCTACCTGATCACCCTTAACCACTCTGCTTGCCTGCCTGATCACCCCTATCAGCCTCTGCCTAAGCCCCTGCTATGGCGGCTTCATCTAGAATGACGTCTGGAAGGTCGTTCGGCTGTCTGATCTAATTAGCATATTATGCTTTTATTATTATAGATAAGTATTGACTACATGGATATTCTATTCACAGCATTGCTCTAATAATGGAGAGCAGGAAAATATAGCTAGGAGATTCTAAGAAACCCTCTAAGATAAGTAAATGTGGAGCCAGGATTTCAGAGCCCTCTGAAGTTAGGACACAAAGTCAAAAGGAGAGCAGCAGCTAAGGGGCCATGCTTCTCATAGTCCTAAAAGATTTACTAAAGTATTTTTTACAGGCAGTCATGAACTGAATCTGTAGGGGGACTTTAAGGAATCTCAGGTACACACCTTGGCAGTTAAAAAGAAAGAAAATTTCACTGGGCAATTAAATAAGAACTTTAAAATATATATTTATTTGGCCCTAACCAGTTTGGCTCAGTGGATAGAGCATCAGCCTGTGAACTCAAGGGTCCCAGGGCATGTACCTTGGTTGCAGGCACATCCCTGTTGGGGGTGTGCAGGAGGCAGCCGATTGATGTTTCTCTGTCATCAATATTTCTAACTTTTTCTCCCTCTTCCTTCCTCTCTGTAAAAAAATCAATAAAATATATTTTTAAATAAATAAATAAATAAATAAAATCTATATTTGTTAAAACAAAAACAGACGGCAGCTGTTGACAGAACACCAGGTTTCCTGGAAAGAGCTACATATTTAAGGTTCTGGATTATCTTCAGAGCCCAAGAGAGTTTCAACAGTTTTTGATTCCAGTACTTACCAACTTTGTATTTTATTTGTTTAACCATGGTTCATGATTTTTTTTTTAAATATATTTTATTGATTTTTTACAGAGCAGAAGGGAGAGGGATAGAAAGTCAGAAACATCGATGAGAGACATCGATCAGCTGCCTCTTGCATGCCCCCTACTGGAGACGTGCCCGCAGCCAAGGTATATGCCCTTGCCGGAATCGAACCCGGGACCCTTCAGTCCGCAGTCCGACGCTCTACCCACTGAGCCAAACCGGTCTCGGCGAGGCCTCATGATTTTTTTTAAAAAATTCTAAACACATTAGTAAAAGAATCCCTTCTAAAATCAAGAGAAAAAGCTTACATACCCAAACTGGTTATTTTCTTATCTGTCTAGACTATTTCCATAAATATTTATCACTACCTTTAAAGCAATCCAATTCCTTCCTCATAGTAGTTGTGCATACCAAATTTTGTTTTCACTGAAGAATAAAATCTATAACATCTCCATTTCTAATCAAAGTTATTCATTTCTAATATGCTGAATATAGATATTCCCTTTAAAATAAAGTCATAATTGATAAGAAGTGCATTTTTTCTTAATGACATACACTCACTGAGTATGTATTTTTCCTCCACTCACCCAGGTCAGTTGACCTAGTTCCAACAGTATAAATTTTATGTACAAGTTTTATGCATTTTCTACCAGCTTAATCTCATCAGCCAAGGTTCATTAATTATTTTTACTCTCTCTCTCTCTTTTCTCTCTTTTTAAATATAATCAGAAACTCCTACAGCAGCACACCACACAGGAAGATACAAAAATTCCTGGTAGCAAAAGTATAGAAATTTGATGTGATAAAGTGTTTTAGTATGTGGTGTTAAAATCCAGTCTCATTCTTTATTCATAAGCATAGGCTAGTGATTTGCAGCAAGTTCTCTAAGGATATACAGAATAGTATCTTGTTTTTACAACAATAATTTAATAGGAGCAATTAAATAAAATATTTTAAGACAGTGTATTCAAATTTTGGTCCAGAATTGTTTCTTATACCTACACTGGCTGTATATTAGCAATCTATAGCTATATGGCAAATTACCACAAACTTAAAGGATCAAAATAGCATACATTTATTATCTCAAAGTTTCTCTGGGTCAGGCGACCAGGATTAGGTTAGTGCAGTGGTCGGCAAACTCATTAGTCAACAGAGCCAAATTATCAACAGTATAATGACTGAAATTTCTTTTGAGAGCCAAATTTTTAAAACTTAAACTTCTAACATCACTTCTTCAAAACAGACTCGCCCAGGCCGTGGTATTTTGTAAAAGAGCTGCACTCAAGGGGCCAAAGAGCCGCATGTGGCTCGTGAGCTATAGTTTGCCTACCACGGGGTTAGTGGGTTCTTTGTTTAGGATCTTACAAGGTTCAATGGTATATAATAGTATGGGATCACTTTTAATATGTAAAGAACCATTTCAAAGAATAAAGTGAGAAAGAAGTTTAAGAATTTCACCCTGGCAATATTCTTTTGAAAAGAAAACCAGTGCCAGAGAGAATCAAAGATTTTTTTCCACATCAAAAGAAGCCAAACAGGTGAATTTTTTTTGTAAAAACTATGTGATGTATGTAACACTGCTTTATAAGTTTGCCAACCACTGACTTTTCTTATTCTGACACCAAACTTACAAATGTCTTAAAGAATACTTTTACCCTTAAAGGTGAATCCAATGGATTATTACTATTTCAAAGTAACTGCTTCAAGCAATCCTTTAGGTTCACAGCTTTAAAGAAGTGTATGATCTCTGACTACTCTCTTGATTTGAGAATCATTTTTACTATATAATTGTATCCATCTTTTAGAAATTTTTTCTCATCTTATAACCAAGTAGAGAAAAAGTTGTTGCTTTTCCCCCTCGGAAATTTCAAATTTCCTGTCTTCTGATCAGATTCATATGATCTTCTCAAGTATGATCTTTTAAAATCTCTTCCATTTCCATCTAGTTCCCAGAAAACTCTACTGGTAGACTAAAGATAAAAATCTAATCCTCTTTGAGATAATATTTTAAAAATTAAGTCCTCTAATTTGAATATACAAATAGAATATGTGTGTGTTGGTTTCATTATACAGACTTTCACTGTCTTGAAGGAGAAATAATATTTCATATTCCAAAATATCCAATATAACTTTGTAAACCAAGGGGTGAGCAAGGCTTGGCAGAGCCAGTGGTCAAGATCTGGACAGAACAAGTAGAGAAGTGTAGACAAAATAAGTCAACCCAGCTTTATCACAGTTCTCAAATTGCGGTGAAATCTCCATTTGCTAAAGTCACTCAATTTTCTCCAAGCCAGCAAAGCAAGAGAGATGTTATGGGATTATCAGTACAAATATTCAAGAATGACTGGACTATACTTCTCATGGTTATTACCAAAGTAGAAATTATTTTTGGTCTCTTAACTTAGATTCAGTTGAGTAGATTAACTAATCACCACTGTTATTTCAGTTACTGTCTAGTTTTCTCTGTACCTAACATGTCCCTTGTATGTGATATTTTACCATATAAAACTTACTCAGATGCTTAGCTGGGCATCAGTGCAACACTAAGCGATATCTTGGCCATTTGGTTAAGTTACTGTTTTAGCTACAAGAACAGCACAGTTATATGGGTTATAAGGTTCACTGGCTTACTGATTTAGGAGAGAATTTCTCAAACATTTTTGTCTTAAAACCTATTATTATTTTAAAGAGAAGAAAAAAAAATTTTGGCAGATCCCGCCTCAGGTTTATTTGTACATATAACACAGGTGGACACTAGCTCCATGTAGACAGCAGCCCAGGGGCTATACCAGTCCTCCTGTCCGCAGAACAACAGACAAAGGCCTCTACTGTGGAGCTTGTGTGGGGACCTGGGCACCTACGGGAACCTAAGCCAGAGTTGGAGTCTGAGCCTGAGCTGGAGCTGCACCTACACCCTGGGGTTTAGTTTGAGCTTTGGCCTTGGAGTTCGGTCAACAGAGCCAGAAACATGTGGTTATGTGGGCACAAGCATGTTCCCCAAGTTTGAGGTGAGAGATATAGGCAAGTAGACTGAGTTTTCAGCTGCTTCACTGAGGGATCTTGGCTTGACCTCCTTATGCTTGATGAGGGCCTTGATAGCCTCAGCATATGCCTTCATGGCCTCTATCATCTACAGGCCTTCCTTCTGCATCCTGCCCAAGTGCATGTTCCTCAGGAACTTGGACTCCACCCTCTAAAGAGATTCATATATTTGTGATCAGGGTATTTAATGCTATTTCTGTGCCATTTGGGGGACTGGTTGTGCATGGTATGGTTCTTGGACTTGGCCATATCTGCACTGAAATCCACCCAAAGAATATTTTTAATGTGGTTCATCTCTATAGATATTTACCAAATTAAAAATTAAAGGAAAATGTTGAAAATATTGATTTATTCATTCCCTTTAAGCCACAATAATAAACTTTATATGTTCATATTAATAACTACTTACATATTAACATATTTAGAATGTTATTGTTTTACATTTTTGCAAATACCTTTAATGCCTGGATTCATAGAAGACAGCTAGATTCTCTTCTCTGTGTTCTGCAGTCAAACTGACACAATAGCATACTTTATGTGGCCCCTGCAAAACTCAACTGCATACTCATAGGAAAATGAAAGTAAAAAAGCAAATGGCATCTTAGTATTATTATGACCTCAAACACCTCTTAGGGTCCCTCAGAAATTTCTATAACCCACTTGGAAAACTTCTTCTCTAGGATGATAAAGATGAAATACAACCTTTACACAGAGGTGAAAAGGTAAGATGTCTCCCAAGCAACCTCAATGAAAATAGTAGACCCATTCATTATGTCATTTATTGTTAACAAGTACAAAAATAGGGAAAAAAGAAAATAATTTCCAAAGGTATATTACTAAAAAGAAAATATTTTTTTGGGAGATATCTCTATCTGTCCTTAAATTTAATAAATTATTTTATTAACAAAAACAATATCCTTTGCTGGTAGGAAATAGATATTTCACATGTGATAAAGTAGAAGATACATAAATTGTTTATAGGTACATTAAAAACTTATCTAATGAAATATTTTCAAAATAGTTGAAACTAGTTCTTTGTGTTAATATTGTTATCCCACAATAATTCACAAAGGGAGATTTTGAAGTGATAAAATTATTTTATGTAAATTTCATACTAGTCTAGTTTTTCTAAGTGAAGAACTCATTTAGGAGACTAGGACTGATAACTTTTAGTCAGTCATCCCACTTCACTTTGTCAGACCACCCTTTGGCTAGAGTAGTGGTCAGCAAACTCATTGGTCAACAGAGCGGCAAACCGCGGCGGTTTGCAAGCCACAGTTTGCCGACCACTAGGCTAGAGCAACAAAAGTTAATAAAGGCTGTCTTTATTTAAGTAAGAAACAGGTAAGAAGCATTCGCAAAGCTTTCTGGCTTTTCTTAACAAAGAAAGAGGAAGTTGGATTATACATTTTTGTGGATGTTCATACATAAAAAAATGCAATCCTTAACAGAGTGGTGTACAACCAACCCCTCTCCAGCTGTGTCTCATTTTACTTAGAAGAATACAGAGTTCAGTGAAAGGAAACTATGTGATATTGCACACAAGTTGAAATGACATGCAAAATATTTTAAAAATTACAGAACATCAATGGGTAAAAATACGATCAGGAGTACATAAAAGTATCAAGTCTCAGAAAACAAATTATTCCACAAATATTGATTAATTTCACTTGATAGTCAAGCTCCCTATCTCTCTTCTGCTTCACGTAGCTCTAAATCCTTTTATTGTATAACTTTTTAATTGTCATTATTCACTGGTGTGTCTGTAAGTTCTAACAGAGAAGAAACTATTTTTACTTATATCTGAAATGCAATAATCTAACAACAGGATTAATGTAGAGTTGATTATCAAGAATTATTTGATAAATAAACAAATAAATGTATGCACATTTTGTTGAATGCTATCAGGGTTAGCTTGAAAGAGAATCTTTTGCTGTTTTGTCTTCTCTGCTCTGCTGACAAGCAGGTATTTCCTCTTGGCCAAGTCACTCTCCATTTTTTGGCTATTTTTCCTTATTTAAAAGTAAGTGGTGAACCATGTGGTTTCTAAATTATCCTCTATTCTAACATGTTGATCTTAATATTTATTCTGTTGCCAAAGCTACATTTGTACTGTGTGTATTACAGTAGGTGAGGGGAAGTAATACTTTTTGTCATTATACAATATTTATCAAATTTGTAATATATATCATTATGAAAAAAAAGTAAAATAATGGTAAAAATACAAACTAATCCTACAAAGAGATAGCTGGGGTCACAGCTCTCCATTTTATTGAATGCTGGTCATTTTTTTTCAGGTAATATAAAAACTAAAATCCTTAACATTTTGGGTTAACCAACAATGCCATTTAATGACACTGTACTCATATCCCTTCTTGTCAGAGGCTGCTTTGCGTTGCATTCCATATACTCTAATGCTACTTACCAAGATAATTACCTTCTCTAAACATTTCTTCTGCTTCTAAAGCTATGAAATAACCCCATAGTTTTAAAAAATCAATTCAGTAAGTATTTTATAATAAGACTTCTTACTATTGAAAATGTGCACTATTCAATACAAAGAAGGATAGGCATTCATAAAATAAAGTGGAGAAATTGCTTGTAATAAAGGTAATCATGTGGCTTGGCATTCATTCCTTTTAAAAGCAAAGCTTTTGGGTTTTATGTAAGAGAAAGGAATCAGTCACTCGTGGAGAAAACATGAAATTTCAAAACACATGGAAGTTCCATTACTTCAGGGATTTTCTCCTAGAGTATTAGCTGATTATTTTTCTTTAAGAAAATAATTGTTTAAAAAAACAGCAATGAAGAACTTCAGCTGTGTGTCACACAGCCTAGGTTCGAATCTCAGTTCTGTCCTTACTAGCCAGTCTTTGGGTTAGTTATTTAACTTTTCCTTACTTTAGCTTCTCTGTATTTAAACCAGGGCTGATAATAATATCTACCTCGTAGCCCTGCTGTAAGAATTAATGTTAATAATTATAAAGAGCTTATAAAAATTCTAGGCATATAGTTAACATACTTTAAGTGTCTAATTAGTAACCACACCTTATAAAATGGCTTTCTATGTACACCTGGATACACCACAAAAAATTTAACCTATAACAAAAACTAAAAAGACGATATAAAATAAGGTGTATGACGGCTGAGTAGCTAAACAGGAAAACCTACACAGACAAAAGCAGTGAGTGAAAAGAAGAAATATAAGGAAAATAAACTATCTCTGTGTTTCATTTGTAGTTAATATTCAAAATGTGTAAACAAAATCATCTAACTTTCTATAATATGCATGGGTAGCAATAAATGTTTGCAACTTGTGTTGAGGCATAAAATTTTAAACTGCTTTAAGAAGATCTATAGGATTCTTTTTGTAAAGAAAAATAAATGAGCTGTTCGGTGTTCCAAATGAAATACCAAATAAAATGTTGAAAAGGTTTTCTATCAAAGAAATTCTTTGTGCTATATTTTACACCTTAGCAAAAAAAAATAAAAAAGCACCTTTATATCTGGAACATTAAGAAATTTAGGTTTGCACTGGCTTAGAATAATTTCATAACGAAGTACAAAATGGCAAGCTCAGATGGTTTGCCATGAACTATAATCACTTTAAAATCAAAGAACATTTTGATAAACAATTTTAGAGAAGAGACTAAAACATAGACAAGGTATTTAAAAATAAACTGAGAGTAGAAATGATACTAAACTGAGAAGCATAATTATGGGTTCTATGAGCAAGCTTGGCAGAAAATAAATCCAGAAGAGTGATCATACATCCTGGGAAGTCTAAGGAAATGGGAATTTTCAGATTTTGGAATAAAAAGAAAAAGAAGGGTTGAAAGGACATTAAATTATCATGTGTAGTAGGGGGAAGTTGAAGGATGAAGGATATCACAGAGATAGATATATGTGTACAATTAGAATAGGCTTTAATTATTTTAAAAAGATAATATACCAGGAAAGAGGATTAAATATAGGATCTTAAAACTGGAGTTAGTAAAGTGTTTTCCTCATAAATGATTAACAATGAACTCTCAAGGAGAAGTGCTGCCCTGCATCACGTCAGTTTCCCCAGCATAAATACTCCATGACTGGTTTTGAGCTGCCAGTGTGACATCACTGAACATGAGATTGAGGAGAGATCTGCAGTAACACACCCGTTGTATAGTGTTTCCAGCATAATTATCAGCCTTTACCAGCCAGCATGAGCATACCACTAGACTTTCTTGGACTATCTTCTGTTTCTGAGAGACAGATAATTAGCAAGAAAGTAAAAATTGAGCAAGATTACATACTAGAGTTTAAGTGCTGTGAAGGAAAGACACAGGCTGATGGCTCACTGGGAGAGATTGCTTAAGGTGGAGTGGATCTTTCTGAGGTGATGACATGGGCACTAAGGGAGGAAAATGAGTGGGGGGAAGAGTTTTCCATGCAGAGAGAGAACAGTCCAGGGAAAGCAATCAGAAAAAGTGCATTCCAGGAAGCAACCAAACTACCTATTAGTTAATCATTAATACATGCAGAGTCAGGTAGATGGTGCAAAACATTTATTTTATTTTACTGATTATTTACCTTTTAATTAAAAGTTTACTGAGGCTGGAACTCAGAGTTTCTTTCCTCTTTTTTCCATCCTCAACCTCACCAGCCTTTTTCTACTTCCCTGCCCTCATTCTGATATTCTAAATAAGTGGTGCAACTTTCTTAAAATTCAAACTCCATTCTGTGAGCTGGGATCTGACAATGTATTATAGAAAGAGGCATTAAGTCTTTCAAACTAATCAGAATCGAATATCTACAAATTAAATCATCCTTTGTAACACTTCGTCACTCTATAGCACAATGATCATAGATTAAGCACATATATGCTATACATTTTACTCCTTTCCAAAGACTTTTACCCCTCCAGAAGTCAGCATGTATGGTAGGAAAAGAAGAGGGGCAGAATTAAATTCATTTCTGCCTTATAGATTTAGATTATTTTAAAATTTCATCATCTTATGGAAACAATTAAGAACTTCATATTCTGTAAATAGTCTCTAACTTTTCTGTCTATGGTTTGATGTGGGGAAGCACAGGACTTGGTTGGAAAGTCTATAAGAGGAATCTCCAAAGGATTGGGGGAGTCTAAGGGGACCTTGCCATAAGTGGCAGACCCTGCCTTGACTTTTCCAAACAAGTCTGAGCCTCTGGGTGTTTGCTAGAATATTTATGCTTAGTCTTCAGATGTTCTTGCTTAAAGAACACTACAGACACATGTTTCTTCTCAAGGATGCTTACCCTCCTGAGAGCATCTAATAGTTAATTTTAGTTAAAGCTATTATAAAAGCCTAGGGAGGCAGGTAAACGGAGCTGTTTGGTTCCTCAAGCCAAGCAGTCCCTGAGCCCTCTCTTTCACACAAACATGTGTCACAGTAATCATTCAACCATTGTTCAGGGTCTGCTGGTTAGCCCTGACAGTTTGACATTAAGAGAAACTGAGAACATAGTAAAAAGTAGCAGATTTTAGAGTATTGAATGTTTGACAATCCTTTAAAGATGACTTGTTTAATATATTCTTAGAAATGCACACATTGGTAATGCTACCACATGTCTTCACCCTCCTAGCCATTTCACTCAAAACTTTGACCTACATTCCTTTAATTTTGGAAAGCAGCATACAAGTTCTAATTGAGTGAGATGCCAGGAACACCAGTGGTCCCTATGCTGCTAACAGAAATAGACCACAGATCTGATTGCTGTAAGTCTATAAGAATTTCTATAGCAGATAAACCCAAGATAGGACTGAGGCTATATCACATGCAAATTGGGAGAATTAAAGATTTTTTATATTATAGATTTAAATGTCTTTTTAAAAAAGAATCTCAGAAGACCTGACCAAATGATCCAAATTTTTACTGAAATTCTTTCTATGGCTAATCCCAGAGTTGCCATGTATATTTCCGCATTTGAATAAATAAAATTGGGAAATTATTTCATCAATTTAGTACTGAAAAATATGTCTTGAGCAGATTTTAGGTTTTAAAAAATAAGGTTCATAAAGATACACTTTGTGGCCGAGACCGGTTTGGCTCAGTGGATAGAGTGTTGAACTGTGGACTGAAGGGTCCGGGGTTCGACTCCGGCAAGGGCATGTACCTTGGCTGCGGGCACATCCCCAGTAGGGGGCGTGCAAGAGGCAGCTGATCGATGTCTCTCTCTCATCGATGTTTCTGACTTTCTATCCCTCTCCCTTCCGTTCTGTAAAAAATAAATCAATAAATAAAAAGATACACTTTGTGGGAGAAAAAAAATCCCTCAGCTTAGGGTGCAATGAGAATCTAAAAAGTGTCGTCACACAGAAAAGAACCATCAGTCATTAGAGCAGATCTGGCAGATTGGGTTTTTAATCATGTTTAATCAATCAATGTCAGTTGATTAAGACATACCTATTGTCTGGATGTTCTCATATTTGATAACAGATTATATAAGATAAACAATAATTAAGAACATATTAAATTAGACATATAAAAACATGCTCAAAGTCATTAATCTTCCAAGAGATGCAAATCAAAACAACAATGAGGTACCATCTTATAGCAGTCAGAAAGGCTATCATCAACAAAACAACAAACAACACGTGCTGAAGAGGATGCAGAGAAAAAGGAACCCTTTTGCACTGCTGGTGAGAATGCAGACTGGTCTAGCCATTGTGAAAAACAGAATGGAGTTTCCTCATAAAATTAAAAATGTAACTCCCATTACACAGTAATCCCACTTCTAGGAATATATCCCAAGAAAACAGAAACACCAGTCAGAAAGGATATATGCACCCCTATGTTCATAGCAGCACAATTTAAAATAACTAAGATCTGGAAATAGCCTAAGTGCCCATCAGCAGGTGAGTGGATTAGAAAACTGTGGTACATCTACACAATGGAATACTACACTGCTGTAGAAAAGAAGGAATTCTTACCATTTGCAACAGCATGGATAGACCTGGAGAGCATTATGCTAAGCGAAATAAGTCAGTCAGAGAACGATAAATATCACATGATCTCATTCATTTGTGGAATATAATGAACCATATAAACTGATAAACAACAACAACAACAATAAAACAGAGTCATAGAAACATCGCATAAACCATCCAACCTAAGAGGGAAGGCGGGGAGTGAGGGAGTAAGAGGTCAACAAAAGGACTTCTATGCATGCATATGAGTATAACTAATGGATGCAGATGAGGGGTAACAAGGAGGGAGTGGTAAGAGCATTTACTGGGGGTTGGGGGCAGCCAGGGAGAGGTCAATGGGGGTAAAAAGGAGACTTATGTAATACATTAAATAATAAAGAACTTAAATTTTTAAAAAAGAATATATTAAATGTATTCAAGAGAAACCCATGAGAGTGATAAGCATTCCAAATGAGATCATGGATATGGAAGGTGTCAGGGATAGCTTCTCAGTACTGCTCAGTTGAGTCCAAAGGAATATGTACAAGTTCAACTGGATACAAAAGGGTAGAACATTCCAACCAAAGAAAATGTACTAAAGAAGAGAAGAGAGAAAATACGGCCTGAGGACAGTTGATTTGATTATCAAAGGATGGAAGGAAAGAAGGCTGGAGAAATAAATAGAGATTAGTACAGGAAAATCTTTACATCCCATATGTTTAGAAAATCAGAATATAGGATAGGAAAATATGGTAAAATACCAATATTGTATTATTGGATTTTAACTCAAAGTACCAAATCAATAGCCATAGGTCCATAATGACATAAATAAATTGTTATTATTTTTTTAATCCTCACTGGAGGACATTTTCCCACTGATTTCAGAGTGGAAGAGAGAGGGAAAGAAAGAGAGAACTATTGGTTGTTCCTGCACATGCCCCACCAGGGCCCAGACCAAAGAGGAGCCTGTAACTGAACTATGTGCCCTTGACCAGAATTGAACCCAGGATCCTTTGGTCCTCAGGCCGACACTCTATCCACTGAGTCAAGCTGACTAGGGCAATTATTATATTTTTTTAATGAGAGAGAATAGACAATCTTCTATAGGGAAGAATTCCCAGTAATTGATGTGATACTGACCTTCCCTCCCTCCTAGAGAGGTAAAGCATTAACCCCAACCCTTAAGCATGTGCTACACATAGTGAGTTTTCCCCCAGATTACAGCATATAGGAGACAGAGAAGTCCAAGAAACACTTATGTCAGTTATATGATTAAGGCTAACACCAACACGGTAACCTGACAAGTCATGTTGCAGTCAGGAGGAGTCTAAGAATACACAATGACTAAATATAATGTGGAATTCTGGGAGAAATCCTATGACAGAAAAAGGACATTAGGTTAAAAACCAAGAAAATCTAAATAAAATGTGGACTTCTGTTAATAATAATAATGTGTCAATATTGGTTCATTACTTGTGACAAATGTACCATACAATATAAATGTAAGATGTTACTAAGGGAGAGGGTGGGGGTCACCAGGAGTGGGTTATATGGAAATTCTCTGAACCATCCTTTTTACTTTTCTTTTCTTTATTATATCATGAAATTTTTCTTAGTACCATTCAGTATTTCACATAAAAATATCTGCCTCAAAACAGGCTGCCCATAAATTGAAATATTCTGTCTTTAAACATCCTCTTTGGAGAAGATAGTAGGATTATATCAATGTAATATCCTTATCGCTTTCTGTAATAAGCAATACATTTGTTTTTGCTTGGGCAATAGGTGATGTGATGATTTCTTCAGGAAGTCTATAATAAACACTTTGCAAAACTTATGGAAGCAATAACTCTGACCCATAACCTTTTTGGTATATTAGGATCTAATGTATTTTGGTAATTGTCTTATCTATCCCACCCCCAACCATCTCCCTGATTCTGATTAGTATTCTGTTATTAGAGTTTCTATTCACACAAACCAGTCTGGGCTCTTTGCTGAAATGTAATATAAAACTTCACTCCTTCATTACAGGACCACGATATCCCTGAAATTATGCAACTAAGAAGAAAAACAACAACAACAAGAGGGTTTTATGAATTATATTTTCATACTGAAAGACCATCGTGATATTTATAGTGGCCATTAACTACTCCATTATTTTATTCTTAAAAATGATATAGGAAGTGAGGGAAAACACAGATACCGAACACAGAGGAGAAGGTAAAAAAGAGGACACTTTAAATTGCTATTCATCTAGAAGTAAAAATGGGAATATCATAATAAATTATTAGATCAAATCATGTTAAATCAGCACTAGAGTGTAGTAACTGCTTAGTAATTTGATAGCCTAGCAAAGCAGCCATTACCTAATGATGACAGCTATTTACCCAGATGGAAAGTCACAGGAGATTGGGACTGCTGCCACACCACACAGCATTAATCAGAATAGCCATCAGTAATGGCCTCTTCAGTGCACCAAATCACTCATGATTAGTAGGGGTGGTTCAAGTTCAGAGAGTGGAGAAATGAGACAGCATGCCTCTTGGTCCCAGGACCAGGACTCTGCTGTTCACCAATCTGTTTGCCTGAGTTTTTTGAGCTGGTTAGACTATGGTTCAGAGGATGCAAAGCCCTTTATATGGGCTAGGTAGCCTTGTCCTACCCAGCCATTTTAAGCCATATAGAACATTTTTGGGGAAAAATGTTTTAACTCAACTAATTCAAAATACCTGTCTCCATATATAAAACACATCACCCCTCACTGTCACCTCAACCTTTACTCCAGCCCTGACCTTTTATCTCATTGCTGAGCCATGGGCCTTTTCTGAATATCACCTCCTTCCCACATGATACCAACTATGACATAATGCATCTCTCATCACAACTCTTAACTTCTTGAGCGAGTATTGGAGAGTGAGAAACAAATTGCTACACATATTAAAATATCATAGAAATATGAAGCCTAAAGACAACCAAGCACAAACAGCCAACTAAGCTTTAAACTATAGCCAATCAAATATGTTCCTTATTTACTCCCAAGGTTTTTTCCCTTGCTTTTGTTGGCAGAGTGCCCCTAACCAATTCCAGTTTGGCGCAGCCACATTCAAATTTATTTTTACTCAAATAAACTCAACATTTTTAATGAGCTTCAGTTTACCTTTTAATGCCCACTTCCCTACCAAATATGGTTAGACATGTCATGTCTACTTTGTCAAAACATACAACTTAAATTATATTCTCCTAATCATCCTATTGTAGTTATAATTCTACAATTAAATATTTTAAGTCCTTATTGGTAGTCTTTTACCCATGGATTCCCCAGTCATCTTCCAGCCATGGAAAATTTGTCCCTAGCAATTTCTCAAGGGAGAAAAAAAATGTAAAAAAAATTTCTAACTACTGTATGTTCAAAGTGGCATGGCTGTGGCCTTTATAGTTGAAGAGCAATTTCAACCTAGATTTCACATGTTTATACTCTTCAGAACATTTTCTTCCTGTATATATGTTTCTTCATTGTCTGCTGATGTCAAATGTTGGTGGGAGAAAAATGTGAAGCAAATCTGACATTTTATTCTTCCAAGGTATTTGTTATTTGTCCTTGGAATTGTTTCTTATCCTATTATTCCATAATTTTACTAGGACAAGTCATGCTGCTTATCTGGATTAATTTACCCTAGAACATACCCCTTTTTACTGTGTAAATTTAGTTATTTTGTTGTAGGAAAGTGTGTTCTTGAGTAATGTATTTTAACTGTTCATTTTGTTTCATTATTTTGAATTGTTCTTTGAAGTATTCTTGAGGATCCATCTGGTTCCTGTAAGGACAGGATTGAATTAAACGGAGGTGTGTTGGGGATGACCACTCATGCATCCTTTATATCTTTAAGTATGGCGCACATTTCCATGCTCACCTGCCAAATATTATTTTGTTTTGACCACGTTGGCCTAAGGCTTTTACATGTTCTTCCATGCTATGATAGCTCTTAAATATATAGGATATCCCAAAAATATATACACACTTATTGTACATCATTATTGTCAATGGGTTAAATCTGAATAGAAAGAAACATGTTCCCATTTTAATGAGACCATGACAACTATTTACACCAGATCAATAAACTCTCCCCTATTTTGTGCCCTAACCTCTTTGATAAACATGTAGGTGTCATATATATATATATACACTTATTGTACATCATTATTGTCAATGGGTTAAATCTGAATAGAAATAAACACCAATTGAGCTATCAGTTGTTAAGTGTGTATACATTTTGGGGGGCATACTCTGCACTGTCTGTCCTAATATTATATTAGCGACCAGTAAAATGATCATGGAATAGGTCTTCTATGACTCCATGTCAACTGGACTATGCCCAGGATCTTAACTGTAACCTAGATTTCACATGCTCCCATTTTAATAAAGAAACCATGACAACTATTTACACCTCTGAGTATAAATGTTAACATGGATCCGTGCCTAAGAGTTTCAAAATGTTTTCCTATGCCCAGTGTGCAGTTAATCAAGTAAATCATTGGAGGTTCCTTCAGGGAAGCACATGAATAATTATTACCTTGTACACTTGCCATCTTATTGTAGAATCCTTTCCCTGGAGCATAGTCTTTACTTTAGTTAATAGATCACAGATCTGAAAATTGGCCAAAGTCTGGAACTAGACAGGAATTGTGGCTTTTCCTTGGGACAATCATCTTCAGCCTCCTGATAATCCATCCTTTAATTCATCTGAGAGTACATGTTGATTGGTACTCTTTCTAGTTGCCCATCCATTATGCCCCAGTGACATCATATTCTATGAACAATCTTCATAATTCTCCAAGGATAAGGCCTCTTTGATGTCATTTAGACTTTGCCATTCAATACAATAAATATAGCTACCTCACTTTGGACAGGTAAACCCTGATTACCAGCCTTCCCAGAGGTCCAACGTCTGGGTTATATTATTCCCATTGCTAACAAAGGAGAAAAACCATTGAATTTCTTAGTGATTATGCTGCCTTTCTTACCAGTACTAGCCTCATGATCTTTGTGTATATTATATCCCCTGAACATTCGCATAGAGCACAGTAATCTGGTGGGTATTCTAACATTATATATCATACTTCAGCATACACACTTCTTCGAGTTTTTAAAATTCCTTCTTTCATTGTTTTACATAGAAAATTTAGTATTTTAAACTCACTTTACATGGCCACCACATGTTTGCCCATATCTCTTATGATACTTGGCAGAATGTTAAATCCTGAATTTCAGGAGAGTGCTTCCAAATCAATAAATTCTCCCCATCTGATTTGGGTCCTAACCTCTTTGATAAACCATCTTCAGTATGCAGTCTCACATGCAATTCTCAGCCCCTGAGACTAGGTCTGGTAGTTCTTTTGTGAGAGAGAACCTTTTCTTCCTTATTGTTCTTTTTATCCATGACTCTGACTCAGTTGTTCTATGATATAATCCTAGTTATAGTATGAGAAAAAGTAGGGATACTTTTATCTCGCTTGGTAGAGAAACTTGCATGACTTTTTGAAAAATGCTGCTACACTGCTAAGAATCCTTTCAACAATTTATATTCACTACTGTATGGCTTATGCCCTATTTATGTTTCTTTTGAGAACCTTTATAGATAAGGAATTTTGTCTGTTTGTTCCCTTTTTCATTCTTCACTTTCCTCCTGAATATTTTTCATGGAGAGAAATGGAAAATTCCAGATTATGCAAAAATATTCAAAGCTCAACACACTTTTAATATATTAACTTGGTTTTAGGCAACTGAGTAGAATTTGAAAAGCAAGCATTTGTGTAGATATTTGCATATGTCCATGTAATGCTTGTTATTATTGATTTAGAAAAAAATTAGTTTTGAAAATTAGAGCTGAATCATCTGGAATTCATAATAAAATAGCAAGAAGCCCAGGGGTATCTAGACAATATTTGTGGATTTAAAGCAAGATAAATATTTTATTTTACAATCTCATAGAAAATAATTCCTCATTATCTTTTAAAATTAAAAGTACACAAAATCTTTGATCTAGTAACTCTTTTGGGGGAATTTACTAAACACGATATATATGTAAATGCACAATGTATTTACTAAAGCATTTTTAAGATGGCAAAAATCTGGAATCAAGTATAATATTCATCAATAAGAGAACTACTTAATAAATGGCAGCCTATATGTTGAAAATAACATAGAGAGGAGATAATTTCATATCTCTGAATTAGAAGGGTGATCATGATATAAATTATATCATATATGCAATATAATTCTGTTTTCATAAAATATATGTAAATAACTGTTTAAAGACATAGAAAATAGAAAAAGCACACTAGGTGGCATTATAAAATAATATTGACATATAAATAAATAAGATTATTCATTTTATTTATATATTTTAAATTAGCTTATTTCTTTGAACAAGAATACATTATTTCTCCAATTAAAAGGAAACAATAAAAAGAATAAAGTATTAAAAATAAGTATGAGAAATATTTTAGGAAGATTCAGCAAATATTCAACTGTCTGGGAGTTTAACAAGATACTAGTGAAATTACAAGAAAAAGCAGTAAGTTGCCTTTAAATCCAACCTACTCCCATTATATGGAAAACCCAGGTTTCACAGACATAAGGCAAGGACATAAGGCAAGGATAGGATATTGACACAAAGCAGCTTCACTGAAGTTTAGCCCCAGCCCAGGAGTCAACCAAGGTTTAGAATCTAATTCAATCAGTACTCCCACCTGTAAAATACAAATGACAATGGCAATACTTGGTTTTATAGACATATTTAAAGAGTAGTACTAAAGCACTTGAATTTCATGGGTAAACTCAACAACAGAACACTTACATAGAAAAAGCAAATGCTAAAATAACTAATAGGAAAAATTAATATTAATACAATAATAAGAGGAGACATTCATACCCAACTCTAAACAATCGGTAGATCATTCAGACAGAGAATCAATAAGGAAACATTGGATTTGACTAACACTGTAAATTAAAAGGACATAACAGAAATATAAAGAATATTCCATTAAATAGCAGATGGATAATTCTTCTCAAGCACACATAAAACATTTTCTAGGATAGATAATATGTTAGGCCATAAAACAAGTCTCAACAAATTTAAGAAGATAGAAATTACATTAAGTATCTTTCCCTACTACAGTGGTATGAAACTAGAAATCAATAGCAGGAGGAGAGCTGAAAAATTCACAAATTTGTGGAAATTAAACAATACATACCATTCTTCTTTCAACCAATGGATGAAAGAAGAAATCAAAAGTGAAATAAAAAAGTTAGTTATCTTGGGAGAAACAAAATGGAAACACAACATACCAAAACTCATGGGATACAGCAAAAGTGATTCTAAAAGGAAAACATCAATAAAAGCTTACAGTAAAGAGAAAGAAACACAACCATACACTGAAAAATTTAAGACATAAATAAAATAAATTGAAGAAGACACAAATAAATGGAAGGGTATCTATGTTCACAAATCAAAACATTAACATTGAGAAAATATTCCTACTATCCATCTAAAGCAGTGGTTCTCATGCAGTTCCTCATATTGTGGTGACCCTCAACCATAAAATTATTTTTGTTGCTACTTCATAACTGTAATTTTGCTACTGTTATGAATCGTAATATAAATATCTGCATGCAGGATGTATTTTCATTGTTACAAACTGAACATAATTAAAGCATAGTGATTAATCACAAAAACAATAGGTAATTATATATTGTGAATGTTTATTTCTAATTACAAATAAATGAAATTTTGTCTTGAAGCATGGTGTAGCATGGGTAACAGTCTTAACATAACAACAGCAAACTGCATTGCTACATTTTGCGACAGTATAAGAAAGATCCATGGGTAACAGAAGGCAGTATAAACCTGCTAAGTATAGTTTGAGAGTCATTAGAATTAATGGAATTTTTACTTCATCAAGATTTTTTGAAGAACAAAACTTGACTTTCAGACTTTAAATCCCTGATTCTTAAAAAAAAAAAAATTATTGCCATTAAGGCTGCATTTTCATATCACAATAATAATAAAAGTTTCTATTTATAATATCAACAAACTATTAATTTATACTAACCAACATCAGCTACATTATGGAAACTATCCTATCTAATAAAGATGGAATATGCTAATTGATCCTCATGCTGTTGCAAAGATGGCAGCACCCAAAGACAACAAAGAGGGAATATGCTAATTGACTGCCATACTCTCAAAGATGGCAGTGCCCACAGCCAATAAGGAGGGAATATGCTAATTGACTGCCATACCCTCAAAGATGGTGGCACCCTCAGCCACAAGATGCTGGTGCAAAGTTCCCTTAGTCCTGCCAGGTGGCAGGTGTGCAGCCTGCTTACAGAGTCCCTTGGTTCCTTTAGCGCCCCCCAGCCACCCAGGGCTGGCTTAAGACACAGGCAAGCCTCAGATGGTGGCTTCCCATCTACCCAGGGCCATCTGAGGCTCAAGTAGCTAGGGGCATCCGAGGTTTGCACTGCCAGCAATGGCAGCAGCAGAGGTGTGATGGGGAATCACCCTCCCCTGGTCATTATGTTGCCTCCTGCCCCTGAGGGCTCCTGGACTATGAAAAGGGGCAGGCCAGGCTGAAGGACACCCGCTCCAGCACATGAGTTTTCATGCATCGTGCCTCTTGTTATTTTATAATAAGCAGGAGAGCCTCCTAAGAAACTTCAAGCTGATGATTCATCAGCACAAAGTCAATGAAACTAGTCCTTGGGTGGACTTGGTTATTCATAGGTCACTAGAGCCCTGAGGCCATGGCTTAGGAAAAGATAGCTTAATTAATTATAACTTTTTTAAAAGTACTTATTGAGTATGCTATATGGACCATCCTATACTAAGCTCCCTACAAACTCATTCTTTACAAACTCATTTGAAACTTTGGTAGGAAAGTATTACCAGCTCTATTTTAGAGACACAGAATTGAATTCCCTTCAAGTCATACAACTGTGTCATGACAGAATGAGGACTGAAAAGTCAGACTTGTTCAGGATTTGCTTTTAGCCTCCGCAGTACTGCTTCATAAAGGATGCCAGAATGTTACAAGTGGTGCTCTGAAACCATGCTGGGCAAAATGTGAAACCCCAGGCAGATTCTCCTCTGTGCATTTCGAGTTAAAATGCTTCTTCAGATTCTGTTCCAAAGCTGGAGAAGTCATATTGTGGTTTTTTTTTTCCATTGGTGATGTTATTAAGACTACGTTATAAAC
This sequence comes from Antrozous pallidus, assembly GCA_027563665.1. Lineage (NCBI taxonomy): Eukaryota > Metazoa > Chordata > Mammalia > Chiroptera > Vespertilionidae > Antrozous > Antrozous pallidus. Next base: position 64,641,058 of record CM050521.1, read on the forward strand.
CCATGACACCGCCACTTAAAGAAATGACCACTTATTCTTTAAAGAGGGACAGACTGGAAGCCTTTGGACATGAAACTAGTTCACAATATCAGAATTCACTGCTGAAGACATTCACATCAAAGAAAGTGCTTAACACTTCAAAGTTGCCGTCCACTCACTCACTATCTCTTCCTTTAAGGCTTCCCAGAATGTCCATGTCGCTAGCCAGAGAATTTAGATAAAGATCATTGAGAATTACTTGACCTTCAATGTAGATGATTTTTAAAAGAACTCTTCCCGCTCTCAATTTCAAACCTATTGTCAATCGTAGGCTATCAATGGCTAATTCATCCAGTTTGTGAATGTAGACACTTTAGATTTAGGTTAGTGTACTCTTTAGAAGGAAAGCATTGCCTATATGTAGATGACTTTTCATCTGTATCTTCAGTTCTAATCTACCTCCAAGATCTAGCACAACATACTGTTTTCTGCACATTATTTTCTGTGTGCCAATAGCTTTGTAACACACCCATCTGAGTTTTCTCACCTCTCTTTTAATGCACTGTCTTAAGAATATTTTTCTAATAGGTTATAATTCTAGCTTGAAAATTTAGAATTTTTTTTTACTTTCTCTTTTCAATCAATTGTCTCAAATTTCCTTTTTTTGTAATCTCACTAATAAGTAGCTCTTTCTTACTCAATATACACTGTGACTTCTTTTGTATAGGACCCTAATAATAGCTTCCATGTAGGTATCCTAGCTCCAGACAGTCTTTCATATACTGTATATTCATTCTGTACATCACTGCTAGGTTAATTCCCCAAGCCACATTTTGATCACGACACTAATACTCTCTAGGGCTTAAAATTTTTTGTGTCTTCTGATGTCAATGCAAAATCAGAAAGTTTCCTTCCTTACCAGTCACAATCCATCCAAAATTTCAATTAGTTTTCTACCACTTAGCTCATGTGCTAAGTTTCATACAAATTAAACTATTTAAACTAACACCCACCACCTTTCATATAACTATCTAAACATAACTTTCATATTAAAAAATGTCCCAAGATCTTTCTCTGGTTTACTTAGTAATAGGCTGACAGGAACTGAAGTTTTCTCCTTTTCTTAGCATGAGAGATGCCACCCAATTACTAACTCCTTATGGTGCAGTCATATCTTCCCAGGAATGAGAAAGACTGCAATATCCCACAGTCCTCACATAACCAGTCTGTACAGATGGCTTTCCCAGTATTCACATAAATTGCTGATATCTAATTTCAAATTCTAAATATTTATTCTCTTACTTATGAGGTTATTCTCATGCATCTCCCTAAGATGTTTGCCACTATCAATAACTAGTTTCTCAACACACATATTGTTCTGTTGTGAGCTTTGCCCTCATCCAGTGTTGCACACATATCTACTTGCTTCTAGTGTCCTCAAGCACACTTGTAGCTCTCCTAATACCCTATCAAAGTTCTTCCTTGTCTTGTTCCATTCATCAAAAGCTGATACATCCCACATCTTAACTTAATCAATATATTTCAGTTCCTCCTGATTGTTCAAGGAGACAACATTTTAATGTAATATAAATGCCATTTGCATACTTGTGAGAACAAAAGTCTCCCCCCTTTTTTTAATCAAAGGCTCAATTCATTATAATATTCTTCTTATTTTTATAACTCAGAGGCCTAAAACATAAGTATTGACTGAGATTCAAAAATATGATAAAGCATATAGATCCACATTATATTTATCATTCTGTTCATTTAAATAAACACATGAATGGGTTCCCAAAGCCTTTGTTTTCTCTCTGTTTCTATATATGAAAGAATCAGCACAAATTCAAAAGCTGACCAATTTCACAGAGAAAAGAACATAAAAAGCAGTTTCTTATGCTCTTTCAGGAGGAAATGCACTTGAAATGCTGTGAGAAAGGCAGTCTTGTGATATTTCTCATTATAAAAGGTCACTGCTCTACTCATTTATCACTATTTTATTGAAGAAGCAGAGTGGATTGTGTATAGATGAGAGCAATGTTGCTCAGAAAAGTTTAAAAAATTACCTGGTGATAAAAGGGAGAGTGAAATTACTCAGTATGTTACAAAGAAAAATTTAAAAATATATTACTAATGCTAAAAACCAGAAATATCGTGTGAAAAGAAAAAGAGAAATCCACACTGAAGAGAATATTCTCTTCACTTATAAATAATTCCCCTTACCATAAAGAGAGATTTCTTATAAATATGTTTCTAAAAAGGGATATCCTATTGTACATTTAGGTTTCAATTTCCCTTCAGGGATAACTGGGGAATATTCATATATCATAATGGAAAACAATATAGCCAAAGAACATATAAGTATTTCAACATTTCAGATAAAGTAAAATAGAGTTGTTGTTTTTCACTCTACATAAATGTTAGGATACCTAATTCTACATGGTCATGTGGTTGTATCATTGTGGAAGTTCATATTACAGAATTGGTGCATAATTCTATGGCATGCCTCCTATGTAGTAGGTGCCACTCTGAGATAGCTAGTTTAACCCTTATCCTCCCAACAAACCCATGTGAAAATATTGATATTAGCTTTATGTGATGGACAAAAAGACAGAGGTGGTTGCTCATGGATGCATAATTAATAAATAATGGAAATGGAATGCAGTGAATATCATTCAACTATGCTCTGCTTTCTTAATTAGAAAGAATTCTTTAAATAAACAACAACAAAAATCACCAGAAGGAACTTTGGGCAGGATTTAAGTGGATAAGTTGGAGTCCTTAAAGAGAAATTAAAAGGAAATTTTGAAGTAAAAAAACAAACAAACATGGTTGTTACTTTATTACTTCCTATAATGTTCATTATTATAGAATCAATAACTTCATGGACTAATAATTTAAATAAATTTAACAATAGTTCAAAAAACTAAATACAAAAAAACTGCTCTCACATGCTCCTCAGAAAACCCTACGTGTACAAGCTACTCGGACTCTGTCACACTCTCTTGAGCATCTGATAGAGGGGAAAACAGTGTGATATAAACCTATCCTATGTGATTGATTCGGAAAAAAGAGCTACAATGTCATATGAACAGTCACAATAAAATTGGCAAAATATGAATCACAATACAAATGGTGTCAATAATATTTTAAGAAACATTATACATAATGACAATGAGGAGATAAAATTGCAGTTTCCAAAATGAATAAACACACAGTTTCTTCATGTTAGTGAAACTGATTACTTTGACAGCAAAAGAAAATAAAAATACAATACAATTATTTCATATTAATAAATAAACAACAATACTGCTGAATGTAATTTTAACAGAAACCTAATTCCATTCTAAAAGTTATATTATTGTTAATCTTATAAAAATTAACTCATTAAAATTTCTTGTGAACTGATCTTTCCTTCAGTTAGACAAAGTTTTGAAATTTAAACAAGTATTTTAGAATAGATTTTTATTAATAAAAGCTGGGTTCTATTATGAAAAGAAAAAAAAAAGTCTTGGAAAGACCCACATTGAGGGCAGGGAAGCAGCAAATTTAACTTCTGAGTTTCCTAAAGCAATGTTATTCTTTTTTGTTTGTTTATCCTCACCTGAGAATATTTTTCCATTGATTTTTTTTAGAGAGTAAAATGGAGGGGGAGAGACAAAGAGAGTGAGACATCAACCTGAGAAAGACACGTGGATTGGTTGCCTCCCGCACACATCCTGACCAGGGCAAGGGATAAAGCCTGAAACCGAGGTACATGGCCTTCACCAGACGCGAACCTAGAACCCTTCCGTGTGCAGGTCAGTGCTCTAGCCACCCAGCGGAACTGGCTAGAGCACAATGTTATTCTTGAACAAGATTTACATTGGATAATGAAAATAGCCACAATGAAAGGCAAGCATGTATTTTCCTTCTTTTACAGTTAAGAAGTAGAGAAAAATGCAATAAAATTATTTTGTTTTATTTGGATATATTTATATTCATATTATCCTACTAATGTTATGAATGGAAATTTCTACCATAGATGTATATTCTGCATTAATTAGCCTGGAAAATATTATGGAGTTTATGAAGAAAAATAAGGTTATAGCCATTTTTTAAAGTATTAAATTTTCTTATTTAAGTAGAATTTGTTTTACTAAAATACCTTTCTCTTTTCAATATCTACTCTGCTTGGCTTATTTCATGTTCTTTTGATTCTAAATACAGATAAGAAAATTCAATACATACTTTCTTGTCTGGAAGTGAAATTTGATAATTTCTCAAGATAATCCAAAACCATGTATATTTTTCCATAAAATTTTGTCATATTAATTTTCAGCTTTGAGAATGGTCCTTTTAGAATAACAAAAACATAAAATAACTATTAATTCTGGCCAAACTACAAAATAAATAATTATCTAAAAATCCTCTACAGTGCTCAAAGACGGACAGGCAATAGGGATGATTCTACCTACAAATAAGGGGATGAGCACTGGGTGAAACTTTAAAAAAAAAAATGTTACCCTGAATTTTATTTTATCAGCACCATGTGAGGTAGCTTAAAGTTAGAAAACCTAGACTCACCATTTTGAAGAACTAGAGGAGGCAACTCTAAGAAAGAAATGTGTCTTTGAGGTGCAAGCCCAATTTTACATGTAAACTCTGCCTAAATGGCTGCTCCCTGAACCACACATGCTTTATAGTAAATAAGCTCCGGCAAGACAAAGAAATATCTGAGATTTAAGGTGCTTCCCAATTCAAAGAATACAAAGTTTCAGTGTGATCCCAGACAAGGTAAATTATAGCTTTAAAAAAAAAAAAGGAGGGGGAAGAAAATCAAATCAAAATTCTCAAAAGAATATAACAGAACCTAGATTCTCTACAATATTCCACTCAAAAAGGTCCAGGATGCAATTCAAAGCCGCCTGGCATATAAAAAATACAGAAAAATGTCATCCTTTCTCAAGAGAAATATAGTAAACAGAGACAAATGTCAAGAGGAGATGTTGGAATTGGCATCTTAAACAAGGATTTTAAAGCATCCATAATAACTACGTCAAGGAAATAAAGGAAAATATGTTTTAAAAGAAGGAAGGAATATGAAACTTCTGTAGAGAAGCACAAGTTATAAGAAAGTAAACTAATTGAGAACCTCCATACTATTTTCCATAGTATGTAGATATAAAGTACAGCATAGAGAATATAGTCAAAAATATTGTAATAACTATAGAGGGTACCAGGTAGGTACTGGGAATATTGTGGGGGAACACTTCGTATTGCATATGATTGTCTAGCCAGTATGCTATACACCTGAAACTTATATAAAATATTAAATGTAAACTGTAATTGAAATAATCAAAATTAAATTTAAAAATAAACTAATTGAAAGTCTGGACTGAGAAAATTATCTGTATAAAATCTAACCAGATCACTGGGAAGAGAAAAGTTTAACAACAGAATGGAAAGAACAGAAGAGTCAGAAAAAGAAAACTTGAATGTAGAATATAAATTATCCATTGGGAAGAAACAGTGAGGAAAATATTGATAAAAATGAACGCACCTAGTTTCACATCTTGTTTTCAAAACACTGGTGAAGCACTATTAATTTTAATCCTATTGGCTTAAAAATAAATTATTACCTTTCTCATCACAGCCACTACTCAGTTAAATTGTTTACCACAGCCCCAATGTGTGTAGTACTTCAACTGATGTATAGGTAAAACAGTAACTATAAAACAATTATCAGTTTGTATACAAATTATATAGTTTAAAAATATATTTAACTCAGAAGTTCATTAAATCCTAACACATGAATTAGAAAAATTAGATCAGGTTAATCAAATTTGAATTCTTGACTTTTATGTATATTGGCTACATAAATATGTGATTACTAGTTAGATAAAAAGTCAGGAAGTAATTGAATGTAATATAGAATATCCTATATTTTTATCTTTCTGCTCCTCTGTCTCATCTCCATAAAATGTATACCTAGTCTACCATCAAGACCATAGCCATTGTTACAAACCCAGATCCAACACATTTTCAGGAAATTTTAGCAACTTGTTGCTCCTCTTTTCATTCTTCTATTTCTACTTCCATTCCTTAGCTAATACAGCCCTGCTACATGACATGGCTTATCTCACTGCCCCAAATGTCCAGATAGTCAAAAATCTCCCCAGGCTATAAAACAAAAATGTTACCTCCTCCCAAAAGCTTTACTAATATTCTCAGGCACAGAAGTGGCCCCCTTTTCCACTTTCCAAAACATTTAAGCCCTTTCTTTTCCATATTTGTCTTATCAGCACTTAACTATTAATGTTTCAAAGGCAATAATATCTAATTTCTGCTTGTATTTCTTTACTCACCCAGCAAACCGTACCATTGTGTTTTACCAAGTAATGTTCCCAATGGCTCTAGTCAACCCAAGTTTTTCCCTCCAGGCTGCAGTCCCAATGACTTTGTCCATTCTTCTCTATTTAATAGCAATTAGACTAGCTGCTGTAGCATTTATTTGGACCACCTAATAAATAATTAGTCTGATCATTTTGGATAACAGCCTTTCAATTCTGCATAAACTGCAAAGTTCCCCTAAGCAAGGAAACGGTCAGTGTATAGAAACTGGAGGTCAAAAATACTTTAGCTTACCATCCATTTTTAGTTTTTTCTGGTTATCGGATGACACACCGTTGATAATCATGTAGTGAACATATCACAAATGGGATATTAACTAGAACCTTAATAACCTGCAAAAATATTCATTTTTGCTGGGGGCCATAGTATTTCTGATACAATAAGTATATTTTTGCTTGAGCAGTATGTTTTCTTGTTATGTAGCCAATATTTGGGTTTGTTCATTTCGCGTGTAGAGAAAAAGCGAACCCACTTCATGTTCTATCAGATCAAATTGTAAGATTTGGATCCAATAACTTAGCTAGTCCATGACTAGAAATGCAGTGAATTGTGGCAAATTAGGTTGTAGTTGAATATTTAATGCACGGGTGAATTTTAAAAAAAATGAAGAATTTCCAAGGATGAAACAGGTCACTGAGGGAGATTTTAGGAAACAAATGTACCCTGCAAAGCACATTGAAGAGACTATCTGATCTGTCTAAACATTAAGCTGACCCTTTAACAGATTCAATCAATGCAAAGGGTACATTTTACTGATTTTTATGCTGGACAAGTTTTGATACACTGAGAATAAAAGAGATCAAATGAGAGAATGAAAGGAGATAAGATCTGAAAGCACATTGAACATTATCAAACACAATACAAATGTAAAGAAGTCTGTCATAGAACTAAAAATAGGCTAGGAATGTTAGGGAAGCAGTCCCCAATTAGTTTCCTTTTGTCACTAGCCAATGTGTTATAGCATTAGGTAAAATACCAGAGCAAGTCTTACCTTCTTGAGGAATCTAGGTTTGGTCCAATAATTTGATGACGTTTTTTACATGCACCTTAATAGAAAGCTTTCTGCATTTATTTGTACATTTAAGAAACTTTCCTTATATCAAAGTAAACTTTTTCCTTCATTTAAAAATTCCTGTTTTGAAAAAACTTGGTTCAGATAGCAAAAGTACCAACACTTCCTTTCTACAAAAATAGTACTGATACCTGGGGCAGTATATGTTATGCAAAGTATTCGCTTTACCAGCTGAAATGAGAATCCTGATTTTAATATAACTTCCAGAGGCTTAGACCAGGTTTGAGTCATAATCACCTGCAGGGGGAAATTTAAAGATCAAAAATGTCTATTTGCTTCCTTAGCCCAAATCTAGTATTTTCTCTGCTGGAAACTGACTGATTTCTTCTGAGAAATATTTAAGTTCCAGTATATTGCTTTGAATTGCCATGGAAAGTAAGAGGGTATAAAATGTGAAGAAGCTTGCAATTTTATTTAAACAACAGTTTATATATAAGTGAACTTACAGTTCCTATTTTGTATGAAATCTATGCATTCAAGTGATTTTATTATTCACACAATATGTGAGTCTAAGAAAAGCTTTGGTGTACATCAGTAGAATTTTATATTTACTTGTTTTAGGAGTATCTCTGTGAACCCAAAATACTGAGTCTCTACAAAGATCATCGAATATATAGCTCAATAAATAAAATATCCACATTTAAACATATGATGTTACTGTATGTATAATTTGGGTGGCTATAGACATTTGACAGAGAAATAATTTCCTCTAAATCGTATTCTTATTCCACTCCTGAGTAATTAAATAATTTTTTCTTGATAACTTTATTCTGCTTGATTAAACATGTCTTGATTCTCCACTTATCTTAGTCTCCTTGGTCTTTGCTAGGTTAATCTTTTTCTTTCCGTAAATCCTTGATTTAGCTTTAACCTAATATACAAAAGCCTAGAAGTAAGATACCAGGAGCGATATGTCAGCATTAATATTTACATAATCCACTTATATTTTTTAAATAAATCCTTGCAAAATCTTTAGATTCTAAAATAATTTGTATATTAGCAAACAATAATAATTAGATGATTCAAGTTTCATGTTTGATGTCTAAATCACTTAACTGAAATAAATAATAAATAAATAAAACAAAACTTTAGTACGGAAACCACTATACAATGTGGAATGTCCAGCTATTATATAGCCAGTAATAGGTACTATAGTCAGTAAAGTATTATAAAGTGTAAAATAATGATGAATTAAACTGGTAATAAAATAAATATGTTCTCATTTAAATTGTAGTTTAGTAAGAGGCAGACAATAATCTGAGGGGGTAAAATAAGACAAAAAGAAAGATTACAAGAGTGGCAGGGGGAAAATAGGTTGATTTTATAGTTCTGATATCTACAAGTATAATAAAAAAAGTAGAAGATTCTTTATATGGATGCACAAAACTGTTGGCACTTATTAGATTATGGTCAGGAAGGAGTCTGTAGGTGCTGAAGTGATATTACAAGACATCAAAATATTTTCTATTTTCTACATCAATGATAATCTAAAGATATCTAAGTAGCAGGATTAAAATGGTCTCAAATAGTTGGAATTATAAATCATCTAAAGTGAGTAACCCAGATAAAGTTCATAGAGAAAACAATGAAAAGAATCTTTGGATTATGTATGTATTTGTCATTCCAAGGATGTATGTTTGAGCACCTCTGGTTTAGAGAAGTATGCGATTTTTTCCTGCTAACCCAGAGTCTGTGAGAGTAAATGAGTAAGTTGTAGATCCAAGCTCTCTTCCAGTTTCACTTGCTGATTTATATCTCTGCCAAGAGAAAACCATGTACCAGGAAAGCTGAGCGTAGGCCCAGACCCACCCAGGCAGTGTGCTGCTTAGAAGATCCTCTTCACCCTTACTATTCCCAGGAGGGTTAGACCCAGTCTTCAGGGCTAAAAACAGGTTGTCACCAGGAAAACAATCTAAATTTCACATCCTAAAAAATTAGTGGATATCTTAAAGTCCTTTTTTTTTTTACCTCTAGGCAGAAAAGTTGGAAATTGAACAAAATAGACAATTACCTTTAACATTAGAAAATCACATTTTTCCCTAGAAATGAACATTTTGAAGCTCAAGATCATTTGGTAATAATGGGGAATGAGAGAAGCATTTTAAATATGGTATCTGTGACTGAAAACTCATTATCATACAGAAAGAGATAAAAACATGGTAAAACAAGGCATGGATATATGATAAATGGCAGTATATTTGATAAATTAACTACCAGGTGATCATCCCTGTGTGTTAGCTTTACTAGCATTAATCATATTAAGCATACTAGAAAATAATGCGAGAGGAAAGAAACTGAAATCATGTAGAAAAAAAAAACTCTGTTGGGAATCTTAGACCAGAAACGTGGTGGAGGAAATGTACAGCAGAAATGTGAAGGAGTGGAAGAATTCTAGCACCATTTCAGAGGTAGAATGATAAGAATTCTAGCACTTGGATGTGGTGAATAAGTGGAAGGAATATAGATAAGATAATCCAGAATTTTCCAGTTTGGTGAATAGGTTAATAGTGATGTTATCAACTAAAATTAAAACAAACAAAAAATAAACTACACGAATTATCAGTTTTTCTTTTTCTTTTTTTATTGATTTCAGAAAGGGAGAGGGAGATTCAGACAGAAGCATCTGTGATGAGAAAGAATCATTGGTTGGCTGTCTCCTTCACACCCCACACTGGGTATGAAGCCCTACGCAATAATCCAACCTTGACCACTGGGTCATCGGTCAATGCTCAACCATTGAGCCGCAGTGGCTGGGCAGATTAGATTTTCATTTCGCAAGAGGAGATGACATTATTAGCTTTTTCAGTTTGGCAGTTATCAATGACTTTTTAATATGTTCAATTGGTTGCAGAGACTGTTAGTTATTGTAAATCAAGAAGTAAGTTGGTGAGACGTATAGGTGCAGGTGGACAAAGGGAAGAATAGAAGTTGAAGCCTCTGGGGCAGTCAAGATAAAAACATGCAGGATGTCTTCGGGTTGTTTCCTTCTGTCTTTCTTGCATAGGAATATCTTGAGAAACCAAGAAAGAGGAAATTAAAGATTAGCAAAGAAAGGGGGTCATAATGGTAGCAATGGCTAGAAATGGAACCGAGAAAGCTGGAGTGATTAAAAGAAAGAAAAGAAAAAGTCTGATTTTAGAAAAAAATAATATCCTTTTGTTTTGGAAAGGAAAGAGAGTGTAAGATTGAGTAAATATAGAAAGAAGTTTTAAGATGGTGTTGTAGTCTAGATTCCTCCCAATGTAGGCCCTGAGGAAGAATTTAACCTCAGAAAACACAAGTGAGAAGTGGGGAAGTGAACCAGAAATGGGAGAAGGGACAATAAAGGGTGTACTCATGATCATGCTACTGGGTTCAAATGTCTGAGGACATTAAGGAATAATGAAAATCACTACAGGTGGAAGATTGGGCGCTTAGACACCAAACTCTTTCTCATGCTGGTTGAGGGTTGACCTCAGGGCTGTCTGAATTTGGATTGAGGAAACCCCTCTGACCCCTGAGGAAGCCTCCAGGCAGAGGGTGCTTGCCGTGGAAGCTGTTAAGTTCCTTTCAGAACGGTCTAGTCTGCTGCAGTAGTAGGAAAACTCAGAGTTGGTGGAAATGATTTGGGGCAGGAGATCAAGGTCTCCATTGCTGATGGAAAAAGTGATGCTCTTCTTACTTTTAGCTTAGTGCACTACTATATGTACCTAGATCTCAGTGGAATGAGAGGGAACCCTTCACCCAACACACCCTGGGCTTCAAATCCCTGTCTCTCCACCTTCCCTTCTGTTCTGCCAAAAAATCCTCTACCACTGCTCATTCATTCCAAGAGATGAGGAGAGCATTCCCTCCACCCCCACCTTCACCTCTCATGCCACATACACTCCCCAAGGCCTTTGTTTTTCTTCTATCCCACTGGGGAGATCTTACTAACATAAGTAAAACAATAACAAAGACCTTTATTCCCATAATAGCACATCTGGGTTATGCTTTGGAAGGTGGTCAGTGAGATGCAAGAGAAAATTTAATTTGCCATTTAGGATGATTCATTCAAAAGAATTGAAATTATTTCAAGACTCGGGGGGTAAAGGTTAGGACATAACTATCTGATAGTAGAGATAGGTACTGGAGAGAGGGCAGAAACGAGCCAGGGGATCTAAAGGGAGAAGAGGAAGGGACCACAAAATGTGAAGGGATGCTTTTCTGAGACAGAGTGGGGACTTGATAGGAGAGGTAAAGATACATTCTGCAGCTGATTGTAAATTCTGTGTGCATAAATTATTGAGCAGACTGACCCTCCTCACTTTTTAAAACATATTTTTATTGATTTCATAGAGGAAGGAAGAGGGAGAGAGAAACATCAATGAGGAGAATCATTGGTCGGCTGCCTTCTGCACCACCCCCCACCCTGACTGGGCATCGAGCCGGCAACCTGGGCATGTACCCTGACCAGGAATTGAACCATAACCACCTGGTTCATAGATTGATGCTCAACCACTGAGCAACACTGGCTTGGCCCTCCTCATTTTCTTAGATATGTGGACACACACAACATGCACATAGCTAATTTTATTCAGTGCTTGTTGATATGACAGGCACTCTGCTGTATACTGGGGAGGACACTATAGTGAATAAGCATACCGGATCCCCACCCCCATGACATTTATAGTAATAGAAAAATTTTTAATAAATAAATAATAACCCATCTATTATTTCTTTTCCTATTTCTCACTGTTTTCATCAGTCTCATTTGCCTCTTGACTCATCTTTTACATCCTATATATAACTATTTGTGGTCATGCCTGGCCTCACCTAGATGATTAAGAGCTCCCTGTGGGGAAAGACTGTTTCTGCTCAGACACAATTACTGACACTGACTATCACTGACTTGGACAGGGCCCAGCTGAGATGATTGAGGGAGGGTTTCATTTGACATCTAGATATAAGCATTTTAAGCAGACATTGTATTTGACCTAATCTGCTCAGTTATATCCAAAACTGGGAGAAGTTTCTTTGCCTGAAGGAGTATTCCTCCTCTTACTTTATATCTTCAAAGCAACATACTTAATGATCAAAGTCATATCTGTTCCACTTATTCCGGGAACAACATCACACTGAAGTTTGAGCTTTAAAAATGATGAGGGAAAGTTAGTCTTCAGGCCACTGCTGCTAAGTTTGTGGGAATGAATATTCAAAGGAACATTCTCCAGCAGAACATTTCAAACTTTCTGAAAGCAGATGATTCTATAAGCAGTTATCATACTGAGGAGTAGCCCAGGGACTGAAACTGAGTAGAATAGTGAAAAGAACAAGGACTTTGGACTCAGACAGAATGAATACTGTCATGTATTAACTGTATGAATTTGGTTAATTTAATCTCTCTGGGCCTCAATTTCATTCTTAAAATAGAGATGTTAATATATCTTTCCAAGTTTCACAAAAAATGAGATAAATCATGTAGAGTACTTAGTATAGTATAGCATATAGTTCTCATAAATGATACTTAGAATTTATTTTAGGCATATCTAACAAAAATTTGCCAAATGTCCCTATTTAATTCATAACCAGTTAGGTAATGGAAATTCTCTGAAAAACTAACATTTTACTATTTAGTTATTTGCAAAACTAATAATATATATAACAAGGAACCATACATAATAATAAAGGGACAAAATACAGTTAAAATATTGTTTTACCCCTGAGGAATAAAAATGCTGATATATTTATGAGAAAATTCCAAAATGTATTATTACATATATTTTCCAATTTTTAAATTGAGATCAATGGAAAGGCTTAAAAATAAAAACTTCCTACTTTCAAAATTTCTTTGAGGAAGGAATTTTAACAAAAAATAGTACTACTTCTAAGAGGGAAATATATCCATGCAGAATTCCCATAAAACATTAATCATATACCTTCTTCTAAGTCCCTCTTGAAAGAAATAGAAAAAGTTGTACAATAATTTTTTTTGGCCAAAAAAATCAATCAAATCACATTCCTTGCTAGATTCGTGGTTTACAGTAAATGGAGACAAATCATTTCCTGTGCAGTACGTGGGAAGTATCAATGTATGTCTTAGGGAAGGTACAGACCTAGTACCTCTAAGTCCAGACACAAAGCATCTATTCAAAGATTATAAAATAAATATGACAACTTGCTACAAAATGGAAATACACACACACACACACACACACACACACACACACACACACAGACATCATTAAGCCTTCATAGGATTTTGTACCCTTTTGTAGAATCCTTTTCACGTCCTGCGTGTCCAGGGTTCCCATGTCAGGGTTCAGAATCTGGAGGAGGCCGCACACAAATGAATAGAGACTTAGAAAAGTATGAATTTGAGAAATGGGGGCCAGGCGGTAGACCATCTCTAGTGGAAGGACTGCCCCTCCTCTGGTTTTCCTATCCCTTTTTATTAGGGCCAAGTGATACATCCATGCCCTTTAGGTCAAGAAATTCCAACAATGAAATCAACCAGCAAGAATTAACATAAGACAAAAGGTGTGGAAGCTTTTACAATTACCAACGTGTCACCTAAACAATATGTGAATAGTTCATACTTAACATAAGACTAAAGGAGGGGCAACTAAAGTCTCACCTAAACAATGAGTAAACAGATCGATTAAGCTTTGACCCCGTTTCCTGTTTGTTCTATTTACATCTGTATTGGTGAGGCAATGTCTGGCTTCCCACACCCTTTGATGACACTCATTTCAGAATAGTTAATATTTCAATGAAGCATGCAGTTTTTCATCTCCCTTCCAGACTACAAACTACTTGATAATTAAGACTATGCCTTGCTCATTTTTTTTCACTATTCTATTTCCTGATACGTCAACATCAGGAACCAGTGTCTTTTACGGCTCAACAAAATTTTTTTAAAAATCTATTTTGGGGGTGTTTAATATGTGCTAGACACTAAGCTTAGGGTTCCTATAAAATATCTAATTGAGCACTTATTAAATTCAGTTTTTTTTTAAAGTGATACAAGTCTCTTTGGGCTCTTACAAAAGATAAAATGATGCCCTCTCTACTTTATCCATGCCACAGCCAAAACTTATTCATAGGCTACAAGGTATTGATTGTAATCGTTTTTTAAAGTATATTTTTACTGGCTTTAGAGAGGAAGGGAAAGGGAGAGAATCATTGATTTAGCTGCCTCCTACACACCCCACACTGGACTGAGCTCTGACTGGGAATCGAACCGTGACCTCCTGTCACTCAGTCGCAGAGCCATGCTGTTTGGGCTCTAGTAGCAGTGTTAATACACCGCCGTCAGCAATGTCATTTCCTCTTGTCCCAGGTAAAGTCTGAACCTCAGACCACCTCATGAGTGACAATATTCATTCTAATTAAAGACGTTTATATCTTATGTTACAAATTAGAGCATTTAACATTAGAGAAATGTCTAAAAATAAATCTCATTAAAATTATGAGTCTATAAGTGTCATCATGTGTTAGCTTCCCAATTTTATTTTTCTTTCGAGCTCACGGTATGCATGATTATGAAAAATTAACTGGCACAATCCTTAGAAATAATAAGGAAATAAAATTGAAATCAGAGCCTCACAATGTACAAAAGTGTCATATAACCCATGAAAAAATGCAGGCTCTTCACTGTTCTTCCTTCCCCAAAGATAATAATTAAAGAATATTCCCTTTGAATAAGGTACACTGAAGTACTTGCCTCATATATTTGCTAATGTGTGGAAACAATTTTTAAAGTAGTCAAAAATCTCCTTTGTAATCTCACCCATGGACTCAGAAGGTGGAAAAGTGCAATTCATGTTACACAATTAAAGATCTCACCTTTATTCAGCAGTTGGTTTATGTGAGAAAGTGAGATTGGAAGGGCAAATCTAACACAGAGGAAGAAAAAGTTAAGCACTGGATTTTGAGTTCTCAAATTAGAGAACACCAATGGGGAGACTACAGTGCCTCTCCTTCCTGAAGCAGCACTATGAAGCACTCTTGTGTAGTATAATAGAATAATTGACCCAATTAGGACCCTATTCATCAGAAATTAGATTTCTGCAGGTGCCAAGCACAAAAGCTTTTAAGGGCCTTCTCAGCTTCTCACTAACAACACTGGGAAATTGCAGGCACAACAAAACTGCAAAATCTTCAATTTAATATCTTTCCTTGAGGTATCTGCTGAACCTCACTTTAATTTTAACGACGGATGAAAGGGACACAGCCTAAGGTCTGTTCCCTTGCCACGAGAGTCCTCTTGTAAGCCTATGCCCAGCCAACCTCTTTAACCCAGATTTAAAGGAACACATTCAAAGCCAACTGTAGCCTGTGATTGAATATTCACCTTTCACAGAGCATCTCATTCCAAAGTCTGTTCAATTCAGGTCAACCTTTTAGAAGATTCATATTGCATTCACCATTTAAGGTCATAGAACACAGAACGGCCTCAACTAAGTCCTTTAGACGCTATTTCTTTAGAGCAATTCATATTATATTGTTGAAAAAAAATTTAATGTGCCTGAAAGTCTCAAAAAGAAACACTGATGATATTGCAAGTTTTCTGGATGTATGGGATAGGTAAGAGGTAAGGAAAAACCCTTCCCTGAAGATCAAGTGATGGTTAAATGAATTTCAAACCTTTAGTTTTTCTGATAAAATGTTCCCTTACACTGACAGAAGAAACTCCTCTGACTTCCCTATTTTTTCTACCTTGAATACACACACATGATCACTCTGGTTTTTAATTCTCTATTTTTCCTAGCATTTATTATCATTTGAATTGTGTTTAGATAAATGTGGTTTTATTTACGTCAATTTCTGTACCACAAATTACAATGTGTGCTCCAAGGGAATAAAGACATAGTCTAATGTATTGCTATGTCCCCTATTCCTAATGCCTAGAAAAGTACAGGGCACATAGTAGAATCTCAATGTTCTTGAATGAATGAATAAAATAAATTTGTTTTCCTGAGAGAAATCTAAATTAGTGCATTAGCAGAATACTGATACTAAGGCTTTTTTTCAGGGATTCAAAAAGAATACATCAGATCCTATAACTTAACAGTATAGGGTCCTGTTTAGCTTCCAGGAAGACTGTGAGCTTCCTTCTCTTTCCTAAGAGCTTCATTAGCACAGATCCATTTCCGGGATGAACATGGTCACAATGGCAGAAGCAGTTCTACTTTACTCTATTTACATACACCAAACCAGAAAGAGAAATCTTCTTATAGTTAAGAATTTTTTTTTTTTTTACTTTTTAAAAAAGTCTAGAGGAGTTTAGCCTCTTGCTCCTGATTGTTCCTTCCCTGAAGAACTTGTTGGCTTGGGTTAGGTCACATGCTTCACCCTCAGATCCTGGGGTAGAGTCAGCTTTACCAAATACACCTGAACTAAGAGTAAAGAAGGTCAAGATCAAGTTTCCCCAAAGCAAAATTGGGGTTCTAATGCTGAAAAGGAGAAAAATTAAAATGTCAATCATACCACTAAAATCTAAACCAGTAGATAGATGCCTTTTAGCACATTTCCTAATCAAACTCCATGCCAAAATTTACTTCACTCATTTCTCTTTTTGGCTTTGACCTGACTCCTACAAGTCTACCATGTTTCTAATGGTTGATTTGGTTAGATATCCACCTACTGTTATGCTAACTTACCTTTACATAATAGTATATATATGCTCTGGTATTTGTTCCTTATGCCTTTCTATTTTTATCAATATATTCTCTCATAGTGTTTTAATCTACAACAATAATATCAACTAAATGGAAATACTCATGTCTACTAAATCTTCATCTCTAGGTCAGACCTTTTGCCAATGCTACAAATGCTACATATTAAATTGCTAGATCAGCGTTCAGTAAATTGCAGCTCGCAATCTGTGGTTTGCCGCTCTGTTGACTAATGAGTTTGCCGACCACTGGGATAGGGGCTTAATCACAAGGAACAACAACAGCCTGCAATTATTGGAATCCAGAGTCTAGATCAGTGGTCAGCAAACTCACTAGTCAACAGAGCAGTAAACTGCAGCTTGCGAGCCAATGTTTGCTCCCGAACCAAAGTTTGCCGACCACTGTACTAGACCTTACCACATCTGAAAGGTAATTGTATCCTAACTGTTATACCCCCTCCTTCTCCAGTCATGATTATAACTCAGGGTCTCCACTATGTTAGTTACACTGGATTGGACCTAGCAGAACCAAAAGCCAACCTCAACTTCAAACTCTCCTACCAACACACCAACACCAAATCCTGCCAACTCTACTCCTTAAATCTCTCTCCATCATATCTACCATTTCCTCCCCATTCACAGCTTATTGCCACTGTCTTAGATCAAACCGTCATTTTTTTTTCTTGCTTGAGACTATTGAGAGAGCTTCTTAACTGGCATTCTTACTTCAGTTTTCTTTTATTTCCCTCCAAAATACTTTTCATATTTTTATTCAGAATATTTTTAAAGTATAAATCTGATTACATCCCTTCAGTGGTTCCCACTGACTACTCAATAGAGAGTAAAATTCCTAGTAGGAATCAGAGCCTGTTCCTGCCATGAGCTTTCCTATTTCCGAGCCTCATCTCTTGCTGCTCCCTATAGGCTTTCTGTTATTTGTACATTTATTTCAGTGCAAGGGCCAGCAGACATATCCTGAGGCCAATTTTGGTACCTGGTGAGAAGTGAGTAGACAACCTGCTCTGGTTCAATAGCATCTTCTGCAAACTTCTCAAATGTCATTTATTCAATTTTTATAAAGTTTGTGGGTTTTCCCTCACATACCAATATGAGACCTCTTTAAAAGCAGATGCTGTGTCTGTCCTCTCTGTGTTCTACAACCTGGGAGAGGGTATTGTATGAACATGCTTCTGAAAGGAATAATAAATGGCCTCTTCTACATGTTATTTTCCTTTCATGACCAGCAGAAGAATCTCTCTGAACTCAAGGAGGGCTCCTGTCCCTCTATTTAGCTCAAACCACCTGAGGAAATACGCCTCTTAATTAATACAAAATCCACTGCTTATGGACTTTTATTATATCTGAAATAATACCTGCCATGTAACGTAACATCATCATGAGAGTGACACCTGATTGTATTCACAGGTTCCATGCACACTCAAGAGGAAGGGATTGTACAAGGGCATGGGTTATTTGGGTCATTTTAGAGTTATATTTACCAGATCTGGATTCCTCTAGACTATCACTTCTTAGTCCTCAACTCATATAACCAAGGTAATGTCAAAATTTCACAGCCAAGCAGTAATTAAAAGAAGCAAGCCCAATGAACTCAGCAGTCTCAGGTTCTCTCCAGGTTTATTAGCTAACAAATAGATTATAGTGTTATATTTTTTTCTAAAATTCTTGTTTTAATTATTTTTAAAGTCCATATAAAAATGGTTAGATAAATTGCACATTTGCATGTATGCCATTTTCTTGACAAATAACTTTTTTTTTTCATTTTTAGCAACTTGTATATCTTCGTACCTATATCCATAATTAACAATGCAAACATTGTGAGACGAAGGAGAGTATTACAATCATTTTTATATTTTTATATAAATAAAAATATAGATCTCAATAGTTAATAAAAAATAACTATTTCCAAAAAATAATTCTAATTAACCCTGCTTAATTTAGGGCCTTTGCCTCATTCGATCTGTGAATTGCCCATAGATAAGAAGGACTTTTGATGTTTGCATAAAATATTATATAGCTAGACATCCATATAATTTGTTCCCAAGTCCGTTCTAACAGGAACATTCTAGATGTTTGGTCGACAAAAATATGAAATATATATAGGCTTCAGTTCTGACAAGAAAAATGTCTTAGGAGCTACCATTTCTTCAAAACCAATTCAGGTCAGTGATACCACAGAGCTATTCCTGAGGACTCGCGCTTCGTCAGCAAAATCGGGCAGACAAAGGCTTTCTCTCTAGCAGTAGAGAAAGCTGGACTCAACCCTGCTGTGCTGGGGCTTTGCATTCCTCTGGACAGTAGAGGTGGCCTAACTTAAACTTCCCACAGACATTCTCTCTCAGAATGCTGCTTCTGCAAGTCCCACGTCAAAGGGAACAAAACAGTGAAAGCAAAGAACTGACATGACACTGAAGACACAGTCTGCACCCCACGTCTACACAGGGTGTGGCTTCAATAATGAACTTGTTCGATCTTCAATGACTCATGAAGGAAAAACAAGAGGCACCCAAAAGGAAATGCACTGACCTCCTCAGATTCCATTTCAGTAACAGGGCTGCTGGGGTGGGCTAGAGCCACAGTTTTTACTCTTGAAGCCAGCTTAGTATTAGAGAATCATCCTGGCAGATCAAGGATTTAACCTAAGGTATGTGGCTATGCTTCAATGAGTGCAAGGAGCTCCTTAAATAGTAATGAAAAAATTTTGCCAGTACATACACATATGATAAATGTCATTTTGAATCATCTCTGCCCTTAGAGTCGTAGGGAATTTTCACCCCAACTTCAGACTCATGGCCGGAGGCATGGAAAAGCCCCACTTGCCCTGTGTGTGGCTTACTTTTTTTCTCTGTTTTGATTTGGAATCAAGGCAGTCTGCTTTGTGCTGACCCACCTCTGGACCAGAAGGAAAGCTCTGCCTTTCCCATTTGTATCTGTAAGGTTTCCCAATCACAGCAAATAGAGCATGAGTTTTATATACTAAAATGTGTGAGGTCATGAAGTGACTCATAAGACTCCGCTGGATTTATTTTATTCCCTTTTTTACTCTTGTAGTTAGTATTCACACATTCGGCCTTCTCTGATTCTTTATCGCGTAGGGCTATCCCATCAAGAGCCGGGGGAAATATCCAGTCCCTGGTTCCTTGCAGGGCCCTTTCAAGACGTATATGCCTTCCTCAGTTTGCCTGTATTATTGGGATATAATCACTTTTACATCTGTATTTATGCTCACTTTCTTCCTAGAGACAATAAAAAGCTTCTACCATATTATCGAAGATCCTTGATCCGAACGAGTAAAAATCATTGCTTAGAGCCTATTCCTACAGAGGAAATGCTTGGAAACCACATTGCATTGCCAAGAAAGATGGCTGATATAACACGCAAGAACCCCTGGCAAGAATGGAGTGTTCGCCTCCTCTCTGCACACCAGAAGCAGCACAGCTCTCACTACAGGTTCTCTCCAGAGCAAGGTGACTGCACTTCACATCCCTAAACACCGCCCTCTGCTCTGGGCTACCTCCTGACCTTTCCCCATGGCCACTCTTCACCTGCCCCCTGCCCATGTGCTCTCTGGAATCTCCTATCATCAGTCAATACTTTTTCTTTACAACCTCTTCTCAGAACATACCTCTAGAGTAGAACGTTAGCCCAACAGTTTAAAAATTTGAATCCAAAATTAGTCTTTCTGTTTTCAGATCTATACCTTATTATTTACTAGCTTGATGAGTTTGGCCAACTTCTACAAATTGGCATAATAACAGTAGTCATTCACAAGGTATTCTGAAGGTTAAACACACACACATACACAGACATACACACACACACACACGCACACACACACCCCACAAGGGACACAGCAAATCTACCAAAAGTATTAATTATTGTTTTCATCATTATTACATCATCATACATCATCATCTCCTTGTTCTGCCTGAGGGATCCACGAAGATATCACTCTTCGTGCAGCCCTCTCTAGTACAGTCTCTCATCACCCACAACCCTCAAAACAAAAGCCAAAAGCCTGGGCAGAAAAATTGGCAGAAGGTTAATGCATCAACACATTTCTACATTCACATAAATGACCAATCCAAACTACCACATGAAAAATCATTTGAATTTATTCTTTACTAGAGACCCAATGCATGAAATTTGTGCAAGGGGCTCGGCTTGCCTTGGCCCTTGCAGCCCCAGCATCGTCCAGAAAGATGTCCAGAAGTTTGTTTGACTATCCAGTCTAATTAGCATATTATGCTTTTATTATTATAGATAAATTTAAAGAAAAAGGAGAAGTTTCATAGGTGGATGTTATAGGAATGAATATTGAGCTAACACTAGAAAGTACTTTCTAATATAGAGAACTACCTAGTAATAAAATATGTTATCTGAAGTTTTGATTATGGCTCCGTACCTGACTTCTATGACCTTGAAGATGTCACTATCTATCAGTGGAGGAGAAATGAGATTACATTCATGGCTTTCAAACACTTATAAACTGTAAAATACTTTCTACTAATGAAATCCCATGGAGAATCTTAATATGTAACAGAAATAAATTCTCAGCTGGAAAGATTTCAATGGGACTGACAGTGGCCTAATTTCCTACTCTACCACACTACAAACACATTTCCAGGGTTAGTCACTGATGTTACTTCATATACCTTAAAAGAATGCTCAGAATCAACCTTCCCTACAAGCAAACCAACCCAAGCAAAATATCATTTCCCCTCTATCTGGGTCTCTCTCTTACTCTTTCTCTCTCTCTCTAAAGTTAAACATGTTTTCATCCTTTTCAAAAATTTTCTTGTTTGATATTAAGTCAGTTATAATCAAAGAATTTTAGCATTGAAATGGCATTATTTTATGCCTTATTTAAATATTATTCAGGGAAACAAAATAAATTGCTCACTTGGTATTTTGTCTCCCTATTTACACTTTAATTAACAGGATATAAGAAATGTTTTCTTATAATGTTATTCTTATACTATTCATATGTAGCTACATGCTTTTTACCACCTATAAATATCTGCATTTTCACATATAATACATATTCCATATTAATTGATAGTATATTTTCATATAAGTATCAACATATGTATCCATAAAAGATAAACATGCAAATTGAGCATATCTCCACTGTGTCCACAAGCCACACCCATCAGCCAATCAGAAGTGAGTATTCAAATTAACTGAACAACTATGGCAGTTAATTTGCATATCCAGGTGTAGAGTAAAGACTGAAGACAGCGTAGAAGGAAACCAAGTGCTGTAAAAGGGAGCAAAGTTGCAGAGAAGCAAGCAAGCAGGGCAGTGGAGAAGGAAGGGAAGCAGGTTGGGTAGCAGAGATGACCACAGGAACCCTATTCTTGCAGGAATCTTCCTGCAACGAGCCTCTGTGTGTGTGTGTGTGTGTGTGTGTGTATGCCACATTTAAAAAATGTTAATCATGAAAATTACAGGGAAATAATTTTAGCTGCTTGTGGCCTCATTTACAAATACCATCAGTTTTTAAATCATAATATAAAATGAATATACAAATAACACTTGTTAGAAAAAGAAATAGCACAACATTTCAATTATAATAAACTTTTGGCATTTAAGGGGGTTCTGATATGGGTATCAAATATAATCTGGTTCAGTAGAGTTAAGTTCACAGCCAAGGGTGAAATTTATAGCTAGAGTATTCAAAGATATCTGTTAGAAGAAAAGATTTTCTAGATTTTAATATTGTCTGAAAATAAAATTCTAAAACTCAATTTGTAAAGCAGTAAAAGAAAAATTAAACTTAAAAAGTCACTTATACAGTTAGACTAGAATGCAGATGAAAACAAGCAATAATAAAAAATAATCAGATACTGATAAAAACAACTAATTACAGGAAAGTCATCATTTTCCATGATAATACTAACATTTCTTCAATGTTATCATCACAATGTACTTAGAACAAGTCAAGACTTTATTAAAATACTCAATCTTCTTTAGGGTGAACAAGTTAAGTTATCTGCAGGACTACAAAGAAAGCCTAGAGAAAAATTACAAATATCTTCCACTAACAAACTAGAATGTGCCTTAAAACATAGTATTTAAAGTATTTCGGCTATTTTCTCATTCAACTAGATGTCACTATTACATGAACATCTGTAATTCCATATCACTAAATTTTTGAAAGATTAATCTAACAAGAAAGCACAAATATGCAGTATTATTGACACTGGTATGGTTCACGTATTACTTCAATGGAAAACAGTAAACATGGGATTTGCAGTTAGCAAAACTCTCCTGAAAATGACCTCAAGCAAGAAGAAAGTAATTCATCTTCCTGTGTTCTCCTTTCCCTTCATTAACTAGTCTTGAAAGAGTGGTTTGCACTGTCTGCACTTCCTCAACTGCCCTTAATGACTTAGCCATCTGAAATCTGGTATTTTTCTCCATCATTCAACTAAAAAGACTTCACTTTAAATCATAATGGCCTTCCAGTAGCAAATTCAATAGGTACTTTTAAATTATATAACTTGACCTTGCTCTAGCATTGCATGTAATATTTGTGACTCTATTCACTTTTGATTCAATTTTTACTCCTCTGGATATTACTTTCATCCTTTCCACTGGTTTCCTTTTTGCCATCCTATATAATACAGAGGTAATATGCAAATTGACCCTCACACCCTTACACAAAATGGTTACCCCAATGTGGTCAAAGATAACCTGCGGGGAAGGGTAGTTGTGGGCCTATAAATGTTATAGTTTGCCTAAAAATGTTATTGCTTTTCAAGGTCCATGGCAAGGCCCTTATCTCTCTTTATATCTAGTCTCACTAGGCTACCTTCTCTGATTCTGTCCTTTCAGCTTCATCCATATCACAAATACCTCATATAGCCTGGCTGTCCATACACCTTCTTATCCCAATTTTTTAACTAAATGAAGATTCTTCACTTAAGATATTCCAAAGGCAGTCAAAATTAAGAATGTCTAAAATGGAACACACGTTTAAAATGCCTAATAGTTATTTTTATAATTCTTTCTCAGGTCCCAAGTTAGAATCTTTAAATACTTCTCAAATATTTGATCAACCTTGCCTTTTATTTCCCATATCCAGTGTATTACTAAACCCTACTGATCTTACCAAGTTAATGTTTCAACAATTATTCCCTCTGTTCATCTTCCTATACTTCATTTTCCTCAGTTGTCCTTATTTTGAGTCTCAGTTTCTCTAATTTATTTTTCCCACAATTAGCTAAAATAATCTTTAAAAATAAATAAAATGTATTCAACTTTTAATTTAAAACACTCATCATCTTCCTAGCCATATACATAAACCACACACAATCTCTATTGCCTCATTGGGTATTCTCTATTTATTATTATTTTTTGCATTTTTAATGTCTCTTCATTAGCACTTTTCAACAGTATAGATAGATGTTTATACTGTTTCAAATTTAAAATTTATGTATTTCCTCCATATTTATGTTTGTCTGTAGCTAGTATTTCTTCTACATTTACTTTTCTATCTACTCTGCCACAAATTATGTTAAACAATGTCTTCCAATGAAGAAATTTTGTTGGCATTCTTTAGTATTTATCTTTTATAAATATTCAGCAAGCTTTAATATTGTTGATATCTTCTGACTTAAATAATTCCACCCCAAAAGAAACCCTTAAACATTATTGATGAAAATGTAAATGGGTCTAACCACTAAGGAGTATGGAGGATCCTCAAAATATTCAAAATAGATCTCCTATATGGTCCAGCAATTCTACTTCTGTGTACCTACACAGAGGAAATGAAAACAGGATTTCAATAAGATATATGCTCTTCCATGTTCATTATAGCATTATCCATTACATCCAAGTTATGGAAATAAATGTTCATCAAAATATGAATGGATAAAAAGTTTATATATCTATAATAATAAAAACATAATATACTAATTAGACCAGACAGCTGAATGACCTTCCAGATGTCATTCTGGACATCCTTCCTGACAACACCCACATTGGTGGAGTCTGACTCAGAGGTGGATAGGGGTGATCAGGCAGGCAGGTGAGCAGTTAGGGGCAATTAGGTAGTCAAGCAGAGTGGTTAGGGTGATCAGGCAAGCATACAAGTGATTAGGGGCAATCAGGCAGACAGGCAGAGTGGTTAGGAATGATTAGGCAGGCAGGAAAATGGTTAGGGCTCATGAGGCAGACAGGCAGAGTGGTTAGGGGCGATGAGGCAGGTAGGCAGGCCAGCAGTTAGGAGCCAGAACTATCAGACTGCAAGAGGAATCCCTGAGGGATCAGGCCTAAACCAGTAGTCAGAATCCCTTGAGGGATCCCAGATTGTGATAGGGTACAGGCCAAGCTGAGGGATCCCACCTCCACCCCCACATTCACGAAATTCGTGCACCGGTCCTCTAGTATATATATAATGGAATATTATTCAGTCATGAGAAAGGAAGATATTCTCCCATTTTCAACAACATCATGAACCTTGAGCACACTATGTTAAGCAAGGTAAGTTAGACAAAAAGTTAAGTACTGTATGATATCATTTATATATGGAACCCCCAAAATTAAATCTGTCAAAAACAAAGTAAAATGGTGGTTACCAGGGCATTATTTGGGGGCAGGGATACAAACTTTTAATGAGTAGTAAATAAGCTAGAAAAGTCTAATGATGAATAGTATATAAAATAAATAGAATCATATTGTATTATTAAAAAACTCCACCCCTTGACTTTCATCATATGACTTTCCTTGCTCTTTACCTAATCAGTTTGTGTGTGTGTGTGTGTGTGTGTGTGTGTGTGTGTGTGTGTTTGGGGGTGTCCTTTCTACATCTGCCTTTTAAGTAATCACATTACTCAGAATCTTTAACAAACACACTTCTTGTCTATTTCTGAATCTATACACCAGCTCTGGACAAACTCATTTAAACCTATGGCTTCATCAACCACATTTTTTAATCTAATACTCAAATTGAGATCAGTAGCTTAGTTTTTCTTTCTAAACTACCAAATTAAATCCCTATAAATTATTTACTGGACATCTCTGTCTCATAACCTCACAAATACTTCAACTTAGTATATCCACAAATCCACTCATTGGCACAAATTGACTCACATTGAAGTAAGGTAGTGCCAACGCCATTCACCATCAGACAAAACTGAAATCTAGGAACCATGCTAAATTACTCCTACACTCTCCAAAATCATTATCATAGAAAATATGTTATCAAGGCCTATGACTACTGTCTTTTAATCACAGCAACATGTTAGCAAGGCCTATCAATGCTGTCTCTTAAATATCATCACATTCATCATCACATATCATCAAACCATACCCTCTGTCTTTATTCAAATTCCATGATTCTCCTGTCTAGATCAATATACAATCTAAATTACAAATTCTGAATTTAATTTCTAAATACCAAATTCTCAGTCACAATTCCCATGAGTTACATAAGATAGAAAATGAGAGCAAACACAGTCAGTGTAAATGAATCACAATTATGTTTATAAAATAAGAGTGCATCCATTTATTTATTTTTACCATAATTTTAGGGCTAAAAATAAATTTAGATATAACCCAAGGTTTCAAACAACACTGAATTGCAGAAAAAATTAAAGATTGTTCTGGTGGGGAAAAACACACACACAATAAATAAAGATTAAGGTATAATCCTTGCATTCTGCTCTCTCTCTCTCTCTCTCTCTCTCTCTCTCTCTCTCTCGCTAACTCCCTCTCTCCTCCCCTCCCTCCCTCGTTCCTTCTTTCTTTGCTTTTTTCTTTGTTTCTTCCTTCCTTCCTTCCTCCTTTCTTTTTTTTTCTTTCTTTTTTTCTCTTTCTCTCTTTCTCTGTCATGTGAAGATACACCAAAAAGGGCATTTCTAAGCCAGGACAACAGAGCTCTCACCAGGAACTAAAGTAACCAGTAATTGCATCTCAGCCAGCCCACAGGACTTTGCGACCATGGTATTTTGTTATAGCAGCCTAAACGAAGAAAACTACTTTATTCAATTTTAAATAATGAAGCACTGGTAACATGCTATAAAAGCAATTCGTTTTTTGTTAATATCTCATGCTTGTTTTGTCTTTAGAGAAATATGGCAATGGGCCATATTTTTAAAATTTTTTCATGGCTACTAAATTCAATATGTGATTTATTTACATTCTGGGTCCAAAAAGAAAACTTTCAGGAAATTTTTTATCTCTGTACTGAGTCAATACACACAAAATTTTTAATAAATCCAACTGTTGACAGTTGTGCAATTTATTGAAAGGCAATGACTAATTAAATTATTTATAATTAACTTTTGGTAAAATAAAATATAACATAACTAAGAGTAAAGAGAAACAAATCTGGAAGTAGGCACTGAGTCAGCAACTCAATGATATCAAAGCCAGTATCTCTCTGAACATATATGGTAAAAAATGGCTGCTATGGCTCCACTCATTGGGTCTAAATCCAGGCAGGAAAAAGGAAGGAAGGTACCTGCTGTATCTGTCCCTCTTAACAAGAAAGTGGAAGATTTTCCAGAAATATCCCCAAGGCACTTTTTTTTACATACCGTTAACCAGGACTACATTGCCTGGCCATTCATAGTGTGATAAGAGTCTTCAAGAACAAGTATGCAGCTTTGCCAGCCCTCTTAGTAACTAAGAGACAAGAAGAGAAAGGGACTAAGAACAGGCTTGAGGTTGATATACCAACAGTATGTGCTATTCCCATTATCTACCAATTAATCCAGAGTTTTTCTTTTTTAATAATTACACAATGGCATACCACTTGGCCATAAAAAAGAAAGAAATCTTACTCTTTGCCACAGCATGGGTGGATCTGGAGAGCATTATGCTAAGAGAAATAAGTCAATCAGAATAAGACAAGTACAATATGCTTTCACTTGTATGTGGAATCTAATGAAGTATGAGGAGCAGCTATAGGGTCAAGCCTTGGACTGACCTACGGCAAGGCCACATACAAGTCCCAGCCTGGAGGGCAGAGCCCTCCTAGCACAATTAAACTTGACCTTATAGTCCCCCCTTGTTCCTAGGTAGCTGATGGGCTGTGGGAGGTGCAGCAAGTGCTGCCAAAACAAGGCTTGAGTACGAAAATAGATTTAAAACTCACAAGAACATTGTAAACATGTTGACCACTCCCCTTGTTTTGCTCTTTATGATCTGGCTATAAAATAAAGCTTCAGCTTACAGGATGTTTCTTCATTCAGGCACCTTGATCCTACCTGGCCCCAAATGTTTTCTCTTGTGTGTCTTCTTTAATCCTTCACTGCCCCTCCTCAGGTTCACCCCTGGCCATGCTGGATTCAGTTCAAAGAAGATTAACAAACAAAATAGAAAAAGACACATAGATAGGGAACAGCCTGACAGCTGTCAGAAGGGAGGGGGATTAGTGGACTGCGTGAAAAAGGTGAAGGAATTAGGCAAAAAAAAAAAAGAAAAAAGAAAAAAACTCTCATTAACACAAACAAAAGTATGGTGAAAGGGTTGTTAAGGGAGGTAGAAAAGGATGAAAGGGGAATAAATGGTGATGGAAGGAGACTTGCCTTGGAGTGGTGAACACACAATATAATATACAGTTGATGTAGTATAGTATTGTACATCTGAAACCTATATAATCACATGAATCAATGTCTCCCCAATACATTCAATAAAAACCTCACAATCTTTAAATTTTCACTTCATGGAAAGAGATTCCTTCTACCTTTAAACTCCTTTAATAGTATTAGACCAATTCATGGTGCCTGGTCCCCTTAATAAATCAAGAATCAGCAAAGGAAGCAGATTTAAAAATCTTTGCAGACATTTTGGGTTTATGAATTTTTTAAAAGGTTACTGTATTTCTACATCAGCTCAGGTTTCCTGTATGTCTTTCAGAAGAATCCATTCATCTTTGGAATCTAGAGCTGGTTTCTGAAATAAAGCCAACAAGAGAGCAGGAGTACTGTGGTAGAGTAGTTATTTCTACTTGGGAGCTGTGTCAAGTAGAAATAAGTTCAATTCCTTGTTCCTCACCCTGCTACTTATGTAACTGCAGGCGAGTTATTTAACCCATCTAAACCTCAATTTCCTCATCTATAAAAGAGAATGTTAACAATGTCTGCCTTGTAAGACATGAATAGAAAAATGCATGCAAACTTGGCCCTCAGATACATGTTTGGGTTGTTTAGAAGACTGCTGAATGTCTACCTAATAGTCATTTCCCCTTCATATATAGACATGTATGTAAAGACCCCATCTCCTTGCAGATAAAGGTGACCACATGACTAGACTCTGAGCAGTGATAGGTAAGCAGGGGTGTTTCTGGGGAAGCATCTTTAACAAACAAAACTGAATAGTTGATATAATTTGTCCTTTGTCCCCCGCCCCCATTTTTTCTGACTGATGCCTGGTGTTTTAGCCATTATATTGAGACCAGGAAAGGTTTAATGCCAAAAGAAAGTCAAAAGCTTCTTGAAAATGCTTGTGAAATATTTTTCAATAGTATGCTGTTCCATTTTTGGAGTATAATAGAAAAATGTGCACTTTTGAGGGCTATGACTTTAGTGTCACAGACATGGTCAGCAAAGAATTCATTCAAAAATCAAGGGACATAGCAAACCTTTAAAAGGAACTCATTATGTTTATTATCATAAGGGACAAAAATCTCAATCTTCTCTGAAATGATACAAAAAAAAGAAGAATATCATATATGTCTTCTCTTCTAATGACAATCTGTCTTCTCCTATCTAATAAAAGAGTAATATGCAAATTGGTTGTACCTCTGATATAGCCTTGCCCATAACCACGCCCACCATCCAATCAGGAGCATATATTGCAAATAAACCCCAGCCAGGATGGTTGCTGACACTGAGAGCAGGAGGGAGGCTTGGGTTTCCCCAGCAATGGAGGCAGTCAAGCTTTCTGCCTGCTGTTGTTGTCCTAGGCCTCCACTCAATGCTACAAAGTTTCAATTAAAAAAGAAACATAATTCGAACAGAAATGGTGGCAGCCATGGAGCTGGAGAGAGCAGAGGCTTGGGGTTGTTGGGGTGATGGAGAAAGCCAAACTTCTGCAGCCCTAGCCTAGGTCTCCACTCTAGGCTACAAAGTTTCAAACAGAAATGGCTGTCGCCACAAACAGAAATGGCTGTCGCCACAGAGTGAGCAGAAGGCTTGGCTCCACTCTAGGCTACAAAGTTTCAATTGTACATAAATTAATCCCAGATCCCAGGGCCTCTACTTGGGTCACTGGGGGGCGCGGCCAGTCTGCAAACCACCCAGGCTTCCCCACACTCCAAGGGCACCCCTACCCTGATCCAGGACACCCTTCAGGGCAAACCAGCTGGTCCCTACCCATACACCAGGCCTCTATCCTATCTAATAAAAGAGTAATATGCAGATTGACCATCACTCCAACACACAAGAGGGCTGCCCCCATGTGGTCAAAGATCCTGTCCCTATGTGGACACAAGATGGCCAGCAGTGGAGGTCAGTTGGGAGGTTCCAGGCCTGCAAGGGAGGACAGTTGTGGGCCATCAGGCCAGCAGGGAAGAGAAGTTGGGAGGGACCAGGCCTGCAAGGGAGGGCAGTTGGGGGCAAACAGGCTGGCAGGGGAGCAATTAGACATCAGTTAGGCTGGCAGGAGAGTGGTTAGTGGGTGATCAGGCTGGCAGGCAGAAGTGGTTAGAACAATCAGGGAGGCAGGCAGGCAAGCAGTTTGGAGCCAGCAGTCCTGGATTGTGAGAAGGATGTCCAACTGCCCGATTAGGCCTGATCCTTCTGGGATTGGGCCTAAAGGGGCAGTTGGTCATCCCTTGAGGGGTCCCAGATTGAAAAGGGTGCAGGCTGGGCTGAGGGACACCTCCCCCTGCCCCTGTGCACAAATTTTGTGCACCAGGCCTCTAGTAATATATAATAAATTATGAAAGGCATAAGAATATCATACCTGCCTTATCACTTTTCTCAATGAATATTACATAACTCATATCCTTAAGTCATTCTTGGGTCACAGTACCAACTACAAATGAAAGGCATTCACCTTTATTCAAGGCTTTCCAGATTTAAAAAGGTGGAGAGTGAATACTGAGTCAAGTACCACATATAATAAGCAAATTGAAATACAAACAGGCTGCTTAAAATACCCTAAATTTAATACTTTGACTATAGTGAAAACTCCCTTCAAAAATTGTCTTCCCGGTAACATTTTTAATGCTTTTAGGATATCATTATAAAACCTATAAGCTATGAAGAAAAACAAATTTTCACCTTCAAGTGGAAAACATCAATAAATTTCTCCACTTAAATTATTTTATTCTATATGCTTCAATATTTTGATATTAATTTACTTTATTTTATGATAAGCTATTTAAAAGGCAGAACATTTTTCTTTAACCCCCCCTGCCCCAAAAAATGGAAAAACACACACTAAGCAAACAAAAATCAGAAAAGCTTGATCTTAATTTCACACCAACCTCAACTGCAGAACAGTTCAAATACTGGTTGTCAGATTTCTTTCAATGAAAACCTTTTGATTTGTGTCCATTCATTCTTCAGTCAGTACCCTTACTATTTAGAGGTTGTCATTAATGTAGCTATAGCTAAAGACAGAAGAAATAGGTGAAATTCCTGAAGAAGAGGCAAAGAGAAAAAAATAGGGGAGAGAGTGATCCCTGTCATAAGCAATCACTATGAAATAGTGGGAGGAGGGCTACGGGAGAAGAAAAGGGAGGGATTGTTGAAATCAAAGAAATAGAAAGATGAGATAGGTCAGAGCACCAGGATTTTGAAATGCTACAGAAGTCAAGGGTCGACAGGAGTGACTTTCTGTTTTAAATGCATCTGAGACACTAAAGATAATGGAATTGAAACAAATGTCATTGAATCTATCAACAGTCTGGATATTTTTAACCTCAGAAAAGCCCTTCCATGGCTGGCTAAGATGGTATGAGTGTAGGTAGGTGATTTATCAGTAAAGATATGAGGGAGAGAGGGGAAGAGGAGGAGAGGGGGAGGGGAAAAGTGGAGAGAGAGGGAGAGAAATGAGATATCAACCAAAATAGTCAATAAAATCAGGAAAAGAAAAAATGATGAGTTTGTTGTCTTTGTTACAATAGGGCATCTTCTCTCTTTAACTTTGGTCTTGCTTCACTTTCGTATATCTTATTTTGTTATTGCTGATTTACCTACCTTTAAGAATATCCTCTCTGTTGACACTTTCTGAGGTAGTATTAAGGACACACAGAAATTGTATATCATATGTTTAAGCCGGATAAAATAGTCTATAAATATTAAGTCACTTAATCTTGATGGGCAAATAGCTCTGGACCAATAAGAAAGTACATGCCAAGTTTATTTTTGACATTTTAAAATAAATGTTGCTTATAACATGGCTATATTCTCTGTCTTCAAGAGATAAGTGACATCTAAATGAATGAATAATTCCTCTACATAGGACTTCTGTTTTTTCTTGAAGGATTTATGATACAGGATGTTGAGATATGGCCCTGGATAAAGGAAAGTGAAAGTCACTGAAGATTTCTCCTGGAAGCTTATAATCAACATGGGCCACTGAGCTCCCTGAAATAATGCATTATGATATTTCTCTTTTTATTTATCCCATTGCCTAGAAACAATTGTTTTGAGTACTTTCCCATTAGAAATTTTAAAGAAGCTAATTTCTTCTTCTTTACTTTTTAATCTTCACCCGAAGATATTCTTATTGATTTTTTTACAGAGGATGAAACATTGATGTGAGAAACACTGATTAGTTGCCTCCCATACACACCCCAACTAGGAATTGAACCCCCAACTTAGGTATGTACCCTAAGAATGGAACCCACACCTTTTGGTGCATGGGATCATGCTCAACCAACTGAATTCCTGGCCAGGACTAGAGAAGCTAATTTTCTAACTATTCAATCAAGTCCGTCTTGGTGGGATGGGATATGTCATTGAAACAAAGTCCACATTTATACATAATGTATGAAATGACAAAGATGAATTAAAAACAGGCTCAGATTCAAACTCAGTTTCCATTTACTGAACCTGGATACCTATTGCTCACACGTGTTCATTTTCAAAATATATACTTTAAATAATAAAAGAGCTACCCTGTTTCCCCAAAAGTAAGACATCCCCTGAAAATAAGACCTACTTCCAGTCTTGCTTCTTGCTGTAATATAAGGCATCCCCCCCAAAATAAAACCTCCCCAATAATATTTTTATTCTTGAAACTGAAAGAGCCTGGGCCACACAAGCAGTTATAAGAAAGTGGGTTGAATTAATGCTGCTGCTTGTTATGCGAGGGAGCCAAAGAGGTCTGCTAGTCTGGGATGCAGCCAGCACTCACCATGCTAAGGACATAAAGAAATTTCTTCATGAAAGAAAAATAGATCAAATAATGATTCCTGCAGGAATGATGGCCTATCTCTAGACTCTTGATATTCCAATAAACAAGCCATTCAAGGACAATTTGTGCATGGAAATTAATGACTACATTGAAAATAAAATGGAGAGAAATCAGTGTGGAAACTTTGTGAAACCTAAACTGCAAGAGGTTGTGATTTGGGTGAAGAATTCATGGGAGAAAAATCACTGACAGTTGCATTGCAAGTGCACTATGAGCAGGCTACCTTGACAAGAAGTACTCATTTAAGGACAGTGCTATTGCTAAACATGAGAGATTTGGTCCACAGATTCTGAAAAAAAAAATGGAGTCACAAGAAATTAACCAGGAAATTCAGGGTTTGGATTGTAATGATGATGTTCCAGAAGATGATGACATGACTGTCATTGAATAAATCTTACTTTGTGTTCATACTAGTAAATATCAGTATCAGGAAATATACCATAGATTGTTGTACATGGAAATAATGGTAGTAACAAGAAATTCTTGATACCATAGGATTCACAGTTTGTCTTGTTATGCCGGTTTGTGGTGACAACTACTACCATACCATATACAGGTAATAAATTTTCTTTTTTTGTTGTTCAACAATAAATGTGTACAGTATTCTTCCTCATGGAAAAATAATACATCCCCTGAAAATAAGACCTAGCGCTTCTTTGGGAGCAAAAATTAATATAAGACACTGTCTTATTTTCAGGGAAACAGAGTAGCTGTTCCCTTATGACACACTACTATTTCATCAATCATATTTCTAATGTCACTGCTTGCATTGACATATGCTCTATCAGTAAGTTTTAATTGTATATCTATTCATTTGTCATAAGTACCCAAAGCCTTTAAAGGCATCCTAGGAGAATAATAGTTGTTATGTGGATTTGGCAGCCTCTGTTGCATCATTCTTTATTTAGAAATTAAATAAACACCTATTCATTTCTCAATCTAACATAAAAGAACATACCTAAGACTGGTTTTGCAAGGAGATAAATCTCTTCTTTATAATTGCTTTAAATTCATCCCAATTTTAACAGTGTGGCACAAGAAAAGAATGCCATTTCTGATATGCTTATTAAACTTTCTATAGGTTGCAAAATAACCATCTATAATAATGATAGCTAAAAGTTATTGCCCTGTTTATTTTATGCTAGAGGCTCAGTGCACGAATTCATGCACTGGTGAGATTCCTCAACCGGCCAGCAATCGAGGCCTATCAGAGAGATGGCTGGGGGAGAGGGGAGACCCTTGGAAGTTGGCTGGCCATTCAGGGGGCCAGCCAAGGGAAGGGGCCACAGTAGGCTATAGGAGCTCACTGACCACCAGGGAGCAGCTCCTGCATTGAGCATTTTCTTCCTGGTGGTCAGTGTACATTACAGCAACTGATTGACTGGTCATTTCAGTCATTTGGTCATAATGGTCCCTTAGGCTTTTATATATGTAGATAATGCACTGTCATTAGTAATGAACACCACTTAAATGTCTAGTTTCTTTGTTTAGATAGGCCTTATGGGGTTTAAAGGTTTATCTTAAGTTTCTCTAAACCAATTCTTTATGCAAATTTGACTGAATATTTCACAAACTCAGCTCTCCTTTTGCTTTCTCTGTGAATTTTTGGTTTCTGGTCATACTAAATGAAGTTTCTTTCCTGAGGCATAGAAAGATTTATAAGAAGAGAGGAGAAGACTAAAAGAAAAACTTAAATATTATTATTAAAATCCACTTAAGTTTTGTTGTTACATAAAAATATAAAGAAATAAAAGATTAGATTAAAATCATACTACAATGTGTACATAAGGTAATTCTTTAGTCAGATAAAAATTAGATTGATCAAAAAGTTATCTATCCCTATCATCTATAGAGGGAAAGTGGCAGCATAATTATTTTGCTTGTACCCAGGAATAAACAAGTCAGTTCCAAGCAAGAGAGAACTAAAGAGACAAGTAATCATCCAAAATATAATTTAAAAGATTGCAAGATGTGTTGTGGTCTTGGTGACAGAAAAATATGACTGAGAATCAAAGATAACAAGAACAGAGAATAGAGATGAAAACAGTGCTGAGGAAGGAAACAGAGAGATGGGTAACCTACATTCAGAGAATGCAGTTCCTAAAATAGAATATGCAGGAGAATGAATGGTGGTAGTTGAGTGCAAAATATTGCATCCTCAAATAAAAGCACTGGCGAGGATGTCGTGAAAAGGGAGTCCTCATGCACTATTGGTGGGAATGCAGACTGGTGCAGCCACTGTGGAAATCAGTGTGGAGTTACCTCAAAGACCTAACAATGGAACTGTTTTATGGCCTAGAAATTTCACTTCTGGGAATATATATGAAGAGCTCTGAAACATCAATTCAAAGAATATACGCACCCCTACATTCATTGCAGTGTTATCTAACCTGCTTGAAAGAATGGGGAAGTTACTAAGTCAGTGAAGGCTGGTATGACAATATCCTAGAGAGAAGAGCTAGAGAAATATCTGCAGATTTAATTACATTAAGCTAACTGGGTGGGCATATAGAACAGGCAATAAATTCCCTTTCTGGAGAAAGGATCATTCGGTGTAGTTGTTCAGGTATGGTAGATACTAAAATATCTTGAAAAGGATAAGTAAAAGTTAAATTATGGAAAATACTGGTTGATCTTAGATTGATTACTATGTGATTCCTGGGAAACAGAAGTGCTTCATAGTAATGACAAAGAGATGACTGATGAGAAATACATACAAACACTGAAGCTTTAGTCTAGTCAAAATGAAATGGTAATCAATAAAACTACAGGTAATAGAATTCATAAATACTATGAGAAAGTAAGATGAAGTAACATATTTTTGAAAATATTGCAATAAAAGTCAAGATGTGGAATACTAACACACAAAGCATAAGCATCATATAAATAAAAGGTTATATTTCTGTACAACAGATAAAAGACTATATTTTCTTTATATTTCATTACCTTTATTTTACTCAAGCACCAAAAACAAAAGGAGCCAGTGTATTTTGTAAATGTGAAAAGGTTACTGGGAATGATCAATACTCACATCATTTTCGCTCAAGGTTAAATGGAAACCTCAGAATATGCAAAGTAAATAACAGCCAGCAGTTACTATTTCCGGAATTGACTTTTATTTTACCACAGCTCTGGCACTGCTTCATTTTCTAATGGTGACACTGCAATTTTCGCAACAATATTCACAATAGCAATGACAGACATATAGGCCTATTCTTCAAATGACTTATTTAAAGACTTCAAACATGTATACAGATGTGCCCTGAATAAGTACTGACACTAGCCTATCTGCTTTCAAAAATTTATGAAAAAAAATGACATATTAATTTATGTTGTAAATGAACGAAGAAAAACATCTCAAATAGCACCGAGGGAGGCAATAATCTATTAAATTCAAGTAGAATAAAAAAATCTGAAAGGTGCCATCAGCTCAGCTACTTACTTATTCAAAGATAGTGACTAAATGAGCCAGAACTGACACCAGAGGCATTCAGCTACATATGTTAATGTCCTATCAAATTTACTGGTGTTTTAAGTGTATAGACAATATATTCGCATCATATTAGTGCCAAATACCATGCTAATATGATAGCAAAATGACTACAAGGGGATTTAATAACTTACTTACAGGATGTGTGTCTAGGGAAAAGTCATTTAGAATTGTCAAGACAACCAGAAAATCCCAGAACTTGCAACCTTTACTTAGAAAAGTTTTATTTCATTGCAGATATGCCATTTATATTATTTCATGTAATGAATTCCTAATGTCATTCCTGTGTTTTGCAGAGTCAATAGGCCTATGTTCCCTTCAGTATTTCTGGATAAGAGCTGTTGGCTTTTGAACCTATTTTACTGAAGATCCTATATCAGTGCCCCCAAATTGTCCCTAAATTGTTAATGGTTTCTCCTTACTAACTTCTCCTTTCAGGAAAAGGCAAGTTACCAGAAAATGTTCAGTACTTCCCCTCCTATACACATGGGACATCTTTCCCACTTAAGGATAAATCTGTTTTTCTCTCTTCCGACCTTGCCAAATTTCCCTTCATTTACTGGGGCCGTTGAAACCCGTACAGCATGAAGCTGCATGTTCTTGCTCCATGAGAAATGGTTTTGTAACAAATGTCTCCTCTACTAAACTGTTTTCAAATCTTTCAAAGGCACATGTCCTTTGAACCAATGCAGGCACACACAGGATTTATCTATTTTAGAGTATTTTATGTGACATTAAAAAGCATTAAGCTGTTTCAAGGTAAATAAGTTTAAAATAAAGTTTTACCTTTATAGACAATTAAAGCAATCGTTCAGGTGGCTGATTCCACTGAGAGCAATAGCAGTCTAGCCTTATCTGATAGAATGCATCCACAGAGAAATGTTTCTATTAGACTCATGCTAAGTGCTTCTCTTTTGTCAAAATGATTCTAGAAATATGAGGTTGAAAGACCACCATGCACCTCTCTTGAAATTTACTTCAAAGTTAAACAAGACTCTAAAAGGAGTCATGAATAGTACATGTAGAAATATAATCATTGCTCTCTTTTTCCTTATTAAGCATTTGCAATTCTGAAAACTCTGTATTTCAACAGTGAACTTGTTTAGTGACTTCAGTGAAAGCTGCCACTGGAGTCGGAAGACAGATGAGCTTGCCAAAGTAAACCTGAGTTTCAAATATCACAGCTTTTCCATTAAAAAAACATTTCCACTTTCTACATGATCTGGGAGAGAACAAGTTGCAGTACCTGTCCCTCTTGCCCCTTTAGACCAAGTGCCAGCTAATTTTAGGTGAAATTTCATATTGCCTTTCCCTGCCCCTCAGTCTTGGCAAGGGGCCATCTAGTATCCCTAACTGTCATTCCTGGAAGGACTATCTGAGGGGATGTCAGATCCTTTACTTCCAGGAAACCTATAATATTGCAAATTAGAGCTCTGAAAATACTAAAAGGGGCTTTGTCTTGAAAAGTCAAAGAAAAAGTCCACTAATATATTTTCCCCCTCAGACAAAGGTCTTGTGCTATACTTTTGCATCATATAGAGGAGCACATCAGATTGGTTCCCAGGTGCTTTCCTGCCTGGACCTGGTGGAGTACAGCCAACAACTCTCTCTGATTGGAGAAAACAAGACATGTGATCTCCTTTAGCATACCCTTTGATCACTGGTGGTTTTACCCATTATAAAAGTGATTTGCACAAACAAGCCTCTAAGATCTTAGATTCAGAACTTAGAGAAACTTTCATTCATGACCATCATGCCTAAAAGGACCCCAAAGATAACTGAGCTATATTGTTTAAAAGATAATGTCAAATTCAAATATTATATTTTACAACATGAAGAGAATTCAGATTCCTTGGTGAACCTACAAGTAATAGAACTTTTCAATATCTTTTTTTCTTGGAGACACAGAAAGCAGATTATATCACATAAAAAGATAACTTCCTGTAAATCCTCTTTAAACATCTATTTTCTCCTGATTCCCATCCTCTTTTGCAGTGCCTCACCCCTCTTTTCTGCTTCTCCCTGACCCACCGGGTATGTAAACAACCCATCTCTCTCCTACACTCTTGGTCAGCACTTCCAAGTAAAGGCTTTTGTACACATTCACATTCCATTGTCCTGCCAGGCAAGAGGATCGTAAAAATTTATAATTTGTGGGTTTTTTTTCTTTATTCATCATTAAAGAAAATGGAGGTATATAATAAAAACTAATGGAACTTGCCTGTAGTTCATGTGATAGTATACCTTTTCAACTTCATGAAAACTAACATTTAAGGAAAAACTAGCACTTTTGCATTTGACTGGTAGAAGTGTACTGTGTGCATATTATACAAAGCTACGTGGAATCCCGAGTGATCAGGAACTAAGCATAGTAGTTGTTACCCAAACACCTCATGTTGTTGGTCTTGTTAAATGACTATCCTTCTAAGTAAGTAATATAGTTTGGGAAAATTATATTTTAAAAGATCTCACTCATTTGTGGAATATAATGAAGGGAATAGACTGATTAACAAGAATAGATCCAGAGACTGAGAAACGTCGATCAGAATGTCATACCTCAGGGAATGTAGGGGAGGGTGGGGGTAAGGTGGAGAGATCAACCAAAGGACGAGCCTAATCAATAGACACAGACAATGGGTGGGGCATAGTGGAGGGAGGGGTGTTTATGGAGGAATAAGGACAAAAATATCTACAAAAATAAAAATAAAAAGACCCTAAGAGATTGCACACTAATTATTTTAAAACCATGTAATGATACTTCCTACTTCCCCAAGTCTGAGACAAATAGTGTTAAAAATGTACTCCATCAAAGAAGGATTCCAGTGAAAACTGCCTTATTGCTTTTATTTTAAAATGGGATTAGAAGGAAGGAATTCTGATCATTTAATATTGGGGAAATTTTGAACCTAAAATTTTAAAATAAGAAAAAAAACACTCTCCCAAATTGAATCCAACATTTTTATTTAAAACCTCTTTTTCTTTTTTCCTCTTTTTTGTAAATTATTTGTGCTCCATTGCAAAGTTATAAACTATATCATACAAATTGAATCTGACTACCACCTATTTTTGTAAATAAAGCCTTATTGGCCCAAAGTAATACCACCATTAATATACCATCAAGCCTCATCACAGTTAAGTAGTCTGTGACAGAGATTGCATAGTCTGAAAAGCCTACAATTTATAATCACTGACCCTTAAAAAGTTTGCTAAACTCTGATTTCTCATATCTCATTAATAAAAATTTTGATTTTAAATTTATTTACAAGATTTTTTTTTACTTTTTCCTATAGATAAATTTAATTGTATCTACTGGATAAAGATAGAACACTACAGAATCCTTCAAATTCAATAGTTGGATCTTATATGTGTTAAATGCTATTTAAAATAGTGACAATATTTTATTCATTTAAGATGGCACTCTTTCACTTAATGTTGTGAAGCAGCACACTGAAGAGAGAGATTTGAGTGTCTAACAAGAACTGTATATGGGGTTTTTTTTTTAAGTTACCATAAACATAACTATATCATGAATGTTCTTCATAATTAACTATTTTTGTGTGGTTAAATGTTATTAGTATTATTTTGTAAGCAGCTTCCAAGTAAAGTTTTCTCCAAAAAGACAATTCAAACTGGATACTTATCTTTTTCAGTATACAATTCCCCATATAATTTTTTGTTTTCATATTGTAACTGGTTTCAACAAAAGAATTGTCTTAGCGAGGGCTGCTATAACAAAGACCAGATGGCTTAAACCACAGATATTTATTTTTTTCATAATTTAGGTGGACAGAGGTCCTAGATCAAAGTGTCCACAGGGTTAGTTCCATCCGAGTGCCATGAGAGGGTATGTTCTAGCCCTCCCTATGTGGTTTGTAGACGGCTATTGTATCTCTGTGTCTTATATCATGGTAATGTCCAAATTTCCTCTTCTCATAAGGAAGTCAGTTATATTGGATTAGGTCCCACTATAATAACCATACAGATGGTTACTTTCTAAGTTACCAGAGATCAAGACTTAAACATATGATTTTTGTGGGGACATAATTCAGCCCCAAACAAGCCTAAGTGCTATTTAGGATATAATGAGTTTTATATAAAACTAGGGGTCCAGTGCACAAAATTTGTACACTGGGGGTGGATGATCCCTCAGCCCAACCTGCCCCCTCACACATATTGGTAGCCCTCAGGGAATGTCCTACTGCCCCTTTACCCTTGGCTGAAGCTTTAGGCCTTGGGCACCCAGCCATCACTCTGCAATGGGGCTGATTTCTGGCTCTGCCCTGGCTACCTTGGCCCTGCCCATCTGGCTCTGGCCTTAGCCCCAGCTACTGGTGACCACCTGGCAACCGCCCAGCCCCAGGGCCGCATGCTCACTGGACGCCTCGGCCCCACCCCCCAGCCCAGGCCTTAGCCCCAGTGGCGACCGCCCAGCCCCGGGGGCACCTTGTACTCAGAGGCCACAGCAGCCTTCTGCGTGGCCCCACCCCCTGCCTCACACACACCTCTGTCCTTTCCCCCACCTCACATGCTTGCCACCTACCTTGGCCCCAGCCACTGGTGAACACCTGGCCCCGGGCCCGCCCCCCTGCTTCCACTCGCGCCCCCCGATGCTCGCTGGCTACCTCACACAGGCCTCGGCCCCACCCCCGCCTCTCAGGCTCACCAGCCACCTGGGCCTCGCACCCCCCCAAGGCCCAGGCTGCCTTGGACCCGCCCCTTCTCCTGATTAGCTGGTGGGCATGGTTTGTGGGTGTAGTGAAGGTATGGCCAATTTGCATATTACTCTTTTAGTAGATAGGATGTGAGCCTCTATAGGAGGAAATGTGATCATTCCTACATCAGAAATCTCTGCCACTCAAAAGATACTGCTTTAATCTGTTCAGTAGGTACATTCTCATTTCTTATATCCTGTCAATGGCTCAACATTAAGCTATATTTTTGGATGTCAAATATGTGGGCTGGGATTTGCTTCTATATATTTTTGTTATCACTAGAGTTTCTAATTTTCTTTTAAAATGTATATGGGAAGATCATTCCTACTTCATCACCATCACTATTTATTGAATAGGATCCATTTTATTCTCAAAGATGTTCTGCTGAGTGTTAATCATTGAGATCAACAGCTTCATGACTTTTGTTCAGCTTTTTGGAATGTATTGCATTGTAATTCTGGTTCAGTATTTCTATTTTTAGTGCAATTTTTTTTCTCTTGATTTTGCTAAGATAGATTGTA
Source organism: Antrozous pallidus (assembly GCA_027563665.1). Taxonomy (NCBI): domain Eukaryota; kingdom Metazoa; phylum Chordata; class Mammalia; order Chiroptera; family Vespertilionidae; genus Antrozous; species Antrozous pallidus. The sequence goes on from CM050521.1 coordinate 64,683,260, forward strand.
AAGTTTGTTTTTCATTCTTTCAAAAACAGGTATGAAGGGAATACACTTAATTGAGTTTCTTCAATCTTGAAACTAACTTTATTTTCTATCTCTTTATTCATAGTTTGCTGTGAAAATGTTTTCAAAATCACTTTACCTCATTGCTCTATAGATATTGCACCATTTTGTCCTTGGATTCAGTGTGACTGATGAGAAGTCTGATATCAATCTGATTCATACTACTTTTGGGGTAACTTTGAGATGTCAATACTTCTGCCATTCATTGGTTTGGACACCTGTGAGGCCTTTTACATGAAAACTAGTATTTTTTTATCTCTAAGAACTATCCCTTTATTATATTTCATCTTGATATTTTTCACTTGTATGCTCTTTTTGAGACACCTGTTAGACAAATGGGATAAAAATAATGAAACCTCAATATGTTCTAAGTTTTCATTTGTCTAAATGCAATACCCATTTATGATATAATTTCAACCAAAAAATAGAAACTTTCTCAATCTGATATATGGTATCTTTGAAAAACTTACAGCCTACATCATTGATAATAAAAAATCTAGGCTGGCTGGTGTTGCTCAATGGTTGAGCATCGACCTATGAGTCAGTGTGGCTAGATGGTAAATTATATGTGTTGACTTAATTGTCAGTTTTTCAGTGTTTTTTTTTATATATATAACATATAAGACAGCAGTGAAAACATATCATATTTGACCTTGGGAAGGCTAGACTAGAAAGAGAATGTACTGTCTGTGATTTCTGAAAGGTAATGTGTGCAATAGGAAGAGCCCTCAACTGGCACTGAGGAAAGCAGTCTTGCTTAGCCATTTCTGCCAGCTATGTGTCCTTGGTTGAGTCCACTCCCACTTTGAACTTGACTTCCTTATCTATAAGGTTAGATTAGATCAGTGGTCGGCAAACCTCAGCTCTCGAGCCACTGTCATATACTACCCTTTACCTCTTTGCACACAATATGCCACAATTGTCTAAGCCTCACAGCTTCCAACTACACAGTAACATTTAGTCTAATCCAGTGGTCAGCAAACTCATTAATCAACAGAGTGGCAAACCCAGGCTCGCAAACCGCCCTGGTTTGCCAACCACTGGATTAGATGATTCGGTTCTAAAATTCTATTAATGATTCTTAAATGTAACTGTGTTGAGATGGATCAAACTGAACAGGAAAAGGAAGACATAGATTTTTTTAAAAAAGAAAGAAAGAAAAATAACTTTCACTGTGACACAAATGGAGAAGTTCTGAGTACAAGTAAATAAAATTGAAGTGAATTATCATTCTTTTCTATTCTAGATTCAAAGATAGTCTACAAGGTCCAATACCTGGTCACATGACAAAATTATGGTTTGTTATATATTTTTACATTGGGAAATGGCATCTATTCCTCAAAGAAAATGGTCATCAAAAATTACATTGACCTAATTTCTAAATTATATGCCAAGAAGATTAAAGCTGCAAAGAGGGAAGGATATGTAACATTGTAGAGTGGCAACAGACACAAAAAAGGATTTAATAGGGAACAGATCTTGAAAGCCTTTGATTCTTCATGTGCATAATCCAACCAAAGAGCCCAGTATTAAAGAGGGATAAGACTTTTAGTATTTACTAGTACCAAGTTCCATGATCTTACCATCACTATCAAATGCAGCTACATTCAAAGGCACTCTGTTTTTGTATTAATTCTCTATATCATTGTACTGGCCTAACCAAGAAAAGAAAGTTGTGTTTAGAAAAAAAGTTAAAAATTAAAAAACAATTAATTATTAGACTCAATATCGATTTGAAGAAGCAAGTTGGAAAAGATATTGCATTTTAAGTAAGATTTCCAAAACAGTAGATCTTAAAAGTCCTCCTCACAAGAAAAAAAAATTTTTTGATACTATGTATGGGGTATAAATGTTAACTAAACTTATTATAGTGAACATTTTGTAATATATACAAATATCAAATCATTACAGTATAAATTTGAAACTAATATTATGTGATATGTCACTTACACCTCAATCAAAAACAAATAAAGAAAGTGAGATTTCCAGGAGGAGAATGTTCAGAATGCAACTTTATCTTTATTCCTTTCAAAATTATACTTGGAGTTGGGGCAAAGTGATTCACTTCCTCAAGAATAGAGTTACCTTTCATAAAACAGCCCATATCCCAGGATCATGTACATGGCCCATTATTTCTCTTCTCTCCCTAGGAAGAATAAAAGCAAATAAACTAGAATCTCAGAGGAATGATCTGAGGTTATAAAATCTGCAGACCCAGGGAAGGACCAGGCATGAAGGAAAGCAAGGGGAAGAGATGGAGTGGAATTCAAGGGCTGCTCTGTTGAAACCATCCTTTTTTAAAAATATGTTTTTATTGATTTCAGAGAGGAAGGAGGAAAAAGAGAGAGACGGAAATATCAATGATAAGAAAAATCACTGATGGCTTCCTCCAGCACACCCCACAATGGGGACTGAGCCCACAACCTGTGCAATATGCCCTGACCAAGAATCAAATGGTGACCTCTTGGTTCATAGGTTGATACTCAACACTAGCTGGGGTACTGAAACCATTTTGTTGTTGTTGTTGTTAATCCTCACCTGAGGATATTTTTTCCATTGATTTTTAAAGATAGAGTAGAAAAGAGAAGGAGAGAGAGAAAGAGAAGCATCGATGTGAGAGAGACACAATGATTGGGCACCTCCTGAATTTGCCCCAATCTAGCTTGCAACCTAGGTACATTCCCTTGACTGAAATCAAACCTGGGACCCTTCAGTCTATGGGCCAATGCTCTATCCACTCAGCCAAACCAGCAAGGCCAGTTGGAACCACCTTTACAAAGAACTCAATTTCCCAAATTATCCTTCCTCGCTTTGTTGTAAATTCATTTATCCTATATTGGAATTGATCACTTGCTCAGCAGTAAGCGAAGAGTGGCTCTCTTGGTCTTTAACAGCCTTAAATATTCACTATCATTCTCTTGTTAAGCTGACAAGAGCACTACGAGGCTTTTAAAAATGTCATTGCCCAGCTTTCTTCTTACCCCCTGAGACTCTTTAGTACTGTGAGGAAGGACTATGCTGTATCATATCCATCATATCCGACTCTATTCAACCACAGTGAGGTCAACAACACCTGAGAAGAAATGGCAGGTCCCAATTGAGCATTATCACAACCTAAACATCCAGAAGGCAAAGGAACCATAGAAAGTCCAAAGGCGAACATTCATTTTGTGCTCCCAGTGTGTCTAATGAACTTCAAGTTTTGATAAATAGTATCTTTTGTATTTTAATCTGAATAAATTTGCATATCAAATTGGTATCATGTGAAATAAAATTTAATTAAAATGCTTTTATTAGGCATAATCTATATGTTTTAAATCAAACAAAATATAAAACATGGCTGTTACATGCTTGCATACCTCTGAGTTGAAATGAAAGATATTAGTTTCAGAAACATTAAAAAATAAATTTATTAACATGGATAACAGTGATATATGAATGTGTCATATTACAAATAGAGTAAATAAATATCTTGCTATATACTGAGCACATCAGACCTCTTATTAAGCTGTATTTAACCACATCCTCTTCTGTTGCTATTTTTCAGGCACAACAATTCTTTGGAATCCTATTTGATGTGCTGGCCTATAACATTTGACCACACTTACAGCACAAGTGTAAAATCAATTTTCTCTTCTCCCATTTATCTCTGTACTGATGTTAGTCGGCTCTCTAATGGAATGACTCTTCTGGAGAGGTAGTTATTTTACTTCAGAGTGGCATTTCAGAAGCCTTAAATGGGCTGAAGAGATGGCATGTGACCTTTAGGAATATTTTATTTCTACATTTCTTTGAAAAAGAACTGTTTAACCCTGTGTATGTTTTTACATTGCTCACTCCTCTTTTGTTCCTCCTTGTATTCGTTTGTTTTTCTTTATGTCAGTGCAATGCTGGAAATGTTATTGCCTGTAACATTTGATACTTGTGTCTTTCTTGAAAGGGATAATCTCCCAATGAAAAGATGTGCATTATGATCCAATTTTCTGATTATAGTAACTTTAAGCACAACATAATGTTCTTACCCTTGTTTATGATAACCTTTCAAATTTATATATACATATACCAAATAATCTGGATAAAAAGAAAATAGTATTAAAATGATGTATTGCAGCTAGTCTACTTCATTGGAAGATACATTCATTAATCTTCTTACTTCTAAAAACAGAATTTTTAATTTTCACTGTACTTAAATATTTTTATGTATTTTCCTCTGACATCATTTATATTTCCTTTCTTAAGTAAATAGCTATTTAATTTTATTTTCAATTGAATACCGAATATCTTTATAAAATCTAAAGATGTAATATCTAATTCAAATTTAAGTAACTTTAGAAATACTGAGATATTAAATACTAAATTTAGTATTCTTTTTCAGTTGATTTTCTCATAATTATACTTTGTCTCTTTTTAAAAAATAATTGTATACATTTTTTAAAAAACTTATTCTAGCAGATATAATCTTTTAAAAATGTTATTTTTATCATAGGTAACTGTACTTCCTAATTCTTACTCCATTACCTAAAAAATAGATATGGGGGGGGGACTTTTTATATGAGGTGGGGAGAGGGTTTTTAGTATTAAACTTTAGAATTAGATAACAAATATTTTTGTATGTTTGTTATGAACTACAATTACCTCCTTTTTCAAAATGTAAATAATTCATATTGAGAAAGGTCATGGGGAAAGTCTTATCACAATAAAAAATATATTTGTTAAGTCTTCCTTTTATGCTCTTTATATATACTTCTGTTATAAGGGCACATAGCATCCACTTTGGTATCTACCAAGTATACACCCGGGGTGTTAAATACCCTTGTGTATATTTATAAGTATCTGTTGACCACAGACCTACTTTCCTAAACAAGAGGAAAATGTAAACACTGTCCCTGGGGAGTTAAAAAGACAGTAAATCATATTTGAACCCTCTGCCCAACCTCCACCTCACCTCCTAGTCAAGACATTTCATATAGGTAACATTTTACAAAAAAACTCAAGCAGAAAAGAAATGGCCTAAGCAGAGAAATCTACTTGGTGACAGAAAAATGAATTTGCAGTCTTGTGTCTTTAACTTTTCTCCTTAACTACTTCTGTCAAGACTGACCCCTCTAATTGAAAACACCAAGAATTTTGCTTTGCCTTCAATAAGGGAGGCAACTAAGTTTTTACAAAAGGTCAATAAGATCAATCCATCCCAATGTTGGTTCAACACTAGATCCTCAAGGGTAGTATATTCTAGGAAACCAGATTTGAGACCTTGACCTTAATATTAACAAATTCATTGATACATTTTATTGAAGCACATTTAACATTAAGAATACATATGAGAAAAGGAGGAAACATACTTTACTGAGATAATCCATTAATGCTTTCTTCTTCCCTTTTGTTCTACTGTATCACCCACAGTAGGCCGGAACCGCAGCACCCTTGGGAGCCACCTGCTTCCGTGAGAGGCGGGCCTGCAGTCTCCTCTTGGCCCTGTGCTTGTCCGCAAAGGCTGCGGGCCGGTCTCCCTGTCCCCCAGAGGCCCTTTGTGGCTGGGGCATCGCCATGACGACAAAGCAAAGGATACTCTGCGCCCGCTGCCCAGAGGCCCTCCATCACCAAGGTGGCAAAGCAAGCATTCCACCAGGCTGCTCACGATGCCCACTCTCAGCAGCAGCCCCTCCAGGACTGGGAGAGTCCAGCAAAGCTGAGGGGACTGAGCGCCACCATCTTGTGGCCATGGATGCTACCATCTTTATGATGAAGTAATGGTTATTTTGCATATTACACTTTTATTAGATATGATATGCATTGTGAGACTTATTTTAATTTTTCCAGCAGATGGTGGTTATATTTTGCTTCTCTCCCTACCTTGTTAGTGGTCATGCCCCACCTAAGCATCTCTAGAATCCTGATGCCCCCCCCCCCCCCCAGACATATAATTCTCATTATTCAAAAAGTGAACTTCTATTCATGTGGAGGAAGCCTAAAAGGCCATTAACTTGGTCTTAACAAGCTTCCAAAGAACATGGCATCTATGAAAGAGAAAAATAAAAGAACAAAAGGACAGTTGAGGTACTGAGGAAGAAATCACTAAGAAATTGTTTAAAAATAGTAACATGAAGTGATATAAAAAAAAATAGCAAATACAGTTTCAAAACATAATAGAGAACTGAAATGCATAAATATGTCACTATATATTTATATACTGCATATGAGGCCCCTAGAACCATAAGAAATGCAAAAAATTTACTGTTAATAACTCATTCTTGAATTATCCCCCTTAAAAATCAAATTGCTCCCCTGTGGGGTGTATGCACCACATTGGGAACCACTGTTCTAAAGCAAAGCAGATTTCCTCTTTCTCATCTCTCATATGGATGACCTGGGCTGATCTTTTACTAGGTACTGAAACAAGAGATTACTTCTACACTAGAGCTTTTACATAACAAAGAAAATAGGTTTAAGGAGCACTCTACTGATACTTTGAATTCTCTCCCTGCCCCATCTGAATCATGTACAATTTATTTGAGCTTATACTAAATTTTGAAGTTAGTACTTGCTTAATGCTCCGAATGGCAAAACATGGAACTCACCTTGAGTATCTGAGCTTTCATTTATTTACAAATCAATGCTACATTTGTAAGCACTTGAGAAATAACATTTATGAAATAGTTATTTGAGTTATCCAGTTTTTCTCTGTTCTTAGGAATTCTGAGTGTTAGAATTTTACAGTGTTTCTAAACTTCTAATGTCCAATCACCAAGCAGAACAGTGCTAATAAATAAATAAGAAGTACTTTGAGACCCATAATAATAATTTAACTTTACTAAAAGCCACCAACATGTTCATTCATGAGAAAACTATGGTAATATTTAAAATAGAATTATTAAATGTAGAATTTTTAAAAATCTCATACTTATAATATACTGTATATTTACTGCTATATTAGAATATCACTAGGATTTAAAACAGATTCTTCTAATAGCATATTTTACTTAATACTTCTAATTAGCATAAGTGTTTATAAAGTTTTCTATCATTGTAACTGGGATCCACATAATTGAAAAGGATAGAGCAAAAGATGGTTGTATCATTCTGGTGGTCTCATTAGAAACGTGGGCAGGGAAACTGACCATTGCATTGAAAGCTTCATTCCTAGCTCCCAGAAGAGTACCTCATATAGAGCCAATGCTCAATAAATAGTCATTTATAAATAAATGAACATGGACTCTGACATGACCAGCTTAAGCTATACTGCCTTCTCCTATATAATACAAAGCTAATATGCAAATCAACCGAATGGCAGAATGCCCAGTCACTATGGCATGCACTGACTACCAGGGGGCAGATGCTCAAAACAGGAGTTGCCCCTTGGTGATCTGTGCAACAGAAGCTGGGCTCATGGCTGATGAGTGCAGTGGAGATGGCGAGAGCCTCTCCCACATCCATGCAGTGCTAAGGATGTTCGACTGATGACTTAGGCCCACTCCCCACCCCCCGAGGGATCCCAGACTGTGAGATATGTAGGCCAGGCTGAGAGACCCCCCTCTGAGTGCACGGATTTTGTGCACCAGGTCTCTAGTTAGTAATAATGGCAAAAATTCATAGACAAGTTAGATTGTCTCTGATTCAACATGATAACTGTGGTTTTCTGTAAGTAGCCTGTATATTTTCTTTGTGCAAGATTCATTATAAAAGACTTGAGACAGAATATAGAACTGTTTTCAATTATAGAAAGGGCATGTGAATAAAAACTAAACCCTATGAGAATAAATGCCTTCTTAGAATTATTTTATATACTTTCTACCCATAGCATTCCTCAAAGACATGCAAGTAGTTCTGTTGACAATTTATCACACACTTTCTTTTTGATACAATGCATTTCAATATAAAAGCATCATAGATATTGTCTGCCTTTTCTTTCTTTTTACTGTATCCTAAAATATGTATTTGGCCAAAGTTGTATTTCCAATCTCAATTTTGTTCTTTATATAACAGAGCTCTCATGAAGCAAATAAGCCCTGTACAGAAAATTGAAAAGTGTTTATCTGTTTAACCAAAGCATAACCCTTGATCTTCAAAGTTAGAGACACATTTCTTTTCATTATAAAACAGAGGAAGTCAGGTTTCTATATCACAGGGAAGATAAGTTTCTACTTACATAGTTATTAGAAATATAAGAAGCCCAACGACAGAGCAATTAGCCCTAAATATTAAGCTTTGGATCAGCATTGTATATTTTAGCAGCATACTTTCCCTCTACTCATTAGATGCCAGTAACACTCCCTATCCAATTGTGACAACCAAAAATGTCTCTAGACATTGCCCAAAATGTCTATTGAATCATCGATTAAAACAGGTGTCAGAAGTCTATTCTTAACACTGATTGGAAAGGTAACATTGGATGGAGTTGGAGTTGTGACACTCTTATATTTAGCTAATTAATCCCAATACACCTGCAAGTTACCCTAATTTGTTTTAAAACTTTTTAAAATATATCACTTTATTTGTTTTAATTGTGTTGAGTGTTCTTGTTATGAAAGATACAGCAGAACAAAATGAACTAATCAATTGATATATGGGCTCAAGAAAGTACACAACAAGATACTATTTAATGAAAGACAGCACATGGCAAAACTATCAAACAGGGTACTGTCAATACATCAGATTCTAAAGTTCAGAAATTTCTGTAGTTGTGGAGTGCCCTATTTCTAAATAACAACTATAATCCAGTCCTATGTTACAGCTAAATGGAAATCTTTAAGAAATCAGTAGAGTCGTTTCTTTAAGACATCCCCAAGGATAAAGAGTTAGAAATGTTAATGTACTCAATGCATCATTACTTCCCAGCCTCCTTCAACAAAAAGGAAATCAGTTATTGGTGTACTATATGTGCTTCAATACAGTAGAATAAATAAATGTACTATTCATATAATCCTAAACATAATTGAATAAAGTAATTTGTTCCCATAGCAGCAAACAGAGGTATCTATCAATCAGTTTAAATGCACTGTGTTTTATACAACCCTAGTGAAAAATAAAGCATAAGAGTTATAACTTGTCTGATTTTACTTGCTCTCCAATGAGAACTTTCTGGAAATTGCTGCCACCTGTTGGTCATAGATTATAATACCCAAGATCAGGGCTCTAGCTGCTAGAAATTCTGTACACACATAAAAATTTTACTATGGCCATTTCTACTTACCAATTTATGAATATAATCATCACCACTTGCAATCTAATCATATTTTGTTAACATAGTTATTATATTTATTACTGCAGTTTCATATGATTTCAGTTTTAAAAGTTGCTCCAAAAACTATTAGGATTTTGAAACGGAGTCAAACCTTGCTTATGATTTAGCTAATTTAAAAAAACAGGTAGGTAAGAAGTGGTATAGTGGGTCACAGAACATTCAATAATGGTTTCTGCAAAGCTGATCTTGTTAAACAAAAATAACACTGTTTCAATGCAGGAAAGGGTTGTCAAACTAATAACTTAGCTGTGGGGGAAAAATAAGGATATAAACAAATGAGAAACAACAAAGCCAAATTTATTGTTAAGCAAGAGTGTGGATCTCTATCTTTAATAATAAAAGTGTAATATGTTAATTAGACAAGACAGTTCAACGGCCTTCCGGATGTAATTCTGGATGAAGCTGCAGCTGCAGGGGCTGGGGCAGAGGCGGTTAGGGGTGATCAGGCAGGCAGGCAGGCCAGCAGTTAGGAGCCAGCAGTCCCCTCAAGGGATGTCCAACTAGAGGCCTGGTGCACAAAATTCGTGTATGGATGTGGGGTCCCTCAGCCTGGCCTACACCCTCTCACAATGTGGGACCCCTCGAGAGATGACCGACTGCCAGTTTAGGCCCAATCCCAGGTAGAGTGGTTAGGGGCAATCAGGCAGGCAGGCCAGCAGTTAGGGCTGGTAGTTAGGAGCCAGCGGTCCCAGATTGTGGGTCTCTAGTATTACTATAAGACCCTTTATATGCAAATAATATACTAAATATTTGAGTGGGTTACTGCAAAACTGACAAGATACCATTTTTAAGAAAAACACCAAGAAAGATGATAAATGTGAAATATCACTTTGGGTCTGTTTCCATCTATGAAATGAAATATATATGATCCATTTGCTCAACTTTAAGAAAACTTGACTACAAATAATAACAACCATTACAACAATGATTTTTTAAAGTTATACAATTATTCATCCAATAAGTATTTTAAGCAAGCACTATATGTTATAAGTAAGTGTTCTGTTAGGTACAAGAGTCTCTCTTAATGCTCCTGAAAGCATCAGGCCCTGTGCATTGCCTTACTGTGGCTGAGAGCTGCAGAAGGGAGTGGAAAAGAATTTCAAAGATTAACATTGTCTGAAGGGCCAGAGTAGTGAATGGTGTGAAAAAAAATCATGGCAGACCCAACTCTTAACAATGACTTAAATGCTTACAAGCTGAATCAACTTGTTCAAGTCTCTTGACTGTTCTCTCTTCATTCAATATCAAGAAGGACACTAGAATCATTAATATTTAAGTGCCTTTCCATTCATAATATTCCACTCTTCTAAACAAGGCTCAAAGTAACTTCATATTTAGAAAGTATCATGATTGTTATTCTTGTCATACTCTCAATAAATCAATGTCTGTGTATGGGTAGTAATTTTTATATTTGCATGGCTCTGTCATTTTGGAAGGCATTAGCTCCAAGATATTTATTTTATACTGACATATTTTTTCATTCCAAATAATACTGCAATACTTAGTATCACACACTGAAGAAATAAAGATGAGTAAGAAATAGCTCTTGCCTTTAAGTAGGTAACAATCACCATCATATATAATAAAAAGATAATATTCAAATCAACCAAATGGGTGAATGACTGGTCACTATGATGCACACTGACCATCAGGGGGCAGATGCTCAATGCAGGAGCTGCCCCCTGGTAGTCATTGTACTCCCACAGAGGGAGTGCTGCTCAGCCAGAAGCTGAACTCCCTGCTGGTGAGTGCATCAGTGATGGCAGGAGTCTCTCACACCTCAATGGCAGTTGGACGTTCCCTGAGGGCTCCCAGACTGCAATAGGGCATAGGCCAGGCTGAGGGACCCTGCCCCCAAGTGCACAAATTTCATGCACCAGGCCTCTAGTCTAGTATAAAGATAGAACATAGAAACAGATAATAATACTGAGTGATAATAGGAGTATTCACAAGAAATCAACATAGAACTACCTTGCCCAGTCTCTTGGTAAGTGAGGAAGGGGTCAGAAGAGAGATCCTAAAGGAAGGAATCTCCCAACATGAGTTTTGAAGGATGTGCTAAAAGATGACTAGGAGTACACAGAGAAATGGTGTAGAAAAACTATTATATATCAGCAGAAGCCATAAAAGGAATAAACACCAAACACACACACACACACACACACACACACACACACACACACACACACACACACAGCCCTAGCCTGGTTGGCTCAGTGGATAGAGCATTGGCCTGTGGACTGAAAGATCCTGGGTTCAATTCTGGTGAAGGGCACATGCCCAGGTTGTGGGCTCAGTCCCCAGTGTAGTACCTGCAGGAGGCAGCTGATCAATGATTCTCTCTCATCATTGATATTTCTCTTTCTCTCCTCCCTTCCTCTCTGAAATCAATAAAAATATACTTTCTAAAAAACACACACACATAGAAAAGTTTTTTTTTAAATAACGCATAAAACAAAAAGTATGACAATATGTGCTTTGGAATGAAATAAACATGTTTGGGAAGAAGATAATAAATACTGAAGGTATCAAGTTTATAACTGGTATTGTTTTAATAAGAAACCATAAAAATTAAAATAGAAACAAATATTAAAATGTATTTAAAAAGTATATGTCTCAGATTAAAACCACGAGGAAAAAGTTGATACACAATGATTAACAGCAAGATATGAAGTGTTAAAATTAGTGAACTATTAAAAGCAAGAGACATCGTTCCCTTTGGCTATTTTTTACATATTGCCTGCTGTACTGCCCACTTTCTTTAATACAAAAGTCCAGCAAAGAAAAAGGAGGCTTTAAAGTTTCTAACTTAAACGTTTTTTAAATTAAACACTAGAAAAAAAAGAAATGAAAATTAAAGTGATTTTATGGTCTATGATGAAAACATTGAGACAATAGAAGAGTTTTTAAAAAATAGCTTCACATATCCATCCACTAATTATTATATAACCTCCTTGTAGTAGTTCAACATTTAAAATTAGCATTTATAGTATGTCAGATTTAAAGTGAGTAAAAGTTTTATGATGATAAATGCGTCACCCAGGAGGTAATTTAGGTAGAGTATATATTTGCACTTACAGTCCCAATCACTCCGAAAAGCAGCATCATTTCCTAGGACCAAGGACACGACTACATGTCAGACTACATTTGGGAAGAAATTTCTCCAAGGACCTTGATAGCACAAGTGCAGATAAAATAAATAAATCTGTCAGTGTGAGCAAATTACCCACAAAGCCTGTCCCAGGGGCAGCCTCTGTACTCTCACTTCGGTCCTTTGATACCTGGGATTGATCACCCATCTACAGTGAGAAGAAGCAGGGAGTGGGAGAACAGTGCAGGTGTAGACTGGGTGCATATCCTTAGGCATCTTCATCTGCTTCCCAGGCCCCTCGTCCTGTGACAACCTACTCCTCCAATCCTCCCCGGGGACATTATGTGTTGATAAGGTCCTGACAAATGACTGAAAAAGGTCCTGAAAAATCACGCTGCTAAAAGCTCAAATAATTTCACTTAAAATAGAAACAATATCTGGATTTCATTTAAATCCATTTTGATATACGTGTCAGCCTGGAATCTATCCAAAAGTTTGTGGGTCCTGGCTGTGTAGTTCAGTTGGTTGGAGCATTGACCAGTACGCCAAGAGGTTCAGGGGATTTTTTGTTGTTTTTTTGGTTTGTTTGTTTGTTTGTTTGTTTTTTGGCTGCTCTAGTCCTTCTGGAAAGATACAAAACACAAGGAGGTGCTGGGTTTGACCTCTGGTAGGGCATGTGCAGGAGGCAGCCCATCCATGTTTCCCTCTCTGTCCCAATCTCTCCCTGGAATATATATATTCATATACATAGGTGTATTTACATAGGTATATATATAGCTTGTGGAATGCTTTCATTAGCATTATACTAGCTCCTACTCACATATGATACTCAACTTAAAAGTCAGCACTTATGCCAAGGCCGGTTTGGCTCAGTGGATAGAGCGTCCGACTGCAGACTGAAGGGTTCCGGGTTCGATTCCGGTCAAGGGCATGTACCTTGGCTGCAGGCACATCCCCAGTAGGGGGCGTGCAAGAGGCAGCTGATCGATGTTTCTGACTTTCTATCTCTCTCCCTTCTGCTCTGTAAAAAAAACAGTAAAATATATATTTTTTAAAAAGTTAGCACTTATATGTTGAAAACTGCAGCCCTTTCTTAATCCCTTATTTTTGTCTCTTATGCTCCATGTTCCAGTCCTTACTTTCTAAGGCTCTCCAAATATTGTAATGACAGGAAAGTATATTATATAGCACAAGAACTAGAGTTTCCTTTATAGGGGCCACATTAGTGGATCCTGGAATTGAATAAGAGGACACACAGAGTTTTGTCATTTTGGTGGTAATGGATTCTCAGTCTCCAATATTATGTCACTGTTTCAGTAAGTTTACTTTTCCTTTAGACTAAAGAAGGATTAAAGCCATTATAACTCAAATGCTATCTGTCTCCTGGGTGAAGAGGTCTGTGTTTCTCAGAGACAGTTTATGGAGGTGAAAAAGAAAGTTTTCCACTTTCCTTCAACCTTTTGCCACCCTTTTATTTTTTTCTAACCCTCCCTCTCTAACATCTGAAATGTGATCTCTGAACCGCAGGATATGAAGAAAAGAGCATAGAACATCTGTGATGGGAACAGATCTTTTTGCTAGATATTCCTGAAAAAGAATAGAAAGGGCACAATTAATAAAACCACTTGTACATGAAAGAATTACGATACGTTATCCAGGTCATTAAACGGAATATACTCCTGACCATGTCTTTGGGTTGATTTGGGCAAACTCCTACACTACACAGAGTGGTGTGCTACAGGGTCTCTATCAATTCTTCTCAGGCAATAATTATCTTGTTGAGAGAGATAAAAATGCAAACACTTACAGAAAGTAGAATATAGTTGAGGAAAATGAAATTACCTAATTTTTTAAGAAGTGTCACATGCAGCATGTTTCTGAGCTCAAGTTATTGAAAATGTTATTCAGAAATAATTTTGCTCATTATATGTTGACTCCAAATTATATTTCCCATTAAGACAAATGGTCCTTTAATGCATTCAAAAAACTACAATGCTCATTTTAATCTCCAACAGAATTTTGTGCATTGATTAATTTTGTATTTTTTATATACTACAGAATGAAGAGCCATATTCTACCCAATTTCAAACTAACTCCATAGTTGTAAATCAGGCACTTAAGTGGCCCATGAATCTTTTTGAACATTAGAATAACATTTTACATAATTTAAAGAGTGAATTCAAATGAGAAGAAGATACTTAGATATGTGGCTTATAAAGCTCTTTAAAATCTTTACCTTATTTTATTAAAGAATCATGTATTTGGTGTGTGTTCTGTACAAGATGATATGCTAAGTGGAAATGATATAAAGTTCAGAATCTTGCAGGTCACGAGAAAAATTTTGGATGGCATTTAACATTTATAGAGCATCTTTCACCGGCAGGCACTTTATATATATCATTTCATTTAATAAACATAGCAATCTTAAGAGCTAGTTTTATAGGATGTCTAGTTGAGATATGATCCAGGGTCTATATGACCCAAACTCATTGAAAGCTCTATCCTATATAATAAAAGCCTAATATGCTAAGTGTCCAGGTGTCTGGTGACCGGTCAACTGTTCAACCAGTCAAAGTGTAATATGCTAATGATATGCTAAGGCCACTTAACCACTTAGTATGATGTGTACTAACCATCAGGGGGCAGACAGTCAACTGGTTGACCAGTTGCTAATATGTGCACTGACCACCAGTGACCAGATGCTCCAACTGGTAGATTAGCTTGCTGCTGGGGTCTGGCCAATCAGGACTGAGCAAGATGGACTGGAAACACCCTGGAGCCCTCCTGTGGTCCCTCCCCAGCCCTGATCGTGCACCAGTGGGGTCCCTCAACCTGGCCTGTGCCCTCTCACAATCCGGGACCCCTCAGGGGATGGTGGAGAGACACTTTGGGTCCGATCCCACGGGCCACTCCCCTCAGGAGGGCGCCAGAGGCAGGGCTCACAGTTGGCAAGTGCTGCTGTGGTGGCGCAAACCTCTCCCGATCAGAACTGATTGAGCAGGGGCCCGCAGTAGGCGCAGTGGGGCCAGGATGAGCAGGAGTGATAGGTAGGAGGTATAGGCAGTGTTGGACTGTGGGTTTTGGCCCAATCCCTGCAGGGCACCCCAAGGAACCCCACCCATGCACAAATTCATGGATCGGGCCTCTACCCTATATAATAAAAGGCTAATATGAAAATTGACTGAACAGCAGTACAACTGGTCACTATGATGCACACTGACCACCAGGGGGCAGACGCTTAACACAGGAGCTGCCCTCTGGTGGTCAGTGCACTCCCACAGAGGGAGCATTGGTCAGCTAGAAGCCGGGGTCATAGCTAGCGAGCACAGTGGTGGTAGCAGGAGTCTCTCCCGTCTCCATGGCAGTGCTAAGGATGTCCAACTGACAGCTTAGAGCAGAGCAGGTCTAAGTCATCAGTTGTTCATCCCCCAAGTGTGTAAGCTGGGCTAAGAGACCCCTTCCTTCCCCCAAGTGCATGAATTTTGTGCACTGGGTCTCTAGTCTACTATAAAATTCTACTAAATGGCTTGAAATTATATTTTAATGACTAGAAATTATCAGAGAATCCTTGGTTGTTTTTTCCATTATATTTAGGTTCACAGTAATAAATATAGTCAAGTATAATCATGGAACTAGGAAAGAATTTCATTTATCCAGGTTAAGATTATGTTCAGCCGAAAAGAAGAGAAAATCTAATAATAGTGACTTGAACAAAGTAGAAATTTATGTCTTTCAAGAAAATCCCCACACTTTAGCATTGATATGGATGTTGCAGGACGTTTTCAGAGACATGGGCTCCTTCTATATCAAGTAATTTGGGCTCCTTCTATATCACTAATTTGCCATACTTAGTCTTCTTTAAGATTCAGTATCGTTGCATGAATTTCAGCCCTCACATCTACATTCCAGATAGCAGAATTCAAGAAGAAAAACTTTGAAAAAATGTTCAGCCTCTCTAAGAACTTTTTTGAATGTACTCCTAATACAGCTCACTAGCCAAAATTAAATAATATGTCTACAACTTTCTAAAAATATTTGGGCAGGGGGGGGTGGAGAAAATGGATATGAAGAAACAATAAAAAGTGCAACATTTAAGAAATAAAAGAAATTTTTATTGTCTGCTTTCTCCTCCTGGTACCCAAATTGTATCAAAGTTAACCATCTCATCAGGCCTACATTTATTTAATTTTTAAGTTAAATTTTTAAGTTAACTGGGTTTCATCTAGGGAAGGAAAGCAGAGAAAATGCAATAGTTTCTCACTTTCTCCCTCCCTGAAGTCCTCAGTCTGCCCCAGACAGGCTACCATGTAAGAATTTGCAGGGATGGATGACATTCAGCCCATACACTAGCTACCAAGCAAGGGATCCCTCAGTACTATGTCCACTTAGAGGGGTGGTTTCTTTTTTGTTGATACAAACTCTCACCTGCCCTGTATGAGCTCACCACAGTTGACTTTGGAGATTGTTTGTCATTGAGATAGTTCTAGCCTTTCTGCTGCCATGTCAGATCTGGCTTAGCAGATTTACAGGAGTCTCTAAATTATTTCCAAGACATACCCTTATAGTAAAATCATAAATAAAAATCGTCAGCAGCCAGTTGGTGTTACAGTGTTTGAAGGTCAACCTATGAACCAGGAGGTCAAAGTTCGATTCCTAGTCAGGCCACATGTCCAGTTATGGCCTCAATCCCCAGTAGCGAGTGTTCAGGAGTCAGCCAATTAATGATTCTCTCCTATCATTGATGTTGCTATCTCTCTTCTCCTTTCCTCTCTGAAATAAATAAAAACATATTTTAAAAATTTGTCAGCACTCTAGGTACATACAGTGGCATTTTTATAAATCATATTCATATTCAAATAAACCTATTAGGTATACTGAGTGGCCAGATTTTTTTGTGTGTGTGGGTGCGTGCGTGCGTGCATGTGTGTGTGTGTGTGTATGTTAGAGGCCTGGTGCATGAATTTGTGCATGGGTGGGATCTGGCCAGCCTGGGCAGGGGGAGGGGACATGGCAGTTGGCTGGTCTGCCTGATGGTCGAACCCCTGGTCAAGGGGACAATTTGCATATTAGCCTTTTATTATATAGGGTATATACTGAGTGGCCAGATTATTATGCATTCAGAGATCATAATAATCTGGCCACTAAGTGTATATGTAAAACAAAAATAACACCATCACATTAATAATACTATACAACACAAATAAAAAAATAAGATTTAAATGATAGTTATAATATCTTCTTGTTGGACAGCAATGGGACTTCTTGCTCAATCCTTGGGAAAGGCAGATCTGTTTTATTCTAGAATGTGTGCCTTGGTTTTAAAATTTCCTTGTAAACCATACCCACCATTCACTGAACTCTTCTTCTCCTGCCAGTTGAACCATCTCCACTGAACACACTCAACAGCTGCAGCTCTCGATAGAAGCTCTCTAACAGCATTTCTAAAGGAAAGGCTGTTTCTTAAAAATTATCACATATTTTTAACATACACAAAGAGTTTTTAAATGCACACTGATTTCCTCACACTGACCTAAATCTCTCCCCATACAGTTAAAGCTTCTGTATCCTGATCTGTCAGTAGAGGGAGTGGAAAACATCTGCTGCTGTTCTATGCGTGTAATTTCTTCAAATAACACAAATATAATATTATATAAAATGGCCACTTATCTAATTTTAAAGGCATTTATTAATTTTCTATTTGTGTTGTGGTGCATTTTGCTGATCAGAGTGATGAGTCATTAGGATACAAATCTACCCAAGACATATAAGCATCTAGGGAAATGAATGCTCTTTGATTGTTTAGCAATTCAAGATGAAGCCTGTGAATTCAGCCCAAGCATCCAGCAGACTTTGCAAAGCTACAACTTTAGGCAGGCACAGTGACCCAGTCAACTCCACTCCAGTCATAAAGACACAAGCTCACTAGAGATTCCAAAAGACTAGAGAAGGCTTAGCTATGTGAGTTGTGCAATCATTCCAACATCCTTGTAATTCTCGGGAGCCTGCATTTTCCAGAAGATTCTTTGACCAATGAAAATAACCTTCTGCAGGTTTAGCTCCATCCTCATTGCCTTGGAGATGTGTCCAGAGCACAACTGCTGCCTTTTCATACCTCAGTCCCGTTAGAGTCATCCCTCCATGGGACCGGTGAAGCTCTCTGCCATTAGGTTTGGCATGTTTAGAGCAAGTATAACCTTAACTTCCATAGACACAAGATGGTGGCACCCAGTCCTCTCAGGCCTGCAGGAGTCCCCTAGTCCCAGAGAGGGCTGCCAATGAGAGCTGTCAGTGTGCGGCCTGGGCCATCAGCCTGGGAGGCACCAGCAACACCCCCCTTCCCCCAGGCGCAATCCGCTCTTAGCTGTGGCCCGGGGCCCCCTGGCGTGATCATCTCCCAGCTGCTGCCAGGGCTATGGGTCCAGGAGGCACCTGCCCCCCCAACAGGGATCAGCACCCAGCCATAGCTGGAGGGTATAGGCCTAGGAGGCAGCTGCGCCCCCCAGAGCAGTCCCCTCCCAGCGGCAGCCTGGGGTGTCAGCCTCCAAAGGGCCTGTGCCCCCATGGAGTGATTCCCTCCCCACACACACACAGCTATAGCTTTGGAACTTCCCGTGCCCCCAGCTGAGTGATTGGAGATGGGGGAGGGGGTAATCTGGGCAATGCTGCCCAGCAAACCTCTCCCATTGGGTAGAAACTTCTGATCAGGTTAGGGAGGTAAATGGGTTTTGTGTCAAATCTTTAGAAACCTCAATGGAAATGTCTGAGATAGGGTTTCACATGGGAAGTAACTTACAACTAATTTCTGAAGGCAAACGGGACATTGCAGTTACGTTACTGGAGAGCACCCCAAGATCCGGAGGTTGGCTCTGCAAGGGTGGTGGTGGGTGCTCTTCACCCTGATTCCTCAACACCTAGGGCAGGGCTGGAGCCTACCGAGGAAGGCTTTTTCCCTTGCAGTTTTCACCAAGGCAGGCAGGTTTTGTAGGCATGAATAAGAAGTGCCCACGCACAAGTCCTGAAGATGCTGGGGCCAGCAAAAATGACAAACAAACCGGGAAAAGAGAAAAACCGGAAACACCACCGATCCCAACACAGATCATCTTTTTCTTCAGATGACAGAGTGTTTCTCTCTTCTTCATCTTCTGGAAGCAAGACAGATTCGAGTACTGACAATTCTACCAACAGAAAAGTTAAGAGAAAGAGAGGACAGGAAAGAAATAAAAGGACAAAAGAAAGAAAGGACAAAAGATGAAAAATCAAGAAAAAGAAAGAGAAGGAAGAAAGGAAGAAACAACCATATGATATCACCTTTCCAAAGTCTCATGAAATTCCTGTTTAAGGAGCTTATTTTATGACACTTTTAGTTTGGGTTTACATTTTTACTAGTTTGTCAAGACCACGGCAGGTACACTGACCAATATGTTAAAGAAAAAACCCTATCTAATAAAGAGGGAATATGCAGGGGAGGGAATTTGGGGGTAACTGGGCTGTCAGGGGAGCACAGTTGGGGATAATTTGGCCTTCAGGGAAACAGTTAGGCACCAATCAGGCTGGCAGGGGAGTGGTTAGGGGTGATCAGGCTGGCGGCAAAAGCAGTTAGGGGCAATCATGCAGGCAGGGGAGCCAATCATGCAGTTGGGAACCAGCAGTCCCAGATTGTAAAAGGGATGTATGACTTCCTATTTAGGCCTGATCAGACATCCCCCAAGAGGTCCCAGATTAGAGAGGGTGCAGGTTGGGCTGAAGGATGCCCCAATACACAAATTTCATGCACCAGGTCTCTAGTGTGTTAAAAGTGCTCAGTTGAAATGGGAATGACATTCAGTTTGTGGGTGGAAGACAAACAGAAAACATGCTCCAAATAATGGCAACTAATTACATTTAAAAGATAGAAAAAAGACTTCACAGAACAGGATTTTTTTAGAACATTAAATATCTTTATTCATATATTTTAAAAATCCTCTTTTATACCTACCTTCAACACAGAAATATAATAAACTAGAGGCCCAGTGCAAGAAATTTGTGCATGGGGAGGGCAGGTGGTATCTCTCTGCCTAGCCTGCACCCTCTCCAATCTGGGACCCCTCGAGGGATGTCTGACTGCCGGTTTAGGCCTGATCCCGATAGAATCGAGTCTAAATGGGCAGTCAGACATCCCTCTCACAATCAGGACTGCTGGCTCCCAACTGCTCACTTGCCTGCCTTCCTGATTGCCCCTAACCGCTTCTGCCTGCCAGCCTGATCACCCCCTAACCACTCCCATGCCAGCCTGATTGATGTTGAATTGCTTCCCTCCCAGCCTGATTGCCCCTAACTGCCCTCCCCTGGAGGCCTGGTCACCCCTAACTGCCCTCTCCTGCAGGCTTGGTCATCCCCAACTGCTCTTCCTTGCAGGCCTGGGTCCCCCCCAAATGTCCTTCCCTGCAGGCCCAGTCACCCCCAACTTCCCTCCTCTTCTGGCCTGGTCATCCCTCACTGCCCTCCTCTGCAGGCTTGAGTGCCCCCAACTGCCTCCCTTCAGGTCTTGTCCCTGCCAACTGCCCTCTCCACTACAAGGTGGCCAACTTTGACCACATGGGAGCAGGATCTTTGACCACATGGGGCAGCCATCTTGTGTGTTGGAGTGATGGTTAATCTGCATATTACTCTTTTATTAGATAGAATAAAGACCTGGTGCATGGGTGGGGGCCAGCTGGTTTGCTCTGAAGGGTGTCCTGGATCAGGGTGAGGGTTCCCTTGAGGTGTGGGGCAGCTGGGTGAGGGGCCTATGGTGGTTTGCAGGCCAGCCACAACCCCAGTGACCCCAGTGGAGGTCCTGGTATCTGGAATTTATTTATGTTCTACAATTGAAACTTTGTAGCCTAGAGCAGAGCCAAGCCTCCTGCTCGATCTGTGGCTGCAGCCATTTCTCTTGAAATATTTACCTTCTATAAATTGAAACTTTGTAGCCTTAAGCAGAGGCCAAGACAGGCCAGGGCTACAGAAAGCTTGGACTCCTCCATTGCCCAGGAAACCTTATCCTCCTCTTCTCTCCAGCTCCATAGCTGCTGCCATTTCTGTTGGGATATATGTATCTTCTATAATTGAAACTTTGTCGTATTAAGTGGAGGCCTAGGCCAGCAAAGGCAGGTGGAAAGCTTGGCTTCCTCCATTGCCAGGGAAACCCAAGCCTTCTTCCTGCTCTCTGTGGCCGGCAGCCATCTTGGTTAGTGTTAATTTGCATATCACTCCTGATTGGCTGGTGGGCATGGCTGGTGGGTGTGGCTTATTAGTGTAGCAGAGGTGTGGTCAATTTGCATATTACTCTTTTATTAGATAGGATAAGAATGAGATTTGGCCTGAGCCTCGATATTATATTGAATGGAACATAGACACTTTCATCGTCAATTGCTGCCTACAAGCGAGACAGCAATGTGGATTAAAGCAATATAAATTACAGCGATGTGGCAGCCCTCCTCTTTTTTAATGTAGCAAGGTCTATAAATAATGTCTAAAAGCTGATGTGTGTTGCATTTCTGCTTCATAGGCAAATGAGCCTCTGTGCCACACACTTGGACAACGAGAGAGATAAAAGGGTAGGAACCTGTTATCTTTGTTTCATTATAGACTCACAGCACCTAAAATGGTAAGCCACACTCAACCTAAAGAAGAAAGAGGAAACATCTTAAATATCTACCACCCTCTCAAGCTAAATCATATCAAATAAGACAAGGCTGTGGCCATTATTAAGTGTGTGTGAAACTGCTAGTGAGAAGCCACAGAGGTTTTCCACCTTACTTTCCTAAGCATCTGCTGTGGGAGCTATCACTGAAACTGACAAGAGCCCTGTACTCTCTTGCCAGGAGCAAAACTAGCCCAGGGAGCAGCACGCAGAGTGATTGTACATTCTCTCCTCCGAGCCACGACAAGCACTGATCTGTACTGCCAAGTCCACTTAGGCAGACCATCACTGCCCCCTTGTTTCTCAGAGAATGAATGCTAGAATCCATGACTTCTTAAGAGAGTGCTGAAGTAAAGCTGCCATATTAAATAAGGATGAACATAGATTTATACATTTTACTCTAAGAGTCTAGTCAAGTCATACAGTTGTGTCCTATAAATAATTATTTATAGCCGAAACCAGTTTCGGACTGTGGACTAAAGGGTCCCGGGTTTGATTCTGGTCAAGGGCATGTACCTTGATTGCAGGCACATCCCCAGTTGGAGGTGTGCAAGAGGCAGCTAGCTGATCGATGTTTCTCTCCCATCGATGTTTCTGACTTTCTATCCCTCTCCCTTCAGCTCTGTAAAAAATCAATAAAATATATTTAAAAAAATAATTATTTATAGAGAGAATAAACTCTTCCACTGAAAAATATACAGAGCAATCCTGTCAAGCTAACCAACTTAAACAATTGGGTAAATTAAATATCTTACTCTTTTTTTTTGTCTAGTTTTTCAAGTCACTGTAAAAAGAGATCAACCTACTTCCTTACTTTCTTTCCACCCTTTTACCAAACCCATATCCTTGAAGTTAAATTCGCATATTTTCTACCTTACATGGTATATTCGGCGGGGGGGGGGGGGGTAGGGTCACTAGTGGCTGCTGGTTGCCAGCCAGGGTACCTCCCTTCCCTCCTGGCCACCTGCCATGCCCTTGCTGCCGGCCCCACCCCTTGGTCAAACTCCCAGTGGAGGGGACTATTTGAATACCAGGTTTTTATTATATAGGCTTCCTTGATGAAAAATCACTTCATCTATATCTATTTTCACAAAATGGTTCACTTTCCAGTCTTGAATTTTTTTCTGTAATGTATGAAAGGGCATCTAGTCTTCTAATTAATTTGATATGTTTGGCCCAATGTAAAAGTGCATGACATATAATATGAATCTGCATAATTTTGAAGATTAATGCATCCTTAGGCATCATTCCCTTTTCTCAAATGAGAAAACTGGGACTGAAAGAAGTTTTGTGATATACCCAAGGTCAAATAGTTCCGTAACTACAGGTCAGAGCTAGAACAAAGCTCCTCAAATTTTGGTTCAGTGTTCCCATTACAACCTACTCCCTGAATACACATAGCAGAACCGATCACTGATTTTGAGAAAGATTGGTGTCAAAATATAAAAAATGCTTAGGTTTGAAAAGTGTTTAAAGATGTGCTATTTAGCTATTTAGCAGTAGATTGAAATATGATCCAGGTAATTGAACAAAATTATATTGGTAATTTTGATGACTCCTCAGTATTTAAATTGTTGATTCCAATATAACTTTAAAACCAACAAATTTATGGGGGAAATTAACACCGTATAAATGAAACCTCTATTCATCCAAAATGTTTCATGCAAAGTACTTAGTTTAGTTTGTCTTCTACCTTAAAATGCTGACCAACAAAGCATTTATAGCTGGTATGTCTATTGCTGGTGGAAACAGGGTCCGTTCATGGAGCCATGAAAAAGGCATTTCAGGGACCAATGCATGGGAGGATGAGATTTAGTGTAAGATTAATTGGAGCAAAAATGAAGGGCTACTCCCCGGTGCTCAATGTCTCATCCACCACCAGGTGGCTTAGCTTCCTCTCACCGTGGAAGAAGTCCTGGGCCTTGTGAGCATAAGTGCCCACCAGGAGGGTCAGGACTCAGAACTGTAACACCATCTCCCCAGGCTCCAGTAGCCCAGCACAGTCTCTGCTCCCATCCTGTTAGCTTAGTTTCTGTTTCTGGCTAGGATCCAGCTGGTGGTGCACTGCCCCATCCCAGCCCACACTTGAGCCTGCACAAGGAGCTGCAAGACTGATGTGAAGAGAAAATGCAAATGGGCAAACACGTGTTACCCAGAGGGACCATTGTTAAGCTTAACCAGCTAGCTACTTATGCGAACATGTCCTTTAATCTGGATTTTTATTATAAGTGTTTAGGTTTGGATAGACTTGAAATAGTGTTGGTATCAAAAATTAAAGCAATAATAAAATAACTGCTGCTAAAACTATTGTTGAATTATTGTTTTAAAATGATAAGAGAAAAACTATTGCAAATTATTTTATTAAAAATGAAATGTTTGCCGAACTGGTTTGGTCCAGTGAATAGAGCATCGGACTGCAGACTGAAAGGACCCAGGTTCGATTCTGGTCAAGGGCATGTACATTGGTTGGGGACACATCCCCAGCAGGGGGAGTGCGGGAGGCAGCTGATCAGTGTTTCTCTTCGATGTTTCTAACTTTCTATCCCTCTCCCTTCCTCTCTGTAAAAATTCAATAAAATTTACTTTTTAAAAAATTAAATGTTGAATGTTCAACTCATCATGTATTAAAACAACTGGTATTTTAATTATTGATGTTTTGCTGTTCATATTTTCTTCCATAATGAAGCCAATGTAATAAATATGGCATGGTATGTGAGAATACCATTAACATGGTATAGAAAAATATTGAAGTTCTTTTTTTTAAGTGTTATCTGTAATAAATTCTAAGTTTAAAATACTCTGTGCTTGATGATGCTGATTTCTTAATTTGCTTATATAAAATTTAGCCCAAGAGGATAATTTAAGAAAGTCAAACAGTCAATAAAGTTAACTTTCTCATTTGAATAATTCATCTTTATATCTAGCTGCAGTTTTTGACAACTTTCCACTCTACTGTCCCCATGTTGCTCGTTATGAAAAATTAGTTACCTTAAAAACTCCATACCATTAGACTGCAAAAATATATATTCATTTATTAAAAATGTTCTTAGTACCATAGAGTTGGTGCTTTTAAAAAGAAAGCAAGAGTTTTCAACAAGAGACAATTTAAGGTTACTCAAAAGTCATTATAAAAGTCAGTGTACACATTAAAACATTACCACATCTATTAAATAAGCCTAAAATAATTTTATTCAACAATCAATAATGTTGATATATCAAATTAAAATAAGTACTGAACCCTTGCTTCCCTGTCTTGTTCCTTCAAATCTGCCACTGCCCCCCAAATCCACCATGCAGCCACAAGTCATATTGATGTTCACAGCTGGACCCATCTGGATTTCCTCCACTTTCTCATAATCTACCAGCAAATGCTACTGGTTATCTAAAGTAGATATTACACCCTTATCTACGACCCCATTATTTTTTAAATAGTTTCAAAATACTCTTCCCACATTTGTTCTTGATCCTCCCTGGCCGGCTTTCAACATAGTGGCCAGAGTGATTCTTTACAAGATGCACCGAGTCCTCTATGCATCTGACTAAACCCCCTCAGAGGTTTCTATTGCATTTGGAAAATAATTTTTACCAAAAAATTTTAATGGCCTTGCCTGATTTGTAATTATAGACTTCTGCAATCTTACTGAAACTCTTGCTTATTTCTACTAAGCACATTTCCTCAAATGCTCCAAACAGTCTTCCCTTTCTGACATTTGCACATGCCACTTCCTCCACTGGGGGTGCTCTCTCCCTTTTTCTGTGCCTGGCACGCTCTTCATTGGTAATATCTCAGCTGAAATGTCTCCTTCTCAGAAAGACCTTCTTTTGCACCTCCACCAGTTGATGTCATTCACTTGACACAATCTGTAACTCTTTGAGTATATATTGCTTATAGGTTAGTCTCTTTCCCCACTCTGACTATACCTCTTTGAGTTAAGAAACCATATCTCCATAAGTTCACCAAAGCATCTCCAATGTTTAGCACATTTTATTAGTAAGCATATAGTTAAATAATCCTAACTGGTAAAGATTTGGATAAAATGTTAAAATGTTCATAGTATGTGATAATTTTCATGCTTATAAACATAAAACGTGGAGAAAAAGATAACAAAGATAATAAAAAATAAAGCCATTTTAAGCAATAGCAAAAAGATAAAGATAGTATTTACATGGGTAAATAACTTAAAACTGAGCAGAACACATTGTAAGTATTTCTCTTCCCATGTCCTGAAGATTATTCTGACAGGAATCTTCCAAAAGCATTGGAAGTTAACAGAGAACCCAAGTGAATTTTTTTTAGGTACTACACATATCTTTGTCTAGTTAACTACAGAAAAAAAAAACTTTATGGAGCTGTGTCTTCTGAAGAATAGCAAGTTCAAGATCAAATAGTGTGCAGTCACAAGTGACAGGTTACTCATAAATTGTTATGAATCTCTGCTGATAATGATGAGCTTTTTTGCCACTTGTAACTTGCATGCATTGATAATTCAGATGGTGAAAGCTGGAGAGCTATCTCGGGCCCTGGAACAGAGCTTTTCCTCAGTAGGTAGCTAATTAAACCACACAGGGGCTCTAACCCCTGAACTTGCGCTCATTAGCACCATGCTGAAACCAATGAAGCCAACTAACCAAAAAGACATGAAGGCCAAAATACTCCTATTGACACCCCATCCTTCATTTTTAGTCAAAAAGGAATCAGCTACTGATACTTACTAAAAATCCTGAAGATTAAACAGATACTTTAAATGGGATGTCAGAGCAATAGTCAAACACCTTAAGACTGCAGACTTTATCAATTATTCCCAAATTGATATATTAGCTCAATACTGGACAATAAAAGTCTCAGAAGACTTGTTTGTAGATAATGACAAGTTGCTTTTAAAATGCATATGACAGCCCTAGACAGTTTGGCTCAGGGGATAGAGCATTGGCCTACAGATTGAAGGGTCCTGGGTTAGATTCTGGTCAAGGGCACATGTCCAGGTTTCAGACTGGATTCCAAGAGGGGATATGGAGATAGCCAATCAATCATTCTCTCTCATCATTGATGTTTCTATCTCTCTCTCCCTCTCCCTTCCTCTCTGGAATCAATAAAGATATATTAAAATAAAATAGAATAAAATAAAATGTATATGACAATGAAGAAGCTCCACAATAGCAAAAATAATCTTAAAAGAGAACAAAGTTGAAAAGGCTCACAGTAAGCTACAGCAATCAAGATCATGTAATAATATAAGGATAGATGAAGGGCTCAGTAAAACAGAAATAAGCACGTGCTTATACTTTTTAAAAATAAATATAATAAAGTGGCTTAATGAAGAAAGAAAAATCTTTCCAACAAATAAAACTATTATATAGGTTGGAGAAAAGTAAACCTAGACTCACATTCCATAGTCTGCACACACACAAAAAAATAGTTAAAAATGGACTTTAGTTCTAAATGTAAAATCTAAAATTATAAAGCTCCTAAAAAACGAATTAGAAAAATATATTCACAACCTAGAAGTAAAAATTTCTTTGAACCAGCAAAACAATAACAATAAAGAAAAACACACAAAATTAAAAGTTTCTCTTGAAAAGACACTATTTAATTAGAAAAATACAAATCAAAACTATGAGATATTACTTCATACCTGTTAAAATGTCTCTTATCAACAAAACAAATAATTATAAGTGTTGGAGAGGTTGTGAAGAAAAGGGAACCTTATTCTGCTAGTGGGAATATAGATTGTTACAGCCATTATAAAAAATAGTCTAGATATTCCTCAAAAAATTAAGAATAGAGTTACCATTTGACCCAGCAATCCCTCTCCTGTTATGTACCCGAAAAACTTGAATGCATTTATTCACAAAAATATATGTAGCCCTATTTTCATTGCAACATTATTCACCATAGCCAAGACATGGAAACAACCAAAGTGTGCCATAGTAGAAGGTTGGATAAAGGAGATGTGGTACATATGCATAAGGGAATACTACTCAGTCATAAGAAAGGATGAAATAGCGCCATTTGCAACAACATGGATGGATCTTGAGAACATTATATTGAGTGAAATAAGTCAGGCAGATAAAGCTAAGACCCATATTATTTCACTTATATGTGGGATATAAAAATGAAACTTGTGAACATAAACAGCAGGGTGGTGATAGCCAGAAGGAAGGGAGCAGAGGGTTGGGTGGAGGAGTGGTGGTAGTGGTGAAGGGAGCCTAATATATGGTGACAGAAGATGATGTGACTTTGAGTGGTGGGAACACACTGCAATATACAGATCTTGTAACATAGAAACCCACACCTGAAGTCTATATGATCCTAGTAACCAATGTCACACCAATAAATTTAATAATTAGTTCATTAGTAAGTAATTCGTTAAAAAGATAAAAAGATACCATTTAAAAAGTGGCTTGGGAGAAATATTAGTGATGTCTATGTCTGAAAAAAGGATTTGAATCTATACTCTAAATAACTTTGGTAACTTAATAATAAAGGGACGATATAATTTTAAATGAGTAAAAGACATGAGCAGATACTTCATAGAAGGATATATACAAACTAGAGGCCCAGTGTACAAAATTTATGCACTCGGGGGCGGGGGCATCCCTCAGCCTGGCCTGTGCTCTCTTGCAGTCCAGGAGCCCTCAAGGGATGTCCGATTGCCAGCAGTTGGACTTCCTTAGTGCTGCTGTGGAGGTGGGAGAGGCTCTCATAATCACCACTGTGATCGCCAGCTGTGAGCCCGGCTCAGGGCTTCTGGCTGGGCGGCAATCCCCCTTTGGGAGCACAGTGACCACCAGGGGGCAGCTCCTGCATTGAGTGTCTGCCCTCTGGTGGTCAGTGCACATCATAGTGATTGGTAGTTCCACAGTTCGGTTGATTTGCATATTAACCTTTTATTATATACAAATATCCAAGAATACATTAAAAGGTATTAGATATCAGGGAATGTAAACTAAACTCTAACAAGGTACCAGAATGGATAAAATTATAAACCTACACTGCCATCACATAAAATAGTACAACCACTTTGAAAATGATTTGGGAATATCCTATAAAGTTAAACATACACTTACCTTATGAGCCAGCAATTCCATACCTGGTTATTTGCTAAAATAATTAAAAATACATGTCTACAAAATCATTTGTACAAGAATGTTCATAGTAGGATTATTCATAATTATAAAAAGGTGGAAGCAATGCAAATATCCATCAACAGACAGTAATATATTCATAGAATGGAACAATAAAAAGGAATAAATTACTGATATAAGGAACAACATAAATGAATCTCAAAAACATTATGCACAGTGAAAGAAGCAAAATCTTTCAACTTAAAATCTATCAGAAGTTTCTAATCACTGGTGAGATAAAGTAAAAACTTCTTTTAATAATAGGTTAGTGTTTCTTTAATCAGGTTTCAGCTTTCTCTGTCTCTACTTCCCTCACCAATTTGCAAACATTTCTGTAAATATAGTAAATATTTTAGATATCTAAGGCCATCTTTCACAAATATTCATCTCTGCCACTGAAACCCACAAGATGCTATAAAAAAATAGGTAAATGAATAAGTTTCTGTGTTTCAATAAAACTACTTACAAAAACAGGTGACTGGCTGGATTTGTTCTAAAATCAATATATCATGTCTCTTTTATAGTACTTACTGATCCCTTAATCTATCTATCTATCTATCTATCTATCTATCTATCTATCTATCTATCTATACATACACACACACACACACATATATATATAAGCCTAGGTGA
This sequence comes from Antrozous pallidus, assembly GCA_027563665.1. Taxonomy (NCBI): domain Eukaryota; kingdom Metazoa; phylum Chordata; class Mammalia; order Chiroptera; family Vespertilionidae; genus Antrozous; species Antrozous pallidus. The sequence goes on from CM050521.1 coordinate 64,713,068, forward strand.
CCACTACGACAGAACTACTGAACCACTGGTCAATCAGTCACTATGACACACACTGACCACCAAGGGGCAGATGCTCAATGCAGGAGCTGACCCCTGGTGGTCAGTGTACCCCCACAACCAACCTCCCACAGCAGACCCTTACCCTCCCACCAGCCAGCCCTGATTGGCCTGTCTCCCCTTCACTGCCCCCCCCCCCAAACAGCCATCCCAGATTTGGCCCCAATCAGGCCAGCCAGCCAAAGTCCTGTGATCCCTCCCCACAACCAGCCGGCCCATATCTTCCTGATAGGAACTGGGTGAGACTGCCCCCATTGACCCCAATCACCGTCCAGGCCAAGCGACCCCATCCCTGAATGAATTCATGTACTGGGCCTCTAGTATAACATAAACCTAATCCATACACAAAACAATATGTATGATATGATTCCATGTCAGAACAGACAAAACTGATCCATAGAATTGACATGAGGACAGTTGTTGATTAGGAGATTGCCTGAGAAAGGGTATGAAGACAACTTATTGAATGATGAAAACTTTGTCTGATGGGCATGTGGGTACATGGGTCTTTACATTTTTAAAACCCAGGTAATGCCTCAAAGAAAAATCAAAAGCAAAAACTGTTATATAAAAAATAAAAATCAATTCTGACACTAATGTCTAGAGTTTACAATTAGTGTTCTATTATGTATAATAGTCTGTTATAAAGATTTTAATTAAATACTTCCAAAAGGAACACAAATTTTTTCTTAAAATTTATATAATAATGAAAATGTTGCACATAATGAAACCTACTTTGAACAAATTTTCACATTAAAAATATTAGATTAAGCAATATAATTCTATCCTTGATGTGTAAGCCTAAAACCAATTTCCATGCCATCTAATCAATAAATGTAATTTCTACTTTTTACTACTAGACATGAGGAATCAAAACAGCTGAATGAAGCTAAAAAGAATGATTGCCATCAGATTTAAATATATATTTTAATGTTCTACTGTTGTGTATGTGTGTATATGCACATAGGTATTTGTATTTTATTTTATATTTACATTTATATTTACATGTATGGAACTATAACAAGTTCTTTACTGGCTTGGGTTTGAAGCTTGTATGTGAATGTGGTTCTACCACTTAAAAGCTGTGTGTCTATAGGTAAGTAGTCACTTCTTTTGGCTTCTGAGCTTCTCTTATGTAAAAGGTAGATAATAATATCTAACAAATAGATTTTTGAGAAGCGTCTATGAGATAATAGAAGAGAGATTTTAGAGCAGTACTTTACACACACTGTGAGCTCAATAAAAGTTAGCTGCTACTATTCTTATTAAACATGACCATAGATAAAGATATGGATATTGATACAGAAATAAATATAGATACGGATAGAAAATAATATTAAATATTTTAATAATGGCTTTCCCTCTGTGGTAAAGTGATAGATGATTTTTTAATATTTTTCTGTTTTCTACATTTCCTTAATAAAGATTTTTCTAATAAATCTTGAAAAAAATTAGCTCCCCAAATTTCCAGGCAAACATTCCAGTGCCCTCCAAGGTAGTCCAGCTGTCCTTGAGATATGCAGACATCATCCTAAGTGAATTCTGTGCTATGACTGAGAAAATATCTCCTCAATAATTAAAGCATTAGCCAGTTGGCCTTTTCCATAAAATCATAACAGAAATCGCTGATCACCACATTAGGTAGGAAATTCTGTATCCCATGGCTGGAGATTAATAGAATGGCATATTCCATTGACATTGTCATACTAAGCAACACTCTCCATGCAGCCACAGAAGTGGGTATGCTGTTCTGAGCCAATCTAAGGTGATTACCACGGAAACAGCACTCATTTTACTAACAGCAAGGCATATTATCCTTCATGCATGGTATAGCATCCAAGTTTAATAAGATTCTGAAAGTGAAACTGAGGACATTTGGGAAAAGAACCCTAAATCCTTCGGAAAGTATTGCATCACCTCTTATTTGTTTATCTCTTGTGTGACAAATAGTCATTTCAATTATGCTAATTAATCAATTTCATAGAAGGCAAGTAGATACACCATAACAGAAAGAAAGCAACGTTAATATTACAGACTTGAAAGTTTGATTAGTAGAAATATCATCTCACTTAAGCTATAATCATTCCATGGTGCGAGAAGAGTACAGTAGGAGAACACAAGGCAGTTTTATCTTTGGATGTCATAGACAAATCACAAAGTCGCTTTTGAATTATAATTTTTGGTGAGGGTTAGTAAGTGTCAAAGATCAGGATTGGCTTAGTATTGAGGAGTATTCTAGGACCTGGGATAGCTGTGCACCTCTTCAACCAAGCCCACCTGCTGCCTGAGTACCTTTCTAAAAGCCAAATCCTTAAAGTTCAAAACCCATCAGAATCTCCACCATCACCAACAGGCTAAGGAGAAAACTGCTTTACATAGCAGGCAAGGGTCTCCATAATCAGGCTCCAGCTTTATCTCCTTCCACTCCCATCAGCATTCCCAAGGCTTCAGCAATAGGATGGCACTTGCTGATACCTTAACATCTTGCTTTTCCATATAGCATTACCTCAGCACCTGTATTATCTACATACAGTGTCCCTTTCTCCCTTTATCGCCTGAATTAGTCTAATTCAACCTTTACAATCAGGTTTGTAAATATTCCATGTATGGCTTACATCTTGCACATGAACCCTATATTAACATAGGGATTATTGTTACATATGTTTGTCTTCCTAAAGAACCTCGTGTTTCCAGAGAGCAGGGCAGAGATGATGTCTTGATTAGGTTTGTTTCTCTCTTCAAGGTAAATATTAGATGTGCAAAAAAATGTACTAAATTTTGACTTTTGAATAAATAAACTAGGACAAATGGCCAACACTACTTTGATAATCATCACAAGATTAATACAGAGAAAATATCTAGATTAATAAAGGAGGAGCAAAATTAAATTTCTCAGTAATTGTAAGCCTTTTTTTCCTAAGATCCCTTCAATTTTGTCTCAATAAACTAAAATGTGTTTGTCTATAACCTTTCAAAGTTTTGGGGGTATGATTTAGAGCCATATTGCTTCTTTGATATAACTGATAGCCAACAGCCATAGAGAATCATAAGAACAACCAAAGTGAAAGACTAAGCTCAACCAGAACTGACCCCACTTGAATGGACTGAGGCTATTGACTGGTAGGTACATTCTACTTGCAAATAAGCAGGTTTCCATGCAATCCTGTCATTACTCCAAGACAAAAGCATCATACCAAGACTTTCTGGAAGTAATTTAACCTCCAATAAAGATTACTTTTCCAGTTACCATTCTGTTTTACTTACTAGTAAATGGGGTCCATAGAGCCTTTCTGATCCCTTAAACCAGTGGTCGGCAAACTCATTAGTCAACAGAGGTAAATACCAACAGTACAACGATTGAAATTTCTTTTGAGAGCCAAATTTTTTAAACTTAAACTTCTTCTAATGCCACTTCTTCAAAATAGACTCACCTGGGCCATGGTATTTTATGGAAAAGCCACACTTAAGGGACCAAAGAGATGCATGTGGCTCAGGAGCCGCATTTTGCCAACCACAGCCTTAAACTATATTTTCCTCTTTGAGTAGTTTGAGAGATATGTCTCAGTCCTCCACAATCCTTTACACTCCTCTTGTCCCAGCCAATTAGAAGAGCTCAGACGCTAAGTAAGCTTTCTAGTTCTTTCCAACTAATATCAAGTTCCTATAATATAATTTACCAATGTATGTTATGTGCAACTCCAATTCCATAGGATGTTAAAATTTATTACTAGAGGCCTGGTGCATGAAAATTCATGCAGTGGAGGAGGTGTCCCTCAGCCTTGCCTGCCCCCTCTCACAGTCTGGGAGCCCTCAGGAGAGAGGCAACCTGGCAATCAGGACCACACCTCTGCTGCTGCCACTGCTTACAGCACAAGCCTCAGCCAGCCCTGGTTATCTGAGCCTCGGGCAACCCTCAGAGGCTGGAGAGTTGAGGCAACTGAGGGACTCCAGAGGCAGGCATGTGTCAGGGCTGAGGGGACTGGGCACTGCCATCTTATGGCTGTGGGTGCCACTATCTTTGAGAGTGGGGCAATCAATTAGCATATTCCCTCCTTATTGGCTGTAGGTGCTGCCATTTTTGTGACAGTATGAGGGTCAATTAGTATATTCCCTCTTTATTAGATAGCATATGAAGACAGGATTTTCTGGTCAAATGAGTAAACAGTACAAAGGTTTCTTTCACCGTAACTTCTGAGACTTTGTTATATTAAAGTGCATCAAAAATCTCATATATTAAAATACGTATATAAATTACACAGTAATTACTACATATATAACCATGACACATTTTTTCCAGGGTATCTCTCAGTGTACTTGTGGTCTATGAACTACACCTTGAGAAATGCTACTTTCTCCTCAAAAAAGAAGGATTAAACAATGTGAGTTATTTCAAAATTATTATGGCACTCTACTCTGGGTATGACAAAATAGTTAAGGGGATGACAACCGCTAGCATTGGACCATCTCACCAAAGGAGTATGTGTCCCCCAAATAAGAAAGATGCATCTATGTGAACAGTTGGATGTTCAGTCATTTTTCTTAATCACATTTAATTTTATTTATGAATGGAACAAAATGGAGACAATTGTAGATAAGTAAATATCCATAGTAGTTAAAATGGAAATAGAAAATTAAGTTGAAGATTCTTAAAGTCAGAATTAAAAAGGTGGAGATGCACTTCTCATTTAAAATTATTATTTTTTCTTCTCTTATTTAAGTGTAGTTGACATGCAATATTATATTGGCTTCCTGGGTACACATAGTGATTTGATATTTATGTAGCTTATGAAGTGATAACCACATTAAGTTTAGTAACCATCTGTTATCATGTGGTTATTATGCTAGAGGCCCGATGCATGGATTTGTGCATCAGTGGGGTCCCTCAGCCTGGCCTGCACCCTCTTGCAATCTAGGATCCCCTTAGGGGATGTCAGCCTGCCAGTTTCAGATCCTGACATTGGGCAAAACCAGCAGTCCAACATCACCTGAGGGATGTAGTAGTACATGAAGCAGCAGGCGGCCATGGGGGAGCCCAAGCCTGAGCCAGGCTCTGCACTGCTCACACTCATCCTAGCCCTGCTGCACCTGCCGTGGAGGCAGTGAGGCTCAAGCCACCACAGCTACACTCACTAGCTGTGAACCCGGCGTCTGGCACCTGTTGGTCAGCTGAGCAGTGCTCCACTGTGGAAGCGCAGCTCCTGCATTGAGTTTCTACCTCCTGGTAGTCAGTGCGTGTCATAGCAATCAGTCACTTAGGCTTTTATATAGAGAGAGATTACTGATTATGCTTCTTATGCTGTATATTACAGGCCCATGACTTACTTTCAAAAAAGGTAATAAAATAAAATTCTATTTTCAAAGTTATTTGAGAATAACTTACAAAAATTGCACTATATGTTTCTCTGAATTAGAATATAAACAATATTATACGTGCGTACATAGGTTTGTCATTAGAATGTTAAATAAATCATATTATACAAATGGCACATGTAGGCTCTCACCTGTGTGTGAGCACAAGTATGGAAATGTGACTTTCAAGAGAGGCCAACTGAAGAAAAACAATGATAATTAAGGAAGACAAAGCATGGAATGATACAGATTAATGGAGACTTGAATCTAAGATTAGGTCCTGAGAATCCAAGACATAGGTAGACAATAGCTAACACTCAAAATTTCAGGCAAATATTTGGTGCAAGTATGTCCATGTCAAAGGCTCAGCAGCAAAAAAGACTTCACTCCAAAAAAGAAAAACTGATTAAAATTAAAACGACTTTACATTCTAAGAATGCTACAGATGATTGTGGTCTAAATAACAAGTTCATAGAGACAGTCCTGAATTTAATTTTGTATTCTGTCACTTCCTAGATCTGTGATCTGTGGAAAAGTTCCTTTGGGGAAACTCAAAGATTACTGGAACAGTTAAATGAAATAATGCATGTCAATTAACTAGAACCATACCTGTCATGAAAAAGATGTTCAGTGAATATTAGCCATTACCATTCACATGTTTCCAGAACAGTAATTTGGAATTAGGATGAAGATATTTACACTAAATGCCCACGAAGAATATGAATTGGAAACTTGCATTGTAGGAGTCTCTTCATCAGATGAGAGCCAAGAGAAACACCAAGATGCAGTCTAAAAGTCCAGAGAATAACACTGACCATGACTGAGGTCTAATTCCTAGAAAGGCAACTCAGGTTTATTGTCAGGTCTCAGTGCTCTTTGTGGAGCCACCATCACCCTGGTCAACCTAGCTGAGGGTGCCCAACCATGCGGGCTTTCTTTCTCTCTCTTGCCCACACTCTCACTCTCCTAAAAACATACTTAGGGTAGGCATTCATAAATTTCTTTATTTTGGGGACTAGCATTTTATTTTATATTATTTTATTGTTTTAAATAAATCTTTATTGTACAGATTATTACAGTCATCCCTCTTTTTTCCCCCATAGCTCCCCTCCACCTGATTCCCCACTCCACTCCATGCCCTTACCCCCTACCACTGTTCTCATACATAGGTGTAATGTTTTTGTCCAATCTCTTACAACACCCCTCACACTCTCTTCTCCCTGAGAATTTTCAGTCTACTTCCTTTCTATGTCCCAGATTCTATTATAATCATCAATCCATTCTGTTCATCAGATTTTTCATTCACTTGATTTTTAGATTCACTTGTTGGTAGGTATGAATTTGTTGTCATTTGTTGTACATAGTTTTTATCTTTACCTTTTTCTTCTTCCTCCTCTTCTAAAGGAATTCCCCTCAGCATTTCATATAATCCTAGTTTGGTGGTGATGAACTCCTTTAGCTTTTTCTTATCTGTGAAGCTCTTTATCTGACCTTCAATTCTAAATGATAGCTTTGCTGGGTAGAGTAATCTTGGTTGTAGGTTCTTGCTATTCATCACTTTGAATATTTCTTGCCACTCCCTTCTGGCCTGCACAGTTTCTGTTGAGAAATCAGCTGACAGTCATATGGGTATTCCCTTGTAGGTAACTTTTTACTCTTGCTGCTTTCAAGATTATCTCTTTGTCTTTTGCCCTTGGCATTTTAATTATGATGTATCTTTGTGTGGTCCTCTTTGGATTCCTCTTGTTTGGGGTTCTGGACTTGTAAGTCTATTTCTTTCACCAGGTAGGGAAAGTTTTCTGTCATTATTTCTTCTAATAGGTTTTCAATATTTTGCTCTCTCTCTTCTTCTGGCACCCTAATAATTTGGATGTTGTTATGCTTAAAGTTGTCCCAGAGGCTCCTTACACTATCTTCAAATTTTTGGATGTGTTTTGTTTTTTGTTTTTCTGGTTGGGTGTTTTTTGCTTCCTCGTATTTCAGATCTTTGGTTTGGGGTCCTTTGATCTACAGTTGAATTTCTGTATATTCTTTATTTCAGAATGAGTATGCTTAATTTCTAACTGATCCTTTTCCTTTTTTTTTTTTTTTGGAATTCTCTTTAAGATCCTTGAAGGTCTCACTAAGCTCCTCAGAGGTCTCATTTAAGTTTCTCGTCAGTTTTTAGAAGATTCTTGAGTAAACTTATAAATGTGGTCGAGTAGTTTGCTTTCCTCCATTTCTTTCATTTGTGACATGTTTCTTTGTCTCCACACTTTGCTGCTTCCCTATGTTGATGGAGTGGGAGAACTGCTATGCTGGAGACATGCTTATGGGGCAGGACTTGCTTCAGTAAGGCTTTGGTGCTCAGTGAGTCTGCCTCTTGAATGTGTCACTAATGGATGGATGTGAGTAGTTGAAATCTGGTGTCATCTCATACTGACCTCTAGATACTCTAGCTTCTGGATCTCCAATGGGGTGCAGGTCAGCTACTGTCTGCGGCCACCCAGCAGGAGCTATAGTAAGAACTATAGTTTTTTCTTCTTTGCTTGGAGATTGGAGCTGTCTGGCCAGAGTTTCAGCTTGTTAGGTTAAGCTGCGATAGGACAGGCCATTTATATGCAAAAGCCGCTGCATGGAGGTTAGATGGGTTTGTAGATTGTATGGGGTGAGGTCTCAAGGAGTCACTAGGCTAGGGCATGGCAAAGAGCAATGGCTGCCAATCAGCTGTTTCTGCAACTCCACATTTCCAACTCCCCACATCCCATGCCCCAGTGCAGTAAACAATGATTGCTGTGTGCACCTCTGCAAGCAACCTACCCTCACTTTCCGACCCAATGGCAGATAGTTTATGTCCCCAGCGTCTCCCCAGAAACTGGAGTTCAGAGTAATAGGAAGCTTGTGTCCCTTCAGGTTAAAAAAAGCATCATGCCCAGTTGCCCGCCACCAGCCCAGTTCGCACACCACCGTACCTCAGCTTTTCGTCCAGCTTTCCCGTGGTTCTGGGTGATAGACGTTTTGTCTTTCAGTTGTAATTTTGAAATTGCTGTGTGATGCAGCAGTTTAGGTGTTTACCTATGCCGCCATCTTGGTTTCTATTATAAATTTCTTTCTCCCATATGATGCACAGGCACAGTGCAGAGCATATAAGTGAATGTGACTTGCATGTGAGTCTACTCCTCACCAACGAGCAGCTATATCACCTACAACAAGCCTAGTAATATGTCAGTTTTAATTTCTAGGATTCCCAAGATGGAAGAAATACTTGCCTCAGGCAGAACTTTAATAAGACAGTGCTTGTAATCAAGAGATGGCTAGAGATCCACTGTCTGAGGATGATGACAGCAGAGGCAGACAAAAAGAGGCTAGACTTGCTGTTCACTTCCTTTCTCATTAAAATCTAGCTCTGACTCTTTCCAAGGACTGTTGGTGTCTGAGGCCCCTACCTACTCTCTTCAGATCTATTTTTCCAATCACACTTCTTACTGACCTTTTGGTGCTTACAGCTCTTCATTGGACAGAGAGTACACAGAATCACCTAGGAAGCCTTAGTAAGTTCATGTTTCATTGATCACTAATGATAGGATCGGTGGTGTGTGTTCCTGGATTCTGACAGTCCCAATGTTAACTGTAGAAGGTGAGCCAAGAGATTCTGAAATGCAGATACAAAAATACACTCATCTTTAAAAACACTACTCTCACCTGATATTTTTGTCAGACAATGAAACATAATTACTTAATGCTAGATTGGGATATATACACATGCATCCATGCTTTCACACCTGGTTGTCATTTTGTTATCACTTATCCATATCTCATATTGTGTCCCTATAAATTTCTATGCAAATGGAAACTATAACTTTGACTTTTATAAGAGACAAAATTTAAATATCTGGAATGCAGTCATCTCTCTAATATACACTATGTAAATAAAAGCAAAATATTTGCCCTTCTCACACTTTCCAAGTGTAAATTGTTAAAGCCATTGAATCATCTCCTAAGCTGATACTAATTCTAAAAACTGGCCTTTGAATTATTTTGTCTTTGGTTTGAGTCATCATTTTGAATGGCATGCCCTCTAAAAGCTTTGCAAGTAATGCAAAGAGGTTGCTAAGTGGAAAATATTTCAAGAGCTCTGGAAATATAAGCTTGACAGAGTCCTAGCCTTGAAGCCCTAAGTTTACAAGAAAATTTATTGTACACACATGTTGTAGCATTAGAATGCAGTATATGGCATTCAATCAAAAAAGAAAAAGAAAAAAGACAGCCAAACAGCTACAGTTCTACACTAGAATAAAAAACTGTCAACCAGAGAAGGGGGGGGAATTAAGTACCAAGAAAAGAAATAACTGTAAAAGGCACCTGGGATTGTTATAAACTATTATTTTCTACACTCTCAGTGTGAGCTAGTAAGAGACCATTGGCTTTCTCAAATGCTTTCAACAGATGGAAAATAAAAATTACCAGTGGATATGCTGGACCTTGTTTTACAGCTCTATATGTTTGAGACAGATTACAAAGCAAGAAGTAAAACTAGACATATTACATAAATACAGATAGTAAAGGTTATAGAAGTGACAAGTATGAAGTTGGTCAGAGTGGGAAGACATTATAATTTTTGTGCTTTGCAGTATGACAGTTTGTACAACCAGAAAGCCACCTTTTCCAGAGGAAATCACAACAGGTGTGGCTGTCAGCTATACTCTGCTTTGCACATAGTGGCTCACCCGGCTTTCCCTGGAAATGAGTTTAAGGTTCATTCCAAGTCTTAGAAAATATGCCAGGATCATAACTAGGAGGAACAGTTGACAAAAACATATAGTCAATTAGATCAAATTTAGTAACTTTTCAAGATAAAAAATCATTAGTACTGGTTCTTTGTGGCCCAAGAATTTAACAAGCCTTTGTTGTGGCCCTGAAACTATTATTTACACAGTGACACCATTATAACCTAAAACTACTCATTACTTCCTCAAGTGTGAAGGGCATATTAAGAACAAATAATTAAAGACTGTTCTTAGTAGCATAAACTCAGCCAGTATCCCAATTTAGTACCCAAAGGAGAGGAAGAGAAAACAGAACAGCAGAAAACGTCCAACACTCAAAACAGCAAATTGGCTTTGTGCACCATCTTTTAAATTAGAAACATATACAGCGGCTAAACCATTATTTCATTGTTACACAATGAATAGCCACAGAACAAAAATGGGATTGGTGAGTGAAATCGAGGAAATACAAGATGCTTTCAACATGTTGAAGTCAGAATACATTGCTCCAAGTGTCCTCCATACACTTTGCCAAGATCCAAAGATTCTAAAAAATTCTAAATGACAAAGGACAAATAAAGTTGAATGATTTAAAATACGCTTCATGCTTTTTCTGAGTTCTGAGTTAGATGATTACTCATGTTTCCTAAATAGAGCAGCTGCTATATTATTTTGCCACACACATCCTTGCATGAGCTCTTTTGTAGGGGTATGTATATGTTTGAAGGAAAGATTCAGCTACTGGTGTTTCTCCAACAATAGCAGAGCCCTATTCACAACTCCAGCAACATACTGAATATAACCAAGTCCAAACTGTGCCAACCACATTGTCCCGCTGACCCTGCAGGTCAATTTATTGTATTTCAAAACAATTGTTAGTAACATATACAAACAAAATGTGTGATGGCTTAGATTTTAATTTGGAGTGTGCAGCTGGTTCTATTGTTTACGTTCCCTCTGTTAACCCTTTCTCCTTCATACAAAACCTAGAATTTTTTTAGGTACTCATAACTTCCACAAATAACCCAAATGACTTAGAAGACACAATATTTCTAACTTCCAATATTTGTTTCTAAAATGTTCATCCAACCATGTGACATTCAGGAGAGATATTGCAAAGACAGAAATGAATATCCATCCACATCCTATTCTACGCATCTGGATAATGTCCAAACTTAAGCAGCAAATGAACCTTTTTATTAAATCCTATTAGAGTGATTTTTCTAATGTTCACCCAGACATTCTAAGAGGGCCTTGCTATAAACAGGATATTTTTACTTTTTTAGCCTCACCTGAAACTGATCTTCCCAAGCCCTTGGAATAGGGATCCTGTTTACATTGCTTACTATGAGCACAGGCCCAACAATGCCCCAGCATTATTATCTAGTGCCATGATCGGCAAACTGTGGCTCGCGAGGCACATGAGGCTCTTTGGCCCCTATAGTGTGGCTCTTCCACAAAATACCATGACCTGGGTGAGTTTATTTTGAAGAAGTGGCATTAGAAGAAGTTTAAGTTTAAAAATTTGGCTCTCAAAAGAAATTTCAATCGTTGCACTACTGATATATGGCTCTGTTGACTAATGAGTTTGTTGACCACTGATCTAGTGGACTGGGTTGCTGTCATGAAATTAACATTTAATGAAGTTCATTCAATGATAATAAAGTAATGAGATAATTTTATTAATTTTGTTTTCTAAATAAGCATCCAGATACAAAGTGTCCTGGAAAGTGTTTAGCTTCTAATGAGGCTTCCAGTGTTCAAATATTTTTTAAACAACTCTAGAGAAATTCAGGGTCAATTAGAAGCCATAGAAAAATAATCTATTTACTTATATACAAAGTGATAGTGACCAAAACCAACATTATCAACACAAATACTCAGGATTCTGCATTTATTGACCAGGCCTACACCACACATCTGGATACTAATTGGGATAGAGACATGTTTCAACATGTCAGAAATGGTAGAATGTTGACATGAAAATATTTGTTTTACTTGAGGATTTAAAAATATATCACCATCAAGTAAATAACTTTTTGAGGCAACTTTCATTATGTGGCAACACTAACTTGGACACCTTTTCTGAGAAACTGTGTGTTCTACTTTTTTATTTTTTGTCACCCTCACTAGAATATAAGCTCCCATAAAACTATGGGGTTTTAATTCATATGTATCATCAGTACAGAGAATTGTGCCTAGTACACACTAGGTATCCACGATACATCTAGTGAACAATTGAGTGAGTGAATGACCTAGAACACAGGCCATATACTCTACAAAGGAACATCCAAATTACATGGTTCCAAGCATCCACTGGGCACAGTGCCCACAACAAAGATGAATAAGCAAATTATCACAGCACATCACTGGCTCAGTCACTTGACAGAGATTTCTGCATTTTCACACTTTAAGCACAGGAAGCATTTTGATACACTATGATATCAGCATTAATATTACAAGTTAATCCAACCTAAGAAATTGGTAATCACTTATCTTCAATTTTTGGTTAAATGTTTCTAAATGTCCTAAGGGAGGAATCCATGAGCAATGGCTGAGCATGACATGGTAATATAATCATTTCATTCATAAAATTATGTCAAGGGCATCACTTAAAAATAAAAGGCAGAGTTCTTGGGAAATGGAGACATCACTAACAAGATAAAAATATAGAGCTGTGAAATAGTAACTGAGTTGGTGATGAATTTTAATAGGTAAAACCAAGGTCTTTATATTTGAACACCAGAATTTATAACTAATTAATTGTGAGGTAAAAATAATGAGAATAGGGGAGCAACCAAGATGGCGGCATAGGTAAACACCTATTGTTCTGCCCCGTGCAACAATTCAAAAACTACAACAAAACAACAAAACAAACATCACCCAGAATCACCGGACAGCTGGCTGAGTGAAAACTCCACAAATAAAAGTAAAAGTGGGACACCGAGACTCAGAAGAGCAGCAAAGCAGCCTTGAAGATACTCGTGAAAACAGAGGTTAGGAGCCGCTGTGCACACGCGGGGTGTAGGGCTGGCAGCAGCAATCCCAGCTGGATTTCGCCAACGGGGAGGGCGGAGACGCCCCACTGCATGGATTCCCCAGTACCAGGCGAGGTCCGAGGTCCAGGGTACACACCCTGGAAGATGGGCGCAGCAGAGGTCTCCTAGTCCGAGGAGAAACCGGGTTGCTTGGAAAAGCAGCTTGCGTGCATAAACTGTGCGACAGCACAGACACGCAACTTGCTCTCCAGCGACTTGCCCCCTGGTCCCAGAGACCACCGGACTGCTTTGTTTTACAACGCTGGGCGAGACTTAGGGCATGCAGACTCATTTGGGGAGAGGCAGAGTTGTCTTGCAAGGGGTAGAGACTAGCGGCTTTCTCTTGGAGGTGCCTGCAACAATTACTGCTCAACAGAGACTCGTGCGCGAGTGCTGCATAGGACGTAGCAGACTCTGAGGCTGCCTGCTCAGCTCAGAGACTCCGCCCATCCAACCTGAACACAGTCTCCCTTCACAGCCAATAGGCCTGGAGATCAAACCCTCTTAGGGCTAACAACAACAAGCTGGGCTTAAATTCAAAAATATTGTACAATCCATAAAGGATCGCAGTAAGAGTACCCATCTGAGGTAACTGTGGAGGCTGAGCCACTGTCCCTTAGAGGACATCTACCACATAAAAGCAGCCACCATGCAGAGACATGGAAAGAAATCAGGTGTGAAAGAAATGTAGGAAAAAAGACGACTAGACATAGAGTTCAAAACCACGGTTATAAGGCTTTTCAAGAGGCTCCTAGAAAAGGTCGAGAACTATAAGGAAATAAGCAAGACCTACAAGGAAATGAGTGAGACCCTCAAGGATATGACTGAGACCTGCAAGGAAATGAACAAGACCAATGTGGAAATGAATGAGTCTTACAAGGAAATGAACGAGACCTGCAAGGATATGAAGGAGACTCTCAAGAATATGAAAAAGGACCAACCAGAAATTAAGCATACACTGACTGAAATAAAAAATATTATACAAAGACCTGAAAGTACTCTAGAGCACCCCAAAAACCAAGTTAAAGATTTAAAATACAAAGACGTAAAATCCACTCAGCTGAAAAAGCAAGAAACCAAAAGAATCCAAAAACTGAAGATAGTGTAAGGGGCCTCTGGGACAACCTCAAGCATACCAACATCCGAATTATAGGGGTGCCAGAAAAAAGGAGAGAGCAAGACAATGAAAACCTATTTGAAGAAATAGTGACCGCAAACTTCCCACACCTGGTGAAAGAAATTGACTTAGGAGTCCAAGAAGCACACCAAACCCCAAAATATAGGAATCCTAAGAGGACCACACCAAGGCACATCATAGTTAAAATGCCAAGAGCAAAAGACAAAGAGAATATTAAAAGCAGCAAAAGAAAAACAGTTAGTTACCTATAAGGGAACACTCATATGATTGTCAGCGGATTTCTCAACAGAAACGATGCAGGCCAGACGGGAGTGGCAAGAAATATTCAAAGTGATGAATAGCAAGAATCTACAACCAAGGTTACTCTATCCAGCAAAGCTATCATTCAGAATTGAAGATCAGATAAATTGCTTCACAGATAAGAAAAAGCTAAAGGAGTTCATTACCACCAAACCAATATTATACGAAATGCTGAAAGATATTCTTTAAGAAGAGGAAGAAGAAAAAGGTAAAAATATAAATTATGAACAACAAATACACATCTATCAACAAATGAATCTATAAATCAAGTGAATTAATAATCTGATGAACAGGATAAACTGGTGAATATAACAGAATCATGGACAGAGAGGGAATGGACTGACAATTCTTGGGGAGAAAAGGGGTGTGGGAAGTACAGCAAGAGACTGGATAAAAATCTTGCAACAATGGGAAAGGACAGTGAGGAGGGGGAGGTGAGGGTGGAGGGTGGGATGGGTACCGGGTGGAGGGGAGCTATAGGGAGATAAAAAAGGGGGAACAATGTAATTAAACTGAACAATAAAGATAAAAATAAATAAATAAATAAAATAAAGGGGGAAAAATAATAATGAGAATAAAAATCATCCTATATAATAAAATCCTAATATGCAAATTGACCCAATGTCAAAACAATAGGTCACTATGACATGCATTGACTACCAGAGGGCAGATGCTCAATGCAGGAGCTGCCCCCTGGTGCTCAGTGCACTCCCACAGGGGAAGCACCACTCAGCCAGAAGCCAGGCTCACAGCTGGTGAGCATGCAGAATGGGCCTAAACTGGCAGTCAGACATCCTTATCCCTGCAGCAAAGTCAGGAGAGGCTCCCACCACTGCCACTGCACTCACCAGCCACCAGCCCAGCTTCTGGCTGAGCAGCACTCCCTCTGTTGGAGCACACTGACCACCACAGGGGAGCTCCTGAATTGGGCGTCTGCCCCCGATGGTGAGTGTGCATAATAGCAACCCATCATTCTGCTGTTTGTGTTAGGTTGATTTGCATATTACCCTCTTATTATATAGAATAGTATTATTAAAAATAAGCCATCTTAAATAGGTCAAAAATATATGCCAAGAGAGATGCAAGATGAAAATGCTTCTAAAAATCAATCCATATCTTGCTGACTCCAAGTTTTCAGTTCATATTACTTTGTATTATTTGAACTAACAAACTAAACCTATTATTGTCAATATAATTAACTATCAAGACAATTTTGTTCTGTGACAACTGCAGCTTGCTTTAGGATTAAGATATAAAAAAACAGAATGAGATGGGTATATCCTTATCATCTATATAAATACCTAAGATGATTACTTCTTACTCTTTTTATTCTGATCAACTATAATACCTAGGTAGCTGCTGTACTGGTTAACTGGCTTTTACAGCATTTTCCATGTGGCTCCTTCATGGCCTTCTCAGTGGCCAGTTCATATAAGCATATGACATGGCGACATTCACATTTCCTTCATGAAGTCCCCTTTTCTCACAGTAAGGTGCTTTGGGAGTCTCTTAAACTACTCAGACAATGCTATCCTAGAAAACTGTTTCTGTATCACTACATTGAAATAAAACAAGACAAAATACAGTATGCAAATCTATACCTTATAGCATGTGAATTTCATTTTCAGCTTCACTACTCTGTGCAATTGAGAATAATAGCCCTACTTTATGAATTATGACACTGAGGAGCCATGAGTTGCTGAAGGTTAGAGAGCTGGTCCATCAGCTTATCTGTAAAACCAGAGCTTTCTAGACTTTCTGGACTTTCCACCGCAGCCTTCCTAATGAACTTATATTGTTCCATTCTCACATACACTTTCACACTCTGTATTGCTGCAGCAATTGTTCAATGAAGATTCTGAAATAAGTTTTCCCAAGAGTCAGAACCAAATTAAAGAGATAATTCACAAATGACAACATCCATGGCATGAAAAACCAAATAGCTAGGTTGCAAGTGTGAGAAGCCATTTCTTTCGGAAGACTGCAGTCTGCACACTCAGATAAATGATTATTCTTCCCTGATTTGTATGCAGCTGGTAGCTCGTCTGAGCCCTTCAGGTTATGACCACGACCCTGGGATACTTTTGATTTTCTCCTTAATTGAAAATCACATGGTAACGATGGGCAAGCTCTATGTAGCACAATCTCATCATCTCGCAGGGGCAATCAATGCCTTCAGAGCTGTCCGGCACTAATAGGAGTGTACTCCAATAGCTTTCAGAAGAACACAATCGCTGTCTTCTCTTTTCTAATTTCTCAGCACAATAGTTTAGAGCAATGGGGAGCAGAGGAGAGGGAAGTGTGTGACTAGAAGAGAAGATATGAGTTTTCATCTTGGTTTTATTTATTGCTTTCTAACTGGGTTACCATGGCCAAGTCACTGAACCTCTTTGGGCCTCAATTATCTCATATGTATGACCTGTAGATAATAATACTTGACCTGCTAACCTCACAGGACAGTTAGGAGAACTGAATGACATAATGTGGAATGTAAAGTGTTATGTAAATGCAAAGGGTAGGCCAGGAAACCTTGAGATTTTTAATCAAGGCTTTTATAGTCCTATTTTTTAAATTCCACTTAGCACTATCTAATGGCAACATGAGAATTTTTTTAAGAATTGTCTTAAAAATCCATGAAGTTTTCCTTAATACTCACAACAAAGTCCACAGAAAATATTTTAATTTATTTATTTCCATTCTATTTCTCTGGGTGTATTTTTTTCATATTCTGCTTTTTATTGACTGTACTACAAAAGAGATTTATTAGTCAAAAGCCCTTGTCATCATCTCCTTTCTCCATTGGGGCAGCAGTGGTGGGAGCAGGACCTCCTGCTGGTGCACACCAGCTGCTGGGGCAGCAGGTCCACCAGCCCCTGCACTGCAGATAAGGCTCCTGATATTGACATTGGCCAGAGCCTTGGCAATAAGTCTGGCCAGAAACAGTCAACATTTACACCAGCTGCTTTAATGAGGGCATGGATCTTATCCTCTTTCACCATTCCCTCAGTGCTGTGGTGCAAGATAAGGACCTAGTAGATGAAAGAGAGCTCTGAGACAGAGGACATGGTATGGGCAGGTGCTAGTTGCCTGATGAAGTGAGGGCCTCACTCCAATGCGGTCTTAGCTTCTTTCCTCTGCAGGACCCAGTACCTTAACTGGCAGCTGGGGAAAGGTTAACATAAAACTGGACTCATTGTTTAGAAATTTATTTTTTCATTTATGAAGAGCTTTAGGCAGGTAAAATCTATGGGAACATGAGATTTTGAAATAAAAACCCAATATTCCATTGAAAAAAATGTAACATTTAATTTTTGAACAAACAATGCAGTTACTTCTAAATGTATACAATTATAAATAATTATATGACAAATATTTTGATATGTTGTTTGTTGCCTGTGTTTTTCAGTATTGTTTTTATCATTGGTGCTTAGAAGTGGAATTTCTAAGTTAACACATTGACTATTTTAAGGCTTTTGTTACAGATGAAAAAATTGCTTTCATAAAACTGTGTTAATTTATACTCTCATAAGCTGTGGATGAAGTTCACTATCTTATGTTACTGCTACTCACAGACACACACACACACACACACACAGCACAACACAAAACAATACACAGCATCTATAGAGACAAAAGATACACATCACTTTGTAGTCAAATCTCAGATTGGTAATAAATACTTTTATATGACTAGCAAACATGTTCATATAACCCATTTTGATAGTACTAATGGGACTGAGACTATACATCTTTTTGTCACTGATTATTAACTTAGGATATATTCTTAAAAGTGAAAATTTATGAACTAGCAAGAAAAAAACTTTATACTCATTCTCAAATTGCATTTCACAATATCATGTTAGTTTAGGTTCCTACAAATTTTATTTTTCATTCATTCATTCAACAAACACGTGCTGATTACTTACTATCCTGGGCATTGTTCTAGGCAGGAGGGTTATAATAATAAACAAAACAGTCAGAAATTGCATGGAGTTGATGCTCTAGTTGGGAGAGGGAGACAGAATACATAGGTTCAATAAGTAAAATATATAGATGGACATGACAACTAGCAAAAAGAAGCAAAAAAGCAGGGAGGAGAGTAACGAAGGTGAGATTAAGATTCTAGATGGAGTGGTCAGGGAAAGTGGTATTTGAAAAAAAAAAAAAGTTCATTGTGCTACTGATAGGTTAGGTAAGATGAGAGTAAGACCTAACCAATGAATTTAGTAATGCAGTAGTCTTTGTTGATCTTGATAAGATCAATGTCAAAGAGCTGATAGGAGTCAGAACATAGACCTAAGTATAAGGGATCATGGAGGTCACTAGATCTACAATTACATAAGTACTTAAACTAATGGGGAAAAATACATCTAATCCCAAATGAGGAGATAAGTTAATGGGCTAGGATGAAAGCCCTGAATAAACATCATTTGGTTGAATGTCCTTTGTGTCATATATTCAATGTCATATTGTCAACCTAATACCTTACAATACTTAAATATGGTATATAAATTACACTGGGGAGGGAGAAGAGGTTTACATACCTTTAGAAATATCTTCACTCAGAATATGCACTGAGGGGTAGCCACACAATACTTGAAATTCATTAAAATCTAACCTCAGAACATCCATTAATTAGAATAATGTAAGTTAGTGATAATTTTCATTGACAAAATAAAGATGTTCAAGACATGTGATTAGCTAGAAAGATTCTATAAAGCCCCCTGGCACCAGTAAGTATATAAGAATCCCAGTTATCCCAGCAGCCCATTTGATTCGCACTTCAGGTTATGATCTCCATGTAGGCCTGTGCATTCTTGCTTCATAGCAGACTCTGATTCCAAATACAGATGAGGAAGTTAACTGAGCTTGCCTTCAGAATACCATGAGAGTCACCTGGGAGTGAAAATCTCACACCAAGTGCTTGCCTGAAAGCCTGAAGCCTCCTATATCTTCTTCTCTCTAAGCTTCTAGTTCAACCTCATGCCTGGAGGACTGGTAAGCAGATAAAAGTGAAATTAGAGTGTTTCCTGAATCTTTAAAGTATGCATGGCAGCTACACTGTCTTCTAAGACATTCCTCTGCTACCCTGTGATGGGTGGGTTCACCTGAATGCCACAGAGCCTGCCTGAGAACCTGAAACCAGCCTCACTGTGCCTGTCTCTATAAGCTCTTCTGTGGGACTTCCTGGAGAGTCATTGCTGGACACGTGACCATCTCTTAAGATGAGTGACCACCTGACCAGCCTGTGCAGCTTCTCTGGGTGATCACCCCATGAGAGGCTCGTTGTTGAGTAAATCAAGAGGCCTCCAGTTTGAGTCTTCTCAGTGGTGTTGCTTAAGTTCCCCTGGACAGAGGCACCTCCTTGAGGTTCTGCCAATCTTGGGGAAGCTTATTGGCGATCCTCCAAGTTTCTTCCAACTATGAACTAAGTGAAAAGTGTAATGCTTTTCTATTCTTCTAAACAGCTTTGCTCAATTCTTTCCTTTATTTTACATCATTTTTCTATTTATTTCTTAAAGAACAGCTGTATATTCAGACATTGATTTTTACCTATAAACATGTGGGTGGGTTTCCTTAGATGCCCCTTATTACAAATCTGTTTTCTAATAGTATATTCTAGGAAAGTTCATCTGCAGAGCTCTTGGACAAATTTCCAGTATCTATAATAGCCATCTGCCTCCTGCTTCTAGGACACGATTATCTGACTCTATGGAGATTAATTTACTCCTTCAATATTTGAACTATTCTAAAAGTAATTAGGAATAGAGACATCAGGATCAGAAGTGGGTTCTACCAATTCTACCATTTTCTGGCTGTGCAATCATGAGCATATGATTTAATCTTTGAAGCGCATTCCCAACATTTGTAAGATAGATATTATAATATCTTTCTTACAGTGTTGTTATAGGAATTAAATAGAACAGTATATGTAAAGTGTTTCACAGAATGCCTGGCACATAATAAGCTGTGGATAAAGATATCTAATATTGTTACTCAGTAGCAACATTTTTTTTACCAGCATAAGCATATAAAAACTCAAATTCTCAGAAAGCATTATTTGGCACTTCCTGTTTCCACTTCTTACAACTGATTTTTCATACATGGTTGAACTATTTCACCTCTAACCTTTGGCCAAACTGCAATATAAGAAAAAGTAAGGGAATGGCTTAACTTCTAGTTAGTAAACTGATTCAGTAGCTTTTCATAGGAATAGATAGAAAGCCACACTCTTCCTATATAACTAGACACTCAGAGATTTTTCTGAGCTGTTAATAAAAAAATATTCCTGGGACATGGTAATTTTTTATATTTAATAACCTATGCTATTTTCACTTTGCATATCTTTTTATATGCTGGTTGAGTTTGCTTTGTTATTGTTTGATTTTGCCTCTTTTGTTTCTTTTGCATTATTTTTTTATTCAATCTCAATAATTGCCTGACAACATAGAAGTCCACTGATCATGCTTTAACATCTATAGATATAAAGCCCTAATATGCAAATAGACCAAACAGTGGAACAACCAAACAACCAGTCGCTGACAACCAGGGGGCACATGTAGAACATGGTGGGTATCGGCTGCAGGCGGCAGAGTGCAGAACATGGCAGGCATCAGCTGCTGTGGGATGGTGGAGCAGGTGAGCAGGGCCACTAGACCAAGACAAAGTGCCAGTTCCTGTCATAGAGGCGAGCCTCTGGTGGTTACTGAAAATTCTTTGCTCCTGTGTGCCGTGGTCCAACATGGCTCTCGCACCTGCTGCCCAGCACTTGGCACCGTCAGCAGATGCAAGCGGCAGCTGCCAGCCCTGATCACCCTCAGGACTTCTCCACTTCCCCCTGCTCCTGAGGGGTGATTGGGGCTGGCAGCCGCCGCTCACACCCACTGACAGTGCTGACCCCACTTGCACCCACTGCAGGTGCTGGCCCCACTCGCTCCACGTCAGCATAAGCATAAACATATGTGAGTGGGTGTGAGTGGGGCCAGCGCCATCAGGCC
Source organism: Antrozous pallidus (assembly GCA_027563665.1). Classification (NCBI taxonomy): domain Eukaryota; kingdom Metazoa; phylum Chordata; class Mammalia; order Chiroptera; family Vespertilionidae; genus Antrozous; species Antrozous pallidus. Next base: position 64,734,693 of record CM050521.1, read on the forward strand.
ATGTGAGCCACAGCAGCAGGAGCAAGGCTGCTGGCAGACGGGACTAGGAGCCAAGGCAGGAGGGGCCAGATGGAGGTGCAGAGAATGGGCCGATACTTTCCCCTGTGCCTACCACAACCTCACAGCCCACAGTTTCTTTCATGGTGCACAAATTCATGCACCAGGCCCCTAGTCTTCTTATAAGAATAGCAATCAGAAATATCAAGCATATTACAATGTTGACATGGAAATGTTATACAAGCATATACCATCCAAGTATCAATCTGCAAAAAGAAGAATTAACTATTCATATAGACTAAATTTATTACTAAATTACTTTAATTGATTCCCCTTTCACATGATTCTAAAAGAGCCCTTAAAGGTCAGTTTGATAACATGCTGCAGTATCACCCCTACACCCACTGACTGCATAATTTTCACTCATGCATCTGTTTGATAATTCAAATGGTCTCTCAAGAGAAAGCATCACTGCAATTAGACTGATACACAACAGTAAGTACCTGCAAAGCACTCAGAAAAGGGAAGCTTATAAATGTTTCAATCATACAGTGCTCCCAAAAGCCTGTGATACTTCTCAGGGAAGAACTCTTCAAGTGAGTGAGTGAACAACTTACTCCTTCTCCCTCAGAAACGAAACAGAGCCTATCCCAAACCATTCCATACACATCACCGAGCAGGCTCCTCATGAACAACCTCAGCTGTGGAATAAAACTCAGTCAATAAAACTCAAAGCTTTGCAACTTATTTTATTTCATGATTCCTTCAAGATACATGCACCAAGAACCAAGTATGTACAAGGTCTTTTGGGGACACAGAAAGTAATAGACATGACCAGGTTTCCAATGGGCCCTCCCATGACCCAATGAGATATCAAAAGTACTCACAGAATAAGGACACAAACTCAAAATACTGAATATGCTGCCAAATAAATGTTTGATAGAGACAAGGAGTGTAGTGGAAGACTATAGAAGAACTATTCTGATTGATTGAGAGATGAAGAAAATCTTTAGAGGGAATTTGAGGGATATTGTAAAGGCAAGCAAAGTCCAAAATTGTGAAGCAAAAGGTGACAGGGGTTCCCTTGACAAACAAGATCTGTTCAAAGTTACAGAAGCAAGTATATCGTGAATTCATGCATCAAGTTACAGTGGAAATTTCATGTAAGATAATTACTCAGAGGAAAGGTGTAACTACTTTGTGGAGGTTTTCAGGAAAAAGTGACGCAGTCATATATACACTTTCTATTTTCAATTAAATAGCACTATTCTGTTGTCTTAAGAAAAATTATTCTACACACACACACACACACACACACACACACACACCAGAGTGAAATGGCAAAGTATGACATAGAGGACATATTTAGCCTTTTCTTGCTCTCTTCAGATTTTGAATCTCTAACAAGTCCTGAATCCTCAATGAAACCTTCTCTTTACAGTCCAACTCAAAGTCATTTCTTCATTCTCCCTAAAGCCAGTGTCACTTGCTACCTCTATCCCCCATTTGGCATTTCTATTTGACTTTATTCTGCCCTTTACCGTTTTATGAATATTATGTTCTTGGCCAAATTTTAATATATCTTGAGAGTAGGTACCATGTCTCATATTTTTTATTCCTCATAGTTATTTTCCTTTATTAATCTAATATTTCTGGTATTAGTGCCTGTGGATTATGAGAAAGGTCACTTTATATATTCTGCTGGGAAACAGAGGAACTACAAAACACCAAATCCTCCCTATCTGAAAAATAAAGTAAATTGAAGAATAAAAATATATGGATCTGTTTCTACCCTAACGATGTAAATGCTTTTAAAATAAGCATTCTTTAAATGTTATCTCAAACATCTTTAAAGGATACAGACACATTTTAGTGCTAGTATTTACATTTAATAGACCGAAGCTCTATAATTACTTCGAAGTGGGCCTGGGGGTAGTGTTATACCATCATATAGTGAATTTTCTTCTCAGACTACATTACCCTGAGTATTCAACCTCAGGGGGCTTTTAAAATTGGATAGTCACCCACGTGCTAGGTTAGTTAGCTGTAAAACTTTTACTGAAACAGTATATTCCAGCCCTGCTAGCATGGCTCAGTGGTCGAGCAGTGACCTTGGAACCAGGAGGTCACAGTGAAATTCCTGATCAGGGTATATGTCCTGATTGTGGGCTATATTCACAGTATGAGGTGTGCAAAAGGGAGCCAATTGATGATTCTCTCTCATCATTGATTTTTATCTCTCTCTCCATCTCCCTTCGTCTCTGAAATTAATAAAAATATATTTTTAAAACAACAACATTATATTCTAAAGTAAATTGAGTGGAATATCAGAGATTTCTGGACCCAGCATTGCCAGACTATAAAGCAATTTCACATGAATATTTGGATTTAGAGGACACATAGTAATCACTGAATGAATCAATCAATCAATGTGTTCATGTTTTGTATAACCAGTTAAATAATATTAACTCAAAGAACTCAGAAAGACTCCAAAAATATGTTTGGATTAAAAATAATTGGCTTGCTGCTGGAAATTTTTAGTCTTAATGTTACAGTGCAGCAATTTTCAACCTTTTAATCTCATGGCACACGTGAAGTAATTATTAACATTTTTCAGCACACCAAAAATATATTTTTGGTCTATCTGACAAAAAATAGATATAATTTTGCCGAGAACGGTTTGCCTCAATGGATAGAGCGTCGGACTGTGGACTGAAGGGTACCGGGTTCGATTCCAGCAAGGGCATGTACCTTGGCTGTGGGCACACCTCCAGTAGGGGGTGTGCAAGAGGCAGCTGATCAATGTCTCTCTCTCATCGATGTTTCTGACTTTCTATCCCTCTCCCTTCCTCTCTGTAAAAAATCAATAAAATATATTTTCAATAAAAAATAAATATAATTTTGATTGATTTACAAATAAATAAAAGTAATTACTTATGCTTTCTGTTCCAAAGTGAGTTTTTAAAAAATCAGATGCCTATCTATAATAATAAAAGGGTAATGTGTTCATTGGACAGGATGTCTTCCAGATGTCATTTCAGACATCCTTCCTGATGAAGTTGGGGCCAGAGGGAAGCCAGTCTGTGTCCTGGGTACCTGCGGGCAGCCCAAGGGAGTAGGTGAGGTAGCGTGGGTCCTGGGTACCAGAGGGAAGACAGTACTGGCAGCCAAGTGAAGGAAGGCCTACTCTTGCACAAATTTTCATCAGGCACTTAGTACTTGTATATAAGGATATCTGTTACCAAGAATTACCCAATCAGAACCAGCCATTTATGTCATGTGACCAACAAGATGCAACTCTGTGATTTGAGACAAGGCATTCACACTGGATGTATCTTGTAGTGCGTCAGTTGTTGTCTTTCCTCCACCCCGACAAAGCGAAGGGAAAAGAGGTTAATGCCCCACTAAATGGCCAGGTACTGCATGTTTTAAAAAATCTTGTGGCACACTGGTTACAGTGTCTTTGGAAAACTCAGACAAGCACAAAATAATTTGTCTGAAGCCCAGAAGAAAATCTAAGATGCAGATACAAGTGTGAGGTTTATCTACGGAGAAGATGATTATTAAAATCCTGCAAAATGGATGAAATGCCCAAGGCAGAGAGTACAGAGTGAGGCATCGAGTGGAAATTTAAAGAACTCCAACATAAAGATGGAGCCAGGAAAGGAAAAAAGAAAAGTTAAGGAAATTAAGTAAGGGCCAGCGTAGAGTGAACGGGTGATTCTAAATAGATTAATTTGAAGTTTTCTGGAAAGAAAATGTCCTGAGTGATAGAGGCAATGATGGAGACGGCCAGGTCTTGGAGACCTTGTGTTAGGGACACTAGAGTGCAGAGTGGAAGCCTGAAAGGCTCTAAGATGAAAAGCATAGTCAGATTGAGCTAAATCGATTAAGGGGCATGTTTCAGAGAAGCATCATTCATAATGATATAAAATAGTGAAAGCTAATATTTTGGTTTTCAGCATTTTTCATTTTTTGAATGCTCAATAAAAATATTTTTGGCAACGGACTTCCGTGTACCTAGCCTCATTAAAATCCTTCAGAAACAGTGGGAGAAATTACTCAAACGAATGTGTTTTGGTTGGATTACACACAAAGTTCAAAGAATTTACTGTGAGGATGTCTCAGTCATTCAATAGTGACTTAAATGTATCTGTATTCAGTCATCTAAAGGGATTTCACAATATATAGACCAAATGAATGGTTAAATATGTCCTATTTGGCTTTTCTCCTTCCAGTTGACCTTAATAGCTTTAGGAATAAATGTTATGGCTCCTCAGGCTTTCAGAAATAAAGTGGATTTATAAACACTTCTTATCACACAATAAATTTACATTGGAATATGAAAGAAAACATAATCAGAGGAAGGGTCACCACCGCCCATCAAGAATTAAAGAGGACTTACATATGCAAGAGCAAGCAGAGGGCATTGTTTATAATTACAGCAGCACCAGGATATAAAGCGGTGAATACCACTGACACAACCTTAAACCACTTACAGCACTAATTCAATCCAAAAATATTTTATTTGACAAAATGATTGTTCAATCACTGTAGTTTTCTTTAAACATAAGTGTCCTGGTCTCTTAAGTTTAGGCTTTGTTCAATGAGTGCAGAGAACGGTTTTCCCCCAGATATCTGGCAAGCTCTCTCACCTACTTTCTCGAAATATCTCATGTCGCCACCCTGTCTAATTGACTTTCTCTGACAACCCATATACTATTGCAATCCTTCTGTCATTTTTTTCACTTCAACTATTTATAAAATATGTTTACTGTCTTTGCACCCCACCCTACCTTAACTAGAATGTAACTTCTTTGATAGTAGAAACTTTCCTTTATTTTGTCATAATATAACCCCAATGCCTGATATATAGTAGGGACTCAATAAATATTATTTGTTTGCTTGTTTTAATTAGTTAATTAAACATATTAGTTTGAAGAGAGGCTATGGACAAATCAATTTTGTACTGTTTTTTTTGTAACTACTTGAGGTTTATAACTGTTCTAGAGAAATGACATAAGCCAAAAGAAAGATATGGAAGAAAGTCTTTGCAGATAAAGATTTTAAAGTCTTGACTATTTATATTAGGTCTACCATATCCTAGTTACACAATGTGAGTAAATTCTTAATCCTTTATGCATCAAGTTTTTCATTTAAAATGACTATTTTTCCAGATCTGCATTAAAACAGCTGATAAAGCAAAGCTAACTTTATTAGACTTAACTGTAATAGAAGAGACTATAACAAAAATCTTTATCATGTCCCAGATTTTAAAAGTCAGAGAAGAGAAAACATTGTAGGGTTTTAATTCCTGGACTGAGAGGTAGAGCAATTCTTTCAAGGACTGAGATGGGGCAGAACTTATGACATAATAGTTTCAGATTGTTGGGCCCATTGAGAGAGAGGTCTTGGGAGGATTTTTCATGCACACACACACACACACACATACACACACACACAATAGTCTTAATGGAAAAAATAATTTGTTCACAGTCTTATCTTCTTAAATTGAATATATTCTGGAATAGGCAGCTAAGTTATGTTTCACTTATTATCAAAACTAGGAATTAAATATATGCTTAAATCCAGTATTGTTTAACACAACTACAATAAATTATATTGATTTCTGTCCTCAAATGTGAGGGTGATAATCCTTGCCCAGCTTGCAGAGTGATAAAGATTGAATCAGATAATGTGTTTCAAACGTTATAGAAAGGCATGCTGCTGTTATTATAAAGCTCAATACAATAAATATTTATTGAATTCTTATCTTGTGTAAAAACAGTATTAATCCCTAAAAATGATAGTGGGACAAATAAGACATAGTCGTTATCTTCAGGGAGCTCAAATGGTTAAAACCAATAATACAGATAATTTAACAAAAGTGGCAGTGGGAATGGGCCATAAGAAAGTTATAAAAAAATGATTAAAAGGTTAATTAAGTAGACCTATGTTTGATAGTGATTCAAGAACAGATCTGTGGAAGAGGGGACATTTGAGATAAGCTTTGAAAGAGACAATTTTGCCAGTTGCATATAGAAGCAGCGAAAGCAAGTTCATGCCAAGCAGAAGGAACATAGTGAACAAAAGAACATGGCATGTTAAGGAACTGTTTGCATTGAAAAGCATTCTATGCTCCAATAAGTTTTAGGAAATCTGGTCAAAATAAAAACAAGTGTGTTTTTTATTAGAGGCCATTGCAGTATTTCATATGTAAAAGTGTTTTCCAAATGGACATACAGTATATACCCTTCCTGAACACAACCCCTTTCACTTTTTTAGTTTCTTGTGGACGTTTTGCTACCCAGCACATTCCAGTTAATATTAGTATGGAGAGTTGTAGGAAAGCTGGGGTAGAGTGTGGGAAGGAGAAAGGTCAGTGAAGAGCAAATATTTCTGTTTTCTTTCAGTTAAAAAAATGTTCATGGGATTCAAGAGAGAGAGAGAGAGACAGAGAGACAGAGAGACAGAGAGAGAGAGAGAGAATACCACAAGGAAGATATATATTTAATTTAGTAGAAATGCTAAAAACTATCAATAGATTCTCTGTCATTGAAAGGACAGTTTCAAATCAGCAAAACCATACTTGGCTCAGATAATTAGCATTGTGAAAGTAACTAAGTATGAGATTGATTACAAAAGAGAATAAGACTGTAAGTTAAGGGGAAAAAGTAGCTTCTGAAGTGCGTGCTAGAGTCAATGTTATAAAGGAAGTTTTAAATTCTGCCCAAATTGCTTAGATATTCTCCCCCGAATTACCTTGCCTTAAAAATCATCCATTAATTCAGCCTATAATGCCTTCAATTCCATTTACATAACACAAGCCTTTGCACAGTATGAAGTTACCTAAAATAATTATTGTGTCTTTGGGCAAAAAATAGGCAGACAGCATTGGTGAGAAAAGCTTGAGAATGCTTAGATCCCCTACAGAGAAAGCGATTATGTTTGGTTTCCTAAATACCAGAAGCAACAATGGATTAAAACTGTGCCATTGAAAGACTCCCTAAAGTAGCTGGGTGCTATTCAAGATTCTTGCTTCTTAAATGTACCCAATTCCCAGGGTAATAAAGGAGAGAGATAGGGAAATATAATTTATTTTTCTTCATCATTATTGAGGAGGCAACCTTGTTTGAGAAGACAAGGAAATAAAATACTCTTTCGATGATTATGAATTGGGAAGTTTCCTGTGACCTCGGGAAAGGTCGGCTGTCTCGACATATCTGTCTATAAAAAGCTCAGTCCCTTAGCTTTGGGGGTTTGTTTAATTGATAAAGTGCCCCGAGGTGCTAAATAAAAAGCATTAGACACATATCATGTGCTTTTCTTACTAAGTCCTTTTTGAAACCACAGTGAAGCAGTGTTAGAAGCTCTCTATATCCTACTAATCAACAGGATGATGAGTTACATATAGATCAATTTAGGGCAGAGAGTACAGAAGGAAGAGTGGATTCTCTGGAAAGGATTGAAAGATACAAGCCTTGAGAGCTTGTTTGGAGGTTCTAGCAGGGGAGCGCAGCCACTCGTATACCCTTGACCGAAGACCGGTCCTCTCCGCTGCGGGGAAGTTCATCTTCTTCAACCGAGCACGCAGCTTCGGGAGGGACCAACACGGATCGGTGAGGAAGGAGGGGGACATCCGCCTAGCCAGCCAGATCAGCCGAATCAACCCTGGCAATCAATGGGGTGACAGATGTCGCAGCCAGATGGCCATGACATCCTCCCATTTGACCCAGTGATCCCACTTTTAGGACTATATCCCAAGAAATTAGAAACACAAATCAGAAAGGATTTATGCACCCCTTTGTTCATTGCAGCACAATTCACCATAGCTAACATTTGGAAACAGCCTAAGTGCCCATCAGCAGATGATTGGATTAAAAAAAACTGTGGTATATCTACACAATGGAATACTAAGCTGCAGTAATAAAGAAGGAGTTCTTACCATTTACAACAGCATGGATGGAACTGTAAAGCATTATGCTAAGTAAAATAAGCCAGTCAGAAAGACAAATACCACATGATCTCACTCATTTGTGGAATAAAATGAACAACATAAACTGATGAACAGGGACAGATTCAGAGACAAAGCAGCATTGACCAGAATGCTGGACCTCAGGGGAAAGGTATGGGAGGGAGGGGGGAAAGAGGAGAAATCAAAGGACTTGTATGCATGAATATAAACTTAAGGCATGGACGTGAACACCAGAGGGGTGAGGGTATGAGTGGGGGGAGGGTTGGGGGAGTTAATAGAAGGATAAGGACACATATGTAATACCTTAATCAATAAAGAAATTTGGGAGTGCCAAAACCGGTTTGGCTCAGTGGATAGAGCATTGGACTGAAAGGTCCCGGGTTCAATTCCGGTCAAGGGCATGTACCTTGGCTGCGGGCACATCCCCAGTAGGGGGCGTGCAAGAGGCAGCTGATTGATGTTTCTCATCGATGTTTCTGACTTTCTATCCCTCTCCCTTCGGCTTTGTAAAAAATCAATAAAATATATATTTTTTAAAAAATTGGGGGGGGGGGGAAGAAAGATACAATCCTTTAAAAACACATCGAGATTGAAACTTTGGAGAGGAACTAAGATGGCGGCAAAGGCAAAACACCTATCTTGCCGTCATAATCAGCAATTTTAATACTACAACTTAACGAAAGAACAAACACCTTCCAGAATCACCAGAAAGCTCGCCGAGTGAAAATTCCACAAATAAAAGTGAAGATAAGACACTGTGACCCGGAGGAGCAGCGGCGGACCGCGTTGAAAGAATCGCGGGGAGAGAGGTTTGGAGCGCGCACCGCGGAGAGGGGGGCGGCTGAAAACCGGCCAGTTTTCTCGAACGGGGAGACAAAGGCGTCCCACTGGTCTGATTCTCCAGCTCTGGGCGAAGTCCAGAGACCACACTATCACACGGGGTGAAAACTGGACAGTGGGAGGGCATGCCGAAGCTCGGGGGCTGCCGGGTCTCCAGGCTTGTGGAGAAGGCAGCTTGCGCGAACAGCTCGGCTGCGTGACGGCACAGAGAGCGCACCGCAACTTGCCTCTCATTCGGAAAACCGTCAGACTGCTTTGTTTTACGATCCTGGGTGAGACATTGCGCATGCAGACTCATTTTGGGAAAGTCTGAATTCCCTGGCAACCGGCAGCTGGTGGAGCTCCGCAGCGGCTCTCTCTCAGAGGTGCTGGCAGCCATTGCCCCCTGCACAGAGTCCCTGGGGCCGCATAGGGCGGAGCTAACGCTGTCTGTTTGGCCTGGAGACTCCGCCCATCCAACCTGAGCACAGCTGAGCTTCACAGACAATTGGCCTGGAGGTCAGCCCTCCAAGTGCTAACAAGGATTAACTGAGCTTAACTTCAGCAAGACTGTGCAGCCCATATCCATCTCAGGTAACCAGGGAGGCTGAGCCACTGTCCCTTGTAGCACGTCTACCACACAAAGCTAATTGACCAACTCAGGGAAGCAGCCACCATGCAGCAACATGGAAAGAAATCAGATGTGAAAGAAATGGAGGGAAAAAAAAGACTGGACATGGAATTCAGAACCACGGTTATAGGGTTTTTTAAGAGGTTCCAACAAAAGATCGAGGCCTTTAAGGAAATAAGCAAGACCACAAAGGAAATGAGTGAGTCCTACAAGAAAATGAACAACACCCTCCAGGATATAAACGAGAGCTGCAAAGAAATTATTAAGACCAACGTGGAAATGAATGAGTCCTACAAGGAAATGAAAGAAACCCTCAAGGATATAAAGCAGACTCTCAAGGATATGAAAAAGGACCAACCAGAAATTAAGCATACACTGACTGAAACAAAAAATATTATACAAAGACCTGAAAGTGCCCTGGAGCACCCCAAGAACCAAGTTAAAGATTTGAAATACAAAGAAGTAAAATCCACTCAGCTGAAAAAGCAAGAAACCAAAAGAATCCAAAAAATTGAAGATAGTGTAAGGGACCTCTGGAACAACCTCAAGCATACCAACATCCGAATTATAGGGGTGCCAGAAAAAGCGAGAGGCCAAGACAATGAAAACCTATTTGAAGAAATAGTGACTGAAAACTTCCCACACCTGGTGAAAGAAATTGACTTAGGATTCCAAGAAGTGCACCAAACCCCAATATATAGGAACCCTAAGAGGACCACACCGAGGCACATCATAATTAAAATGCCAAGAGCAAAAGACAAAGAGAGAATATTAAAAGCAGCAAGAGAGAAACAGTTGGTTACCTATAAGGGAGCACCCATACGACTGTCAGCGGATTTCTCAACAGAAACGATGCAGGCCAGACGGGAGTGGCAAGAAATATTCAAAGTGATGAACAGCAAGAATCTACAACCAAGATTACTCTATCCAGCAAAGCTATCATTCAGAATTGAAGGTCAGATGAAGTGCTTCGCAGATAAGAAAAAGCTAAAGGAGTTCATCACCACCAAACCAACATTATATGAAATGCTGAAAGATATTCTTTAAGAAGAGGAAGAAGAAAAAGGTAAAAGTGCAAACTAGCAACAACAAATACACATCTATCAACAAATGAACATAAAAATCAAGTGAATTGATAGGCTGTTGAACAGGATAGACTGGTGAATATAACAGAGACATGGACATAGAGAGGGAATGGACTGACAATTCTCGGGGAGAAAAGGGTTGTGGGAAGTGCAGCAAGAGACTGGACAAAAATCTAGCAACAATGGGAGAGGACAGTGGGGAGGGGGAGGTGAGAGTGGAGGGTGGGATAGGTACAGGGTGGAGGGAAGCTATAGGGGGATAAAAACGGGAAACACTGTAATTAATAAACTGAACAATAAAGATAAAAAAAATAAAAAAAAATAAAAAAATAAAAAGAAAACTATAGGAAAAAAAAAAAAACACATCGAGTCCTAGCCAGTTTGGGTCAGTGGATAGAGTGTCGCCCCACAGACTGAAGGGCCTCAAGTTCCATTCCAGTTAAGGGCATGTACCTCAGGCTTGATCCCTGCCCCAGTCAGGGCATGTGCAGGAGGCAGCCAATTGATATCTCTCTCTCACATTGAAGTTTCTCTGTCTCTCTCCCTCATTTCCATGAAATGAGATGAAAATCAATGAAAACATATTCTCAGGTGAGGATTAACAAAAACAAACAGACATGGAAAAAGAGTAAATGGGGCAGGAGGGGGGAGATAAGATAAAGTGGCTATGGACAAAATGACCAGTTTCTGAAAGGAATAGGAAGAGCATGGAGGTGGTGAGAGGGGGGCAATAAAATTATTCAACTGTCATAATGGATACGAGATATAATGCATCTGTGAAAACCCAGAGAACTTTACAACACAAAAAGTGAACCTTAATGTATGCAAATATTTTTAAACATTCATTTAGGAGATCAAGGAATCTCAGGGAGGAAAACAGACTGTGACAAGAAAATCTAACTGTAATATAAATGTATGAAATAACCTTACTGAAGGGGATGGGAAGAAAGGTGTGATGGGGTGGGGTGGGTTGGTGGGTAAGAGACCAAACAAACGATCTGTATACATGCATATTATCATAACCAATGAACAAAGACACTGGGGCAGTGGGGGCTTGTCCTGAGGGACAGGAGTGGGAATGGCAGGGGGCAGCCTGGGAGTCAACTCGGAGGAAAGGAGACATATATAATACTTTAAACAAACAAAAAAAAAGAGGTGTGGTGATCTAAGTAACTTTGGAAAGGAGTGGAATCTGTAAGACTAAAGGAAAAATAAGTGAGACATAAGCACTATAATGAGTTGATAATGCTCTTTCCAAACTGGGATGGAATAATTAAGTGAGGTTTCTCATTGTTGGAGTAAAGGTTTACAGATAAGTAAGAGTTACAGGCTGGAATAACCCATATGGTCATAGAGTAGAGTTGAATACAACAGTATGAAGTCAGATTTGGCTTAACGTAGATAAAGAAATATTTATAGATATGTTTATATACGAATTAATATAAACACATATTTTTTACCCTGTCATCTGAGAGCATCTAAAAAAATGACACCCCAATAGCCACAAGCAATAATCTTGATCTTGGTCTTTAATACCATTCTCCAATAAAGGAACCAGGATTCTGGGAGAAATCACTGATTCTAAGACTAAAGCAGGAAATATATAAGATGAGCCTTGTGTAAGAGTAAGAAAGTACTCATATATATACAAACACACATACACACACACATACAAACACACACACACACACACACACACACACACAATGAAAGAACATGTCAAAGTAATACAGCAACCAACTGAAAATATCCCAATCAACAAATGTGGACCATTTTGATCCACCAAAAAAGTTAATTAGTATTACATTATAAGCCAAAGTATAAAATAAATATTTATGAATGAATATGGTATAAATAAATAAGTAGACAAGATAAATATTCTTATAGAATTCCAAGTAGTGAATGTAGATAATCTGCCCCCAGGCAGCATTTCACAGGCATTCTTATTCTTCTTTTGCTATTACATATGCAGAGAAGAAAGCTAATAAGCATTTGTTGAACTCTGGATGCAGAAGTACCAGAGACAGAAGTGTGGATAGATATGTTTGCTAAATGGTATTCTGTTTGTCGTTTATGAAACAGTTCACAGTCACATCACACAGGTAACTCAACTATTCACTTACTTCATCTTTTAGTGGAATGTGATTCAAATATGCTAACAGACAGATTCTTCACTGATAATTAAAACTTGATGTTGAGATGAAGGCACTCAAAGCTCATCCCCTTCAGAAAGGGCTTAGGTAGCTGTGGGAACCATGACAGGGTCTCCGTTTGGTTAAGGCCAATGGGAGCACAAAGGCCTTGCTATCAATACACCAGAAGGGTGAAAGACTGCTCTGGGCATGAGCCTAATCAAGGATTCTGAGTCTGGAATCCTATTCAGGCCAAGATACCATAATGGGCTGCAAGGACACACGGTACAGTGTGACCTTCAGTTGTCAATATGATTGATATAACTATTGACACAAAGCCTTCTTTGTCTAAACTATAAAAGTAGGTTACTGACCAGCTAGTAGGCTGGAGTATGAAGAGAGAGCAGCTAGGATGGAGTGTGCGAAGAAGTCTGCTAGAGAGAGTCGCTGGGCAGGAGAGACAGGAGAAGCTGCTGAACCAGATAGCTCAGGTACTGCTATGATGTAAGGAGGTGAGTCTAGAGGCAGTGAGTGCTATTCAGATAATATCTGTGGGTTCAGAGACTGATGCTGCTTTATGGGAAAGATAAGTATTTACCAGCTGGTATCCGGCTGCCTGCCTATATGGACTTGGCTATAAGGGTTATTCTTGTCTGGTGGCTATGTGACCACTGGCTTCTGCGATAAAGGCTCATCCTTATACACCTGTACACCCATAACCTCTCATGGTTTCTCCATCTGCCCCGCTGCCAAGAACTGACCCATGGCTAGTGAGCAGAAGATAAAGGAGGAACTTGGACTAAGTACCCAACAGTTAGTACAGTGAGTAGGGTTCGAGAAATGGCATAGTCAGATAGGAGAATTTAGAAGAATACATGGACTCACAGCCACTCAGAACAAATCAGGGTACCAGAATTCATGCAGGGCTCCTACTATGTTGCTCTGACTAGCCCAATCAGAGAACAGGAAGACAACTTGTTGGCTTTAGAGTTACTAAATAGATTGGTGTAGTCATAAGAGAAACAATAATTTAGAAAGCCAGAAATGATTAATCTTAAAGGCTAACTTTTGGAGAAAGAATGAGACTTTCATTTCAAAGCTTTGATTTAGGATGTCAAATGCAAATTTCAGAAGAAAACATTTAATACATAAATAAAGAATTGGGGGGAAAATCATTGTATCAATGCAGGTTCATGAATTATAACAAATGCACCACTCTGGTGTATTATATTATAATAGGAGGGCTATATATGGATGGAGCACATGGGCAATCTCTACAACTTGCCCTCAATTTTGCTGTGAAACTTAAACTGCTCTTAAAAAATAGTCTCAGTTAACAAATTTTAAAAAGACTGGATGAAATTCATGCCAATTCACTGCCTGAGTTTGACCATTTCTGGTGGAGGAAGAGGATCTGAATGAAGAGAAATTAATTGCTGGAAACATGTCCCTGCTCCATAGTCCCTAATACTGATTGGTGTGGGGTGTGTTTGTTTGGTTGTTTTTGTTTTTGTTTTGTTTTGTTTTTGGGGGGGAGGGCACATGGGACCCAAGGGAAGCTGTACATGATAGAACCCATAGGTTTTCTGAGTGACTGAAGGGATTGTTTAGACAAATAAAATTGAAGTAGACCCTCAGGTCTTTAATTCTCTACCATGGAGAATTAAAGGGGCATCTAGAAGTTTCCCCTAAAATCAAGAGATGTTATAAAAGAAAGAGAGGGAATGAAAGCCTTCAGACATAAAGCACTAGCCTGTCAAGACTGATGACTAGAGAGGTGGTGACCTTAGAAAAGCCACATCGTCTAAAGGGATCCTTTAAGGAAAGAAAAGTGATGTTCAAAGGGATAATGAGCCGGCCAAAAAAAGTTGTCTCCAAAATTACGTTGTGAATATGATGAACAGGGGCTGAGTCTTAAAACAACATCGTGCTACACGCTAGGTAGTGATCAATCAATAATCAGGGAACAGTCACAACCCATGTTTTTATCTTTGGAGAGTGTAATTGCTCTTGTTGTTTAGAAGTTTTATAAGAAGCTCATTAGCACCATGAAAAAAAATGCCTCCCTTCTACCTCTCTGATAACAAATGAAACACACCCCTATTCTGTACTCCAACTATTCCTTATATGTTTGGACCTTACAGAATACACACTTAATAACTCCCCAGCCTGGAACATTCTTTCTCCTGATATCTACAAGGTTCTCTTTACTCAGATCCAATGTCACCTTATCAGAGAGGATTTACCAGACACGCTTATCTAAAAAGTAAATATGCCTGTGCAGGTGTGCACACACATGCACATACATATGCACATACACATACACATACATACATACACATTCAGAAATTTCCAAACAGTCCTCATTCTCAATATTCTGCTGCATTTTCCTCTATATATCTTATTACTATCTTAATAATAAAAGCATAATATGCTAATTAGACCAGAAGACCTTCCAGAGGAAGCCAGGGCTATGAGGGAAGCCCAGTCCTGATTCCTGCTGGTGGCCAGAGGGAAGCCCAGGTCCCAGGTGCCAGAGGGAAGCCAGTGTCACAGCTTGGGAAGTGAGCCCTACTCTTGCATTAATTTCATGCATCGGGCCTCTAGTAGTATATATTGATTTGTTTAATATCTATCTCTGCCATTACGATTAAGTTCTGAAAGAGGAAGTTCTGTCTGCTCTGCACAAAGCTATATTCCCAATTCCTATAACAGTGTCTGTCACATGAGCATTCAATAAATATTTGGTTAATGAAAGAAGGAAATTTTCAAGGAACAGCCAATATTTTTCTGTATTAGAACGTAATTGTTTCTTGGAGGTTTCTTTCTTTTTTTTTTTTATCAATACAAAAGTTTATTTAACAAAAGCTCAATGTGAAAATGAACAGGACTATTTTTATATTGTAGTAAAACAGGTGCTGTGGAGAGGGGACATGTGGAAGCAGTTGATTTCTCTGGTAACTACAGCCATTCTTCATACTCGTTCCAAGGCTTCTAACATGATGATACTATTCCCTCGTATTACCACCATTCCAATATTGTTCTGTTGCCCACCAGTTGCCATCTCCACACATTCATCTATCACAAGATTCATAAAGGGGTCAAATCCCCGTAATATTCCTTGGAC
The DNA here is from genome assembly GCA_027563665.1 of Antrozous pallidus. NCBI lineage: Eukaryota > Metazoa > Chordata > Mammalia > Chiroptera > Vespertilionidae > Antrozous > Antrozous pallidus. The sequence goes on from CM050521.1 coordinate 64,750,459, forward strand.
ATGTCTGCCACCATTTAATTTCAATGATAACTTCTTGTCCATAAATTTTTTTAACTCGGGAGGGTGAGCTTTGCTCATGGTGTCCAAGCGAGCTCAAAGACACTTCCAAACGGAATTCGCAGCCTCTCTCTCTTGGAGCTTTCTAATGTATTTCATTATACCAAATTTTATTGCTAATGCTTTTGTTTCAATTGAATGAGACTTACTGTAAAATTGGTCTTTTATATTACCTTTTCAACACACCTGGAAATTAACCATATGCTTGAATCTGGGATTAATTGCATTATTTTCTATGCATAGTCTTCTCATCAAATCCAGGTTGTATAATAATAATTATATTTTTTAAAGTGTCCCTTAAATTTAGGATGCAAATAAAACAGGAACAGAACTAACTTTGTTAGAGTCAAAATGCAAAGAGTTAGCAAATATAAACCAGATTGATTCTTTACCAATTGGTATATGTATTTATCTATTGACTGGAAATCTTAGCCTCCATCTCTGGAAGCCCTTACCTACCATTCATGTACCATCAAAGAAGCCTGCTTCTTGTGTACTTGTGGTTATTTTGTTATTTTATTTTCATCTTTTGCATTTGTTTTTAATAGCTATATATACATCAGGACACACAAACTCTGACCCTGTCTGAGTCTTCCCATCATTCTCATAATTAGTTCTTTAAATTGTCTTTGGTGGCACACCATCTCCACACCTGGAAGTGAGATTTTATCAGAATCTGCTGGTTTTCACTAAAATCTATTGAAATTGGAGACTTACAAATAGGGAGAGGTCACATATTATCATATACTAAAGGCCCAGTGCATGAGTTTGTGCACCTGTGGAATCCAGGCTGGGCCTGTGGTGGAAGGGGTCATGGACAGTTGGCTGGCCAGCCCCACCCTCAATTGGGGTGTTGGGGGCCTATCAGGGGCTGGGCTAGCTGGCGCAGGGGAGGTGGGGAGCAATCTGGGCCCAGATCAGGCTGGTTGGCTGCCAAAGTGCACATCATAGCCATTGGTCATTCCGGTCATTCTGGTCATTCCACCGTTCCAGTCACAGGGCTTTTATAGAGAGAGACTGGAGGTCCAGTGCATGAAATTCATGCATGGGGGGGGGGGTTGTCCCTCAGCTTGGCCTGACCCCTTAGGAGATGTCAGACTGCTGGTTTAGGCCTGATCCTGCAGGTATCAGGGCTAAACTGACACTTGGACATCCCTCTCACAATCCAGGACTGCTGGTTTCTAACTGTTCTCCTGCCTGCCTCCCTGATTGCTCCTTACTGCTTCTACTTGCCAGCCTGATTTTCCCCTAACTGCTCCCTTGCTGGTTTGATTGATGCCTGACTGCTCGCCTGCCAACCTCATATCCCCCAACTGCCTTCCCCTGCTGCAATCTGCCTCCTCCACACGAGGAAACAGGGATACCGGGATGGGCCTCTTCCGTGCCACGTGGAGCCGCTGGACCCCCAGGCCTCACGACATGGAGCAACTGCCAGGCCCTGCCTCTGCTGTGTGCATGGCCATCTTGTGGTGGCCATTTTGTGGCGGCCATCTTGTGACAATGTCATGTGCAAGGGTGCGAGAACCACTTAGGCTTTTATTAGTATAGATTAGCTCAAGGCAAGCATCCCAGCTGAGCCATTTGCTAGTCATCCTTGCCAAAACATTAGACATAAACAATATCTTGAACCTTTCATACCAGCACATTAATGATGCCACATGGGACAAAAGAATCACTCAGATAAACCCTGAAAAATTATATAGACCACATTCTCTAGCTCCATGTACTGGAGTTTAAAGTCAGGCACAAAAACATAAATTGAACATATCTGTTTTACCTAGAAAATTAAAACAAAATAATTTATGGAGAAAAAATCAAGGTGAACATTTTAACAACTGTTACTATTGCTCATTGATTAAAATTTAACATATGAAATATTGTAGAAAAGAAAAAATGAGAAGGTAAAAAGTTAGCTAAGTATGTAATTTAATAATTAATACAGAAACCTTAGAATAAACTCAAACACATCCCATACTCAGCTCAGAAATTTGCAACATTTAGGTATTCAAACTTAATCACATAATCTATAGAATTGTCATTCTACAATTCTGGGTTAATCATTTCCATAATCATTCTATTATCTTCATAAAGTCCTGAATAAAAGATTTGCTTTAGATTACTAAAGTGGGTTAATTGGGTCAATCACATGAAATTAACTTATGAATCAAAGTTCAGACCAGGTTAAGAGCTCCCCTATAGAGCTCCTTTTGGTCATATAGTATATTAATATATGTCTGGATAATGTTTACTTAAATGACTTATATTTTATGTTTTACCATTTTTCTTCTCATTTCACAGTTATCTTGGTAGGTCTAAGAATCTACAAGAATTTTTTTAAAGCTATGTTTGTGTTCTAATACATGACACCAAATCTTACCTAGTAAATTCTTGCTGAATCACATATAAGATGAAAATATACAGGATGAAGTTATTCTCTTACTATTTTACACATTGAATTTAATAAATATTAGTAATCAATGAATGTCATCAAACAATGTGCTTTGCCATCTCCTCTATTAATCTTCAGTATTTTTCACAGCAGCATATCTTCTCTCTGTCTGAGTGTTTTACCTCAAGCAAACAACTCTGCACATCTTGTAACTTTGGTATTGTCTACAAACAATGCTATACCTCCTTAAATTATTTTCCATTCTTCCCAGATACAAACTTAATTTCCTTTAATTATATAATAAGCTAGAGATAAGACCTTCATCTGATAGCAGTCCTGCTTTAATAAATACCAATTAATGGTGAGGAAATGGATCAGTAATACAGCACAATAATGTCAAGATCTTCTTTTGGCAGATGGTATGCTGGGAAATAATTTTCATTATCATTGTTATTTGTTTGATAAAGATGACCAGATACTGATAATTTTAAGACGAATCTTCTTCCCATCTTACTGACAAGTCAGAAATGATTGTCAGGGAAACACCAAGATGGCAGGATAGGTAAACACCTAAACTGCTGCCTTGCACAATAATTTCAAAACTACAACTAAAAGACAAAACGGACATCATCCAGAACCTCAGGAAAGTTGGCTGAGTAAATTCTATCACTAGAAGGAAAGAGGAAAGCACATGGAGAATCAGAGGAGCTGCAAAAGACTGAAGTACGAGATGCGCACAGAGAGGAAGGGCTGCTGAGTGCCTGGCTGGCTTTCTCTAGCAGGAAGGAGACAAAAGTTCCCAACTGTGCTAATCCCCAGTTCCGACTGCACTAAATCCCAGTTTCCGGGTGAGACCCTGGGGACCCAGGCTCATCTGGAGGGAAACTGGACTGTCAGGTGGAAACTCAGGGGAGCCACAAAAGGCAGAGGTCTGAAGATGCATGCACGAGTGTGCACAGAGAGGATTAACTGTTGAGTATGCCACTGGCTTTCTCTAGTGGAGGGAAACAGAAGCTTCCAACTACGCTGAACTCCAGTTCCAGGCAAGAATCTGGGAATCTAGATTCATTGGGGAAGAAACTGGATTGTCTGGCAGCAGGTGAAACTCGAGGACAGCTTTCTCTCAGAGGTGCTTGCAGTGCTTGCAGTGCTTACCGAGGGACACTGAGACCCAGTGGCCTCATAGGGCAGAGCTGATAGAAGCCAAGACTATCTGCTCAGCCCTGAGACTCCACCCCATCCAAGCTGAGCATAGAGGCTTTTGTCTCATAAGGCTATCTCCAACACAGAAGTTCTCCAGCATGGACACAGCTGATCCTCACAGCCAATTGGTCTGGAGGTCAATTCCTCCCACTGATACCAACAACAATCAAGATTTAACTATAACAAGACTGTGCACACGGTCCACAAAGGGGTGCACCAAGAGTATCCACCTCAGGTAACTGGGGAGGCTGAGCCACTGGGTCCTGTAGGAACCTAGCACACAAAGCTACCCTACCAAATCAAGGAAGCAGTGAAAATGCAGAGATAAGAAACAGATCACAAACAAAAGAAATGGAGGAAAACAAATGACTGGATATAGAGTTCAAAACCACAGTTATAAGGTTTTTAAAGAATTTCCTAAAAAGGCTGATAAATTTAGCAAGACCCTCGAGGATATGAAAAAGGATCAACTAGAAATTAAACATACACTGACTGAAATAAAAAATATTATAGAGAGACCCAACAGCAGACTAGAAGAACGCAAGAATCAAGTCAAAGATTTGAAATACAAAGAACCAAAAATCACTCAACCAGAAAAGAAAAAATAAAAAAGAATCCAAAAATATGAAGATAGTGTAAGAAGCCTCTGAGACAACTTCAAACATACTGGAAACCTATTTGAAGAAATAGTGACTGAAAACTTCCCCCACCTGGTGAAAGAAATAGACTTACAAGTCCAGAACCCCAAACAAAAGGAATCCAAAGAGGACCACACCAAAAAACATCATAACTAAAATGACAAGGGCAAAAGACAAAAAGAAATCTTAAAAGCAGCAAGAGAAAAGCAGTTAGTTACCTACAAGGAAACACCCATATGATTGTCAGCTCTTTTCTCAACAGAAACTATTCAGGCCATACAGGAGTGGCAAGAAATATTCAAAGTGATGAATAGCAAGAACCTACAACCAAGATTACCCAGCAAAGCTTTCACTCAGAATTGAAGGTCAGATAAAGAGCTTCATAGATACGAAAAGCTAAAGGAGTACATCACCAACAAACCAGTATTATATAAAATGCGTAAAGGTATTCTTTAAGAAGAGGAAGAATAAAAAGGTAAATAAAAATTAGGAACAACAAATACAACTCTTGGGGGGGAAGGGGTGTGGGGGTGTGGGAAAAGACTGAAAAAATCATACACCAATGGATGAGGACAGTGGAGGGAGTGGGAGGTAAGGGCAGAGAGTGCGATGGGAACTGGGTGGAAGGGAGCTTGCGGGGGGGGGGGGGGAGAGGAACAACTGTAATAATATGAACAATGAAGATTTATTAAATTTTTTTAAAAGAACTGATTGTCAGGAATGTGTTCAGTAATTATTTTTACTCTATTTTTAAATGTAGTTCGAATACTTTATAATTGTCATCTTGATCACGACTTATTGATTACTTTTTAATATATTATTAATGATACTGATGACTACTGAGTGCATACTATATTCCAGGTATTGCTCTAAGAGTCTTACATATATTCACTTTCACTCATGATATCACCATAAAGCAGGTGCTATTTTGATTCCGTTTTGAAATGGGAGACACAAAGCCCTGAAAGGTTGAGAGTCTTGTACAAAGCCACAGTGAGTAAGCGATGGAGTCTGAGTTAACACAAAGAGGCCAATCCTTTACCTACCTTATAATATCAGGATAGAAAGAGAAAGAATAATTTCAGTTTAGTGTCAATGGCATTGTAAAGGATGGTGCAAACAAAGAACACTGATGTTCTTTTCCACCCTCTTTTCTCTCCCTACACTCTCCCTACTTCCTTGCTTCCTTATTTGGCTCTAATACAGAAAGAGCAGTTAATTCCCTGTCTTGAAATAAACTGTAACATTCAGACAATCCTGAAAACAAATAAACTCATGACGAAATCATGCAACCAAAGGCCCCTTGTCATTTTTCATCTCCTCTATTAATCTTCAGTATTTTTCAGAGTAAAGATTCATTTTTACCACAGCAGCACACCTTTTTTATGTGCTGAGTGTTTTACCTCAAGCAAACATGAGTTTTTCTGCATATTCAATCATCAATTTTGCATTGCTGAGCTAGGCACCAAGAGAAAGAAAAATAAAAAAATAAAATAAAAGACATAGTTCTAACCAGTAAAAAGGCACAAAAACATTGGTTACCCATAGCACATAGGCAGGGGAGAAAATGACTAGAAATGTTTTCAAAGCAATGCACAAATAAATCACTCATAATCACGTGTAATTGCAATAATCACAATAGAAATGCATGATGAATTTCTCATCATAATGAAATGGTATCACAAGAGCTAGGTTTCCTAAAAAGTGTGGTAGACCAGGTTTTAAAGGTGTGGCAGAGGAAGAGGGAGAGTCCGCAGCAACAGCCTGCTCCTCTCTCCTTACAGCTGTGGCAGGTTTATCTCCAGTTCAGAATGCACAATGGGTTCCCTAAAGTCTAAATCTTCACGGTAGTGTTATTGTATACCGTTTTCCTCCATGCCACATTGCCAGAGCACTTCATTCATTACACATCGTCCATGGGTACAAATAGAGCTCTGAAGGATTCCTTCAAAGCAAAGCAGAGAAATACAAGTGTCATTCATTTTCTGTCCCTGCTCTCCAAACTCTCTTGAAGAAAATTATTTCATTTTGGACTTTCTCATGGAGAAACTAAAATTTGAAGATTTAAGGGCCTTGAGGGCTAGTCATGGGAACCCAGAGCTAGGGAGTTCAGGGAAAAAAAAAAAAAAAAGGAAGTATGAGAAAGAGAGAAGAATTTATAATGTAAAGAAGCGGAACAAAGGGCTTATATCAAAAGTTCAAGGCAGAATCCTACATGCCAAAATTTCTAAGCTTTAAGAATTTTATAAACTTATTTCCTTCAGAGATTCTTTCTATTTAAAGGTGTCCGAGAAAGCACAGTTCGTTTGCAGCTTCCTACTTCTGCTCATCTTTCCATTGCACCTTTTGCAAAGTAAAAAGTTGACAGTCAGAATGCCTGGTTTCAGCTGCTGCTGTTTAGGGCTTTGATTTGGGGAGAAGGAGGTCCTGGTACCTGGCTTTTGGCTTTGAATACTGGATTATATGCAGCTCTTCTGACCTTCTGTTTTGTAGCAGTTTGAAGCCCTGTATTTTCTCCTCCCCTTTCTTAGTCGATTTTTGTCTTGTTGTTCCGACATCTCAATATGTGGCTCATGGGAAAATTTTAGTAACTAGTAGATAAATCTCCACTAAAATCTGAACAAATAAAGAACCACAACTTTTCAAGAATATTGACCTAATATCTATCTATCTCTTCTCTTTTTTTCTCCCTCCCCAGTCTAACTAAATACACTGTGCTTTTTCTAAACCACTGAGAAGTTACAGAATTTTTCAATTCTACCTGCTGGGGAAGAATAAGGAAAATGATGTCCTCTTATTTTTATAGCTTTGCAGGAAGTCAAGAAATTCCAGTTCACCCAAAAACAGTCAATAAAATTAAGCTAGCTTTCCTATATCCCTCATGTTTGTGCCATGTCTGCTTTCTCAATCACTAAAAGGACTTAGGTAGCTGTCCAGAGAAAACACATGTGTATTTTCCCACAAACACCAATTAATACCCTGAATATTATAGTTAAGTCTGTTAGTACACAGAAGAACATCACTCCTCATTCAGGAAATGGCCTTGTTTCATTTTCTTCCCTAAGAGAGATGCTTTATTTCCATTATTTGATGGGGTGTGGGAAGCCAAACATTGCCTCACCAATAGAGATGTAAATAGAACAATCAGGAAACCGTGTCAAAGCTTAATGGATCTGTTTACCCATTGTTTAGGTGATACTTTAGTTCCCCCTCCTTTAGCCTTATGTTAAGTATGAACTATTCACATATTGTTTAGGTGACACATTGGTAATTGTAAAAGCTTCCACACCTTTTGTCTTATGTTAATTCTTGCTGGTTGATGGATGTATCACTTGGCCCTAATAAAAGGGGATAGGAAAGCCAGAGCTGGGGGCAGTCCCTCCACTAGAGATGGGCTCCCGCCTGGCCCCCATTTAGTCCCAAAAATTAATGCTTTTCGAGTCTTTCCTCATTTGTGTGTGGCTTTCTCCAGACGCTGAACCCTGACATGGGAACCCTGGACACGCAGGACGTGAAAAGGATTTTCACAATGGGGAAACAGAAATTAGGTTTCTTTTAAAGTTGTATAGAACTGACATTTTTGCAACAGAGGGATGAAACTCAGAAATACAGCAGAACTTATCTCTTCCTCAAGGATATAAATCCTATCATAAAATAGTCTAGATATCACTAAGTCATTATTTAATGAGGGGATAAGTGATAGCATTAGTAGACAGATAATAATTCTGGATGATGGTACTCTAAATTGACAATCAAAAGATTAATTAAAATAGCCATCATCACATCAAAGGAACCAGTGACAATGGCTTCTGCTTAGCATACTGTGCTTTTATATTCATTGCAAAATTAATAAGAATTGTAAATTATACACACACAGTATTTAATTGTGGCACTGAAAGCTATCTGAGAGATTATCGATTATTTACTGCCATCTCTAGATAGAACTAGAATGCTTAGTCTTTCATTGAAAACTGAATAAGATTTAATAAGAAAAATATTAGCTAAAGATAACATGGTATTATTATCAGTTATTTACGCCCTCTTTCACTGTAAAATAATTATATATATCTGTCCCAATGGGATTAGTCTTGGTTACATGACTTGCTTTGGTCATTGGAATGTGAGTATATGATATATATACCATGTGCAAGCAGAACATTTAATTGGAAACTCATGGTTTGACATGGTATGATTAAAAAACTGATTGAAAATAATATATCTATAATAGCATTCATTATTTTCCTGCTCAATACCAACAAGTGGAAATTACATTCTTTTAAGAACAGCAGCCCAGAAATAACATGATTCTTCACATGTTGGTGAGGAGGCACGCTCCTGTCATGGGGCATATGAATTCCAATGGATAGCTTAAGCATTGAAAAGAGCATTTTATTCTCAAGAGCTATACCCCTCAAAGGGGAATATGAGAAATTACATTGCATTTAAATAAACATTGTAATTTTTCTTCCTACAGTAATCCTTTCTAGGGAAAATGAATATATCCCCACAGTGTAAAATTTGGAAATGGCCAGGTGATTTACTTCAACCAAAGAAACGTGGACAACAGTAACAGTGGCCTTTGCAGTTTGTTGTCCTCCTTGTCTCTTTATCTATACCACAAAACTTGAAATGTTCAAAATAGAGATAGCTCTACAATTTCCTTTCTCAAAGGAAAGTAATAGATGACCTATGACAGACATGTATTTTTTTCATGAGGGAAAAATTTGGGACTTTATTGCTATGGTATAGTCAAGCTTATCCTCACTAATACAATGGAGCATATTCTCTCTTGGTAACCACTGATTGAATGACTTTTATAGCATCTAAACACTCCTCTATATAGTTTCCCTCAGTTGACTTTTTGAAAGGTATTGAGCAACAGATAGTTCAAGATTATGATCTGACATGCACCTATAGTGCATCTACTCCAAATGTTCATTATAATGTTGATTTTGCTTTTAACAAGTAGCCAATGTGGAAATATAATTTATATCATCTTAGGACAAACAGGGAGCCTAACAAAGATGTTTGACTGAATAGAAGAGATAAACCAAGCAAATGCCCATATCTATCACTTTCATTAAAAGTATTAGTAAGTAGTCCCTGACCAAAGCAGCAGGGGGTAGTAAGTGATAGTCAATTAGATAGATAGATAGATAGATAGATAGATAGATAGATAGATACACAGATACATACATAGATATCCAGAATGCTGTTCCTAAATCAACCTAGCCTAATTTCAGTCTGGAGAGAAATTTAAGCAGCTATAACAGTATACTTTCCAACTATTTATTTTTTGTTTTGTTTTGTTTTGTTGTCAGTAAAATATGCACGGCTTCAAATCTTAAAGCTTCCAATTATAAATCCAATATAAAATAACCCAGATACTTCTAGATATGTAAGACTATTTATAAACCAGTAAAATAAAACATCTACTGCTGCTGATGACCTTGATTTTAAAATAGTTGATCTAGAAGCTATCTCTCTTCCAAGATGAGATATCAGAGTCACTTCTTTAATAAGGCCACCCCTAAGTTATGATGCTAAAATCAAGCCATCTTTATTATGACAGAATGCCTGGCTAACTCCTCACTCTTGAAAATGGAAATTCTTCCAAATTCTAGCCAATGATCTTTGTTCCCAGATATAACTGACAGCAAGTCCCTTCCCTAGTCATCCCAAATTTACTGGGCAAGTGTCTACCTTTCCTTTGTTGAACCTCTAGGGAGAGTGTAAAGTTGTAGCTTTCTGGTGAAGCCATCTAAATGACATGCCTATAATATCTGGCCTTCCTTTTGCTCCTTTCTTATCAAATAACTAGTTAATTGTAACGGTATCACAAATAGCACATGTTTTAGATTGAACAACTTTTATTTCAATGGATTTATAATTCAGAGAAAATAAAGGGCTGTTCTGTTTCCAATGAGGCATTATCTTACAGAACTAGAAAAAGTAAACAAGTTAACAAGATTAGAATTCAGCATTTCATAATTGCCTTTAAATACTCATGGTATAGCAAGTCTTTTCAAGATGGCATTTAGCTATTGGTGACTGCACTTCACCATCATTCTGCTTATTTCTAAACATATTAATTTCAGTTTGACATTTGATTTATGAATATTTGATTCTCAGATGTAAGAAAACAGCTTAACTAGGAGAACAGATAGGCAAAATTAAAGGTTATTTATATAATCGCTAACACAGTGATGTTTAAGACTCTAGGAATTGTGAAATTTTAGGGTTATGATATCATGCCATACACTTTGAAAAATTAATTCAAATTAGTTTGAAAGTGGATACTTTTGTATCCACTGAAAATTTCATTAACAATAGAAATAGAAGGATATAATCAAAGAAATAGCAGCACACCAGAAAGACGTCAACAGAGGTTAAAATTGTGGGTTTTTTTTAATATCTTCAATAAAGAACTAAAGGCAATAACTATCAAATTAATCAAATATACAAGTATTAAGAAAGAATGATAATAAAGTCATTAGAAAAGAATTATAAATACTTAAAAGTTAAGTATCAGAATAGATTAATTTTTAAATGGCCAAGATCTGGAAAATAGATATAGCGATTAGAAATATAGAGAGGGTAAAAAGGATGTAGAAAGCAATAAATAAATCTATAATATTATATGAAAAAAATTAAATATTATCTGGATAGATGCTCTATTATCACTGGGCAGATTAAGACCTTTTTCATCTAACAAAACCTAAGCTATCTGCCCCATTAGACATTGCCCTGTATAGGCAATGAAGATTTTTCAATAATTATTACATAGATGAAGAATAATATATGAACTCTAAACCAAAACTTGTTCTTTTGATACTATGGCATCAAAACTAGTGCATAAGATTTTCAAAGTCTGGTAGGGAAACACCAATTATTTAATACTTGAAGCAGACACATCATCCATAATGAGTATTCTATTCCATATGTTACACTTAACCTCTTAATGAATCTCGGCCAATTCAAATCACCCACTTTTTTCTGGTTCTCAGAACTTCTCCGGAAAGTAGGACTTTAAGCTGACTCTTCCTAACCTCCCAACTGAAAAGTATGGCTACAAAAGACCCAAGGCCACTACAATCTAACGTATTTACTCAAAATGGTACACAGTGTATCAGCTTTCCTTATTATTCAGTCACTGCCAGAAAGAGACGAAAGGAATTCTTGGAGACTCTGCTTTGAATGTATAAACAGAAGCACCAAGCTCTGGATCACCACAGTTCTGGAATCTGTTCTTGGAAAAGTATTTGAATGTGTTGACCAGCACCTGATCACTAGCAGTTCATTCACCTAATGTGGCCATAAGGTGTCTTCTGGAAGGCCCTGAGAGTGTCACTGGAGCAGTCTTTTTCTAAATTCGGGCAGAAAGGTAAATTTCAAAATATGTAAATAACATTTTTTTTTGAGACTTAATGGGAGCAATTAAGAAATGACACATTCCAAGAAGAGGGCCAATGCCTTTCTGATCTTTAAATCAGATAAGGACAGAGAATAAGGAGCAACTCTAGTTTCAGCCTGAGAGACAACCATCTGAGAGATGATCAGACCACGTTCGAATCATTATTATAGGCGAGAGTTAAGGGTGATAAGGGCAAAAGAATAAAACTGAAATTCTTCCTGGATAAACTCTTTTTCAGTTTTTCTTGATAACAGAGACAGACAATCTTAAAAGGTTAATGCTAATGACATCCCCCATTGAAAAATGACTTTTGGTGTCCTCTCTGCCCACCCTCTTCCATTTGGGATAATCATAATAGATAGCTATTCCCTGTGGTTAAATGGGAAATTACTAAAACAATTTGCAACAAGCAGATATTTATAACACAGAAACACAAGAAAGGAAAGGAAATGATATTTCAAAGGCATTCTAAGTGTAATCTTGCAGTTTTCAAGTTGAAAGGTATGTTTTAGAACAACAAACTTGAACTGCAAAGCCAATCCGATCTAAGACACACATTACCTTTATTCAAAATAATTCCATGTTGCCCTAGCTGCTTTGGCTCAGTGGATAGTGTGTCTGCAAAGGGTCCTGGGTTCAATTCCAGTCAAGGACATGTTCTCCATTGCAGGCTCCTCCCCAGCCTGGGCCCTGGTCAGGGCATGCAGGAGGCAACCAATCCATGTGTTTCTCTCACATTAACATTTCTCTCTGTCTTTACTTCTCCACTCTCTCTAAAATCAATGGAAAATATGTATTTGGTTAAGAATTTTAAAAAAAAATCTTCCATTGGTGATATTCCAGCTTTGTAATTTTCATCAGCACATTTTGAAGTTAACATTTTAATATCTAATATTTCCAATGTGCTAAGGCCAAGTCAGTCATTGATTTATTTCTCAATGAAATAGCAGGAAAAGGTTGTAACTAGCCATATTTCAAAGATTGTACAAGAAAATACGATGATTCGATTCTATAAGATGGGTCTATTGTTACTCAGAAAATTATCGTGAGTTTTCTTTCTGGAACTAAGTAAAACTTCTATAATTTCTTTGCCATTTTTTCTTTAATTGTACATCTCTTTTAATAGATTGCAACCATTCCTGAATAACAGATTTTGTCTTTGTAGTATCAGTGTCTACACAGTACTTAACGTTTCATAAATATTTTAAGAATGTTTTCTGAATGAACAAATTAGAAGAGTCTTATGCACGTCCTCTAATCTTCTACTTCTGTAATAACGCTCTTCTCTTTCCTGACCCCACATGCCACCACAGTTATTGCCCCACATTGCTCCTCCTGGTTACATCCCCTCCTAAAAAACTAATTTATAGTTCCTGTCATCACTTTGTTATTTTAATTTATTCTTCCATCCACTCCAATTAGAAAAGATTTTCATGGCCTAGGGTAGTGGTCGGCAAACTCATTAGTCAACAGAGCCAAATAGCAACAGTACAATGATTGAAATTTCTTCTGAGAGCAAAATTTTTTAAACTTAAACTTCTTTTAACACCACTTCTTCAAAATAGACTCACCCAGGCCATCGTATTTTGTGGACGAGCTTCACTCAAGGGGCCAAAGAGCTGCAGGTGACTCGCGAGCCGCAGTTTGCCAACCACTGGCCTAGAGGATACGCCATATATCTAAATAAAACACAAATAGATCACTAGCCAGGTTTGCTAAGTGATTAGCATGTCAGTCCACAGACTGAAGGGTCATGGGTTTGATGCCAGTCAAGGGCATATACTTTGGTTCCAGGCTGGATTCCAGGCCCCAGTGTGTGAGAGGCAACCAATAGATGTGTCTCTCACATCAATGTTTCTCTCTGTCTCTACCCCTTCCTTCCACTCTTTCTAAAAATCAATGGAAAAAATTTCCTTGGATGAGGATTAGAATGAATGAATGAATGAATGAATGAATGAATGAATGAATAAATAAATAAATAAAACAAAAAGGAAAGCGCCTCACTTACAATTAAAATAGCAACTCTGGATGGAAATATATTTTTTTTTTCAGTAAAACTGAGTTTATTAATCATTGTTTGAAATAAATGTTTCTGACTAACGTAAATTTGTTTTCTAATTCAAAGGATCATTTTCATAGGCAAGAAGCAGACATGGAAGCTGCACTTATACGAACACATTAATATTTATGTGCAACAGTTCAAGTAACTTCACAATTAAGAGAAAATGCATGATTTGAGTTTAGAATCAAAACCAGATATTTATACTTAACCACGTCAACAAAAGGAACACGTTCCAGAGAGTTCAGTAGCCAAATGTGCTTAATTGACCTTTCCTGTACTTCCAATAAAATGCCACACCCTTTTTCTTTTCCACTCTAGCAATTAAAAGAACAATAGAAAGAACCAAGTTACTTGTTACAGGAAAATGCAAGTGAAAAAAATATTAGGAAGATTGAATACAATAGGCAACAGAGCATTCAGCAGATAAAGTAAAAAGGAAGAAAATCAATCTGAATGTCTAAAACCAAGACTCAAATTAGCATCACCTACCTTGAAAAATATATCTTTATATTTATGCAATTTGAATGCAAAGATGAACTCAAACATAAGCTAGAGGTATTTGTAGCAAATCTGCCCTAACCTCATTGCTCAGAGTAGCAACAACCAATTCTGAATGATAGTTCATCAATATGAGATTTCTGAAAAAAAGAGGCCAAAAGATGAAAATATAATCTAATTTCTCATAAACTGTAAAGATTAGGTGATATTTCCATGTCCCCTGGGGAAAAAATAATTAATTGGGAGTATAGATTTAAGAGACACAGGAAAATAAAAGATACTTTTCAAACTACTCTCTATTAAATTAAGAGAGATAATCTTTCCAAAAAATATAATCATAATATTTACTCCAAACAGACCAAAGTCTTGAATAATGAAACTGGTTCTTATGGTTGTAGCTAGTTTTGCTCAGTTGATAGAGCATTGCCTTCAGACTGAAGGATTCCAGCTTTCAATCTGATCAAAGGCACATGTCCGGGTGTGGGCTCAATCCCAAGAAGAGGGCATGCTGGAGGAAGCCAATCAACGATTCTCTCTCATCACTGATGTTTCTCTCTCTCTCCCCCCTCCCTTCCTCTTTGAAATCAATCTATCCATATAAAAGCTTAAGCAACCCAATGACCAAACAACTGGAACGACAAGAATGACTGGAACAACCGATCAACCAGTCACTATGATGTGTGCTAACCACCAGGGGCAGACACTCAACGCAGGAACTGCCCTCTGGTGGTCAGTGTATTCCCACAGCGGGAGCACCGTTCAGGTGACTAACCAATCCTATCACTCACTCCCTCAGTAGTCCCACAGGTCCAATCTCCAGAGAACGGACGAGGCAGCAATAGACCAATGCAGCCTGCACCATCCTGACAGCACCACCAGTCTCTTGGCAGTTGGCCTCAAGCACCACGTCCACTTCCTCTCCCTAGGTACTCTGCAAGAAAGAAAGAATATAGGAGAAAGCAATATGGCAATATAGGTAAACACCTAAACTGCTGCTTTGCATAACAATTTCAAAATTACAAATAAAAAACAAAACGAACATCATCCAGAACCACAGAAAGGCTGGCTGAGTGGAAATTCTACAACTATATAGAAAGGGAAAGCACACTGAGACTCAGAGGAGCTTCAGGAGGCAGAGGTACTGAGACATGCTCAGAGAGGACTGGTAACTGAGTGTGTAGCTGGCTTTCTCAAACAAGAGGAAAACAAAAGCTCCCAACTGTGCTGAACTCCAATTCCAGGCAAGACTCTGGGGACCCAGAATTATACTGGGTGAAACTGGGCTGTCAGGAAAGCGAAAAGCACACTGAGACTCAGAGGAACTGTGGAAGGCAGATGTATTGAGGCGAACGTGTGGAGAGGGCGGGCAACTGAGTATGCGGCTGGCTTTCTCAAGCAGGAAAGAAACAAAAGATCTGGATTACACTAAACTCCAGTTCTGGGAAAGACTATGGGGAGCCAGATTCATTCCAGGAGAAACAGGACTGTCTGGCAGCGGGTGGAACTTGATGGCGGCATTCTCTCAGAGGTGCTTGCAGCGATTATCACGGGACACTGAGACCCAGGGGCCTCATAGGGCAGGGCTGACAGAAGCCAAGATGGTCTGCTCAGCCCTAAGACTCCACCCCATCCAAGCTGAGGACAGAGGCTTCTGCAAGTATTGTCTCATAATGGTGTCTCCAGCACAGACATTCTTCCAGTGTAGACATAGCTCATCCTCACAGCCAATTGGCATGGAGGTCAATTCCTTCCAGTTATACCAACAACAAAATACAGCAAGGTGGTGCACACAGCCCACAAAGGAATGCACCAAGAGTGTCCACCTCAGGTAATTAGGAAGGCTGAGCCACTGGGCCCTGCAGGACACCTAGCACACAAAGCTACCCTACCAACTCAGGGAAGCAGTGAAAATGCGGAGACAAGAAACAGATCACAAACAAAAGAAATGGAGGAAAACAAATGACTGGATATAGAGTTCAAAACCACGGTTATAAGGATTTATAAGAATTTTCTAGAAAAGACCGATAAATTCAGTGAGACCCTTGAAGATATGAAAAAGAATCAACTAGAAATTAAGCATACACTAACTGAAATAAAAATATTATACAGAGATTTGACAGCAGACTAGAGGATCACAAGAATCAAGTCAAAGATTTGAAATACAAAGAGCAAAAAACACTCAACCATAAAAGCAAAAAGAAAAAAGAATCCAAAAAATTTGAAGACAGTGTAAGGAGCCTCTGGGACAATTTCAAGCATACCAACATCAGAATTATGAGTGTGCCAGAAAAAGAGAGAGAGCAAGATAATGAAAACCTATCTGAAGAAATGATGACTGAAAACTTAACCCACCTGGTGAAAGAAATAGAGTTACAAGTCCAGGAAGCACACAGAACCCCAAACAAAAGGAATCCAAAGAGGACCACACCAAGACACATCATAATTAAAATGCCAAGAGCAAAAGACAAAGAGAGAATATTAAAAGCAGCAAGAGAAAAAACAGTTAGTTACCTACAAGGGAGCACCTATATGACTGTCAGCTGGTTTCTCAACATAAACTATGCAGGCCAGATGGGAGTGGCAAGAAATATTCAAAGTGATGAATAGCAAGAACCTACAATTAAGATTACTCTACTTAGCAAAGCTATCATTCAGAATTGAAGGTCAGATAAAGAGCTTCACAGATAAGAAAAAGCTAAAGGAGTTAATCAACACCAAACCAGTATTATATGAAATGCTGAAAGGTACACTTTAGGAAGAGGAAGAAGAAAATGTAAAGATAAAAATATTAACAACAAATACATATCTATCAAGTGAATCTAAAAATCAAGTGAATAAAAAAATCTGATGAAAAGAATAAACTGGTTAATATAATAGAATCATGAGCATGAAAGGGAGTGGATTGACGATTCTCAGGGGGAACAGAGTGTTGGGGGTGTGGGAAGAGACTGACAAAAATTGTATACATATGGATGAGGACAGTGGGGAGTGGCAAGGGCAGAGAGGAGGGTAGGAACTGGGTGTAGGGAAGCTATGAGGGGAAAAGTAGGAACAATTGTAATAATCTGAACAATAAAGATTTATTAAATTTTTTTTAAAAAGACTGAAAAAATATAAAAGCTGTTGCTAGGTGGCTCCCGACAATCGGCAGAATGTCAGCAGGATGGATCCAGATCCTGGGCCGGCAAGGGTGTCCTATTACGTGCTCAGAGAGCCTATTGCATCCCAGCCACCACTCCCAACTCTCTGGGGACCCAACCCATGCATGAATTCATGCACTGGGCCTCTAGTACAAATATGTTGTAAAGGAAGAAGGGAGGAAGGAAGGGAGGGAGGGAGGGAGAAAAAAAGGTCTTATGAACTAAGGATTTGAGAACTCAGACATACCAGAAAATAGCTTGACAAAAAGAGTATATTGTCACAGGAATTAATTTTATATTTGGAGATATTATTTGCTCTTTAAAAAAATCCAAGTTAAGGTCAACAGATATCAGAATAATCTCTATTAAAATGCTACTATTACTTCAATTACTTTTACCATAAAAATTTTATCTGTCAAAAAACAGAAACAAGAACCATGAAATAAGAAACATATCCAATCTACTAACTTTCTATGTGATTTATATAACACAACTCAGTTCAGAAAGTCAATTATACAGTTAATTCAATTCGATGCATATTTATCAAATTAATTATATGAAACCATGAGTAGCAATACTCTAATTTTTAAATCGCAGAACTATTTATTCAACAGGTGTTAGATTGGATCTTGAATTTTCTATATAAATCATATTTACCATGTCAAATTATTATAAATAATTTACAACACAGAAATCACAAAATGTATTTCTAATGAATTTTAGATCCCAGTAGAGTGCTCTCAAATACTTACTAATTCAAAAAATAAACACAATAAAACAAAATAATATTATAAGCAGTCATTAAATTATTTATCATACATTTCCCACCACAACGTGATTTCAATTCAATGTAAGCTCTGACCAGAAATAAAAAACAAATTCTTAATTTGTTTTTTTCTTGCCTAGGGTAATATCTACCAAGAGTCTGAATATTTAGTATATTATCCATGTTTTCTCTTTCTCTAGGAGCATTTAGTGTACCACCAGAAATCACCATACTGATATTTGTGACTCTATACATTTAACAGGTATCTTTTCCACTGAAGATTTGATTTAAAAACTCACACTAAAACATGAAGACTCTCTATTAGAAATTGTAATTCCTGACTATATAAAATGTGAAAGTTTGCATAGAGCTATTTTCAAGTGGAGTTGGAGCAGCCTT
The DNA here is from genome assembly GCA_027563665.1 of Antrozous pallidus. Taxonomy (NCBI): domain Eukaryota; kingdom Metazoa; phylum Chordata; class Mammalia; order Chiroptera; family Vespertilionidae; genus Antrozous; species Antrozous pallidus. The sequence goes on from CM050521.1 coordinate 64,769,025, forward strand.
ACAAGAGGAACTGCCTTGCATGTCTTCCATCTTGAACTTTTAGACTGTTTTGACTGGGCCACACCAAAATTATCCTATAAAGAATTGCTTATAAAATCAGCAGCAAAAAAGTGGACATTCTAACCACAGGAATGATGATAATAGACTCTCTAGCAGAAACCATGTATAGCAAAAGAGTAATTCAATTATTCTATAACTTAACACCAATGCGAATTTTTCTTCTCCTCATGTGATTATTCCTTTCCTTTTCTCATAAAAATCCCTTGCTCTCACCCTATAATTGGGGCACTTTTTGAGTTTTTGCTTCCATATGTTCCCCCCAAATAGCAATTATTTGATCCCAAATAAACACTTGTTCACTGTCATGTTGGATTTTTAAATTTAGGTTGATAAAAATCAAAAGAAAGTATACATTTACATATTTTTCCTTCAGGAATATTTTCCCCAGAATAAAGTTCAACCTTTGAAGAAGCAGAAAACAGATTCCACGACTTTTTAGCTATTGATATTGCCAACCACTCCAATTAAAGTTAACACATGATATTGATAAGGGTTCTCCAGTTAGCTTAATTAGGTAGACAGGAAGGAGGGAGGGGGCCCAAAGAAACATCTTAGCTTCAACAATTAACGCAGCCCTGACCTTAGGGATAATAAAACATCTCCAGCTAGGACAACTGAAATGAAGCCACAGGAAGGTCTAAAATAACTCCAACCTGAACAAATAAGATAATTAAAAAGAGGAGAAGCATGGATGTGGGGTTGTGATAACTGATTACAGGGCTAAAGTCCCAGAGTGGTAAAGGCACAATAAGGGAAAGGTGGTTTCCAGGATATGTAATATCCCAAACAAAGAACTACAGCATATATAAACCCAGAGACAAAGAGATTCAACAGATTATAGGTTCAGATTATTTAGATTTTTTTCCCATTAGAGAGAGAGAATAGGCCTTTCCCATTTGGGGGCCCCTCCCCAGGAGATCCTCTCTGGGGTCACCTCTGCCCAGACGGAGTTTGTGTATGCTTACAATAAAGTTCATACATCTGTAATAGCTTAGGTCAGGCATAAATCTATATTAGCTAAATGTTAAGCATGTGATCTGATAACTCTCTTAAATATCCCTTTACCAATAATATTTTCATTTTTATGGTGAAACATGGCTAAAAGTCATTCAGTGTCATGCATGTTATGAAGAAAAATGGTTTTTATTAATAATGGTTTTTATTAAAGAAATTGGTTAGTCCATGAATTTATTCTTCAATTTTGTCGGACAAGAACCCACAAGAATAATCTGCAACACGAACCCCACCTTTCTATATCATAAATTAATCGATACTTGTATTTCCTCACTAAAACCCCAGGCTTACTACTAGGGATTTTTATAATGTGCTAACCTACATAGGGAAACAATTTTTTTTTCATTTCAATAAATCTTTACTTTTTGGATAATTACAATAGTTTCTCTCCCCCCCATAGCTCCTCTCCACCCGCTTATCACCCCACCCTCTGCCCTTATCCCCCCTCAATGTCTTCATCCATAGGTGTACGTACGTTTTTGTCCAATCTCTTCCCGCATCCCCCACACTCCTTTCCCACCGAGAATTGTCAGTCCACTCCCTTTCTATGCCCCTGATTCTATTATATTCACCAGTTTATAATGTTCATCAGATTTTTTATTCACTTAAATTTTAGATTCACTTGTTGATAAATATGTATTTGTATCTTTACCTTTATTATTTTATTGATTTTTTACAGAGAAGAAGGGAGAGGGACAGAGAGTGAGAAACATCGACGAGAGAGAAATATCGATTAGCCATCTCCTGCACAGCCCCTACTGGGGATGCACCCGCAACCAAGGTAGATGCCCTTGACTGGAATCAAACCCAAGACCTTTCATTCCACAGGCCAACCCTCTATCCACTGAGCCAAGACGGTTTCTGTGACCTTTTTTTTTCTTTTTCTTCCTCTTCTTAAAGAATACCTTTTAGCATTTCATATAATAATGGTTTGGCTTTTTCTTATCTGTGAAGCTCTTTATCTGACCTTCAATTCTGAATGATCACTTTGCTGGGCAGAGTAATCTTGATTGTAGGTTCTTGCTATTCATCAGTTTGAATATTTCTTGCCACTCCCATCTGGCCTATATAGTTTCTGTTAAGAAATCAGCTGACAACTGTTTTTCTCTTGCTGTTTTCAAGATTCTCTCTTTGTCTTTTGCCCTTGGTATTTTAATTATGTTGTGTCTTGGTGTGGTCCTCTTTGGATTCCTTTTGTTTGGGGTTCTGTGTGCTTCCTGGACTTATAAGTCTATGTCTTTCACCAGGTGGGTTAAGTTTTTGGTCATTATTTCTTCAAATAGTCTTTCAATATCTTGTTCTCTGTATTCTTCTGGAACCCTCATAATTCTGATGTTGGTACACTTGAAGTTGTCCCAGAGGCTCCTTACACTATCTTCATATTTTTGGATTCTTTTTTCGTTATGCTTTTCCCGTTGTGTTTTTTGCTTCTTTGTACTTCAAATCTTTGACTTGATTCTTGTGATCCTCTATTCCTATGGTTGGCAAAGTGGCTCGTGAGCCACATGCGTCTTTTTGGCCACCTGAGTGTGGCTCTTCCACAAAGTACCATGGCCTGGGCAAGTCTATTTTGAAGAAGTGGTTTTAAAAGAAGTTTAAGTTTAAAAAATCTGTCTCTCAAAATAATTTCAATCATTGTACTGTTGATATTTGGCTCTGTTGACTAATGAGTTTGCTGACAACTCTAGTCTGCTGGTGGATCTCTGTATATTATTTTTATTTCAGTCAGTGTATGCTTAATTTCTAGTTTGACCTTTTTTGATGTCCTCGAGGGTCTCACTAAATTTATCGGCCTTTTCTAGAAAGTTCTTGAAAAAGCTTATAACCGTGGTGGACACAAAGTTACCTGAGGTGGACACTCTTGGTGCATTCCTTTGTGAGCTGTGGGCAGCCATCTTGTTGTATTTAAGTCTTGACTGTTGTTAGTATAACTGGAAGGAATTGACCTAATTTGCTGTGAGGATCAGCTGTGTCTACAAGAGGAGAAATTCTGTACTGGAGACAGCCTTATGATTCAAGACTTGCTTCACTGGGGCTTTCATGCTCACTTACTCTGCCCTCTGAGTGTGTCCCTTATGGATCTGAGGAGTTTAATCTGGATGGTCCTCCTCTGACCCCTGGATACACTGGCTCCTGAATCTCCAAGGAGGTGTTAATTTAGCCTCTGCCTGAGGCCACTCAGCCTGATCTGAGAGATTTGCAGATTCCCCTTCTTTGTTTGGGTTTTAGAGGTGCCCAGATGAGGCCCAGCGGTGAAACAATGCAACTTCTTTTGGATGTTCTGGGTCTCACTGACTCAGCTGCAGTTTGTTAGGTAAGCTTAGTTTTCAAAGGAAAAGGCCATTCTTATGCAATAGCTTCAGCGCACAGCTGGAGTGGGGCAGAGTCTGGGGCAGAGCAAACAGCAAATGGCTTCCTATCAGCCCTGCCCTAAGAGATCCTCTCTGGTCTCAGTGTCCCGTGGTAATCATTGCAAGCACCTCTGAGAGAAAACTGCCCTCAAGTTCTGCCCGCTGCCAGACAGCCCAGTTTCTCCCTCTATGAGTCTGGGTCCCCAGAGTCTTGCCCAGAACAAGAGTTTAGAGAAGTCAGGAGCTTTTGTCCCCCTCCCGCTTGACAAAGCCAGGCGAATAATCAGTTGCCATCCATCTCTGTGTCCATGTAGCTCTGTACCTCTGCCTTTACTTCTACAACTCTTCTGAGACTGTGTCCTTTTCTCTTTCCTTCTAGTTGTAGAATTTCTACTCAGTCAGCCTTCCTGTAGTTCTGGGTGATATCTGATTTGTCTTTTAGTTATAGTTTTGAAGTTTTTGTGCAAGGCAGCAATTCAAGTGTTTACCTATGCTGCCATCTTCTTTCTCTTCCACACATTATTTTTACTAGTCAATAATTTTCTTTTAAGTTTATGTGTATATGTTAATTATGAGATAGAAAAAATAATTGTGGGAGAACCAAGATGGCCGCATAGGTAGACACCTATTGTTCTGCCCCTCGCAACAATTCAAAAACTACAACAGACCAAAACAAACATCACCCAGAATCACCGGACAGCTGGCTGAGTGAAAACTCCACAAATAAAAGTAAAAGTGGGACACTGAGACTCAGAAGAGGGGCGGAGCGCAGCCTTGAAGATACTCGTGGAAACAGAGGTTAGGAGCTGCCGCTCGCGCGGGCTGTAGGGCTGGCAGCAGCAATCCCGGCTGGATTTTGCCAACAGGGAGGGCGGAGACGCCCCACTGCATGGATTCCCCAGTGCCAGGTGAGGTCCGAGGTCCGGGGTACACACCCTGGAAGCCGGACACAGCAGAGGTCTCCTAGTCTGAGGAGAAACCTGGTTGCTTGGAAAAGCAGTTTGCGCGCTTAAACTGTGCGACAACACAGACGTGCGACTTGCTCCCTGGCAACTTGTCCCCTGGTCCCGGAGACCACCGGACTGCTTTGTTTTACAACCCTGGGTGAGACTTTGGGTGTGCAGACTCATTTGGGGAGAGGCAGAGTTGTCTGGCAAGGGGTAGAGACTAGCGGCTTTCTCTTGGAGGTGCCTGCAACAATTACCACCCAGCAGAGACCCGTGCGCAAGCGCCGCATGGTACGTAGCAGATGCTGAGGCTGCCTGCTCAGCTCAGAGACTCCTCCATCCAACCTGAACACAGTCTCCCTTCACAGCCAATTGGCCTGGAGGTCAAACCCTCTTAGGGCTAACAACAACAAGCTGGGCTTAAATTCAAAAATACTGTACAACCCATAAAGGACTGCAGTAAGAGTACCCACCTCAGGCAACTGGGGAGGCTGAGCCATTGCCCCTTAGAGGACATCTACCACATAAAGCAGCCACCATGGAAAGAAATCAGGTGTGAAAGAAATGGAGGAAAAAAGACAACTAGACATAGAGTTCAAAACCACGATTATAAGGCTTTTCAAGAGGCTCCTAGGAAAGGTCAAGACCTATAAGGAAATAAGCAAGACCTACAAGGAAATGAACAAGACCAACGTGGAAATGAATGAGTCCTACAAGGAAATGAACAAGACCCTCAAGGATATGAAGCAGACTCTCAAGGATATGAAAAAGGACCAACCAGAAATTAAGCATACACTGACTGAAATAAAAAATATTATACAAAGACCTAAAAGTACTCTAGAGCACCCCAAGAACCAAGTTAAAGATTTAAAATACAAAGATGTAAAATCCACTCAGCTGAAAAAGCAAGAAACCAAAAGAATCCAAAAATTTGAAGATAGTGTAAGGGGCCTCTGGGACAACCTCAAGGGGTGCCAGAAAAAGAGAGAGACCCAAACAATGGAAACCTATTTGAAGAAATAGTGACCGAAAACTTCCCACACCTGGTGAAAGAAATTGACTTAGAAGTCCAGGAAGCACACCGAACCCCAATATATAGGAACCCTAAGAGGACCACACCAAGGCACATCATAATTAAAATGCCAAGAGCAAAGACAAAGAGAGAATATTAAAAGCAGCAAGAGAAAAACAGTTAGTTACCTATAAGGGAGCACCCATATGATTGTCAGCGGATTTCTCAACAGAAACGATGCAGGCCAGACGCGAGTGGCAAGAAATATTCAAAGTGATGAACAGCAAGAATCTACAACCAAGATTACTCTATCCAGCAAAGCTATCATTTAGAATTGAAGGTCAGATGAAGTGCTTCGCAGATAAGAAAAAGCTAAAGGAGTTCATCACCACCAAACCAATATTATATGAAATGCTGAAAGATATTCTTTAAGAAGAGGAAGAAGAAAAAGGTAAAAATATAAATTATGAACAACAAATACACATCTATCAACAAATGAATCTAAAAATCAAGTGAATTAAAAATCTGATGAATAGGATAAACTGGTAAATATGACAGAATCATGGACATAGAGAGGGAATGGACTGACAATTCTTGGGGAGAAAAGGGGTGTGGGAAGTACAGCAAGAGACTGGACAAAAATCTTGCAACCCTGGGAGAGGACAGTGGGGAGGGTGAGGTGAGGGTGAAGGTGGAATAGGAACAGGTTGGATGGGAACTGTACGGGGATAAAAAGGGGGAACAATGTAATTAATAAACTGAATAATAAAGATTAAAAAAAAAGAATAGTTATTTTTAGGTATCAAGAAAAAATAAATAAATAAAATAAATAATTGTGCACTTGGCAGGTTTAAATTTCTAGAGCTTAGAAGTTATGTTTTGCTCAGAAGATAAATATATATGAGTAAAATTTGAGCATGTCAAAGTATCATTTCTTATACTCGTTTTTATTTAAAATATATACCTTATTTACAAAATTGATATAGAGAATAACATTATTTTAGGTAAATGCCTAGAATTTAATTTGTCCAACCTCTACAATGAAAAATTCTTCCAAAAAAACCTGTAAAATCTTCTGCATTCTTTCTTAAAACCTCCAATTGAAAGAAATTTTACTCCAGTAAAATAAATTCCAGTATATGGTTGGACAATTCTAGTCATTAAGAAACTCTTCTTTATACCCATCCCAAAAATACATGACTATATCAAACATTCACAATTTGTTTTTATGAGGTAATTCTTTAACCATTTGAAGAATTCTATCTTCCCTTTCCTATAATTGGACAAAATTGATTTTTAAAAACTAATGTACAATTTCAGATTTATCTTTAAAGAAATGTATACTAGAGTGTGTGTGTGTGTGTGTGTGTGTGTGTGTGTGTGTGTTAATCTTATGTACTCACAGTATCCTAATTAGGGTTAAAAGGAATTGATTCTTAGTCTTACCATAGAACTTATACAATTTAATACAATGAATCATACATGGAATTGTCTATTGAACAATTACCTACTGACCAATGTAAATGTCTATTGGAACTGAGTTCAAAATCTTAAATTGGAAGAAATGAACAAAGATGAAGAAGGAAGAAAGAGAAAACAATATACAAAACTTTTGTAAAGGAGCCCAATGACAGACATGAAAGTAAAATTTAGGTCTTTCACTACTCTCTGACATGTTTTTGCTATTAGACCATGATACTTAGATATGGGTTATGGAAATGCCACTATTTCTTAAAGTGTCATTGCATCCTCTCCTATATGGCTTCTACCATATTACAGAGATTTTAGGAAAATTAATTTATAGGAAAATGCCCAAAATACTTTGAGGTCCCCTGAAAAGACATAAAATAAAACTAAATAATTGTTGTTATTATCATTACTATCCAATAAACATATCAGATAGTTGCAGAAGTCACTCATGGAACTAAAAAATAAAAATATTGATGTCAGCAATATATTAAGTGTATTAATATTAAAAAGGGTATATAAGAATAATTGCCCCTCAGAAATTTAACTTGCATTAATCAAATTTCTAAATATAAGTATTAAAGCTATGCTCCAAGCATATCAACAAACTCAGAGTTCCCAACTATCCAATAAAAACTAAATTTGCCTTTAGGCAAATGTAATACTCCACAAGCAGAATATAAAGTATTTACAGCTTGAGGCTTTGCACCTAAGTTCTTAAATAACCTTGCACCACCAGAATAATTACTAGGAATAATATGATACTACCCAAAATCAAATCTATAGGTTTGGTAATTTTATAACTTTTTAGTAGGTGTCTCTAAGGTCTCAAAAAATATGAAATGTTCAAGCTAAGAATTTAACCTTCAGTAAAAAGAAAATGAGAATATCAATTGTTTTTTATGCACTGTTAGTGCTATCCACTTTGTATACTCATCAGAGATAGAAACTATGTAAAAGGATTCATATATTAATTTCAATGAGACATTTTGATGCCCTAAAAAACTGGGATAAATCAGGATTCAAAACTATCTCTCTTTGCATTCACAAGACCAGCCAATTAAAATGTTTCTGTAAATTCAAATATCTGAATTATTGTACAACTGGACATAGCCACATTATGTGCCAATAAAATGACAATTTGTTATAGTGACCTATAAATTATTCTTCTCTTGTGAGATGAATTTGTTTACTTTTATGTGTACATATAGCTTGCTCTAAAAACAACTACAAATAAAAAGAGAGAAGTTATTGCTAGCACACTGACTTTATTTTTTTAAATATGTTTTTATTGATTTCAGAGAGGAAGGGATAGGGAGAGAGAGAAATAAACATCAATGATGAGAAAGAATCATTGACCGGCAGCCTCCTGCACACCCCACACTGGTGACTGAGCCTGCAACTGGGGCATATAGCCTGACCCGGAATTGAACCATGATCTGCAGGTTCATAGGTTCACGGAGCCACACTGGCTGGGTCACACTGGCCTTATAAGAAATTAGAGGCTCAGTGCACAAAATTCATGCTCGGGAGGCCAGGGATGTCCCTCAGCCCAGCCTGCACCCTCTCCAATCTGGACCCCTCGAGGGATGTCCGACTGCCCGTTTAGGCCTGACACTAACTAAAAGGACAGTCGGACATCCTTCTCACAATCCAGGACTGCTGGCTCCAAACTGCTCACCTGCCTGCCTCCCTGATTGCCCCTAACTGCTTCTGCTGCCAGCCTGATCATCCCCTAACCACTACCCTGCCACTCTAATTGATATCTGACTGTTCTCCTGCCAGCCTGTTTGCCCCCAACTTCCCTCCTCTGCCAGCCTGGTCACCCCTAACTGCCCTCCCCTGATTGCCCCCAACTGCCCTCCCTTTCAGGACTGCTCCCTCCCAACTGCACTCTCCTGCTGGCCTGATCACCCATAACTGCTCTACCTTGCAGGCCTGGAATCTCCCAATGGCCCCCCCTGCTGCCCATCTTGGGGTGGACATCTTGTGTCCATATGGGGGCAGGATCTCTGACCACATGGGGGCAGCCCTCTTGTGTGTTGGAGTAATGATCAATCTACAAATTACTCTTTTATTAGATAGGATAGAGCTCTGGTGCATGGGTGGGGGCCAGCTGGTTTGCCCTGAAGGGTGTCCTGGATCAGGGTGGGGGCATGGGGTGACCTGGGCAGGGGGCCTATGATAGTTTGTAGGCCAGCCGCACCCCTCAGTGATCCAAGTGGAGCCCCTGGGATCTGGGAATAATTTATGTTCTACAACTGAATCTTTGTAGCCTAGAGAGGAGCCAAGCCTTCTGCTCACTCCATGGTGACAGTCATTTCTGTTTGGTTTTATTTAAATTCTATAATTGAAACTTTGTATCCTCAAGTGGAGGCCTAGGCATTAGGACTGCAGAAAGTTGACTTTTTCCATCACCTGGGCAACCCTAGCCTCTGCTCCCTCCAGCTCCGTGGCTGCCTCTATTTCTGTTAGGATTATGTATTTTCTATAATTGAAACTTTGTAACATTGAGTGGGAGGCATAGGCTGGTAAGGGCAGGCAGAAAGGTTGGCTTCCTCCTTTGCCGGGGAAACCCAAGCCTCCCTCCTGCTCTCAGTGGCTGCAGCCACCTTGGTTGGGGTTTATTTGTGTAATTTGCTCCTGTTTGGCTGATAGGCATGGTTGTGGGCATGGCTTGATTGGAGGTATGGTCAATTTGCATATTACTCTTTTATTAGATAGTATACTAAAGGAAGTTCCTCATGATTAAAGTACAAAAACCCAATAATTTGAATCAATAAGAACAAAGAGCACAATAAAGGTAATTATGTTTAAAATAAAAGAATATAAATATATTTTTCCTTTCTTCCCATAACTTATTTTAAAACTGAGTAAAATCATATGTGTATGACATAATGCTGGGCTTGTAACATATAAAAATGTAATATATGTGTAATATACTGTTTGCCTACAATGGCCCAAAGAAGTGAGTGAAAACAAACTGTTTTAGCTAAGAAATAACTATCGATTGTAAGTAATAATGATAATCTTAATTTTTCAACATTAATAGATATATATGTATAACAATAATACCACAAAAAAAGGAGGAAAAGGGAATAGCACTATACAAAATAACATTTCTGTGGATCATTGGAATTGAGCTGGTATATACCTCAATGCTGATGATTCTGATAAGTTTCTACGTAAACGAGAACACCAGAGCAACCATTAGAACACATTTTAGTTAATGCAAAAGAAAACACTAAAGGAAGAATAGCGGGGCAAAAAACATGACACATAAAAAACCAAAAGTAAAAATGGTGGGTGTAAATACAAGTATAATAACATTCCAGGACTAAATCCTCCAATTCCTTGGGAACATGCACCACGCCCCCATTTTCCTCTTGTCCCAGCTTCGTGGCCTTATGGTTGGCATCAAAACTGCATGCATCAGGGAAATGCCAGATTTCAGGCCAATAAACCTTTCTATACTCAAGAGCAATGTGCCACCATAGGTGTAGAGAGCGTTGTCCCCACCCACCAAGAGGAAACGTGTTGGAGTAATATGAGTACCTTTTCTTTCAGCTGGTCTACCGATGCACAGCAACCAGCCAATCCTGCTGTCTCAAGGGTATCCGTACCTCAATGTCAGTTACATTCAGCAGAAAAAGTGACATTTAATGGAAAGCAAAACAAATCAGGTCCTGATTTAAAATTTTAACACGTTTAGATAGCTTATTTAAATTCTAAGACTGTTTTTAAGAACTGTATTATTTGTATATAAATATGAAGTATAGTTTTTACTAGCATCACCAAATTGAGTGATACAAATTTCATCTATTTTATTACCCTATTTTTAAGGGAATTTTATGTTTTGTTTAACCTTGATGAATTGTATAAAGAGAGAATTTTAAAAATTACATTCTTTATTTTCTATTAGCTGTATTCATACTTTGGTTGCTTCAGACTTTATATATATTGTTCTTAAGAATTAGAAAGACTTTCATGTGTTTTAAATTTGTCACTTCTATTCTTTACAGAACCTTGTAGTGCGAAAAACTTTTTAAAAGGTAAAAAAAATAAAAAAAATAAAAATTAATGGATGAAACAATCCAATGAAAAAACAGAGACTGTTTGATGGGGGGTTTTTAAATCATAATTTGCAGTCCTAATGCCCAATTTGATTGTATTAGAAGGTGGGGCCTTTGAGAGGTGCTTAATCCATGAGGGTGGAGCTTCCTGACTGCTACTAGTCCTATATAATAAAACCCTAATATGAAAATCAACTGAATGGTGGAACGACCTGCAGAACGACTGGTCACTATGACATGCAGTGACCACCAGGGAGCAGATGCTCAACACAGGAGCAGGGACACCTTTTGCATTAAGCTTCTGCCCGCCACAGAGAAAGGTGACTGGCAGCAATGACAGGGGTGGGGTCAGCCAGTGGGTGGTACCAGGCAGCCAGCCTAGGTGGGTGTCAGCGGGGGCACCCACCTGTTGCCCTATAGATGGTACTGATCACCAGCCAGACCTAAGGACCCTACCCTATTTATTGGGAACAGTCTCTTAGATTTAAAAGTTAAAACCTGGCAAGGCTACCCTAACACTGTAAAAACAGGATAATGCAGGGATGACATGCATGAACTGTGGCTTGCACATTTTGTGGTCAGCCCTGATTCTGACACTTATAACTGTGTGACAAAGCCAATTACTTAACTTCTCTCTGCTTCAGTCTTTCCACCCATAAGATGGGGAAAGTGGTACTACTGCCCCAAAAGGATCATGTTATGTACTACTTTTTATAATCAGGGCAAAAAAAAAAAATGCAGCTGCCCATACCACAGCAAGATGCCTTTTACCTGTATAAAAGGTATAGTCACTGGTGCATGCAGCATCCTGGACTGCCAGTTTAGACCCAACATCTCTTGAGGGGCTCCAGATTGCGAGAGGACACGTGCCAGGCTAAGGGACCCCCACCTATGCATGAATTTCATGCACTGGGCCTCTAGTGTTCTTATAAAAGAGATCCCACAGAGATCCCTCCCCTCTCCTGCCACATGAGAACACAGCAAGAAGGCTCTGGCTATAAACCAGGAAAAGGGCCCTCACCTGACCAAGCTGGCACTCTGATCTCAGACTTCCAGACTGCAGAACTGTGAGAAATAGTTTTTACTGTTTATCAGCCAAGCAGTATGTGGCATTTTGTTATAGCAGCCTGAATGGACTACGGTAGTACCAAACCTGCAGAAAACACTATATGCCAGAATAAATCACTTTGCTGTAAGAATATACCAAATTAATGATACTTTTGAAAAAATCAACATAATTAAGGGCATGAGAATTTCTTGTTACACATAAAGAAACAGCTAACAAGTATATTGGTAGGTTTTGACTTATTTGGGTAAATGGTTCTACCATGGATGCTGTTTTAAGCAACTTTTTTGACTTTCATCCTGTATGTCCACATGTAGTATTTAAATTTCACAAAATATAAAAATAGCAAAGCACAGTCATTATATAGCGGAGTTGCTTTGCAATGTTCATATTAAGACCAAGGTTACCATCTGTCCTATAGAAAATCTTTGTAACCACATGAAGATGTTGCCATGACTAAAACATGACTTTACTTATAATATTAAATGCTAATGGTCACTGCTATGATATTACAGGTGTTTTTTATTATTGAATAAAATATGGAATCAAAGGCTATTAAACAGGCATAAGCAATAGTTAACAGGCATAGATACTGTACAAAGTTTTCACTTGTCAAGAATGATATCACATTAAAAAATTATTGTTTGGCCAGACAACTAAGATGGCGGCATAGGTAAAACACCTATCTTGCCATCATACTCAGCAATTTTAATACTACAACTTAACGAAAGAACAAATACCTTCCAGAATCACCAGAAAGCTAGCCGAGTGAAAATTCCACAAATAAAAGTGAAAATAAGACACTGTGACTCGGAGGAGTGGCGGCGGACAGCGTTGAAAGATTTGCTCAGAGAGAGGTTTGGAGCGTGCGCCGCGGAGAGTGCGGGCGGCTGAAAACCAGCCAGTTTTCTCGAAAGGGGAGACAAAGACGTACCACTGGACTGGTTCTCCAGCTCTGGGCGAAGTCCAGAGACTCCACTATCATACGGGGTGAAAACTGGACAGTGGGAGGGCACGCCAAAGCTCGGGTGCTGCACGGTCTCCTGGCTTGTGGAGAAGGCAGCTTGCGCGAACAGCTCAGCTGCCTGACTGCGCAGAGAGCACTCTGCGACTCGCTCTCTCATTCGGAAAACTGTCAGACTGCTTTGTTTTATGACCCTGGGTGAGACATTGCGCATGCAGACTCATTTTGGGAGAGTCTGAATTCCCCGGCAGCCGGTGGAGCTCGGCAGCGGCTCTCTCTCAGAGGTGCTGGCAGCCATTGCCCTGGCACAGAGTCCCCAGGGCTGCATAGGGCTGCTTGGCCCGGAGACTCCGCCCATCCAACCTGAGCAGAGCTGAGCTTCACAGACAATTGGCCTGGAGGTCAACCCCTCCAAGTGCTAACAACGATTAACCTGAGCTTAACTTCAGCAAGGCTGTGTAGCCCATATCCACCTCAGGTAACTGGGGAGGCTGAGCCACTGTCCCTAGTAGGAAGTCTACCACACAAAGCTAATTGACCAACTCAGGGAAGCAGCCACCATGCAGAGGCATGGAAAGAAATCAGATGTGAAAGAAATGGAGGGAAAAAAATGACTGGACATGGAATTCAAAACCACGGTTATAGGGTTTTTCAAGAGGCTCCAACAAAAGGTTGAGGCCTATAAGGAAATAAGCAAGACCACAAAGGAAATGAATGAGTCCTACAAGGAAATGAACAAGACCCTCAAGGATATAAAGGAGACTCTCAAGGATATGAAAAAGGACCAACCAGAAATTAAGCATACACTGACTGAAACAAAAAATATTATACAAAGACCTAAAAGTGCTCTGGAGCACCCCAAGAACCAATTTAAAGATTTGAAATACAAAGAGGTAAAATCCATTCAGCTGAAAAAGCAAGAAACCAAAAGAATCCAAAAAATTGAAGATAGTGTAAGGGGCCTCTGGGACAACCTCAAGCATACCAACATCCGAATTATAGGGGTGCCAGAAAAAGAGAGAGACCAAGACAATGAAAATCTATTTGAAGAAATAGTGACTGAAAACTTCCTACACCTGGTGAAAGAAATTGACCTAGGAGTCCAAGAAGTGCACCGAACCCCAATATATAGGAACCCTAAGAGGACCACACCAAGGCACATCATAATTAAAATGCCAAGAGCAAAAGACAAAGAGAGAATAATAAAAGCAGCAAGAGAGAAACAGTTGGTTACCTATAAGGAAGCACCCATTCGATTGTCAGCGGATTTCTCAACAGAAACGATGCAGGCCAGACGTGAGTGGCAAGAAATATTCAAAGTGATGAACAGCAAGAATCTACAACCAAGATTACTCTATCCAGCAAAGCTATCATTCAGAATTGAAGGTCAGATGAAGTGCTTCGCAGATAAGAAAAAGCTAAAGGAGTTCATCCCCACCAAACCAACATTATATGAAATGCTGAAAGATATTCTTTAAGAAGAGGAAGAAGAAAAAGGTAAAAATATAAATTATGAACAACAAATACACATCTATCAACAAATGAACATAACAATCAAGTGAATTGATAGGCTGTTGAACAGGATAGACTGGTGAATATAACAGAGACATGGACATAGAGAGGGAATGGACTGACAATTCTTGGGGAGAAAAGGGCTGTGGGAAGTGCAGCAAGAGACTGGACAAAAATCTTGCAACAATGGGAGACGACAGTGGGGAGGGGGAGGTGAGGGTGGAGGGTGCGATAGGTACGGGGTGGAGGGGAGCTTTCGGGGGATAAAAAGGGGAAACAATGTAGTTAATAAACTGAACAATAAAGATAAAAAAAAAAAGAGGCCCATTTGCTCAGAGGCCAGTGGTGAAAGGGAAAGACCTTGAGATGGCTTCTCACACCTCACTGCAGCCTCAGGCTGGCCCTTCGTGGCCAGTGAGGCTCAAGTGTGGCTGGAGGCCATGCCCCCTGATGCCAGGGAGGAAGAGAAAAGCCTGGTAAAAAATAAATAAATAAATAAAAATAAAAATTATTGTTTGTATATTTATTATATAAAAGTGTTTTCACACATGGTGTTTTACTTAATCCTCACAATATGGTCTAAAATCAGGATAAAGCAAGAGAAAATATCCCTTTACCAATAATATTTTCATTTTTATGGTGAAACATGGCTAAAAGTCATTCAATGTTATGCATGCTATAAAGAAAAATAATGGTTTTTCTTCCAATATTCAAGAGAGTCATCAGATCATATGCTTAACATTTAGCTAGTATAGATTTAAGCCTGACCTAAGCTATTATAAATGTATGAACTTTTTTCAAAAAAGGCAATTTCTATTTGCAGTTAATCAAATGAGTTATTTCTTTAAGATAGTATCCTAGCAACTTTAAAAGGAAAAGGAAGTCCCTGCTGATGTTAAAAAGAGATTTGTTTATCACATACCTAGATCTAACTTCTGAATGTGCTTCAAAGTGTTGCTTTGATCAAACAACAACAAAACTTTTCTGTTATATAACTAACAAGGTTGAAAGAATCTTCATTTAACAACCTCTGAATTTAAGAGACTCATGGGGAGAAAACAGTGGTTGTCATTTATAACACATAGATTTTTAAGGAATATTTTAATGAGATTGCGTTTCTCAAATAAATCCAAATAACTTACCAATAACCAAATATTTAACTAAGTCTTTTCAAATATTATTGCACTAATAACTAAGTAATTAAACATTTTCCAGCCAATCTTAAAATAAACCTTTTCTGGTATTCTGTTTAATAGCTCAAACAGGTGACAGATAGTGTTTGAACCACTAATGTTACCTTCAATCCTATGGGAGATCAGGTTCTTTGTTTTCAATCTGTATTCTGATTTGAAGCCAGAACTTTTTAAAAAGTGCTAATCCCAGCTCAGAAACATTGAATCCAGTTCATTTAGGATATCCTATAACTTTATGTCTCTATTAAACCTCTCAGTGATGCAATATAATAAGAGGAAACCGGAATTATTAGATGTGCCTTTTATACTCCAAATTTTCATGCAGAAGTATAAGAGCCCCACCCATTGGTCAGAATAGACCAGAGAAAGGGGCAGGAACTTCAATAATGAAATCCAAATTGGGGGGTGGGTACTGGGATCTCAGGAAATGATCTAATCAAGTCATTAAACAATGAAATGAGAACTGACCTCTGTGGAACTTTGAATCTGGCTTTAAAGAAAATACATAAAAAAGATGTGCTGAGAAAATCTCAGCTTCATCAAGTTTTATAATTTGCAATGCTATAGGATTTTATATTTGAAAAGTAAATATATGTATTTCATTTCTTGAATTTTATAATTTCTAATGAATCCCTAACAATCAAGAAAAATACAAGTCTGTAATGGTTCAAGTTTCACTCCCCTAAATTTTCCTGAGTATAGAAAAAAAGTCCTAAAACTGTTAAATACCTTTATTGGTTGCCTTCCTCTTATCATTTCCTATGAATCAATCACTATTAAAGGAAGTAGGTTAGGACAGAAACAAAGCTGAACACCCTGCATACTGGAAATAATAATGTTAAGAAGCAAGATGTAGAACATTTAAATAAAATCAGGAAAGAAAAGAAATACTCTATCCTTAACTGCTAATAAAACACTGGCAGTAACATCTAACTTCTAATGAGTGCTAGGCACTGCAGTAAATTCTTTACATACATTAGACCCTCTAATTTTCACAACAAACCTACAAGGTAGAAATAATTATTTTGTTCAATTCATAGATGAAGAAAACAAGGCTTAAAGAGGTTACACAACTTTCTCAGAGTTATAAAAAAAATGACAAAGCTGGAATTCAACTAACACTTCTAGCCTCTCAAGTTAGTGGCCTTATACATGATGCTAAACAGCTTTCCACAGATTCAGCAATGTCAAATATCTCTGGATAATGTATAATGCCTGGTTTTGGAAGCCAGAAAATCCTCTAAGTGTATATTTAGAAACACAAACAATGTCTTACCTCCCATAAACCATTTCCTCTTACCAGTAATTTCAGTTTGGGAGTTCACCAGGCAAATAGGCTGGTGAACTCCCAAACATAACATTCTGACCCCAAATAACAATGGTTTAAGCAAGATAGATATTTATTTTTCCACACACTAGGAAAAACTCAGAACTGATATAGCAATACTACATGCATTTGGGATCAAAGCTGAGTCTGTCTTTATATACCTTAATCATTACAACTGGCTTCCACTGACAACATTGCTTCATGGTCCAATATAGATGCTTAAGTGTTAGCCATCTGGTTTGAGACAGGAAGAAGGAAGAGGTAGGGAGGAGGCATTGGCTCCCCTTCCAGATGAGTCCATATACTTTAAAAAAAACTCTTTTAGAAACACCAACACCACATCTTGCACTCACATCTCATTTACCACCCATAATTCCAGAAATGTTTGAAAAATGTAGTCTTTTAACCAGGCCAATTTTTATTAGTAAAGTAGAAAGGGGATAATAGATGTTATATCACCATCTAGCAGTTTCTATCACGGAGAGACAATCACCAGTAAGGGTTTTTAATACAGTCTTAAGAAACTGTATCCAAACCAAATACACTAAATAAAACATGTTATCTGGTCAAATAAATATTTACTGATTCCCTTAAAAACATGTAAAGGGACAAAATCTCATAATTCATAATTAGGATGCTATTGCTGGTTTAGTAAACAAACATTCTTCTAATCATTTATAATTTAAAGTTTGCTAATTCATTATGAAATACAAACATGACCCCAGAAATAAAGAATTCAGAAGAAATATCCTGAGCTACCAGATAACCCATCTGTCTCATTTCTCCCCCTTCATTCCCTGGAAGGGAGTTCATGAACTGGTGGCAACTCTGGTCTGATGACCATTCCTATAATTAACATTCCAAATCTCACACTCTGTGTTTCCATTTTCTTCTTCACCATATGTTATCTCAGATGCAGCATCCTCTCCTCCATTCTCGTTAGCCTAAATAGAACAGAATAAATCCACCAAACGTATATTTAATCTAACTCGTAAGCAATTATTCTTTTTCTCTGCCACTTCACAGTCCCTACCTCTGCTTCTCTTCCAAAACAATAATATGTTCTTTTCATTTTCTTTCAAATAACCACACATGTATTTATCTTCGCTTGGTTATAATATCATGAATAATTATCATGTATCATAAAATGTGCTGAACAGTTGAGGTGGCTTCATGGTACAGCAGGAAAGGTTATAGGTAGAAATGATAGAGAAGCATATTTAACTAATTACTTTCCTAACCTTTGGAGTTGCCTCATAATGCAGAAGACCTTCTCAAGGCGGATACAGTGAATACCATAAACAGTCAAGCAAAGACTAGTTACCAACTGGCAGGGATATTAAAAAGTGAATTGTTATATAGAGTGGAGGCTCAGCTGATTTCCTAACATCTTTCCCCACTAAAAAGTTTTGTAGAAATTTAAAATAAATTAAGTGCTACCACAACACTCAAAATGATAGCTAATAACACTTCATATTTTATTGTATATTAGCCTACCTAGTGAAATACACTCAGCCCTCTGTAAGAATCCCTGTGTGAAATATTTAATACTAATTAAACAGTGAATTTCAGATATAGCATTGACATAGGGAGGAGAAGCAAAGAAGATTATTAAAAAGAGGTAATAATTGCACTGATTTTTATTGCTTTTAGGAGAACTTACAACTTAATCAGCTTTTCAAGTGTCTCATTATTTACATTGATGACAAAGAACTAAATATTAGAGAAAAAGCCAAGAGCTTTAAAGAAACCTAGGTAAAAATCTAACTGCTACTATCATTAACTGTATTAAATATAGTTAAGTAATACTAGAAAATGAGGTAAAGGTCTATGAATATATAATAAACTAGTACTAAAGACCCAGGGGGGAAGGGTGTTCCTCAGCCCAGCCTGCACCCTCTCCAATCTGGGACCCCTTGAAGGATGTCTGACCACCATTTGGGGCCTAATCCCAATGGGATCGAACCTAAATGGGCAGTTGGACATCCCTCTCACAATCCAGGACTGCTGGCTCTCAACTGCTCACCTACCTCTGCCTGATTGCCCCTAACTGCTTCTGCCTGCCTGCCTGATCATACGCTAACCACCCCACTGCCAACCTGATCAACATCTAACTGATCCCTGGCTGGCCCAATTGCCCCTAACTGCCCTCCCCTGCTAGCCTGGTCACCCCTAACTGTCCTCCCCTGCAGGTCTGGCACCCACCAACTACCCTCCTATACTGGCCTAGTCCCCACAACTGCCCTCCCCTGTAGGTCTGGGACCCCCCCCCAACTGTCCTCCCCTGCAGGCTTGGTACCCCCACAACTGTGCTCCCCTGCGGGCCTTGTCTCCCCCAACCGCCCTCCTCTGCTGGCCTGGTCACCCCTAACTGCCCTCCTTCCTGGCCTGATTGCCCACAACTGCCCTCCTCTGCAGACCTGGTCTCTCCCAACTGCCCTCCCTGCCAGCCCAGTCGCCCCTAACTGTCCTCCCTGCTGGCCTGATTGCCCCCAACTGCCCTCCCCTGCAGGCCTGTTGCCCCTCAATTGCCCTGCCCTGCAGGCCTGGTCTCCCCCAACTATCCTCCTCTGCAGGCCTGGTCCCCCCCACCCAACTGCCCTCTTCGTTGTCTTGGTTCCCCTCAACTGCCCTCCCCTGCTGGTCTGATCACCCACAACTACCCTCCTTGCTGGTCTGATCACCCACAACTACCCTCCTTGCTGGTCTGATCAACCACAATTGTCCTCCACTGCAGGGCTGGTGCCCCAGCTGCCCTCCACTGCAGGTCTGGGTCCCCTCCCAACTTTCCTCCCTTGCAGGCCTGTTCTCCCCCCAAATGCCCTCCTCTGCCAGTCTAGTCACCCCAACTGCCCACAACTGTCCTCCCCTGACAGCCATCTTGTGGCAGCCATCTTATGTCCACATGGGGTGGCCATCTTGTGCTTTGGAGTGGTGCTCAATTTGAATATTACTCTTTTATTAGATATTAACTTAATATTACTCTTTTATTGTTCAAAACTATAGAGTAAATTAATATAAAATAATTTTAAATGATTCCAAGATAAAACATTTCTGTTTTAATATAAAATAATATTTTTGTTTTCTAAGATTAATTTAATGATTTTTTTATTTAAAAAATATCATAGCATAGATTAAGTCATGCTGAGACTGGGGCTTCAAATTTCAATAATTTCACAACTATATACTCTACAAAGTACAGAACAGAATTTGAATGGAGAAAAGACACAAGGGTCAGGGTGTGTGCTGCATCATACATTTCACTTTTGATCTTCCTGTCGATATTGTGGTACTTTAATAAAAAATGAGGCTATTTCTCATGAAATAACATGTATTTCCATGGAGTAAAAGGTAAAGGAAATACAGTTATGGCCTAGAAGTCCTGAAAATTGTTCAAAAAGATAACTAGCAAAGAAATTTCTTAAATTTAGGAAGAGAGGTGTACATGTGGCATGGGGTGCTGACTCAATTTCATCTGGAAATTGAAAAATAGCAATATTAACATAGGTATTAAGAGGAAAATAGCCTGCTCATATTATTGCAAAGCTGTCTAACAAATAAACTCATATGATGTTTAATATTAAAACTGTCTCTGCTTTGGGTTTTTTGGTAATATTTTATAACTGATTTCTAAAATGTACATCAGTTTGCTGTAGAAATCTCTAAACTAATGCCATAAGTGTTTTATGATGATATGCACAATAAACCAAACCAATAAAAATCCATTTTCTAGACTTGTAGATACTATATGATGTGGAGACAGCACTGAGTAGTAGAAAGAATGAAAGAATAAGTTTTTAAATTAAGGTGTGAATCTTGGCATAACCTGTTAGTATATAAAATTACCAAGTAAATAATCTCTCAAAGCTTTAGTAAAGTAATGTAGAAAATTAATATAACACTAATTCTAGTAATATATTCCCTACTCCTTGTATGCAACAGAGTGCATGGAATACAGCAATGCTCAGCAACTAACAGTCACGTGTCCCTCTTCCTTTTTGTCACTTTCCCACAATAGGATTTTGAACAAGAGGAAGCCAAGAGACTATTTCTGCCACAAGAAAGTAATACATTGAGAAGTACCCAGTCACAATGGTTATGAGCAAATTTAATAATTCCTCTTTCCCAAGATACCATTAAACTAATAGTAAAGTTTTTTTAATCATTTAAATGCATAGCATATTTTTGATAGAGAGAAAAATATTGAGTGATGAAGCAGGGTGAAGGAAGCCGCAGACTTAAGGGCCATGAAGAGGAAAATGGAGGGAGGACAGTGGGGCCAACAAGACAACACTAGCCTTCCTGAGAGAAGGGAATCCTGACGCCTAGTGGCTGAAGGCTGTGGAAGAGGAGCTGGCGCACTTGCACACACTTACTGGGTGTGTGTGGACAGCAGCCTGCCTGCTTGTTCAGCACTGCAAATCAAACACTCCGGAAGTGAAAGCTGTCCAGCTTGCACAGAGCTCTAGGAGAACATAAGAATCCCAGGAATTGGCTATAAAGAACCTCGACGCTGTAAAAAAAGCATTGGGGTTGGGAATAACATCCTGGAAGCCAGACTACCTTACATCACTAGAGGCTCACAAACAGGACATTGATCCAGTCCAAACTTAACAGAAGTGGAGAGAACAGACAACTCTGGCATTTGGAGATACCTGAGCTGAGACTTCATTCATCCCATCCTTACAACATGACAAATATTTTTCCTAAATACTATAGTATTACTAACTGAGCTGCAACAACTACAGTGGCCAAGAGGATATATCTCTCCATTCCCCAAATAAAAGCATCCTATTCTGGTTTTATTTCTCAAAGCAGAGTGAACTTGCATCTCAATGATAAAAAGTGCATCTGTGCTTCCTTACTTGTAAGTGATGATCTACATAAAACATTACAGTCTTATTTGTTAAAAAGTTAGCAGGAGAGGTAGTGGTTTTTATTCCTTTTGCCCTTCCCCTATTCCCTTACTTTGTAATGTCTGTGTTAACAGAAGTATGACTCTCATTTGTTTTCCCAGTTTAAAGAACGTATTACCCCCACAAATTGTGACTCCTGAAAACAAGACATTTCAATGGGAAGTCTAAAATATAAATTCAAAAATATCTCCTAAAATATAAAGCATATTCATTTCAATTAATAGGAATTCAAGGGGTGAGGGGATGGATTATAAAATTTTAGAGAAACGACTTATGAATCTCCAGAAATCTAGGAAAGACTATGGTGATGTTTGCCAGAACGACAACAGTAGATCTGGTGATAAATGTTCAGATTCTGGATATATTTTGAAATTCTGATAGTCCTTCCTTTAAAATATAATAATTTATTTTTGTGTTATAACTAACAATTCACATGCTCTGTTTAATTTTGAGCTTTAAAAAATCCCTGCAATTGCCAAAACCGGTTTGGCTCAGTAGATAGAGCATCGGCCTGCAGACTGAAAGGTCCCGGGTTCAATTCTGGTCAAAGGTTGCAGGCACATCCCAGTGGGAGGGAGTGTAGGAGGCAGCTGATCAAAGTTTCTCTCTCATCGATGTCTCTGACTTTCTATCCCTCTCCCTTCTTCTCTGTAAAATATCAATAAAACATATTTTTAAAAAACCCCTAAAATACAAAAAAAAAACTACTTTATAGTAGACAAAAACAGGTTTGAGATGTCCAATTGGTTGTTGTGGTGCCGTGACTAGTCACGTTTCAGCTACACAAATTTCAAGATCAATTTTGATCCTGTGGGTGGCAACCAGAGACAGTATTGCTATCAGTATAGTAGTGCTGATGGATGACATTTGTGCACTGGGGGGCAGGGGTCTCAGTCCAGCCTGCCCCTCTCACAGTCCAGGAGCCCTCGGGCTATGTGTGACTGATGGCTTAGGCCAGCTCCCAGCAGGGATCTGGCCTAAGTGGCAGTCAGACATCCCTCTGGCAGTCCAGGCCCTCATAATCTGGGACTCCTCGCTCCTTACCACCCACCAGCCTGCAGTGGAGGTGGGAGAGGCTCCCGCCACCCCTGCTGCACTCACCAGCTGTGAGCCCAGCTCAGGCTTCTGGCTGAGCAGCGCGCCCCCTGTGGGAGCACACTCACCACCAGGGGGAAGCTCCTGCATTGAATGTCTGCCCCCTGATGGTCAGTGAATGTCATAGCAACCCGTCCTTCTGCCATTTGGTCGATTTGCATATTAGCATTTTATTATATAGGATAGTATTACTATCTATACATACATCAGTCTTACAGCCAAAACAATACACTAGTGTTGGCACAGAAACATTCTAAATTTTGTTTGCACTGACAAATCAACTGTGTCTACTTGGAAGTATTTTTGACACCAGTTTTCAAATAGCAATTATTCTGACTCTTTTGCTCCATTAATGATTATAGATTGTAGTGCATTCATTCAGGAGAACTTTACAGTAGAGAATAATCATGTATAATATCTTGCTTCCTTTGCACATACAAACAGTCCATGGGAAATTTTATTATCTGTGAATTTGTTAACATGAAATTTTTAAAAATACATTTTTATTGACTTCAGAGAGAGAAAGGAGAGGAATAGAGAGATAGAAACATCAATGAGAGGGAAGCATCATCGATCGGCTGCCTCTTGCATGCCCCCTCTGGGGATCAAGTCCACAACCTGGGCATGTGACCTGACTAAAAATTGAACCAGTGACTTCTTGGTTCCTGAGTCAATGGTCAATCACTGGACCACACTGGCTGGGAAACATGTTATTTTAAACGTGCTAATCATGTTGGATAATAGCTCTGTTATACCTATTATTAATAATGGAATAACACATATTGTTGCCATATTAGTGTAATGCAAGGCAATATGCAGTCACTTCTTATAGTAACAACATCCCCTCCCCTTTTCATAACTCTTCTCACTCATGACTCCTACATAGTTTTACAAACCTTCATTAAGACTTACATCACCTCTCTGAGACCGGGAACTGCCATAGTTGTTACCCGGATGTGAGGCTAGAGATTAAGCTGTATTATTAAAAGCAATGCCAAGCTTAAAGCTCATAACAACATTTCAAACCTGTATTAGAAATAGCTATTCTATCATTCTTTATTTGCAGCCTTGTCCCAAACTTATATACTTTGTAGCAGATAGTAAGATCTTTGTGGAAATTGCACACTGACTGCAAAAGCTTTCAAATTATAGTGTACTTATTTTTTATATCTTCATCATGACATTTCCAAAAACTGAAATCTTTTTAACAGGTCAACTTCATAGGTAACAGGAATTGTGCTCTCTCTCACAGCCACTTAGAGAAGGCTGTTAGGATAGCTTCCAGGATGTTATTCCCAACCCCCAAGATTACTGTAGCAACTTAGTTACAGGGTCTGGGATCAAACTCCTGGTCCCCTAACTTTTCGTCCACCTTGCTCTAATGAGCCCTGCTGCCTGCACTAAAACAGAGCATTCGAAGAATTTGAATTTACTTTAGGTCAGCTTTGCTGGATGATGACTGCTCTTTTCCTCACCAGTAAGAAATAAGTAAAAGTAAAAAGCTATGCTCTGAAAAGTTATTTTATACTGTATCCTCTTGTGTCCTCCACGCTCTAACACTGAAAATTGTCAGTGCTGTTACTGGGTCACACTGAAGAAGCTACTGTATATCTCTATTCTCACAAATTACCTTCTTTCACTAAGCATTCTTTTGAAACACCTAAAAGCACTTACTCTCATCCGCTTTCTCAATTTTTTATTACTTCCAAACTATCGGTATTTAATCTAAGATCATTTTGATTGCCTGTAAACATTAGCAAAGCTTTACTGTGCACAGTTTTACACTGTCAGTCACCCTTTTAAATGTGGCTTTCTACATAATTGCTATAATTGCAAAAAAAAATTGCTTGACCTCAGGGTTTTCCCCCATAGAATCTAAGCCCTAGAAGCAGGTCTGCACATGCAGAATTAAGGAAAAACAGTAGAGATGCCAATTGTGCCTTTGAACTAAACCTTCTCCATGTGGACAAGGGTAAAATGGATTGCCTCTTTTATATACTGCAACGACGGAACTCTCGAAGTCAAATGTGGATCAAATGCTAACCTATACAAACATTTCCAGTATTAAATTGCTGTCAACAATTGGGGGCTGCTAAACAGGCCAATAACCATGATCTTCATACAAAGAAAACTTTAGCATTTTCTGGCTCATAATATTGGTATTGTGTTTACTTTTTTAGCAAAATCACTCTACGTGGGAGGAATGCAATTCAATTAAATGTAGGTTGTGAGTTTCTATATTACACTACCCTACATATCATTTTTTCAGGAATGTGTAAGAAATAGAGAGAAATTTTTATTTATTACTTTGAAGTGTTTTTTAAATAAAAGAGGCGGATCTTTCACCAGAGTTTTTAGAGAGATTAAATAGACCTTGGCTCACTGAATAAAAGAAAAAATATATTCACTGCTCTTGCAACATGCATTCAGTTTAATATAAACGCTATAATTATTCTATATAATAAAAGCCTAATATACTAAGTGTCTGATTGTTTCACCGTTTGACCAGTCACTGTGGCATGCACTGACCACCAGGGGGCAGACTCTATGACTGATAGGTTAGCTTGCTGCTGGGGTCCAGCTGACTGGGACTGGGCAACATGAGCTGGACATGCCCTAGAGCCCTCCTGCGGTTTCTGGCCGGTTCTGATCGTGCACCTGTGGGGTCCCTCTGCCTGGCCTGCACCTTCCTGCAATCCAGAACCCCTGGGGGGATGTTAGAGAGCCATTCTCAGTCCAATCCCTGCCGACCAGGCCAAGGGACCCAACCAGTGTACAAACCCATGCACCAGGCTGGTTTTAGCCTGATCCCTTTCAGGCCAGGCCGAGGGAGCCAACTGGTGCCCAAACTTGATCTTGTGCACTGGGCCTCTAGTACGGATATAAATATGCCCTTTCTGTAGAGACTGCATTGTTTATATAGGGTCTGCACTATTTGCTAATTCTGTGTTACTATTGAACTTTGACTTCTATTTGAAACAAAGAATAAAATTTAAAGATATAGTATGAAAGAGAAGTATGATCTGTTTCATAGGATAGTCACACTCATGGCCTAGTTGTTCTCTTTCAGTAAAAATTTAGCAAATATATATTTCTTTAGCAGTCATGAGGGCAGAGAGCTTGATTTATTAAATAAATTAATTTCTTTATTTAAAGAGAACTACTTATTTCACCTGAAAAGAAAAAATAATCTATACTAATCATAGACTAGGGCCGCCATGACCCGATGGACGACCAGTCCAGGTGGGAGGCTCTGCGCAGGGGCACGGGGCCCACCGCCAGGTGCAGAGAAGCAGAGTCCGGGCTGGCGTGGCTGGAGTGCCTGTGGCTGGGCAGCCTGGGGGGGCCGTGCAGATGAACGGAGGGAGGTACCGAGCTGTGAGGGCAGAGGCCCCAGGTCCTGGGGCGCCGCGGGGGGAGCATGGCCATCCAGAGTGGGAGACAGAGCCCTTCTTTCTGGAAGAACGCAGATGGTTTCGAGGTGCATGGAGAGACTGCGGTGGTACCGACATGTCTATGTCAGTTCCCCTCGCTGCCCGTCGGTGCCCAAAACGCAGGCTTCCCTGTGGGACAGAGGCCGGGACACAGGCCAGGACATGGCCCCGGCATCAGCTCAGCGTCAGGGCTTCACGATGTCACCTGCACGTGGCCATCGTCTCTGGCCTGGGGGCCCCGGGAGCCGCGCCGCGCCTGCTTCGGACAGCACTCCTTGCGTGTCCGTGGAAAGGACCCCGTATGGGATGGGTGCTGTTGGTTCCCTGAGGTTGAAACGAGGCAGCCTGACCTTGTGTGCGCTGCTGTCTATTCTCCGTGTTTTACGGCACAGTCTTCTTGGGCTCGGGGAACCGGCAGCTACGGGAGTGCCATCAGGAAGCACGGAAATGCCAAAGCCCCGGTGGAACCCGCTGTGAGACAGACCCCGGTTCTCATACTGGAGCGGAAACAAGCAAACAGTGGCACCTGTTGGACCTCAGCTGGGGCTGTGCCCGCAGGTCTGTCTGCAGGGTTCCTGCACCCTGACAGGGCCCAGTGGCTGAGGCAGCTCTGCAAGCCTTGATTCTGGAGTTAGGGATCTTAGCAAGTAGGCAGGTGCACAAAGGTGGAGTTGAAAATAGCAAGGTTAGACTGTGTGTGCGTGTGTGCATGTGTGGTGTGCGCGCACTTATACATATATATGCCCATTTCCCCAGTTTTCTTCTGAGCTGTTTGAGAGCACACTCTACACATAACAGAATGCCCAGATACGCCCCTGTGTATTTCCCAAAAACAGACTCTCCTACATAACAAATCTCCACCCAACCGCGTGAGAAAATCTCCATTCAAATGGTATTAAGGTTCAATCCACAAACCCCATTTGGATTCTGACAACTATGTCAACAATGTTCCCCACTGCCCACCCCCAGGATCCCATCCATCTCAGGATGGGTCTTCTGTCATTTCTGTCCCTGACAGCTTTTCAGTTTTTATTAAAAAAGCATAGATTTTTGCCATAAAAATTAAATAAATAAAAATAAAGACCTACTGGCGCTCCGAGTTAGGAGCCAGAAGTTCCAGATTGTGAAGGGGATGTCCAACTGCCGGTTTAGGCCCAATCCCTGCTGAGAGGTCCCAGATTGGACCAGGCTGAGGGACACACCCTGCCCCATGCATGAATTTTGTGCACTTGGCCACTAGTACATTAATAATATACTAAAGTCTGGGTAGTAATTCTGACACATGTGAAAATACAGAATCATTCTTGCTACATTAATACTAGAGAGGCAGAATATTCTGTTTGAATAAAAATTCCTGAACTTGATCTTGACTGAGGTCCCATTTTAACACTGCAGAGCATGGCAACAATTATTTTTCATGTAAAAGTTTAGAACCAAGCCGAAACCGGTTTGGCTCAGTGGATAGAGCATCAGCCTGCAGACTGGAAGGTTCCCAGATTCGATTCCGGTCAAGGGCATTGTACCTTGGCTGCGGGCACAATCCTGGTAGGGAGTGTGCAAGAGGCAGCTGATCGATGTTTCTTTCTCATAGATGTTCCTGACTTTCTATCCTTCTCCCTTCTTCTCTGTAAAAAATCAATAAAAAATATTTTTAAAAAATAGATAAAGATAAAAGCTTAGAACCAAGTATAAAAAGCTGTCTCCTTGATTACAGAATAATATTCCACATTTTCTTGAATACTTTTAGCAGCAATGCTTTTCAACCTGCCTTCTGCAAAATCTATCCCAAGGCAGTTAAACAAATTGATCCAAATTGGTAATAGAAATATTTAATATTGTCTATTTGAATTTTGAAGAATGCCCACTCTGGACATTTTGAATACTTAGGTTTGGATACTGAATTGTTCATTCCTGTAATAATTAGACAGAGGATATTTACTTGTCTTGGCCAGTTCTAATTCATTCATGTCATCAGTGTAAGAAGTAAATTGGTCTCTATTTCTAAACTTGGTGAAGTGGTCATTCATCTCATCTGCTGTATCATCAAGGTATTAAGATATAAATCAAAGAGAAATGGCTTAACACACACTTGTGCATCAACTGGGAGTCATATCTGCTTAGTAAGGAAACAGACCCTTACCACGGATAATCAAAATGTTTAACTTACAAGGACGTAAGATCAGCTGTGGCAGGTGTGGCTCTGTTGGTTCCTCATTGTCCCATGCACCTGAAGAGGTTGTTAGTTTGATTTCCAGGTCAGGGCACATGCTTGGATTATGGGCTCAATCCCTGGTAGAGGGTGTGCAGGAGGCAGCTAATCTCTCTCTCTCTCTCTCCACCTCCTTCTAAAAAATCAATTTTAAAAAAGGATCAGACCTCTTACCTTCTTGTTTACATGCCAATTCAGGATTTTTGATTGCTAATGTCAGCTTTAGAAGTTTCAGAATTTTAAGATGTCTGTGGTAGTCTTCTAAGAAAGATGTGATAACATTTATCCTTACTGTGAGCTCTTTCTCATCTTTCAGGTTCTGATCAAGTTGCTCAACCTCAGTTAATAACATTTTGGATCAGCCAATTGGGATTCCGTTTTGTTTTTGAAGTGTGGAAGATGAAACGTTCCATGGGATTCCGTTTTGTTTTTGAAGTGTGGAAGATGAAATGATCCGTACATTGCAAGGTATTTAGCAACACTCATGGCCTCTACTCACAAAATGCCAGTAGCAACCCCTCCCGCTTGTGATGACCAAAAATCTCTCTCCAGAGATCAACAAATGTTGAGAGGCAGGGAACAAGAATTATAATGTCGTTCAGTGATTTTTCACTGTAGTGTTAGCACCATTTGTTTTTCTTTCTGAGGTTAGACTGAGACAGAAAATTTAAAACTTATTTTATCTGTAAGATTTTCCTTTCTACTTACGGAAACTGGTTTTCCTCTCTATCCAAGCCCCTACTCATTGTCTTCTTTCAGAATTATAATTATAATTTTCAAGAGAGCACATTTGCAAGAGAGAAATCTAAAATGCTTAAATATGTGCATGCATTTTAGCCAAGCAATTCTACTTCTTTAAGGATATTCTAAGAAAATAGACAACATATATGTGTATCCAGTATAGATTTTGATAGGAATAAATTGGAAATAATGCCAAACCTCAATAATAAGTAAAAGGCTAAACTACATGCCAGGCATATTCAGAAGGGTTATGCAGCAATTTTTTTTTATTTTAAAGAGCAATATTTATGGAAATTTTAAGTAATATTTAATTCACTTAAATAATATTCAAGGAAAGTAATTATATTTTATGAAAAGAAAAACACACAGAAAAAGTACCACTTGGTAAACTATAAAATAAATATTTAAAAAATTGGAAGTACGAAAGTAAATTATTTACAATGGTGTCTCAAAGGTATATATATTGAGTTATTTTTCTTATTTTCCTTTAAGGTTTTCTGTTTTATTCATTAGGCATTTGTTAATTTTATATGAAGGAAAGAGGGTTGTTCAAAAATATTATTCATTTTAAGCTATAAAGTTGAGAATTAAAAATTATTGTGGTTATATGGCTGTGGGTGTCTCCAAAATCTCAGAAACGTACACTAAAATGGCAGGATTTTACAGTAGGTCAATTATGAATCCTATGTGCACCACACCAGTTCCAGTTACATTTCTCCACTATAAGCTTCTTAATTTAGTACAAAACACTGTATTTGTCATAATGGTATGTTCCACCAAACTTGGTATTTGTATTTTTACTGCCCTTCTGTTTGGATCTAAGTAAAAGTTATTAGCCAAATAACATTTTAGAAAAAATGTTAGTACTCAAGATTTTCATATTCATTTAAAAATATTAAGGACACATATGTAATACCTTAAACAGTAAAGAAAAAATAATAAAATATATATATTATAGGCTTCTAGTAGTATTAATTTGGTTGTTTTTCTACTAAAATTAATTTTGAAATAGTATTTTTTTCTTGAATGAAAAAAATATTATATAGAGAAAAAAATAACAGATCCTCAGCTCCTGGTTCCTACAGAATGTGAAAAAAAAAATAATTGTAGACACTGAAATGGTTTCATTTAGGAATAAAGTGGAGTGCTATTTTCAATGAACATTTCTTATAGTAAAACTGTATTTGTGAAGTGCCCTGAGAAATACCACTTAATTATATCTGAAATCTAATCAGGTCACTTATTTAAGGAAAGAGATTGTAGAACTCCATTAAACACTAAGCCAAGAAACAATTGAATTCCAGAATTTATTTATTCTTCTATCTGTGTAGGAAGCTATCTAGAAATATTACTTCAATTAAAGTTCTTTGTATTAGTTTTTCTCCCCCTTTCAATGTTAAAATAAGTATTTTTATATCTAAATAATTTAAAGAATTTGTTTCCCCAAGGCTGAATAACTGCTATTTTCCCATGTCCTATTTTTCTTGGGTTAAAAGTTTTGCTAGGTTCATTATAAGTAAAATATCAATAAGGAGATAAGAGCTAGCGTAAAACCATCATGTTCCACAGACTGCACAGATTAAATGCAAATTGAGTCAGGGGAGGGGAAAACAAGTCTCCTAATCTTCTATGTTATCACTCCTCTAGCACACCTCCCCAGAAACCTTCCAAGTAACATCAAATAATTTTCGTAGGCAAAAGTTGTCTTTAAGAAAGTCAGTAAAACCCCTTATTTTATCATTGTTTTTATTTTCTCATCCTCATATGATTAGACAATGTTAAACAAAAATAAAGCACTTCAGCTTTGTTTAAAACAGTGCCCTTCAAATCTTGTCCCATCAGTCTGTGACAGTTCAATCAATATTAGATAGCATCAAAAATCTATTTCCTGTCCCTGACAAGAAAAGGAGGTCCACAAGATAATCTGTTCTGAATACAAAATGCAAATTCCATACACTCAAGTTGCTGTTTTTACCTCCACAAGTTATTAGAATGATATAGTCAAAGCCAGGATCTTTTAATTACATAAAAATTTAATTTTAATTACGATAGAAAGATAGTGAAAAGGGAAGCCACCAAATCACCTCAATGTCACTGTAATGCTCAGATTATTTTTTGCCAGGTGTTTCATTCATATTAATTGGTTTAAGCTACAGAGTCCTTTGAAATTAATTTCCTTCAAATGTTCATTAAAAATGAAACCAAGGATGCTCATGAAATTCTTAGACTGGTATATGCACAGAATTATCTGACACAATGTATCAGGAAAAATGAAACATCACTCTCTACAGTTTTCCATTTTCTTTCAAGAAAAACAACTATAATAATAAAAGTATAATATGCTAATTAGACCAGACAGCCAAACAACCTTCTGGACATCATTCTAGACATCTTTCCAGATGAAGCAATGGCAGTCGGGGCTGAAGCAGAGGTGGTTAGGGGCAAACAGGCAGGCAGGCAAGCCAGTGGTTAGGAGCCAGGGAGCCAGTAGTCCCAGATTGTGAGAGGGATATCCAACTGATGGTTTAGGCCCAGTCCCACAGAGATCCCTGCTGGATGCGGCCAGCAGTCAGACATCTCCTGAGGGGTTCCAGATTGTGAGAGGGTGCAGGCCAGGCTGAGTGACTCCCTCCCATGAACAAATTTTGTGCACCAGGCCTCTAGTTAATATATAAGTGCTTTTCTATCTTTAAATAAAATACCAAGGCAGTACACACCTAAAACTTACATGCTAAATCAAAATATCTAATGGTGATTTTCAGTTCATATTTATGATATCTATATTTAAAGAAAATAAAAAATAATTATTGTAAAAGTTTGGGAAAAAAGGCAGAAAAAATGAAAATATCAATGAATTCTTGCTCCTTGTTTTAAACTAGAGGCCCAATGCATGAAATTGTGCAAGAGTAGGCCTTCCTTCCCCTGGCCACCAGCACCAGATCCCCTCTGGAACCCGGAACCCCAGCTTCCCTCCAGCCGCCAGCAGGTACCTGGGACCCAGCTTCCCTCACACCCCAGCTTTGACCAGAAGGACATTCGGTCTAACTAGCATATTATGCTTTTATTATTATAGATTATTATAGATTGGTTATCTTGATAAAATATGGAATATTCTATATGTTTTTGAATTTAGTAAAAGTCTTATTTTATATACTTGAATATTTTGGTTTTCGTTAAATTTGTCCAAATTATATTTCTTAGTAAGTCTCTTCTTAGATAGATAATTTTCTATTTGCATTTTGAGTGAATCTCTTTTCCATTGTTTCTGACCAGTCATTGTTAGTATATGGTAATTGTTTTACAGTCATTGTTTTTATTGTTCTGACTGTCATTTTGTAGAAAGCACTTAATGAACAATTTTATATGTTATAGAGTATATTATTGTTTATTTGTAATCCATTTGTACTATTCCTAACAGATTTTATGTTTGTTTAATCACTGCAGTGTTTTGTTTTTGCTCTGTTTTTTAAGGTAAGAGTGGGAATTTTTTTTCTTTCAAAAAACTGTAAGATTGAACACCTCTACTACTTTTGTTCCTATTTTCTAATTTGTTAATTTCTGATTTTATCTTTATTATTTTTCTCCTTCTGCTTTTCTTGGGTTTGTTTTGTGGTGATGTTTTTAATTTGCCTGATACGAATGATACATAAACCTCTTTTTTATTTACTTAATAAATCATCTTATTTATCTTTTAAACAGTCAATGTCTTTTTAAGTATGGTCAAAACATTGTAAACACTGGTTGTGGGTTTTACCTAATTTATCAAGTTTGAAAATTTTTTAATCTTTCAGTATTGTGTTTCAGGCCATTCACATTTATTATCAAAGGTGTTAAGTTTGGCCTTATACTATCATCTTGTTCTTTTCCTTTTTTTATGTTTTATATTTTCTTTGTGTTTTTTCCATTTTAAAAAATAGAATATATTTAGTTTCTTTTTCTTTAGCTATTTAAAAATTGCATATATTTGAAGTACAACAGTTATGACTTTCCATTTTTAAAGACCTTATTTGAATCTATGTTTCCCTAATTACCAATATAGAGAATATAGTTATACCCTTTCATCTGTATCTATGCTATAGAAGAAACATAGCTTTATTTTATTTTAAAATAATTTCTGATTTTATTGCAAATGAACATTTCAGATGTTAATTATTTGTTTTAATTTATATTTTTAGAAATTAAAATAGAAAATTATAATCATTGTAATTATAGATTTTAAGTAAAATAAGCATTAAAATAAATTAAAAGATGTAACCAAAATTACACTATGACAAAATGGGAGGATGGCAGCAGGAGACTTAGGCATGCTTATTATAGGGACAATGGAATCATCGGAAAAGAGAGCTAAATCTACATTTTATCCATAAAAAGTCAATAAATAATTCCTGAAAAAATGAAAAAGGAGAAATAACAACATAGGAATATTATGTAAAGATGTGGATGCAAATACCATAGAAATCAACTTAAACACTTAAAGGAATGAGGCATGGAGAAAGAAAGAACTACATTTCATGACAAGAACTCGCAAGACCATTTCACTTCTTAAATAAATAATCATGAATGACTTTATTTTTAAAATAAAATTTAAATTAAAATATATACATCGCACAGGTTACTGAAGTATAAAGATACCAAACTTGTATTGCCTTCACTATATTCTCTTAGCCTACATGATTGCTCTACAATTAGCTATATAAAACAAATGCTTTCAAAAACTTATTTCTGGCTCTTCATAAAGAATTTTTAAGAATCTCCCTTATCTCCATCTTAGTACTGTGACAAATATTTCATAAATACCATATTGCTGTTTATTTGTTTGATTTTTTGCTTACTCATTCTTGAAAAGTCACTCCATGCCTAGAATGAGACCAGTGGTGACTTGCTCTCCTTGATTTTCTTCATTCTTTACCTTATTGGTTTAGAATTATCTCAATAAATGTTAAGCCAAAATTTTGGCTGATATAAATTTATACCATTATTTCAATAATTTAGCAATGTTTGAGAACAGGCAAGAACATAGGCTTTGGGAATTTCTCACATTAGAATCTGATTTCCACATCCTTTAAAAAAATTTTAAATTAAATGTATTGGGATGTGATTAATAAAATTATATAGGTTTCAAGTGTATAATTCTATAATACATCATATGTATATTGCATTGTGTATTTACCCATCTCCTCCATCACCATATATTTGACCCCCTTTACCCTCTACTACTTCTTCCACCCTCACTTTCCCTCTGGTAACCACCACCCTGTGTCTATGAGTTTTGTTTGCTTGTTGTTTGTTCATTTGTTACTTTCAGTTGAATACACTACATCTGAATAAAGTCAAATGGTTCTTGGGATGGATGGATCATGAGAATATCATGTTAAGTGAAATAAGTCAGATGGAAAAAGTCCACACTCTTCTCTGGGGAAGCTACCATATTGAAAGGCAGCTTTCTCCTAGTTTAGTTCAATTTCCATGCTTTGTACAGTATTAGTTGTGCTTAACTGGCATTTTTCCTGTTGCTGTTACCCACCTTGTTGGAAACAAACCTCCATTTGCTGCTGCTGACTTTCTGCTTGAGTGTGTGGTGTGAGACTAAGGCTTACTATTAGTACTTTCAGGCTGTTTATCTGCAGAGAAAGGAAATCCCCTCCTCAACTTTGCTTCCAGACCTTTTCTGAACCTCCTAACTTTCCTATCTTTTTCAAAGCAAAGATGGAAAAGAGAAGCTGCTAATTAATCCTCATAGACTTCCTTTGATCAGGAGGATCTGAATCCTCTCTAACAGAAATCATTTGTTTGACTGTATACAAGGATCCAAAAGTCAGTTACTGTGTTCCTGAGCAAAAATGTATTAAGCTATCACAACTCAAATTATCCGCCCCCCAGTTTTTGCCAGGCTTCTCAGAGGCAAAGTTTCTTACATTTGGGATAAGCTATTTGTCATGCAAAACCTGTGTGAGGGGTGAAGAGAAAATAAAACAAAAAATAAAAAGACAAAGTTCATTTATCTGTTTAAGAGAAAAAAAGTTTGGGTAGAGTCAGGAAAGAGTCACATAACTTCAATGTTAAAAGATTTTCCAGATTAGATCTGAGAGTGGAAGAGAGGTCTGAAGAATGACTGGCATCACTTGGAAGGATATAAAGCGTGGCCGTTATGAGGAGGAGGGATAACTGTAACGTGCTTTGCCCTGGCTGGTTTGGCTCAGTGGATAGAATATTGGCCTGTGGACTTAAGGCTCCCAGGTTTGATTCCGGTCAAGGGCACATGCCTGGGTTGTGGGCTCAATCTCTCATTATTCATGTTTCTATCTCTCCCTCTACACTTATCTCTGAAATCAATAAAAATATATTTTTTAAATAATAATTGTAATGTGCTGCATGGTGTCCTCAGAAAGACACAAATATGCCCTAACCCCTGAAACCTGTGACTGTTACCTGATTTGTGAGTGATTTTGAGATCAGGAAACTATCCTGAATTATCTGGGTGATCTTTCAATGCCATCACAAGGGTCATTATAACAAAATGGAAGAAAGAGATTAGAGGGACAAGAGAAAGTTAGGTAAAGATAGAGGCAGAGACTGGAGTGATACCATCATTAGCCGCAGAACACCTGCACCCACCTAAGGGTTAAGAAATAGATTCTCTTCTAGAGCCTTCGGAGCACATGCGGCCCTGCTGATATCTCAATTCCAGACCACTAGCCTCCAGAAGTGTGAGAAAATAAGTGCCTGTTATTTTAAGCTACCGAGTGTGTGGTGATTTGTTAAGGCAGCCTTGAGAAATTAAGACAGTAATGCATTCCTGCCCTTGACAATTCTCACAGGAATAGGTAAAAACCTTAAGTATTATTAATTATACTTTAGCTTCCAAATCCTATTTCTTTAAATGCCATTTAAGGATGAGGCCATGCAAAGTGACCAAGTCAGGGGGCAGGATGACAACTACCATTCTGAGTGTTTGCTCTGTGTAGACACTAGTCTAGGCATTTTGCATACATTCATTCTTTTCTTCATAGAAGAAGAATGTGAAGTTTAAAGAATTTGAGCAATTTACACCAGATCACAAAACAAGTGATCAATAGTAGATTGAATTAAAACCAAAGATTTTGGAATTTGAAACCCAAGCTCTTTGTGGCTAAAAGGCATCACACTGACCCTGGCCGGTGTGTCTCAGGGTTTTGCATTGATATTTCTCTCTCTCTCTCTCTCTCTCTCTCTCTCTCTCTCTCTCTCTCTCTCTCTCTCTCTCTCTCTTTCTCTCTCTCTCTCTCTCTCTCTCTCTCTCTCTCTCTCTCTCTCTCTCTCATCCTCCCTGCTTCTCTATCTCCCTCCCTCTCTCTCAAATATATTCTTGTGTGAAGACTAAAAATAATACATACATACATACATACATACATACATAAATAAAAGGCATCACACTTTTTATTTTAATTTGCAGCTGAGGGAGTTTATCCCTTTTATATTTCAATGTTCCTTGTTAACAAAGAAATGAAATGATCTCTTAATTTGTATAAAAATGTATCTAAATCCACACACTGATATTGTATCAACACAAATTTTTAGGGGGAAAATGTCTCTGCTCCCTGGCGTCTGGCATCTCTCTACAGTTGGTGCTAGAGGTGCCCAGGTGAAGCCAGCTGTGCCCAAGCACTTGCTCTCACTGAGCCTGTACGCTTCCTTCACACGCCCTAGCCCACTTAGCTCTCAGGAATTACTCTGGTCTTTATTTGACCCTCACTCATAAGCCATGTTTTTCCCCCTCCATCATACTTAAATAATTATTTCTTAGGATAATTATTGTCTAAATAAAAAAAATTAAAACTACAAGTATGTCTTGTTAATAATTATATGAGGACAAAATGCCCAAAACAAATTGTCCTGGCAAAGTATCATGGGTGGTCACTCAAGTTATTTATTTAATGGGTTAAATATTTCAATCCTATCTTCCCTTAGGGGCTGTAAGTCATAGAGAAGAGGGCCTTATTTATTTCTGCTCATTTCACCCCAGTGCCTAGTACAGAATCTGACTCTTGCTGAATGCCCAATAATGAGTAAATCAACCTTGACAATACAACTTAGAGAGTTCTTTTATATAGTGACTAGAGGTCCGGTGTACAAAATTCATGCACAGGGGTGTCCCTTAGCTCAGCCTGTACCCTCTTCGATCTGGGACCTCTCAAGGGATGTCTGACTACCCATTAAGGCCCAATCCTACCAGGCTCGGGCCTAAAGAGGCAGTCAGACATCCTTCTCATAATCCAGGACTGCTGGCTCCAAACTGCTCACCTGCCTGCTTCCCTGATTGCCTCTAACCGCTTCTGCCTGCCAGCCTAATCATCCCCTAACCACTACACTGCCAGACTAATTGATGTCTAACTGCTCCCCTGCCAAACTGTTTGCCCCCAACTTTCCTCCTCTGCCGGCTGATCACCCACAACTCCCTCTCTTGCAGGCCTGGAACCTCCTAAAGGCCCTCCCCTGCAGGTCGTCTTGTGGTGGCCATCTTGTGTCCATATGAGGGCAGGATCTTTGACCACATGGGGGCAGCCATCTTGTATATTGGAGTGATGGTCAATCTTCATATTACTCTTTTATTAGATAGGATAGAGGCCTTTTACATGGGTGGGGGCCAGCTGGTTTGCCCTGAAGGGTGTCCCAGATCAGGGTGGGAATTTCCTTGGGGCATAACTTGCAAATTTTAGGCCCCCACCCCCAGGGCCCCAAGTAGAGGCCCTGGGATTAATTTATGTTCTACAATTGAAACTTTGTAGCCTAGAGTGGAGGCCTAGGCTCACCAGTGCTGCAGAAGCTTGCCTTCCTTCATCGCCTGGACAATTTTCCAGCTCCATGGCTGCTGCCATTTCTGTTGGGATTATGTATCTTCTATAATTGAAACTTTGTAACAGTGAGTGGAGGCCTAGGCCAGCAAGGGCAGGCAGAAAGCTTGGCTTCCTCTGTTGCCAGGAAACCCAAGCCTCCCTCCTGCTCTCAGTGACCGTGGCCATCTTGGTTGAGGATTACTTGCATAATTTCCTCCTTATTGGCTGATGGGCTTGGTTGTGGGCATGGCTTGATACCAGGTATGTTGAATTTGCGTATTACTCTTTTATTAGATAGGATGAGAGGCATGTCTTATATTCTTATACTATATGGAAAAATTCGTTCAGATTCACCAGTAACTATCTTGAAAAATACTGAAACTATGAAATAATTTAAATTGTTGAAAACAACCTAAGCCAAGGCAAAATGAAAACATCCAAATCAGGTTAGCACCGATTCATGTGGGCTATTTTAGCATAATGAGGCAGGTATTTCTTTGCTCGAGCACAGCACAACCACAGGCATTTGTTATGGCAAGTCAGACTTTCATCTGATCCAATTTGATCTCATTCCTAGAACCGCAGGCTGAGTCACCTCTAATATGTAGTCCAATTTATTACAGCACTGTACCCTGAGAACCCTGTAGCCTCGAATTCTGCAAAACATTAAACCATGTCTTTCACTTTTAGAGAGAAAAAATATATATTATTGAAATATTTAGGAGGCCATGTAGATTATATAAAATCATGATCTTGCTTAAAGAGCTAAAGCTATTGCACAATTCTTACTAAATCGGTGCATCATTCTAAGAATCTTGTCTATAGAAGCCATTATTTTCATAGAACTCCTACTGTGCTATTTTGTCATCTTCCAAAGTTATGGCCAGTTGTTGTTTCTTAAAAATATAAGCAGATGATGTCCAAGTTTTATAATAGAAAAGAGTCACTCTAAAGGCCCTTATTCAGAAGCAAAAATAGGTTAAATTTGTTTTGTTTTTTAACTAACTTGCAAATTTTAGCCTTCTTAACTTGTCTGAGCTATATGAAAGCACACCAGGCACCACACAAATAGATGTTAAGATTCTCCTGGCTGGAGGCCTGTAATTAGGCTATTAATAAGAATGAAATGCCAATGTGCACCTTTCCTAAGAAAATATGATAAGGGTAGCATGGAAAATCTGGCATCCTTACAGTCCCATTATCAGGTCCAGAAAAATCTTGGCTGAACTGAAGCAGAAAAACAATTTGCCACATCACCAGTTGAAACAGGATATTTCAGCTCATCCAAAGTCTACTTACTGTACATTTGACTCTCTCCTCCAAGAAGCTTAGAAATCACTCAGGGTCAGATAACTAGTTATCCAGAGATAGACTGACAAGCAGTGTAGGCAAGGTAGATGCTTTACTAATTTAGCTCCAGTTTATCATGGCTAGACTGCTCAACCTCAAAGCAAATAAAAAGATAAGGAATAAGTATACGAACTAGATCTTAGCTTAGATTTTAGAAAAGATAGTGTCCAATGCATGAAATAAACTCTAATTAAATAAAGGATGTTCTCTCTATATGTCACCTCTCAAAATTTATTTGACAATTTTAAAAGGAAAATGTCTGTTTCACTAATTTCAACATGTTAAAGTATCTGTAGTACCTCTTGGATATTGTTTATTAGAAATATCTGGCTCCAGCTGGTTTGGCTCAATGGATAGAGCATTGGCCTGCAGACTGAATGGTCTCAGGTTCGATTCTGGTCAAGGACACATGCCCAGGTGACAGGCTCAGTCCCCCATAGGGAATGGCCAAGAGGCAGCCCATCAATGCTTCTCTCTCATCATTGATGTTTCTATCTCTCTCTCCCTTTCCCTTTCTCTCTGAAATCAATAAAAAAATATATATTAAAAAATAAAAATCTGTCCATGATTTTATAAATTTCAAAAATATTTTACATCTGTATTGAATAATGTACTTGATCCTAAAAGGACTGAAAGAATATTAGAGATTAAATGTTGAAATAAAAAAAGGAGAATCAAAACACTTGGTCTTTACTTGAAAAGTTTTCTGAAGAGGGTGATGAATGGAAAGATATTCAAATATGGAAATCAATCCAGCTGTCATGATAGTTTCACCTTTGTCCTTTAGAAAAGGTTAATAAGGATTTATTATTAATGGACCTGAACTTATGATTTCAAATGAAATGTGAGTAATAGTAGTAGGCCAGGTACATCATTTGAGAAGTAAAATAATGGCATGAGGTTATTTCCAGGGCAGTAAATGACTATTGCCTCATCATAGTGCAACACAGAACTGGAAAACACTTTCCTCACTATATGTAAGACAATCAAACCATACTTTCTCAAAGACAGCCCTGAACCCTGAAGCACCAGCCTCTTTGCAACATCAGTGGACATGTAGACTACTGGGGATTAAGAGACAAGCATTAAGACCTCTCATTGTGTGGTCACTGTGATGTACCATAGTCAGAGGATGGGTAAATTTTTATAATCTGGTCTTATTAAAAAAAAACTCAGCTTATTTTTCTCACAAATTATATTTTTCTGAATACTTTTTATTACTAATATAGATTTCTAGAATAAGAAGGGCATATTCTGTTGATATCTAATCTTCTACTACTTCATTCCTGTCAAAAGCATATTTCCTTAAGACCACCCTATCCTAGTGTCAACATATATTATGAAAGATTCTGTAATGCTTAAGTTATATATCTATTATATTGCTATTGATCACTTTTTGGGGGGGAAAGTAATCAATAAGGTAGGTGATATAAGTGATTTCAGATGATGGATTTTCTGATGAATATGATTTTTATCTCTTCTTTCTTCCCGGCTACACTTGTGTAGAGTTATTCATCAGCATTGAAACAGAAGGCTATAATATTCCAGGATGAAAACAAAGAAATCTCTGGAAATTACACATGAAATAATGAGCTCTTACAAACTTTTAGAATCCCCTACTTAGAGAATTAACATCTACTAATATTAAGTTACATCCTTCCCCACTGTGCTTCTTTACTACCTAGGGGAAGTCATATTTAGAAAATAGCTTTTCCTAAATTAAAAAATAAAACTTTCTCCTTAGGACAGAAAGACTAAGTGATTAAACTACTTTAACTAGCTTCTTTAGAAAGTCAGTAAAGAATAAAAATATTGAATAGCGGTATAGATCCTTAGTATTTGAAATACATAGTAGCTTCTGAAAAGTAAATAATGTAAACTTCAAAATTGTATTTTTTACCATGTATGAAATTATGAAATAAGGTTTTTATCTTTGACTAGTCAGAAAGGCAAGGGAGTATGAACAAGTCTAATTGTCATACCTATGTCCAATCAGTTGGTAGGGAGTTCCTAAAGTGTTGACTTTCCAAGTCTCTATAGCAACAATGTAACTGCCTGCTGCCACCTACGAATAGGACCTCCAAAGTCATGCATCCTTTATCAAGAAAGGTCCTTTCCATACTGAACTGCTATCCAACTCAGGATCAGTCCTTTATTGCCAAAAAGATCTATTCTAAGGAAAAGAATATAATGAGAATGTTCCCAACTTCTTCAAAAGGACTATCAAAGATGGTGTCTGATTAAGCCTTACTTCCATGTTTTTTCAGTGATAACATGACAAGAAGCCCAAGCCTTCTAGCTTACCCCTCACTTACAAACAGATGTAAACACTCCAAACAGACTCAGTTTCTGCCCTTCCCTCTTGCTTACTCTACCAGTGGACTATGGTGTTTTCTCATCCTTCTCCCTGAACTTCCCTTCACTTTCTTGTTATTGAAACAGGGTTATCCATGAAAAATCTATTTTTGCTTCAGCAAATAGACTTCATGGCTTTTTTTCCCTACCACACTCCCATATTATAGCACTTGGAAGTGTCCTTCTTATTATCTAAATCAGGATTTTAAGCAATAGTATAACCACAATCCCACCTTTAGTTTAATGCTCCCAACCCATTCTCTCAGTCTGTCACTCTGTAAACTCAGAGTCTTCACGATGTATAGAGCACTGGTTTGAGAACAGCAGCCCCTTACTTCCATGGCTATCCTGCAGTACCTAAGCAAGGAGTGACAGCCATACAACCTAGGAATTACAAGGGCATACATGTGCCCTATCCACCTGTGGACTTATTCCTGAAATAATAACCTAACCAATTCCTGATGCTCAAAGAAGTTATAACTCGTTACTCCCACACAAATCTATAAATTGAACATTCCACAGTTAAGTTCCACATCTCTGGGGCATAGCTGTAAACTGGTTATCTTCCTTCACAAGCTCATGTATTAAGGATATAAACTATTAGGTGGGGTTTTTTCAGTAGCTTTTACAATAATATGGAATTCTGTATGTGCATTTCTATGTGCTAATCTCATTCTACCTTTTATTTTTTTACTACTAGAAGCCCAGTACATGAATTCGTGCATGGGTGGGGTCTGGCCAGCCCACCAGGATTGGGGTAGGGGGACCAATGGGGATGGGGCTGACCAGGAATGGGGGGAGGGGGGAGATGCTTCAGGTTGTTGGCTGGCCAGCCCCACCCCCTGGTTGAACTTCTGTTCCAGGGGACAATTTGCATATTAGCCTTTTATTATATAGGAAGGATGGCCTTTTTATATTACTCATTCCCATCATTATTTATTATATCCTTCTATAATAACTATTTTTGTAGACCACTTAAATTTTTTTTGGAATAAGACTAAAATAATTATGCAAATAAAACACTAGTCTTGTTTCTGGAATGGTAAATATGGCTTCCAAAGTACTCAGCAGGAAGTAGGGAGTGTGGATTCAGTGCTGACAATCCATTTTTATATGACTTGCTCTTCTTTAATCCACGTAAGATTCTAATTTCAGGAATGTTTCCTTTGCTTAAATTTAATTGACAATGCATTTTCATCCTTTTATACTAATCTCTGCTTTTTAAATGTGTTTTAAGACAGCTAACTGATTGCACCATTGAAACACAGACCTGCTCTCTTGGATAGGCACTTCATAAATCAATCACCTCTAGACTTTCCAGGCCATTGACAGTCATTTTCTCATATAGAAAAGTAAACAGGCCTTGCCAAAGCCTTTCATAAGTAAAGGTTGAAATTATTCAGAACAGATGAGGTTCAATTGGAACAAGTCTGGTGTAAACAGAGAAACCTGCTGAGTTGATGTGGGAAATCAGTTGAGAAGATATGAAGTGATATTGTAATGTTATCTAATGCATAAATAATTTAAAACATTATTCAAAAGAAACCACAATACATGTTAGCATTATTTTTACCTTATATGTAGAGTTCTTGATGACAGTGGACATTTTCAATCTTCAGGGGTGACTTTTAAACATTATTTGAAAGAAAAATAAACATGAGCAAATGAAAGGACTACCTGTGTCTTCTTTTTACTCAAACCTAATGTTATCAAGGAGAAAAGAGTAAAAAAAAAAGAACTCTCATTCATCATTATTTCCCCTTTGTTTTTTCTATGATATTTCCCTGTCCTCACTTCCACATACTTCAAAGAGTAGGTATTAGTACTTTTACACCTTTCAGATATTAGAAGTTAAGCATGAGATCTACATTGTGTGCACACAACGTTAACTGATGTGAGAAAACAGCATAATCATGACCTCATTCATATGGTAATTTCCTACATAATACATTTTCCAGGGCAGCTCAAAATCCAGCAACTCAAATAATTATGCAGTGAAAATAAGGTTCAGCCCTAACTGGTTTGGCTCAGTGGATAGAGCATTGGCCTGCGGACTCAAGGGTCCCGGTTTTGATTCTAGTCAAGGGCATGTACTTTGGTTGCAGGCACATACCCATTAGGGAGTATGCAGGAGGCAGCTAATCGATGTTTCTCTTTTCATCGATGTTTCTAACTCTCTATCCCTCTCCCTCACTCTCTGTAAAAAAAATCAGTAAAATATATTTTTAAAAAGGAAAATAAGGTCCAGGTACACCATTTATTTCAAAAACAGAAAACAGGATCACTGGATGAACTTAGTGACTTAGGTACATGATTAATAAAAATTAGCTCTTTAAGTGAAGTTTACCAGCCTGTCATAAACAGCAATTCAATTCATGTAATAGCTAGGTATTGTATCAAGCTGGCTAACCTGAACTACTTACCAAGAAATCCCTGCCCTGTGTGTTTCCCCTTAGGGTGCCACAGAGATTCTTGTGGGAGATTTGGATGGTGCAAGTGAAGAGCAGCCATTCTGTAGCTCATCCTCATTATTGGCTGGGAAGACACAGCTTGTTGGTATGAGGTAGTTGATAAGCAAGTGCTCCACCTCCCCTAGGTAATCCCCTAGCTTCCCTAACTTCGGGGTCAGGTGTGTGTGTTTTGCTCCTTGACCAAGAGCCCCAGCTTCTGCAGAACATCCACACTACCAAAGTTAAAGACAACATCTAATAGATGTTTCGGTCTGCACTCACGGAATCCAGCCCATAGTTGCAGGTTTTAGCTCACTCTTAATCTCTATCACTTTATACCTATCTTCCCTCACAACTCCTGCCTTGTGAACTTCAAGCTCCAGGCTGAAATAGGAAGGCAAGAACCTTAAAGTAATGTCTTAACCAGCTCTAAAAATTGAATAAGGTCAAAACCCCTTAACAAACACAAATCCTTTAGTATGTATGTTATACATCTCCTAGTATTTTTGCT
Source organism: Antrozous pallidus (assembly GCA_027563665.1). NCBI lineage: Eukaryota > Metazoa > Chordata > Mammalia > Chiroptera > Vespertilionidae > Antrozous > Antrozous pallidus. The sequence goes on from CM050521.1 coordinate 64,813,885, forward strand.
TCTTTAATTGAGAAGTTAAAATCATATATACATACTAGTAACCATGTAACATACATACACACACACACACACACACACACACAAACACATCATTTAACGAAGGATGCTCTCTAATTCCATACCCACTATATATGGGCACCTAGCCTGAAAAGAGAGAAACAATATTATTTATTTTCAGATACAAAGTATGAGCCCCATAGAGATCTCACCAGGACAGTTCTACCACTCCTCCACAGAAAGAATGGAAATTTGTGCAGATTATTTTATGCATTAAGAAATTTCATGTTTGGGGATGAATACACATATAAATATTAACACACATATAAGATTTGTTGACTTTATAAGATCTAAATTAATTTTCAATTTTTTTTAAAAAAAGTAAATTCATGTTTTATGTTCCAATAATTTCCACAGTATGTATTTTAAAACAATCCCCTGGAAAAAACAGGGTCAGAACCAAGCAGCCAACATCACAATTTCACATAAATTAGGTCTGCCAGTATGTTTGCTAACCACATCATTTTTTTTTCAAAAGTCATGGCTGTATTTGCTCCTAATAAAATCAATATGTATTCATCATAAAAGAGAATAAGTTCAAGCAGTTCAGGAATTTTAAAGGCTTGGTGTTAACTCATCTTTTCCTTAATTGTTGGCCACTTTTCATCTGGAGATAATTTTCCCCACCCATTTTTATTTTTTTAAGTATAAGGTTGAGAGAGATTTTACTTTATTTTATCCATAAATTGGTAATCTATATATCATGTTACACAAGGTTATACACAGGAACATTACATTTCTCTGTTGTTCTTCAAAGAGTAAATAAAAGCCAGACATATAAAACTCTTCATTATCCTGGAAAGGTGAATCTGTGTAGTTACCCTGCCCTAAAGATTGTTACCACTTACAAGATTGTTGAAGAGGCTAGTGCTTTGTAACTAGGTGACCGGTAACATTTAAAGCAAATGCTCACCATTGGAGAGGTCTAACATTCACACAAAATTAGGATGAACTGTTCTAGAAAGCCGGATTGAGGCATAAGGGATTCTTCAAATTACCCAGACCTTTTTCTCTGTTCTCCTTGCCAGAACCCTGAGTGATGTTCTCTGAGACCTAGTGCTTTCTCTGCTTCTTTTGTCCTCCAGTTTAAAAAGCATTTATGTTGGAGAATCCTCCATATCCTGCCTATTTTCTGAAAGCAGAATCATTCACTTTCAGAGGAAGGCAATTTTGAATTTGCAGCTCATTTTGTGCTTGAGGATATAATACATTAGTGACCTCTGTTCCCCTATCTGTCATGCAAAGTTTGTTTTCTTTTCATATAAAACTGGTATAAACTAGAAGAGGGCAGAGAAAGGTTAAAGAGTCCTTTTGGGCACCCACCTTAAAATTCCCAAATTCTTGTGGAACTTTTACTAATCAAGAAGAGAAAGACTTCAAATGGAACCCTGAAGGAAGCCTCAAAAGCCCTTCGTTTTCTGTCTCCCCTTCAGTGATTTTTTTGCTATTACATTTTATAGATTTCTATGGTAGAGAGATAAAATTGGAAAGGATTTTGGGAAAATATTATAATATAGACATTAAATAACATATAAATTCTCTATGATGCTTTCCTTTTCATATAAAACCTGAGTTGTCACAATGCCTGTTCTTGTATTGTCTCTGTTGGACAGCATAGAAATTATTCCTAGGATCCTAGGGAAGTTTTCAAAAAGGAGAGGATGGGGTGACATTAAGATTTAGGAACTTAAAGGAGAACCAAGATGGCGGCATAAGTAAAACACCTATCTTGCCGTCATGCTCAGCAATTTTAATACTACAACTTAACGAAAGAACAAACACCTTCCAGAATCACCAGAAAGCTGGCCGAGTGAAAATTAAACAAATAAAAGTGAAATTAAGACACTGTGACTCGGAGGAGCGGTGGGGAACAGCGTTGAAAGATTCGCACGGAGAGAGGTTTGGAGCCGGCGCCAGCAGAGAGGGCTGGCGGCTGAAAACCGGCCAGTTTTCTCGAAAGGGGAGACAAAGACGTCCCACTGGACTGAATCTCCAGCTCTGGGCGAAGTCCAGGGAACCCACTATCATACGGGGTGAAAACTGGATAGTGGGAGGGCACACCGAAGCTCGGGTGCTGCAGGGGTCTCCCGGCTTGTGGAGAAGGCAGCTCTCGCGAACAGCTTGGCTGCGTGACAGCGCAGAGAGCGCACTGCGACTTGCTTTCTCATTCAGAAAATCGTCAGACTGCTTTGTTTTATGACCCTGGGTGAGACATTGGGAGTGCAGACTCATTTGGGGAGTCTGAATTCCCCGGCAGCCGGTGGAGCTCCACAGTGGCTCTCTCTCTCAGAGGTGCTGGTGGCCATTGCCCCTGGCACAGAGTCCCTGGGGCTGCATGGGCAGAGCTAACGCTGTCTGCTTGGCCCGGAGACTCCGCCCATCCAACCTGAGCACAGCTGAACTTCACAGACAATTGGCCTGGAGGTCAACCCCTCCAAGTGCTAACAACGATTAACCTGAGCTTAACTTCAGCAAGACTGTGTAACCCATATCCACCTCAGGTAACTGGGGAGGCTGAACCACTGTCCCTAGTAGGAAGTCTACCACACAAAGCTAATTGACCAACTCAGGGAAGCAGCCACCATGCAGAGACATGGAAAGAAATCAGATGTGAAAGAAATGGAGGAAAAAAAACTACTGGACATGGAATTCAAAACCACGATTATAGGGTTTTTCAAGAGGCTCCAACAAAAGGTCGAGGCCTATAAAGAAATAAGCGAGACCACAAAGGAAATGATCAAGACCAATGTGGAAAAGAAGGAGACCCTCAAGGATATAAAGGAGACTCTCAAGGATATGAAAAAGGGCCAACCAGAAATTAAGCATACACTAACTGAAATAAAAAATATTATACAAAGACCTAAAAGTGCTCTGGAGCACCCCAAGAACCAAGTTCAAGATTTGAAATACAAAGAGGTAAAATCCACTCAGCTGAAAAAGCAAGAAACCAAAAGAATCCAAAAAATTGAAGATAGTGTAAGCGGCCTCTGGGACAACCTCAAGCATACCAACATCCGAATTATAGAGGTGCCCGAAAAAAGGAGAGAGCAAGACAATGAAAACCTATTTGAAGAAATAGTGACCGAAAACTTCCCACACGTGGTGAAAGAAACTGACTTAGGAGTCCAAAAAGCACACCGAACCCCAATATATAGGAACCCTAAGAGGACCACACCAAGGCACATCATAATTAAAATGCCAAGAGCAGAAGACAAAGAGAGAATATTAAGAGCAGCAAGAGAAAAACAGATGGTTACCTATAAGGGAGCACTCATACAATTGTCAGCGGATTTCTCAACAGAAACGATGCAGGCCAGATGGGAGTGGCAAGAAACATTCAAAGTGATGAACAGCAAGAATCTACAACCAAGATTACTCTATCCAGCAAAGCTATCATTCAGAATTGAAGGTCAGATGAAGTGCTTCGCAGATAAGAAAAAGCTAAAGGAGTTCATCAGCACCAAACCAATATTATATGAAATGCTGAAAGATATTCTTTAAGAAGAGGAAGAAGAAAAAGATAAAAGTGTAAATTAGGAACAACAAATACCCATCTATCAACAAATGAATCTAAAAATCAAGTGAATTAATAAGCTGATGAACAGGATATACTGGTGAATGTAACAGAATCACGCACATAGAGAGGGAATGGACTGACAACTCTTGGGGAGAAAGGAGTGTGGGAAGTGCAGCAAGAGACTGGACAAAAATCATGCAACTATGGGAGAGGACAGTGGAGGGGGGTGAGGGTGGAGGGTGGGATGGGTACCAGGTGGAGGGGAACTATAGGGGGGGAAAAGGGAACAATGTAATTAATAAACTGAACAATAAAGATTAAAGAAAATATTTAGGAACTTATACCCCCATCAGGGTATTATTTCTAAAAAAAAAAAAAAAAAAAACCAAGTTACTGTTGCTATAACAATAGTAACTATCCTAACTAAAGGAACAAGTATATCCCTATCATAATCACTGAAAAGAGATAGGAAAAATATAAAACTATTATAAGTGAAAGAATTTTCCAATTATTTTTCTTTTTCGATATATTACTTAACTGCAAAGGCAGTTGTAGAATATTTTAGTTACTTTTATGTACTCAGCCTCTATCCCTTCCGATTTTTACAAAGGGGACCCATTTTTGCACCTTTCTATGCAAGGTGGTCTCTACTGCTGGTCAGGATATCTCTCCCTTTCCTGTCTAAGGGTTGGTGAGTACAAAACCAAAACTTGGACAGTCAGATTCTTCAGATTCTTTTCCCTCCCAAACTGAGAAATTAAATCTTAACTACAACCACATAAAGACTGAAATCAGTTGGCTTTAAGCATCCCAAGGACGAAATCATGAAGCATGCTTCACCTGGAAAGTTAAATGATTGATTGCTGTGTCTACCCAAGAGACTCTAATTTAATTGGCCTGAGCATCAGAAGCTTTAAAAATTGCCCGGGTTACCGAGAGGTTCAGCCAGAACTAGGAATCACTGTTCCAGGTCATAAGAGAACCAGTTAGTTCCTGCTACCTTCATCTATGAAATGCCCTGATTCATATTTTTTAATCTGATTATTCAGATTTTTATTTAATACTTTGAAGTACCTTAAATTATTCTAATAAATATTGCCTACATTAGGCAAAGTCCATTTCTGTTACTTGCAACCAAAGAACCTTAACTGTTATAGTGCTGAAGACTGAATGTGTGACATTAACTTTTGAAAACTATCTTCCTAATAAATCTACTATGGGAACTCTCCTCTACCATCCACAGGACCTCCATCAATGGCCGCTTGGAATATTTACCTGCCAGGGCCCTTGGCCAAGAAGGTAGTAAGACTATAATTTATCTTCCAATCTGCTTGCCAAGCTATATATAAAGCAAGGGATTGCATCTGCCCAAAGGGGAAAAAAACACCATTTAAAAAATATATACAAAGGCAACATCCACTTTTCAAGCTATAAACCTATCTGAAAGGGCAAGAGGGGTGGTGCCTTTTTCTATCTTGTACAAAGACGGCATATGGGTAGTGACACTATCTACTTTCTAACAAGATCAATCATTTCATCTTTTAAACTTCAACACTTAGACTACTTATCCATTTAAAGACTCTCACTTTGAAGGACTGCCTTGTGACCACTTATCTTCAAATAACTCTAAATAGGTAATAAGAGGACAACTTTTTATATTCTTCACATACTTATTTCAAGACTTGCTTATTAACCATCTGTTTCACCAGTATTTAGAGAGGATTTTGATTCTCATGAGAAAGAAAATTGTCTGACCTAATCATTGTTTCAGAAGCTATAAAATCAGTAAATAAATAGGTTAAGAATCATAACATGTATCTACCACTTAAAGCAGTGTTGATTTGAGTGTTTCTTTTTTCCACAAAAAAGGTTGACAAAAATAAACAAGGTATTGATTTGCTTGACTAACAAAATATTAAAGCTTTTGACAGTTTTTAAACGAAATAGCATTAAAACTAAAATTTGAGATGACTGGACAGTTTCAACATATTTAGCCAATTGGTAGATGAGAGTTTGAATATATTCTCCTCATGAGTTTCTCATGACAAAAGTCCTAAACTGCTTCATCATGAAAGTAACAGGATATTCTCAACCATAATTAAGTATTGCACAACCAGCCATAATCTGAGAGGTACAACTTTAAGTATTTCAGAGATTGACTATCAGCTTTTGCTTATATTAGATATTACATCACTGACATATAGGATTATAATTTCTACATGAGGTCAATTTCCCTTTCATACTTTAAATGGCCAACCAAGTTTTCCTTTAGCTTGCTTTATTTGATTTAAGTTTATATTCTAGTAATGCTTCAGTATAAAACTTTAACATATTAAACTGGTTTTATAAGATGCCTGGAGATAACTAAACAATCAAAAAAGCACAAAAGCATCCAATGGTGTTTGTTCTTTGAGCAGATCAGCATGAAATGAAAAGTGTGATCCTTTCAGCTTAATGTTAATTAAGTCTTTGCACAGAGTTCATAGACATCTGAGAGAAGGAAACACATCAATCAAAAGCATAGTGTTTCCATAAACTATATGGGAGATATAGGTGAAAATAACTGGATTCCTAGATTTAAGCTTTAGAATGACCTTGTGGTTTTATAGACCCCATGGAAGAGTCTAAAGTATAGGGCTGGGCAAAAGTAGGTTTATAGTTATGAGAAGTAGAATTTATTATTGTATGATTTTTATTTATTATTATACTATTTATTATTACTAGTAACCAATTCTTGCCCATTCCTGCCTTATGCAGTATTAGAAAAATTGTGATTATTAATAAATTGACATTCAAAAGGTATTGCTTTTTGTCTCTGGCGCTGTAGGATAGTTAGCTCTGAATCAAGTTCATAAATTCCCATTGGGCTCTCATGGGGTTCAATTTCTATTAGAAATCAATTACAGACATTTTTTTAGGTCTGATAGAGTGTACCATTTATGATCAGTGAGAAGAAAATTGGAAATGTCTCACAATATAATCAATCCCTCATTCATGGTCTAAGATTATCTATTTTCACAAAACGTACATTAGTCATATCTTAATGTACTTGGTACATTTTAATATTTTAATAAATATTAAATCTATAATCCTTGCAGTTTTTAAAATTTCATATCACCAATATGCTTTAATAGAACTAGCAACCTATATCGTTTGTTTGTTATGGGGAAAATATTTGCATTCATGTCAGTTTGCTAATATTTGGGATTCTGTGTCTTGAGTTTTAAAAAATGTTGTTGTTGTTGTTTTAACCTAATTTCATAAGTCCCACCCTACCATCTCTGCTTATTCAATTCATTAGGAAGAATTCACTAAACTCAGCCCATACTCAAGGGAGGTTATTCATGGGTGTGAATTGCAGGAGGTGGGAATTACTAGGTGCCATCTGAAAGCTGCCTACCACAACTACTATCCTCAAACCTCAAATATTTAAATCTGAACCTGTGATAGGCCCACATAAATGATCCTCCTTGTTTCCTTGTACTAACATCCTTCTCCTTTCCATCCCAGGTCAAAGCTTCATATAACTTTCACTCCTACTAAAACCCTGATGTAACTTTGAGACTCAATTTTCCATTACATCTTACTTGGATATGCCTTTTTTATTTCATAGCTACCATTTTAATTCAGATTCTATTATCATTGTCTTGGTCTATCCCACATTACTGTTGGAATAACTTTTCTACCACACAACTGTACAGGAACTCTCAATCTAAATCTTTCTGTCATTTCCCCATTGCCTACAGGACAGAATCCAAGCAATTTAACCTTACCTCAACCTGATTTTTACTTATTCCTCCGTATTTTTCTGCATCAGTTCTATATTCTAGAGAAATTAGCCCATTCTGTACATCCCACATGTTTTGCATCCCTCTAAATCTATATATATGTTCACACAGTTGACTTTTAACTTCCAACCCCAGCATCCTTTAAAATCCATTCAAATCCAACACCATCTTCATTTATCTTTTACGTATTCATTCAAAAAATAAAAATACTCCCTGTTAGATATTAAGCACTAGTATGCATGAGTGATAATAAATGTTGATTGTTTTATGTTACTCAGCTCTAGGTTGTCTGTTATACAGAATTTCTGAGCCAATGGTTAACCAACTGATATCATGTCTTGCAGTCAGTTATCAAGTAATCAAGAACTCAGAAGAGAGGTTCAGATGGCAAGCCATCCTTTATCACTTCAATTGTGTTTCCCTTTCCCAGAATTCCTGTACACTATGTGCCTACACAGCTAATGTGACATTAATTCTTCATATAAATTATCCTTTTAAATTCATAGATTCTAGTCTCACCTAGCTAGTAAAATTTTAACTATGATTTTTATGCTTTGTATATGTAGGCACTGAAAAAAATTATTATATTGATGGTTGGATATTACAAAAGGTATAAATTATTTTAGTGTACACTACGTCATTAATTATCCCATGAAGCTTTATCATTCTGTGTTTCTCTCCAATGTATTTCCCATTGATCATATCAAAGCAATTCTACCAAAAAAATGCTTGAGTATTTCTTTTTCAAAAAAAAGGATTGTCTGGTCTAGTTGCCCCACTAGGAATAATTAAATATCTAAATGACTTTATTTTTAAATTGTATTTATTATAAAACATCATTTACTGCCTTTTTTAAAAATAGGAATTTAATTGCCTTTCCCATTAATATTGATCAAAGGATATCATAAAAACTTACATACTTGTCACCAAATACAACAATGTCATTGTTAGATTAATGCTTATCTGTTTGAAAGACTGCAGCAAATACTGTGGCAGCTTAACCAACCACCATCTTCCCCTGACACTATTATTTCTTCCCTTCCAGCAGAACTCAGGATTTGTTCAATCTTGTTGCAAAAGATTACAGATTCAGAATTTAGAAACAAGGGCGACCAGTGCACGCCCAGCCCGGAGCTGAAGAGATGCTGCCGCGGCGGCCGCGAGACCCTCTGCAGTCCCTGCGGCATCAGGGCCGGGAGCTGAAGCTGCAGGTGGATAGTTTGCTTTCTGAGAGTCAGTTGAAAGGAGCTCTAGAAACCAGTAAAAGGCGAGATATTTACCAAAGAGGATCTCACTACTTTCATGGTTAGGACATTTTTAAAAAGTTTTCTGGACGAACTAAGATGGCGGCAAAGGTGAAACACCTATCTTGCCGTCATAATCAGCAATTTTAATACTACAACTTAACGAAAGAACAAACACCTTCCAGAATCACCAGAACGCTCGCCGAGTGAAAATCCCACAAATAAAAGTGAAGATAAGACACTGTGACTCGGAGGTGCGGCGGCGAACAGCGTTGAAAGATTCACGCTCAGAGAGAGGTTTGGAGTGCGCGCCTCGGAGAGGGCGGGCGGCTGGAAACCGGCCAGTTTTCTCGAACAGGGAGACAAAGGCGTCCCACTGGACTGATTCTCCAGCTCTGGGCGAAGTCCAGGGAACCCACTATCATATGGGGTGAAGACTGGACAGTGGGAGGGCACGCCGAAGCTCGGCCGGGTCTGCCGGCTTGTGGAGAAGGCAGCTCGCGCGAACAGCTCGACTGCGTGACGGCGCAGGGAGCGCACTGCGACTTGTCTCTCATTCGGAAAACCGTCAGTTTGCTTTGTTTTACGACCCTGGGTGAGACATTGCGCATGCAAAGTCATTTGGGGACAGTCTGAATTCCCCGGCAGCCGGTGGAGCTCCACAGCGGCTCTGTCAGAGGTGCTGGCAGCCATTGCCCCGGCACAGAGCCCCTGGGGCTGCATAGGGCGGAGCTAACGCTGTCTGCTTGGCCCGGAGACTCCGCCCATCCAACCTGAGCACAGCCGAGCTTCACAGACAGTTGGCCTGGAGGTCAAACCCTCCTAGGGCTAACAACAAAAAGCTGGGTTTAAATTCAAAAACACTGAATACAACCCATAAAGGATTGCAGTAAGAGTACCCACCTCAGGTAACTGGGGAGACTGAGCCACTGTCCCTTTGAGGATAGCCACCACATAAAGCAGCCACCATGCAGAGACATGGAAAGAAATCAGGTGTGAAAGAATTGGAGGAGAAAAGACGACAAGACATAGAGTTCAAAACCACGGTTATAAGGCTTTTCAAGAGGCTCCTACAAAAGGCCGATCAACTTAATGAGAATTACCAGGAAATAAACAAGACCAACCAGCAAATGAATGAGAATTACAAGGAGATGAATGATACTTACAAGGAAATGAATGAGACCCTCAGGGAAATGAACAAGACTTCTGAGGATACGAACCAGACCCTCACAGATAAAAAAAAAGGACCAACTAGAAATCAAGCATACACAGACTGAAATAAAAAATATTACACAAAGTCCTAAAAGCAGTCCAGAGGGCCACAAGAACCAAGTCAAAGATTTGAAATACAAAGAACCAAAATCCACTCAACTGGAAAAGCAAGAAACAAAAAGAATTCAGATAATTGAAGATAGCATAAGGGGCCTCTGGGACAACCTCAAGCAAGCCAACATCCGAATTATTGGGGTGCCAGAAAAAGAGAGAGAGCAAGTTAATGAAAACCTATTTGAAGAAATAGTGACTGAAAACTTTCCCCACCTGGTGAAAGAAACTGACTTAAAAGCCCAAGAAGTACACAGAACCCCAAAATATAGGAATCTAAAGAGGACCACACCAAGACATATCATAATTAAAATGCCAAGAGCAAAAGATAAAGAGAGAATATTAAAAGCAGCAAGAGAAAAACAGTTGATTACCTACAGGGGAGCACCCCTACGATTGTCAGCAGATTTCTCAACAGAAACGATGCAGGCCAGACGCTAGAGGCAAGAAATATTCAAAATAATGAAGAGCAAGAATCTACAACCAAGATTACTCTATCCAGCAAAGCTATCATTCAGAATTGAGGATCAGATAAAGTGCTTCGCAGATAAGAAAAAGCTAAAGGAGTTCATCACCACCAAACCAGTATTATATGAAATGCTGAAAGATATTCTTTAAGAAGAGGAAGAAGAAAAAGGTAAAAATATAAATTATGAACAACAAATACACATCTATCAACAAATGAACATAAAAATCAAGTGAACTGATAGGCTGATGAACAAGATAAACTGGTGACTGTAACAGAAACATGGACATAGAGAGGGAATGGACTGACAATTCTTGGGGAGAAAAGTGTTGTTGGAAGTACAGCAAGAGATTGGACAAAATTCTTGCAACAATGGGAGAGGACATTGGGGAGGGGGAGGTGAGGGCGGAGGGTGGGATAGGTACAGGGTGGAGGGAAGATATAGGGGGATAAAAAAAGGGGAAACAATGTAATTAATAAACTGAACAATAAAAAAATAGTTTTCTTCCGTTAAAAAAAAAAAGAATTTAGAAACAAGACTTCCGTTTATAAGCAATGCATTGCAGGAAGGAAGGGTGAATGAGTTCACTAGTCAAGAACTGAGAACCCCTACATCCCAGTTCCTTAAGCCATCACAATTATAGCCTGTCTTTTAAGTTGGCATATTTCAAGACCACGTCTCATAATTCCTTGTGATCAGCAGAGAATGATGATCCTTGTGACATTCAAGGAAGATGAAACCTCAGATGCACAGTTAACTGGGGAAAGGAAACCTTTAAGATATAATAAGCAAAATTTAAAATAACCATTTTTGAAGAATACAAATGGATACAAAGGATACAGTTATATTTGGAAGTCATAGTATTTATTTACTAAAGCACCCAGGAATTATCAAGGTGTTACATGTGTCCAAAATAGTAAATTATTGAGGATTTACAAGGAGATAGCAATATTCATTCCAGGAAATAAACATGTAGAATCGCTTGGCTAAGTGAGATCTTTATCTTTTAGCATATATGACAAGAAGTTCTGTTTATGATTAATAGTCTGATTTTATTAACATGAGCTAGGATACCAGGAGATTAGGAGAGAAACCTCCTCAGGTCCTTATGGTGAAAGGATAGGTCTGAATTAATCATTGTGGACATATTACCCTTGCCAGCAATTGGCTTAGGAATGAAAATGTAAATAAGACCAAGCTGTTAAATATGAATTTCTTGGTGAACTTTAGGGCAATTTTTGTGGTGAGATTTTTAAAAGCTAAAATTCATTTTACTGAAGTTGCATATTTAAAAAAAAAAGTAGTTCTTTCAGCTTTCAGCTTACAAATCTATTATAATTCTATTAATAATTTAGGAAGTTTCAATGATGGGCTTTAAAGGCCCTTATTAATGTTTGGTACTATTTATAAACTTTGTTAAGCAACTTTAAAGATTTTAATCTGTAAATTACATGTATTAAATTTTAAAGTATTATATTATTTTATTAAATATAAACTTTTTTACTTCAACAATAACTTATTTTAATAAACTTATCAGTATGATGAATCATAAATGCTCAAAAATGTTTCATTATTGTATATAAACCTAGTTAGATTTCAATAGAGATTAATCAGATCAAATTGATAATTTTATATTTTAAATAGGAAGAAAGCTTGACTTATACACTATCTCTCAAAATTACAATTATATAACATCAATTATGTAATACCATGGTTTGATTTTCTTCTATTGTTTTACCCTGAATTCTCAATCTCCTGAGGATAAAATGGTGCTTAAGTACTTAGGTAATAATTATGCCACAACTGGCAATTTTGGTGGAAACCGTATAGTTTCACTGCCACCATATTTTATTCCTCATGGGAATCACACAGGCCTCTGAGTTCAAGGGGAGGTACAAAAATTATGAGGGACAAGCAGTATTTATTCATGCATTTTGGATACAATCTACCACACTGTCACATCAGTTAAATCAAAGGTGATTTCTTAAAAGAGACACATTTTTAGTGAAATCTTGAAGAATTTGAGGGACCTGGACTGACACAAAGTCTATTTTTTGAGACAATATTTTTAAAGCAGTCATTTCTTAAGTATACAATTTATATTAAGAAGCAAAGTTCTACTTAAAAGTCTTACAATGGCTTCACCATCTTATTTTATTAATACCCAAATCCAATCCTTATCCCCCTTACCTACAAGTGTAATATAATCTTAAAAGTAAACATTGTGAAATCTTTATATGATACAAAATTTGATTAAATATCTTCAACCTTTTCAACCTTTCCTCAAGCTTGGATGAAAATAATCTATGAAGTAAATTCCAATGGATTCTAACACAGAGTAAAAAGTTAACCTTAAAATTGTTGCTTTGAACTAAAATACAACCTCTTTTATGTCAGAGATGTT